>OZ022227.1:9542655-10859524 GCA_963978835.1 Tenthredo scrophulariae
GTTCGGCGGGAGTTCGAGTTCTTTTTTTCCAACCTCGATTCGCACGTCGGGAATGAAAATCAACTAGTGAGGAAAATTGGAACGGAAAAGGTATACCAAGAAGTAGAGTATAGTGCTACGTGGCGATTTTCATCTTAGTACCAATTAAACGATCCTTTGATCAAGGCCGAGGGAAAACTGGTGCACTTAGTTAGTTAGACAAAGTTAAACGCTTAGCTTGCCTTTCCGCGTACTATAGATAGGTACGGTACACTTCTTGCTACTCGGGATTTCATAGATAAGATACATTAGAATGAAAGGATATTATACAACCTGGTATAGGTATACGTAAGTTTATAACTTATTTGGTCCTTAATTTGATCATTTTCTAATTTCAATGCTTCCATGGGCCAAAAACGTCTCCAAATAGAATGAGAAAAATCTGGCCAAAACCCCAGATTCCCATCTCAATTCTAAGTACCGTCCCAAAGCCTTCGAATTTTTCCATTCGAATAAAACAGGATTTGTGGCATTACACGGTAATTTTTTTTCTCCCTATTGCAATATCGCTCCGAAAAATCTCTAACTTGGTATACTCCTTACCTGTAGTAGTAAATATTTCATAAAAATTCGACAGATTTACAGCGATATGATTTTCCGAGCTACAGCGGAAATTCGAATATGACCGAATTAAGGACCACCCTTATAGTATCGATTGCGTTGGTCCTGTTTCCTGCGATTTTAAACTAAAATTAAATATGATGCAGATGCAGATGTGAAGCGTTCGCGCGCAACCAGATCGTTTAATTCCATTCGAAAAACTGTTCAAGCATTTCAGGAAAAAAAAAGTTTCCTTCGAGCCGGATTTGAACCAGCGACCTATGGATGTCTCTCAATTTTTAACCAACTACAGTCCACCGCTCTACCAACTGAGCTATCGAAGGTTGTGTAAATATTATGTACGGACAAAACGAACTGGACTTTTCGAAAGTAGATCACCATTTTTCATCGCCTCTAATCGCTCTGATAAAATTCAATGCGTCTCGCTCTCTCTAGTTGTAAAACTTCTCATATATGATCGCGTGAATCGCGCATATATCGTACCAGGAGAACATAACTTATATATTTTTTCTTCTCGACCTTTATACGCATAAAAAACGAAGAATTTTCCGCAAAGTAATTTCAAATCGTTTATAATCACAAATTTCAATTTTATTTTCAGTCAAAATTCGACCCGGAATAAAAGTAAAGAAATAAAACTGACGCCGATTGATTGAAACTATAAATCGCAGTGAAATCAGTTCATCGATGGCTCCATCATCCGATCTGTTGTACCTATAAGGTATTACCTCTGAATTCCCTCTAAGACATGCTTGACCACTTTGTTTTTTACCCGATGATCTGTTACCGTAGATTTTTCCCACTTTGGACAAGTCACGTATTCACTACCGCGGACGATTAGACAAAAAAGTGTTTACACTGTGGCAATGTGCATCAGTGGTCTCTCCTCAGAACGAGACAAGAAGACAATAGCGAAGTACGCGGGAATTATATTGATTGAAAACAAAAAAAATAAATAAAAAATTCAATGCAGTGTATAAATTGTATAAATTGATCTTCGGCTATATCCCTTACAGAATTCGAATAATTGATTTGACCAAACGTATTCAAACTATAAGATAAAAACGATTTCGTCTGTTTGATAGATGTATAAAAATGATTCCCGATAATCCTAAAACCTTGACTATAATCGGTTATGATAAGATAAGAGAATAAGAAAAGGAAATAATATATTAGAAAAAATTTCATCCGGAATGAGTTTTAACCGAGAGCAATTTTCGCAGTACATATAATACTTTACCGTGGCTCTTGTCGGTGCATTAACCCCGCATGGTGAGGCGTGGCTTGAATGAGCCGCCGCTGACGATGAGATTGCAATTTCGGTGGAGATGGATACACGGGCAATCAAGGTATCATACGCCTTGGTACAACCCGCCTGATTGATTCAATTAATAGTATTATAGACGGTGGCTCGTCGCGAAAATTGATACATTCCAAATTCCAACTGCAGTGAAATATGTTTCGATACCAGTACAATAAATATATGAGAAGAAATTTTGACTATATTTTGACTATCATTGTCATCATTCGGAAGTCTCATTCAGAATCTAACGACAAGAGTTAAAATGATTTTAATTTCCAGCTAATACTTATCTTCATATCCATGAATGTTAATCCTATATACGCACCTATTGCGGTCGAATAACCGACTTTATATATGCGGCGACCCGCCGTGCGGTAAATGGTCCAAATAATGCAAAAATTAAATGACAATAGCGGCTTAATTCGGCATGGCAATGCGTCTCGAGTCTTTGCAGTGGTCCTGGTATTCTTTTGTTCTCTAATGGTACAATTTCGATTCGTATTACCGCGCGATGCTCGAGATAAATATTTCCTCAGTGGTTATAGCCTGTAAAAATAAACTTTGGGGAGATATGGAGGGAAAAATGTTATTCAAACTCACGTTTAGATGATACCTACTTACACTCACACATCACAGACCCGTTTCCTATAGCTGAACTTTATTATAGACATTATTATCAATGAGCCTGCGAAATGACGAGTACGTATAATTATTATTTAGTCGTATTAAACGGACTGTAACAAACATTCCGACGAAGTCCTATGTGCCAAGCAAGCAATTTAGATGATTAATCTGAAACGGCGCACTGTTGTCTCCCCTGCAACTAGGACAGAGCCCCCTAGTACACGGTCGTTGCGTTTATCTATTTATCGTATTAGCGAGAATGATGATCGCTTCCTGGGTCACACTCTGGTATATGGAGGCAGTAGGACTCTGGCTCGAAGTATATCATCATTGTAAACAGTTTGGAGAGGTGATGAGAGGAGAGAAGAGTGAAGGTAAACTGTTGAATTGATAAATGAGAAGCGTTGATCATTTTGTTTTAAGAGCAGCTGCTGCAGTAGATTTATTTTTTTAATTTTCAAATTTTTGAAACTATCTGACGGTTTAAAAGTCTCGAATTCTTCGTCTAAGTAAGGAATAAGTAACCTAACGAATTAGGAGTTAGTCTCTAATTAACGTGGCGGCAGTATTCAAGAGGCTAATTTATCCCGAATTAAAGCAAAGCTGAACAAATCTCAACAAAATAACCGACACGCTTAGCTTCGCAGCTGTATTTAGTAAACTAACTAAATTAACCAAATTAACTAAATTATCAAATTAGTGGACACCAACCGTTCGTTATAATTTTATCACGATCTTATATAGTATATACCCGCAGTAATGTTAGTTAGTTACACATATAATCTTCCCGCACGTTCAGAACCGCTCTCTTAATACTTTTTTTATTGTCAGTCATTTTTTGAATAGTATAATATTCTCTCTCCCAGTTAGGAAAACTAGTATTTGAAAAATTTATCGGTATTCATCAGCAGCGGCAGCGGTAACGCAGTGTTGAGTGAAATATCATCAAGTTTCCATCTTATATTATACAGAAAGAATGATTAAGTGTAAATCATCATAAATTTTGCCCCTAATGCCAAGCGAGACAGTGTATTGCAAAAGATTTGAAATTCTTCATAATTATTGAATCCGAGAATTGCAAAGAACGAGAAGGTATAATTACAACGTTGCACCATATTATTCGAACTGCAGAAGTTAATCACGAAATAATTGACTGCTATATTCACCGTATAAAGATAGTCGAGAATGTAACGTCTTCTTTCGGATCTATAACCAACCAATTTCGAAAGAATTGACGAATTGAAAATATATAAACTTCACACCAAGCTGTCTTAAGAATAATTTTTATCGATCTACGTACCCACTTTGGATATGATGATACGTTGCAATAATTACGTCTGATACGATTAGGTCTTTAATGATTTTTTGTACTTTTACGTATAGTGAACATCCGGGATCGGAGAAGAGGAAGAATCATACATGTATGTACGCGTAGGTACGAATAACTGATTCACACAGATTATTATACGATCTCTAACCACATCAAGTAAATAGGCTAGCGGCTCGCGGTGTCGACGCGCCTTAGGACTGACCGCGGGTCAGTAACGCATTAAGGACAGTTTTATACGTCAGGAATGCGTCGAGCAAGATGACCACGGCGTTATACTAAAAGACTAACTACCGACTATTGCCAAACCGACATCTCCACGGTGTAACATCATATAGTAATTATTGTTGATCTCGGTATGCCGCATGCAGTTGGGGGCGATCCTAAAAGTCTCTGAAATACTTGGAGACATTCCAAAGACCGTGTGGCAAGCCGTTGGTTGGCTCAGCTCAACGTTGTATATGTATATATATATTTTTTTAAAGCAACTTATAAATATCTGTCAAATTTTAATCATCAATTGAGGTGCCTCTTCGCTATGTTATACCTAATGTAATATGATTAATTATGTATATACGAAATTACGCGAGGTAACTCATCGATGTACCATAAATCTCTAACGGATTTGACCGAATGTCTTTATGCGGATAACGGACATTAATTAATTAACTCAGAGTACTCTTTTGGAGGAGCGATGGAACTAGGAACGCATAAAGAGGTCGAAGTCGTGCGCTCGTACTCGCGCTACCGACCATAAGACGAGATATAACGTAAGAGAGAAGCCAAGAGAGACGCGAAAAGAGACGACAGCAACGAACCTGCTTCATGCTTGCCTGATACGAATGTAGAGTAGGAGAGACACGCGACGCCAACCGACGCCAGCCGACGTCGCTGCAAAGCGCGTGCGTCCCGTCGTGACGGTCACTGTACCTACCTAACCAACGCGCGACAATACACATACATATCGGAGTATCGGACCTTCGACTACCGCAGGAAACTACTGTGGTGTAGCCTCGCACATATAGGTATGTATGCGATTGTGACTACCAGCAGTTCGTATCAACAATTTTACGGACCTTGACCCATTCTTTTTTTTTTTTACTCACTTAAACCGACCCGACGTGTTATTATAGGATGAAGCTAAACGCTTGACAAGAAGACGGCGTTAGATTGTCGGTAATTGCAACAAATCGTTTAAAACCGTAAAAGGTTTTTATTCGGTTTTGTTTTTCGATTAATAAATCACGGATCCGGATTCTTATAGGCATATAGGAAAGACGCTCACAAGATACGTCAACGTGGTTATTGAAGGCATGATTTCACTTGGGTACAGAAAAAACTCTGGCTCTTTTAGTTGTTGAGAAAGGATTTGAGAAAAACATTGATTTTTTCAAACCCCGTGAGTTCGCGGTGCCAAGCACCTATACTTCTCTCGTTCGAATATCAAAATATACCTATTTATTCGTTATTTTTTTTATTCTCATTCATTTCTTTCGGAGTATTACAGCAAAAAGGACTGTCTGGAAGAAAATCGATCGAGAATTGTGGTATAGGGTTTCGAAACGTAATATGGTGATGGTATACGAGCAATAGGTTCTCTCCTACAGCTATATTCACCCAGGCGATAATGAAACAACACTCTTCATTCTCGTTTATTATCTAAAATCTTTATGACGCGTAGGTATATATCAAAGTATCGTCTATAGCTCAGCAATAAAGCATCAAAAGCAAAAGTTTCAAAAAATTATCTAACGAGACAACGTTCACACTTTCCATAATTATAACGAATAGCTTGACGCTGATATACAGTTTCAAAATGCAGAAGATTGCGAAGACAAAAATATAACGACACAAGACATAAAAAAAACTATTTCTTGGCCTTGGCCGACGATCTGTTACCTAATGCTAGTTGCCTTTTTCTTTTTTTTTTCCATCGTTTTCTTATTTTTTCGTAAGTTTGTTGGGCATCTCATCGGGTATCAATGTTCGCTTCGTGTCCAGATATTACCAGTATTTTATACGCTGTGAACTGAATCGAAATTTCTAACCGATTCGCACTTTAATCTCATGAGGCGCGGGAATTCTCTTTGCAGTTAAGCTCGTGCACGGGAGCCGTCAACGAGTGATCAGATTAGCCTGTATCGTATTGTATGCTAATCAACAGTTGTCGCGTGTGATCCAGCTTACGCGTCACGCCTGTCACTCGGCGGTTCTCAACGCCTCGCGTACCGCCTCAGACCAGCCCAACGCCTACTCGAATCACGTTTCCGCTTCTTGTTCAATGATTTATTAAATATAGAGATCCTCATAAGCCAAGATCACGCCACGAGTACTGATCGCGTGCAGCCGCAAGAAGGTTGTATCGTGTTATTTGCACCGTTGTAGATTAACTGCTTAATTAATATGAAGATTTTTCGGTTCTTCTTTTTCTCTGCATCTTTTTTTTTTTCTAACTTTTTTTTTCTCTGCAATAAACATCGGAGAGCTTCGTTGGTTTATAATTGTAATGCAAAGAAACCACACTAATGTATAGAATTGATTTTCGAAAAGCGAGAAAATACGTAATTTGGTCCCGTTTTCGTCCCGCGTAAAATGGTATATTATCGAATTTCTGAACACGTGCAGCACGTTCTTGTACACGTGTTTGTACGTGAATATATAATAATATACGAGACGTCGGAATGTTTGACAAGTACCGCGATATAGAGTGAAAGTAGGTATACGTAAATACACGACGCGTGTTAAATTCAGATCGCTATCCTATATTCCTTCCCTCCCATTGTCACGATGCATAAGGAGATATAGCGGATTATTTTCGTTATAAAAAACGTTGGGGCAAACATAGAGATTGTATCTCCTCGATTCCTAAATGCAAATTCAAATGAATAAAATAAAAAATAATAGACGGGAGTCGTTGACTCCAATAATTCCTCAATTTTAAGCATAAGTACCCAATTACTAAATTCACCTTGTTAATTAATTCAAATTAGATAATTCTTGATTACCTATCAGGGAATAATCAGCGCCATTTCCTTACTCGACACTCTGTGATATAATTTTTCCGTATATTAAATAGCTTGAATAATTTCTTTGGAACATGACTGCAGCATTTGTTTACGAACAGGATTATTTACCAACCTAATTCCCGTGGTTTGTCGGACTGAAAATTTTCTTTTTCTATACCGAGAGATTAATCAACATTATATATAGGTTTAAGTGTGCGATAGGTATAAAAAATGGTGAGTTCGATGTATTTGATAAAAGTCCCTAACTTTTCCCAGTTTTCAACATCTCGGCTGTATAAAATCTTGTTTTTTTTTTTTTTTTATATGTGAGAACCGCTTCAGTGGGATAACAGAACTAGCTTTACCAACGGACAATATTTACCCGAACTAAAGCCTCTGGCGATTGGAGATAAGATCTCCGCTGGCCGTATAGTAGCTCATGATCAGCAGTACGTGTGAGGAATGAGTTAAGTAAAAGAACGCGATCACTTTCGATGATCACCTGTCAGGCTGGCACCCGACAGCCTAGTTAGTTAGAATGCTATACAAACTTTATAACGAGTATAATGAATGCGTATCGAAAATTTCGGATCAGAGTTTGGCTCTAAACCCTAACAACTAACAAGATCGTAAAGGTATATACATGATGATTTACCATGCCATTGAAGACCTTGAAAGGCGTGGGGTCCACTTCTTTTAGGTTTTCCTTCTACTCGGTTTACTATCGCGGTCCCAGTTGCCAATAAGAAGCCATGTGATTTTCCTTCATTTTCGTCGCAAAGTGGAATTGAAAAAAAAACAAAAAAATAGTTCTCTAATTCTTAAAAAATCAACTACCTCATTGCTCGAATGAACTCGAAGCTTGGAGTTTGATTTCAGTTGGCAATAACTCTCGCTTTTACTTACCACTTTTGTTGTTACGCACAATCGACTTATGCGACCATTTTTATTCCTCCATCTCTTTTCATCGAAATTTTATATTTTTTATTTCTCTCGCGATCAGATCCTGCGTGGAAAAATCTTCTGGATCTAGTCTGGATCAGATCAGACCAATGTGGCCACAGATCTGTTTTTCAGACGATCTAGTCTGGGGCTGATCAGAACTGTAATGTTTTTGTACCATCGACGGCCACACGGACTAGTCTGGGTCTAGTTTGGTGCTAATTAGCAGGTCTGCTCGAATTTGATTTACTTCTAGAATTAGAAATTGGCGACTTAGAAGTCTGGGAAATATGAAATTAGCGACATGAATATAAAAATCCAAACCAGACGGACAGAATACCAGAATTGGGCCAGAACCCACATTAGACTGCCGAAAAAAATTTCCACACGGGATAAAGTGTAATTTTGCATCTCCTCAAACGACTTAATGAATAGGCAGGGATTGAAATATGTAATTAGGTAGAAAAATTCCAATATTTTCGTGTAAAGTTGTGCAAACATCATGTATAGATTGACCGATAAAATTTTCTCAATATTTCTCCGTATAGTGATATTCTTCAAAGTAAAATTGACCTAACGATCGAACCTACGATTTCGAAGTAAAAAAAAACCGTAATATCCCATGTTAGTTCAACGGGTATAAGCTTCAGGACTCTTTAGGCACCTGTTAGAATTTTAACAAAAATCTAATATATTTGTGGCCATTTTTTTTTTTTTTTTTGATCGTTTCTGAAGGTTACCGTGCTTCACTCCTCAATTTGTTTTTTAAAAACCACCCCAATATATATATAAGTCAGATCGTATCTACGTGTCTGAAATCCTATTGAGGGGAACACCTAGACACCTTCGCGAGTTTTCTTTTTTTTTTTTTTTTAGTTTGGTCTCGTAATCACTCGATGGCTTGAACAATCTTAAAATAAAATAAAATAAAATAAAATAAAAAATATCAAATAATAATTACCAGTCTCAACTGATCTTATCTTTAAATGATTTTGGACTTTCCGGGCTAGCGCCGGCATCCGCAATTGCGCGAGTTGATTGTCGAGTCGCGTGGGTCGATATTCCGGTACCTAAAGTTGTTCTATATACGTATGTTGAGCTACGCAAGTCTGTATGTACACCATGCAAAAATACGTAACGTAACATCGTGATACGGAAGGTATGATGATTCTATATTATATACCTAACGTATATACGTGCATTTTTCCCATGTGTGACACATTGAGTTATGTATTACGGTTTCCACAAAAAAAAAAAACCAGAGTCTAATTTCGAGCTTAAACTTCTTACAATATAGAGCGAGTACCTAATTTTATAATAATTCAGATTAGTGTTAAAGACATGTTTCCACTTTTATTTACTTATTTATTTATTTCTTTAAAAAATGATTGAACGACGAAGGCAGACGATGTTTTGTATAAAACTTATATGTTATAGCTTTAGATATCCCTATATACGCACCTTATGATATCTGCAAAGTAGCATCCAGCTAATGTGAGTCTATCTCTATACGCTAACGGATTCAAGAATCATACCTAGTACTCGGTATGAAATAATTAATTTTCATCATGCACAGGCCGTACCGTACCGAGGTGTAATTACATAGATTACGACCATTCGTTATCCAAGCTAGCG
Source organism: Tenthredo scrophulariae (assembly GCA_963978835.1). NCBI lineage: Eukaryota > Metazoa > Arthropoda > Insecta > Hymenoptera > Tenthredinidae > Tenthredo > Tenthredo scrophulariae. The sequence goes on from OZ022227.1 coordinate 9,552,092, forward strand.
CGTCTATCCTCAAAACCGCAAACTTGGGCACTAAGAGTACTTCTAGAGTAAGTGTACTTCCTTGCTATAGAGTTCAGCATCGCTATGTATACATATATATAATATACATATACAGATATAGCATAATAATCATATACGGGTATATTATACTGAGTGCGAGCATAGCTGGACTGGAAATATATAATACCTATAGAATCCATAAGCCATGCCATGCCATATCATATCATATCATATCCTATACTGCGTACGATTATAACCCACGGAGGGACAAGACACTAAGTGTACAAGCCAGGCTAGTCCAACTATAACTAACTAACGGTCAAATGAAAGTGCAAACAAACGGCATCGCCGCGATATCCTGTTGCGAACGCGCCGCAGTATGAGACCCGCGGTAATTAGCAGCCATTAAGCCCGATCTAACGATTATGGTTAATGATTCACGCGGATCACCGCAGTTATAAATATAAAGATCGTTTTCACTATCTTGAGGAATCCATAGGATCTTATTGTTAGTGCAATCTGTACGTGTGTGATAAACTCTTCCTTTTTTATATTGAAAATCATTATTTTCATCAGTCGACTGAATCTGGTGGCAGAAAGGGAATCATACTAGCTATAAGCGTCTGAAAGCACAGCCATGTGTATACCTGTGTGTATGTACGTAGTACTACAACTTATATTATGAAATTGATATGGAAGAGCAAGAATAGCAATGTTCCACTTTGCGCGTGTCAGTGTCACGTGCCGCCTGCAAAGTAGGAACTACTAGCTCGCGGCTCATAGGAGTTCGTACTAGTTGGCTGAGCTATCGTCGGCGTACCCCACGTCTAGGTATTAGTGCGGGAACTGGGGTCGATGGGAATCGAGGAGAAAACGCTCGTGACAACCGTGTCAAAAACATTGACTTATATATACTTATCATGACTTTGCCATTAAATGACATAAGGAAAAATGACAAAACTCTGATGATTTCAGTCTGTGTCTTTCGTTTATTGTTACGAATACATCGATTAAAGCACGTATTATACCAGATTATTTTCCTCTTTATTATTGGCTATCCAGTTTCGCGCCAGTATTTCATTCTGTGGATCGGCGAAATCGCGGAGAATTTTCATATCGTTTATCGATTTATTTATGATAATGATCAGTTTTGCGTAGCTCGGTGGTCCATTGACGCTGCAGCGTATAGATATATACGTCCACGTGACCGGGTGCGCGATGTAAACCTCCTCTCGGCTCTCACCGACACACAAACAACAACCGACGTATGTCGACACAATTATACCGCATGCCGTCAGGTAGATCTGGTCGAGATAGGCTAGAGAACCATTTAAGCGCCTTTGGGAGCATAAATAATCCTATTAAGCGTGTCACTGCCTCTGTCAACAATCTGACAGCCAACAAGATAGGAGCACGGAGTCTGCGGCATAGGTATATCCGAGAGTCCGGAGAGACTTGTGCGGCATGAGAAGAAAACTTTTACATCAGCACCTGCAGCAGTTGGTAAATAGGTACGAGGGCCAAAAAATATTTAGGTCCTATTTTCAGCTATACAATATAGAGAATGGATGAAAATTTATTATGCGCGGGATCGAAGAAATTATTTTCGAAAATATTCCCGCCGCAGATTTTCAAATATTTGTAGATATATGTCACGGAGAGAATTTTATAAGAAGCGCTGTCATACTGCGGTATAGGTCGATTGACTTATTGCGGACTTCTGAGGTCTCGTACTACAAGAGTATGGTAACCGTTCTCACAGTTGAGGCAATGTATACCCGTATGACAGCGCTTCTTATAAAATTCTCTGCGTGTTCTAGGGTGGTTGTTGAAAGAAAAGAAAAAAAATTCTGAGCCGCCCCCGAAATCGACTCCAAATAAATCAAAACTATCCCTGTAATTTTTTCAGATTTTTATTTTAATGCTTGCCACCCCCACTAGCCTCAAAATTTTGTATGGGTTATCTCATGCCAATGTGATGATTTTCATTTTCTCCAATTTCATCAAATATTGTTCAAAAACATTGAAAATACATATTTCCCGATGTCTGAACAACATTCGATGAAAATGAGAAATGAGAAATGAGAAATTATCATATTGGTACAGAATAATAACCCATACAAAATTTTGAACGTAGGGGGGTGGCCTTTTTCTTCCACACAGCACCATTTCCGTAGACTAATTTCTGAGAATTTCAAAATTTTCGGCCCATAATTAGTCCTACAGTAAAATAATAACTGGTATGACGGCGAATCACCATGCATTTTAAATGGAAAAGTTCATCCTCTGTGGTCAAGGGTCAAGGGTTGAAATAAAAATCTGAAAAAAATCCAGGATTAGTTTTGATTTATTTGGAGTCGATTTGGGGGGGCGGACCGGAAAGTCTAATTCTTATGGCAACTTAACGACCACCCTATAGTATATACATACATATATATATATATATATATATATATATATATGTCGTCAAACGTGAGAAAGAGTGTTATGTGTTCCATGGATATATGCATGAATGCAGTGACGGATCAAATGTGTTAAATAAACCCCCGCCCTTTGCCGGTGAGCTTAGGTTTAGGGAACTGCATATGTAATATTGAAAATACGATAGTATCACGTATGCGCATACCTTGAGAATATATCTACGGTGGTAGCTGCCTACTGTTATACAGGAGCCATTTACGGCTCTACCCGGGAAAGATATGCGCATAGTGATTGTCACCAGTAGACTCTAAACTCGTATACCTACCCAGGAAACACCCTGAGAACTGCTACTGGATGAACCCAGGATAAGATAATACCGACCTCTGCACGATGGGTAATTAATGACGACGCGGCGCCGTTGCGTTCTGACGTCTTTTTTTTTTTTTTTTTGATTTTGATTTTTGTTCTGTTTTATTTTTCGAAGCACAGTTGGATTTGAAATGAAATTTAATGATGGGTCGTATTGTATCGTATTAACCCACGGGATTGAATTAGAACCTGTGAAAGTTCTCGTTCTTTCACGGTAAAGAGCATATATTCTCATATAACTTCATGCGGAGTATATCGTAAAATAGAAAAAAAAAAAAAAAAAAAACCACGTTAATTTTTATATCATTATTCTATGCGTTATAAGGAGAGCTCAGAAAAGTGCTGAATTTCAAACTACAGCACTGCATATCAACTGCATGACGATTAGAAAAGAAAAAAAAATAAAACGTTGACATTCTTCATATAGAAATCGCGGCGCTACATCAGCAGATAACTTGAGCCTCCGTTAATAATATTCTTTTTTTGTTTTTTCTTCTTCTTCTGTGTAGGTTCTTTTACCACTCGAAATCACAGATTTTTAACAATCAAGTTAAATATTTTCTCTAAGAATTGTAAGTTTTTTTTTTTCTAATTTCTTGAGTAAAATTCAAGTATGCATTATTTAGAGTAAACAATAATTTTTTTCATAGATGGAAGACTGATAACCAAATATCTGAATGAAAATATTTGGCTTAAAATTTGAAAAAAAATTGGTGAGATGCAAAAATCTGATAGTTCGAAATTTATAACTATTACTGTAGAATCATTGAGAACGATATCTGATCTGACAATAAATAAGAAGCGCAGGTACAACAGCGTGCAGGTATATACGTTATTGTTATAGTCAGTTAGAAAAAATAAATAAACCTGTATACTAGTGCAGATTTCCATCAGGGAAACAAGTTTAATTTTATGCAAAACAGGACCAATCTTCCCGAATCTTTTCGGATCGGTAGAACCCATGCCAAGGACACCTTTGTCTCTACCTCGGATCTCTTGCGGAGATGACGAAGAGTACGATAGCATCTTGATTCACGAGGGTGATTTGTGCCTCTCGGACGAAAAGAAGAGAGCCCATCCTATTCCTGGGTGCTCGAATTTTGCTCACCTCAGCTCAGTTCTCGTTTTCATACTCGTTCTCGTTCCTGTTCGTGTTCTTGTTCTTGTTTTCGCGTTCTCGTCGCTAAAGACAAACGAGGACAACGACATGCTCAACGTACCTGACCGCCGGGTCAACTGACCAAGAACCACGCGTCTTCACTGTGCCTATGCTATCTATCCGACCCGCGAGAAGCAGAGGTCTCATATTTATCGCAAACAGTCAAAACGAAGGCCCCTGTCTGTGTGTCTGTCCGTTTTTACGACTGGTGATTAACTACTCGTTCTTATATTATATACATGATATACTTTCGTACGATACCGATCGTAGGGTCGGGACGCATAAGCTACAGCACATTTACACTCGACCGTGGGTTGCAGGTCACGCAAATTAGATAACTGTGCAAGTATAAGTTTATTTCATGTACATGAATACTCTGCTCTCTCTCTATGTGGTGTTCAATCGCATAGTTATACTATAAATTATGTAAAGAGGTAGAATTAGTGAAAAATATAAAACTGCGGGAGGTCCGACCCCGCGTCTCGATATAATTATTCATTAATTAGTGATAACAAATTTCAATTCCGTATCAAATGAAACGATTCATTTTTTTCTTTGTATATTTATAGAAATTTATATTAAGTGTATAGCAGGTATATTACAAGTAGGATCAAGCAAAGAATTTTTATTTCGAGTTTCTTTATTTTTTTCACAAAAATTTCAAACTTACATTTAAACTTTCCTTTTTCATACTTACTGTATGTACGTGTTCTTTATACTTAAAAAGCTGTCCTCTATACACATTATTCAAATAAAAATAAAAAAATGTTGATTCATTTTTTCTTTTGTTTTCAATTTTTCTTAATTTTTATCAGAAAGTTTTCCGTTCATCGAAGACCGAATTAAGTCGGATTACCAATTGACAAAAAACTTATTCTCGTCTTCGCGTATAACGACGCGAGGCGACGTCGCACGCGGCTATATGCTATGTCGGTTAAGTCGTTAAAACGCGTTTCTTTTGTAGTTCACTATAGTCAGGACGTTTATGTATGCGTTCTATATAATGTAAGGAAAAGAAAGCGTCGTCGCGGATGTCCGCGAAATTATTAATCTCATTTCGTTTGATTTGCCTACTGCAATTTATGTGTAGATAAAGAAAAATGTGTCATCATTTTCAAGTGATAAAATATCCAACATAAGATTGGAATAAATAAATCACCAGTGTGTCTAACAATTATTGCATCTAGGGAACACCATAAGCAGTGCTGCTTTAATTACGGAAATTTGTTTCTTCAACACCTATACATGTGTATATAAAATATAACAACGAATTATTATTTCAAATTTTATAAAATAAAGATATCCTAATTTCGCACCTCACGCGTTGATCTATTTACGTCATTATCATCATCGATTGATCGAGAAGCGCGTAAAATGACTATTTCCTCATCCTACACAAAATATACATCAATCAACTGATTTTCATATTTGAGTAAAAGAAAATATAGACAATTAATCCAAAAGCGCGCTGCTTGAACTGTAGAATAACATGAACATCATTCTACGACACATAATTCATTCAGTAATTTATTACAAACGGAATATTGCTGAATATTGAACGGAAAAAATAAACGCAATATGTATACGCAAGTAACCTAATTTCAATGAAATTAGACGCCGCACATTGGCCATTACATGTACTACGTGTCACATGCACTACATACCTATACACCGTAGTAGCTGTTGCGGCAGCGCGGCGCGCCGTTCCGAAACAGGGAAGCTGCTGCGCGCTGTTGGTCGAGAAAAAGTCAATATTAGCGGGACTACTAGCGACGGAGCTCGAAGCCAAGCGTTCGCGCTGCAGAGTTGGCGGCAGGTGCCGGGAGTCACCGTCGGAAGTTAGCTAGTGATATCGACGCTATCGGTAGGTAGGTAGGTAGGTACTACTATGCGGGTAGGCCTTTGTTCGTAAATATGCCATCGATTCTTCTACTGGCCAACAGAGACAACATAATATGCGACATTTGCCTTAGCTAAGGATATACGCGCGTGCGTGCGTATGTTTCTTCATACGTATACGTATGTAAGTCGTTATAATACTAATGTATACGTATATAGTTATACGCGTAGAATATTCATGTCGAATTGTAAAGGATGCACAGCATACTTCGACGGGCACCACGCGCATTCGAGTTACGCGAGTGGCTCGCCCGAGCGTTATTATTCAGATTAGATAAAGGTGATTAATATTTATAACTGGTAATAGGTAGCTATAGAGCTGCCTTAATCGCCGACAAGGTGGTATATACTTAGGTATATGACTTAGAAATATCATTTCGGTAAAAAAAAAAATAAGCCTGGTATTTTAACCACGACGACTATCAAATTTGTTATATTATGGTTTAAAAATTATTTTATTACATATATCGTATGGGATACGTATTATTTAATGGTATAAATTAAGAAATTGAGAAATGAAAATAGTGGAGAAATTCGCAACCGCCCCAATGTCGCTTTATCGATTAACGACCCACCCCCGTGTTTCTGTTCATCAACGTGATACTATCGTGTTTTTCTATCGATTTGAAAAATCATACGAGAATATTAGTATATCATGACGGATTTTCCTGCGGGAGAATCGCTATGATATCGATTATAAGAAGAGTGAATGACGAGAAGAAGAAAAAACGGAGAAAAACCAAAACTGGGACTAAATATTGTTGTTTTTCTTCAAAATGTTTGATTATCAATTTCTTTTTTGTCTATCAGCCGCTTTGCATTTATCAAAATAAAAACGATTCCCCGAAGTAAAATTATTTCTGATAAATATTCTTCTCGTGCGGCACGATTTCAAAACCTTATTTTAAATTTCGTTTCTTTTCAAATTTTTTGATCATTCGCTCTTCGTTCATCGAAAACCAGAACGATACGCCGAAGAAAAATTTGTTCTGATATAATATTCCTCAGAGCGTTTTCAAAATTCAAATCTATACGCGGCAGCGGTGCCGAATTGATAAGAGTAGAAAATCGACAGCATTTGGTTGGTCGGTTTATGAGAGAAATCAACTTGCTGATGATATTAATAATTGTTCGTATAAAAGAAGAAAAAATATAATGCATGATATTATAATAAAGTTTATTACTCACTGTGAGTTTAGATCTCTGTTGATACGATATCGCCTTTTTGTATAATGATGTACTGTTTAATCCAAGGATTGGGTGGCGGATATAATATAATAGATGACGACGATTTCCCGCCGTTTTTTTTTTACAACAATTATATATGCCTACACGGAGCTCTCACCACACACAACACATCTTATCACAAATTAATTAAACCACATATTGTTAGAGTAAAGTTGTTGATTTTTTTTCTTTCTTTCTTTCTTTCTTTTAATTTAATGTGTTTTCATGAGTGATTAAAATAGTAACATGAAAAAAACAAAAATAATTCATTTATCCACAGCTTTACGTAGCTGTCACGACAATATCGTCAGAATGTTAACTTCACCGATATTAGTTCGTACCTTTTTTTGAACATTGTTTATACTTATTTAACACTAGTTTAGATTGTCAGTTAAAATGAGTTGGGCGGTTCGCCACGTGAGGAGTATAATTGAAAAATGAAGTGCATGATCGTTTCTCGATGTCTGCACTATATTATAAACTATAATACGGGGAAAAAAAGACAACAACAACAATAATAATAATAATAATGTATGCAGTATCGTGCCACTAATTAATACTTCAATTCGTATACGGCAATTATTTCGCTACGCTATACACCAATTGTCAATTGAACTATTTGTTAGGCCGAGAAACAGTCTCCGAATTGAGATTAATAAGACCGCGTGTCATGATCGACCGCAACTTCAAGCAAGCCGTGACATTGGATCGTGACGAACCGCAGTTGATTGTCACTTTTATTTTTTATTTTAATCGCACCTATGGTATATTGCAAACGTAATATACATATGCGCACTGACCACAAACGTAAGCGTCAACTGGTAGTCACTAAATAAATAATGGTCAAAATAAGTTCCATATTTTGTCTTTTTATATATATTCTATTACTTTATTTTACCCACAAGTCTCTACGAGCTATACTAAAGATTTATTTTACTTGTTCATGTTTAATGAATTATTTTTTTTTGTTCAAATTCATAGTACGCGCACGACACGAAGTATATGAATATAGAACCGAAAAAAAAAAAGAGAAAAAAATGGTAGAAACATAGAAGAGAATTGATGTACCCGATTTAATTTGCGCTAAACAACCGACTGTCAAAATGTTCGGGTCCGTCAGCTGATCGCCACGCGTTGCTATGGAAACGAGCGCGAGGGTCGGCTGATCGAGCGCATGGGTGAACGTGATCTTTAATAGAATTATAATTCGTAATAATAAGAACGATCAATTTTTTTTATTGAAGTAAGTGTTTATTGTCTCGACACGAGGGCTAGCCCGGTAAGCCTCGTATTCGTGCACCTACACGTAACTAAAACGTCTTGTAGTTGGGAGTCTGCCGCCGGTTATCTCGCGTGACTTTTTGACGTGCTGGGTGGTATTTACGGAGGTTATCACAAGCGGCGTAGACCGTGCTCTCGTGACGGCAGCCGGGCGTGCACTGCTTCGCTTGACTCGGGCCCGTTCCCTCGCCAGTCGATCCGCTGCTAGCGGCTTTGCTAGTCTTTCTATAGGCTAGCGGCTCCCCTCGCCGTCCACCCGCCCGTGCGTACATACGTCCCTGCGTCCCTCTATCTCTCTGTCATTCTGTCCCGCTGTCCGTACGTTTCTTCCTTCCTTTGGTTACGACGAGGTTCTGTGGCGATGGTGGTGGTAGAGTAGCGTGGTGCAGTCCGCGGTCTAAGGTTATATTATACACGCGATACGATTATGTGTGTCTATATAGAAACGCCCAAGGTATTACTGCTTATCATTCTATATATTGTTATCGTTTTTGTCACTCGAAACCTCTCTCGGGGGCGAGTTGCCGTGCATTCAATTGTTTTTTCTTTCTTTCTTTTTTCTATATCATATATGTCACACGCACAATATGCTTGCACACAATTTTGACGTATACTGTTATCCACCATATATTTGATACACGCATAGATTCATCGTATGAAAATAACTCGCAGGAGTAAATAGTTCGCGATGTATATTTGGTGGATAAGACTAGTCCATCAATGTCTAATCAAGTGGTTCTCATTATGGAAGCTGTAGATCGAGTGACAATGACGAAACCCAACCATATATGTATACACAAATAAATAAATAAATAAATAAATAAATAAACTAAATAAATGTAAAAAGAAGATCGGCAATTGGAAGCGCCTTGCATCACTCTGACCATAATCTCCGGCGTGGGTGTCTTTGTGTTTTGCACGAGTCGGCTATCGCTTGATATAGGCGTGGTCGTTGTCTCGTCGTCATTCGCATCGTTGGCATCGTTGGCGTCGTCTGATCGTTTGTCTATCGCAATCGCGCGAGGCACAAAAACTAGTGGCTCGATTCTTCGAACCTTCCCGACACTAGGCCAACAAACAACGACACCCACATTGACACCGGCGGGCTGCGCAAAGGCGACGACAAAAACACAAGGTTCTGGATATACGGACGCCACGTTTAGCTCTATATATATCTACATACCAGTGTAGATGCGAGAGGGTATATATCACATGTGCATCTGTGGATGTATACATCCAACACATTAAACATTCCCTGTTCACGAGGCCACGTGTTTATTGTAACTAATAACTTCGTAGTAAAGAATCACTTGTACACGACAAAATTTATGAACACAAAAGCCACGCTATTGAATCCGAGGCGATAACTAACCTTTTTACTTCTCTCACGAAATAATGAAAGCAATTATTGCTCGCGTAAGGAATGACAGCGGGTTGTTTCAAGTCCTGGTCCAGTGGTACATAAATACGCCATACAATTGATGTTTAGTTTATCTCATCGGGTAGAGCACTAGAAGCCATTGGGCAACCCAAAGTCGATAGTGGGGTGACCAACGCTAACTGGTCCGTGTCTGGTATAGAACCTTTTGAGTTTACTCTGTGTATATGTCTACTATACACTCATCAATACAAACATGTATTATTAGTTGAAAACTACTCATAAACTACTACGTAGCTGTGTTATATACAGTTTGATCTTCAGTTTTGTCGACGTCAACTGTTTTTACGCGGTAAACGTGTGAAAGTCAATATATACCTGTATAAGTTATTATAGGCTGATGGAAATCCCGGTAATATTTGTGGCAGCTGTTAATATTGCGCAATGAAAATTATTTTATTTATCTCTGCGCCTATATCGTGACGTAATGTTGGAAAATAATCAATAGACTTAGGTAATACAGGTATAGGTAACGTAACGTATACCGCGCAGTTTTTTATGCAACCGATATATAAGTAAAAATCTTGCCTCAAACAAGAAGAAACAATTTATTGCGGAAGGAAAGGGAGGGGATTGACGAGTTTGCAAAGGAACACGTGGATGAGAATACTTGTGCCTCGGAAACTGATAGCTTTAACCACCACGTGCCATCACCTATGTTTACGTTGCAATTACATATGTAAATATCCAGACGGGCGGGGCACTGAGAGACTAGCAAAACCAGCACATGATGCGCCATTTAGACGTAGGTATACTAGAATATATGTATGAATATACGTGCAGGTCGTCAGACTTCGTGTTGTAAATTAGTAGGTGGACAAATGGTATAAAGTATCAGTGTATATGTATAAACACGTATATAAATGCACGTGTGTTTGTTTTTGGTTGTGTATAATCGTACGTTCTATTCCTAAGAAGAGACTAGCGAGTGTTTCCAGCTTGTAGCAAAAGCTGGCAAGAGACGCCTTACCTCCACGTCTCATTCGCCGTAAAGTTTCCAACGAGAGTTCTGGTCATCAAGGGAAAGTGTAGGTATATGTATCTATACGAACGTGTAAAGGACATACACATATAATCGGTTGTATTATATACGATGGAAGTAAAACAAGCCTTCCGATTATGGGAAAAAATTGCTTATGCGATTCGAAGTGTAGATTTATAAAAAAAATTCTATCCATTTGTCCTGCAATCTGAGGACGGAGTTTTTTTTCCTGTTTTTGTTTTTTTTTTTTCTGACTCACCAATAATCGAATTTGTCATGGGCTCAAATACGGATTCAATATCGTCGAAAAACAGATTCAACAATTTTTAGGCATTGCGATACAGCACTGCGAGTTTCCTGTTGCAGGAAAACTCCATCCTATGTAATCGCTATTCTTGTTCAATTTATCATATAAGGTTTGAATGTTCTGTAGAGTTCATTCGTGGACATGAATCGTTTTTTTTTTCAGGCTACTGACCAAGCTAGATTTTCCTGGAGAATCAACACATTCATTTCCGTCGAGATCGCTATTTTGTTGATAATAATGGCAGAATCAAGGTGTTTGATCATATACCGATACCTTATATGGGATAAATCGATACACGACGAGTTTTTAATTGATTTCTCAATCAGTTAATCCTCATTAGGTTGCGTTTCTTATATCCAGAAGTTTTTTTTTTTTTTTTTTATAACTTTCTTTATTTTTTATTTTTTAGCTTATTTTTAACACCGCGATGCTAATTTGAAAGTCAAAACAGGCTCGAGTCAGAGTAGCAAAATGTCTGGTTGTTATAATTCCTGAGACGACTCATACATCTCAGAACTAGCTATAAACTTTTACCTGTATACATATACTTATACGTGTAACGAATTCATCGACGTGAATGCATGGAAATTAAAATTGATCGCTAAGGGAACGATGGACTCATTGACTGGGTAACCCGTGCTCGATTACCAAGTGCACCATACGCAAATACGTATAGTATATATAACTGGGGTGAATCGAAGATTTTTAAAACTGTTGGCTACCCTCAAAAATCAAAGATATCGCTCCAATGAAGGTCTCCGTGCAACGATTGGATTTTTTGAGAATATATATGGGGCGTTTGGAAATGTCATTTTTAGCGTTAAATTCACTTTATCACTCATAAACGGAAACAGATCATTCAAAAATTCTAATTTCTTTATATAAAGTGCCCATGTACACTTTCAAACCCATATTCACGGAACATATTAACAAGAAGTTCATATCTTCGGAAAAAATCTCTGAAAATCAATATTTTCACTATTTTTCAATTAATTATTATTAAATATTGATTTTTTCTCCTTCTAAGCCGTTTTTGTATTTCTCCCTTTTTTTTCTTGTGAAACTCAGTATCAGTATCGCTTATAATGCAAAGAAAAAGTTTTAGAAGAGAAAAAAATCAATATTTAACGATAATTAATTAAAAAATTGTGAACATAGTGATTTTCAGAGATTTTTTTCGAAGATATGAACCATTTGTTAATGTTCCGTGAATATGGGTTTGAAAAAGTACATATCTGCGCATCTGTAGGTTGAAGTCTGTAGGTCAACTCAAAGTACTGTCTACAAAGCAGTGAATTTTCCCATTTAATTTGTATAGGAATATGGGCTCAATGCATTATTTTTTTCCCCTGCCTTAATAGTGTTTCGAAAAATCTGAAATTCGGCATGCGTCTACCCTATAGTCATAGGTATACCATAAAAAATTGGACGATTATCAGCGATGAAAGTTTCAAAATTCCAGAACGTCAAACTTGTGTTTCGAAGTCGAAAATCACAATTTTAAAACATATATATAGCATACAACATACGTAAAGCCGGTGTTTAAATTTTTTATAAATATAATAGGCGTTAGAAAAATGAAGTAATAAAAAGTCTCGTTACAGACGATTAAAAATCGATTTCAATTCATGATTCGACAAATTTCACACCTCATTGCCGCAGTATATCTGTACTGAACAACATTATTATTACGCAAACCAATTGACTCGATGTTATACTAAAACCGATTTATTGTTATATTGGAGTTGCTTTGATTTTGTGAATAGCACCAGCGAAGGTTGTAAAAAAAATTTGCAATATCGTATGGCGATAGACGCGGATCCTAATCAAAAGCCGGAAAGTCTGATGTGATCAGAATTATGATTATTGTAAAAGGTTGCTAACAGATATGAATACCACTTTGAAATTTGTCTCTTCCATTCCCAAACCACCCCGAACATTTTTGATCGAATTCAATACCGGATCTGAAAATTATTCATAGTATTCCTACGCCAAATTTTGGTAAAATTTATTGACTCGTTCGAAAGTTATTCAACGGATCGACCAACGGACAGACAAAGTGGAGAATTCAATATGTGTTCTACTTCTTAGGGATACCAAGGACTTGTACTTTTGAAAAGAGATTTTTTCCTCTTTCTCCGCAGCTTGAGCTGAGCAGCCTCATGTGGATTCCGAAGTATAGTAGTGCTATCTTGCAGATAGAAGTACGACTACTTACTTGGAACATAAATAATGCTTGTATACTTCAACGGTAAGCGGTAGATCTTAACTTACGTTCGTTTTGTTGTTGTGCATAAATAAACAGGACAGTGCGGTCAACCATTTATTTTTAGAATAGAGAAGATAGTAGATTTTACACTGTCAGACATAATTTCTGCAATTTTATGGTTGCGGCAAGAGGAAGACCCGGCAACAAGTCATGGTCTGAGGCTGAATCCGATGTCTATATTCAGTTTTCTAATCAATGAAATTCTTGATTTATTAATTATCGAAGACCTTGTATGGAAAAGGTAAGAAGTGAAGAATATCTGGATAACTATTCCCTCGGAGTATAGCAGCGATTTGTGCGGTTAATAAGTTGAACAAATTTTTCCAACCAATCCACCAAGTAAAGAAACAAAATTACGGAATATGAAATCGACGGTTCAACTAATGAAATGACGGATACATCAGAATCAATAGAAATTACAATATACCTATGAATCGTGAAAGCAAGAATAGCATCCATAAAACGAGGCCCCAAAAAGCTGTCACCAGAGTATAGTGAGCGATCTTCAACCTGAAAATAGAATAAAGTCTTGCTGTAAAATTGTTGAGTGAATGAAACTAAAGGTTGAGCAATAAAATGACATGCTTAAAATTGACAGTCAAATAAATGTCGAATAAGCTTAGATCTTGACAGTACAAGATATGATCATTGTACTCCCAGATAATTATTTGACTTTGAACGCCACGATGTCCGATACCCGCAATACGTTGGCGTAATGCTGAGGCTACCCAATCTGGCGTATTTCTATACTACAGAGTGTCGTTCAAAATCTTTCGTACTTTGTATATCTGGCATTAGCTCGCGGTACAGTGTCCAATGGGTCTTTCAAGAGGTAAACTCGGAGACCTCGAACATGATGATAACTATAGTCCTCCCAGTTGAGGCTTCCTATGTCTAAGTCGAACTCACTGCGATCGGCGGAACTCATCCTATCCCACAGTCGCAGGACGTTATTGTTATGGAATCGCCATTGTTGTAGAGTAAAGTACTCAATTACAGAGCTGAACTTGTGAATCTTCTTGTAGGTCTCCCACAACCTAAACGAAGATATCGTGAAAATGAATCTGATTTCCTCGGTAAGACAGTTGCATAGTACCCAACAGGGTGTATCTATTTCGTTCAGATGCATGGGATGCCTCATATGATTATCCGACGTGTACGGCAAGCAATCGATAATGTATAGCGAAAATATTGTGAAAAATTAAAAGACCTCAGTGTTTAGAAATTCAAAAACCAGGGGGTACAGTGCAATGGTACAGATAAAAGAAAAGTTCTTATATACACAGGCTTTCGTCTTGTGAGCCAGGCCAAACTGTCCAATATGGCAGCGGGAATGAGATGAAGGAAGATGACGTAGAGGTTGTGAACCCAGCGATATTTGTTGAGTTTGAAACAGTAGTGCCATACAGTTTTCTCGTTCGGAATACCCTGCTTATATTTTTCAGAATACTTTGATAATTGACCCCATGTAATCGGCCTTTGGCATGATGAGACTACGTTGTATATAGGAGGCTCTTCGACCTCTGGAACCATCGAAATATCTTCATTGTTCACATTCGTACTCCTGAAACATATTCGCACGTTCAACCCCGATGTTAGAACTACGTACTTCCTGCTTCGTGCTATGGCACATGATTAATTATTATTTAAACATGAAAAAGGTGTCTTACTGGGCTTTGGCGATATCCCATGCAGCGGCGATGATGGTGTTGACAACGTAGTCAGCGGGGATAATATCCGCAACCATCTCCTCGTCGCAGTGCAGAGTACGTAATAGTCCAACCCCGGCACCGACCAAAACTCCGGTAGCACCATAGACATTATTTATCCATCCAGATACAGGTTCCTTAGACGTAGCAATTACGATCGAAGGCCTCACGATGCATAAAGGTAGATTCTGAGAGTTGCAACGAATAGTGTCTTCGGCAACCGCCTTAGTGAAGGCGTAAGTATTTGGCCACTTTCCCAAGAGTCTAGAAAGTTTGTTAATTCCCAAGTGCCTCAATTGAATATTCAACTTTTCAACTAATAATTATAATTTTAATAATTATAATTATTATCATACTTATATAACAAGCGGTCGAGATATTTTCGCTTACATCGGGGTCAGATGTTCTAAGGACGCATCATCCAATGTATCTAGTAGACTGAGCAGCTTTTCTGAGTCGATCGGTGGTGGGTAAAATTTTTCTTCGATTACCTCCTGAACGCAATTACAGTAGGCTGTTGAGATGTGGACGAACGCCTGTTACAGATAAACAGGTAATGTAAAATAATAGTTGAATACTTTGCCATATGTATTCAATATTCATTTCCATTTTTCCACTAGATGAAGGAAATAAAATTTGTCAACAATAAAACAATATTATGCATCGTACTCTGACCTCAATATTCGGCATTTCCTTTGCGAATGCGAGAAGCTTTTTGGTTCCCTTAACGTTGATGCCAGCTGCAATTCTCATATGTTCATCGAACCGTACGGTGGCTGCATCATGTATCACTATGTGAGTGCTTCGAAGAAGTTCTTTATGCTCCAAAGTCAAACCCAGATCATCTTTCGCAATGTCACCCTCGATCAGTACAATTTTTTGTAAAAACGCAGGCTTCTCTCGCTTTAGTCGGTCAAATATCTGCAATGGAAATGGAGTGTTTGCATCTCCCACACGACGTATCATTGGTAAAAAATGATTAGCAATTATTATGTGGATGAAGATTATCCGGGGGCGTACTCCACTGAAATCTAAAATTCGTACTCACCACGTCATCGAAAAATTGATTGCACCTTTCCTCAGGACTCTTCCCTTTCTTTGCTCGAAGGAGCAAGAAGAAATTGTTCACCTCCGCGCATGAACTGAAAATGACAATATTTCGAAATCTTGCCCAAATTTGTAGGGGTGTTTACTTGTACCAAAATATGAAGCACTTGCTGTACAGGATGTCCCGGAACTAAATTCAAAAAATGAAGAGGCTAATGGACGGGGTCAAGCTGAGTAAATTGCCCTATAGAACATGTGCGGCCTCCGAAACACCGGTCGCGAGATACGAAAATTTCAAACAAAAATACTTTTGATATCAATTTTCATTATGGAAATACGTAATGTTACTGTGTTTGGCGAAAATTCCATTTCGAAAGTGTTTTCGTTCGAAATTCTCGACTTAGTCGGTTGCCTACATGTTTGGGAGGCCACATGTTCTATAGGTCAATTCATTCAGTTTGACCCCCTCGATTACCCGCTTCATTTTTTGAATTTAGTTCTGGGACACCCTGTATAACTCTCTGGAATGGGCCTTTATAAATCAATTTACCAAAATATACTATACGAATCGGCGTTGAAATCATCTGTTTTTATATTCAACAATTTTCAAGTAGGAAGACTCTTGAAATGCACCAAACAAATGTTGTACGAGTGATAAACGACGAGAAGCAATGTGGCAAAAGATGCGAAATAAAGTGCTTCTATTATCGGGGATGATAAATTTCAAGAATCTGATGTGCAATAACCACTGAATTCGATATATAAATATTCACTGCAATATAGAATCTCATAACGACAAGCAAAAACTGATTACATTTCAGGACACTTTGCAAAACTCATGTAACGCCGATCCGTAGAGTATATTTTGGTAAATTGATAGAGTAATGGCCCATTCCGGAGAGTTGTATAGCAGGTGCTTCATATTTTGGTGCAAGAGAGAACACCCCTATAAATTTGGGCAAGATCCATGACCCGGAGTCATGGTCGACTTTTGGTGAGTATACACGGTGAAGCATTTAGATCATAACGAAGTTTTGTTCTTCATTCTACCAGTTGTTGTAGAATTTTATATTTTCTCGAATTTAACACAGGCATTTCCCAAAGCGATTAACTTGGAGCGATGCTAACTGATCCCTTTCATTATTCATATAAAAATCTGATACCTTAAGCAACTGTTACTACGAGACTGCAATGTTATAGATTCTATGAATATAAGCTTAGAACTTGTTATGTATTTCGCACGCGTACATTACTGTACTCTGTAATCATAACTTGCATGTGTGTGTGTGTATATCTGTGCAAAATATATGATAAATTTATACGTATATAGGTACCCACAGTGACAAGAGTTCACATCGTGGCGTGAACACGATGTAAAACAGTGATAGTTATTGTGGACTAACTCGACAATAACTAGAATTATTGAAAATAATACCAACAATCTTGATTCGATTTCGATGCTTTAATTAAACAGATTCACTTTCCGGCTTGAGAATGTAAAGCATTTCATTAATCAATCGACCCTGCCAAAATGCAAGTACTTTGTTTTTTTTTTTTTTTTTGTGAGTCGTATAAGAACTGTAGCATAGAGACTTTCTAGTGTTGATTGGCGCACCGTCACATAGTGCAGATACTTAGCCTCATGCAAATTCGTATTATTCAATAACCAGCAGGTGACCTCAGGTGGCTTCAGCGGTATGAATATTTAATTCTAATACCACGAACGCCATCATAGTGCGCAGAAGTATTATTCATGGTCTGATTTCCTATGTTTCAGCGATTTCAAAATTCGGTTTTTCAAAAGGAATAATTATTCCGATAATCGTGTTACAACCGTATTGTCAAAATTTGTTATTTTTTATAACATATTCATTAGACTGACAGTTATTTTGGTTATGGACGAATTTCTTCGCTCCGAATACATGAATGGCTTCCAAATAAATAAATAAAAAAGATTCGCCAAATTTAACCCTTAATTTTAATATTTAGGCGTGCCGACAACCCCTTACTTTTCCCCATTCGAATAACATGGACTTTTCGACTGTTTCGACAATCAATTTTTTTCTCGACGGTCCAATTATGTGTAAAAAATCTAAGATTGAGCAACAATATCAGTGATGATACTCGTCCATAACTAAAATAACTGTCAGTCGAATACTCATATTTGAAATCTCTGCTTACCGCAGTATCCTCTCTATCAGAAGTCTTCCCAAAAAACCAGTACCCCCAGTTATCAAAACGTTCCGTCCGGCGTAAAAACTTGCGACTTCGCACGGACCTGAGGCGAAATCAGGCGCAGGATCTACCATCATGTCCCGGATATAGGCAGCCTGCGACATCTTAATGACCAATCCTGAACAAATTAAATCAGAAATCTAATAAGAACAAACTTCGTGATCGCAGGCTTGCTTGCTTCTCATTTGTAGGTCACAAGTATAATTGCAGCTATTAATTAGTCGTTTCGCTGCAAATGAGTCATTTTACATTCTTTGCAGACAAATTTTAGTCACATCAACTGCCTATATCTAGGAGGGATATTGCCCTAGAATGGCACACTGGGTATGTCACACTTAGTCCTTTCTGAACAAAGCTGTTCATTTATAACGAAAAATGGCAAAAATCGACTTCGGCGAACACGATGGTATCCTCGATTCTTCAAAGAATAAT
This sequence comes from Tenthredo scrophulariae, assembly GCA_963978835.1. Taxonomy (NCBI): domain Eukaryota; kingdom Metazoa; phylum Arthropoda; class Insecta; order Hymenoptera; family Tenthredinidae; genus Tenthredo; species Tenthredo scrophulariae. The sequence continues at coordinate 9,570,867 of OZ022227.1, forward strand.
TTTGGGTTTCAAGATTTGAAAAATCATGATTACAGCCGAAATCGCACCTTCTCAAAGACGCGCAGTTATGAAGTAGGGAAGATGGGGGCAAAACGGGCAATTTTTTTGTTTCGAATTTCACTCATCTTTTTGCTTTTTTGTGCTATTGGGTTGATACAAAATACGTTGGAATATCATAAAAGGTCAATTAAGAAAAAATTATTATGTTTACACTTGGTGCCGGTTTTACCCCCAATTCTCATATTCAGCTGTGGTTCCCGTTTTGCCATCCTGCTCGTTTTGTTCCCATCGCCCCTGTTTTCCGAACTTTTCTTATGTGAGAAACGTCAGGAAACTGAAAAAAGTTGTTTCCAGAAGATTTAAGACAGTGCCCCTTTTGGCCCCCATTCCTATTTTTCGTCGAGGTGCCACTTTTGCGAATAAATTATGACAGGAGAGAATGTTGAAGCAATTAAGTAGTACATTTGAAATCAGTATTTGAGAATTACTAAACTTACAATAATAACTGTGGCAATATTGCCTGCACGTATCAGTATAGCAATGGCACAAATCGACGGTCAAGCCTCGGAAAACGAACCGTGGTCTAAGAAAATTAACTCACAACTGACGATGCACGTGGACAATATTTCGTAGCTATCCACTAATACGTTCTTGCACGCCGATTTTTCTACATCAAAACTCTAATCTTTGTACTCAACAGTCGCAAAGTAATCGTCGTTATCTCACATCAGTGACAATGCTTGGTGGGTTTTCATAAAATAAACTAGAAACTAGGTAACTTCCGGCCGGCGAGCGCCAGCGAAGAATCATTATTCAATCACCCAAGGGAACTATGTGTCGTAATTATACGTATACAGAGCGATTCTCTGGAAAGTAACGCGCCTAAAAGATAGGCAAGCGCGAAACGCCTGCATTGAGCAGCTCAAACATCGACGATTGGGTTTTATTTATCACGTGGGAAAAAAATAAATACACAGATGATTGTAATGAATTATAAATTTAATATAAAATCAACATCCCAACCACACAAATGATGTAAACTTTAGAAAAATTTTGTCGTAATTCTTCTTGAATGGACTGGTAAAACTTGCTAAAATAACGCCATATTTTCGAAGACACTATATGGTAATTTGCTGGTCACGGCGATCACGATTTTACCATAGTGTCTGGGAAGTATTGCTACGGATTTTAAGTATGGAGTCCAAGGTTGGCAAGACTTATTACCATTGGACATAGTAACTTCATCGGTATAGTGATCCTACAATATTCGCAGACAAACTTCGTAACACTTTCGGGAAATAGATCAAGCCTGTTTGGTTTTATTCCTATGAAAACAGGAACCTTGGACATTACTACACAATGCAGAGAGAAGCCTGAGAGAGCCCACGAAGCCGAAAGCCTGAGACAGACTAGTAGAGCTTGGTTCCGCGGGTCCCGTGTGTTCGTTCCGTGAACTAAATTCTCGACGGGTAAATGGTAGATGCAGGTAATACTATGCAGATGCTGCTCCTTCGCCAAGCTCTGTGATCTCACACGTACATTACAGAGTAAAATCGCTTTGTTCAAAGTTCCAATTGCTTGCAGTAATTTAATTGATAAATATTACATGTAAAGTCCGAAATGCTACATATTTAATCCGAAATCGGATTTCTGCAAGCGATTCGAAGTTTGAACAAAGCGATTTCACTCTCAATGTACGTGTGAGGTAACATGTGTGAGTAAACAAAACAGAGCAGCATCTGCATAGTATTACCACGGAGGAATGTATTACCTGCATCTATTATTTACCCGCCGAGAATTTAGTTCACGTAACGAACACACGGGACCCACGGAACGAAACCAAGCTCCACAGTCCACTAGTCTGTCCCAGGCTTTTGGCTCCGTGGGCTCTCTCAGGTTTCTCTTTGCACAATTCAGGAATTTCCGATAAAATGCAGATGTGTCCGTGGATTGGGAACAAGAATAGTAAAATCTGGTAGGAATTTCAAGAATCTTTGCCAGCAAAAGTCTTTCCGTGTAAATAAAATGCTCACTGCCAAAATTTCAAGTTGAATCACCATAACCGTGTTTGAGAAATCTTACTCGCCGCCGATTTGGATGTCTTTTTTTTCCCTCTGTCAATTAGTGTAGAGGCCTCTTTCCATAAATAGCGAAATGATTACTCGTGAATCTTATTGTAATTAGTGTTTTATTGATGTAGTACATGACTTTTGACCCAGAACGAATGGAGGAACCATCTTTACCTTTACCTTGAGATTTCTTATCCATATATTTTTCATGGAAAAGCTTTTCAATTTTCGGGTTATCAACGGCTTAAAGTCACCGCTGAATTTTCTGTACTAGCAACTGATGAGTACTCTCGACCGAGATCCCATACACTGAAACAAAAATGACTTTTGAAACTCCATTCAGGCGTTCATTTTTTTTTTTTTTTTGTTTCCTCAATCTTGATGCTAGAACTTTGGTTAAATAAGCAATAAATAATTGATTAATGGCCGGTTTCACCAACGACGAATAACTTTATTCATAGATTAAAATCATATTCAATGAAAAAAAGACCTATTTTACATTGTATTTGCGACTTACTATAGTGCGAAGATGCACGGCGCGGCACGGCAGCCTTCCGTGCACAAATATTGGGTAATTTTATTTACTTTTTTTCGTATAAAGACGTGAGTTTTTTTTTTTTTTTTTTTAAGATATCGCTGTAGTGTTCGCACAATCAAAATACTTTTTAGCACTTCGTAACGATTCGCGACGATTCGCCGTGCCGTGCATTACCGTGAATCGCCGTGCATTGCCGCGCCGCGCTGTGCATCGCCGCGGCATAGTGCACGCAGACCTTTATTATTCTATGAATAAGACGTTATTCGACGTTGGTGAAACCGGCCATTAGATGGATTAATTCAGTACTTAGGTGTAAGTACACTCATAAAAAAAAGATTTTACACTGGTATCCGTAACAATATTTTCACATCTTTCCTTGCTTATTGTCTCGAATTGTTAATAAGTGGATTATATTTTTGAAACAAATGCCTAACAATTTCAATGGTCAAGAACCACCTTTTTATTTTGTTAGACAATAAGGAAAATGTGTATAAGTGATGTGTACGAAACTCAGTTGAAATGCATTTAAGTCTGAAAAATTCATTTACGAGTAAACGACTTCCAAGAGTGATGAACACTTGTATATCTGTGTAGGACTGATGTTTGGAATTTAACATCTCCCCGTTTATAGAACAAATTCACTTTTGGAAACGAAAATTCATTGCAAAACGGATGAATGTATTTGAAACTTTCGTTTCATACTTACTATTATTCCACTGAAATGATTCGAATTCAGAATTTGCGCGTTCGGCGGTTTAGTTCTACTGCTAATCAAATTAAAAAGCGGTAAATTATTCGACCAGTAAATATTGCAATACGAATTGTTTTAAAATAATGGCCGATAACCTTCGAAATCGATATTTTACAATTGTTGAATTTTTAAGTGCATCAACACTACTCGTACTGAAATGATGATGAGACAAACTACGCAAGGGCTCTATCTTCGCAGGTGAACCGTGCTCCGAGAGAATTGAGTCGCAACTGACTATGAACGGCAAAAGACGTTCAGAATTACCAGATTGCCCATAAATTTCTAACTCCTAATATTCGCAATCATATATTTTACGTTTTCCGAGGGATTGATTCAGAAAATATATTCGCTATCTATGATTGTTGCAGCATAAAAGCTATAAGTGATCTTTCGAGCAGAGCTTTAAAAAATAGATCATAATTCGTAATACATACCTAATGACGTGTATTTATTCCAAAAGCATATTAGCTTTCGACGAATTAATTTGTGAGATTCTTCGTTCGACTACGTACAGCGATTCGAAATAACGACTCATGGATGATCGTCATGTAACGATTTGTATAATGCAGATCTTCGCCAGACAACGAAGTTACGTTATTCCTCTTGTTCTTTCGATTCTCCGTTAAATTCGATAGAACGAATCGGACTCAGACATTGACATTGGTATACATACAGATGTGCTCTTCCTTGGTAAACATAATTTCATTTTCCCTGTGCTTGCAGGGTTTTTACTTTCCATACATCGATATTGTGATGAACTTTACGTTATCTGCGTTTATTTCCCATTCTCGGCATATGTTGAACCAGATTTTCGCCTCACATAAAAAAGTTCGTGATTTGACTTCGAGTTAGATCGATATGAGAACAGGGTTGGAAAAATCGTCAAAGAATGTAGCGACAGAACTCTCCGCATTTGCATTTAATAAATATTGTAATTGTGTATGTTGAATCGATAAATAAAAACCGTAAACAAAATGAGAAACTTGCATAACAGCATGGCTGATAGAAATGCAGAAATATTCTGGCAATTTGCGATCACACAATACCGTGACAATCACGTGAAACCGAATGGATCCATGCTACCGGACAGCGAATATTGGCGAATATGACGTCATTTTAGCGGGCTAACCATTTGTTGCGCTGAACAATCCCTAGGGTGATTTTGGCGCGCGGTCGATGCAACTCGGCAGCCATTGTTGATAGAAGCCGGCTGACTGTCATTACATCGCGGAAGGTAGACATGTGGGGTTATGTTCGTTTATTTTAAGCAAATGATTAATAAGGTGAATAAAAACTACGTGAATACGCTATGAATATTTATCAAAAATCTATCAATTAGTTTTGAATGATATCTTAATACAATCAAGGAATTGGTTGTTCTCGATGAACTCTTTGATTCTAATTAATTTGCAGTTATAGCTTAAGTTAATTCGTTGATTGTACTATGATATTATTTGAAACTGATTGATCGATTTTTGATAAATATCAATAACTTATTCACGTAGGTTTTATTCACTTCATTTATCATTTGCTTAAAATAAGCGAACATAACCCCACATGTCTACCTTCCGCGATGTATTGACAGTCAGCCGGTTTCCAACAACAATGTCCAACAATGGCTGCCGAGTTTCATCGACCGCACGCCAAAATCACCCTAGGGGTTTTCAGTGCAACGAGTGGTTAACCTGCTAAAAATACGAAATATTCGCTTTTCGGTAGCATGGATCCATTCGGTTTCACGTGATTGTCACGGTATATGCGCAGGCATGTCATTGAACTTTCATCCTTTGTGCACGTCTGTGGCTGGCAACCATACTAGCCAAGCTGAAAATATCTCTACGTAATTGAAATTTCATTGTAGAATATTTTGACTATCAAATCTAATGCATGCAAATGTCAAAGATCACTCTAATGTCAATTAAAACAACGGTATACAATCGGAATGCATGTTTGAAGCTGATGGAGTATACTTGTGCTCTAGGCTTGAATTAAGAATTATATTTTCAAGCAACCTAATATGAACTTGTGATAATGTAATCAAGCCTAGTAGAAAAAAACAGTTTCACCGATGTACTGTCAACTATGGTAACTATAGCTCTTTTCAAATGACGTTATCTGACACAAAAAAGCGTTTCTTAATTGTATTCATACTGACATTGCGATGCGATCGTATAATTTATCAATGGTATTATACAATATACATGTAACTGGAGAATCAGACAGTAGAATAACAGTGGACACTAAAAAATTGTCTTTGAGGTGGGCCAAAGTTCCCTCAATTTGGTACAAAATTCACGCAGTTGACGTTAGTGTGAATATACGATACGATTTTCTTCTAGGATATTGCGTAGTAGAAAGGTTTGAGCTTGTTGGTTTCTCGCACGACAGAAAGGAGAGTGCACTCGCCCAATGTGATCTTTCTCAGTAGTTATTCTCGCGACTTTATTATGTCCTTAGTAATAAATTAGAGATAAAGGATGTGGTCGAGAAATGGCTTTCGCGAAATATTGAAACAAAAGTCACTCCTCGCTTGTGCCTTGCTGCAAGGATAGCTCATTTTAGAGAGTGTTTTTCGCGAAACTGAAAGTGAAATCCAAAATTTAGCGGAAAAGGTGACAGAGATGCATCCTTTATCTACAACACGAACCCCTGAAGACTTCATTATCTTGAAGAATATGGAGATGAAGAAGAACAAATCATGGTAGTCGCTAACTCAACGGAAGATTTCTATTCCTGAATGATGTAGAAAAAAAATATGCAATAAAGGTATTAGCGATCAACGATTTAGAATCGTCGTAGGTATAGGTATATGACCTTTCGGTGTTGACCTTGCCCACTCACCATAGCGGAGGTCGAGCAGTGTTGACTCTTGTATAATCATTTAGTTGCATTGAAAGTGCTTCGGAAATACAAGTTATGCAGATGCAATTCATTCAAATTCAAATATATGGCTCGAATGAATAGTGTCTTATCATATATGATCCCGTTGTATGAGTATCAATAGCGTGCTCACGATCACAGCAAAGAAACCATATCAAGCAGCAGCGTTATCTCCTGGGATTCAATGAAGTTATGAGACTATCAACCCAGAAATTCCCTAACTTTGCCGAATGGTGCTGAGCATATACGAGTAACCTATACTGGAGCCCTGATCGATGTTATGGAAAACTTGTTCAGGAATATAACAATTGAGGCATGTGTGGGGTACTCAAATTATATTTGCAATCCATCAGAAATGAATGATCAATTATGAAAAATCTTAGACGTGAATTCAAAACGTGATAACTAGCTCGTCAGCAATGAATGCTCAAATTATTTCCAGTGTAGTGTTGGAGGTAACTAAGAATTATAGTCGGAAGGGCCATATAAATATAGTTTGTATGTATACAGGGTGAGTTTCCTCTGGTATCGCACGAGGGAGGAGCTTATGATCGCAAACGCTTCGCCCCTTTTTTTACATACTTATTAAACTCATCAGTTTTGACGGCGCGTGAAAATGAGAGTGTGGCTTCTCGATACTACGATAATGAGTATGAATAGAGAGAGGCGAAGCGTTTGCGATGATAAGCCCCTCTCGCATGCCATACCAGAGAAAACTCACCCTGTATACATAAGTGATAAATTTCTTTTCTTTATTTTTATTATTTGTGTCTAATGAAAGTGAAAACTTTCAATTACATTGCCTACATATTACACCTAGTAATTCGAATTGATATAATTATGTATATTTCAATGATTAAAGGAAAGTTATGTATCTTCAGATCTGAGATTCGACTAAGAGAATTTAGGATGCGATTTTCTGAACTAATGTAAATTGCTCTAAGCCCAGTTGGTCTCCCTATTTGCGGGTTTGAAAAATGATTTTCGACATCACACCACTTCCAAGACCAACAAAAATCGCTTATAGAATAGACTAACGATTAATCAGGATGATTTAAAGAACCAATTTCACTCATCTAAGACATCAGAATATCTTGTTCATCTTACAGAAGAACGAGAGTACATACCCCGTCACAGATATTACGGAAGATCAGAAAAGTGATGCGATGTCACCAAACTCATTGTACACTATAATTGTTCACTAGGGTTCTAACAAAATTCATATCAGTTGAAACTTTGTTTGAATCAATTGCATCCCGTGAGGTTTACCATAAGCCAATGAATCGCAAGACCACCGTCAGAAGCCATAGAAGAATGCCACATAGAGCTGTTACCAGAGTATAGTGAGCTACCCTCAGCCTGAAAATTATACAAAAGATTATTTATCATTTGAATAATAATCGTATCTTCATAAATTCAGAAATCGAGTACGAAAATGTTGTTTCTAAAATTTCGAATCGGTGAAATTTGTAGAGAGCATCACTTCAGGTATAGTAACAGAGTATTAACCAATTTGTAACCAATGGTCATATGCAAATAAGAAAAATCATACTTTGCATATTTCGCAAGTCCCTGCGGTGTAGTGTCCAACGGATCTTTAAGGAGGTAGACCCGGAATCCGCGAATGTAATGATAAGTGTATTCTTTCCACTCAAGGCTTCCTATGTCGAAGTCAAATTCACTGCGATCGGCCGGGCCCAACCTCTTCCAGAGTTGCTGGACGTTACTGTTATGGAATCGCCATTGGTGCATCACGAAGTAATCAAGTACAGAGTTGAACTTATGAATCTTCTTGTATGACGCCCACAGCCTGTATCATGTGAACGTGAGAAATCAGGCGTCTGGAGAATTCCGTAAGCCAAACAGTTTAGGCCTCATGAATGATTGGTGCACATTACTAATATATTACGACCTGTTTGCTTCGGATGAATGTTACAAAGACTTACTAAGCTGAAACATTATGCCACATTGAAAGACCCTAACACTAATCACACATCATGATGACCAATTGATGATCAAAGATATACAAGTAAATTTCTTACATAGGCTTTCGTCCCATAAGCCAGGCTAAGCTATCGACTATAGCGGCAGGAATTAGATGTAGGAAGATCACGGAAAGGTTGTGAACCCAGAGATGCTTGTTGAGTCTGAAGCAGTAATACCATATGCACATCATGCTTGGAATCGCTATCCCATGTACCTCGATATACTTCATAAGTTGTCCCCACGTAATCGGTTTCTGGCTCGATGATACAGCATTGTAGATTGTCGGAGGCCCTTCGTCCTTTGGAACCATTGAACCAGCCGCGCTGCTCACCTTTTGACTCCTGCAATATAAACGCGTAACCAACAAGGCGGTTATTGCAACTCAGCATTTCTGTCTATGGTACATCATTAATTATTTTTTCAACAGAAAATTCTTGCATAAGTGTGTGTCGTATATTTCATATGCAGAAGAAGCGTTCCTTACTCAGTTTTAGCAGTATCCCAGGCGGCGACGATGATGTTGTTGACAACGTAGTCAGCGGGAATCAGGTCTGCGACATTGTTCTCATCGCAGTGCAGAGTACGCAATAGTCCGACTGCGGCGCCGACCACGACTCCGGTAGGACCATAGACATTATTTATCCATCCAGCAATGGGTTCTTTGGAAGTAGCAATTACTATCGAAGGCCTCACGATGCACAGAGGTAGATTCTGGCAATTGCGACGAATAGCATCTTCGGCAATTGCCTTTGTAAAGGCATATGTATTCGGCCATTTTCCCAAGAGCCTGTAACGTTTATGAACATGGTACTTGATATTTTTGACACATCCTCGTCGGTTCTTCCTAATTAATACTGAAATTCATTTGTTTAAATGATAATTGAAAGGATTAGAACAGCAAGAGTATAAGTGCTAAAATCTGAGAATTCGACAGACACCTTCGTAACATTAGTGAGACCTTTTAAACTTCAAAAATCATAAGTGTCTGGAAATTTCAAAATTTGTTACAATTATAATATTTGATCGCACTTTCAAAGGTGAGAACAACCATAAGAAAAATCAGATTTTTGGCACTTACAGCGGAAGTTCAATCCCGTAAAAAGGTCAAAATATTGAAGTGAGGGAAAGAAAGAGAATTGTTTGACACATTTGTTGCATAGAATCTATAAAAGAGAAAAGTGAGACTGAAATAAAAATTATCGATGTCTATTTTTCACTTATTTCCTTTCGCCTAACATGGAATGTCAGTTCGCTTACACAGGGGTCAGATGATCTAGAGACGCATCATCCAGTAAATCCAGCAGGCTAAGTAGCTTATCAGAGTTGACCGGTGGAGGGTAAAATTTTTCGTCAATCTCATTATGAACACAATTAGAGTAGGCCGTGGAGATGTGAACGAATACCTGTAATAATTTAAAAGAAAAAGGGTAAAAGTTTTCATGGCACATATTATACATAAGGTAATTCGCCGGGTGAAATGGCCATACGGGAGATATGGCCTTCAATGATATTTCTCATGCTATTCGATACATGACACTTCCTATATAGAGTAGATCGCTTCGTACAGAGTACTACTACCGACCTACTCTATGTAGGAAGTGTGATATATCGAATAGCATGAGAAATATCATGGAAGGCCATTTTTCCTGTATGGCCATCTCACCCGGAATTACCCTATACTGACTGACCTTGAGATCTATCATTTCTTTTGCGAGCAAAAGAAGTTCTAGGGTCCCTCTGACGTTGATGCTGGCTGCTATTCTCAACTTGTCATCAAATCTCACAGTGGCTGCGCCATGTAGAACGATGTGGGTGCTTCGAAGTAGCTCTCTATGTTCCGAAGACAAACCAAGACCAATTTGCATCAAGTCACTCTCAATCAACACAACCTTTCGAGCGAACATGGGCTTCTCTTTCCGCAGCCGGTCAAAGATCTGTAACGAAAACCGAATGACTGTTCTATAATGTTGTTGCCCGGTAGAAAACGGTTTATTTATATATGTGACTGATTTATTCCAATCTACCATAACTGCAATATATTTATAGATTATAGTTTGAGCCAATTATTATGCGTAAAAAATGTCAATGATTGTCACTTCAACGAAATGCAGAAGTAATGCTCACCATATCGTTGCAGAGTTCCTCGAATCTCTTCTCTGGACTCTTTCCTTTTTTCGCTCGCACCAACAAGAACAAGGTGTTCAAATCGGAGCATGACCTAATAATGCCGATATTCAGTCATTGCGTGTATGATTTACTTAACATCGTCGAAAAGTTGTTCTTCATTGATGCATAATTTATACTGCATTTCAAATGAGAGTTGGCGATGAACAACTTCTGATAACATGCTAACTTGTTTAAACTAACTTATCGATTCGTCAAAACACTTATTAGGTTAAATGATATGGGATGATAGTGGCACACAAAAAATTTTCTGAATTAACTTGCCAGAATCTATTTTTTGGGGCCACTTGCGCAACCTTCCGCTGAAGAAACTTTCCTTGCGATGACCCTCACAGTGGTTAATTAGACTAGCCGGAAAGCGATTTACCTTGGATCTTATAGTCTAAGACCTGACGACCTTTTTGGTCAGGTAATTTTATTAGTCGCGATATTCCGCCTTTATTCCTGCTTCAGGGATCCTTTTTCCGAAACCTCCATCCTGACTAGCCGCACTTGGTGGGTTCAGGTATTACGAAGGGGGAAAAAAAATGAATTTTCAGGTACTAGTATCAGTCCTCATTTTAATTACATATTGTTAATTGATGTCTCAAGTACATACGACAAAATTCGCAGGGGGATTGCATCTTCAAATGGATTGTTCAAAAATGCCGAATTTTGCATCGAAACCCGCGGAGACATCATGCGAAGGCTGCATGGAGGGAATGACGTGCTGTGGAACGGCGCGCTCGGCGAGGCTATTTCCGTTGAGCGTCCACTATTGAACGTGTTCAACGAGCAAGGTCCAGTTCCACAATCGAAAGTTGAAATTTTAACTAGGTTTAAACTGCTAAAGATTGCCTGTCATTTGCTAAATCCAGCATAGTTTACCCGTAAACTTGATTTAAATAAAATCAAGTTGTGGAACTTGGCCCAATTGTAAGACGAGGACAGACATTTCTCTCTGTCTACCGAGAACCCCCGACGGGCTTGGTCCGCCGCGCGCGCCCGTTTCTTGGCACGTTATCCCCTCCATGCAGCCTTCGCGTGACGACTTCGTGGGTTTCGATTGAAAATGCGACATTTTTAACAATTTATTCGAAGATGTTGCCACCGTTATTCTTTAATGAGATTTTTTTACAGATGCGTGTTATAGATATACTTGTAGCTAGAAAAAAAGACAGGACCAATACTCAAGGAATAAGGCAGAATATCGTGACTAACAAAATTACCTGACCAAAAACGTCGTCAGTTCTCCGACTATTAATATTCAATGTTGAGAAGCTCAAGAACAAGACGTAGGTTTCCTCCAATGAGTAGAAAAGTTTGCGAATATTTGAATATCAATGTTTCGATCAACGAGATACCAATACTTGAACGTATCGGTATCTCGTTGCCTATCATTAAAAAGTGTGTAGAAAATATATGCTCTTGAATTGTGAAATAACATCCGTTACATTGCGACGGCAACTATAATGGAAAATTACTTTGCGGAATGATCTAGACACGATTAATTTGATGTCACCGAGTATATAGTATAATCGGTTATTGCTTTGGTGTATAGTGTCGACTCGTAGAGGCTGTTTCAACTATCTTAAGCGCGTACAATCAAAACCATCGGCTTTTTCCCCGGCATACAAACGCCTCTTCATTCTGCGAACTTGATTTATTCGTAAACCGTTTTCTAATAATCGAGTGAGACGTATTTAGAAACTTGAAATATGCAAATGTGAAACCAGGCATTAAAACTGTTCAGAATTTCTTTTTTTTTCATAGGAAACTTGTATTCTGAAATAATTAACAATGGACTAGCAGCCCTACATCTATGCCAATATATTTTCGCCGCTCGTAACCAGAGTTCTATTGCGAGTATGTGAACAATCAAATCGAGTGATGATAAGGTTATTTCAAAATGTTGTTCATGTATGAATTATTAGAATTCTTAGTCACTGTATACCGCAATATCCGCTCCATCAGAAGCTTTCCCAAAAAACCGGTGCCCCCTGTGAGTAGAACATTTTTTCCGGCGTAAAAACTTGCGACTTCGGATGGACCTGCAGCTAGGTCCTGTGCAGGATTTGTCATCACGTCCCGGATATACTCAGCTTGCGACATTCTTTGAACAGACAAAATCAGAAATATCTTCTAAGGTGCCACAGAACTGCCGTCAATTCACAGATTTTCGATGGATATTATATGTCATGCCAAGACGTCAAATACGAAGAATTTCATCGACAAATTGAGCCTTATTTACGGGACGCAGATGGGCGAAATAAGTTTTCCCGAAACAAGTGTGTATTTCTACAGAGCGCTTGCTCCCTGTGCTGAGTGATAAACGTTTTTATCTCCTCGATGCGGCGAAAATACGAAAAGTCGGTAATGGCAGGATTCTGATGCCGCCATGTTGAATATGTATGAACGTAATGTCATTTTTATTTATTCGTAAATCGTAATACACATTACTAAGTAATCTACGCTGCAAATCACTGAGAAAGCGCCCCACAGTTTAGTTTAAGCTCCTATAAAAACAAATAATTCCCGTTAAATTCGTCTCCCCGTTTATGTTCAATTTGTCGACGAAATTCTTCGTATTTGATGCTTCTAACGTCACAAAATACATATAGGACATGCCACTACTGTGGCACCTCAAACAAACTCTCCTTTCTGCGTCGTCGGCACATCAATTGCCTGCTTCTTAAATCAACGCCGAAAGTGTCGTTGCAGGCGAGTACATTATTCGAATGTAACACTACATTATTTGAATGTGGAATCGGTTTTCAGACTTCATTTTCGCACGAAACGAACATGTTTTTGGACGTATGTGTTCGAAATTGAATTTGAATTTGCGCAGCATTGGCCTTTTTTAAGTTTTCGACGCTTGGGCTCGGATAATAATCGAAATGTGTCTTTTTCAACCAAGAGTAGGTGGGCGACTAGGGATAGGCCTGAACAGGCTGATTTTACTTTTATCAGTTACCGGTTTAAATCTACCTACATGATAAATGATTTCACGTTGGTCAATCGCTCGGCAAATTTACTTGCGTAACCCTGTCGCATTACCAAAAACATTTATTTGAAGTAGAAACCTTGTGATCATAGTTATATAACATCGGCACGGTGCCCAAAAAAGGAAATAAACCAATGGTGAGAAGGTTCAGGTATTTCATAATGATAATCTAACACAAACACCTGCTAAGCAAAGAAGATTGGAAACACTTTTAAAGGTACTCACCTCCGAATATGGACACTAGGTGTCTGTTATTTTCCAAATTGATTTTTGTCACTTGGGTATGGTCCGGATCATTGGATTACAGCCTAAAAACAATAAATGGTCTTGCAGTTTTATCAAATAAATGTCGTGGCAAATTTGTTTCAATTGAATTTTCCGGAGAAATGGGGATGCAAACGCCACCAAATCAGAACTTATTTTATTCGTGAAATCCTAGTATCTGAGGACTCTCAATAATTTTCAATTACGGGTCTTGTGTTTGGAAATTACTAACCGATGTCCCTCTGAGAATCCAACAAATTTATGTTGGGTAGCAAAAATGATTTTAAAATGAAAAGCAACAATTGTTGCCCACGTAAATAATGAACCGTCGAATCGTGGAAGGGCGCATATACAATTCTTTTGCTCAGCGACTCCACGCTAGATACGCACGGCACAGCCACCTAAATTAGGACCTGCTGAGTTCTCTACTTGCAACGCCGCGTGGCTCGATATAATAATTGAGCACTCGTAATTTTTTAACGGCTTTTTCAATTGAAGTAAAACTTCACAGAAAAATTAAACTTACCTCGATGAACCGAGCGATTTAAAATATTCAAACACGATTCGTGTAATTAGTCAGAAAACATTGAATAACTTTTTTGGATTGGAGAAACAAAAAATTTCAGTTAATATACGAGCTTAAGAATAGTTCGACACATAACTGCTCAAAATTTGAAGTGAAAACTCGGAATATTTTAGGATTTAGAGCGAGTTGAAGTGATAAAAGAGAAAGATTTTTTGTTTTGAAAAACTTGTGTTTTTTCCCATTATTTCTAAAATGAAAAAAGCTATAACTTTTTCCAAAAAGAAAAAAGATGTGCGATAAAATTTTCCGTAAGGACACGGGCTTCAAAAATCAAAATTTGACATTTTTTCTAGAGGTGGTCAGGGGCCAGCTCGACATGGCAAAATAATTTTACATGCCCTTCTACGATCCGGCGGTTCTTGTCATCAAGGCATGAATGAGATTATACAAGCTTACAAGGGGATATAACCATCGAAGAATAAGAAGAAGATTATACAAGCTGCACGCAGATAGATTTATTTTTTTTGTTTTATACTCAATTTACGAAAAGCTCATGTTGAAATACTGAATAGTGTTCAAAACCAATGCCTTAGACGTACCAAATTATTTTCTGCACGCGTGCTGAAATGCTGATAGAACAGTTGACCAGCAATATTTTCGGAATTAGAACTGAACTCCAAGAAATCTACTCGCAACTGACGATTGACAATCATCAGATATTTACTATCCCTCAGAATCACTCAATATTCTTCTAATACTATCCCCACGAATGTGAGATAATTGGGTCCGTATTCACCTCTCACTTTTAACCGAAGGTCACCATGGGCCATAACATTCAGCGCAGCAGCTCAATTAGTGATTTAAAAGCGACTTCGAAATCACTTTTCTGGTGTGTTAAATATGATTATAATACCCATACAGCAGACTACCATGATACAGGAAATATTGTCACTCAATACCGCGAAATAATTATGAATTATGTAAAGGTGTCAAAGATTGTTGAGAAACAATTTCAACAGCTCGAAGCTGTTTGCTCGCATTGAACTTTGAGGAAGATCTGAAAAAATGATGTTATCTACGGGCTCTGAAGAGCATCTGATGAAAATATTTGATGGAAGATAATGAGTGGCCATACCCCAAGGATGTCTACTTTTTAACATAATTCAATAAATTGATCATTTTACAAGGACATTTATCCCTTTTATTCATTATTTAAAGATTATAATAATCCCGACAGGCAGATAGACCGAGGTAAAATCCGCGATGCCGGACAGATGACATTAATAAATCAGATAGAAAAATACGAAACTGGACAGGTAGATAGAACAAAGTACAATTCACGATCCCTCAAAACCAAAT
Organism: Tenthredo scrophulariae; assembly: GCA_963978835.1. Taxonomy (NCBI): domain Eukaryota; kingdom Metazoa; phylum Arthropoda; class Insecta; order Hymenoptera; family Tenthredinidae; genus Tenthredo; species Tenthredo scrophulariae. The sequence goes on from OZ022227.1 coordinate 9,586,407, forward strand.
CTCATCGTGGCACCTTGATTAATAGCATTTTATGTCTTCTAATGAATTTTTTTTTTTAAGTATAATGACGACCTAATTACCATCTCAATTTATAAGGCTTATAAAGCATTACTTGGTCGACAATCGCCGGACATAAACAACTGCACAAGCCCTGTGCACCTATCATCGCTACTCGCTAGGTGACATTAGGCCCTAATGATTAGGGTGTCCGTTATTTCCCAAAAAATTTATCTGACGCCCCCTAAATCATAAGTTCATACCCTGAAACTAAAATTTGAATCCAAAAACTTTACTAAATTTGGGAGCATTGAAGAATACGATGCTGTAACTTTTTAGCATTTGAACTTGTCCCTCATTCCCGAATATGTCATATATTTGTACAATCATTTCGCTGGAACAGAATTGCCCCACGCAGACAAATTTATACAGTTTCATATAGGTGTTTATTGAATTATTCTAATTACATTTCGTGTATTGTTGTAATGATGTAACGATGTACGGAACCTATAATGCGATTTTGTAAAGTACATAGTTCAACCTATTGAAAATCTATAGTCGGGTCCAGCTAGCTAAACGATGAAAGACTACTTTCCAAAATCACACCACTCGCAAGCCCCATGAAGATGGCTGTTGAAATAGGCTTAAAATGACAAGAATGATTCGAAACAAAATATCAAATAGCATGTAGGTAGCCTTGACTCAACAAAAAAGTAAGCATACTCTAGTTCATGGATCACAAAACATCGGGCAACTGGTGCGATGTAGCTTGCGCAGCTTGACCCTACACTGTTGATCGCCTTTGTAGGGTAAAGGGGGGACCAAATCTCAAAATAATAATTTCCCCTCAATTGATTTTTTATGATACGGCGACGTATTTTGGATCAACAATGCTACAAAGAAGCAAAAAGATGAATGAAATACAAAAAAAAATTTTTATTTCTAATTCCGAAATTCTACCGGCTTGATTACCGTTGTGATGACCACCTTATGATGAAAAGTTATTAGAATAAAATAAAAAGGTAAGTATTAAAGTATGAGATCAAGTTACCAAATCTTCACTTTCATTTTTGAACAACTTTAATTTTAATTAACATTTGAAGTAAATATTGTTAAACATTATGCGAGGGCAAAGCCGTCAGCCGCGCGGTGACGCTATGCATAACAATGTTCACGCCGTTCATGGAAAGATGCTTCGCGTGGTCGAAAACATTGCTCGACAAAATTTTGGAAAATGTTTTTAAAAAATCTGATTCGATTGGAATTAAAAAAAACATTTCATGAAAAAGTTGACCTATTTTCCGCACTTTCTTTGTGTAAGTCACGTCGGAAAACTAAAACATGTCGTTTTCGAAAAAGTTAAAATGGTGCCCTTTTCGCCCCCTTCTACCCTACATAGATTTGATTTTATCGCTCCTCCCCTAATATTCCAATATAATTAATATAGGATTAAACTGTCTTTGGGCAAACTGAAGCCGAAACCAGTTACCATGGAACAATGAATCGGCAGACCATCCATAACAGCCATAAAAGAATACCACATCCAGCTATCATCAGAGTATAGTGTGCTACCTTGAACCTGAAAATTAGAAGAATAAATTATTAATAAAACCACTATTGAATATATGTCTTCAATAATTTCAAAGTGCAAACTCATCATGCGGTGAAATTCAGACGGCAAGTATGTACAAAAAAAATAATCTGCGGTTCAAATCGGTGAACATGTATCAGCAAATGATCTTATATTTTGAAAAAAAAAGTTCAACGTTGGACTTGACTATTATTCGTCAAAAGCTCCTCAAGTCTAGTACATAGTTCTGCCAGTACACTGCTTTTTTTGACCAAACTAAAGTGTCGTATACGGTCATACTAATATAACAATATCGTAGTCGATGATTTTGAATCACACTTCTAACAGCTTCGTAATATAATGACATAAAGGTTCGGCCATCCAGGTCCGGCAGTATCCGGTGATTTCATGTACTGGTAAGAAAGCCTCTGTACACGAGGATCTCTAATTTATCATTTATTGATACCTAATACCTATACATCCTAATAATATTAAAATTGAAAGATATCGTAGTAATATGGGTCATACTTTGCATATCTCGAACATGCTTGTGGTATTGTGTCCAACGGATCTTTAAAAAGGTAGACCCGAATACCGTGAACCTGATGAAAACAATACTCTGCCCAGTCGAGGCTTTCTATGTCTATGTCGAACTCAACGCGATCGGCAGGACCCAACCTGTCCCATAATTGCTGAACGTTTTTGTTATCGAATCGCCATTCTTGCATCGTGAAGTACTCAATTACAGAACTGAAATTGTGAATCTTTTTGTACGCTGCCCACAGCCTGTAAGAAGTGAAAATGAAAAATCAAGCAGCTGCTGGTAAAGGTCTCGCGATTGATTGGTGCACATTACTGATATATTACGACCTGTTTACTTCGGATGAATGTTTATAAGACTTACTAACACTGAAACATTATGCCACATCACAAATCATAATGAATAATTAATGATCAAAGATATACAAGTAAACTTCTTACATAGGCTTCCGTCCCGTAAGCCAGGCTACAATATCTACTATGGCGGCAGGAATAAAATGTAGGAAGATCACGAAAAGGTTGTGAACCCAGCGATGCTTGTTGAGTCTGAAGCAGTAATACCATATGCACGTCATGCTTGGAATCGACATCCCATATTCCTCGATATACTTCATAAGTTGTCCCCACGTAATCGGTCTCTGGCTCGACGAAGTAACATTGTAGATTATCGGAGGCTCTTCGTCCTTTGGAATCGTCGAACCACTCGCGCTGCTCACTTTTTGACTCCTAGAACATAATCGCTTCGCCAATACCGTTGATGCAGCTCAGCATATCTGTCTAAGTAGAGCTATGGCACATCAATGATTGTTTTTTTTTTTTACGCAGATTGCGTTTACATAGATGTGTATACACGTCAAACGGAAGAAGACGTGTCTTACTGAGTTTTGGCAGTATCCCAGGCGGCAACGATGATATTGTTGACAACGTAGTCAGCGGGGATCATGTCCGCAACGAGCTTCTCGTCGCAGTGCAGACTACGCAATAGTCCGACTGCGGCACCTACCACAACTCCGGTAGCACCATAGACATTATTTATCCAACCAGATACAGGCTCCTTAGACGTAGCAATTACTATCGAAGGCCTGACGATGCACAGAGGTAGACCTTGGCGATTGCGATGAATAGTGTCCTCAGCTACGGCTTTGGTGAAGGCGTACGTATTCGGCCATTTCCCCAAAAGTCTGTAACGTTTGGTAATTCGCAATCGACTACAATATTCGACTTTCTTGACATGTCATCACCGTGTCTTCTGAATTAACAATGAAATTTGATTGTAATAATCACGTATAATTATATGAAATGGACGACTCAAGAGTCAAACCGTAGATCGAAGATATTTTCTCTTACACCGGGGTCAAATGGTTCAGGGACGCGTCATCTAGTATATCTACCAGACTAAGCAACGTGTCAGAATCGATCGGCGGCTGGTAGAATTTTTCTTCAATGTCATTAGAAACACAATTGGAGTAAGCCGTGGAGACGTGAACGAATGCCTGTGGTAATTGAAAAAAATAAATGAAGCGCTTGATTGCATTTGTCACAATACACTGCAGTGGTGGTGGAATTTGTCCACGATACTTAATCCAGAAGTATTTGGTGTTAGTTCATTGACCTTGAGATTGACCATTTCTTTTGCGAGCGTGAGGAGTTCTTGTGTACCCCCAACGTTGATGCTGACTGCAATTCTCAACTGTTCATCAAACCTTACGGTTGCTGCGCTATGTACCACGATTTGAACGTTTTGAAGCAGCCTTCTCTGCTCCGAGGACAAACCCAAACCCGCCTGCGTCATGTCACCCTCGATCAACACAAGCTTTCGAGCAAAAAGAGGCTTCTCTTTTCGCAGCCGGTTAAAAATCTGCAACGGAAACGGAGTGAATGCCCTTCGTACCGCATCTGCTTAATTCTTTTATATCAACACAGGAGTGAGACGTTTCTATTGTAACGGAGTTTTGAAATATTGCTCACCAAATCATCAAAGAGTTCTTTGAATCTCTCTTGTGGACTCTTTCCTTTTTTTGCTCGCACGAGCAGGAACAAGGTTTTTATGTTCGGACATGACCTGAAATCATTGATATTCATTCATTCCGTATATCAATATATTCACATCGGCCGCAAGTTCTATTTTCGCTTGCTACATAATTTACATCATTTGAAAAATGAATTTGCATCGAGCACCGTTGAAGGAAATGCTAGCTCGTTATTCAAACCAACTTATTGATTATTCAACCAACTCATTGGTATTCAAATAACTTGGTAGGCATATATGGTATGTAATAACATTTGCTACCCGAATAGAATCGGAATAGAAATCTTGCTAAATTCAGCCTAATCATGTGGCGCTATCAATCCCTGGCCACTTTCACCACCTCTCGCAAATAAATTAACCTCACGTTGGTCTCGCTACCGCCTAATCAGACTGTCTGAAAACGGTCTACCGCGAAAATAAATAATTCGTGTGATGGAGTTCAAATCGACGCCTCAATGCAAAAACATGACGTCCTAAATTCTGGTAAGAGAAACATGATTTCTCAAATTCAATTTGGAAACCACAAAATAGCACCTAGGTATCTATTTATACAGAAATATGTAAAATTTAAAAAAAAAACCATAAAATAGCAATTAGGCATCTATTTATCCAGAAATTTGTGATATCGAGCTTCGATGAGATTCATTTGAAATTTTTATGATTATGTAAATTATTAGTATTTTAGTAACTGTTTACCGCAATAATCGCTCTATCAAAAGTCTTCCAAGGAAACCGGTACCTCCCGTGAGTAAAACGTTCTGTCCAGTGTAAAAACTTGCGACTTCAGACGGACCTGCAGCCAGATGCGATACTGGATCTGTCATCATGTCCTGGATATACGTAGCCTGCGACATTTCTAGAACAGAGGATCTAATTCATTTTTCACTTCAGTCTTACTTTTCCAACATTTTGATTCGAATTAACTATTGTGTTAGTGTTACGATTGATCTTGGTTTCTGAACGAAACTCGTTATGTTAGTTTCTGTAAACTAATTATCAAAACCATATGTTCACCTTGACGGGATATTCATTTGTTATTATAATTACAAACGATTTTGATCGAAACATCAATAACTTTGCTGTCTCAACCAGACTTTTTTGAGTGTATAATTTCAACATCACAATCTTTTTCATGCTTGCGTCTCTTATCGGTGCATATTTGAAATTGAAATTTCGTAATCGCAATTAACATAGACATTGGCACGCTGATTAAAATATGAAACCAATATAAAAACCTGTTACGCAAAGAGTATATATCGTCAAAGGACCTCGTTTTCTTCGGCTTATATAGTTTCCATAAATGAATACGAAGGTGCAAAACGTAGTTTGAATTTTAAAAAGTTGAATTGGCAATTAGATCTGAATGCGTGCGTACGTGTGTGTGTTTTTAATCCATGAATCATTTCGTTGGAAATATACTGGCAATATGTTATGGTTGAATTTCTAGAACCAGATGCAGTTCAACATATGGTTTACAACTACCACTCTATCGTATATTCCTAGCCATCAGGAACCGAGCATCGCGCTCATTGTCCCAAATTTGTAAAACAGGCAAGAAATTGCAATCTTAAAATTACACCGGGTGGGTGGTTTTTTTTTATACATGACTCGGTCATAAATTGCGACTGTTTTTTAATACGAAGATATGTCTGATAATTTGTTGGTTTAAAACGAAGTAAAAAAAGATTTTTTCTGTAGACTGAATAAACCGGAGGCAATGTTGACAACAAATGAAGTTTCTGACCGGTGGAACACTCGAACCCAAGTGAAAAGTATTGTATTGTATTACATTTTTAGAGTGCCCCAGAGTTAACACAAATTAAAAATTTGGTCAATACCTAAAATGTCTGAATATCTCACATATTCGTCTTCATAATCTTACAAATTCAAGAGCCAGTAGCTGATGACTTTTTTTCTATGATATCCTTACAGGTTTTTCGAAAAAATAATTTTGGGAATTTTCTTCCTTTGGATTTTCAAAATGAATGAGAATGTGTACTTTTTCAAATCAGAGCTCTCGATTCAAAAATTGTATAACAAATTGATTGAAAACCTTCGACAATTATGGTTCTTGGGGTTTCGTGATTCTGCCCCTTCAAGAATCTAATTAATCTATGCAAGAAACAAAGGGATAATTTCAAGATGAAGAATCGTTGCCCAGGGAAATTTCCAGCAAAGGATTAAAAAATCATACAATCCTCACGCTAGTCGAAAATGGTATATGCATTCATCTTTATTATATACTCAGTTCACGAAAAGCTGATAAATTTTCCATTTCACTGTTAAACGGTTGTTTCTGTGGATACTAATCCTTCATACCTATTTGAAAAACGATGACGAGTTTTTACGAATAAATAATGTAGTTTACGAAAATTAAAAAAATAGGGAATCACGTTGAAAATCAATACTTTACAAATACCGATTGTTTCTCTGCTCGTGTACTAAGTTGACGATGGAACAATCAAGCGGCTCTACTCTTCGAAATTGATCCGTATTCCAAGGGGATCGACTTACTACTGACTACCGGGCGGCGCATATGAGGCGGCTTCGCTATCCAGCAATACTTGATGCAGTTCATTAACTTTGTGCCAGTAACAATGCGCAAAAGTTTGCCGCTAACAGTTGCGATCACTTACTCAGTACTAACTGCAGTGATCGATAGTGAAACATGTGATAGCATTACAGTTAGAGTGGCCAAAAAAAAAACAAACTTTCAGTTTTGAAGCTGTAAAGAATCCTATTCAGTACCAAGGGCCAAAAATGGTATGTTTTTTGGTTATTCTATTTTCCTGAAACCAAAGAGATGGCAATCCAATGGTATCTTCGGGTCAATGCATATTGTTCAACAAAATATCGATACATATTGCGTTGAAACGATTTTACATTACGCTCGATTTATCTTTAAAAATGAGAACTAAATGTGATGTGAAAAGCAGGATTCGTATTTTCAAAATCATACAATCGATACTCTGAATGAGAAGCACGATCAACACTCCCTTGATCAATGTTCTAATATAAACCGTTGGCGTGTGCAATCCTAACATTGAAATGTATGTACTTGTCTCAACATAATCAGCTTTCGACACTGTTTTCTCATTCGTTTCGATTACCACGGAATAATCGCTAAATTATTTCCCTAAAAATATCCACCGACAACAATTCTTTTATTATTTTTCTACAAAAGTATGGAAATCAGATACTACTATTTCCCGCACGTATCGCGAAGTACTTGCTCCTCAATTCATGTCGATCGCGTTATTAATACTCAACGTAGTTTTTCTAGTCAAGGTAAAACCACATTTCAAATAATTAAATATTAAAAAATTATAAAAAAAAATTAATTTGGAGTACGTGGTACTTGGCAGGCCGATATTTCATAACGCTATATAGGGTTCTACAAAAGGCTCGCCAAGTCCCACTCCCTCCAAATTAAATTTTTTTTTTCATAACTGAAATATTTAATTTGTTGAAATGTGGTTTTACTTTGATTAAAAAAAAGTACGTGACCGATGCCGAGTTTTGAACGCCCTTACCCGAAAAGTTCGGAAAATGCGGGCAAAATGCGCACCCTAAAAAATTGTTGAACTTTTTCAAAATTGAAAAATATTCTGAATTTATTCTCGTATTTACTTTAGAATGCTTTTACTGTTTTACTTTTTTATTTTTTGAATTTGTTTTCCCATTTTACCCCCATAGTCGCCCACCTCCTTCTGCAGGGCTGTTAGTCGGTCAGTTTTTGTCGGATTGGTAATATTTTTCCAGTCAGGTTATATTTTGTCATATTTTTATTTCATTTGTCATATTTGTCATATTTTAATTCAATTTCCGGATGCAACCGCCTTATTCGGCGTTCCACGACGCGAAAATTCTGTCGTTGACGTTACTATCGCAGTAGATACGATTCATGTTCCTATGTTTTCCCATGGCGCAGCAGTCCGGCCGTCGCCGTGGCCGTGGCGCTTTTTTTTATTCTATTTATGAACTCGTTTTTAATTCTTTTACGTATTCCATACTCTCCTATACTCTCACTCTCAATACCCAAGGCATAACATCCTGCATGCATCCAGTCTCACAGCCTCTAATCAGAGGAAGTGTCATCCTTACATTCTAAGAACTTCATCCCTACTCACGCACCTATTAAACTGCTGTACCTGCATAAACGCGCTCACGGCCCGGAGACCAAGGGACAATAGAATGACCTAATCAATCGGCTCTTAGACAGTAGCCAACATCTTCAGTTGCTCCTCAATCGTCAAACAGAACACTCTTACACTTGCTTCCCAACCGTCGACCATAACACTCACTCTTGCTTCCCAATCGTCGACCAGAGCACTAACTCTCAGACTCGCTTCTCAATCGCAAAACAGAACACTCACTCTAGCACGTAAATCATATACAAGAAGGTTTCATCATCATTGTAATTAAAACCAATAAACAGTTATCCAGCAATCATATATAAATTCAACATCAACCTTCCATCCCCAAAAATCCGGTTTAAGATGTAAAAACGAGGGACGAACTCAACGACAACTCAAACCATAATTATAACACTGGTGGCAACTCCATCATCACTCATAACAATTCTATCCTCGTTTTAGGTTTAAGATCCTTAGTCTTGGAACGGAACGTTGCAATAAAGTACACGATACGTGAACTACCAATCCTCAATTCAATTTTCCTTTTTCTATACCTGTCTCACTATAGTTTTGATTCAGTTTTTGCTGTACAATGTAACACATAATTCGTTAAATATTCATTGTTCGCTCTTTTTCGTCATATTTGGATCAATTTTCTGTCATATAATGATGATACTTCGGTAATTTTCAGGTCATATTTTCCAATCTCCAGCAGTCATTATAATCATATTTTTTGGGGGGCTTGACCACTAACAGCCCTGCTTTTGTTCCATTCGAATAATATCGAATCGATTTTCAGACTCTATTTTCGCACAAAACAAACATGGTTTTGGACGTATGTGTTCGGAATTGAATTTGTATTTGAATTTGCGCTACGCATTTTTTTTTTTTGGGTTCTCGACGCCTGGGATCGGATAATAATCGGAATGTGTCTTTTTTGACCAAAAGGAGGTGGACGGCCAAGAATGGGCCTTAAAAGCTAGTCTGAGCAAGTGGCACCGTAATCGGATGATGATGATGATGATGATGATGATGATGATGATGATGATGATGAGGAGGAAATCCTTCATGGCTTATAAATCCCTTACGGGCAAGTAGCCGAATCCAATAGAAATCTCATTTCACGCCAACTTCTTCAGCTTAATTTTTATTCCTCTATTAACCTTTTTTCCCGCAAACTTACCCTTAACCTTATATTTATCTCATTGATTATTTTTATTTGCATATCTGCCCGAATATAAATGCACTTTCAAACCGGGGTCCAAAAAATCGGAAAAAATTCAAACGTTCATTTTCTTCCCTCCCTTCCATCATACTCGAAAATAAAAAGAAATAAAAAATGGTGAGGGTCTACGCCGGGTCGAGTTGGTGTGGAATGCCGGGTATGCATTTGCATGTACATATAATATGAACTTTCTCTAGGTATCAGTCTATAGCTCACCCTCTCTGTAGGTCTTCAGACAAACAATCAACTCATCCCAGAGGTCGTATTTTAATATAAAACTAGATCGACGTAGAAGTAAAATAATCAAAACCGTTTGAGTACGTGACCAGCAGAGCTCTGTGTATTACTGTATACTAGATATTGTAGCCGTGTATATAGAATTTATGAATACCAAATCTAAAATATAAATGAGTGGCTTACGTAGCAGCATGACTTGACACAGGAGCGTGAATATTTTAGTGATTTGCAATTACTAATGTGGGCAGACAAGCTAGCAAATCTCTATCTATCTCTCACTCGTGTGCGTGATAATTAAATGTCTGCATGTGCTTGGCAAGCACAACAATAGCAGGTGACAATTGACAAGCTGAATTGATCTCATCAGGGGTCTACTATCAAAATACAGAGATTGTGAACTCGTACACCCTGCAGAATCTGATTGCCATGAGCATATAAGAGCATTTATCAATAATTTTGATCATTGACAACTGACCAGTGACGTGCAGAATTGAAATACTCAGATTACATCTTAAATGCAGAGGAAGCGAATCATATAATTAACGAATCGTCGCAACCTCAACTCAAGGCGTTGTCATTTATACACATCAATGAGCTACAGGATCTGATTCGTAAGTTATGCAGCAACGATAGGAGCTATATCTCACCCCTGAAGAAATATTCGTCGCCATAAAGGACAATCTGCGATTTATCTTGAGATTTCCTAGGCAGTTTCGGCAGCAGTAGAGAGGGAAGGCCTTGATACGCAAATGCGATGCATCGGAAAGCGGAATACAGATCAAGCAATGACTGCAATGAGTTGGAAAATCGAATTGAGCTCATTGATTTTAAAGGTGGTGAATATTTGGAGGAAAGGTGACAGGTCCTAGATTCGAGGTGCCAAATAAAAGTGATAGCATTAACTCATCCGACCGCAAATATGCTATTTCCATAATTTTCTATCACTTTCAAGAGTAATAACGAAAACCAGAGAATATGATCAATGGAACCCACAAGAAATGGTAATTGCAACAAAAACAAGTTCAATGAAGTACAAATTGATTCGAACGAGAGTTGTACTAACAGATACAATCTTCAGAAAAAAACCAAAATTTCTGTGGACCTTTTCCGTACGCTCAGTGTTCATATACCTCCCTGAAGTTCTCAAGACTTGTTTGTATTTTGACCAGTTGGAATGAAGAAAAACAAAAACTTGGATTTTTATACATTCTATATTTTCGTATTTCATATTTACATATTTTCTACATCGTTACACCGGAGGTACGATAGCGCCTTTGGTGCGATCTCGGAAACCCGTTTACCCAGTTGGGATGCCCTGATTGTAAATCTGGAAATTATAGTTTCCAGATCCGCACCACTTGGAAGGCCTATAAAATTAGCTAATAAATTGAATTAAAAATTACCAGAATAATTGGCACATTACAGAAAATCGGAGAAGTGGTGCGACGTATCCAGCTTACAACCTTACCCTACACCGATGATCTGCGCCTACCAAGATTTAATTTCCTCCCGCCCCCTCTAATATTCTAACGTAACTTATTTCAGATTCAACTTGACGCAAACTGAAGCCGATACGAGTTACCATAGACCAATGAGTCGGCAGACCATCCATAGTAGCCATAGCAGAATACCACATACAGTCGTCATCATTGTATAGTGAGCTACCTTCAGCCTAAAAATTAAAACAATGAATTATTCATAAAATCACTCATATATACGTGCCTTCCATTTTCGGATGCAGAATCACCATGCAATTAACAATGAAAGACAACCACGAAAGGGTTATCCTTGAAAGTTCGAATCGCTAAACGTGCTCCAGAATGATCGAAAATCTGGCAACATGAAACCTGCATCAGACTCGATTACTATTCATTCGAAGCCCTTCAAGTCTAATGATCCACTGCATTTGGGATTTCATTACGGACCAATTCATATAAAAGCAAACCATGGTTTTCAGGTAGGTCTTACTGTCCCGAATGAGCCCCCAGAAGTCCCCAAGTTTGGGGGGTAAGCACAACATTTGGCAAAGCTGTAAAGGGCTAAGATCACACTCCAAAATGAATTTTCCGAGGTATCTCGGTTCCCGTTGACTTCACAGTAAAAATACATCAAAACAAATAAAAATCTATAGGAATTCTCCGAAAAAAATATGGAGTGTCATTTTTTCGTAGAAGTAATCGTTTTTCACAAAATCTCGCATTGATTTGTCTTTTGACTCGAATTTTTCGAGGAGACAAATGCCTCTACGAAAAAATGACACCCCATCTATGCTTTTTATAGAATATTCACAGCGTTTTTTGCTTTGATTTCTTTCTTGCAAAGTCAACAGAAAACGATAGATCTCGAAAAATTTATTTTGAGCACGATTTCACCTTATTTTTCGACAAGATCGAGTGCCGTATACAACTGTACCAATATAACCGTAACGCAGTCAGTGATTTTGAATCGTACACGGAGAAACTTTTCCTACCAAAAAGTCCAATAATTCGCTGGTAACCTCGGGATATTTCTTAGAGTTGTGCCAAAAGCTAATATTTGAATGATACGTTCCACTAGTCAACAAGAGCAATAAGTAATGAACGGGTAGTAAGGGTTCTAGCATATAGTAAAACTGGGACGAGTGAAAGATGACAGGGATATCAATAAGTGATCCTAAAATAATTGGAATAATGTATTAGTGTATAAGTAACGCATTTTACTTGAAATGTTGAAAGAATTCCCATTGTGAACATTAATGTACAGGGATGTGATCCAACTTGTACCGTCTCCCACAGAACGCAATACAATCTGGGAGCTTGTTCTAATAAAAATTACCAGCGAGAATAGCAAAAACTCGTCGCTGCAGATTTCCGAGTACATCCGATGATAGCCGAGTATCAAAGATCAACATCCATGCTCAGGGCTTTTTGGAGAGATTTGAATTCTGCGGGTATGACTTTACCAATAGCGGTGGCGACGGAAAGAAAAATATTTCTCACAGGCAGTAAACTGGATCAACGTTGGTATATAACGAAGATGCATCAATCATACCAATATGGCAATATGTAACTGCAATGTGTCCGGACTTGCAAGCAAATCAGCAGTTAAGTTGATAAGTATTTAAGGCATTCCACTGTTGGTCCACTGAAGCATGGTAACCAGGTGATCAACGTGCAAAATCTTCTTGGATGTTTGCTGTGAAACTCTTCTTGAAATGACTAGTCAAATTTCCAAGAATGACACCAGATTTTCAAAGGCAGGATGGTATAAAGTCGGCGCGGCGATCACGATTTTACCATACTGACTTGGTAATGCTGCTGCTCATTTTAGTCGGTGAATATTTTACCATCTTCGCTAGTAAAGTTCATAATTTTTTCACGAAGTAGTATAAATATGTTAGGCTCTATTCCTATGAAAAACCAGTAACTTTAAGATTACCACACAAGCTATAGGAATTCTTGCAAAAATGCGGATGTATCCCTAAATTGTGACATAAAATGGTGAAATCTGGTAAGAATTTCAAGAAATGCTCGTAGGAAAAGTCTCTCCGTGTAGTTACCAACAACTTCGTAATGTTGTGGCATAATGATTCGGCTGTCCAGTCCCGCCATTATCCGGTGATGTCATGTACTGGCAACGCTCTATACTCGAGAGTTTCCAGTATTTATTATTCATTGATACCTATACGTCGTAATAATATTAGAAACAAAGAATGTCGTAGTGATATGGATCATACCTTGCATATCTCACACGTGCTTGTGGAATTGTGTCTAACGGATCTTTAAGGATGTACAACCGAACACCGCGAACGTGATGAAAATTATACTCGGCCCAGTCGAGGCTTCCTATATCCAAGTCAAACTCACTGCGATCGGCTGGACCCAACCTTTTCCATAATTGCTGGAAGTTTTTGTCATCGAATCGCCAATCTTGCGTCGTGAAGTACTCAATTACAGAACTGAACTTGTGGATCTTCTTGTACGCCGCCCACAACCTATATATGAATTCAACGTAGCAAATTAGGCATCTTAAGTATCCCTCAAGCCAAACAGGTTGACCTTACATTCCCTCTGCTATAAAATCATGTAATTTGTTGTAGTCTTCACACGTAGGGACTTGACGAGCTATCTATTTGAACAGAATTGGTCAGCTTCGCGAATGCTCGGTAGCTTTTATACTATCGCTCAGCTACGCCCCGTTTATACTAAATGAATGTGAATGTGAGAATGAAATATTGGCATCGACAAACCCTAGAACTATTTCTGATTCACGATGGCCAATTGACGAACGGAGATATCCAAATAAACTTCTTACATAGGCTTTCGTCCCGTGAGCCAGGCTAAACTGTCTATTATGGCGGCAGGAATAAGATGGAGGAAGATCACGTAGAGGTTGTGAACCCAACGATATTTGTTGAGTTTGAAGGAGTAGTACCACATACAGAACATGCTTGGAACTGGGACTGCATATTCCACCGTATAATCCATAACTTTTCCCCACGTGATCGGTGCCTGAGTGGACGTTACAGCATTATAAATTATAGGAGGTGATTCGCTGTTTGGAACCGTTGAACCGCTCACTTTTTGACCCCTGAAGCAAATAATCATGTTGCTAACACAGTCGTTGCATCTCCGCATATCTATCTACCGTTTATCATAGCACATCGTGAATTATGCTTTTCATAGTACCCTACTCTCATTGCCGAGAGAAGGTGTCTTACTGAGTTTCGGCAGTCTCCCAGGCGGCAACGATGATGCTGTTGACAACGTAGTCAGCAGGGATGATGTCCGCAACCAGCTTCGCGTCGCAGTGCAGAGTACGCAATAGTCCAACTGCAGCACCGACCAAAACTCCGGTAACACCATAGACATTATTTATCCAACCATTTACAGGTTCCTTAGACGTTGCAATTACGATCGAAGGCCTCACGATGCACAGAGGTAGACTTTGGCAATTGCAACGAACAGTATCCTCAGCCACGGCCTTGGTGAAGGCATATGTATTTGGCCATTTCCCCAAGAGTCTGTAACATTTGATGATTCTAATTTCTGACCCTCGTGTTTATTCTAAAATGTAATATTCGTAATCAGATATAATCATATGAAATGGACGAGTCAAGAGGTGAGACGTAAATCAACGATATTTTCTCTTACACCGGGGTCAGGTGGTCCAGGGACGCATCGTCCAGTGAATCTATTAGGCTAAGCAACTTATCAGAATCGATAGGCGGTGGGTAAAATTTCTCTTCAATTACGTGAGAAACGCAATGAGAGTATGCCGTAGAGACGTGGACGAATGCCTGTAATAAAGGTCAGCAGAGAATTAAAGAAAAAGATGTGATGCTTGACTGCACCACCAAGCATCTGGGTATGGATAAATGGAGCTTTTGATGAGACTAAAATGTACGTGTATTAGTTAAGTCTAGGTGATTAATCGATGAATTAAAGAGCTGCCTGATTGACTTTTTTTCAATCCGAAAACAAATAATATTTCCTGCACAGACATAATTTTGATGGACGATTTTTTCAACGGAATCCCATACCTAGGTAAGTACTCTTCATTCACTCGTTCAAATATTCAGAATGAAGCCGCAGTCCATCTAATTTTATGATGAAATAGATTGTTCAGGCGAGCAGCAGTGCTCAAAACGGAATCTTTGTCATCCCAATCAACGAGATAAGCGCCCGGACTTAGTATTAGTCAACTGACCTTAAGATCCACCATTTCTTTCGCGAGTGATAAGAGCTGTAGGGTTCCTCTAACGTTGATGTTAGCGGCAGCTCTCAACTTTTCATCAAATCTTACGGTGGCTGCGCAATGTATCACGATGTGGGTGCTTTGGAGTAGCTTTCTCTGCTCCGAAGACAAACCCAAACCCACCTGCATTATGTCACTGTTGACCAATACAACTTTTCGCGAAAACCTAGGCTGCTCTCTCCGCAAACGGTCAAAGACCTAGAACGGAAACGGATTGGATGCGTTACCTACGAAGATCAACATTGACAGATAGAAAGATCTCGTACGGCAAACACTTTGGCCTGATCACATATTCACGCTGCAGCGGTTATCTTTACATGTACTTACATGAAAAATTATTTGTTCAAATGTGACCAAACCTTGAAAATCGACAACTACCGTATTACCAGATTATGGTCTTATGCAATCATTATGCGTAGCAATACCGAATGGTTACAACGAAATCTGAAAGTGATATGCTCACCGCGTCATTGAAGAGTTCCGTGAACCTTTCTTCAGGACTTTTTCCTTTTTTCTCCCGCGCCAGCAAAAACATAGTCTTTACTTCGGGGCATGACCTAAAAATGTGGATATTCGGTCATTGCTTTTATCAATTCATTCACTTCGAGTGATTATAGATCCGTTTTTCCGCACTACATATAATTTGCTGCATTTGAAATAACAGTTTGCGACGAGCACTGTTAAAGAGAACGCTCTCTTATTGTTCAAACCATAACTTATTGCTCTTTTAAGCAGCTCATCAAGACAATATCTATACAACCAAGCAATTAACTTTTATTACGAATAAATATAAAATCGAGTGATAATGACTTCAACTTCCGAAATTTCTTTCATATGCAAAAGGTTAATATTTCATGTATCAATCTGCTTACCGCATTATCCGTTCTATCAAAAGTCTTCCCAAAAAACCGGTACCCCCTGTAAGTAGTACGTTTCGTCCTGCGTAAAAACTTGCGACTTCAGACGGACCTGTAGCTAAATCCGGCGCAAGCTCTGTCATCATGTCCCGGATATACGCAGCCTGCGACATTTCTTGGACAGACGAGATCAGAAATGTCTTTCGAAGAAACTGTATACCTCCTGCTCGTAGATCCAATGACGAAATCGTTGTTGAAACTCCAGATTATGTGTTGTCCTATTGCACATTCGAAATATTGAAATTCTCTATGAAATTCACACAATGAAATAAGCTAATTTAACATAATTAGTCATTCACTTTATAATTGGCTTACATGACTCTATTGCATTACTGATACCATTAAACAGGAACAGGATAGCTCAGTATTTCAATAGTACAATCTATCTATTTGCGATTCTTTTGGTTGGGTATTTGAAAATTTCCAATCGTAATTATCGCCGGGATTGGCATATTGTTCGAAAAATAAAACGAATATATAGTTGAGATGTATTCTGTAATTTTAATCCAATACAAAAACTTTTTACGTCAAAAAAAGTAAGAAACCTCAAGCAGGTATTTCAAATCTAAACCCCTCAATTAAAAACCGTAGGATCGCAATTTGTTTTTCTCATATCATTTCCGATCGAAAATGATACCACGAACGTGCAAAACATAGGTCGAATTTGGAAGAATTGAAAATATGTTCATTTCATCCGAAAGTTTACGTGTGGTTTTTGTTTAAAACCTATGAGAAATCAAGATAAAATCTAAGCAATACCTAAAATGTGTTTTGAACCGTATCAGGTCCCACAAATTCAAGCACCGGTGGCTGATAACTTTTTTCTATATTCTCGTAGATTTTTCGAACAGATGAAGTGGAACTTCTCATTGATTGAATTCTCAGAAGAAATGGGATTATAACCTTTTGAAATCGAAGATTGTTTTCGTCGCAAGTTCATAGTATCATTCTCGATGGAAAATTATGTTGCAAATTGATTGGGACCCTTTGATAATTCTTGTTCCCCAGGTTTCGTGTTTCTGAATGAGTATCCCGTCTAGGATCTGATGACTTATTTTAGAGAGTGAGGAGCGATTTCAAAATATCAAGCAAAACTCGTTTCCCAAGTAAATTGCCATAAAAGCATAAAAAGTCATAAAATTTTCACGCAACCTGGATGTGCTGTACATTTATTCTTATATCATACTGACAATGAGTTTACCGAAAGCTTATCAAACTTTAATTCCATTGTCAGGTGGATTTTTTCTTTACTAATCCTCAGTGCACATTCAGAAAACAATGACTATCTTCTACGAAGAGGGACTGGAGTTCAGAAAAACATTCGAAATACTGGAACACTCTCAAAAATCAATACCTTATACGGATGTCAAATGAGTGTGAGCTCGCGTACTAAAATGACGATGGAACAATTGAACAGCCAAATCTTCACAATTGAACCCTACTCCACGAGGTTCGACTCGCAACTGACGACGGACGCCTATAAAACGGCACTACTATCCAGCAGTACTCGATAGCCTAATAATTTTGTGCCCACACCAATGTGCAACATTTTTTGGCCTCCAACAGTTGCGATCACTTACTCGATACTACCTACAGTGATCGATGACGATACGTGTGATGGCATTACAGTCAGGATGGCCGGAAGAAATCTGTCGAATTTGAAGCTGTAGAGAATCTTATTCAATGCCGAGGGCTAAAATGAATATGTCTTCTGGTTATTTTATTTTCATGGAACGAAAAAATAGCAATCTCATGCTATTCCAGGGTCAATGCGCATGGTTCAACGGAGTTATCAAAACATATCAAGTTCAAACAATTTCACATTTCTCTGAATTTATGTTCGAAAATGAGAATCATTTGTTAAGTGAAAAGCACGATGTTCTTCCCCTAGCAAGGTAACGAATACAAAATTCTTCAGAGGATTTTCATCCAGAAATGAACGGTTCCTGATGTTTCACGTAATATTATTTTCCGGGACGAAGACCCAATGATAAGTATGCAACATATTTTCTCCCTGGTTGCAGCTTTCATTGCACGCTATAGAGTTTCGACAAGCCGTTTAAGGTGATTCCCTACCCAATTCTACCTGACCTAAAAACATCGAGCTGAACGCGTGCAGAAGGTGCTATTAAACGGAATATCTCTGCCTGGGCACCGGATTCAAAAAAAAAAAAATTCGTCGCGCGATTCTATGTGCGATTCCGAACACGTACGGCCCGAAACATGTTGGTTTCACGCTGAAATAATTTTTGAAACCGTTTCACATGGATTGCTTCTCTATTTTAGTGTAAATCGAAAATGTTTTGGGCTGTACGTGTTCGAAATCGCACATAGAATTGCGTGACGTATTTTGTTTGAGTGTGGAATACATTTCGAAAGGACTTGTTTCAACACAATCAGCTTATTCGATAAAAGTGATTCCTGAAACTGAATTGCAAAACAAGGATTCACTCGCTGTTTTATCGACATTGATTCTAAAAGGCTCCTAGACATCGATAAATTCAGCTAAAAAAAAGGAAAACAGCTGTCGATATCTTTATCAGGTCGAGATTCCCTCAGAGGCCACTAGGCGTGCTACCGACGAATCAAGCGGCTCTCATCCAGATTCGCATTTATCAAAAATATGCGTGGCCTTGAACCGGTCAAAATCAAACACGTTAAGGTGCTTGCCTACGCAATTCCACCAGACCCGAAAACATTGGGAAAAAAGGTGCTATTAAACGGAATATTTCGGCCTAGGCACCGAAATCAATGAAACAAAATACGTCGCGCAATTTTATGTGCGACTCCGAACACGTAGGGTCCAAGAACTGTTTTTTTTTTTTACGTTAAAATACAGAAGATATCCATGTAAAACGTTTCAAAACCGTTTCAAAACCGTTTTACATGGATATCTTTTCTATTTTTCCGTAAAAAAAAAACATTTTCTGGGCCGTACGTGTTCGGAGTCGCACATAGAATTGCGCGACGTATTTTGTTTCATTGATTTCGGTGCCCAGGCAGAGATATTCCATTTAATAGCACCTTTTTCCCCAATGTTTTCAGGTCTGGTGGAATTGCGTAGGCAAGTACCTTAAGTAACTCATATTATGAGTTTTCCCTGGGTAGATATGATTGCTCCATTTCTGCCGCGATTGCCAGCTTACTCTGAGAGGTGTCGCGTTGAAAGGGTTCATTTCTCGAACCGATATGGGAAGATACCTTAATTGTTATTTACTTATATTGGACATTCTCTATATAGGTATTCAGCCAAATCGTCAACCTATCCCAAAAGTCGTATTTTGATATTAAATTAGATCGACGTAGAAGTTGAACAAAGTAGACTGTTTGACGACATGAATTCCAGAGCTCTGTGCATTACTATACGTATATGTAGTAAATATCGTAGCTGTAGATGCTGAATTGATCGGGGTGGCGACGATTTAGCGAAAATAAAATTCCCTGACTTTTCCCACACCAAAGTTCGATATTCCTTAACTTCTATTGACAGAATATCCAAATTACGCTCAGTGGTTTTCAAGAATAAATATCTTTCATTTCAACATATGTTAGGCAAATATTTTTCATGCATTCATGTAATTGCAGTTAACAATATGTAGCTTCAAAAATAGCAAAAATTGGGAATAATTTAAAAGAAAACAGCGTTTTCCCTATGGACCGGCGTAATTCCCTGACTATTCCAGACTGACAAAATTTCCTGACTATTCCCGGTTTTCCCGGTCTGTCGCCACCCTGATTGATGAATATCAAAGCTGAAGTCGAAATGAGCAACTTACGTAACAGCGTGACTGGATGAAAGCGTGAATATTTTGGTGGCCTGCGATCAGCAATGTGGGCAACTCATTGACTCATTGACTCGACTTGAGTTGATGTAAGGTCAATGATTGACGTGGCCGAGCAGGAAGGCACCTGGCCTCCCATCTTTGAGTTCATGCGGTTGGTTCTTGCTAGTAATTTTTTCGATTATTATGATTATCTGAGAGAAAAAAATTCTCCAATTTTATCATTACCCATCCTTGTCCACCTCAAAGTACTTATGAAAAATTCTTTTATCGCCCACAGATTGTTAGAATTTCCGTTCTTCGGATATCCAAATGACGATTGCTATTAACACGATCGTCAAGGTCTTGACATTCTCGTTACTTTTTGCAGAATTTTCGAGGAATTTCTTTGAAGAAATCGATAAGGCCTTCCATTGAAAATCTAGTCTCGCGAAAATGACAAACATTTATGTCTCGAACAAAACACTCAAATACCAAGATTTTTGGTACAACAACAAATCTCTGCACCCATGTGCGTAAAATCTGTTTGCATTCGCTTGGAAAACACAATAATAGCGGGTCACGAAGCTGAATTGTTCAGCCGCAGAATTCGGGACTGCTCATCAGGTGTTTACTGTCAAGATACAGAGATTGTGAACACGTACAGCCTGCAGGATCCGGTTACCATGAGCATATAAAAGCATTCATCAATAATTTTGATCATTGACAACAGACCAGAGACGTGCAGAATTGAAATACTCAGATTACATTTTAAATGCAGCGGAAGCGAGTCATATAATTAACGAATCGTCGCAACCTCAACTCAAGGCGTTGTCATTTATACACATCAATGAGCTACAGAATCTGATTCGTAAGTTATGCAGCAACGATAGAAGCTATATCTCACCCCTGAAGAAATATTCGTCGCCATAAAGGACAATCTGCGATTTATCTTGAGATTTCCTAGGCAGTTTCGGCAGCAGTAGAGAGGGAAGGCCTTGATACGCAAATGCGATGCATCGGAAAGCGGAATACAGATCAAGCAATGACTGCAATGAGTTGGAAAATCGAATTGAGCTTATTGATTTTAAAGGTGGTGAATATTTGGAGGAAAGGTGACAGGTCCTAGATTCGAGGTGCCAAATAAAAGTGATGGCATTAACTCATCCGACCGCAAATATGCTATTTCCATAATTTTCCATCACTTTCAAGAGTAATAACGAAAACTAGAGAATATGATCGATGGAACCCACAAAAAATGGTAATTGCAACAAAAAAAAGTTCAATGAAGTATAAATTGATTTGAACGAGAGTTGTACTAACAGATACAATCTTCAGAATAAAAACCAAATTTCTGTGGACCTTTTCCGTACGCTCAGTGTTCATATACCTCCCTAAAGTTCTCAAGACTTGTTTGTATTTTGACCAGTTGGAATGAAGAAAAACAAAAACTTGGATTTTTATACATTCTATATTTTCGTATTTCATATTTACATATTTTCTACATCGTTACACCTGAGGTACGATAGCGCCTTTGGTGCGATCTTGGAAACCCGTTTACCCAGTTGGGATGCCCTGATTGTAAATCTGGGAATTATAGTTTCCAGATCCGCACTACTTGGAAGGCCTATAAAATTAGCTAATAAATTGAATTAAAAATTACCAGAATAACTGGCACATTACAGAAAATCGGAGAAGTGGTGCGACGTATCCAGCTTACAACCTTACCCTACACCGATGATCTGCGCCTACCAAAATTTAATTTCCTCCCGCCCCCTCTAATATTCTAACGTAACTTATTTCAGATTCAACTTGACGCAAACCGAAGCCGATACGAGTTACCATAGACCAATGAGTCGGCAGACCATCCGTAGTAGCCATAGCAGAATACCACATACAGACGTCATTACTGTATAGTGAGCTACCTTCAGCCTAAAAATTAAAACAATGGATTATTCATGAAATCACTCATATGTACGTGCCTTCAATTTTCAGATGCAGAATCATCATGCAATTAACAATGAAAGACAACCACGAAAGGGTTATCCTTGAAAGTTCGAATCGCTAAACGTGCTCCAAAATGATCGAAAATCTGGCAACATGAAACCTGCATCAGACTCGATTACTATTTATTCGAAGCCCTTCAAGTCTAATGATCCACTGCATTTGGGATTTCATTACGGACCAATTCATATGGAAGCAAACCATGGTTTTCAGGTAGGTCTTACTGTCCCGAATGAGCCCCCAGAAGTCCCCAAGTTTGGGGGCTAAGCACAACATTTGGCAAAGCTGTAAAGGGCTAGAATCACAATCCAAAATGAATTTTCCGAGGTATCTCGGTTCCCGTTGACTTCACAGTAAAAATACATCGAAACAGATGAAAATCTATAGGAATTCTCCGAAAAAAATATGGAGTGTCATTTTTTCGTAGAAGTAATCGTTTTTCTCAAAATCTCGCATTGATTTGTCTTTTGACTCGAATTTTTCGAGGAGACAAATACCTCTACGAAAAAATGACACCCCATCTATGCTTTTTAGAGAATATTCACAGCGTTTTTTGCTTTGATTTCTTTCTTGCAAAGTCAACAGAAAACGATAGATCTCGAAAAATTTATTTTGAGCATGATTTCACCTTATTTTTCGACAAGATCGAGTGCCGTATACAACTGTACCAATATAACCGTAACGCAGTCAGTGATTTTGAATCGTACACGGAGAAACTTTTCCTACCAAAAAGTCCAATAATTCGCTGGTAACCTCGGGATACATCAGACATTTGTCGATATTTCTTAGAGTTGTGCCAAAAGCTAATATTTGAATGATACGTTCCACTAGTCAACAAGAGCAATAAGTAATGAACGGGTAGTAAGGGTTCTAGTATATAGTAAAACTGGGACGGGTGAAAGATGACAGGGATATCAATAAGTGATCCTAAAATAATTGGAATAATGTATTAGTGTATAAGTAACGCATTTTACTTGAAATGTTGAACGAATTCCCATTATGAACATTAATGTACAGGGATGTGATCCAACTTGTACCGTCTCCCACAGAACGCAATACAATCTGGGAGCTTGTTCTAATGAAAATTACCAGCGAGAATAGCAAAAACTTGTCGCTGCAGATTTCCGAGTACATCCGATGATAGCCGAGTATCAAAGATCAACATCCATGCTCAGTGCTTTTTGGAGAGATTTGAATTCTGCGGGTATGACTTTACCAATAGCGGTGGCGACGGACAGAAAAATATTTCTCACAAGCGGTAAACTGGATCAACGTTGGTATATAACGAAGATGCATCAATCATACCAATATGGCAATATGTAACTGCAATGTGTCCGGACTTGCAAGCAAATCAGCAGTTAAGTTGATAAGTATTTAAGGCATTCCACTGTTGGTTCACTGAAGCATGGTAACCAGGTGATCAACGTGCAAAATCTTCTTGGATGTTTGCTGTGAAACTCTTCTTGAAATGACTAGTAAAATTTCCAAGAATGACACCAGATTTTCAAAGGCAGGATGGTATAAAGTCGGCGCGGCGATCACGATTTTACCATACTGACTTGGTAATGCTGCTGCTCATTTTAGTCGGTGAATATTTTACCATCTTCGCTAGTAAAGTTCACAATTTTTCCAAGAAGTAGTGTAAATATCTTAGGCACTATTCCTATGAAAAACTAGTAACTTTAAAATTACTACACAACCTATAGGAATTCTTGCAAAAATGCGGATGTATCCCTAAATTGTGACATAAAATGGTGAAATCTGGTAAGAATTTCAAGAAATGCTAGTGGGAAAAGTTTCTCCGTATAGTTACCAACAACTTCGTGATGTAGTGACATAATGATCCGGGTGTCCTGTCCCGCCATTATCCGGTGATTCCATGTACTGGCAACGCTCTATACTCGAGGGTTTCTACTATTTATTACTTATTAATACCTATACGTCGTAATAATATTAGAATCAAAGAATATCGTAGTAATATGGATCATACCTTGCATATCTCACACGTGCTTGTGGAACTGTGTCCAACGGATCTTTGAGGAGATACAACCGAATTCCGCGAACGTGATGAAAATTATACTCGGCCCAGTCGAGGCTTCCTATATCCAAGTCAAACTCACTGCGATCGGCTGGACCCAACCTATTCCATAATTGCTGGAAGTTTTTGTCATCGAATCGCCAATCTTGCGTCGTGAAGTACTCAGTTACAGAACTAAACTTTCGGATCTTCTTGTACGCTGCCCACAACCTATACAGAGAGATTATGGCTATGGTTTACACTCAGTCAAAGCCAACTCGACACACTCCAGGTTTTTCGTCTGTTTATTGCAGGCCGACCATCTGCATTTTTTCTCTGGTTGAATAGATTTGCTTTCGGAAGACATCGATTCGAAGAAAAAAAAAGAAAAGAGGATGGCCAGCCTGCAATAAACAGACGAAAAATCTGGAGTATGCCGAGTTGGCTTTGACTGAGTGTAAACCATAGCCATAATCTCTCTGTATATGAAGTCAACGTAGGAAATTAGGCATCTTAAGTATCCCTCAAGCCAAACAGGTTGATCTTACATTCTCTCTGCTATAAAATCGTGTAATCTGTTGTAGTCTTCACACGTAGGGACTTGACGAGCTATCTATTTGAACAGAATTGGTCAGCTTCGCGAATGCTCGGTAGCTTTTATACCATCGCTCAGCTACGCCCCGTTTATACTAAATGAATGTGAATGTGAGAATGAAATATTGGCATCGACAAACCCTAGAACTATTTCTGATTCACGATGGCCAATTGACGAACGGAGATATCCAAATAAACTTCTTACATAGGCTTTCGTCCCGTGAGCCAGGCTAAACTGTCTATTATGGCGGCAGGAATAAGATGGAGGAAGATCACGTACAGGTTGTGAACCCAACGATATTTGTTGAGTTTTAAGGAGTAGTGCCATATGCAGAATATGCTTGGAACTGGGACTGCATATTCCACCGTATAATCCATAACTTTTCCCCACGTGATCGGTGCCTGAGTGGACGTTACAGCATTATAAATTATAGGAGGTGATTCGCTGTTTGGAACCGTTGAACCGCTCACTTTTTGACCCCTGAAGCAAATAATCATGTTGCTAACACAGTCGTTGCATCTCCGCATATCTATCTACTGTTTATCATAGCACACCGTGAATCATGCTTTTCATAGTATCGCACTCTCAATGTCGAGAGGAGGTGTCTTACTGAGTTTCGGCAGTCTCCCAGGCGGCAACGATGATGCTGTTGACAACGTAGTCACCAGGGATCATGTCCGCAACCAGCGTCGCGTCGCAGTGCAGAGTATGCAATAGTCCAAGTCCGGCACCGACCAAAACTCCGGTAGGACCATAGAAATTATTTATCCAACCATTCACAGGTTCCTTAGACGTAGCAATTACGATCGAAGGCCTTACGATGCACAGAGGTAGACTTTGGCAATTGTAACGAATAGTATCCTCAGCCACGGCCTTGGTGAAGGCATATGTATTTGGCCATTTCCCCAAGAGTCTGTAACATTTGATGATTCTAATTTCTGACTCTCGTGTTTATTCTAAAATATAATATTCGTAATCAGATATAATCATATGAAATGGACGAGTCAAGAGGTGAGACGTAAATCAACGATATTTTCTCTTACACCGGGGTCAGGTGGTCCAGGGACGCGTCGTCCAGTGAATCTATTAGGCTGAGCAACTTATCAGAATCGATAGGCGGTGGGTAAAATTTCTCTTCAATTACGTGAGAAACGCAATGAGAGTATGCCGTAGAGACGTGGACGAATGCCTGTAATAAAGGTCAGCAGAGAATTAAAGAAAAAGATGTGATGCTTGACTGCACCACCAAGCATCTGGGTATGGATAAAGGGAGCTCTTGATGAGACTAAAATGTACGTGTATTAGTTAAGTCTAGGTGATTAATCGATGAATTAAAGAGCTGTCTGATTGACTTTTTTTCAATCCGAAAACAATTAATATTTCCTGCACAGACATAATTTTTATCGACGATTTTTTCAACGGAATCCCATACCTAGGTAAGTACTCTTCATTCACTCGTTCAAATATTCAGAATGAAGCCGCAGTTCATCTAATTTTCTGATGAAATAGATTGTTCAGGCGAGCAGCAGTGCTTAAAACGGAATCTTTGTCATCCCAATCAACGAGATAAGCGCCCAGACTTAGTATTAGTCAACTGACCTTAAGATCCACCATTTCTTTCGCGAGGGATAAGAGCTGTAGGGTTCCTCTAACGTTGATGTTAGCGGCAGTTCTCAACTTTTCATCGAATCTTACGGTGGCTGCGCAATGTATCACGATGTGGGTGCTTTGGAGTAGCTTTCTCTGCTCCGAAGACAAACCCAAACCCACCTGCATCATGTCACCATTGACCAACACAACTTTTCGCAAAAACCTAGGCCGCTCTCTCCGCAAACGGTCAAAGACCTAGAACGGAAACGGATTGGATGCGTCACCTACGAAGATCAACATTGAGAGATAGAAAGATCTAGTACGGGGAACGCTTTCGCCTGGTCACATATTCACGTTTATCTTCATATGTTGTACATGAAAAATTATTTATTCAAATGTGACCAAATCTTGGAAATCGACAACTACCGTATTACCAGATTATGGTTTTACGCAATCATTATGCGTAGAAATACCGAATGCTTACAACAAAATCTGAAAGTAATATGCTCACCACGTCATTGAAGAGTTTCGTGAACCTTTCTTCAGGACTCTTTCCTTTTTTCTCCCGTGCCAGCAAAAAAATGGTCTTTACTTCGGGGCATGACCTAAAAATGTCGATATTCGGTCATTGCATTTATCAATTTATTCACTTCAAGTGATGATAGTTCCGTTTTTCCGCACTACATATAATTTGCTGCATTTGAAATAATGATTTGCGACGAGCACTGTTAAAGAGAACGCTCTCTTATTGTTCAAACCATAACTTATTGCTCATTCAACCAGCTCATCAAGACAATATCTATACAATCAAGCAATCAACTTTTATTACGAATGAATATAAAATCGAGTGACAATGACTTCAACTTTCAAAATTTCTTCCATCTGCAAAAGGTTAATATTTCATGTATCAATCTGCTTACCGCATTATCCGTTCTATCAAAAGTCTTCCCAAAAAACCGGTACCCCCTGTAAGTAGTACGTTTCGTCCTGCGTAAAAACTTGCGACTTCAGACGGACCTGTAGCTAAATCCGGCGCAAGCTCTGTCATCATGTCCCGGATATACGCAGCCTGCGACATTTCTTGGACAGACGAGATCAGAAATGTCTTTCGAAGAAACTGTATACCTCCTGCTCGTAGATCCAATGTCGAAATCGTTGTTGTAGCTCCAGATTGTGTGTTGTCTTGTCGCACGCTTGAAGTATTGAAATCCACTACGGAATTCATGGAATTGGCACATTGGTTAAGATATATTATGTAATTGTAATCTAAAATACAAGAACTTTCCAAGTCAAGAGAACTAAAATTTGTTGAGTAGGTATTTTGAACATGATCCCTTTCAATCACAAATCGTAGGATCGCGATTCGTCTTTCGCACAGAATCTCCGATCGAAAACGATACCTCGAACGTGCAGGGCATAGGTCGAATTTGGAAGAGTTGAAATATTCATTTGATCCAGAAGTTTACATGTGCTTTTTGTTTAAAACCTATGGGAAATGAAGATAAAATGTAAGCAATACTTAACATGTGTTTTGAACCGTATCTGGTCCCGCAAATTCAGGTGCCAGTGGCTGATAACTTTTCTCTATATTTTTCCAAATTTTTCGAACAGATGGAGTTAGACTCCTCATTGATTGACTTTTCAGAAGAAATGGGATTATACACTTTTGAAACCGAAGATTGTTCTCGTCGGGATCTTATAATATCATGCTCAATCGGAAATTGTGTGATGAATTAATTGGGAGCCTAAGACAATTCTTGTTCCCCAAGCTTCGTGTTTTTCAATTAGTACTCCGTCAAGAATTCCATGAATTATTTCAGTCAGTTAGAAACGATTCGAAAATATGAGGCAAGAATTGTTTTTCAAGTAAATTGCCAGGAAAGCATGAAAAATCATAAATTTTCACGCAACTTGGATGTGCTATTATTTTTATATCATTCTGATGATGAGTTCACAAAAGGATAAACAAACTTTCGTTCCATTTCAGGTGGATTTTTTGTATACTAATTCTCAGTGCATATTGTGAAATCAACGACTATCTTCCCCGAAGACGGACTGGAGTTCAGAAAAAAATGGGAATACTGAAACACTCTCAAAAATCAATACCTTATACGGATGTCAAATGAGTGTGTGCTCGCGTAATAAAATGATGATGGAACAATTGAACAGCCAAATCTTCACAATTGAACCCTACTCCACGCGGTTCGACTCCCAACTGACGACGAACGCCTATAAGACGGCACTACTATCCTGCAGTACTCGATAGCCTAATAATTTTGTGCGCACACCAATGTGCAAAATTTTGTGGCCTCCAACAGATACGGTCACTTACTCGATACTATCTGCAGTGATCGATTATGATACGTGTGATGCATTACAGCCAGGATCAATGCGCATAGTTCGACGAAATTATCATTAAATATCAAGTTCAAACAATTTTACATTGCGCTAGATTTATGTTTGAAAATGAAGAATCAATTGTAAAGTGAAAAACAGGATGTTCATTTCCTAGCAAAGTATCGAATACAAATTTCTCTGCAGGATTTCTATCTAGAAATGAACTGTTCGGTGTTCTTGAAGTTTCCTGTAATATCATTTGATGTGAACGGAAACCTAATGATAGCTGTGGCTTATATTTTCTTCCTCGTTATAGCTTTCATTATACGCTACAGAGTTTCGACAAGCCGCTTAAATGTAGAATACATATTGAAAAGTACTTGTTCCAACACAATCAGCTTATTTGATAAAAGTCATTTCTGAAACTGAATTGCAAAACAAGGATTCGATTACCGTAGTGTCATCCTGTACGACGACAATCGGTGCAAAAGATTCGACATTATGCCATCGTAGGACAAACTTGTTAACTTATTCCTCCTATACTTTTGTGCGCGGCTTTCATCTGACTTTAAATTCCACCAAATAAATCGCAAAGACATGCGCATATGCATATATGTATGTACATTTGCATACACATGTGAGTTACCCCTAGATAAATAAAAATGCTTTCTTTATCCCATGACCGCCAATTCACTCCGAAAGGTGACGGTTCGAAAAAATTCATTTCCTGCACCGATATTGAAACGTATCTCAATTGTTATCTACTTGTTATATTAGACATTCTCGATAGGTCTTTAGGCAAATCGACCACCCATCCCAAAGGTTGTATTTTGATATTAAATTAGATCGACGTATAGAGGTAAAATAAGTAAGACTGTTTGACTACGTAAATACCAGAGCTCTGTTCGTACATGCGATACTATACGTATATGCTAATTTCTGATGAAGCATTTCTGGCGCTGGAAATTTTTTTCTCAAGTTTTGTTGAAGAACACGGAAAAACCCGATGAGAATGGATCATTTGGCGTTGGGAGAATATATTCAAGCAATCAAAATCATAATAATAATAATAATAATAATAATGATGATGATGATGATGATGATGATGATTATGATGATGATGATGATAATAACTCAATCCATTGTCTATTATTCATTTTCAATGAATACTATAATTTAAAAAATATCATTGATGGTGATTATATTCAAGTACTGAATTACATATACTGATCTAAATAAAATTGTATTCATTATATCCAAAACTTCCAGTTACGTACAGTTGCAATTAACTACAATTCGTGAAGTCAGGAATAGTATTCCTCCTTCCTTTTCTCTTCCAGTCCATCCAAATTTGTTCAAAATTGAACGGACAAAAATGTTGTAATTCTATTTGGTGAAATCGAGCTTGCATTCTGAAAAAATCTAAGAAGAGCACACTCTCGCGGCATTCTCACGCTTGTTGTCCATCAAAAAAAGAAGACTTTGAGCCCTTACACGACCTTTTTAGAGCTCAATTTTGTTTGCTACACAGCTTTGAATAAAAGGTTCTTGGCGATTTGCTCCGGAAAACTGCAATTTTCGGCAATTGGACGGTCTTTGGCGGATGTTTGGCGATGGGCACACGTCTAAAAAGTGTTGTACCGTGATTTTCTCAGAAAAATAAACTACCCCTGAAATTAATTGTTATCTGAGAAACCCCTAAGATCCTAAGGTTGGAACGCTTAATTAGAAATACCCATATATGTAGTCAATATCGTAGCTGTGGGTGCTGAATTGATGAATATAAAAGCTGAAATCAAGATGAGGAATTTACGTAACAGCCTGACTAGCCGGAAGCGTGATTATTTTAGTGACCTGCGATCATCAATGCAGCCCACTCATTCAGTGCCGGATTAATGAATTCGCCGCCACTCGGCCCTGAAATTATTTGCCGTCCTAATAACTACCTGTCTGTTTTGCATGTGTTATAAATTCGATGACCAAACAGTGCTTCTTGCGGTACTACCTCCCGCAGCTTTATGCTGTGAAACCAGGCAAATAATTCGGTTGTGCTACTATAAAAATTGGCCGCCCTAAGCCTAGGCCTTGTCGGCCTAGGCGATAATCCGGCACTGCATATTCATCGACCAGAAATTAGAATTGAGTTCATGAAAGATCAAGCGGATAGACACCTGGCCTCCCATCCATGTTTAAGTCTCTAAGTCAGTAAAGTAAAGAGAGAGAGAGAGAAAGCCTCCCATCTATGAGTTTTTAGGGAATCGAAAAAGGAAGAAAAAAGTCCGTATACAGTTATCTCGTGGGGCCACAGTTTAGCCACTACAAGTTGCCAAAGTTCGTTTTTGCAAATATGCAGATATCTTCAGGATCATTTCATATAGTTGGTTCTAGCTACACTCAGAAAAGAGTATCGTTGGATAACAAAAATTTTGTTAAATCAACAAAAATATTTGGTAGATACAGTCTACAAAATGTTTTTTTGCTCCAACGAAATTCGTTTGTTGGCTGATTTAGTTTCATCTGGCGAAACCAACGAATATTTCGTCAAATCAATCAATTAAATTACTTTGTTGATCCAACTAGACGGTAGCAATTGATTCTGTTCATAAAACAGAAATTGAAAAATTGTTGAAAAGGATGATTAAAACAACATTCTTGTTCAATTGGTAGATGACAGTTTTTTTTTTTTCTCTTCGAGGTACCATCGACGGTATAGTAGATGGTCATACCCATATATGAATTGAAGCTTATTTGTAGAATGTACGATACGGTATCTGAAAATTACATCAATTAACATAGGATCAGTGCTTCAGGGGGAGCAACATTTATTGACAACATACATATTGATAACACATAACCAGTACAGGAATTAGACGACGCTTAAAGATGAGATTTTCCGCCTCTATATATATACTAACCAACTCCTATAAGTGGCACTCGCGAGAATATCAAAAGCGGTGGTCGCCGTCTTATGAGAAAATATTGAAGTCATGAAAAAGTAGTTCCGTATACTGCGAAAATGACAGACAATTGTTTCTCGAACAGAACACTTACAAATACCAAGATTTGCCGTACGATTAGGTTTTCCGATGGGAGTAACAGACTTGAAGCTACTCCTGGGGCACCAAATATTACTAAAACCAGATTGTCGATGTTAGATGGGGATTTTCTATAACGTTACTTTTCAACTTGAACCTATTATGAAAGTTCAGAGGATTACAAGTTCCGCGATACTTGTTTGACCCCATTAGATCCCACGAAGATTGCTAATGAATTAGAGAAATTAACGAAATAGTTCGAACAATATCAAAATTTCAAATAATCATATAGTTATAGTCTTCACTTTATGAAAAAACAACCATACTTTATTATATGTAATACAGCTGAACATGCAACTTTAAATTATACAATGTATATCGGGTGCAGTACGAAGATTCAATTTTCCCGTCCCTTCTCCAATATATTAACACAGTTGATTTTATATTATACTCTGGTTGTACATGGATGACAAAGTAAAACTGATGAAACTCACCGCGATACAATAAATCCCAAAACCATCCATATCAACCATAAGAGAATGCCACATAAAGCTGTTACCAAAGTATAGTGAGCTACCTTCAGCCTGAAAATTAGAACAATACATTATCCATCAAATCATTGATTATCACACATCTTCAAGGATTTCAAGACACACACGTGCATGAAATTAAGTTCAGAAGTTAAGTGCAAAAATGTTGTTTCCGAGAATTTGAATCAGTAGGTAAACATTCATCATAGTGATCCTATATTTTGATAAAATGATCCCTATTATTAGGTGATACATACATCAAAAAGACGCCTTGCAGGTATGTAAAGCTGCAGAGAGCATTCAATCAAGCGTAATAATATATTCAGGTAAGTATTGAAAAATATAGTAGCATATGGATCATACTTCGCATATTTCGCCATTCCTCGTGGTAAAGTGTCCATGGGGTCCTTCAGAAGGTATAATCGAACTCCACGAACGTGATTATAACTATACTCTTCCCAGTCTATGCTCTCCACGTTGAAGTCAAACTCACTGCGATCAGCGGAACCCAACTTGTCCCACAGTTGCTGGACGTTAGTGTTATCAAATTGCCATTCATGCGTCGTGAAGTACTCAATTACAGAACTGAACTTGTGAATCTTCTTGTACGCCCCCCACAGCCTGTATACAGGAAACGCGAGCAATCAGGCATCTGAACAATTTAGTGAGACACCCAGTTTAGTCGTAGGTTCTATCTGCCTTCCAAACATGTACTTTGTTGTAGTCTTTACACATATGAAACTCGACAGGCTATCTATTTGGTCAATTATGCGGAAGTATTGGTCAGTCTCGCGAATATTTAATCCATTTCACTATCGATATACTAAGACTCGTTTTTTCGAATGAATATGAATTTTAAGAATGAAATATTTCACCGCATTAACCGACCCTGGCACTATTTTCAAATCACAATGATCATTTGACGAGTGAATATATACGAGCAAAATTCTTACATAGGCTTTCGTCCGGTGAGCCAGGCCAAACAGTCTACTATGGCGGCAGGAATAAGATGGAGAAAGATCACGTAGAGCTTATGAACCCAGCGATATTTGTTGAGTTTGAAGCACAAGTACCATATGCACAGCTCACTTGGTACTTCTTTCGCATGTTCCTCGCCATACTTCATATATTGTCCCCACGTAATTGGTCTATGACACGATAACACAGCGTTGAAGATCGGTGGCTCTTCGACCATTGGAGCCGTTGATCCATTTGTGCTGTTCACATTTGTACTTCTGAAACATAATCGCGTCGCTGACATCGTTGTACCATCTCATAATCAGTATATCTGTCGAGTATTCATCATAGCACATCATCAATTATCTTTTACGCAGCTTCCGGAAACTCAATGTGCGAAGGAGGTGTCTTACTGTGCTCTCGCAATATCCCAGGCGGCGACGATGATGTTGTTGACAACGTAGTCAGCGGGAATTATGTCCGCAAACAGATCCTTGTTGCAGTGCAGACTGCGCAGTAGTCCGATCGCAACAGCGATCGAGATTCCGGTGACACCATAGACATTATTTATCCATCCAACAACGGGCTCCTTGAAGGTAGCTATCACTATCGAAGGCCTCACGATGCACAGAGGTAGACTTTGACAGTTGCGACGAATAGCGTCCTCGGCCACCGCTTTCGTAAAGGCGTACGTATTCGGCCACTTTCCCAGGAGTCTGTAACGTTTGAAATATTTTACTTTCTGAAGTACCTATCGTCATCGTAATCGAAATATTCAAATACAATAGCATCAAGTAGGCAAGCCAATATTTGAAACATAAGTGACAGATATTTTCTCTTACACAGGAGTCAGGTGGTCTAGGGACGCGTCATCCAATATATCTAGTAGACTGAGCAGCTTATCGGAATCGATCGGGGATGGGTAAAATTTTTCTTCAATCACGTGAGAAACGCAATTAGAGTAGGCTGTAGAGATGTGTACAAATGCCTGTGGTAGAGGTAAGTGAGGAATTAAAGGAACAAATCAAACGCTTACCCGGGGCTTATCCCAAACTAACCTGGAGATCCACCATTTCTTTCGCGAGCGAAAGAACTTCCTGGGTTCCCCTCACGTTGATGATCGCTGCAGCTCTCAACTTTTCATCAAACCTGACGGTAGCTGCGCCATGTACCACGATGTGGGTGCTTTGAAGCAGCTTTCTCTGCTCCAAAGACAAACCAAGACCAACTTGTAGCATGTCGCCCTCAATCAACACAACCTTTCGAACAAATACTGGCTTCTCTCTCCACAGCCGGTCAAAGATCTGCAACAAAAACGGAATGGATGCGTTTTGCACGAAGAATAGAATAGATGGATGGAAAGATTTCGTAGGGGGATCGTTCCTGTCAGTTTACTTATTCACAACGTTTTCCTTTGCATGTTGCATATGAAAAACTGGTTTGTCTACATGTCACCAAGTCTTGTGAATCGACATTAATCGTATTAGCATAGATTGTCATTTGAGGCAATTATTACGCGTAGAAGGGTTGAATGATTTCAATTTCGCAGAATCTGAAAGTAATGCTCACCACGTCATTGAAGAGTTCCTTGAACCTCTCCTCGGAACTCTTCCCTTTTTTTCCCCGCACAAGCAGGAATAAGGTGTTCACATCCGGACATGACCTAAAATTTTCGATATTCAGTCATTGCATGTATCAATTAACAATTTATATCGGCGAAAAATTCTATTGTTCCTTGCTACGGAACTCTCTACATTGTGGCTAAAATTCAGTGACCACCGTTCAAGGGAATGCTAACTTGCGATTTCAATCAATTCAGTAATTACTTAATTAACTTTTCGATATTTATGGTCAGTAATAACAATCATCGTCGCTACATGGAAATCTTTCATAATTAGGTCCAACTAACGTACGGCCACTTTCACCACCACGTACTAAAAATTCAACCCCATATGGTGAACCTTTTACCTAATCAGACCAGCCGGTGAAGGGTTCACCGCACGGGTAAATATTCAGCATGATGTAGTGTACGTGGTCCCTGAAGATTGCGTTTAATTATTATCCTACTTCCCATCTGAAACCTCAAAATTATTTATTGTTAGGAGTTGCCTTAATCAGCGCGCAAAGTAAAACATTATCCATATCTGTTATTTGTTTCGACGGAAGTATAGAGAACCGAGTAACAATGAGGTTATAACATTGAATTATAACATTTTTTTATACTTGAGAAAATAGTGTTTTTAACCCTAGAACACCAGTATGATTTTCCCAACCTTCTAGCACTAGACTGGGGTAGATATATCCACCCCGCGCGGTTCTTGACGACACAATCGTTCCGATCAGTGGTAAAGAGACTTTCTAGTACAAGAATCTGTTCATTTTTGTCACAAGGAAATGAATGGTGTACGCAAAATTCAATTTCATTGAAGTTTTTTTTAAAAAAAAAACCCATTCAATGATCGATAAATGATGAAAATCAGCTCAAAACGCATTTTTTCGCTCGTCGTCCGGAGAAGATTTCCACCCCAGTCTAGCGTTCTAGGGTTAAGACTGCTTACCGCAATATCCGTTCTATCAAAAGTCTTCCCAAAAAACCGGTACCCCCTGTGAGTAGAACGTTTCGCCCGGCATAAAAACTTGCGACTTCGGACGGACCTGAATACGAATCCGGTGCAAGATCTGTCATCATGTCATGGATATACGTAGCCTGCGACATCACGCGCGATCTTCAATGCAGAGGAACAGAGAAATATCTTTTGAACAAACTTTTGAACGAACTTTCCTGCATTTAAATTCAATGTCGATAATGTTGTTGCAGTTTCAAAATTTCCAAGTGAAATGTCGAAGTTGAACATTCAACAAACCACTTTTACTTCTCTTAGTGCCAGTGACTAACGATTTTTTTTATACATCCTTTCAGGATTTTTGATCAAATGACGTAAGCCATAGGAAACTCTCTTCATTTACATTTTACAATCGAAAATTGTGTGACAAAATAATTGAGGAACTTTTTACGATTTTTGTTTTCAGCATTGCATTTTTGGTAATCGGTACCGCTTGAAAAATCTAATCAATTGATATTCCGCAGTAACGAGTGAATTTTAAATAAAAATCAAGTTTCGTTTCAAAAATAAATTTCCAATGAAGCGTAGAACATTCTTTTCGTCACTTGAAAGTGGTTCATATTTATTCTTGTTTTGCACTTAGTAAAAAAAATGCAGTATTTCATCTGATCTCGATGGACATATGAACATTCTTGTAGACTTGTTCCAAGAAGAAGAAGAACGAAACTTCCCACGTTTCGGAACATGCGAACTCGAAGCCGTCATTTCGGAAGTTCCTTGTTTTCTGTCTTTCTGGACGTAATCGTTGGAGATTCCTATTTTACACTAATCTCTCATGCGTGTTCAAAAAACGCCGAATATTTCTTACAAATAACAATTGGAGATTGAAAAAATGTTAAAATACTGGATCATGTTTGAAGTCAATACCTTACGAATACCAAACTATCGGTAGGAGCAGCAGCAATAATATCTGCTCGCGTAGTAGAATGATGATCTAATGATTCAATAGCCAAATCTTCGGAGTGAACCGTACTTCAAAAGGATCGTCGTGTAACTGACGATTGACAGAAAATCAACCTCGTTATATCCAGGAACACTTGATAGTCCATTAATTTGTGAAGAATAATATATTTGTATGTATGCAGAACTCTGCTCCTAACAATTGCAATGCATTCACTCGATACCTGTATTGTTGCGGGTCATTAATTACTTCTTTAATTTAATTACCCATTCAACTAACCATTTATTTTATAATATACTGCGTTTGAACTTTTTCCGATTACCCATTACATTCATAATGTCTAGTCAAACCGTTTTTTTTTTTTTTTTTTTTTTATACAAAAAGAGTGAAGAATCGCGACACTCGCCTAATCTCAGATCCGTATACTTGCGCAGTGCTGATACTCCGCAATGGTAATTCGTTACTAGTATGGATCACCCGTCCAATTTTTATTTGGAATATTTGCCCAGTTCTGGCGAAGAACGTTAAAGGGGTATTAAAGTTTAGAAACTTCAAAAATTCGATTTTCTTTTTTGCATTCTCGTATAGTTTGGGGTTCTGAGAATGTGTCTCGAAAATATTCATTTGAAATTCGTAGAACTCCCATAGTTACAGAGGTTTAAAGGCTGCGGTGCGTTGGGGCGCGGCAGGTAGTCATCTCCTCGACCGTTGTGTCCATTGTGTTGTGTCTAAGGTGGTCTTATGGTCCCGGTATAGGTGATTAAGGGTAAGTTACTCAAAGCAGTTGTTATCCACCGCAAGTTCAGCCGTATCAATGCTAAATGTATGGCAAACTTTAAACGCGTTTATCTCAAAACGACATTTCTCAAGTCGGGCGAGCGTTTTTCTATCTTCAAATCCCTCCACGGCCGTTGGGATGAGTTTCCGATCATGGGTATCTCATCTCAAAATGCTTGCCTAGGCAGCCCCTACATATCCCAGAAGTATGTGCAGTTACTTCTTAGACTGGACTTTGGCGTCGTCTGACAGGGGTACGGACTCGCCAAAATCGTTGTACATTAGGTTAATTCGACTTGTATTTTTTTTTTCCTTCAAATTGAAAAAAAAATCAAGTCTCCTGAAGAATTTCGAAAATTGACGATTTTTTCGCATGTTTGAAGCGTCTGATAGCATGCCAGACTCGCGAAAAACGTCTTATATTATCACAGCATTTTTCATGGCACATATCTTGATGATACGCCGCAATAATTATGGCTGCCGTGAAGTTTTTCGATTTTCGTTGATTTTTTGATAACTAATTAATTATGCCTAAGACAAACGACTCGGCCACATGCTGTGAGACGATGGTTTTCGGGTACACGACATAAAATTACATTGTTGAAAAAAAAATGAAGCCTTCATGCGCTCATACGGTGAAAGTTCAATCGCTCCTAGAGTCTAGGACCTAGAGTCTAGGTCCTAGACAGACCTAAGACTATGGTCTGGCGTTCTGCCCCCACCACTCGACCGCTTTCACGCCGTCGGCCGTTTTCGGTCATGTTTGCACGTATTCCTCACCTATTCAGCAGCATTTTAACGCGAAATGAGAATAGACGTTTTGTAGTACCATACTTTTACTTCCGAAATCTTTTTGTGAAATTGAAATCGGACGATCTCAAGAGCATCCAGGCACGCTGCAAAATAGTGCAAAAAAAAAATCAAAATTGCAATTGTGCAAAAAGTAATGAACCTACAGTGCCCGTTTTTTGCACACACAAAGCACATATCGCTTCTACTTCGCGGAGGGCCTGTGCTACGACTCAAAAAACGGCGGAGTTATGATTTTTTGAAAAAAGGCTGATTTTTCCGGTTTTTCCGATTTTTCTTCGTCACTAATGACCCGATCTAATTGTTCTATAGCTCATTTGCTTTGCATTTTAATTCTCTACAATTTATCTCTTGGGAGCATCGATATTGCTTCAGTAGTTTCGATTTTATAGGCAAAAAACGAAAAAAAATCGATTTTTTTAATTTAAATGTTTATAACAAAGTTTGCAATGATAGCTGCTAGTCGAAAACACAACAGAATATAACTACGGACTGCCTTCCGTGTGATGGTACCATTGGCATCCTGTTGGTATTTTTGTCACAGAATCACTCATTTTCTGCTCTATTGCTTGGCCTAAAATGAAAGTGATAAAAGAAATGAGTAACTCATATGCTAACTGCATTGGCTGACAATGAGCCTAGCATGAATATATCAGTGTAGGGGGTTCCCATTATCGATTCTGATCTAGGGAGGCCAAGTTTTCTCCTGGGTTACATGCACGTTACGTGGAAACTGTTCGTGCCCACCTCCGAAACATATGAAATCTGCGTTTTGAATAAACGCGGAGAAAGTTATACTGTTATACATTTTCTGCATACACAAAACAAATACTCGGGGTCTGACGTGATCGAAATAACACTGTTGAATTCACACCGAAGTTGCAATTCATTTTGACATCATTACCGGTTTGTCCCCACCATAGTTTGAAAAACAAAGACGAATTAACGCCAAAAGTATTCAAAAAGTGGTCATTGGGTATGACCTTTTGGTACCTCGACTCGTCACTCATTGTTAAAACAAAACTTTGGTGGCATTTGTACAATGATCTCATTGAAATGTCAGCATACAGACAAATTTATGTAGATTTAATGCACTGAATTTAACCCCAGAGGCCACTGGCCAGGACGTAAAACTACGTTTTTTTTATTCCAGGCTAGATGGCAAATTTAGTTTGAACTGCGATCTACTGTACCAAACTTTGACCTAAATTAGTGTAGATCAGTTACTCAATGGTATTTGAACGAGGTTTAGTCTTGGAACTTCTAGTTTTCTGATGTGGCACGCAAATCGTAAGCATTCCCCTTATTACAAGCGTCCTCGGGTAAGCTTTGCTTCGTATAGCATAGACAGTATCATCATACCAAAATTTGTATGTTTGCTGAATCCTCATGTAATCCAGTACGGGTAATACGTATACTATATCATGCAAGTCGTTTGGCTATGAGTAAGATCAAGCGAGATGCAAGCCAGTACCCGTTCGTAGAAACTGACATGAAAATATTTATTGAAAATATTTGTTATATTGTTATGGAAAAACACATCATTGATACAACATTTTTCGGGAATTTTTGTGGATTTAGAACTCTTTACATATGCCTGAATTTTTATGAATATATCTATTACATAGGTTTTATTGTATACAGTATCACCAAGTTGAAATAATTCAATTATGATACATTCAGATGCAATCTAAGCATCATGACCCTACCGGTGCTTCTTCAATCGTCAAAATTCTCGACAAGTACTCCTAAATGTTAATCAGAAATACCTAGACACAGGCAGCCAAGTGTGTAGTCCTGATTGACATTTAGGAGTACTTGTCGAGAATTTTTACAAGTAAAGAGTTACCGTTGGGGTCGTAATATTTAGATTGCATCTGAATGAATCATAGATGAATTAAAATCATCAAGATATCTCAAACGTTACCTTAAGGCATTGTCATCCCCACACGAAAACATAAAGAACTTCATTTATCTCTATCAGCGAAATGATACAACGAGATTATTGATACGAAAAGGTGATTACTGTATTATTTTATTGATAGATATTTCGCAGCAAATACGCCAAAGACTACCGTACCTTATGTACCAAAGCATCTGGGTGATGATTCTTGTCAAATTTCTTTCCTACAGTTTTTGTCGCATCATCACCAAGGAAGTCGTTGTCGCCGGATGAATCAATCTTCGATTCATTGTTAGATTCTCTAATTCAAAGGTGTAAACGAGGATGCGGGATTCGAGGGGTAAATAAATATGACAAATTTATGGCAACGTACCTAATTTATTAAAGAATGAACATACGTGACAAATATGTTATCAGAACGAACGAATTTTACCTTGATAATAGGACAAACAACGAACAGTATTTCTAGATCAATATATTTACATACATCTGCAGGAAATTTACAATTTCTCAGTCAACAGTTGGTTATGGACTATTGAGATTATCTGAAATTCGAATTAGCTGATGTTCGATTTTGAAATGAAATCAATTGAATTCAGGATCAAGTCTCACGTTTGTTCGTCGACCGGTGAAAATGAACTGTACTTTCAGAGAGATTCTCACACTTACGCTTGCAAGGCCTACGAAGATCGCTGACAAAATAGACCTAGGATTGTCATAATTATTTGGACAAATATCATGTTTGTCCAAAATTTTAAATATCATGTAGGCAATCTTCACTTGCAGAAAAAAAATAAGCTTATATACCTACTTTATTTTATGTATGACAGAAGTTCGGAGAAGTGATACGTGAGTTTTTTTCTTAAAAAAAAAAAAATATTGCCGTAGTGTCCGTACAATCAAAAAACTTCTGAGCACTTCGTACCGATTTGCAACGATTAGCTGCGACATAGTGTACGCAAACTTTGAATCCGATAAGAGTTACCACAAGCCAATTAATCGTAGCACCGTCCATACCACCCACAATAAAATACCATATGCAGCTGTTACCAGAGTATAGTGAGCTAACTTCAGCCTGAAAATTAGAACAATAGATTCATTAAATCTCTGGATGCATGTATACGTATCTTCAAGAATTTCAAAATGAAGACTCATCGTGCACTTGAAATCGGATGACAAATACGAAAAAAGGTTATTTTTAGAATTTCGGGCAGGTAAAGCATATATGATTAAACATCTATTAGAATGATCCTATGTGCTGACAAGTATTGCCCGTTGGACTTTAGTACTTATTGAAAACCGTTTCATTTTTCGACCATCATACTCAACGATCTGAAGTTGAAGGTCTTTGATATTTATGGTTTATTGATACCTATACATCGCAATTATATACG
Organism: Tenthredo scrophulariae; assembly: GCA_963978835.1. Classification (NCBI taxonomy): domain Eukaryota; kingdom Metazoa; phylum Arthropoda; class Insecta; order Hymenoptera; family Tenthredinidae; genus Tenthredo; species Tenthredo scrophulariae. The sequence goes on from OZ022227.1 coordinate 9,628,029, forward strand.
AATTTAAGAATATTATAGCATACGCCATACGGATCATACTTTGCATATTTCGCATGTCCTTGCGGTAAAGTGTCCAACGGATCTTTCAAGAGGTAGACACGAAGACCGCGAGCCTGATGAAAACAATAGTCTCTCCAGTCGATGCTTCCTATGTCCAAGTCAAATCCACTGCGATCGGCAGGACTCAATCTTTTCCACAGTCGCTGGACGTTTCTGTTATCGAATCGCCATTGATGCAGCGTGAAATACTCAACTATAGAGCTGAACTTGTGAATTCGCTTGTACGTCGCCCACAATCTATATGAAGTGAATGTGAGAAATCAGGAACCAGAGAATTCCGTGAGCCAAAGAGATTAGTCATCGGTTTTATTCGCTTTCCAAGATGATGGTCTGTAGTAGTCTTTACAAGGAGGGACTCGCCAGGCAATCTGCATGTCTGGTCAATTGTGAGCCATTATGGGTTGGCATCATGAATACTCGGTATGCATTACCAATATGCGACGGCATGTTTATTTCGAATGAAAGTTAATCTAATCTAAGACTGACGTATTACATCGCTTCGAAAGACCCTGACATTATTGGCAAACCACGATGACTACTCAACGAGCAAAGTTATACATAAGTGGACTTCTTACGTAGGCTTACGTCCCGTGAGCCAGGTCACACTGTCTATTATGGCCGCTGGAATAAAATGTAGGAAGATCACGGAAAGGTTGTGAACCCAGCGATACTTGTTGAGTCTGAAACGGTAATACCATAGGCACATCGTGCTTGGAATCGACATCCCATATTCCTCGGTATACTCCTTGAGTTGTCCCCACGTAATCGGTCTCTGACACGATGACACAGCATTGTAAATCATTAGAGATTGTTCGTCCTTCGAAACCATTGGACTCCCTGTGCCGTTCACGTTTTGACTCCTGAAACATAATCGCGTGGCTAAAACCGTTGTTACAATTCAGCATATCTGTCTAATGCTATGGCATATCGATAATTATTTATATACGCAGCTTACATATACAAATGTAAATACACTCTATGCGACAGAAGAGTGCCTTACTGAAGTTTTGCAGTATTCCAGGCGGCAACGACGATATTATTAACAACGTAGTCAGCGGGGATTATGTCCGCGACCAACTCCCTGTCGCAGTGCTGAGTACGCAATAATCCGATCCCGGCACCGACCACGATACCAGTAGCACCATACACATTATTTATCCATCCAGGAATGGGTTCCTTAGATGTAGCAGTTACTATCGAAGGCCTGACGATGCACAGAGGTAGATTCTGACAGTTGCGACGTATAATGTCCTCAGCAATCGCCTTGGTGAAGGCGTACGTATTTGGCCATTTCCCCAAGAGTCTATAACGTTTTTGAAATTTCGGCAGACATATATTCCTGATTCTACCTGATAAAATATAGGCACTCTTCCTTTCCAATTGATACTCAAATTTAGATCTTTGAATTGTATCAAATGTTCGATGTATAGGTCAAAATACAAATCGAAAATTTTTTCGCTTACACTGGGGTCAGATGATCTAGAGACGCGTCGTCTAGTATATCAAGCAAAGTGAATAGCTTATCGGCATCGAACGGTGGTTGATAATATTTTTCCTCAATCACATTACTCACGCAATTAGAGTAGGCTGTCGATACGTGGACGAATGCCTGCAGCAGATGTTACACGCTTTCATTCACGAGTACACGTGAGAGAAGAAATTTGTCAATTATAAGAAATCACACATCATAACATTGCACTCTTACCTTAAGATTCGACATTTCTTTTGCGAGCAACAGCAGCTGCTGGACCCCCCTGAGGTTAATGTTGGCTGCCACTCGCAACTTTTCGTCAAATCGTACGGTGGCTGCACCGTGTAACACGATGTGGGTGGTTCGAAGTAGCTCTCTGTTCTCTGGAGACAAACCTAGATCAGTCTCAGCCATGTCACCTTTAATTAACATAACTTTTCGAGAAAACTCAGGCTTTTCTCTCTTCAGTCGGTCGAAGATCTGCAAAGGAAACATATAAAACGATTCTACACGTAGAGCAATATTGATAATTAGATGAAAGGATTTTATAGCAGATTATATCACATTTCTCTGTCTGTTTATCTATTCAAATGTTCCAATTCAAATATTAGACATGAAAAAACGGTCAGGGCAAGAACCTTGTCACCAGAATATACAGTATATATTAAACCGATACTTAGATTAATGCTCAGTAAAGTGAAGTACTCTTACGCCTGTAGAATCTAAGAGTAGTACCCACCACGTCGTCGAAAAGTTCCTCGAATCTCTCTGCAGGAGTCTTTCCCCTTTTTGCTCTCAGGAGCAAGAACAAAGTATTAACATCCGAGCATGACCTAAAGATATTGTTATATACCGCGAATATTCGTGGAAACGCTTCATAGGGAAGTGAAAACGCCTGCATAGAGGCAACTCAGAAGTCATGCGATCATGTTTTGTTTCTCATATTGCGTGCCCATTGGCTACGTGGGAACAAAACCTAATCGCTTGACTGTTAAGTTACCTGTATGCAGGCGTTTTCACTTCCCTATGAAGCGTTTCCACGAATACTCCCGGTATCTAATGGCAATAGAAATACGCGTTCATCAATATAATCATAACTTATATGAGACAGGCTTTCTGACTCCTCGGTTAATATGAGTTTCGGATAGATATTAAGACGTGGAACCAGCTACCAAACTCAACCACCCTTGATTTTACTCAACTTTTACTCAACTTTTTTTTTATCTCCAACGATGAGCTACGAGTTGTTTCGATACAAAGTGACGTTAAAAATTTTTCTTAAGGACTTCTATTATATTGACCACTCTATATAATGGCTTAAAATGATCCTCATATTTGATAGAAATTTTATGAATTTTTTCAGAATTTAAAAATGAGTCGAACTTCGAGTCCATTCAAAAAATCATAAACAAATATCGGACATTAGGAAAAATGAATTTTTTTTTTTTTTTGAGATTCTGAACCTACAGACAACTATTTGAAAAAAAATCGATAAAATCCGAGATGGTCAGGTTCAGATCTTGGTCGAGTTGGCGTGGAAAGCCCCATATATTATTATTCAATCATTTAAAACGGGGTAACAATGAAAGATATTTCTGCTTACCGCAGTATCCTTTCTGTCAAAAGTTTTCCCAAAAAACCGGAAGCTCCAGTGATTAAAACGTTGCAGCCTGCATAAAAGGACGCGACTTCGCCTATACCTGCAGCGGGATCTGGTACAGGATCTTTCAGCATGTCCCTAAGATACGCAGCCGATATCTTAATGAGCAATCTCTAACGGTCAAAAGGTACAAATATCCTGTGCAAACTATGGCTCATGCCTACAGGCTTGCCTATTTCTAAATTCAATGTCAACAGTGTAATTGGAACTTGATGGTGTCTCAGTGAAATGCAAACGTTGAACCAAATTCATATAAGTCGTCCGCTCTGCAAATAACTATCGTAACTTTGATGTACCAGCATAATTTGAAACATGTGTAAGTTAGCATAATATTTTCCCTCTAGAATTTTGTTTCTTGGCTGTCCTTTGTGTTATACTTAGCATTTGAGATGAAAATCATTAAGATGTAGAGTTCGTAGATTTGAGTAATTCGAAAATGCTAATACAATATAAAAAATCGTAATGATGTCATTATGCGGTGATGATCCAGAATAGAAAATTGACGAGCAGAGATCATTGTGACTTATGAAAAAAGTCAATGAATTTCACCATATTTTGTTCTACACTCACTTTCCGAAAAACTTTCCAATCGCACCCTATGTGATAAACTGATAATCATACGGTTTTTTTGCATGCCAATTTCTCAAGAATCGAAAAGAAAAACGGCAACTATCTCCTACTGATAAATTAGGCATGATATGGTATTCGAGATTAATTTTTAACCATTACCAAATGAAAAATATGAACAATAGCAATGTCGTATGTATGTACCAGAATAGCGAAATTACAAGTCAACAGTAAAACTTTCAGAATCGAACCGTACCTCCAGAGGAACGGCTCACAACTGACGACACATGTCAAGACTTCTTTGCTCTCCAGCGATGCATAGCTGCTTATTATTTTCCGCGTGCCTAAAAGTCTATATGATGTGTTTCTTTGAATTGCACGAAATCACCATAGTCATTAGGAAGAAAAATTGCGATGCTTAACTCAAAATGTCGGTAAACAGAATCTTTTGACCAAAGCCATATATGGGGCAGTTTGTGTTTCGTAGCAAATATTGAAACTTGGAACATGTATTTGTTGTGACGTAACTTCAGCTTTTTTGTTGCATCATTTCCTGCACAATGTTTAGTCTAACGACAATCAGTTATTCACTTCTCAGCTTGTGAAGGCAGAAATATACGATACTGATGATGAAATGCACCTTCTAAGAGACATCTTCTTATGTTGTATTACTCTGTTTCTCAGCACAAGGCCTTTATCAACGCTCGCATTCGGTTAATCGAATCTAAGTCATACACAATTTCAGATGCACATATGCACGTATGCTCTCCCTACTCGAACGCTGGCTCAAGCTGGTTTGGAGACAACAGCATCCGCTGGCAATGATCTTCAGATACACTTTATGTCTTTATCACTTGCTTGTTTTTCAGTCTCTGTATATGTGAATGTAAGTGTTGACCCAAGGCTGTCAAATCATTCCACAACTCATATTAGCTGGACATTTGAAAGTGATTCGTAGACCAAGCGGCATAATTGCTAGAATTATTGTGATTTCCAAAATATGAATGCAGTTTGTAATTTGATTATATATCGCGTGGTATGAAATATTGAGGGATCTAAAATATCTAAAAGGTGCTACAGACAAGTCTTTAATTTTCCATTGAATAGACTAACTCAGAATACTGATGATACGGTACAATCAATGACATGCCGAAGTCATGAACTGCAATAATACGACGTAATCGAATTAAACTCCACTAATGATTGTATTGTAATGTATTTCTGAGTTCTTTCCGGGCGCTCAGTCCGTGCAGACCATATTGTGCCCGAACCCGCGAGGGCTCGCTAATGATAATAATAATAAAATATTATAGTATGGCGTGAAGAATCAATCTGTTTAAAAGTGTCATTAAGAAATTTGTGAACGCAGTTATGAAAGTAAAATCGTATAATGAAAATTCATTTCATCTAGAAATCGCAGCTATTACATTTTGTTATTATCACTCCGACTCGGACTATAAGATGATGATTTAGACTACTGGGTAAAATAAAACTTGCTGAGGCACCTCTGAGACGAGACTCATAGTGCTCCTCCTCGAGGAGAATTAGTTTTACGTTAAAAGCTAAACTATAAAGTGGTGGAAGTCTAAGAAAATGAACTTCTCATTCATTAAGTTGATATAAAAGCCTCAATTATCAAGGATAGAAAGTGCCGAGTATAGTCTCATAAAACGTACCTTTTCCTGCAGACGATGTTAGTCCTGCAAATATCAGCGTGTAAATTCTCATCAAATTTCTTAACATCTGAACCTGAAATTGAATTTAGGATAACTAATTGGTAATTGGAAAAAAAAAATATAAAAAAGTATAACTTTAACTTGAGAATTCTGATACTGTAATGTATTCGTAACAACATTTCAACATATTTTATTGTTCATTGAGTCAAATCAAATCCAAATTTATAAAACATTTTTTTTTTTATTCATGTATTATTATGTTCTTTGTTTTATTCACTCTAATATCAACCATACGATCACAACGACTCTTGTTGAGTAACGATTATATAAGAACATAATTTTATACCACTTTAAGGCAATATGTATTCTGGAATTGATATTACATTATAATCTCTTATGAAAATCAGATAAATAAATATTTCCTCATTTAATGTAAACGCTCACGTAATTCATATATCAGCGAGATATTCGAGCAACTTTATATAAATAAAAGAAAATTACAAATGTACATAATTATGGTTTGATTAAGGGAAAATAAGATTACAAGGAATAGATAATATGGGTCGGAGATACTTACACACTGTTAAAGCTATTAAAATAGATCGCCACTCGTATGCGTGTATTTATATACGTATATACAGTGAATGTATGATTTTAAAGCCTCATTTCCGCATTCAATGACTTGATAATTAAATTTCCGAAAGACTGCCTAGAAGGCTAATCAGTATAAGCTCACAATCTATGGTTTCAATATATAATACCAAAAAAAAACAGTTTTATTTGCGTGAAAACGCAAAGAATATATTTTAATAATATAACAAATTTAATACTTTTAAAGGAATGCAATTTTGAAACGCATAATAAATAATAAATTAAAAAAGACAAGCGAATGGTAACAAAGAAAAGTTATCCGCTTATCAGATAGTTTCGGGATTAGTCTCTTTGTAGCATGCTCAACGGATCATCCTCAACAATTTGTTCAGCAGTTTTTCTTAAATCTCTAGTCACTGATTTCTTGACAACCCCACGATTCTCAATCGATTTAGATTGGCTAACGGATGTGACTTTAGATTTTCCAAATATATTTCCACCGATGTCATCTCCGTCGTCATCATCGTCGCCAAACAATCCGGAAGATACGGTAGATTTCTTGATCAGAGTCTTTTTTGCAGCAAACATATCCTCCTCCCCACTCGATTGATCGCCAAAAATATCATTCACGGTTTTCTTAGCGGCGGAAGTGATCTCAGCGGGCTTTGGCTTACCACCGGTAAATATCTCCGGCGTATCATCGTCGGAAAAAATGCCAGAGGAAGACGTTGCAGTTTTTGTTTCTGATCTAGTCTCTGTTCCACTAGTCTTCAAACTCCCGAATAATTTCTCCTCGCTAGAGTCGGCGAACAAGGAGTGCTTTCTCGAGGACGTTTCCACTTCAGTAGTTCTTTTTTCCGTGATAACACCCTGCGAAGATCTTACCTCAGATTTGATCGTAGATTTTCTGGTTTTACCCCCGAAAAGTTCGTCGTCCTGGTTGTCGTCGTCGCCAAACAAGTCGATCTTTGATTCCTTTTGGGGTTTTCTCACAGCCTTCGGCAACGCCGAGGTAAAGAAATCGACCTCTGAATCATCCGCGAAAAGATCAAGGGTTTGTTTATTTTTCGATGAACCCGTCTTATCGCTTCCCTTTTCTTCTTCGGCTTTCCCGTCTTTTGATCTCTTCGATAATGAACTGGAGAACAAACTATCATCGTCCTCGTTGAACAAGAGATTCTTGCCTTTTTCCGGCGATGGAGTCTTCGTTACGAATGCAAACAGCTTGCTAGGGTCCTTCAGAGGATCGTGGCTGCTGTCACGAAGCGGATCGCTCAATTCTTCGTCACCTTCTTCCCTTCTGATCACGCGATTCTTCGGCTTATGTTCAATCCCCGAACTGTCCTCGTCTCGGGATTTATCGGGCTTCGATTCTTCCCTCGACAGTTTATCTTTCTTATCGGAAGTTATTTCATTCGGGAGATCTTTAGCATCGATTCTATTATCTCTCGTATCTGTCTGCGAAGATTCTCTGGTCACAACTGTAGTGGAACTTCTCGTCTGGCTTTCAGACACAGTGATCTCTGCCTTGGAACCTTCCTTCCGTTTCTCGCTCTTATAGGACTCGTGCTTCGCGTCCTTTTTCACATTAACGAATGACTCGACAGGGGAGAGGATTGGAGCTCTTCCAAAAAGGGAATCCTCCTTCGGTGGATCCTCGGGCAGATCAGGAGGCACATCAAACAAGTCCTCCTCGTCGGTGGAAGGCGATAAAAGCGTGTTTTTGTTCATACTTAATGAACTCTCCTTGCTAAAACTGATCTCCGAACGATCGTCGAAGAACGTTGATGAACTGGACTCTGTAACCTTTACGCTAACGCTCTCACTGCCTCCCGTGGGAATTATCAATCTGTCAGTATTCGAGTTTGCAATGTTCTGAGCATTCGCTGAATTTTCAGTCGAGGTCGGGTTATTGTTCGCGCTATTCGACGAGAGGTTTCGATTTGTGTCTGAATTATTGTCATTCGAATAATCCCCGGTGTCAAAGTCTATGCCACTTTTACGGAGAGCATTTTGACGCGCATGTCGACTCTGCGGTCGTCGCTTAGTCTGAATTCTCACTCGACTCTGTAACAGAAATTTATTAAAAGTTGTTATAGCTGTTACTTAAATTAAAATCACAATATTTTGTCCCGGCTAAATAGAGAATTACCAAATTCCTTCGGGACTATTTTTGAACGTTCACGCAGTGGCTCAAACCTATGTTGAACCAATTCGTAAAATTTCGGACCTCGAATTTGATATTTCTTGAATATTTCAAAAATTTCACGAACTTGACAAAAATTTTACATCAATTTATAAATTTTCCCGATTTAAACTCACCTTATATGCTGTAACGCTCAATGTTTCAACTTGGACCGGTTGATCGAAGCTGATGGCTGGTTCCAGTTCTTTGCGGTCAGTCGGCGAAGGCAGCGCAGCAACAATCTTAGGTAGTTCCTCTGCAATTCGAATACAGATTGCAATTTTATTAATAAGATAATCGCGTTGTCAGGTCAAATTCCACGTGTGATTCTGTGCGACCAAGTCACTTATAGTTACCTGACAGCGTTGGACTCTCCTTTGATGTACTGAAGCCGCTACCATCTTCGCTGTCCTTATCTCCTTCCTCGTCAACCCTGTCCTCGTTCTTTCTCCATACCGGTGGCGTGTCGGTCGGCGATAAAATCTTCAAGTCGCTCATACACCCCATCAAGTTTTTTATTTTCCCCGAAACAACTCGCCGCTGAACCGCACTCGACTTTTCATTCGATACAGAAGTCGTGCTCGATCTTATTTCCAAAGTCTTTGGAGGTTCCCTTCTCGCGCCAGTCAACGATTCCTCAAATTTTGACGACTTAGATGATGTTTCTTGGTCCGTAGTTACGTCTTCTGGTTTTGATATCTTCGAAGATCTATCTCCTTCCGACGTTGAAGTTCTTTTTTCAGATTCGAAACTTTTCACTGACGACTCTTCAGACGCCACCTCTGTTTCCTCCACACTTTCGGACTTTGTTTCCGTAACGGTTGACGAGACGATATCCTTACGAAACTCAGATTTACTAGCAGCTTCCACTTTCCGATGTAATTTTTTCAACACTTCCGGCTTCTTGGCGATTCCTGGTTTCGCTTCTCCGTCCCCTTTAGATTTTTGAACTGTTTTAATCTCATCCAATATCTTCGCAGCAAATATCTTCGATTTATTGTTCGTAAAATTGTCATTTTTCACTGTTTTAATATCTTTTTCAGATTTTGTAGATTCGGTCTTGCTCTTCGATTCGGCATCCCCTTTTTCCTCGTTCTTCACTACTTCCAGCTTGGCCGCCAGTTGTTCCATAATTCTAGACTTGACCTCGCCACCAATTTTCGTCGGCGATTTTACCCGCACTGACTCTGTAACATCTTCCGACTTTTTAGACGATGAAGATTCTACCGTCTTCTCATCTTTTGCTAATACAGTTTTGGCCGAAACAGCAAATAAGTCGTCTGCACCATCGTCGAACAAACTCGGTGCCACTGCCTTCTGTCCAGTAGAAGTTTTCTTCCTAAAACTTGGACTGAACAAGTCATCGTCGTCTAGATCGTCGAATATACTTCCAAGCTTCGCGATTGGCGCAGTCTGCGAAATTTTTACGGTATTCTGTTTCTCAAAACTATTATCAAGGCTCTCCTGCGCGATGCTACTAACTTTTTTAGATTTTTCACTTGTGATCGAGCTGACCGAAGCTTCTTGGACAATCTCAGACTGTTTATTCTTGGTGACATTTTTTGCCGCGAATAAGTTTACCTCCGATGAGTCCTTGGTCCCAAAAATGTCACTTTCATCGTCGTCATCAAATAGGCCTTTTTTCGGAAGGTTTTTCGATTTCTCCGATGACTGTGACGTCGCTGCCGAGGTTGTGGTCGTCGTGGTCAAAAGATCGGCGCTTTTTTGAGACCGAGATCCTGAGCTGGCGTTGGAAAATATATCATCTCCAGAATCAGAGTCATCGAACAAGGAAGCAACCTTGGATTTTGCGCTGGTTTTTGACCCGGTTTTTGGTAATGGCGGAGGTCCGAAAATCTCGTTAGTATCTTCTAAAAGATCGGGATATTGAACGTCGGGTACTTCGTCGATCCGCGCATTGGTAAGTGAATTCTCATTAGCACGGTCTAGTGTTTTAGCCGCGAAAAGACTATCGCTTCCGATCCTTTCTCGATACATATCTCCCGTCTTGTTCCAAGTCGATGTCATCTGCGGTTGGAATTCAGGGCTGAAAATTTAACGGGGATTCCTACATTAGACGATGAATACCCCAGAAACCTGAACGCCGTGATATAATGAACAAATATAACGACGACCAGGATTTTCGTATTTGAACATGGACCTAGCTTTGACTCGATTTTGAGCCATTATGAATCAAGACGAAATTTGGACTTGATTCATAAATATATTTTGCTACATCTTCAGTCCATGTGCTAAGAACTCGGAGAAATAACCATATTATGCTTTTCAATTTTATGATTATGGGTATACCCAAGTTTCTACAAATCAGTCAGAAAACGAGTGTCGCCAAAGGCGCGCCTTTGAAGTCGATTTCTACAGCAGTATATGATTATAGGTATGTATCATAGATATATACATAAAGTTAGAACCTCGACTTGGGACCAAGGCAATTATCTGTATAAACTCGAATGACCCCTTTCATACATCGAAGGTTCGTACTGACTCGACGTACTGTAACACGTCAAGTTAAAGTAATTACGAATACCGAGATCGGAGCAACGATATGCGTGCGTTATGCGATATAAGAACAAATCAATCTCTTGTAAATACTGTAATACCGTAATTGCATTACTCAAACATTGGAAATTACTCAAACTTGTTTTAAATGAAAAAAATGCTCAGGTGAACACCGATCTCATTTTGCGAAGTTCAAAGACTCCTACAAACCGGCAGAAGTCGGTTGATTATGACCCACGTAAGTGTTGAAAAAAAAATTTAAAAAAAAAACAGGAAACAAACCAGTGTCCGAATCTGGCCGTTGTGTCGGTGACCGGCACTGGGTATAACCAGCAGAGAATTAAAAAAGACCAAAATCTAGGTCAGACGTGTCTAACTTCAGATTTTCCGAGCGACACGTGTCTTCTACAGTCCCAGAATCAACTTTACCGGTCTCTTTTCTTACGCCAATTTTATACATACTGGGAATCACGGGATTTGGTAATAGAGTATTTCGGTAAACGACGCGAGCTGGTATTCTTGATACAAGTCGCACAATGCCAGGGAAGTGAAAGTTATACCTATATTGGAACTTTGTCATTTCCGATCTTTTAGTTATCCGCAAATATTGGCTTTACATAGTTATGTGTATTTGCGCATTCCCCGCAGGCTGACAATACTTATTCGAAATGAACATACCGAGATGATCTGTACACTTATTTTATGTATTGTAAGGATTTTAAAAACATGCAAACTTCACGAGAACTAAAATGGAACTAAAATTACCGTTTCTATTCACTGACTAGGCGAAAGAAAATGGCTTAACCTGGACTAACCAGAGCGCGGCGAAGAAATTGGTTCGCTAAGAAACAAATGTAAAAGTTAGACACTGGCGCTTGTTAATCTGCGATTCGTTGAACGCGGAAGCAATTGGATCCTAGTGCCGTCTGTGTTCAAGCACTCTCGAACAATATACCGTAAATTTGTACGCCTTGAAGATAACGATTAGCAGAATAAAAAATGTCTTGCATTCGGATTTTAATTTTTGCATAAAATACGCATGGAAATGAAATCTATATCGCTCGATAACTACGCATGAAAATCTAACGCACGGTTGGTCGTTTGAAGTAGATCGCTTTCGGCGGACAGCCAAAATGTAACTGCGGCATTTCGGGAAATTCAACGAAATGGTAGACGTCAGGTGTCCGGAGCTTTCCTATCATCGTTGAGATCAAAATTGCACAATCGTCTCTCGGACCAACTGGCGAGTTGCCAGTTTATACAAATGTTGACGGGCCCGCAGAACTGCGTGTATCTGTAAATCTTTATTCTAATAGTTTCGTAAACGTGCTGATTATTTGTATGGCCTGATTGCGGTTGCGCTACAGACGACCCGGCGGATCCAGGATTCCGCTTTATACAAATTGGAAATTCAATCCCAGTTGGCGAACATAAAGGTTCAGATTTACAAGGAAAATACCGTCTTGTGTCATCTGCTCACATCTTGCTTCGGTAAAATTTCACGACTTCAATTATACTTCGAAGACGTATACGGAACGGAAGCGTCATAATGAATAATAACCGCATTGAAACGATTATAAAATTTTATTCAATTATATTGTTCATGTTAGAACGAATTCCCATCATCCACCCTACTGCAATTTATTTGATGTGCAATTACGGGTAGCATTGTATTAATGAACTCGGAGTGCAATAATCAGCGACGATGATCATAACTGAATAATTGATAAATACGAAACGATGATGAACACGTTTGTCGAATGTTTCCAGTAGGAAAAAGATAAAAAAACCGTAGCTAGATTCTATTTTTCTTAGAATTTTCTTTGCTCTGACAATTAAGGCCACTTTTCACCAACTTTGGCGACTATAAGTCATACGATAACCAGCCGAACGGCTGAGTAAATCAGGTGCATATTTTTTACAGCAAGCTTCAAGCTATGAGCCAAACGGACTGAGAATTAATTAACATCGGTTTAATTCCTGGAGAAAAAAATATTGTTATATTACATTTTGAGTTTAAGCTCCCCTTGTGGATATCTCAGATGTAATACGGTGGTCAAGAAGATGGCATTTTTCCAAAATACGGTACATACAACATTTGCATCGTGAAGAGAATTATTTTGGTCCTATGCGATCATCCATCAAACAGTTAACAAGAAAACTATTTCCCAGATGCAGAGAAGTTCTCTGCCCTTGAGAAGAAGATTTCTTTTCCTATGACTCGCATTTTGAACATCGCGGGTACACTGCAGCATTTACAGCTTACATCCACAGGTCAAAATTAAGCCTAATCAGGTAGTGACCTTACGTAATACCTTCTCCAATCTATATACGGGAAATATTTAGCGGAAATTTTGTCCGACGTCTAGCAAAATAGCCTGAAAGATATGCGTGGATGTTTACGAAACACAGAAATGGTATATTTTTACGTGATGTGTCAATATCTACGTCAATCAGACGATTATACTGTATAATAATATTATTCATTTGTTAGAATCGATTGCAAATAACAAGTTTCGAAAAGGTTTCATCATCTATATACGTACGCATTTACGCATCTTAAATCCGAACACTATTTTTCCAAAATATTTTGATCAATTTTTTCTATCGTATCGGGATTCGAGATTCTGATATTAATTCTACGGTCTTAATATCAGCTGAAAATTTATCGTTCGCAACATAACTCGACGAATATCAGTAGAATCAATTGCTATTCTTTTGTATTGTTCAATGCATTGTGCGATATCGATTCATTTATTTCATTGGTAAAAACAATTTTTTCAGATTATATCCCGGGCTAAGTGCGCAGCAGACGATTCCACAATTATTTATAACATTTGATAAAATTCATACATGTTATAGTCTGAATGTTGTGCGGTTCTTGCGAGAAATCAGAAAGGAAACCGCCCGCGCCAGCTCGAGGAAAACATCTTTGGCAAATCAAATATATCTCAAATATGATGACATGCTAATTTGACGGAGATAAGAGCGTGGCATAATGATTGACGTCCACGTACTAGAATAAACGCGATTTCTGATAACGCAATAAGTAATTTCGATGCCCTATGAACCACGACAGACGTAACATATTTTTCCATTTCATAATCCACGGGGGGCTACTCTCGCGACGTATTACAATGTAGTTATCAATATGATGCAGCCATCCGTATCAAAATAAGACAACCCCACGTCTATATAAGAGTCGCGGAAACCTGCGGGGGACATGAGACATTTGTAAGTACTGCATCGTGAACATTTCTTACTGTTTTCTTAAAAACTTTAATTTACACATCCGGAAGACCATCATGAAGGTCCTGCGACTGTCATTCACGATTTTCATTCTACTTCAAGTTCTGACGGTTACATTCGCATTGAGTGAGTCTTTTTCTACGCTTTTCATGTTTTTTGTATCTGTAATTTTTCAATTGTAATCCCTGAACTCTAGATTTTTTTCAACGTTGCGATGATGAATGAGAAGCTGTGAAATTTATAATCTACCATCTACCGCGGGTTTGTTACAGAAAATATCTGCAAGTACAGAGGAAGACAGATGACGCCTGGGCAAAGTAAAACGGATTGCTACGCCATCATAACATGCAAGACTGGAGGTGTTATAGAACGACGAGAATCGTGAGTATCTATACGTAGTTTACATAATAAATACTTCGCTTCGAAAATTCGTTCTTCTTGTAGCACGTAGTTATCGCAATATGCAGCAAGGCGACTTACAAATTTTTTTGGTATTACACGGTCAAATAATTGTTACGAAGCAGTCAAGTCCCGAGGTGCAATATAAAAAGCTATGCTCAACTGAACTTGAGTATGATTCCGTAACTGCAAGCAATCCATACCAAATAATTGCATCTCATAAAGAATCTCATGTTCTGAGCCCAAAGTTATTCAGATCTAGTCTGTGTGGTTGGAAAACTTCGAGGAATCGAACAGTCATTTTAATCTATGCATTTGACATTTTTGCAGATGCGCGAGGTACATCTGCGAGCATAAGTTACTCGGCTACAAACAGTTCAATCACCGCAAACCCTACCCCGAATGTTGTGGGGGACCCATTTGCAACGATATCTATAAATTGTACTACTACAAGCCCTGAGAAGAAAGTTACCCAATTAAATTTCATACTTCGGTTATAACGCCAAAAAATTTCGTCCCAGAAGGCTGATTATAGCGATTAAGATATGAACATATATATAATTGATACCTCACATTACGACGGTTCAAAGGTATCACTGATTAAGAATTATTTTTACTCCATAAATTCTGACTGCATTAATATATAATATGATAAAATAATATAGTTGATATTAACTTATGTCAAGTGCGTGTAATCTAGTCGTATAAACGCAGAGTTATTGCAAAAATCAACTGAAGCGGTATACCTATACTCATATGTTTTAAACTTCTAGTGAATAACGTTATAATAGGTATAGCATGTACAGATAGTGTATTCAGATCAGTATATATATATATATCATATCTCATTTCTGTACCTAGAATTAATTTTTTAATAAAGAAAAAAAAAAAAAAACATGATTTCTTATTACAACTTTCGGATTATTTACCCAAACCAATAGCAATCGAGGGATTGAATAAAAATCTTCGATGTAAACCAGTGAGAATCAATGAATCAAAATTCAAAACTGGTTATGAAAACTAAAATTCTCGTTTCAAACTGCTGCTTAATTTCAGTAGACTGTAATATATACCATCAGCTCGTGTGAATAAACACAGACGGAAATGAATCCGATTGTGAGTTCTAATTAAAAATTACTTGCCGCCTAAATCTTCGCGGTATTAACCATCATTCTCGTAATTATAATTATATCTTTTAGAAGATCGCGTTGATTTGCAGATAATTTATGTTACGTATACTGCTCTCAAGTGTACTGTTATCGCGATACTGCCTGCTTTCTTTGGTTTATTACACCGCGCCACGAACACATGCAATTAATTGTTAAGCATCGCTGAACCACCAGAAATTCACGTAAAATGATTCGAACGTCTAGTTTATTTGAATTCTCCATACAGAATAAATTCTACAATATCTACTTATATTAAGGTGAAAGTTGTCGCGATAAAATGACACTCGCTCGCTTTCACCTCAACTTATGTATTTTTTTATTTACAAACAATTATATTCCGAAGTGATTTCACGGCTAATGCAACGATATTTCATAAAGAAGATGAAAAAAGAAACAGAATTCAGTCAGTTTGGAGACATAATAGTAAGCACTCAATTACTATCTTCGCTGAAACTCTTGATTTAAGATGTTTTTCAAATAATCCAATCAGTTTGCTAAAAGTTTTGCTATTCTACGCACGCAATTCGAGCACATATCTGTATATACGTGCTTTTACGCGGTTGACGCGATGATTACACGGGCTTTATATTAAGACCTCAGGGCTGTAATGCGACAACACCGTATACTTCCAACAGAAAATGACTGTTCTTAAAGTTTACTACTTCGTTACTTTTTTTCTCGTCTTTTGGCTCACGAGCTGCATCGGTGAGTTCGCTTTTCTGCCATATCTACGAATAACTGTCTCATAGCAGAGCGAAAACTGATTTATTATAAAAAAAACAACATTGGCTTTTATTCTTTAGACGCGAGTTGTGAATTAAAAAAAAATGAATCCATGGAAGCAGGAACAACTCATATCGTAAACTGCGACATTCTCTACGTGTGCGACCAGGACAGTATTCTCCATGTATACCCAGCGTAGGTTGAAATGTACTTTTAAACTCCAAAAAACTTATACGTCATTATTAATTGATTTATTCACGCATTCATTTATCATGTTGTAACATTCTCCCCAAATTTTGAATCATAATAACTGTAATAACTGTGAGACAAATCTTTTTGCAATGAATGAATGAACCCCTTAATCCAAACATCGTCGAAAACGTCAGCTAATTCTTTGATAACAATGATTTACAGTTGCATAAAAGCGAATTGTAAAATTCCAACGATACATCGAAACCTCAACACTTCGAAACCTTGGCCTCAGTGCTGTCCACGCTACAGTTGTTGAGCTCCAATTATTCCAACTAAACTCTATCAAACATGTATGTTAAATAAAGAAAGACCGCAACGCACGATGAACCGATATTATCCATGAATAAACTTTTATGATTTTATATGCATATGCGAATTAAAACCTACACGTTATGCTGTGACACAGTCCTGGACCGCAATATAAAGAATAACTTATGAAGAATCTACCGATCATTACACGAAGTCTCGTATTATACGCAGGGGATTACGTCTATTTAATTTTTTCAAATATATACAAGTCAAAGGAGCAGTAAATTATCTCAGACAATAATCCTCGCAATAATCCACGCAACTGTGTCAAAGAAACGAGATGTGAAATATCTCCTCTTTACTTTCATTTTTCGTGTCGCAGTTTATAATTGAATGTAATTTCATTCCCCTTTTTTTTTTTTTTTTTTGTATTTTTACTTTCAATAGGAAATTCAATTCAGCATCTATCAATTTGCTACTTCTGTTGAAGCGAATTGATAGATTTTCAACGCAGATTCATTCATTTCGTACATAAGTTACTTATGTTCATGATTAAAGCGGGTAAGTATAAGTATTATGATAATGAGGACGTATGGTTCCTACGCCATTGAGCAAATGCCACATTCGAATTACGTCACTGCATAGATCATCGGATCAATATAAGTGGGATATCAGTACCAAATAAAGTCTAACTAAAACTTAGTTTAAAAAAAAAAAAAAAAGAATTTGGGATATCGGTCATAGGTCATGAGATTTGTAATAATATAGATCAGTATAATCCTATCTGATCGTCATACTGGTGATATATTTAATGAGCATTACCTTAAGCGTAATTTAGAAATGGATTTTCAAATTGTAATATTTACTAGAATACTTACTAGAAATATTAAAAGTAAATAAAAATCGAAAGACTGTTCATGAACGTATGGGCATTTATGATTCCGATGCAGACGAATAGAAATTTCATCAACATCATCATACCTATGTTGGTGTGTTTCTTGGTCTTCGCACATACTAGTCTACAGCGTAACCAAGGGGTCTCTGCATTCATAATTGTTTTAACGTGTTAGCTAACAGTCTTAAATAAATTTTCTTACCTGTTCGTAAACAAGGTTTAAAGTTAAATATTCATACGATGGTAATTGGAAACCTTGATAATCGCGAGGGTATTTGTAACGATGCGAAATTGTTTATTTCAGATTCAGGAAACTCGAAATTTTCAATTATTTGTCGACATTGTGAAATTTCGAAATTCGAACCCCATCATTATACATTTCAAGATAGTGGATATAGATATTTAAATAAAGGCAAATCGAGAAAAATGATTTTTCATCAATAATATACAAACAGATTTGTAAGGTGATACTTTTGCTATGAAAAATAAATAATATCGTCGTTTTTTATCTTAAATGAATTAGCTCTACCCTCATTTACATGAAAATTCAACAAACCTGCAGATTCTCCGATCCCTATACCCTTATCACCGAAATTTATTATGTATTCCCCTTGACGTGCACGTTTCACCTTAAAACTTATCAAATCTTATGCACACTTCACTTTACACTATACTAAACACGTTTAGATGAATCGTACACCTGGGAGACTCTCGACTAGTGAATGCCTCAATGCCAGCTGTACATAGAAGAGTAACGAATCGAAAGCAGCAGTCTTTGGCAGTGAATTTATATCTAAGGGAGCAGCCTATTCCCCATGACCCAACGTGAACACTCTTGTTCGCCTTTTAGGTTTTTTCTTACATTGTTCTTGGGTATTTCCTGATCACGCGATATCCTACCAAGATTTATAGTATAGGTATATACCTGTATTAGGATGTATACATACATACAAAGAATATCTTATATACCTACACAATGCCTATACGATCGCTAATGTGATTATAAAACGCGGTGGATCGAACGGTTCCAACCTTCTTGGACGTTTTCCTAATATGTAGGTGCCTATTTATATACCCGCACCTCCGCAAAATTCGATACAAGTCGAATAAGAGAAGCTGGCATATGATTTTTTTTCTAATCCAATAATAATTCAAAAAATTTGCGAAATATTTTATGATTTTATGATACAGGGAAATGGCTGGAATACATACTGTATATAAAATATAACAGTTTCAAATTACTCAGTTCTTTAATTACTGCAACCTCTAGGATGTGCACGTGGCTTAAAACAATTAACCCAGTTGAATCATCCCGTTCACCGATGTGGGAGCTCTTCGAAAATCTATTTCTAGGATCGCATCCCACCTTTAACCGATCACTGTGTATATACATAATTCGCACTGTAAATTCAGTTCACGTTATATTAAGGGACACACGTATGTAGTACCGGTGAAAATTTTCCGAAAATACCACTGGTCAGTATTCTCGTGAAAAAGATATAAGAAAAAAATATATATATAATTCTCCCGCTTTGTTTTGTCTCACGAATTAAACGAAATCATGAACATTCAGCATCATTGAATACTTATGAAACATGACATCACTATTCGCTTAGACAAAATTTATTCTTTTAATATAATTATATTTTTGTTGTTGTTCCTTTTTTTTCTTATTTCTTTTCTGAATTTTGTTTGCCTAGTGAGTCACGAGAAAACGAGTTCGTATGTAAGACACCTTGACAAGATACACCTGTATTGAACCTGATTACCTGCATGGCATTGGCAGAGTGAAATCACTCTTGCTTCAATATTATCTCACGTTATCGTTATGCAGGACACGATCGAACGATGCGTCAACCAGTATAACATATAGTGTTATTGTTATTGCGTGTTCTCAATCAATGACTACATCGCACCTTCGTGACCGTTTCTGATCGCTTAGGAATCGATTTTGTCAGAAATATCACACATCACCGTAAATATTTGGCGTATAATACGTCAATATATACATATTGTAAAATATCGGTATACATAGCACAATATACTTTGCAGTGATACCCGTTATTCGTGAAATTGAATGAAAATTGTAAATGGTAGGTATATTATACTTTTGTAAAAATCACGATGTCATTCGCACAGTAGATACATAACAAGAGACAATCGTTTGCCACTGGAAGGCTCGCGCATCGGAACGAAGAGAAATCATTTCCATGCATTTATACATAGCTTTGCCTTGCTTTGCTTTAGCGTGATTCAAACTGTCCTACGACGTAATTTGGTTTTCTTTTTTATATTATAGCCACGTTCCAGCAGCTATAACACAAATCACATAATAGAGTGAATTTGATTTTCGTAGACATCTGTGTAATCCAATAAATTCTTGACGTATACGTAATTAGGTATATGAAAACGTGACTTACGCACAAAGGTCAAATGCAACTATTAGTATCTTCAAATGCCTTCAAATATGTGGTATAATACTCTGCGTTAAGTATCGTGTGACCAGATGAACGATATTCTTATGTTACAAATTCATCAAAATAACGAATAATAAGAGACATGCGTCCTACCTTATATTCGAGCCAGCAGTAACATCATCTATACTTGGTGGCTGGAGAGAGATACCACTACTTCCAGTATGTTCCATGTTTGGAGCTAGCAGGACAGAGTTACCATCAGCAGAGTTATTGTTTATCACAGGATTGGTGGCATCTCTTGTATTTGTTACTCTATTTCTTGGAGTATCAAAATCTGATGACGATTCACTGCTAGAAGAATCGCTAGATGCTTGGCGACGCAATTTACCAGATGCAAAAATGTCTATCTGGCCAAGAATCGAAACTCCTCCTACTGGTTTCTGTAACAGGAGAATAATCTGTGGTCAGATTTCTGAAAAAAAAAATAATACAAGTACCTACTTATATTATATCTAGGTCCGAAGCTTTGTGCTTTTTACAATTGCCGGAGAATCGGGTGTTTTTCGTCCATACATATCCAGAAATAAAATATTATACCTAGCTTACTTTACCACCGTATGATGTGTCAATCTTATTGCTAGTTTTATTTAAAAACTATGATCTTTGAAAATTTTTTTTAGTAAATAAACGCTAATAAAATTCACTATTATTATTTAGTACATGATAATTAGTAAAATGAGAAGATAATTTATCAGATAAAACAGATAAAATTATAGTTTCAGTTTTGTAAAGGGTATCCTCACTCCGTATGTACCTTTCTGTTATTAGCATTGGACGCTTCTGCGGGTGTCGAACCAGCAGACTTGTCAGGAATACTTGCTTTGGCTCCGGTCCAATCTGATCAACAGAATTCTAATATTAGGCAAAGTTATTTATAGATTTGTAATACAGCGAAGTTCATTGATATTATTAAAAGGTTTTCAGAGGATTTATCACCACTGAAAAATCCAGGATAAAATATAACTAGATTTGAATAATTGATTATTTAGTGTGCGCATAGATTTAAAAATCAAATTTAAACAATTCTTGAAACGTTTCTACCTCTCAGATGTAAAGTGTATCAGTAAATGAAGTGCCAAGCACTTCATTACATGTGGTATTGAAAAATGAATGTTTCAAAACGTATATCATACTTTACCGTTGTGTTTCTCCTTCTGGTTGAAAAGATTCCCAACATCTTCAGATTCATCATCAAAAAGTGAATTAGAGATGTCATTTGTCTCCGGTGTACTTGTCGTCATTCTTTCTTTCCCAATCAAACCAGCAACAGACAACAGGTTGTTAGATCTCTTGTTCTCACCCGTACGAAGGCTGCTACTCGGTGAATTGTTCTGATTCGGAGGTCTAGTTATGGAAGTTTTACCAGAAAATATATCATCTGAATCTTCAGAGTCTGCGTCACCAAAGAGATCGTCGATCGCTGATTTTGGTTTCGTTGCTAAAGTGTATAAAAAAAAATTACTGAATGTTAGAGTATAAAATATGAACGTTACACAATACACTGCATAAAAACTTATCATAATCTCAATCTTCAATAAACAATCCATAATCTATAATCTATATTTTTTTCAGATATTTCTTGATTTCAGAATGATAATCAAGACTTACAAACATCATTGATCGGTGGTGGCACATCGAGTGAAGGAGGAATGATGCTAGATTTGACAAATGGTCTAGCCGGCTTGTCGTGCCACAATGGATTAGCGGGTTCTTCGTCGAATAATCCAGACGGTTCATTGAATAGATTTTTCGATGAAGTACCAAACAGATCGTCATCTTCCGGCGTGAACAGATCATCTGCAATTATTCGCACATTATGCATTAGTGTCGAATTTTCAATACATGTAACTTATCAGATTATTTGTCAGTTTTACATATTATGACCTACTGTCAAATATTTGACCCCATAATACAGTCTAAAAAGAAACATGCACTCTATATCGAACTGATTAGTACCTTTAGTTTGAACTACAACAGGTTCGCTGACCGCTTGAGTATTCATAGATTTTCGTGTTGGATTAACACTCCCCAATCTTTTAGCCAATTCTTCTGCAAAATTTGGTGCAGCGCTGCCTGAATTCTATAATCACAAATAATTTTAATCAATTTTCGATGAAATTAAGTGACTATAACAAACATATGGTTTATTTGCAAGTTGCTAACAAATCGGCACTCAGAAGAATGATTAATTATTAAAAAAGCAGAATCATTGATCAGTGAGTCTGCTAATAATAAAAATAAGCATGTCTTACTTTAGGTAAACTACTAGCAGCAGTGTTAGTTTCACTTTCCGAATCAAAGATATCTTGGGTTTTGTTAGATCCACTGTCATCCGCATGTCTTGTAATGTTTGTTTCATTATAATCGTTAGATTCGCTAGAGGATGAAGACAGTCTAGCTATTCTCGGATTCTGAAGATTAATTGGTTTAGACATCGGCGCTAGATTGTCCTCAGAATCACTATCAGATTCATCTTCCTCCTGGTGCTCCGATTCGCTACTGCTAGTCTCCAGACCTATTTTACTAGAATTTTTCCATTTTTCTGATCCAATTATATAAGGCAATGGACGATCCTGATACGGATCCTTTGGCCTAAGTATAACACTGTTGAAAGAGACAAGTTTCATTAGTACAGAAAAATTAATCATCCAAAACTAACTTCGAGGTAAAAAAATGACCATCTTTACGTTATATCAATTTAAAATAATGCACACATCAAAAAGTGTGATCTATTTGCCATATAAAAGTACTGTTCACAGTGGTTCAAATAACCCCTGTTGAAAAAAGTCCGTATCCTGATTAAACAGGCCCAGAAAGATACAGAATATTGTCAAATAAGAAACAAATCCACGATAATAATGATTTTTATGGATGATATTCTATCATGTGTTTGGTTTATATTATATAATATCCTATCGATTCATTAACCAGGATAAAAACTGCTGGAATTTGATTCAGGTTCATTAAACGTTCAATCTGTTTTCTGGATCAGTCTCAGTCCGTATTTATACCTTTCACCAGAAATTGCAGATTGATATTTTAGTTGTACGGGTGATATTTTTGTCAAATATCTTTTCCAAATTTTTCTCTCTGTTAATATTAACGAGGATTGGCGAACCTTGGAATAGAAATTTCCCCTTCATCTTCACTATCGCTAGCAACGACCTCCAAAGTTTCGTATTTTTCTTCCATAATCGCAATGCCACGTCGTACGCTTTCCCCTATGCTTGCTATCAGCTCCGCATCGAGCTGCTCTTTGGTTTTGGGTATCTAATGAAATTGCATAGATTATTATCGCTTCCACAGATTCTTATTCCACGAAATGTAATTTTTAAATAAGTGGAGTTGAAAAATAAATGATAAATAGTATAAATACACTCAAGATTTACCTCCAGCCGTTCTACCTGTGGCTTTTCAGCCTCGACCTCATCCTCACACACTCTACTCTCAATAAACTGTGTGTTAGCCAAAGCCAACGATGTGTTAGTAATATTATCTATAAAAATGATTGTCTCATCCAACTCTGTCGTTAGTGAATTTAAGGCTTCCTGTGTTTTATTAGCTGTTGTCATCAGTTTCTGTGAAAACATAATTAACAATAAATGTAATATACATATCTAACAATGATCACTGCTCTAATCAAGACAGACTATAATTATTCCTTTAGATTAAGTGAATAAAATATAGTTAGTATTATGATTTGCTATTGAAAAATGGAACTTTTACTCCAAAAAATCAATAAATTCATCAATCACACAAGACTAAACGGATTTGCGACAAAAATCCAACGTTTTTATTTGATTAATTGGGAAAACTACAACTTTAGGAAATCTTTAGACCATCGTTTTACATTTATTATACTTTTCGAGCTATTCAATGACACGTGGTATAGACTGATATGTGACTCATGTTATTCTCCAACTGCGTGGGATTTATCTATCTTGATTTGTAAGGCACAAATTAATATAAAGCAAATAATTATACATCTGAAAACTGCTGAAGATGTTGCAAAAGGCCCGAGTCCCCAGCGAGATTCCAATCTGCCCTTTTATCTCGCATTTCATCCGTTGTCCACGGATGATCCCATGGCTTTTCAGTTCGGTCAGATGCAGCGGGTACATCCTTAGAATTAATACAATTCATTAATTTTATAATGACAAGTTTCTAGACAGAGAAATTTTTTTTTATGTAACAATATAATATAGGTGTTATGTTTATTGAGAAAGCAAGCTCAAGGGCCTTTGAAGCTTCTGATGTTTGGCCACTGTTAGAAACCAGTGAGTCTGTCGATGTGGGTTTACACACCCCCTTAAAATCAGCTGATTAAAAAATGAATGATAATTTTTCTATGAAATGGATATTGAAACTAGTCGAGTGTGATAAAATATAGAGGTTCTTTACCATTTTTTATATCGCCTGACACTTGGATTACACCGAGTAACTTATATTTCACATATATCACATTTAACAGCTGGAATTTTGGTATCGATATCGTAATGATGACTTTGGTCCGGTCAACTAGTTTTCTTATTATTATGCCACAATCGAATTAAGTTTTTAAATCGCGAATGGTAATGCGGTGTTGCCAAATATTTCGAGTAACTCATTCACATACAAGCACGCATGCATAGATTTATTTTGGTTAAATTCAGTCGTTCCGCCGTCTAAGCGGCAGCAAAACAGCGCCTCGCAGCGCCTTCGGGTTGTTTGTCAATATTTTGTTTTATCCTGATTTATATCGCTTTATGAAGTCCGTTCGTATTAAATAATTCACACTTCTGCCTCGAGTCATCGAGGCTTACTAATAATTGATAAATTAGGGGCTAAATCGGCGTAAGTAAAGTCATTTCTACAATGCCTGTCTCTTAAGAAAGTCACTACGGTGTGTTTGTGTACGAATGCTTGTGTGTCAGTTCATTGATAGCATCATACATACATCCATACACATACATATTCATATCACACATTCACACCATCCCCTACGCGTGTATACGTGGGTAGGTTTGCATATGCACTAACTCTGCTGCAGTGTGCAAGGTTGGAATTCTGATTCTCTTCAACCCACCTTTTATTAACTTTTTACGATTTTAAAACTATAATTGATCATCATATAGTTCACGAATATCTAACCTAAGCCACCTCCTTGCACCCAGCCAAGTATCTAGATATATGGAAAGGTATGATTGAGTTAAAAAAAAGGAAGAACATATTACATTTTTCGAGTATAAATTGTTATTACCTGCACATATCTATGTGTAGATCAATTCGTGTATAGAGAAGTGTGATTAAAACCAAAACAAAAAATTAATAGAATAACTAATCTGTGAGAACAGCAACCATCGAGAAAAATTCTCTTCAGTTTTTATTCTAAGAAAAGAAGAGAAAAGAAAAACAAAAGCTATCACTTGCCTTATATTGGTTCTGATTGAATGACAGCTGCAATCAATTGTCTAGACATTGTCTAATTGAGTCATTACTTTTCAGTTAAGTGATTAATAATAGTGATTAAATTATCACAACGATTATCACAATGAATGTTTATTTCTTTGTGTTTCAGTCGAATATAAAGATTCAAAATGATGTTTGGGACAAGGATAATATGGTTAATGGATCAAGGGGGTCATTTTGATATCGATGAAAAAGCCACGATAGGAGAAGTATTATTGAGTTGATGCATCTGAAATTTGTTTATAGGGATATATCGGTAGTTCATAAATAAATCCGTTCACCCTGGCTAATTTTCAAATATTCAAAAGACTAGAAAGTGTTAATCAAACTGGTTTTAATGAGGCTGAAAGGGAGCAGAAGAGGGCAGGGTCTCTTTTGAGAACGTTCAGCGTAGCACGACTGACTCCGATGAACAATGAACCATTCCGGAAGCGGGAAGCGGCAGGCGAAGGTTTTGGAAGACAACTACTGGGACTGCAGTGTCTGCACCTATAGGAACACAGCTGAAGCTTTCAAGTGCCTGATGTGTGACGTCCGCAAAGGAACCTCGACGCGAAAACCCCGCATGAACCCTCAATTAGTAGCTCAGCAGGTTCGATACGCTATCATATTCTATATTATATTCAAATAGGTCAAGAATTACACTTTCCAAAGGCGATATATCGAAATGTTCACCAAGTATAAGCATAATTGAGAAAAAACTGGTTCAAAATGGCAATAAAGTTGATAAACTGGTAAACTAGGTCCAATATTATCAATCTGTTATTTTATCTAAAGAAAATATGAATTTTCACACTTGCAGAATATCATATACTTCATATGTAAGAGTCTTTGATTTGGTATGTAGGCTGCTCAACAACAATATGTGCCGCCGTTGAAGCCGGGTAAAAAAGAGGGTGGAAGTGGTAGCAGTACAACGAGCAGCGGTAAAGACAAGGAGAGAAAACTGGATAAACCAAGACGTAAGAACAGGCATCCTCCACGCCTCAAGAACATTGATCGCAGTACGGCGCAAACTAAAGAAGTCACTGTGAATAATGTCACCGTTGTCATCACCGAATATAAACCAAAAGTAAAGAAGAGCTCGGATCAGTCCGGTCTGTCGAGCAGTGCTTCTTCTGAAAATGGAAGTCAGCATGATTCTAATCAGGATTCTAGAAGCCTGGACA
Organism: Tenthredo scrophulariae; assembly: GCA_963978835.1. NCBI lineage: Eukaryota > Metazoa > Arthropoda > Insecta > Hymenoptera > Tenthredinidae > Tenthredo > Tenthredo scrophulariae. Next base: position 9,654,786 of record OZ022227.1, read on the forward strand.
TAGGAACTGATGCTTAGTTCGTTATTATGACGTGTGATTAAATATTTGTAATTAATATATTATACAAAAAGCACACTGTCAGATATCAACTGCTTTACTTGGATAAAATTTGTTGTTTCGCGTCTATACTGGAGATGAGTACTATCAATGTTCTGTGCTTTGCATGAACATTCGCCCACTTATCGATGGATTGTCGATTTGTCAATATTAAATGATCGGATGTTTTCGTTCCGTGACGTACTTTGTTTTCCGGTTCTAAACACGACAGGATAGTCAGCTCTTACTCATTGCTCAATCCATCCTTAACAGGAAGAATTTTTTATTTGATTGCACATATGAAGCGATACCACACTGCCAGGGTTTGGTTTATAATTTTACACGTCTTCTACCTGATTAAGACAAATATTGTACAATACAAAATTGAAAGGAAAAATACGGAGTTAGTGAAAGCTATTTCTTCCGCAATACAATTTACTCGATAAGAAGAAAGTTTAAAGCTGACGATAAAGTAAGGCACCATATTTCTCAACGTAAAATAGATTTATTAGATTACCAAACGGCAATGTTTTTTAAAGAATATTTAATTATTGAACAATGTCATGATTACTCATGACTAAGAACGTCCTTGGTAAAAACAAATAAAGATTAACTATAGATATACGGTGTAAACTAAATCTTATTTGCAATGAACAGTGTAAATTTGATACATGTGTTTCGCAATTATAGAAACGTGATGTTATTGAACATGTTTCTTATACTTTTATTTTCATTAATAATTGTGCTAGTAGCATTTATTCCCAGTACTGCAGTAATTACTGCCCATGACAATAGTCTAAAATATGAAAACTATATTTTTTAGATTTTCCGTCAAAGGTATAGAAGGGGTTGACTTTATTAAGTAGAATTGAGGAATCTATCAAATAGACCTATTTGTTAATTGTGATTTCTTTGTAAATACAAGTATACAGTGTGAATTGAAAAATCACGAGAAACCCATTTAATCTTATCTGTAGCGCTACAGAACGTTATAATTAATAAATATATCCAAGATATCTAGGAGATACTTGTGACTAGTTTATGCCGAATAGCTTCCCCATCCAATTTTCAATCCGATGATGAAATGATGATCATCTATGTAATTTATAAAATTAGTAAACTAATATGATGAATCATATTCCTTTTGCGATCTCTTACCGTTATATCAAGAAGATAAAATACATAATTTTGTAAAGAATGTTGCAACATTACCAGGCGATAAATCTATCCCCCAAAACCCCAACAATTATTTCACTTTTTCATGAGTTACTTCTTATAGCATACTTTCAATAGATGGGCATTACGTATATGTAATATTGAATTTCATTGCTTAAAACATCGCATGGTCTCCTTTGTAATGTGACAACGGAACGACTTCAGAGTACAATTAACAGATGATTATTATCGAACGTCAAAATGTCCATGGAGTACACAACTACATATTTTTCTATTTTTGCAAAATGTCATTTGGCTTTTGCAATTTCAGATTATTGTAAAGAAGCTACGGATGAAAAAATCGAGCCTTAAACATTCACTTATAAATACTACCATAGAGATGGTAACTAGAACCGGGATTATCTAATCTACGAACATTAACATCGAAGCTAATAGCCAGATAGCAATGATGTAAAGGTTTGGAATCAGAAGAAAGAGAAAAATTAATCCTAGAGGCCAAATTCAACACTGCCTAAGAGTATACATACCTATATTCTTGAAATATAATGTCTGGCAATGATCGAATACCAATAGATAAACGAAATAACGGTCAAATCAGATTTCACCTATACTATGGTAGTAGCATGCAACCTGTGTATATTTAGATACTATGTAAAATGTATTAGTAATTAAAAATTACTAATATTTTAGAAATAACAACGATAGTTAATGTAACATTAATACCATAGAATCTCTGTGTACAAGTAATTCGGCAGCTACTATACGTTTGTATTTGAAATGATATTATGAGACTGTTTTACACATTGTTTAATACAATAGGCATATTATTAACTCAATTGAATACATAGAATTCCATGAAATCAAGTGATCTGTTAAAATTGAGCAAAATCAAGATTACTAGAAGATATATAAATCCACACCAACAAATGATGACCGTATTAATAGCTCTTTTGAATACTCAACTCGATATTAGGTACATAATAGAAAATATACCACTCTTAAATATCTTCACATACTAGTTCCAGTCGATATAGTTGTAACTTCACCCCAGTTTCACCTTTTCTCGCGTTCTCTAATATTTTATACCGATCACTAAAGCTCTGTAGAACTGGAAATTTCATATAGAATGATTAGCGCATCTATTATTAACTGGGAATGTAGATAATCATGTTAGGAATATATCAGGTAGTACAGTTATTTGGCATCTGAATCATGCAGCCATCAAGCCACGTTTATTCTTGTTATGTGTTCTACCCTAGTAGTAAATTATTCCAGTCGAATTTTCTAGTTTTGCTCTAGGCAAGGATGATAGATTCAACCATTTTTCAGATGAATATCTGCTAACACCACTAAGCGTGGTATGGTGTGCTCCAATCTTTCTCTCCATTGACCTAAATGCTTTTTAGGTATTTGTTACATTATTGTTAATTGTTTGTTTCTTTTTTCTTCTTTTCAATGCAAAATACAGTTTTGCTCAATTTTTCATTTCTTTTACATAATTTAAAAACGTCAAATAATTGCCCCATTTGTTGTGATCTATGCATCGCAACTTTATAATATTGAATCATAGTAGGAATCGAAATTTTTATTCAGGCTTCTGTGTAGGTTGCATTAACGGCAGCCTGTGAACGAAGTCTATTTTGTAATAAGATTAGGAAAAATATTGTAAATTGAATATATCTCGTATATATATATAATATATATATATATATATATGAATTATATAGTTAATGATTATGCAAACTCAGATATAGGTATATTACTTATGTAGCATGTAGGATATTATTTATAAAGTTTATTTTGATCCTGAGCAGAATTATAGAGCAATGTTGGAATACTTCAGGTTATTATAACAATTATTGCTCAATTCTGCATCATCCACGAATGGACGTTACTATGGAAAAACATTTCTTTCCATAGCCGAATAAATTATGGATATTTGGTTCGCGTTTATGCTAAATACATGTAACCTGTTGATTTTAAATGTACATACTCTAATAAAAATTTAACTATTGGAGATATTTGTGTCCTTAATTATGCCTGTCATTTGATCCACAAAATTGATACCAGAAAAAAAATTCGAACTTTTCCATGCCACGAAATAATGAACATTTTTTCGTAGAAGTGTTTTCGGGTCACTGAGGAATAACACAGTAGTTGGAAAATATTTAGATTTATATTAATAGCAACGATACATTCTGTTAGAAATATACTTTCCATACTTCAACAATAGCGTTAATATTCAAATTTTCTGTTACATGAACTCGATTTCTTGGAATAACAAAAACTCCAAATAATACGGTTCACATAATTGTTGTAGCTTGCCAAGACTAACATGAATATAACACATATCAGGTAAAACATACTCTTATTTATTGCAAACCAACGGATTGAGAATAGAGAACTTTGATACATTTTATTTTATGGGAATTCATTTTTTTGTTCGTTTCTTTTTCTTAGTCAATTTGCTAATTGAAGTTGATCCCAAAGCCATGGAGCTCATCTCATCAGTGACATCCATCACCTCTTCTGGGTTGCTCTTAGCTTCAGAATGAACTGCCAAAGAATCCTCCTCGCACTTTATCTTCACCATTGGTCTATTCGAAAACCTCTCTGATACTGCCAAGCCATGAAACGAAAATTAAAAATCATTGGGATTTCGAATAAACAAATTGAATCCACTAAATCTATATTATTAACAATTTCAAATGTAACCAGAGACTCTTTCACAAAATATTACAGAAAAATGGGATCGGAAATGATCAGGTAATGCGAATACTCACCCAAGGTACTCTCTAGAATATCATATAGTTTGAAATTGTGTGATTTGTTATCACCACCTGCAGCAAATATGAATGGACTATTTGGACTTGCTTCCAAACATTGCAAGTCTCCTAAGTTTGTCTTTGTTTCCCATACAAGCTCGGGCTTTTCGTTATTGACAACATCCCAAACCTTGATGCAACTATCAGTTGAACAAGTGACTAATAGCCCAGGGCAAGAAGTGCTTAGAGATAAGCCTGAAACAGAGAATACAGTTCTTTCAATGTATATTTAAATTTATAAAACACTAGGGGTTCCTAAGTTGGATTATCAAACCTACCTGTTACTTCTTTTTCATGTGCAGAAAGTACCCACAGTGGTTTCTCATTTCTGATATCAATGTAATGAATGTTTCCATTGTCTGTGCTCACCTGTGAAAAAAAAGAGGAAAAAAGAAAAATTAAACTATGTAGGGAATCATTTTTATATTTTATGCTTCTATTATAGTAAAACTCACAAAGCAGTAAGTAGGATCGAAGTGATTCCATAAGACTCTTTCCACCTCGCCTGAGCATTCCCAATTTTTGAAATCGCTTTCAGTTCGACAGTCAAATATTCGCGCATTTCTTGAATCCGGGAAAAAAAATGTATAAAGAATTTCTGCCCAAAATCATTGAGCAATCAAAACATCAAGCAAGACCATACTTATCACCACAGCCGGTTAGTAACTGTTGAGCTTCACTAGGGTGCCACTTAATAGCTTGTACTTTTTCATTAAAGGCACTTAGTTTAGTGACTGGTGTTCCGTTATCCAAATCCCATAAAAGTACAGTTTGATCTACCGAACCACTTGCCAAAACGTGTCTGCAATGAATAATTATTCAATTAGATGAAATTTTCATTCCGCCAGTCTAATAATTAAAAGAAATACTATTTCCAGAAAATTCTTATACACTTTCGGAACATTATAGGTTTTCAAAAATAATATCACTACAATTATAAGTTGATCAATGAAATATAAAATTATTGAAAAATAAAGCAGTACCCCAGATTTGTATTGAATAAAGATATTACAGAGAGTAATCGAATGTATCACTAACGTGTAATTACAATTCCATGCCACGTCAAGAACAGCATCTCTATGACCAATTCTCTTCTGCTTTTTCTTCTTACTCGGTTTGCAACCAAGTTTGAATACTGGTTCTAAACAGTCTACTAAATCCAAGTCCCACACTTCGATAATTGGAGTCATATTACCAATGGCACAAAAGTTACCTTAAAAATATATTTTCATTAAATAAAGGCGTTAATGATTCAGTAATATCATAATTACTTTAACAAAAATCCATTCTACCTGGCTTTGTATCACTCGGATCAAAACTAAGCCATTCCAGGCAGAGCGGAAACGATGGCAATAGAATATCATGATGGCAATAAAACGATCCCTCTGCCTCGTTATACACTGAAAATAATTTGTAAATAAATCTTTCAATTTGGTCTAGACAATTTTCAGACCTGGATTCAAATCCTATGACTAAACTATATTCTCTTAATTTGAGTTCTCATAAATGATTAAAAAAATCAAAGTTTCCAGCTTTGAAATTACCAAACACTTCGAGAATGCTAGCATCTCCTTCGACATGACCCAACAAAACAAGATTATCATCAGGCTTTATAATGTCGTCTTCTTTTTCTGAGTCTTCGTCTCCACTGTCTGGTATCGTCACGTATGGATCTGACCCATCCTCGTTGATAACTGCCAATCCTCCGATATTGCAGTGTATATTGTCTCCTGATAAAAAAGTTGAAATAAGATGTGAAATTGATGTTAAAATAAATCGAAAAAATTGTATAAACTAATTATACCTTCTTCGTCATACTTGTCAAAATGATACTCGTCATCGTCCATGGTTTCATTCTGCTCGGGGGGCTTGTCTTTTTTAGTCTTGTTACGTTTCGAATTTGAGTTATCTTCGTCAGAGTCATCTGAGCTATTTTCAATATCTCTAAAAACGAAAATATCCAGAAGTTAAAAACATTCCACAGCGATACGGCGTGTATGGTACAACTTACTTCAGATCTGACTGAGTTTGCTTTATTATCTGTTCCAATTCCTGAGGAGATAATTGGACCTACGGAACGAAAATATATCGTTGATTATTTTCAACGCGTATCAATATATCATTTTCGAGTTTAGTCATTCATCAATATTCTAATGCATTGGTTCGATATTTATACAACGCAACGTGAGAACCTAACCTTGTCAGGATTCGCCGCTGACACTCCTCTCTTCACCCATGTAACGCACGGTATAAAATTCATCGTTATGGTATAATGGGCGAGTTTAATTAACCTGAAAGTCGTTACCCTAGGTAGTATAAACCCAAAAATAAAGTTTCTCAAAAATGTGATCAAGAACACATGGTCCACGAGGTTATTGCAGTTTGTACTTTTGCAGCGCACTCTGCCAACTGCCAAGCACTGTTTACGTCACATCGACCAATCGTTTTGTAGTTTCGACAGAGTACCTGTGATTCGGACTATTTGTTAAATACTATATATAATATTCGCGTTCTAGACCATTTAATTTTTTAATAATCAGTTAACAGAAAACGTAAGTAAATTTCACGAACCATTTGATTAAGCGGTTACTAACGCATACAGGTAAGAACGAAATTAGTGACAAAAACTTTTCCTAACCTTAATGTCGACGTCTATTGTATGTTGAAATACATTGTTTTAGACACAATCACCGTATTTAAAATTCTAGTATTCTTCATTTTGATTTTATTCCCTCAATAACCTGTTCTCACATATCCGATATGCAATTCTAAGATTGCATTGTAGCTATATTCGTATAAATGAAGCTTGACTACTTATCTAATGTTTATAGAATTGAGCAAATCCTTTCTTACACTTTCTAGATTTCATAATGAACAACTCTTCAGATCCTCGCCGTCCCGACAAGGAAGTTCGTTACAAGCCATTAATATCTAATAGCCAAGCTCAGCCAGGTGATGATTTGACACCAGACTACATGAACATCTTAGGAATGATTTTTAGTATGTGCGGACTGATGATGCGGCTTAAATGGTGCGCCTGGGTCGCTCTTTACTGTTCATGCATCAGTTTTGCAAATTCTCGAGTCAGTGATGACACCAAACAAATTCTGAGTAGTTTTATGCTGTCTATTTCAGCCGTTGTTATGTCTTATTTGCAAAATCCACAACCGATGAGTCCACCCTGGGCATCTGCGATGCAATAATTAACTGTATATTTATACCTGAACTTATAATAATAATGCTGATTTATAAGATGCCAAAACAATGGAGATTGAAGACTCGTTGTTTCCTTCAGATTATTCGTTTTATTGAAATTGGTATTTGTTAACTTATAGTTAGTTCGAGAACCGCAGGTAGTGAAAATCATTCAGGAATATAATTGTTTATTTATTATATTAGAAATCGTATAACACTTCTCGACAGAATTTTACATTCTAAATAGTAGCTTACATCTTTGATATGAAGAACTGTTAGTGAGATTAGATTCCAGAAACAAGTATATCTATGTTAAATTTATTAAATTTCAACCGGTATATAACTCCATAAAACATTACCTATAATATATTTGTATTTATAATATTATAATTATATATATACCTATATATACCTATATATACAAAACTGACGTCCTATTGACAGTAATATGAAAATTCTATTTGTAAAAATATCATCAAAGTGATGTATACAATCTGAAATACACCGACTTAAAAATCTAAAATTAGATTGGCGATTATTACTCAACAAAGTTTTTCAAGTACCGATACCATCTCTGGTCTCTGTATGGCTGATGTGTTAGAACACAACTTTCCCAAAACAATAAGATTTTCAAACACCTGTTGGTTTTCCACACCAGCTTTTGAATCTTTTAAAATAGATAAATTATGTGGTTCACGACTGTCTATGAAATCTTTCAAAAATTTATCGCTCCGTCTTCTATCGTCGTAAGCTGGAATGCCAGTTGCTAGTTCAAATAACACTATGCCATAACTGTACGTGTCTGTTTTTGTCGATAACGTTCTATATTGCAGATATTCGAGTGGCAAATAGGGCCGAACTCCATGGATCTTGCTAAGCTGCGAAAATAATTTTCATTAAAATTTTTAGAAGTAAAAGTTAATGTAAATAATTTCTGAACGTATATTTGCATAGATTGTTCTAAAAATGAGGAAACTCAGTCGAGGTACCAAAAGCTAAAATATTATTGAAGATAATCAAATTTTCAATACTTTCATGCTGTCCACTTCAGGTACTTCTTGTGCTAATCCAAAATCCCCGATCCTGGGTTCAAGATTCTGGTTCAATAGAATATTCACAGATTTGATATTTCCATGAATAAGTGGTACTTCACCAACAGTATGCAAATATTGCAGCCCTTTGGCTGTACCCTTTGCTATATTGTGTCTTTGGAGCCAAGTGAGAGGTTTACTTCGCTTTTTTAACCAAAGGCTATCTTCCAAAGATCCATTTATCATTAATTGATACACTAGACAAGGCGCTTCTGGCCCCATGCTGTAGGCGTATAACGATAGAATATTGTCATGACTGTATGAGTTTAGCATCTCCAGTTTCCTCGACACTCGTTGTAGTTGGATTAAATAGCTTTCGATAGTGTCAGGCCCTCGTTGTTCAATCCTTTTGATTGCCACTGCCGTCTGTTTCCACCAACCTAGAGTTCAATACAGATTATACAAAATTAGAATAATTTGATCGAATGCTTATTGTTTTCAACACTGTCAAGAACTGCTCCTGAGAATTTCTGCCCACCTGTGTAAACTGTCCCAAAGCCACCCTTTCCCAATCTATTATTCCAGTCATCTGTAGCCTCTGCTAATTCTTCACAGGAAATTTGAGGCAAAGTGGTATCGTATAAGAACTCAAAGACATTATTAATCTTGGGAGTAGCAGGTGCAGATTGTTGCGCTAATGAATTACCAGAATGACTTGGTACTAGATTCGCATTCAATATTTTTCTATCTCCCGATCCCTTGTTAGTTTGATTATTGATGACACCATTTTTTCCACCGACTTCATCCGACTGAACATTGTTGAAATTTTGCAACCCTATTTTCAGATCTTTTCCATCTAAATGATCTTCTCCACTGATTGGCAGTTTTTCGAAATTTAAATGACCATCGGATATCAAGTGGTGGTTCTTTTGGTCTACAAATGGTTTCAAATAGGTCATCACCTCATAGTTATGGACTTCTGACAATAGTAAAAATAAGTCTGTCACGGTGAGATTCCACTTAGCGCATTTCGCCAGAAATGACTCCGTTGGGTTTGTTTTCCTTCTCAAATCGTCAACTGTGAGGACATTCCAATTCATCTGTTCTGTTTGTCGGAAAAAAGTTTCATATAATGCTATACGTATATTTTTTCAGTTTCCATTTCATTATAGCATACGAGTTTGAGTGGGATATATTAGTCATTTTTCCATTGAGGAAAAACCGAAGCCGAGAATATATTCAGATTATCTTTAACGAACCTATTCTACTTTATTATGAATCGGAAAACAATACCTGCAAGATCCTCCCATGTGTCATTACGGTCCAACATTTTACAGAGTTCATGCCATTCGCTATACGACAATTGGCATATGTATTTTGTCTGACCATCACAATGATTGGAAGTCATTTTTACACGACTTAGAAAACAAACCGCACTATGAACAGTATTTTAATGATAGGAATTTCCCGGTACGATTACCACGAAATCATTTAATATGCAACAAGTAGATGAGCTGACGCGCAAGTTACCATCAGGTGGGACAAACAGTTTTGCGCAATTATTAAGATTTCGGAGTCTCGCAACAAATGATTAAAATGCGTAATACGGTTGCCATTGACGTTTCTATAAAATGGTAATTGGAGATTCTTTGCAAATATAGGTACTATACGTTTAATGGCATCTGTCAGATCGTCATTATGCTGTTTGCGCTTACCACATGCGCGTATTACAATGTTAAGTTTCTCCGCAAGATGTCTTTAGCCTCGCAGATTGGTGTGGGTAACAAATTCAAATTCAAACGCTTCAAAATGCCCTACAATATGATTACGTGTTTATATTTTAATAAGGAAGGTAAGTGTAATTATTTCAGGTATGTATGTACAATAAAAGTGTTACAAGAAATCAATGTGAGTAACTGCGAATTCGGAATATGAGTAAAGAAGTAGATAACAGCTTATACACTGGATAATTTGTAAGCAGATTCTTGCAAAATGCAAATTGTCAGCAGATGGTTGTAACAGCGATAATCATGCATCCTCAAATTATTCTATTTTTATTACTGCAAAAAACCTGCTAATACATTATACATGTATAGATATACAGGTATATAAGTATAAGGATATTTATATACTCTCACTCTCTCTACGCTGTCTGGTTTCGATAACCAGATCGTTTTTTCTTTCATGCGCGTATTCGAAATGAATAATTGTTCCGCTTAATGATTTTCATATGTCAATAATTATGGCAATAATTTCTGCCCCCTCTGCAAGTACAAGAATAATCGGCTCTTTAGCATCAAAGCAATCGTAGATTGAAAATAGTATTTGAAGCTACAGAATTCCGATGAATTTTTATTACTTTTGAATATATTTATACCACACAGTAAAAGAGGTACATAATATATTTGTATGATAATTGTGAGTAGATTTCTCGTAGTTAATACGCAGTGTGATGACATTTTTCTACGCATTAGTCAACGACGTTATTGTTATTAGTTAAATTTGAATAAGAATGATTGGTTAAAATAAAGGTATGATTTTTATACATTATACAGAAATAGAAATTAATTTTTTTACCCGTCACATATTGTGACGTATGTTATCGGCCTCCAATATATTCGACTGAAAGATCATGGTGCTTTTTTGATGTTCAGATTAGCTAAGCCAATATATTTAATGATATTGTATAACTTAACACTCGTCAAAATAGTAAAAAAATATCAAACGTGCGATTCTCATTTCGCGTTTATTCCTAATTATAGAAAAGCTAAATTCAATATCCACCATATTTCCCTTTTCGTAATTAGTATGTAGAATTTGAAAAATAAAAATAAAATTCTAAACAAAATTCATCAAGGTTATCTAGAATTAGTTTAACGTTGGAATCATATGCATTCAATTTTAATGTTGTGATTCTCTTCGTATGTAATATCATCGACACATATGCTCACGTTCAAGGTAATGAAGAAAGGTAGCCGGGCGAAAGTTCACGACAGCAATTATTCCCTGTTTGATAACTGTCCTTGAACACCTTTAGTGTTTTCCTGCTAATTGCTGTCTTCGAAGCATATTATCAAACGTTATTGGGCTCTTAAGACTGATTACGAAAATAGGCTGGTTATTAAATGAATTTGTTTTCCTAACTAACTTTAAATATTTATGTATTATTTTTTCATCGGATAACAGAAATTTCATTAGAATATATCGTTTACATTATGTCGCGTGACGCGATCGCCTCAGGAAGTGTGCGTCCTTTCGTTATAATTGATTTCGTCAATGATCCAATTTGCACGTTCTTGGATCAATTTTAGTATCGACCGTTTTTGTATCAGACATTTAATCATCACGTGTATCGTACATTTGAATCTGATAAATTTCCTATAGTTCACAATAAGAAAAAAACATGATTTTATTAACCGTATGGTTTGAGTGGGTAACTAATTATACAACTAACCGGCTGGACCAAATCATGAGATCGGTTGTATGATATAAAACGATACCCATAAACCAGACGGACAGGCTGAAAACAAATTGAGAACTCAATAACGTTCAAGTTTTCACGAGGATCTCCGAATATTTACAGTTTATTCAATATATGCAGCTTATGCGAAGCAATTACATGCTGTACATGTTCTACACAAGACGAAATGTCTGTTGGATAAAATGATATTTCACGCTGTCACATATGCACAAGTGACTAATAGACAAACATGTGTAAACTACGATTTTTCAAGGTCCAGGTCAAATTGTCAAAATCGCAAGGTCCTATGAAGAAAAAATGCAAGGACAAAATGTTACGAATAAATAAAAGTTATCTGGTTACCTGAGTGCAGTAAAACGATCGCACAAACTTTCATCAAAGTAATTAATAGCACACGTGACTTCAATTTGAATAGTTGCTAGACGAAACGGAGGTTTTTTGTCTCATATGAGAACGTGATATTATTCGAACTTTGTACAATTTAACAAATTACTATATATATAACCGCGCGCAGATATATCTTTGACTATATTAGACCCGTGGGAATAGGAGGTAACTTATATACATATACCAATTTTTGACTCCTACCGACATTTGCCCGAGAAGATTATCATAATTATGGAATAAAAAAATCGATAATAAAAAACTCGTTCCGAATCTCTTGGGTCCAATATACTTGCATGTCCTTCGATAGTTCGCCATGCTATTTTTACTTTTTTTACCACGAACTTGACAGCCTGATTACCTTTAGCTTTACCTGTGCGTGAGCAGGTCAACAAGTTCTTCTGTTTCCTTCTGGGACTTTTATAGGAGACATCCGAACGAGTCGATGGTGGCAAAACGCGCTATATAAGCATCGCGGCAGCCCGAATAACGAGCAGAACTTTACGAGGATCCCAACAAGTCGTTTAGATAGGTTTAACGTCAATAATTGTTATTCGATTTTCAAATTATTCTAAACCCGGAATGTATCAGTTACTACTTCCGATATTCTTCGCTGCAAGCGTACTAGCTGCTGGTCCTATTGACCTTCGTAAGTACCACATTTCACATTTCGCAATTTATACTGATTCATTGTATTACCTACATTCATGTGTTTATAATCATATAATTTCGTACTTACCGCGCCGATAGAACGTCTTTCATTTCTGTATTTTATGCGTGCTTTCATGATCTACTCGTCTTCGAAATCATAATTATTTTTCAATTCATAAACCTACAAAGTTGTTACAACCGGGAATCATTTCGTAAGGACAAATTTCCACAGTTTCACCGCTCTTAAAATTTTCCGTAATATATTTCAAAGCAGACTTGTTCTTTTTTTTTTTTGTACAAATGCTGAACGATTTCGGGGGAATCGCAAATCGCGCCACAGGTTTCGTTACTCGCACCTGGGGTTGAATGATATTGACAATATGAACGAGACCTTTCCTACAATTGAGATGTCCGCGAAGTGATAAATAATTTATGAAACAAGAATAAAATTTGTTAATTTCATGGAACGGATTTACATGAAATAGCAATCTTTCCGTAAGAAAGTAAATGAAGTATAGATGTTATTTCAAACTATTATAGCTATACTTAATACGACAGCTAGTGATTATCGGTAATTATATAATTAATTCTACATAATAGATCACTGTTTGTATTTCAGCATCAGAAATTAAGGTGTGCTCAAGAAATGATCCCGATCTTAACTCCTGCTTGAAGTCAGCTATACAGTCTGCGTTGCCCACATTAACAGCAGGTATGTCGTTAGGGTAATTTAATGTACCATATTTCGTCTGACGAATTGACAGTTTAGCGAAGTAAATATTTAATCATAATAAAATACAGTGTAATGTGAAATTATTGACTGATAAAACGTTGCATGGATTTAGGTTCCAGACCCCTTGGTGTCTTGCCGATAGATCCTTTACGATTAACATCGTTAGGCATCAACCAAGGCGATGGTCCGGTCGCCATAGTCCTCGACTTCACTGATCTCTTGATCCATGGAATCGGCAAGATTAAAATTGAAGATGTCAAGTAAGTTATGTTTATAAATACTATTTGAAATCCACGTGAATAGTTTGAATATTGGCTGCGGTAAATTAAAGCTCAGGCAAAAAAAAGAAAAAGTCAAAAAAACTTTGTCTCGTTATTAACCACTCGCAAACTACAACGCATCATATGGAGACTTCAACTTCTGCAAAAGTTTACATCCCAATTTATTATAATTTTATTCCATTTACGAAGCGGTGTACAGTAAATATAAAAACCCGAGGTTTCTATTCAGGAATTTAGTAGCGGAAGTAAATCTTTCAGAAACTTTAGGGCAGTATTCCCGTAAACTAATATCAGAAATTTGAATTGGAAAATTTGAAGTATTTGGATAGATCGTTAAAAATGTCTACGAATAGTTTGAAACTGTTGGAAATTTGTATTCACGTTTATAAACTTCTGGGGATAACACCGGCCTTTAATACGTGGAATCAAAGAGTGGCATTTCGGTGTATTTTTATTAACCGCAATTATTCACTAATTGAATGACTCTACATTATTTTACATGAGCTTAGACAATCTCCTTATCCAGGAGCTAATGTGCGTGTTAAAAAAAGTGAACGAGTATTTGTTTATTGCCTCGATCGGTTTCAGAATTAAATGTAAGACAATTAAACAGGTTTAGGAGATAATTGGATCTTGAAAATAATTATAAAGCTAGATTTTTAAAATTTCATAAAGCTCTAGGTATTATTTTAGAAATGATTGATTTTCACCGATTTGTATTTCGAATAATTCTGTCGCACTAGAACGGAAAAAAAACAAATTATTTGACACGTGTTTTCGAGAGGATTTTTTCCGCACTTTCACGTAAAAATATCCATTTCATTCGGAACAGAGCCAATAATCGCGAAAATACGTTTTCAAAATTTCAATGACATTTTTTTCGAATTTGGGCCGGGTTTAAAAATTTAGGAAAATTCTTAAAAATTAGTTTTATCCTTTATCTTCATCCCCCATGTAAGGAAATTATGGGATGACGATGGGTTCTACGTCCGAAGTCCCCTGATTTTTATTCTACTATCTGGGATCCAGAAAAAAAATTCTTGATCAAAATGACAGAATTATTCGAAAATACAAATCGGATAAAATCAATCATTTCTAAGGTAAAACCTAAATGTATGAGATTTTTACTTTGGACTTTGACAGGTGCTCCAAACATGTTCTTTGGGACCCCTGAAGACACCAAAAAATTAGCGTACGATTAAAAAAAATCCAACCAACTGAAAAAGTGGCCCAGTTGACGTAGAAAGCCTCTGCATATATGAGACATACTTAATTGTGAGAAATCACACTTATATTAAACAATTTTTGCAATTTTAGTGCACATCTGGACGGGGATGAAAAATCACTGGCAATAAAAGTCAAGACAGATGGAGTTATAAGTTTGCAAGGCCAGTATCAGATTGCTGGAAAAGTACTTGTCTTACCTATTTCTGGAACCGGAAACTCCAAGATTGAGTTGTGTAAGTCGATTGATTTGAGACATTCGCCATAATAGTTATAAGATAAATGTAAAGATAAGAATTATTTCATTTGCATGACAATAATGTACATAGAATAGATAATTTATTTCTGTAAAGTACATTTTTATTCATCACAACTAAACTGTTGAATGATATGCACATGCATCATTTGTCTGATTCTACGGTCGCTAATCAAAATTTTATACTACAGTCGGTGCAGAGGCGACCATTACATTCACTGGTAAAACAGGAGTGAAGGATGGGCACAAATATCTGGCATTCCAAAAAGTGAACTTTGATCTAAACCCTAGGCGGGTGACCCTTCATTTCGAGAACCTCTTCAACGGAGACAAAGCTCTTGGTAAGTTAATGAACCTTGTAAAGAATAAGCCGACTGACTTTACAGAATTGAACATTGAAGAAAACTATTTTTCAAATGTTTCAGGTGACAACATGAATGAGTTCCTGAACGCTAATTGGCAAGATGTATGGCCAGAACTGAAGTCACCGGTCCAAAACGCATTTGGTGCTGCTTTTATCGAGATTGCGAATCGCATATTCCTAAAGGTGCCTTATGACAAGATCTTCCCGTAATGAGAACTTGAACTTTGTTCAACC
The DNA here is from genome assembly GCA_963978835.1 of Tenthredo scrophulariae. Taxonomy (NCBI): domain Eukaryota; kingdom Metazoa; phylum Arthropoda; class Insecta; order Hymenoptera; family Tenthredinidae; genus Tenthredo; species Tenthredo scrophulariae. Next base: position 9,670,657 of record OZ022227.1, read on the forward strand.
AAACTAAAATAGCTGTACGGAAAATGGAGAAACGTTAAGAATACTTGGCATTGCATGTATTATACTTTCGAGATCAATAATCCCACGTTTGAAGTTTCTCTTCTTGTGCCTTATGGCAAATTGCGGATATCCTTTAAACTACGTTTCAGTTATGATAACCTCGAGGTGTATATTTCATGGATATCCTAACCCAATGTTCATAGAGTCTTGAAATCAAACCCATACTATATAAGTCCACCGTATTTAAAACTTACAAAACTAAATCTACGAGGTATCTTGACTGAATCAGAAAAGTTCGACAATTTTCACTATATCAAATTTTTAAATAGTCTGAGCGAGAAAGATGTGTAATCTTAAAAAACTACGTACATATATCAACATATTTATAGAAAAGGCGCACAGTACCTATCTACTTACCTTGTTATTACTCATTGTTATTTAGTAGAATGTTGTTTAGTTATTGCTGAATAAAATTACTTCTAATTTAACGGAGTCATGTTCTGTTTATAATACCTATATAATTATATAACTACTTCCATTTGCAGCAAGGTTCTCAAGCTTTATTATCAATTACTTCGATCAGCATCTTTGATTAAGAATATATATCAATGGGATACGAAGTATATCGATTAATCCAAAACCCCTCATAATCCCATGCTGTGAAGATGCATTGTGATTCTTTTTTCATTTAATTTTAACGGGAATTGTGAATTGGAACATTTTTCCAAATGAAAATGCAAACGTTTCCATTGATCTAAGAAAAATTTTTAAATATCTAAACTTGGTATCTATTGACGACTCAATTTCTATAAAAAATCATTATAACTCCCCCTCGAGCTACGAACGAAGCTACTGTCCCTAGCAGTATCTATCGATAGATTTCACAATCCCGGTTGAGAGAATAGTTGGAAGTCTGATGACGGATAAGAAAATTCCATAAAAACAAACGACAGCGTATGAAATTCAAAGCATAACTTGTTAGAAAAATTCCGGAGTCCCCTTATCCAGATCATAATTTAACGAAATCAATCGCTGCATTTGTGTGAAAAATAAAAACGTGAGATTTGAATCTACTGAACGGAGTCGAATGGTTGACAATAACTTGAGTATACTATAGATGCCTCGATTGATTAGGATAGCAGTACATCCAGTAACAACGTTAGTTATAGATATCGTCATCGAACATAATTAATCGCCATAGCTACGACTAGTATAGGTATAGGTAAGTGAAAAATTGGACACAGAAGAGGAGATAAATTTACCGTTAATAATAGTTTATTATAAATACAATATGTACAAGAGGTAACTAATCGTAAAGACTATAGCCTATCACACAACAACGATGGGGGATAACGTCGGTGATTTCAACGGCAACTCAGGAGGCGCGGGGATGCTGCATCGTAATCTTGGACAACAGCTGGGGTAAACGACGTCCTCAAAGCCAGGGATTATCTCACATCCATCTATTTCCTTGATCGGTGTACACCTGGCAATGTAACAGAAGACAAATTTTCAATTAGTTCAAATCTCACGCAGAAATAGTGCATCAGACATATAAATCAACGCAATTTTTGCGTGAGTTTAATGCCATTTTCAATCGATCTGGTGAAATATGCCTGCTGTTTGACATGAGCAGATTCAACATTATTTTCATGTTAAGTTCACGTTCGGGGAACTACGTGATAAACGTATGAAAATGCAATGATACTTGCAATATTTATATATTTATGACTCTCAACGATATAATTCTTGATTATGACCGGTATGGATTTTTGGATTGATTACCTTCTTTTTGCCACGCTAATTTCGCTACCTTACCTAACTCTTTGTTATGTTTCAAAATGACCGGCAAGACATATTTTACAGTCTAAGCAATTCGTTTCAGTTACATGTGCAGCTATGCGCGGTGTTTACGCGATAGAAGTTTGAAAAATGTGTGGAACATTTTAACGATTATACTTCAAGTCGTTTGAACGGTTCTACACTCTGACAAATTTCACAATACTGGTTACCTGCAGGTATATCGTCGGAAAAATTATTTTCGAAGCAATTAGTCTCCATTCACCAGAAACTCATTTTTCCCCATTACGAAATGAAACCGTAAACATATATAGTGATTAATTTAAAGACGGAAGACTAGAGATCGTCGCTAAACCTATGCCTTCATTACATAATGCAATACAGGTGTCTGCAATATTGGATTGAATTATTTTTAATTCCTAGTTATGGTTCCAAATCGAAATAGGGATATTCATTAGCTTTAAGTAGGTACAATCAATCATAGGAACTTGAGGCAGATCATAATGAGACTTCACTACCCGGAGGTAGTACCTACTCCACCGGCACCACACGGCACAATTTATCATTATTATAATTGCTCTGTTATGTGCATGTGAGTCATTCCATGTTAGACCGGACAGCATTTTTATCTCGATGTTTTCGATTTGGTCATAATTTTTTTACGGGTTTTATGGAACAACTCAATTCATCAAACAATTAAAAAAATAAATAAAAAAATCGCCTCCATTTTCGAAGTTACACGGAGGTGAAAACAGGAAAAAAAGCCAAAAATCTAAAACATACTTTCTTTCAAACGGTCATATCTTTGGTTGTATTCATCCTAGAGACTTCATCTAAGAACCATTTCAAAGCTATGGAATGACGCTATTATTATATCTTTTTATTGATTTCTGCGATAACGAACACTTCCATTTGATTATATTGGAGTTTTTCTTATAACAAATGTAATTGTTCGTTATGGCAGAATTCAATGAATATATAATGATAGTGTCATTCAATAGCTTCAAAATGGTTCTCAAATGAAGTCTCTAGGATGAATACAACCAAAGATATCACCGTTTGAAGGGAAGTATGTTTTCGATTTTTTGTTCTTTTTCCTGAATTTCACCTCCGTGTAACTTGAAAAATAGGGGCGAAATTTTAATTTTATCTTCTTTTAATCGTTTGATGAATTTATTAGTTCCATAGAACCCGTAAAAAAAATTATAACGAAATCGGAAACATCGAGGTAAAAAACTGTCCGATCTGACGTGGAATGACTCATATATACGTAATAACTTGAATTCTCGTAGTATAAAAACACGCATGCTATACGCGTAAGCTGGCAACGTTAAAGTATCTATTCGCACATATGTTAGCACGCTCAGAGACGTCGTACACTTCGATTATAGACATTCATATGTGCATAATATACATATTTAGGTACGCAGGTAAATAGGCGTGGAACGAATTGACGCGTTAATTAGTTTTCTCGGAAATCATGTAAAGCGATATATTCAAAGATTTCAGAGATTGACAATAGGTGAGTAAATAATTTTAGACTGAAAACACACCTGATATATAACAATTTTCAATACAGTAATATAGACCGCGTTTAGAAGGCGAGTTTAAACGATCGTTTGAGAAATGAGATTTACTAAAAGTGAAAGTTATACGCCCCGAGAAACACTGGAAATTAAGAATAATTAACTATAATTATAAAGAAAACTATACGTTCTCAAAGAGGCAGATGTATTGTATGATGTATAATTTATAAGTATAAGGAACTAATAATTTCAACATTAGGCGATCATTACGGCGATCGCTTTCAATAATTTGGATATTTATTGATCGTAATACAAATCAGATAAGTATATTAACTCGAGACGAATAAATGTCAACCTACTTTTTCTACAATAATTTTGTAACGCCATTACAGATCAGTTACGCTCTGTTAAGCTTCTTAGATTACAATTCTAGGTCATAACAGAAAATCTTTGTCGCAAATTTCATTTCTTGTATCCTAAATTCATCCCCATTCTCAATTATACGAAAATGAATACCCATGCAGTATAGAATATAAATCGTGGATGCTAACTGTTTAAATGAAATAGAAGAAATGTTCAACTCCCCATTCACTTATATCGTAAAATTCTGATTTCTTGCCAAGCGGCGTGACGAAAACCACAGATCGAAAAATGCCTTGGAGGCAGAACACAACAGCTGCCGTACTCAGTTTATATGATCGTCATGATTTCATGTGTGGAAAACAAGTTACGAGTCTAGCTCGCGAAATGCCCTGAGGCCGGCCCCGCTTGCGGCAAATCATGCAAAACCTTTGCAGGTTGTCAGGTGTTTAAGTACCTATATACTACGTATAATACAGTGTGTATCGTACAGGCAACCATATAGCTAGCTTTAGCCAACTCGACGTACTGCAGACTTTCAGATACCCCGCGGCGATAACTCAATGGCAGGTTCAAATCATAAATATTTTTAAGATGATGTATTATGATTCCTGTATTCTCTTGTTTTATTACTCCGTATGTTGCGAATACCGCGATTATCGTATCCTATGTACTTGGTTGCCTTCACCTTCGTCTGCAACCGCGATGCAAAGTACAATGGGCGATCGTCGATTGTTTATATCATGTACCCATCATTCCTGGAGGCAGGATCTTCGTCGGTAGATGCATATCGATATTGAAACATCATGGATTGATTGTGTACACGACGTAATGGGTAAGAGGATGAGAGGACAGGATCAGAACCTCCCAAGGTGATCCTGATGTGTAAATGCTGATTATCGTGAAATTCTACACTACGTTCACCAGCTATAAGAATCGTGATCGATTACTTTCTAGAATCTAGATCTCCCGTCACACATTGCGGATGAATCTTTCGCAAGGAAATTGTATTGCCTCTATGCTTCGGCCACTGCGCTCCACCTATATGGAGAGATTCGTTTAGGCCTATATCGAAATATGTGTATAGCTTTCCGTGAAATCGAACATAAAAACGCATCATTATTTAATTTTATCAAACTGTTAAGCGCAGTTTTACGTCTCAAGACTCAAGCTATTCAATTATGCACCCGGTCTACCTTGCTCCATATGTGGCTGTGAGTACTTGCGGCATGTGGAGACTCGTGCGGATACTTGTGTAGTTAGTTTATTACGTGGTGCGATAATAATTGAGAGCAATGTTATTACCGAGCTATAGTAAAGAACTTACAGGAGCGTGACAGACCTTGAGCCCTATATACATCTACGCCGAATTCAACTAACCGACAAGGTAACACAAGGTCTAGGAACAGATTAGCGACAAGAAAAAAAGTTAATTGCTATACAACCTGAGTATAGAGTTATAGGTGATTAATTATACTGCCTATTAGACAACATCCCTCAACGCTGCTTATCTTTTCGCGAGAAAATGATAGCTTTTACTGATCACCGCATTCAGTCTGACTCACAATCAGTTGGAAACATAGGCAGCTATCATTACTGATTTATAATAAACAAGGAGCGCTGGTTATAATATTTACACCTATACATTACAGCTACTATTATACTTCGAAACTGTTAACAATTGTTTTTTGAATGATCAATTATGGCAATTGCAATAAGATTATACCAGGCATATGGTTGAATAAACATTTTACTAGCGGTATATCACACAATGACAGAAGTGAAATACAGCCTTTCATCTACTCAAAGTCTAATAATTAGTATGAATGTTTTCGAACTCGGCCTATGAACTTTCGAGTATCTGGGAACAAGTGCAACCCGTTTCTGACTTAGTATAAATATAAAGTCTTAAAATGAAAGTAGTGAATTTCATCTCATACACCATATTAGTCTGCATACACCCAGATCGAGTATTTAATATTCTTTCGTCGAACTTGTATATGAGTTACTATTTTCAAGACGGTTACATCGTTCACCGAAAAGTAAAAATTTGAGTTCCAATACCGGTGGCATTAATCGAGATACTTTACTCGATACACTACGCCGAGCAGAAGTGAATAAATTTCATTCCGAAGTGAAACCTGTAGATATTTCGTTTTAAATTCTGTGCAAATAAATCCAGAGGCCCTCACGCAACTCATCGTGTAATTATGGACATGGGACAGCCTTAGCGATTGACTCTTGAAGGACAGCCACTGACCCATGTTTCCATTAAATAAGTCTTGATTTCCAAGATCACCAAATGTAAACCGTTTCAATGCCAATAAGTCGTCTCGCCATTTTCCTCCTCGCAAATATGATCGCCGCGATCAACTCATTAGTAACGAGTCTGCTGCCGATGACTCTTTGTTTTTGAATAATGAAATCCAAGGTATACAGGTATACCAATCGGCAATGAAAGCTTCGCAAACATAATATATTTTTTCGAAAATTGGTAACAACCGTATGTAGGGATGTATACCATCGCAATATCGCGATATAACTGAAACTAGGATAATTTCTGTATAGTATAAGGACTATTTGTTGAACTCGTATGCAGACACATTACTCACCTTTCAACCTTGACAAAAAGTTCTGTTCGAGCGTCGTTTCTAGTAGAATGCCCAGGCGCTCTTATGCAGGTTTTGCTGACACAGTGTTCTCCAGGAGATCGTCCGGCGACACCAGCCAACGTCATAGTGACACCTGGGGTCAACACGGCTCCAGAATCAGCGTCGTAACAGCTTCCTGGATACTCTGCGAGCAGTCAATGATGCTTCAGTCTTGGGGGAGGGAGGTGATCACTGTACACCTATGGATGATGAAGAGGTGGCTGTACGATGCGGTTGGATGATTACTAAATCGGAATGAACATCGTTCAAATTTGCGATCGAAATACTTGTGATAAGCATATAGATATAAATGGTTACTATATATTCAGCACCGCAGCATATTTATGTCTGAGAGCTTATATACAGAAGCCTGTAGCGTTTGTGCGTCAGTAATAACGTTAAATCCTATACATCAAATAATTGAATAAAATCATCTGCATACGGTGAATATGAATATTATTTCTTAGAAATGTATCATTAGCACCTGATCATCGGGAGCCTGATTTGAAAATATGAAACATGATGTGTATCGCATTTTCGTTAGCGGGAATTTGCTGAAAATTAATCTCAAAGCTTTCAAGCTTCGCGGCCAAGGAGAGATCTACCGATATGAGCGAAGCTACTTAACGTCATAGATCGTCAATTCCCATAATATACGATTAGTGTGCGCAACGAGTGAAAAATTAGTAATAAAATATGGAGATATAAGCAAGGTAAATCACTGTACTTCACGTAATGATATATAAGTGACTGTCAGTGTGGCAAGGTCCTTTATAACAGATGAGAACCTATCGTCAGATAAAAGTGAAGTTAAGTGTGTCAGAAAGGCTGAATGCCTGCAGCAAAGGCGATGTGGGAAAGCAATGTTGACTAGTAGGTTTTGTAGAAACAGAAGGCCCTATACCTACAGCATTCCTGAATGATTGTTACGTAACATAAGCGAACTCTGTTGGGACTACAAAAAGGACATGAAAGCTCACTATCCTTTCGGCCAGTGAACGAGACAAAGCCAATGAGCCACGGTCCCATAGAATTGCAAATATTTCGGGAACGCTTGTAAACATGAGCGAATAAAGGTGTTGCGTCTTACATTCACGGATTGTATAATAGCATAGGTTAAGGAAAAAAGTAAGGTGGCTAATGAGTTCGCACAAAGTATAATTACCGCAAACCATAACAAGTACGTACTTTGCATTTGGTATAGCGACGTGCGACTAGTAGATATGATGCTACGTTTTCACTATTCGCAAGGCACGTCCTGCACTGTTCGCAACATGCTTTTTATTCATTCAACTCATTGTGTCTTGATTACTCGCAATTGCATCTCAATTGGAATACTATATACATTAAGAGAATTAACGCGTATATACGTTCTGTTTGATGCACCGTGATGAAAGTAATATATCGTCATCGTGTTTTGTATATTTAACATAAATGTCAGCGATAAAAGTCTAACGAAAAACGTGATCCTCGAATTTACGAAGATGAAGACGATTTTCATCATAGTAGCAAATGGAATCTGACTATAATCTCATACTGCACTTTTCACTTTCGTGCGGGGCAGATAAATAGGTACCTAACATTTGTCTAATGTGACTGAATAGTAATAACTGGGTATAAAACATCGAGAATAATTTAAACAATATAGTGAAAGTCGACGCTGTAGTATAAGTGGCTCAAGTTTTATAGCAGCTGCTACCTATCGTAAATAGAGAATTTTCTGCAGGCAATTCCTTTCCATCTAGCGCTTTTCAGGTTTAAAAATTCATAGAAAAATATTCGGAATATTTTCGCAAGGAGAACGTTGTTCCTGACAAAAAAACAACACGGTAATTGCTCAGTCTGGTTCCAGAGGTGACCACTTGATCGGTGTCGATGACGCAAGCAATCATGTAATTTTTTACACATCTTATGCACAAAATGGCACATGATTCAACGAAAGAGTGTCACTTATTTGCTCCAAGTTGAATTTTTGCAGAAGAAAAGACGAAATAACAATATTTCTAAAGCAAGTAGTGATTTGAATGAATATATAATTCATATATTCTCGAAAAACTGTCATCTACGTCAAAATGGGAATAACGTCTTCATCGCTAATTAATTATTCTCAGACATTTGCACATGTATCCCAGTGAGTTGTACCTGCGGTTAACAAAAATACAACGTCGACCATGAGCTTGACAAATCCTTATTCTTTATACTAGACAAATACTAGAATGTTTCGCTTGGCCCAATACCGTTCGATCATACTATGGCAGGTCGAAGTGGTTCCTACTTGTATTACTACTACTTGGTAATAGTACCACGATCTTAAAGCGATCACAAAATAACATTCTATCGCAGAACATGAAAATATCAACGAATCAGTAAGCAATAGAAGGAGAAGGAGAATAAGAACAACAACATCGAAACATTGTTCAGCTGTAAGACGTACGTGGTAACAACACAATTAAATAAACTTACTACATACATGGAGTTGAATTCAAAAATTGAGAATATTCTTCAGACCTCCGTACCCATTCTCCGACTTGACGTTCAGAAAGAAATTCACTTTCAAATTTTGAACGAGAGCTATGCAGTCTGTTAAGCAGTTGAGCAGCGTCTTTCATGCGTAACGCAATCTGGAGTTCGATGTTACGAATGAAATGAAAAGAGTTATCAGATTTAGCAGTTCAAAGAGCCAACGTAACATGCCGCGCTTTCATTTGCTCCATGAGGCAAACTTCGATTCGATAATCTGATCTATTTAACAAACGGAAGCCCCATCAAATTATTCGGAAGTCTTGCCACGTTCCGCATTTTCTACAAGTCACAACCACAATCAATAAAAAATTCTCAACACAATAGGAACAAAGCGGCAAACTTATTGTTCTGAACGCAAAACACGTTGCTAATGCATTCTGACGCCACTACATCTGATTATCCCACTCCAGAGGCTAGATGTGTCTCGGTTCGGCTGAATATCAAATATATCTTATTGAGTTACAACCGGTTCTAACATTCGCAGTCAGATTGTGGTAACTGTGACAACTCTACGAGGTCGTAGCCGGGAATCGGATATTTATAATACGAATACAGATATCGGTGCTGTAATCCTGATTGGGTACGTGCTCGCTGCAGCATCCACTATCATTCAGGTCTTCGATATTATCGTTTTCTTTGGATGAATGTCAAGCTCAGACCTCAATGCCTCAACGATTTTTGGTGAAAAAGAAATTTCTAAAATCTACTATCTAGATATCACCTTCGAATCACCTTTTTACACTTGCCAATTATACTCACTGTGCACGACTTTTATAAACACCGAGCCTTTCATTCACTCCTTTCATAAACCTACTCGAAGCGTTTGCCGATTTCACGGCTGTCTTTCAACTTGATGACGAAATTCTTTCGTATACGATATATAAGTTTATTATTCCCGGTTACTCGTTCTATGTACGTTTTTAATCCGAAGCACTGGCGGAATGTTTAATGTACCTATTCGAAAAAATATAATTCCTTTCATACTTTTAGCACGTATCAGAATTGAAGGCCAATTCTATTCGGTTATTATCCGGAAACTATAGGCGACATTTGCTTCAAGCATATCATGAGTCAATTTTATAATGGAAATTGAGATTAAATTGCACAGAGTATTAACATGTCTATATATACATAAACCTAAATGTTAGCGTGATATGTAACATGAAGATGTAAAAATGGAGTCATTAGTTATTTTGATGATCATTACATGGTTGGCAAATAGATTAATTAGTATTAATGTTAATTTTAACAAATTTCAATCAACTATAAGTCTATTAGTTTTCTACATGCCCAATATAATAGTTACTGACGAACAATTTCAATTTGATGGAGACTCTGTTTAAAATTCAAGAACAAAAAAATATCTAAGAATGAGATGTCCGAAATGTTATAAATATGCAAATGGTAATGTCTTCTCAATGGTGTGTATATATATAGTAACGGAAAGTTTAGAAAAATACAGTTATTGTAGTTCTATGGATTAAAAATAAATTTATTCGAAGCGAATAACTGATTAGTTAAATCTCCAACGGTCAACGTCGATGACATCACTGCAAATCGCATTTCTCTTAACCGTAATCATAAGGTGTATCGTGTGTATATATATACAGAGAGAGAAAAATGGAGCAGATAGGAATTCCGAAGTATAATTTCAAGTCTAGCCACCGCGAGTTTATAACGATACCGTATAATAAGTGCCTTGTAACTATAGATCTATCAACACGCAAAATTTCTATTTCAAACTGTAGATATTTTCGGATTCTATAATGCTGCGAGAATGGTGCGTGATTTTCAAAATAAAGCATGCTCTTTTCTTCGGCAATAATATTTAAAAAAAATTTAATCAGTATAGGACTGTCATTGGGTAATTGTTGATCATGTTTTCATAGTGGAATACTAAACAGTAAATTTTCCAAATCTTGCATGACTATACCAATACATAAATGTATCCAATAGAAGTAACGAAAAATAATTATTCAAATACCTACCAGGGTGTATGTCAGATTTGTAAGTGTCGATCCAAGCGCGAATAGGCGAAATGCACATGGCGGCCAGGGTGAGGGCGCAGAGGGTTGCGGAGGACCTTCTTCGCAGCATCGTGGTCTAAAATCAACTGAAGTCAACCGACTACACACAGAACGCTAGACTCGGCGTCTACGGTTGCCCATTCTTCCGCCTCTCCCCACTCATTGTCAGACATGATTATTTCTCGCAAAAGATTACTCGCACTAGATTATGACAATGATGGTGATGATGATGATGATTTGTCACGTTCAACTTTGCTTTCCCTAAGCTTTCTCACCGTGTTTTTCATTCAATGTCAAAATATTTTCATAGGATGTCGAGGTTTCCGGCTATATATTTACATTGCAATTCGAGGTGGACGTTTTTGTTTCACTCATAAGTTTTGCCAGCGAATTGGGAGCAGAGTGATAGTTTTGACTCTTTAATGTTTATATCGCAGCGTCGTGTAATTCAAGAGACAGCAATATTTTTTATTAACTAATATACAATTGCCACATAGTGCTATGTATTAAGAATAAAATGTTGACTGTAGCACGTATATGTATAATTTTGATGTACTATTGTTAGATAGAAAAACCAATCTCAATATTTATGACAACGATCGTACCGGACGTGCCGAGATATTTAAACGCTTAATAAATTATACTATATCTCGTTGAAGATAATATCCGAATTCAATCCCAATTTCAATCACCTATAAGTCTACTGCATACGATGATATTTCCACATTCGTTAATGTCGTGATATGAAAACTTAACGATTAGCATATTCATAATGATACGTCTACTGGTCTACATCTGTATCACGATCGGATTGAAGATGTAAATCAATTTGTCTCATAAATTTCTCCGTGTATATATTTATGAATTATAATGTATACCAGCGTAATTCAACCTTTTGCGATTTGTAAGATTGATTTTTTTACAAATTAGGAACACAGAAGCATGAAGCCTATTCCAGGGATTCCCACATCGCCTTGGGCGTCCGCCGCGTGAGTTGCCAGAATCGATAAAGAAGCTACACAGGTTAATTCAATTCTAGCTGGGATTAAAAAATTCACCAGGAGGATGCCAACTCCAATATGAACGTGCGCGAACCGAGGAATTATCACATTTACATTAAACCGCAACTTGAGCCTGTTAGACAGGAACTGGAGAGCCCGAAGGCCAAGGGTAAGGCGCAAGGGCATTATAAATAAATTACTTTACGACAAGGAGAAAAATTATCAGAGCAGAGAAATGACATATCATTTTGCTGAAATACTCAAACCAAGAAAAAAATAATGTGACTTTCGAAAATGCTTAACACACATCCGACTAATTACTAGTTCATACCGATCGAAATACGCCTGCAGTTGTAAAATCGTAGATATCAATATTTGACCTGATCTTATCGTTAGAGCAGCCTACGAAAAGAAATTGCAATAGAAAAAGAACCATTTTTTTAAGTTGAAATGAGAAATTGAAATATAATGCGGCCAGACACAGTTAGGTACAATCAATGATATTACAGTTGCCTTGAATGGATTCTTTTTTTAAAATAGAACCGCCAATGAACTAATTGATATTGATTATATTATACTAATCAAATATCATATTATAGACGTACGCGTTTATGTTAACTAAAGATCAACCTAATTTCCAGTGAACGATAATTGTATATAGGTTCTGGCTGCAAAAAAAAACTCGATATAAATAAAATACACATGTATACATTTAATGTAATTAATTCGTATAAAAATGTGTTTTATTTTCTTCGAATAATCACGTCTGGTTCTCAATCGTCTGTATCAACACGATTGACGTATCGTAATTGCGAATATAATATCGATGAAATGGGGCAAACAACAGAGAATTGATTTCCTAGGGCTCGATTCTATAACTTTTATTACTACTATCACTGTGGATAAATATCATAAGAGTGCTCCGTGCGATGAGTACTTTAACGTCATACGAGTTTTATTTTATTAAATAATACCGGTACGTTAATAATTATTTATCTTATACTTAAATTAAGTACTCATCGCACGAAGCACTGATATCTATCGACAGTGGTAGTAGTGATAAAAGTTATGGAATCGAGCCCCTGATGTATTTGAATAATAATTCTGTCTGTAGCCACTGTACACAGCAGCAGCACCGCCCGACAATGGAACCCCTTATAGCGCGAACTATTTGAAAGTTCGTATCCACTGATTTAATGAGATTGTTTCCGTCGCGATCAGTAAACATGCAACAAATAACTTGATAAAAATTGAAAATCAATTTACGAATGAATTGTAAGTGTAACTAGCAATAAAGGGAGAGAAATACGACTATCAAATAATAACTGAATTTATTTCATACCAATACAATTCTAGTAACACATTTCTCGATCTCTTGATGTTTTTACATACCTAGCATCACTAGAAAAAATCAGTGCATAGTGTAGGTAGCTAATCATGAAAAACATTATGCCATGGATATTATGAAAAATGATACATCAGAAGAAGACGAACCGAATGTTAAAATTTGGTTCAAATTCGCAATACATACATTGGTGGGATAAAATACATATAAAAATAGATTGACTTAATGGAGTAAAATTCGACATATTATTTTCTACATTGCAATCACCTTTACCAATGTATAAAATCCGTTTTCGATTTTAAGATTTAATAATACTTCTGAGTATAAACTCAATTGCTGTATCGAAGAGATTTGTTTCAATGCCTTGTACAGACGAACATACATATCTATTATGTAAGATTTCACCGCATATTCTCTGGATTTCGTACTTTTTATTATATTCGTAGCCTGGACTATGTGTTCAAAGCATGTTAGCTACCATAATACTGGTACTAGCATAATTGCGATTCCCGTTCAAACTTCAAAATGAAAATATTATAATAGTATATTATACATCGAGTGCGTAAAATTTTACGCAGGAGTTCCATACGATATTTTTCGACATAGTATGCGTAAAATACAATTATCATATTCGGCTGCCAACATATTTTCATCACATCTAAACCTAATATACAACGAATTCTTGCATCTGGCAGAGGACAACTGTTCGTAACAGTTTTATGAACTATGTTGACAAATTTCTGATCAACTATGAAGAAACTGTTCATTCTGATCCATAGCTTGCGATGCACCTCAAGAATCTAACATTGCATTAAATATTGCATTATCGGCACAGCGACAACAAGCCGGACTGAAAAATATAACACAACATGTGATTAGTTATTAAGGTGTGCGAAGTAGATGCCTAATAATGGGCATTATATAAATTGGTATAAAACACATTGCGATAAAATACTCTGACGTACTTTTACTCTTTCATAATCAGTACTGTAACTATTGTTAGTATCTATTCTCAGCTGCAGTACTATGGTGTTAGAAAATTCCTGCTTCAACCTCCAGCCTCTGTGGTCTTAGCGTAATCAGATTGCGTCCGCATACAGAGACTCCATCAAATGATTGTTCAACTCCCATAGCATCGTTTGGTGTCTCAAAATAAGCATAACAGAACCTGACATTGATTTCCGGCACAGTTTCAATGTCAGAAACATAAATTGGACAGAATTTTCTAAGCATTTGATAGATGTTGCTCACACCGATGTTAGAATGAATATTAGCTAGAATTACGTCGCAAGCAAGTACTACTTCTATTTCTTCATCTGGAACATTTGTTCTACCAGAATTAAGAGAAGATATACCGGCCACCAGAGGTGGTGGCATATCAGTCATCACTGACTCTCCTCTACTAGAATGATGCGACGAAGGTGGACTAGAAATAATTCGGAATGGTTTTGACTCAGCTGTTACTGCAGGAATATTTGTTGTCAAATCATTACCAGGGGCTTGAAAAGTGTTTGCAATAGTACCGCGAAGTTTATGTAAATGCGCAAGCTTTGATGCATTCATACGACTATTTGGATTCTCCATTTCGTTGTTCTTATGGTCAGACTCGTCAAATTTTGGAAATTGTCTAAAGTTTAAACGATTCCTTATTGGGTTCTGGTCCTTGCCAGTCTCACCACTTCTATTATTCAGATTGTTAACGCTGGTGAAGCCATTTTGAACTTTATTATCTGTGTCTTTTCTCTGATAATTATTATTTTTTGATTTCCTAGAGGATGTACTGCTTTTTGGTGAGTCTGCTTTGTTGACTTGTTCGGCATTATGCGGCATGAGATCATTCCTCTGATCATTAACGTTCTCCCATTTATTTTTAATGAATTGATCATGGTGATTGTTTTCGTTAAAATCGTTAGACTTTGACCTAACTGGCTGTAATTGTATGCTACGATGTTTAGTCAATGCAGTTGCACATTTTAATGCTTCTTCTTTAGTGCGAAATCTTATAAAACGAAAGCCTTGTTCATCGCCAGCGCAATTAATGCTCACTATCTTTCCGTGTTCAGAAAATATTTCCGTTATTTCTCCAATCGAGAGTTTGTCCTTATTGCGGAAACATAAACAAGCCAAACCTTTCGTCGTTGTGTCAATAAGTTTATCATACTTTGACATGTTTCATAGAATTTTTAGCGATGCTAATTCCTAACCCTGAAGCTTTCCACAAATATGTACGCGAATAATGAGCGTGTAAATTTCAAAATAAATTAACAATCCGAACGCACTGCAACGACTTTGCTGAATATAATTCAAATAATATTTCACTGGCCGACAAAACACGGCTATAATCTTTTTATTAAATACAGAGAGAAACCTGAGATAGCCCACGGAGCCAAACAGAGCCAAAAGTGACCAAAAGTAGCCAAAAGCCTGGAACAGACTAGTGGAGCTTGGTTCGGTGGGTCCTGTGTGTTTGTTCCTTGAACTAAATTCTCGGCGGGTAAATGATAGATGCAGGTAATACCATGCAAATGCTACTCCTCCGCCGAGCTCTGTTTGTTTGCTGACACATGTAACCTCACACGTACATTTGTTCAAAGTTCCAATTGCTTGCAGTAATTTAATTGATAAATATTACATGTAAAGTCCGAGATGCTACATATTTTATCCGAAATCGGATTTCTGCAAGCAATTGGAACTGTGAACAAAGCGGTTTTACTCTGTAATGTAGTACGTGTGAGGTTACATGGTGAGTAAACAAAACAGAGCTTGGCGGAGGAGCAGCATCTGCATAGTATTACCTACATCTATCATTTACCCGCCGAGAATTTAGTTCAAGGAACAAACACCCAGGACCCACTGAACCAAGCTCCACTAGTCTGTTCCAGGCTTTTGGCTCCGTGGGCTCTCTCAGGTTTCTCTCTGTTAAATATTTATTTAAATTGACAAACTTTAGATTAATTGGCTATCATAACCAATAACAATATAATAGTGAGTTGCGGGTTCACTGCTTCTAAAGCTGAAACGCAGAGGACGCCAATAGTACTCGAGCAACGATATCGGTGCCCTCTGTGCATGCAGCATTATGAGTGAGATGCTCGGCTACCATATTACATTACTCGTGGCCTGCTACGTCACATACCACGCTATGTACTTAACGTTGGTGCTTCATGTTGCATTACCGATTTCAGCCAATCGCAGTGATCGATCACGAGTTCATATTTATTATTATGCCCCGTCTGCACACGCACTTAATAGATTTGTTCGTTTTACACAATTCGGGCTGCACCGGACTGCACAGAGAGTTTTCGATTGCTGAATACTAGTCTAAGCTTCTAGATGATTGATTCAGTGCAGTCTAGTGCACACCGATTTGTGTAAAACGAACGAATTTTATGATCGGGCATCTTTAGGGTCTTAGCCAATCACTGAATTTCCACAACAGAAGTGACTAATCAGCTGACAGATTTCTTAAATATAAGTGCGTGTGTAGTCGGGGCAATAGCGAATCTGAATCTCAGCAATCGATATCAATGATCGAACACAGTTGCTCGTAGTATTGGAATATTTGTAATAGAAATGATTGTTTTATGTCACAATTCACTCTATTTATAGGATGAAATTATTCTTCATTGCATCGTATGATTCTGACACAGAACAGTTTTTATCAAAGAAAATACAACGCCTACATAAATAAAGAATTGTTAAACTTTATGGATGCAACATACAAACCACCATACCCATGTAACATTATTTTGTTAATATAAGTCAAATAAATTGATAATACTTCGGTTGAAATAAATAGCAAGTACAACTTGCTATCTAAAAATTTTTATTATTACTTTCCTGGCGTCGAATCATTCTACATGAGCTGAAAACACTCTGACAACAAATTATTTACGGACTATTTTCTGACGTCTATAATGGCGGCTTTATATGGCAACTGGTGCGCAGTGATCAGCTGTGTAACCGCGACGCCATTGCGCGTTGTGCAAGAAACTGTCAAGCACAGAGTTGGACAGTGCTCTATCTTCCTCTTCTAAAACTTAAATTGTTGGAAGAACGAGGCCAAGATTGGGTGATCTCTGAGAGTAGGAGCGTTCTGGACGCATCCGGGTGAGTTTTTTTCATGTTTATAGTATTCCACGTTTATTTCCGATACTGGAAAGGTAATTTGGTCAGAGCCACCGCGAGACGATGCTTGAAGAGGAAGTGGATATTGCGTTGTTTTCTTGTCTCAGCGATATAACCGATTCAATTAAACAAAATATCTCAAATGCATACTATTCAGATTCACCTAAGCTTTGACAAAACAAAAATTCACTTTCTGTATTATTTTTCGCGATTAATTACAGTGATTACAAGTCCCGGAACCGAACTGTCAACACAATAAAACAAGCGTATATAGATACCAAAAGAGATCTAAAACCTCGTTCTATTTTCAACTTGCGTCCGAGTTAACTTTGGGTTGTGTACGCGAGTCATTATCGAATAACAATATTAAATTTTTGACAAAAATCTACTTTAATAATAAATTACTACATTTGCTATCGGAAATATATTATAACAACATTCATGTATGCAACGGGACAAAGGGGTATTGAGCCTCAGTATAAAGTTTTGTGGATGCAGACTGTATACATTTAATTCAATCTCTATAAAAATTAACCAGAGGCTCTGGTTCCCAATCTTAACACTCACGATGATCCTTACGACACACGATTTCTGTATTCAATTGTCGAGTTATTCAAACGTCTTACGTCATATACACGGCTAAACAATAGTTTCTGAAATGGTAATAATAATAACAACGAGGGAACATTCATTGCCACGAAAGTGTAATCTACGCAGAACATAGGCATAGATAAATGATTAAACGACATATGCTATAAAAGTATGGTGATATTGAATATCGTATTTTTCTTATACTTTGTATTTATCGTAGATATAAGTTAACAAATATCGTTGATAACATCGGATGTTTACTGAGCCCGGATCGGAAACCGTCCCATTTGCATCGAGTATCCTGTTTAGAATTTCTTGTTATTGTATGTAGGATTTATAATTAGTTATCGCAAGCCAGTGATAGATTGTTTTCTACATGGAATAAAATATTTAAACTTTATATTTGAGGATGAAATAACAGACGAGCATTATTCAATATCGTCAGCTTGAAAGTTTGTCTCGGCATTCATCTCACGCACGCGATGAAACTGCCGCAATATATAAGCACAATTAAGAGATAGTACCATAAGTTCTGTACATACTTTAAAATAAACCAAGTTCTTGTATTTATTCTACAGGGGGCCAACTTAACCCTTCACAGTCACACTGGGTAGAATCGACCCATCGATAATTTCAGCTCAAATATCTAACGCCTAATTTTCACGTTTTTCTAATTTTTTTTTTTTTTTTTTTTAACATGTCACCAAATTTTTTTTATGAAACAATTTTCCGTACATCATCTACAATGTTTAAAGCATGTACAGTCATTTTTTGAACCAATTCGGACGAATAGTTTGCTCACAATCGTTTTTTGAAAACTGACTGGGTAGAATCGACCCATTGTGAATGTCCCGATATTTTTTGGTAGTGTGTCTGTGAAACGTTAATAAAAGGGATAATAATGTCGCATGCGTTATACTCGCGCACCGCGACTTTCGTCCATTATTCTAAACCCGATCCCGTTAATCGTCTTTTGTTCGGTTAATAGCACTAACCGGTATCCCCCGGAAGGAAAAAAAAGTAATTCCTTAGGGAAGGTAAATATCGCAAATTGTTCGGTTCTGCTTCGTTCCTGAAGAACCACAAACGCGGTGTTATCTTATTATGTTTATAACTGTTATTTCTATACCTAACTTATTTCTACCTATTCTATTATAAGTATAGGATGTCAGTTTGATAGTTTCACGAAAAGATAACGATCGACTCGATGTATTCATTACAGCGAATTCTGAATATATACCTACATCGTATACATCAATAGGTAGTACCGTAGATTAAAATGCAGTAGATAAGCGATGTTAGCATTTTTTGTTATTCAATTCAGCGAAGCGCTGCTATGTCTCCGCGAATATTTCGTCATTCGTAAAATCACGTCTTCCAGATGCTCCGTAGAGCACCGTTAAACGCGTCTATGAGACGCCAATTTCTCTCTCTGTTATGTCTAAAGAAATACTGAAATAGAGGAATAAGGATATTCGGTAAGGTGCGGTACGCTGCATCATATAACAAGAAGTTTTTTAATCTCTTTCATCAGAATATCGACTGTCTTTAGTTACGTGCTGTAATTCTTGTGTAACGTTATATTAGTGACGTTCATCTCTTTCCTGCAGTGCATCCGTAGTATGAAAAGTTGAAAAAACCACGATGCAATTCTCAAGCGCATTATAAGATATAATGAAAACGAGCAATAACTTCGCTTTATAACAACAATCAATTGTTTTACACTTCCGATTTATTCTTTTATACTTCCGTAAAATATTTTTCATTGTTTATACGTGAAGGTAATAGCGAGGTCTCGATGCCGTAGTAAAGAGCAACAGGGGCTGCTGAGGGCGAGAAAGTCATAGGGCGGTAGGGGGACAAGGTTGCATCAGACTAGACAAACGCCTAGCCTGGCCTCGAGAGGGGCTGCACCACCTGCAAATCGATATTCCTCTCTATCTCTCTCGTTCTTCCTCGTTCTGTCCTTCAGTCGGTCGACTTTCGTCGTAATCCACCCCCGTCCGGTTCCGTCTCCGTTGCACCCGCGGCGTGAGATTGAATGGCAAGGCATCTCATACATTATTTCCCCTAGCAACAGCCCAGGAAAATTTAAGAATTGAAAAATCGAGTTAAAAATTTCGTCCAGCAATTTTTGTCCTAAATGAGCAGCTCTTTTTTTCTAAATTTATGAATTTTGGAAATGGGTTGAAGGACGAAAAGTTAGAAAGAATTATTCTCGAATCTGACAATATGAACTTATAGAGATATTATTTTCGAGGCCGAATAGAATAGTTCCGTTTTTGACATAATCTTAGGCGAAAATCTTTAAGACAAGCCATGGCCTACACCCCCCTATGAGCCAAGCTATTCGGGCGTCAGATGTTATTTATGGTTTCTCTCCAACCTTGACACTTTAGTAGGCAGGAAGTTAAATTGACAGTGAAGTAAGCGCGCAAGCCTTTGAAATATATAGCAACGAATATATGCATTAAGTAATTTGACGAGGACAACAAGCTTGGCGTTAGCCTTCAGCAGCTCTGAAAGTTATCTTTCGAGATTATTATACTACTTTCAATCGTATACGTATTTGCGCAACGTATAATATCAACACCTGTTAATAATGAATATTATAGCTGCGCATTAACACCAAGAGAATTGCGTCTCATTGTCAGCTGTGCAGAATCATCTCCGGGCGATATTACCACCAAAATAGGTCTATAACATTATATACCTATACAGAGGTCTAAAGATCTCAGATACTCTAAAAATCTCGTCAAAAACTATAAAAGTTTTCAATTGTTATGGCGCACACTAGAAAATAATGGCTTTACTTATAACCACGAGGAAACTGACTTATGTCGATGTATTCGCAAACTGTAGAAAACTATTCAACAATTACTCGTGTGAGGCACATAATTTCTAACAAAATTAGAAAAAGAAGAATATAGTAAAGCAGATGAAATTTTAGTTCATTTGCGTCACTCACGGCTGTATACGCAGGTAGTATAGTTATGGTAAGACACGAAGTCGTATAACAGGCCATGGTGTCTAAGTTCGAAAGAAAATTAGATTCGATAACCAAGCAAGCAAACCACATGCACACTCTCCTACTGACCTAAATTTTCGTACGATTCGTTCTTATCGGTCAATGGCCATATATATTCTAAAATTTTTCATGCTATTTTTTGCCCTATCATAATTTCTATTGTAATCAGTGCCCGACGATCTGTACAGGATTGAGCGTTTTTGTTTTTTTTCTTTGGTCTGAAGATAATCTCGTCATTAGGCTTACGAATATTCATTAATATCTTGGTAATTGTTTAAGAAATTCGTATCGCATCGTTCGTCCTTGATTTTTTCAGCCTTAGTAAACACTGGACTGCTCAGTATCTTCAATTCAAGCATTTGGAGTGATATATTACTAATACGCGAGGTAAAAACGAAAAATAACGAACGGTCACGTAGCTTATATAACTTGCAGATAGGTGTATATTATGCAAGTTCCGAACCTTTGTAGATGGAGCTAGATTGAAGCGAGAAATTCTTAATAACCTTGTTTTACGAACGAATAAAGTCCTGATGCTCCGGCGTATATGCCGAGAAAAAGAATGAATAAAATAATATGATAACGGGGTACAATGCGATGGAATACGGGCAGCTGGGCAAACTATTGTGATAAATAATGTATGTATTCGTGCGTATCGCCGATCGATGCTACGCACTGATATCGATAACAAGGAATTTGAATATGAAAATTATATATAAACTATGCGAGAAGTGCAATGACCTTTTTTTTTCATTCAGAATGCAGAATTAGAATGCGTTCAAGCGTTCAGGTCAAACAGTAACAAAGAAACTGTCTCGAGTTATCGCACGTGTCGCGGTTTGGCGCGCGATAAATAATTTGAAAAAAAAAACATGAAAATGGTTAGTGAGCTATTTGTATAACGATGGGCTAAAACTGTTTTTCATCCCCTTCCTCTGTCCTCTTTTTTTTTTTTACAATGACGAGTGTAACTTTTCGTTCGTAAGCAATTGCTCAGCGTGAACATAGAATAGATACGCAAACGAATGTATCATTCAGGGGTGTAATACGAAACGATAAATGGGTGACAAAACCAATTCAATTTCTCGGCTCTTATTTCAGATGAGGATTAATAAGTAATTGCCTATAAATAGAGTTGATGAATAAGTTATTTTTCTAGAACAAAATATTCAACAGAAATTCGTCCAGTCGAAATATGCATGTCAAAAAATAAATGAAAACAAATATTGTGATGTAGAAATAAATAATAAAAAATTCCTGCGTTAATAACCTTTTCATCGCATAGATATAAAAATGCATATTTCATATATTCGTTTGCTTATACATAGCGCACTGCAGATGTACGGAGTAATGTAATTACATTATAATTTCCCCTGCAAGTACATTGATAATATTAGTGAGCAGGAAGGATACTCTTGTCAGTGTCACAGTAAGCTTCTTTAATGAGTACTTATACTATAGTAATCCACTATAATCATATATCATACAATTCTAAAATAATATACGAACGTTTAAAAACGATTCATAAATGTTAATCGAATATTTACCATATGTATACCTGTGTGTGAAAATATCAGGGATAAAACATCTCGTCGTTGAAATGAGTATTCTTCTCATCCGATCTAAAGCCCTCCTAAAATATATGAAATGCCTAGTTTTCCCTCCGAATTTTTACCTTCATAATATCAATATTGATGCTTGCGTATGTGAAATAAAACACGTCTGTAAAGAAACGAAAATTTACTCGGATTTATTTTAAAACCCAACACCGCGATGAGCACATTAGCAAGCTGTATCATATTCTTCTAATCAGTCGTCTATCTATACGAAAATATTATATCCATATATCAAATCATCCGTTATATTTATCTACCCTTCACGCTCGCAACCCCCCTAAGAACTTTCATACCGGTTGACCCAGCGCTATCTATACATCCTGGTTTTCCTTGGCCCCTAGACCCCAAGGAATTTCCCAATCGGATCTTGTAATCCCCACGTATAAATATAAATAGTCAGCTATTTGAATTTTCAACAAATAATCAATAATTTCAAACGAATTATTAATTCGATTTTCGTGTTTGTTTATGACTCTGTTTTTATTTGTTTAACTATTCTAGTCTACAAAAATTCGACAGTGACTTTCTATACTGCTGAATTAAAAGCCATTTGCTAGATGCTAATTATAGCGCTTCTTTCATCCGAACTTGTTACTATACATCTTCAAATCAAAAAACGTGTGCTCGATCGCGCACGTGTTCACTAAATAAAAAGAAAAAAAAATCGAAGTCTCCTGAGAAACCTGAATCTTCTTGAATATGTGTAGTGAATTAATATTGACGCAAATGTCTACAGCTGCAGGTAGAATAAAAAATTACTATTATTTAAAAAGCTGGAAAATACGACAACAATTTTATACAAATATTGGCTGCAGTAGATCTGTCGATGTAAAGTTACAGAATATTCTCGTTCTTGAACCCTTCACGTCGCGAGTTCTTTCTTTCTGCCTACTGTTCGCAGTCCGTTAGTGACGTTCGTATCGCCAGCCGCCGCGCCGGCTCGGCTATTTTCGGCCTGTCTCAGATATTATCTAGATAATATTAAAGATGATTGGTATCATCTGACTGACTGCAACAGCCGTAACTTTGTGTCAGAAACAGCTGACAAGGTTAACCGAAGTCGACCTAGTCGCACGTGACGTTTTCATCAAGTTTATGCAACACTGCTCGCTGAATTTCATCTAAAATTTAGTTACGAGCTGTAAAAAAGAAAATTCTTTCTTTCATTTCAAACACGCAACATTATTACTACAATCGCCCTCTATGTTTTCGAGGTATTTCAAGGTCGTTGATTTATTCTTATTATTACTATAATAAAGCTTCTTTAATAAACTTTGGAAAAAACGAAGAGTAAGTATATATATATATATATACCTATATGGATATACGACTTGTAGTTCACGATAAATAAGAAATATCTTCCATCATCGAATTTTCTGCTATTTAGTGCTTCATTTCCAGCTCTTTCTGCTCAGATTCCTGAAAGTTCTAGAATATTCGATATATTTCAAACCTATTTCCCGATCGCTTTATATTGCAATCTTTATGGTCCTCAACTTGCACAGACCAGTTCAAACTTGCAAAACTATTTGTGACAATCCCCTCCGCTTTAACATCCCCACCACGTGATCTAGCATCGCAGCCTGTATCATCCGTGTTGAGCATATATAGGTATACGTTTCTGTGGAGTAAGTAGGGAGGGGGGAGGGCGACCGGCTGGCAGCCGGAGTTCTCCGACCGTATGAAGTGAAGAATGAAGTCAAATGCAGTGAGAAAACCTCAGCGGACGCACCGCGCGCTCTTTTGCTCCGAGTGGAGCCTTCGTATGACCCGGAGACTTGTAGTTTATTGAACTACACGCAACCGTGTCGTGTTAAGCTATGAGTTATTAAATATTCGCGTAGCCTTTCCGAAAAGGAATTAAATGAAATAAGTAAACCGATACGCTTATATTAAAATTCGTTATCACTTAAATCGTCGTGAATAAACTATATAGTTACTATAAATATCAGAAATAAAAGTATTACACATTCCGCCGTGACAAGTTTTGAGAAGAATATAAAAAGAATAAGAATAACCAAGAAAAAAAGCGATTACCAATATTATAAAGTAACTTAAAGGCTGACTATTCTTAAATATTAAAACAACGAACTTATAATTACTAAATTTATTTATTGCGTGTAAGTTTCTTCGTTAAATGAACGTATAAATAACGTATAATATTGTTGAAATATATAATTATTATACACGAAGAGTACCTACGTTAGCGTGTAATCGTTAAAATTGAAGATAAAATTCTGACATTTCGTTGCGTCAGCCCAGCAACACGCGCGCCTTACTTTTGCCGCCTTTGTATCGTACGAGATCTGACAAGTTTTCTTTTCTTCTCTTTTTCTACACTGAAGAAAAATTCCTTGCTTTTAAATTATATCGTCGTTAGATGTACATTGAACTGTAAAGTTTTGTGATATCGACAGCTCTCTATCACTTCGTAACTCAACCCTATACGTGAGTATATAAATCTTATCTTACGATACGTTCTAAACTTCTATTACGTACATTATAGGTTTAACAAAGATACACCTAGCCCCAACATTTTTATATACTTTAAACAGTTGATATCTACGAATCATCTCTATCTCTACTGTGTAAATAAATCTTTGCCGCTCGCCTCGATTCATTCGTTTCGTACGCGGATATAAAACTGCGAAACTAAATCTCAAGGGGAACAAAGCTCAATATTATATATCTCATTTCCGTACGTAGAGTTGCAATTGTAAAGCTATAGGAAAATTCGCAGAATATTAGTGTGACAGCGAACATTGCAGAAGGATTATTCTTCTTCTGTTATACAACAATCATTTACACAAGTTAATCCGTATAATATGACATGCGTATACTATACATATAGTATACAGTATTAGTTCTTGGCTCACGATTTAATATAACGGTAATAGATATACAACGGATTTCAGAAGATGTTTCTCTACGAACAATTATCATGCTAGCAATCATTTTTTGCTCTCGACATACGCTCTGTAGAAGAAATAAGAACTAAAATAATTTTCAACCTTGCGATGGGCTGCGACGGGAGGGAGATGGCAAGGGGCACCGAATACATACTGTTCTTTGTTACTACTACTACACCTCCCCTCTTTCGTGACGCATACATACTATACGTTGTTCAACGCACGGAGTCCGCCATGGCAGCAGGACTGTGAGCTGCGACGTGATGTTGAACATGGAGGTGCCGAATCAAGCCTAGGCTAAGTCGAGCCATAGATAAATATTACGGTTATAAATGGGGTTCCTTCTTTGCACCCGAACCTTTTTTTTTTCAACTTATTCCATTCAGATCTAGGTCTAGATACTTGAATAATTCAATACCTCAAGGAAGGTATTGAAATAAATATAAATTGGATGATATATGTTATATGTTGTGAGATTTTTGAAAATAATTTCGATCGAAATATTTTGGGAATTAAATTGTTCAATGTTTAAGGAATTTTTATCGATTCAGAACGACGACGATGATTATCAAACGGAAATAGTAACATTCGGATGCATATACTTACTAAGAATATTTTATCTCAAACCAATACCGAAACACAATGATATACGAATGTTTATCGCTGTTGAGTACTGCAGGCTTGAGAGCTACAATTCATTTCACTTTAGTCAGAGGAATGTAGTTCTTAGGTCGAAACCAGTTTTGTGTCAGTGGGTGGTGCTATTATACTCTAATTAGGACACTCTTCTTATTCTCTTATTCTCTCTTCTTATTATTCATATAAAAAGAATAATTATATTCAATACGTACGAAATGTTATACGAAGTTAAAATATTGGAACATAGTATACCTATGTGGTATGGAGAAAGGGAACCCGCTATGACTAATTGCAATACATACCGATCGACCAAATACACATGAAATATGAAGTATGAAGCACTGGCTAATCAGATTAACGCAATAGAATTTATTGTTGCGTATTTGAATTATTATCTATCATATAATCCGATTTAAGATACAAATGTATGCCTAACTTAGAGATACGGATATAGCGGTCTACGAAAATGATACATCAAATATAATAGACATATCGAAGACTGTGAACACACACAGTACCCTTTTCTCTTGCTCTCGTCTCTTCTTTTTCAATTGCTACGTAACGAAAATAAACCGCAGATGCTTTTCCCACTCAAACTTTCCCAGATCGTGTGCGGTATAACTCTATATTATTCTTAACCTATATTATATTGAATTAATCGTCATCCAACGAGAATCTGACGTCAATGTAGAAAAGCAAGCTGATACTCGCTTCGCTTCAAGCAATTCCTGCAATGACGGCATCTGACTGGCTGTTCAGAACATGGTTACTAATTATCATAGGTATATATATAAGGCTCGTATAATCAAAAGGGAAAAACTCAAATCAGTTAAGTTATGTATGCGGCTGTAGGCAGGGCGTAACAAATACGATGTAGGAAACTACTTCATATGTAAACATTCGAGATTAGAAATGCAACAGCTTTGTTTACATGTTTCTCGTTAATTGGTACATTTTTTATTTTTCCTAAATTAGGTTAAATGAGCAGATTATTGTTTTTCACTTTGCGATACCTTCTAGATTCGAGGGGACTTCGTGCTCAGATTTCGCCCCAGAAGTCAAATATATATCTTATTGTTTACTGCGACGTTGCATATGTTATACGCATACAGAAGTGTTGCATTACACGCGAGAAAGAAGTCATAGTTGTTTTATTCCGCGGAAATGCGAGCTTCGGTCTTAGGATCAGTTGACATTATTCTGAGATGTAAACGCGTGCATGGCTGCTCAAGTTTTGCGCGAGGAGTTGCCGACCAGAGATTTGTGCAAATATATATTTTCTTATACCTACGTCTATACACATATCAATTGGTTCATCTTCTTATTTTTTTTTTTCATTCCATGCTGCAGTTTCAACGATATAAGCCGTAAACTGCAGCTTGGCGTCCTTCTATTCGAGGTCAGCACTTAGGACACTTTGGCTATAGGCCTAAAAAAATAAGTATAAAAATAAGAAGGAAACAAAACTAAAAGAGAAGAAAATGCAGTCGCGCGAGCACCTAGCCAAATTATTATTCAAGCTGATGAAATTCTTCCGGTAGTTAAGTTCGGCAATCGACATGAGCTGTGACCCATAAAAATATATTGCCAAACGGAGATGCGCAGTAGAAAGCGATATTTGAACACGATTATAAAACGCGAGATTTTTTCGTTCGAGCTTTCTTTCTTCATACCACGCAATACACCAATCCTCAGTGTTATTCAAAAAGTTGATCGTTTCGACAGAATAATTAAACCTAAATAGTTTTCCACCTTATTACATATCTAATTACTATTTCATATATTTCAAACTATAAGATATTTTTCATGGAATTCATTACTCCAAGATTATTGTCAATTAAAAATAAATAGTCACGGAGTCTATATGGATGCATAATAACAATAATAACATCTTAAACTCAAAAGGAGGCCATGGGCGCCTTCGAACGAAGGCGACCTTGTTCCTATTATTAGTTCGCGTTTTCGGTATCCTTTTTTTTTTTTTATTAGGTATTAAAATTATGTAGGTATATTTCCAGCCTTGCATTTTTCGAAACTAATTTTATGAATTATCTTTATTCGCTGCGGCGAGATTCAAAATCTTCGATAGAGTCTGATATTATGGGTTTTCTCGTTCTGGCGCATGACTTCTAGATTAAAATGTTCTAGAACAGTTCTTTCCGAGCTGGTTCTGTGGAGGATCGTTTATTTCTTCAAATGCCAGATGCCTATTTTTTACTCTAAGTAGTAAACAATAAGTCAGCACCAACCCGGCGAGCAGGGGCGTTTACCCTGCGTATATACTAACAATTAGTACATATTTTAGACTTCTAACAGCTTTTTCGAATGGTTCGTTTATATATTTTTATCAACTCAATTTCATCGACTTTTGTTTTTCCGATGAATTTATACTTGCAGCTAATTTATCAGCTAAGCAGTTTCGATTTATTTGAATCTATGCCGCAGCGGAGCCTAGTTAAACAATAAATAAAAATGAATGGCCAAGATTTTACATAATTTATTTCAAAGAATGAAAATCTTGAGATTCTTGAAATTTCATGAAATCCTCGCGTCACCGCCTCTTATCTTTTATTCCTTTTCCGGGTTTCTATACGAAAGGAAAAGTATTAACAAATAATTATTTACGTGGTGAAAAATCTTACGTTCGAGCTTATCATAACGAGGAAATTTTTATCCGGTTTTGTTATTTTTTATTCGAACAACGAATCGACTGCCTCGGGACAAGAGAGTACCATCTCGATTCACGTCGATTAGGCGTTTCACCTTTTCAACTCAAAATACCAAAGAACCGACTGGTTCTCTTTCAAAAGTTTAATGTAGGCGTGAGTAGTGGTCGTCTAACGTTTCGCAAAAGGTAAAACGCGTTTCGTTAAACTGAACAGAAGAATCATGGCGATGTAAAATTAACAAACTATTCATTTCATATCGTTATTCTAACTCCTTACCGTTATATGCGGTAAGAATGTTTTGTTCATTTATTTATTTTTCTCAATTATCGAGTGATTCATGTTTACGGATGCTTGTTTTTTTTTTTTCATACAAACTGTTAACACGCTCTGAAAAATACGAAATCGTTTACCTCATCCCGTTCCACGCAATGGTCAAGCGCGATCGAATAATAGTGTTCCAAAAGTTTAGACATTCAAATTCGCGAGAAATCGATAATTATTATGCGTATAGTACCTATACAGTCACGGAAGCGTAATTATCCCCATTACTCACAATGCATGGGTATGAATTATACCACAAGCGTTCCGAACTGTTCACAGTTTTATATCCGCACGTGGTCTTATGAGTACGACAATGACAATATTCCGGAAATTTCACATATTGCAGAGTCTTGCAAATATGAGGAGATGGTTTATTTTTATAATAATAAAATCCGTACGAGTATAGATATGAGGTATCTTAGAACACAATAAATTATTGGAAATTAGTAGAGAAAATATGAAAGAAAACAACAAATGGAAAATTCCACCTCGTTCATTATAATCCGATAAAAATACTTCCGGTGATTTGTTCGAATATTTGGGCAGTTTGACGAGAAGATTAATCACTTTGAATCCAACCTTTGACCTACTCTTTTTCGATTTCTCTAACTTTCAACATATTTGACAAATGTATACTTGTCATTTCTGTAGTTTGGGTAATGAGCGGGGTGGGCGCTAATACATCAAGTAATCACGAATGTTTCACATGCGATGAACTCGGTCTTGGTATTCCATACATATCTCAATTAATCTTGATTAGGCAACGTTCAAAAGTTATCGGTTTGTTTTCGTAATTAGGGATCGTGTGTTTTGCAGCGTGACGTTCACCCCGTATCGTCGTGAATCGTGACTGGCTATCTTCTCTGCCCCACCTTCCATTTCTCCTCAACAAGTTTCGCTAAGCGCAGTCAGCTGTGTTTGACGTTTCATATATTACGTATTACATACATACAGCTACATATGAATTGTTTTTTTTTTTTTTATTCGTTTATACGCAAAATTCGTTACGCAGCTCAACACGTTCGTTAATATTGAATTATTCGGGGTGAATTACTTCAATCTAATGTCGTCACCGACACTATAAATCTCCTACAAAAATCTTGACGAAATTTATCAACTTTTCAAACAGCTGTTTCGAGATTTAGCTGTCCATGTCTCATCTGGATTTTTATCTTTTATAATACAGAAAGGCTATGTTATTGTAGATATGATCAGAGAAACGGTCTACATTCGAACATGAGAAACATTGACAAGTACCGAAAAAAACAAAAAAAAAAAACCTTTGATATCTAATCGACGTATTTTGTATACGATAAAAGAATTAAAATGAATCTGTATCAATCGTAAACAATATGAGG
This sequence comes from Tenthredo scrophulariae, assembly GCA_963978835.1. Lineage (NCBI taxonomy): Eukaryota > Metazoa > Arthropoda > Insecta > Hymenoptera > Tenthredinidae > Tenthredo > Tenthredo scrophulariae. The sequence goes on from OZ022227.1 coordinate 9,701,149, forward strand.
TTACCTATTATCGATCTAATTAAATCAGCGATTGTTCCACGCTCTGCAGTCTATTGCCATAATTGTTGCACGACGAAAAGCCAGCGGCAAGGTCGAACTTTTGAAAGTTCCGGGTTGAATGAGCGTTATGTATATGCATAGATTTGACTCAGGAATTGTTAGTCATGAATCCATGACTATTTCCGATATACTTAGAGATTAGTGATCCGATGGAAGCCAATCTTATCTTAAATTGAATCGAAGATTTAAAGCAGCAATGATAGATTTCGGATTCTGATAGATATTGTGCACTCGACGTACATGCGGTAATGATGTAACTATAACACATCAATAATCACGTGCTTATTCGTCACTGTACTTTACTAATGGGCTCGTGGATGATAATTGATCGAGTTAATCTTCGAGGTAAAAAATATGTGACCAAAAAAGATTGCTATTTTCGGATTGGACAGCCTAGAAAATTCAGATAATAATTTTGCGGATCTCACAAAGCGGTAGTAGCCTTGATATTATGTATATTTATACCCGAAGCCGTCGGGCTTTCATATAGCGATTATTTTAGTGATTCCACTGGTCTGACGTCGTCACTATTAATGGACACAACATTTGCCATTATGGTTATACAACGGTTTTTTAAACAATCAACAAAATTCAAAGAGGCGGTATAATAATCACGATCTGAGATAATGATAAAATAATGATAAAAATCTTCACGTTTAGAAAAATATTTACGTGTAGATCATGCGATCATGCAATCGGTAGACATCGTGAGCTGCAGGTTCAACGACCTTCATTGCTCACACCAACATGACAAGTAGCATTATCTATTTATCTACATCGTTATCCATCCCCGTCTATTCTCCAACTTACCCTGAACAATTCAACGAACAGATCGCACTTGTATAATACCGTTTAAAGGTATACATTCAGTCCCATAGTTCCATATACTTTATTTTCCAGACGTTTATATTGCGTTTTTAAAATGGCTAAATAACTATTTTTTTTTAACTATTTCACCACGATCGTATATAGTCGTGATAATAATTATTATTATTATTCGTTTCGAAATGACTTGTCTTCAAAAATATCTTTACGCCTAATAAAAGCGAGAAAGAAGTAAAGACAGAGAGAGAGAGAGAGAGAGAGAGAGAGAGAGAGAGATAGGTAGATAGATAAACAGGTCAATAACCAGCAAAGTACATAATCGTACGTAAAAGTGAAATTTATAAACAGTAATATGTAATATCGCCGTGAGTGAGTATTGCGTGAATATTACTCACGCTTTATCGTGTCTCTCTTGGATTGTGTCAAATCTAGTAAACAGCAATTGTTCATATGAAACAGTTTATTTTATGAACGAAACTAGGAAACCTAGACCCAACCATGACGCGATTACTTAACTCCGCAATATAAACACAGACATTATAACTATAGGCTGATATACCTACGGTACGCATCATAACATAAACGTTGCGTAATATCCATGCTATTATGCCAAGTGGTATAGTGTCAACAACTCCGTGCTCTAAATAGTCAGCTAAATTTCGGCCAAACAACAAACTACATGTATTCTATTCTCTAAATTTAATCTCAGCGGGCTGGGATCACTGACACACTCATTGCTATTCATTACTGCATAGATCTTGCTTGATTTTATATACTTATCAATAATAAAGTATATCGTCTTCATCTACATTATATTCATGCAATAAAAATTGCTTATACTAAAAATCTTCTCATTGATATCTATAGAAAAAATTGATTTTTGGTCTAACCTTTTTAGGTCAAGTTCAGCTCGTATACTACAGAATCGTTGTAGGCAGCCCCAAGTCGATAACATGACACAGAACCAAAGGGCATAAAGCTCGGTTAGGTTGGATTAGGTTAGGTTTGAGAATATTCTTCGTGAATTGTAAGGCTGCTTAATTCCACGCCATCTGCAAGACCGCTTTGTTGATTTGCGATGTGGGTCAAGACTGATAATTTCCCTACACCGATGTGCCTGGCATTTGAAAAACTTAAACGTTCACTTAGAATAACTTGTTCATAATTGACAACCATTTTTATTTTATTTTTTTTTATTTTATTGAAATTTATTTATGTAATGAAGATGAATACAGGAATCAGTCATAAGCCTTGTGGTGAATTAAATGTATAATCAGACGATATAATAGGATGAAAAATTGAAGCATGCAGATATTTGTTTGAAAATCATCATTTTCGAGAAAAATATATTATATACGTATGATTATATTTACGCTCGAATAATTCGAAGCCTTAATAATATGTATACACGTGATACAGAAGACGCGAGCGATTGACGTCATTGCGTCCATCTGTCAACGACACTAATCAAACAAGTCAACGTTCTCTTGCTTTATATTGAATTAAATCCTTCGGTCTTGCAATATTTTCAGCTCCTTCGTAACATTTCTTGTAGTCATGCCCCATCTCAAACTAGTCAATTTCTCATTTTTGCTGCTTCGGACCGTCGATAGACCGTTATAACCATTTTTAGTGCAAAACTATTCACAACATTGGCGGTCAAATATTTTAATCGCACATTTGTCTGCTAATTAATTATATAAGTGATAAATACGGTTGATTTTCAATGGATAATAGTTAGTATGATTAATTAATAATTATTACGAATTGTAGCGCATTTCTAAAAATATACGAAGAAAGATTAGATCCTCCTTAATGTACGACGCGAAACTATGATTTCTTTCGTGTGAAGATTACGAGTCGTCGACAAATGTAAGAAAGAAAAAAAAAATCCACGTCTACAGCATGTTTATAATTTTCAAACGATTGCTGATCGTCTAGAGTTACCTAACGATTACACGCGTATGATGTTCTGACGTTTAGTTTAGTCTTATTCAATTGGCAAAATTATATATGTTCAATGTCTACCTCCAGGTATTTGAAAATGACATATGAAACGGCTGTATTACATGTTTAGACACACGCGATGGATGTCTGATACGGAAATAAAATATTAGCAACAAGAGTCTTGACGATTATTAATAAAACTGTGTAAGCATATAAAATAAAGTTTGTCTCGTGCCGCAGTTATAGACTAGAGACGACTTCTTTAGAACTACTTGATATGCTAGACACACACGTCCCATTTGAGTAAGTGAGACTGTCGGTCGTAACACTTTCCAGCATCGTTCTCCAATTTTCTCTTTATATTTTTTTTTATGCTTCTTGTTTCTTGTTTCTTTTTTTACCGTAACGCATTTCACCTCGAACACAATGATTCAGATATGGTATAACTCCTCGAAACACGATCATATGATGATAAAAATAATAACTTTTAATTTACTGCGAGAATTCTCGCACCGTTTAAAAGTACCTACATATTATAATATCGTGACGTAGGATTTTATTCATTTCCTTATTTCACGGCTGTTCTTGAAGAGTTGAAATATTTGCGTATAAGAATTGAGAACTACGTATTTACGACATGGTTTTTGGCAATAGAAATAACCGCAACCAGTTTGCTATCAATAGATCGTATCTTATTCCGTTAAATTTTAACTTTATAATTTTGAGCGGCGTAGAGCTGGACAAAAACTTTAACCAAGCACGTTATTCGATAAATTTTAAAACAGTTACATATAGTATGTACCTACGTTTCCACAATTTTTATTTGCGTGCTGTGGATTACGCAACGTTAAGAAAACGCTAAATTAATAATTCAACTCTTATTTAGTTGGCTAACATCAAATAAATGCTGTGTAATATCTCTATATACGCATTCGAAAAAATAGAAAGTCATCGTCTTATTGTTTATAATTATTAACTATTAATTTCAACTATATAACTACCTAAGTTCACATATTAAATCTACCGCGATATCGAACCGAAATTCGTACCCTACATATAACTCATACTTTATAGCACGTGTATATCTGTATGTACGTATACGTATACCTAATTATTGGCATAATGTCGCGCCATTTTTTACGTCATTGTCAAAAATCAACATGTTTCATCGCACGTGTGTCTTTAAAATGTTTTCTTTATATTTTTAGTTGTGGTTTTTATTCCTGTTTACATTTTTTTCGAAATCGCATTATTACGAATATCATTATTATATGTATACATTTATACAAGTTATATCTGTTGATTGGTATATTTACTTGTTTATCTTATATTCAATAATTATTGCCGTTCATCTCACGTACTCGTTTTCGCAACGACGCGCTGTTTTCTCCTTGGAATTTCGTTTCTAAACATCTTGGCCATCTAACTGACATCGTGCTAATTTCCACCTTGTATAAAAACCTTGTGCTAAATATTAGCTGAAAATTTGCTCTCAATTTTCATTTATTTGAAACTCTATTTCAAGCGTACTTCGCTTTTCAAAACATATTGTATATTTGCGCACCAAATTATTTCATAGTCATCTTGTTTTAAGCTAATAAATGGTAAAAATTTACCAACTAATTCAAATGACAATATTTACATTCAGTCTCGTCGTCAGTCTCTAGAACACGGTATCGGATAACGACTTATGAAGACGCACGAAACATTCAATCGTTATAACTAACACGGTTTCGTCCTTTTCTCTCTCTTTCCTTGTAATGTCTTATATAATAGTCACTCCGAAACAAGCCGGGCGAAACGAGACGCGAATTCAATTTCCATTACGAATTATTTACGCCTTTATTATCCCGATATGATATGTGGCGCCTATACTACTCATATTCGATTTTAGACACACGCACACTTTTCACTTCCGAGACTTGACTTGGTCAACCGATAAAAGGTGTAATAAATATGAAGATTCGGATTCCATATACGTTCCGCAATCCTATGGCACGCGCATGTTGATACATATCTTCAACTCGCAATATGACTTGAGTATATTAACATTTTTTTAGCTAACTATTATACCTCCAGAAAACAAAAAACCGCTAAGTTTTATTGCGGAATTACGATATAAATTACGTAATATTTAACCGGACCTTTGAGTCGATCCATTACTGAAAGTTCATCCGTGATAACGTATTTATCAAAGGTTTCGGAATTTTTCTTTTTTCCACAATATTGTGACAACTATGATTTGTTGCGTAAAAAATGGAATATATAAAATCTTATCTACGAAAGCCTATTAAAAAACCATTCGTTCATTCGTTGCTATCAAGACTTGTATGTACATTCATTTTTATGAACCACAATCGTATCCATGATTAACTCGTATCATGACTTGCTGTTGAGCAGATCTATATGTGTATGCGAAAATCCTCTGCATTTAAATTCTATTATCTTTGCATCTTTGTCAACAAACTGATTGTTCGGATGCTAATATGAGAGTTGTTTAACATCCTGGTGTTTGTCGAAGTTAACAAATACCAATTAGTAACTGAAGTATGTGTAGACTGCCACTCGATTATATATTTATCTTTATTCTATATAACCCTGTGAATTATTATTTTATTACTCATAGGTATTATTCGCCCTCTGCAGTTCGCATAAGATAGTTTTAATGCAGCATATATTTACAGTAGTTGGTAGACCCCGATTTTTTGCAATACCGAAATTAGTATACTGAAATATTATCAAACAAAACCAAGGAAACACTGCTAAAAACCGTAATCGTCACAAATGAAACCAAGGGCATCTTCATTTTTCAGTATATCGGTTTTATCCGTGATTTTGATATTTTGGTATACCTACTGCACTGAGTTTTCGACGTTCAGCAATGTGACGATCTCTCCATATTTTGGTACAGGTATTCAAAGTCGATTTCAATACCGAAACATTAAAAAAATAAAAAGAACCGAAAAATCTCGGTACCTCAAGCAATGCTTTTGTTCTTGTTGGAAATGAGTTAGAAATTGTGAGGTAAAAATTATCACATTTATATAGAGTTTCATGGTGCTTGCATAATATTAGGCTCATACCTGCGCAATGTTATTTTAAAAAGGCGAAGACGATGATTTGAAAACGAGTTCGAAGATGGGCGAAAAGATTTTCTTGTTGCGTAATCGAGGACATCGTTCTAGTGGCACATTCGTCTATTTTTGCTTGTTGGCAAACAGAACCTTCGCATTCTATTGCAAACCTAGATCACGTCCAAAATTGTCTTTGTGGCTTTCTACCAATTACGAAATCAGTTATGTGTATTCGTTTTTATCGAGAGACATCGCTTCGCTGTATTTTTACGCAATTTTATTAGTGACATGATAGTGCACTGAAAAATTCAAACGAATGCCGATACATTTATAGAATTCAGAAATACATATCGTTCTAATCGCGACGTAGATTTTGAATCGATTGTCAGTAGGGGAAAAAAACGAACAATGATTTTATCATTAAAAAAATGGTAAACGCGATATCACTTACATTTTTGATGGAAAGATATGACAGAGCCGAGTAATCGAACCAGACTTGAAGGCGACTTCGTTTACAAAACCCTGGGGCTTTATTCTGAATGATAAAGCGAGCTTAGAAGTGGCTTTACTTAACATACGTCCGACACAACTCAGCTTTTATGAGTTATGAAAGACAAGAATCGAATGATAATCTTCAGTCTGATCAAAGACCTTGTTATTATTGTTATCGCTCTTGACTGACGTACCTGTTTATAGTTGTATCTGTAACAATTACTTCATCCCAACTCTCGTGTAACGTAACAACATCACATTTCAAACCGGAACAAATCCATCGTCTAGGAAGCCTATTCAAATTGTGAAACAACATTGACTATGAGATTGAAAATTGATAGTGTTATACAATCGGGGTGTATATTCGTAATTCGCGTAACACCTCTTCAAATAGACAATATTTGCATATGTACCCTAACTATCTATCATCTTGTCGACATTCTCATGTATCAATGTCTATTTCCTTGAGTGTTGCTGCATGACAGATTCAGGATCTGTCGCTTTTCATTTGAGCCATGGCAGATATTAATGTATTGAAAATTCCTACTGACAAACTCCTCGACGTGTAGTAAAAGGGCAAGAAGAAGATCTCTGGTTTCAATAGAGAATTTTTGTGGAATTATTTTTCTCGAGATCTTTATGACTAATTGCAATGTCAACGATTGCAAAAATACCCAACATGACGTGAGTTTGTTCAGTCTAATCAAAGCATAAATTTCGACGGATTAATTGACACAATCACTAGTTGTTAATCTTATGTTAGTAACGTTTGTATCTAGTATCAGAAGTGAGAGGGATTTCGAGATAAATCTAGGGTATGGTCAGAACCCGTAACAATAATAAACACATACGATCGAAAGTTTTCCGCTCACCGTGTAACAAGGTTGTTCAATAAGAAGTTCAATCTCGTCTGCTACTGCTCCGGAATAATATGCCGAATCATGATATCAAGAACTGTCAGGCAAACTGCAACGATCACGGAATGTAACGCCAGCTGTTGAGCCTGCTGTTTCCTCAGCTGTTACCAAAAAATATTTTAATTCGTGCGTTTTAGCGTTTAATTATACGATATGCTACAGATTAATGATATGAAAAGTTCTTTCATACCTTTAGAAAAAAGTAGGACCATGTGTTATCTACTCATTAATTATAGATAGAAATACAGTTTTTGTGCATCCTTGAATATCATGGTGAAAACCACACGTCGTTAATGCTCATTCATGCTCGGATGATATTTTGAATTAGGGTCCACCTAGATCTATCCCAAATTGATATAAACTAAAATGAAATAGTTTATAAAACGTCAACTAGACTGTGATCTAGAGATGAGTATATTATCATGTTTGAAAATATCATCCAATTTGTATTCACTTAGTTTTTGAAGATTGAAAGGTCAAGCGAATGCCTGTTTAATGTTTACATCAGGTGAATGATTATATTCGTTTGTTTTGGTGGTACAATTCAAGCTAGTCGAGAAATTTCCATTGATATTTGAAGGTGATAATCAGCATACTAACTTCAAGGTTTTGCTATTATGTTTTAGATACTAGGCCAGCCAGCTGTTGGGCCATTCTTGTGGTGTGACTACTCCTTTTGGTCAGACTACTGTTTGGCAGTGTTGCTCGGTTCCTACTTCTATCAAAGTAGTTTGACGTCGGTCACACGTAGCAGGAATGGACACATCGGGCTCGCCTGTACCGGATGCAATCCACCCTCTTGTAGAACAGCTGCAAGAAGCCCTGGTGCTTGAGACCAAATATCAACCCAATCTTCAATTACCTATTACCACCCAGGTGAGTCAAAGTATTATACAAATTCACTTAACTTATCTCATTCAAGCTAAGAACCAGTTTTCTTTCTGGTAAGTTGAAAGTTTATAACAATTGTGTATTCAATTTTGTGGATTTTTTCTTTAAAGAATGATGAAATAACCATTGGTGCTCGAGATGGGTCGGCACATGTGTTACGTTGTCTGAAGGTGTGGTACGACTTACCTTCGGACGTTTTCTTCATCGCGATCAATTTGATGGATCGTTTCTTGACCAAAATGAAGGCAAGACCTAAACACATGGCCTGTATCAGCGTGTCATCATTTCATATTGCTGCTGTTCAAATGGCACAATCCCTGGATGCGGACCATTTGGTTTCCATCTCTCAATGCAAATGCACCGGCGGTGATTTGAAACGTATGTCCGAAGTCATCCGAAATAAGCTTGGATGGGCCCCAGGCACGCAACTTGTTACGGCTCTTACCTTCCTCCGACTATTCAACGTCATGTTTCATGCTGCTGCGGCACAGCTAGGACTCGCCGAGTTGTATGCAAGCATTGTCAAAGTGTGTACAAGCATTTCTATCATTTTATCTAACAGGATTCAGCAATTTGCTGAGACTTTATTTCCTCATTTTAACTGTGACTGAATTTTATAGGAATCGGAACTTCTCTTGCGACTGGAGATGGTTGCTTGTGATGGAAATTGCGCGAGCTTAAGACCATCTGAAGTTGCATTGGTTTTGCTATGCACGTATTTAGATGCAGCTGTAAATCGCCTAGACAACAACGCTGACGCCACCATGTCTCTTCCAGGGATATCTGGCCCATCTACTTCGAGCTTAACAATGGCTGCTACTCCGGCTCACCAAATGCTTAGACTTGTTGACTTTGCTGCTGAACTGCAGAAAATTTGCAAGGTAAAAAATTGGAGGAGCTAGTATTTGATAGAGCTTCTGATTACTTTAGCCAGAAATTGAAGGTTCTTCAGTTTATGTATTCAGTAATTTCAATTACGATCATAACACTACTATAAATCACTTTTAGATCCCGGATGAAAGCTTCTATCGAACACACGAAGCAGTGGGTGCTATTTTGAGCAAATACAACGCCCAGGAGCAAACACCTCATAGGCAGAGACTGGTGTGGAGATTGTCCTCAAGAACTGCGCGTCTTTTGCGACCAACGGATAAATTCACATCAGTTCTACCAGCCATTGCTGAACATGCTCCGATTCCGTCACCTAGCAGGATTAGGTATATATTTATAAATTATGATTCAAGATTTTTTTGAAGTACATACATGCAGTCTCGTCATTACCACTCCATTTTCAACCTTGAGGCTTTGTTGTACTTATGATCATTTATATTGCATCATGCGATCTCAAGGAGTTCTCAGAGCTCGCCTTGTTTTTAGAATATTCTATATTATAGAATAAAGTATCTTTGAAAAGGTGCAGCTCTGTCCTTGGGACTACGTATGTTGAAGCTATGCATACTAATTTATTAATAAGCTTTTTTTATTAAAAAACAATCTATATACAATCATCTATTGACCTTGTTTGAAATGAATCGTAAAATGGTTCATAATCATAGAATATATGTCTGGTAGAAGTTTGGAAGACGGAGATTTATTGTAAAATACTTATTGTCACGGTCTATAGCTGCACCAGCATGTGTTATAGATGATTGTATTTTTTTAGTGAAGAAAGAAAAGTGTGAATGAATTGTGTTCATATTATTTGAAACATTAAATCATATGAACGTCTTGAATCTACCTTTCTGGGTAAAGTGGAAGCAGCGTTAATTGTTTTCACTGATTAGTCCAGCAAATTTTATCTATCAAATAATCTAAGGTATAGTTTGTAATTGGTAGAACCAAGCATCTTTTATTCTAACATATTACTTACCTTTGGTATTTTCTTTTTGATTTTCTTTAGAAAAAATCGGAAATTTGCACGTCGTCATGGCAACAAGAGGCGATAAGATGCCATATTCTCAGAGTGCATCCAAGGTATTTATAAATTGCAGCTCGGGCCATCTTCCCGAAATTCATCACATACTTTTTCACTTTTATATGTCGTTTTTTTATCCAATAATCCCCATTATTATGTTATGCGCATTATTTTCTCGATCAATTTTACTTTATCCTCTTGTTACAATACTTCTACAATAGAATACAACACTGAATACACGGATTAACATATTGTCATAACTTTGAACAGCTCGACAAACAAACATGTGCAAATCTATTGCCAGAACTCAAAACAGACCTTTGTAAATTCAACATCCTCTAGTAAAACTTTTCGATTTTATTGATTGAAAGATACTTCATGAACCAGATGACAAAAGTCAGTGTAATGAGTGTGAGTTCTTGTATTGTGACTAGCAGTATTCCTGATTTTATTTTCATACTAACATCGTAGAATCAATCATTATCTATCCACACGTATTATAGTTTTTCCACAGGTGTTTTTTTTTCCGGGCGATGAAATTGCCAGATAAGGATGGCGTATGTTATAGCTTGCTATTATATGCGAACATTGAGTCTGACAAAGAGTGTGGGTTTACCCAGGAAGGGTTGCGTATGTGTGATTTTCTTGTAGGATGTTGTATGTTAATTACATTGTAAAATAAATGTCTAGTTGTATCACAGAGAGAGGTCAATATGAAGAGTTTTTTCTTCTATAATGTCGTTGAGTATGGATATTAATGAGAATAATAATAAGAATGCTGACAACTCTTTGTTTTACAATAAATATTCTTGCATATTCAAAGTGAAATAATTTAGCTAATATCCTTCTTATCTCATGTGTGTATTTTTTTTTCAAGGTGTGGCAGCATAAGTTCATCATCCAGCTGGAGCAGCGAAGATGAAATTGTCATTGACTGGGATATGGAAAGTACGGACTCACTATTGCATCCTATTGATTGGCCAATTCAATGTTGATTAATTAATGGTATGAATTGAAGAACTTAGAATTACGACACTTCAAATGCCAGTTATGCCAGTTATATTCCAGCTTCTGCCACACCATACGTCAGTTTAAATTTGTATTTTTCATCCAGAAACACAGGTTCTTAATATCATTTCAAAAATATAATTAAAGAGAAAAACCTGTGCGAAGAAGTTAAGGCAGCGAGTAATGAGATCAGTTACTATTTTATTAAATCAACTCTGCGCTCAGCCTACGAGTTTACTAAAGTACTGGTCAATTTGGGATGAGTTTCATCAGTTATAAACATTAGCAAATAGTTTGTAACTATCTGGACTAATTTGATACTTACGTTTACCCAATTAGCCGAAAATTATATATTGTCCTTGTAACACAGTCAAATAGTTGAAACAACAGTAGTAAATTCATAAGACAGGTAATTACCGTACCTGCTAAAGGTGTTAAATTTGATGTAGTTGTAAACTCTGCAGTGCATAGTAAATAAGAATTCTTCTGAACATCTAAGTACATATATTATATAGTTATATATAGTATATGTATGTTTACTAAACGCATTAAAAGCTAAGAAAAGAAAATAATATGAATACAGAAAGAGAAAAAAAAACAAAAAAAAAAAATACAAACAAAAAACAAGGTAAAAAGAAAGTACGAAAAAAAATTATTATAAAGCAAAAAAACAAAAAAAAATTTAATTTTAAAACAAGTAAAAATGTAAAATGTACTAAGTAGGTAAACTTATTAAGGTGGCTTGACATAGCTTATGTTTGAAGAGCTAATTGGTCAATTTAAATTGTTCGGGTTTTGGTTCCAGAATCGTTTCCTCGCGTAGCCTTGTATATTACCTATAGTATCTATATTCCCTAAATCAACCGCACGCAGCTCTATGCTGGAACGGATTACTCTAATGATCTGTTTTGAATAAAGAATTTGTGATACTTCCGATAAGTAGAGGACAAAAGCAAGTCAAACTATTGCTAAATAAATTAACAAAAGCAAGTCAAACTATTGCTAAATAAATTAACAAAATGTATGGTATATAAAATCGTTGATTCTGGAATCATTTAAACCATTCATTGACATTTACAAGTGGTTCCGCAGTTGGCGAAAGGGTGTCATTGGCTTTTGAGAAGAGCCTGTACCGAGGCTGACAGTAGTAGGCTACTCGTGTGGTATGAGGCTGCTAGCGTGACAGTAGTGTGGAGAGAATTATGAAATTTAGCCATTCTAATCTCATCAAAAAGCTCTGTGGCTACTCTCGAGATTCCAATTACATGTGACACGTTTGACGATTTAAAGAAAATGTGAAAATTATATATTTATTTATTAATTTGTTATGATAAAGGAGGCAAAATTATTGAATGTAGCTACCTATATTTTTATATTTGTTTGGTAATTTATTAAATTTAATGCGCATGTCGTGGAATATTATGAGAAAATACCAGAGTTAAAGGATGAATGAATGAGCGTCAGAGTATAGCCAGTTTGTGCTAGTCAAAAGTCACTTTGTTCAATCTCAGTTTTTAATTGCTTGTTTTAATTAAATCGTCTCAGTTTCTATTATTGTGATTAATTGAAACATATAGAAATTTTCTCTATCAGAAAAGATGATACTGATATTTTATCTTCAAATAAAGAGAGAAGGGGAAAAAAGAACATAAATAACAAATTCCAAAATCAACTTAAATCTCAGTGATTGTGAAAATTAGTCACTAAAAACGCGATAATAAATACATTGAAGTAAATTAATTAAATAAATAAAAATAAATATATATCTCAGGGTAATGCTGGCATTGTCTAAATATTCTCTGAGAAACATTACAAACACGCGTTACAATAGAATGTTACAATGAAATCGGCAAATTTAGATGTCCGCGTACCAGTTTTTAGTTACATGCAACCTCTACGGCTTTCTTACCAACAAAATTAAGCGTTTTGGGTCAATTGTAGTTATTAGTTATCCGAATAACGACCATAACATCTACTGAAAGGGGCCTTGATCAATTTTTAGTAATAGAAGTATATTTTCAATCAAAATTCATACCATTCAACGTAGTATGTTCTACGTGCCTGTAAATGGCAGTGGTAATATATATAAATATATATATCATATCTAATCGTTTAAAAGAAATTTTTTAAAATAGCTTAAGTCTCGCCTTAATCACAGTTCTTGTGCTCTACATATATAAGTCCGGTCGTTCTGATAATTAAAATATAAAATTGATTTCATTTTGACATGTGAAATTATTTATTTTATTTGTTATTCAATCGTAGCATGTTCTACGGCCGCTCGGTCATGGCGGTATCTCTTGCAATGACTAAAAAAAAAAAAATCAAATAAATTATCCATCAGACGTATGTTTCTTTTTTTTTTTTTTTCTTTTTATTTCAATTCAGAATTATCACCACCATAGAATTTGTTCTGTCGTTGCTTCAGCACGTTATTACCTCCAATTCGATCAGAATGATTTATTTCATTAATAATTGATTAAATACCAAACAGCGATAACGAATCTTTAGAATCACAACCATCGGATCAAATTCAAGTATATAAAAATTATTGAGAAAATGTATAAATAAATAAATAAAACTGAATTCTGTTGGTATGAATTGTTGTGGGGGTTTCGGGGAAAGGAAGATTTTTTCATAATTATGTACAAATTGACAGTCGCCAAAATGACATATCATAATCCATCTGAATTGTCGTTATCTCAATCTACTGTTTACTTTCCAAATTTATTGTTGTTTCACTAGTAGTGAGAATGAAAATTGCCTTTCCCGGTTAGCTGACTCTTGCATCGAACTTGTAACAAAAAAATCTATTGAAGAAAAAAAAAATAATAATAACCGAGCAACATCTGACGTACTAATGTAAGAGATTTTTCCTAGAATGTAGTTAATAAAGTGATAAACGTAAGTACCACCACGTTGTTACATCTGTGATACATCAGCCAGCCAGCCAAGTATAATCTTAAAAAAAAAAAATACTGTCAAGAGTACAAAATAATTATTTGAATTCGTTGAAGGAATCAATGTGAATAAAAGTATTTCAAAATACCCTTTAGAAGGGTACAAGATCTCAGTCAAAAAAATTCAGTCGTATAGTGCATTGTGTCATGTGTCAGAGCGTAGAATTCATAATCGGGCAATCTTTTATATTTAGGATGTTCTTTTTGTTTTGAGTTTATGGTTTATGGTAATAACATTTATTTTTTCAAAGTAGTCAATTGTGGCTGCTAAATACTGCCAGGTAAACAGAATAAAATGCACCCTGCGCACTGTATGAAACTTGACTACTATACATCTTCACATTCAAGTTATACAAATGGTTTTAATCTAGAACTACGTTGAGGAGTAAATTTTCTTAAATTGAGATTTACATAAACATGATGAATTCGAACTGTTAATAGAAACGATTTTTAGGCAGCATGAATATACATATCGTGATCTTTTTTTTTTTTTTATATTTCAATATTCTTCTAGTGATCATCGGTAATAATAATAATAATACTCATGTGATTTGAGTTGAGTCTTTTTTACTCAACTGAATGAATTTTTAATCGGTTCGTTTTTTGTGTACTTCAAAGGAAAAAACAAACTAATCAGTCTAAGGAAAAATAGAGAATTTATCTGAATCTTGAATTATAATAATCATTCGGAAAACAGAAATGGTTTAATTGCTTTTCAGAATAATTCAAGCTTGTCTTTATCTCATTCGACACTCAAATACGAAGATCTCCCAAAATTAATTGACGTCGTGATTTCATATTCAGAGCGAAATGAAATGGAATAAAATGAAAGCATGTACTGTGCATTGTTTGACTGAATTTTTGTGATTACATGTGAAGCTATTTCTGAAGCTTCATATTTGAATAAAGTGTAAGAGAGTGTATGTTCATAAAAATATTTAAAAAAACAAACGTAATTTATGAAATATGATTCTGAATGGTGCAAGTGTATCATCAGATAAGTGGGTCGGCAGGGAAGCACATAACTCTTGTATATAGCAAAAAAAGTGTATTTTCTGTTATGTGTTGAAACGCCTCTGTCGATTTTTGATGTTAAATATCTTATTATTATTGTATAACATTTGATAAGAGATAGTGCACAATGTTTTGCCCCTTAAATGTTTACAAAAAAAAAAGAAAAAAAAAATGAAAAATAATTATAAATATATATATGTATATACATTCATGCATACACAGGGTGAAGCGAGATAACTGTATGCACCTTGAAAATCAAGCACATGCAAAACTCTAACAGAATTTCTTTGCCTCGTTTCCAAATACTAGACAAGATCGCCAACCGATTCTCATCATAGTTGTGGGTGGATAAAATTGCTATTGAGTGGATTTGAAAATGACTGATAACTTTTTCAACTGTACATTTTTGTTGTGTGAAAACTTTTATTGCACTGCTAAATTTTTCATGTGTCGGTTTGATAAAGTCTGACCAGTTTCACGACCTCGTAGAATCGCTGGTAATTGAAATTCTGTGCTTTTTCTGCGTACCTGATTTCTCGAAAGGGACAGTCACCTCGTGATCCTCGTATATATGTATATAATTAATATATTATTGAAAGTAATTAAATATTTCATTTAATGTCATTTGTAGGATTATATCATTCTTTGCAACCTCATTTATATGTATAATCTACATCCCTCATCAATGTAAAACATTCACAATTATACTGTTCATATACCGCATGAACCGCAATTAGATATATACCTAGCATTATAGTCTCAAATAGATCATTTGAATTATATAATGCTATACTTTCATACCATCTTATAAACTCCAATATTCTAAATCTTTTTATTCTATTGTATGTAGATGCAGCAAAAACTTAATCAAACATTACATATAAATAATTGAAATAACAGATTAAATATTCTATAAGATTTTGAAACTCAATTCTCGGACTGCATCAGTGATATTTCATTTTAATGCAATTAAACCACCGGACTTGGCAAACTGACCAAAATCAGTTACAGATTATTACATGAATAATGAAGCAAGTCAATGTTATTTCAATACCATACCGTAAAAATCAGTGCATCGTATTGTGAAATGAATATTAGAAAATGAATTAGAAACGTGGATATCTGTGAATCTTATGAGATTAATAAAAATTGCTTGCCATAAAATATAGCTGTGTACAGCAGTTATTGGTCATTGATCAATTGAAAATCCCTGCTCTCGTTTGTAATAGCAGGTATTTGCAATTGTAAATTACCAATAAGTGCCTTACACGCTAAATATGTCGCGGTGGTTCTTTAATGCAGTGAATGATAGATATAACTGTATTTCTATGAATGGTTACAAAACCACCAGCACCTTTTGTCCTTTTGGATAGTAAGAAAGACATGATGAGTTCTTCAAATGATTTGCTACTATTATGTGTTAGTTATCATCTAAAATGTCTGAGGTAAAATAGTTGGATTTCAAAAAGATTTCTGAAACAAAGCAGTGAATCAAATATCATATAACGACTAAATGCTGTTGTTGTATCATTCGATATATATCTTAAATGGAATTAAAGTGAATTAACCCTGTAATATAAAGAAGAATCAGGAAATTTTTCCAAATTGATACAATTTAATAAAATCACTTAAGTCCTTTACCATGACTTCCGTGAATTTTGGTGTTAGAAAGAAATAGAATGTAGTACGGTGAGTTTATTCATATATAAAGAATATCACATGCTGGTCACATATTAATATATGAATATGTAATTGTTATAAAAATAATATCTGACTGACAGCGACTTGTCCTTTGCATGCCGTTGCCTGATTAAAAAATAAATTCTCAAATTGTAACAGTGTAACTGTATAATGATACATTAAATTTGTAATGCACAAAACAAACTCATTCGCAATAAACACAATCTACCATAAAATAATAACCATGGCAAATATTTATTCACATTCATTTATCCATTGTGGAAATATGGTCTCATCTCGTATCTTCGCATACGTATATTAGCTGTACATAAATATTCACTATTGCATTGAGGTGTAGTAGGTCAATAAAATGTAAGAAAATTTATACGTTATAAATAAACTTGTACATACATTACAATTACTCGAATGCTATACGTTATTATCCAATATGTTTTAAATAAAATGTTACTCCTATTCGATAATTATCTTTTTGAACATTTAGGTTTTAATTCTAATGTAGAACACTTGTGCCAATGCTAAATCAAAATATCACTCTAACCGCCGTATTCATCAACGTCCGTTGAACGTTAAACCGCCGTAATAGATAACAATCCCTAAAAATCTTTTGTTTTATATGTATTCAAGTATATCCTTACAGTGAAGATTCGTGGATGCGGATCACTTGTTGAATGAATCTGTGTTCAATCCATTGTGAATTCATTGTCCAGCATCAAAAAGTGATCCGCATCCATGAATCTTCACGGTATAGTATATTAAACAAAATATTTCGACGGATTTTATCAATATTACGGCGGTTAAACGTTTGACGGACGTTGATGAATGCAGGAGTAAATAGCATCTCAAACAAATCACCTTCAATGTGGTGTCTAATTTCCTAATAACCAAGACAACTATCATCGTAAACTACTTGTAAGAAACTGATATCAACTATTAATCGAGCACTCCAAGTACAATAAACTTTCCAACAACTTTAAACTGCATTTTCGTAGTTTATTGCTATTGTTTGAATGGGTCATTCTACTATATAAATTTACTGTCATACATTTATACATTCGTATAATCATGTTGGCCATGACTCCATGACGATTGCAAAAGTAAATTTAGAAGATCAAATATTTAGTTTTTGTTTTGGTAGAAAATTTCTCAATTATCCAGGTGAAAACCCTATTCTTCCGCAAGCACTGTAATTGTGTAATACACCTGTACCTTGTCAATCTTATAGTCATGTCCAAGAATACACAAAATGCTAATCAAAGGCTTTTAGAATCTGCCAAACGCAAACAGATTACTGCCAAGGAGTCTGGTCGATCAACTAAAAAGCTTCGTGAGTGCGACAAAGCAGACACATAATGCTTTTATACCGATTTGTGTCATACAATCGCTTTGCTTTTGGCCATATCTCTCCTTCCTAGATTTTGTTAAGCAGTATATGATTCTAATTTCTCTGAACTCTTTATATTCTACATCCTGTATAGTGTATCAATGCTATCGCTTGATATACACAATTGTCATAATTCAGGATCAACTCCTGATGGCACAAGTCAACTATTGCAGTCGATGAATATTCCGGGATGCCATGGGGCTATAAAAGAAAACTCTGCAAAACAACGTGATAAAGCAAAGAAGCAAAAAAGTGGCTTGCAAAAGAGATGTGTAGCATCGGGTATGTGCATGTCGTCTTTTAGAGGGTGCATCAAAGTACCATTGTCACGATTTTTCTGATCTTTCACACTGTGAAAAGTATATTCCGTTCTTTTCAAACTTGCTGTGTGAATAGCAAATTTTATGACAATACGTAAGTGATCAACTGGATCATAGTTTTCGTTTGATACTCTTAGTTGGGAGAGCAACAGTTCCAATTACCCCGCAAATGATTCGCGTCGCTGTTAAAGAATTACAGACAAGGAGAGTTTACATTAGTTCTTCATTGATTGCGAGCCATTTGCGGCGCTTCTATCCCATAAAAAGTGATCCAGCTGCACTAAAAAAAGAGTTGAGCGAAAAGTTGGATTGCGCTGTACTTGTAGGACTGATTACTAAATGTGGAGATGATAAATATTGCATACCAACGTTGCGCCAACAAGCAAGTTTGGACAAGACAGCTCTCACAGCATTTTGGGATGCATATTATAGGGTAAATGATACTCGTTAACAAATATACAATGACTCAGAATATACCAATTACTGCATATTTCTTTATTGAATTCTATTCAATATTTTGTTAAGCAGGAATAATAGAGTGCATAACAGAATGAAAGAGATCGAACGTTACTTCTTTGAAAGTTCGATTCGTGAATTAATTTCTCTACTTTCAGAGCGGGGCACCATCAACCATGGAGCAACCTTTTGCTTAAGGAATTACAAAAGTAAGGCTATACAGAAGAAAAATGAAAAAAGTGTTACTCCAAACTGCAGGCTAAACTGATAATTATCAAGATCTTGATGAATATGAAAGTTAAAGCCATAAATAACGAAAATATCAGAGTTTATATCACCTTCCAATATACGATCAGTACTGCAGTGATTTCATGAGGGATGATAAGTAAATCAGCAAAGTACTTATCTCTTAATTATTTTTATTATTTTAATATCTAGTGACTAATATTCGTTAGTAGTTCATTCTAAATCAAGAATACATTCGAACGATCGGCTGTTACATACTTTATGTTCATTTTATATTAATATAAAGAATATAATGCGTACTGCTCTATGGTATAATCTTATTGAAAAATTATCTGCACATAGGATATCATGTATTTATTTTTTGTAAACGGTAACGATTATCGATTTGTAACTGTTATCACATTTGTAAATGGCACTTGTAATATTATTATATTACAATTCTTGTTTCCCTGGGCAAATTACACCTCTATCTTAACTATTTACTTTCTAAACTAGGAATTGAGTAATTTTTAAACGCATTGCGACGCTCAAGGGCTTGAATCTCTTTCAAAAGACTGGCTACCGCGTGCCTTAGTTGATGAAATCGTCCCATAGATAATTCAAACGTTTTGCATTCTCCTGAGCTCAAAGTCCATTCCATGATAATACTTGGTTCCAAAACTCTCGATAACACGCTGAAAAGGATAAACAATCTTATAGACATTTATTTTCAATATTTAATCTTCTGATTTAAGTTCTATGTTCTGTTCATACAATGCTATGGTTTCAAGTGCTTCACTCAATTATCTCAATTTGTAAATTATAGTAATCCACAGTATCTTACCTTGAAGAAATGTTGATATCCACTCGCCACCGACACGATTTTAACTCTGGATAAAACTGGGTAATGTGAATCAATTCATTCATCAAAACTACTCTTCTTTGTCCATAAACAACCGTCGATAAATCTTCTATGCAATCAGGAGATAATCTAAATAACAGATAATTTATATGCGATAAAAATTCATAGATAGATATAATTTAACAAATGATAGGCAATCCATCATCGATGATAATCAATAAGTATTTTTGGCAAAAATTTTACTCGAAAAACATATTTCCATAAATTTGTTGTATTTTTCGTTTTCAAATGTAAAGATCGATTTTATACCCACTTTAAATCTTGAAGGCATTCCCTAAACTCTCCAGGCTTAATAGAACCTGCTGGAGATCGTAAATGGGTGTGCAAGATTTTTAAAACCGCACTATACCATTGATCAACATTTTCCTGTGATATATTATACTTTTCACAAATTCGATCCAGCACTCCTTCCTCAATGTGATCCCTTTGTATAGACTTGACAGCGACTGTTAAGACAGAAGAATTTTGTACATACATATCTACGGTTTTATTTAATCTTTTTTCATATCCAATTATTAACATAATTAACAAGTGGTTAGAAGAAAATCGTCGGATAACATTCTTGGCGTCTGTGAAATGAATATTTATGCCCTTATTAATACATTGCAAAAATATTTCGTTTACAATAATTGGCAAAGGCTTGGACAAAGAAAGAGTCGAACAGTGTCAGCTGTCACGAAGTGATAAATAACCTCAAAATAATAAGAATAAAGATTCCTGGAACGCGTCAGGGCTTGTCACTTACGTTGTATCAAAGGGCGGATAACTGGTTTTTTAAGCTCTGCTAAATATTTACTTTTACTTCCTAAGCAGGATATTTGTGCTTGGAAAGTTGTTGACATATTTAATCAGATTGAATTGGAATGAATAATGTCACAGATCTGCGGACTGTCTGCTGGGTGAAAAGCGTGCGTAGTTGAAAACTGAGAAGACGATTGGTTTACGCCTACGCAGATCGAAGATCATACCTATATTTCATTAGAAATTATACGTGGTGATAGTTGCCATGTCACTTTGACACCGCAGGGCTAATTGATTGCTAGCAGACAAAATGCTTTTCCCTAATATTATAATTTCATGGATTTGCCAACTAGTAATCTAAACGGAACGCGTTGTTTCACCATATTTTTAGTGGCAGTGACGGTGTTTGATGTGCCTAAAATATTTTTTAAATAAACTAAAGTGGAATGATAAGAATTATTCAATACAACTATCCATTATTTCGAATGATTTTTTTTTCCGTGATATCGAATAATTAAATTTATAGGTTGGTAGCGTTGAGGACGTCATAGATTTTCCATTTTCCTGCGCAAACCGTGCGCAGGAAGTAACTTTTCTCCGCTCATTTCATTCATGATTGTTGACGCTTTTCCGGTGCGTACAGGCTGCCGAGTGTTTTTAAGCTTAAAAATAATCATCATGGTATAATAATAACAAATTTACCTAAAGTGATACAACTGAAAACGACTGAGAAGATAAACAATGAGGAAGATTTTTTTATAACGAAGGTAGACACACATATGCTTCAATGCCTTTTGACCTTGTTCGATATAATTACGAAAATTAAGGTTCGCCATCTTTGGTTGCATTTCATAAGAATTTTTTATCCTCATGACAAAAAAAAGTTTCTTTACACTTATTTCGTGAATTTTATTGCGGGATATATCACCCACTTGTGGATTTGGGTAACCCTTTATACAAATTGTCAACAATGTAGTCAACAATATTTATGTTTAAAAATTCTTACATTTAGGTTATCGGTTTTACAACTAAAAATTCTCTCATTAAATCCGACAGTTATTCCTTTTGCGATGTCCTAAGCCCAAGAGCTAAGCCAGATACCGTCTATTGGAAAAGTCGCAACGTAAGTATATCGCTTAGGTTATTACTGATATACTGATTTAAAGAAAATTCATATTTTTCATCTTTTATATTTCTTTCCATCGAAATTCAAAGCACTAATCCCTAGTTTATTTTACCCAACAACAAGCCTCTGTCAAAGAGACTATTGTTCGTCATCAACTATTTAAAAAAAAGTTTCACATCTCTGTCTTTTAATCAGATTAAATATAACATCGAAACAATTTTTTCCATTATTCTATCAATTATCATTAAATTCTGAAATGAACTAGTCTGATTGCTCAATATCCATCATGAAATTGTACATTATTGCAAAATCAGTCCAGTCTCTGTTTGAAAGTAAATTTTTATCTCTTGATGAGCGTGTATCCCAATATAGGCTGAATATTTTTATAGTTTATCAATGAACAACATAAGTATGTTATACATTCATTATGTATAAATTTATGGTGTAATATACCATTGTGAAAAATGTATCTCAACATATTATGTGGCTTTTTATTTTTGATTGTCTAAACGCAAAGAAAGAAGAAGAAAAAAAAAAACGAAAAACTATTTTCTTTACATTTCTCTCGACAGATGTTTAGTCCAGTGCAAATAAAGCAGGAATATACAGGGGTGGAGGATGCTAATCAGAGTGGTATTAACGGTGTCCCAGGTAGTTCTGATTACCCGGTTCAATTCACAAATCAAGACGTTGAATACATGTATCGTCAACTTCCACAACTTTGGGGTGCTCAATTACATCAGAATCAAATACCCATAGATATGCCATCGAAGGGTGAATCCTTGGCTCGTCAAGATCTGTCTCAAATGGGAGTAAGTATATTTTAAATAAAAACTTTTCGAATGTCTCATTTATTGTATGTGTTTGATCCCCAAAGACCACTGAAACAACGAAGTTCATAACGTCTAATCAATCTGTAAGAAACTAAATTTTCATATAGAGATAGAAGTATAACTTGAAAGAAAAACCAAGGCTTAAGCATTAGCCAAGTTTTTGCAAGTATTTCAGGAGTCAACAGCTTCTAATGTTACGATGCTGGGACATGCTTGAACTTATCTTATCTAACTGCGTATAAGCATACCTTGTTCGCTATCCGGCCAGCGGTCAAAAACTTTCTGATTTCATTTTACTTGAAAAATTGTCAGAGGGATATGTAAGATATCTAATTCAAACTTTCATAACTATTTTTCAGCCTTTTAAAGAAAACATTCCTAGCCAGGATATATTAGTAACTCATACACTAGGCAGACTGTGCTAAGTTTTTTTTAATTGAAATTTATTGTAACATTTAGTTATGAAAGCTTTAAGCAACATTTGCACTTTGTTTGTCTTCTATCAATTTTCACTCACCTGTTTCCCGTGTCGATGAAGAACTCATTCAGAGTTGTTAGAAGTCTGAAAACCCTACATATATCACTTTTAAATCATCCAAGTGTTATATGAAATAGAAATTTTCATCAAATATTATAGTTAAAGCTTTTCAAACTTGTATTAGAACAGTAAATTTCTGATTGGAGTAATAGGAAAAGATTGCGTATTATTTTGATATTCAAACTTTGGTTTGTGATGACTGAGTTGAAAAACTCTTCGTACATTGAGTTAAACGATGGATTCTCTGTGCTAGATCATAACTTGGCGACCTTTCGATAAATAAACAAAAGTGATACAACGTGTGGTGTGAAACATTCAAATCACCATCTGATAATGAAAAATATTTTTACATTTCTACGGCCAGTTCTTACAGACTGAAGATACTCTCAGCGAGGCAAGATATTGGCTGGTATGCATAAAACGAAGTACATGCTCATGCTTCAAGTACTCACTCCAAATTTGAAGCAGAAACTTTACTATCGTAGTACACACTATGCTTTCGTAGCATCTACTCCTATGTACTTAATAGATACTCTTATTTACCTAGTAGATACTTCGTTCATAGGGGTTAATACTATTTTTTGAAGCATCCACTCATAGATTGTAGTCCATGCTGTTGTTTTGGATTCGACGTAGCATTTACTACGCTTTTAGCGAAGTTGCTGGTGGGGCAACTTCTTTCGCCAGTCATCGTCCTCAGCTCTAAAAAAATGGCAGCGTTCATGAACGTGCGAAGAAAAAATTATCGTGTTAGACGAAATCATGACGAAGACGTATACCGAAAATTATTTCAATGAATTTCCTTTCCAAAATCATATTATTACTTGACTTTTATATAGAATACTCTTATACTCATACTTATACTCTACTATAATGCAGTTTTGATAGACAAAACGTTGAGTGGATGGCAAATCAATTTTTAGACGACACTGGAGAAACCAGAGAAGGAGCTCTTTCACACATTCAAAAAATGTGAAAAAAAATCGAGAATCGGTAGCCATAGTAGATACTCCACCATGTAGCATTTATTACGTGAGTGAAATATATGCTACACACCTAGTATTAACCACCAATGCTTGGTAGTAGATGCTACTACTTGAAGCAATTAGCATGTACTTCGTTTTATGCATACCAGCCATTGACTATTTCGAACCTTTTTTTTAGTTGATATTTGAGCTAAGTCGCGAATGGGTTTAAAAGATGAATGCAAAATTACTCAAGAATGTAACAAACACGAAATGGCGTTAAGATTTATTCATGTTTGGTATTCCTATGTTTCATTACAGCAAACTATGCCTCAGTTGGCTGTAACTAGCTACCTTCAACAGCATGCCATGCCATTCCAAGTTTCTCAACATCCCCAAGAAGCAGGCAATGAAACTCAAACAACCCAACAAAATCAATCACACATTACTCAACAGGCTCAACAAAGTCAGCTATCTCAGATCAATCAACAGCAGACAAGCATAAATCAATCGTTATTAGGCATTCCTCCGACGTCACCAGCCAAACATAACGGCCCAGGACGGCCACCTAAGTCATCAGGTGGACCTGGAAGCCTCAAGAAATTAAAATGCCAATGCGAAGTTTGTTTCAAGGAGTTTGGTCATAAAAGCAACTTATTTATTCACATGAGGACTCACAATGGTGAAAGACCTTACAAATGTACTCAGTGTGAGAAATGCTTTACCCATAGCGGTAATCTGGCTATTCATATGAGAACACACTCGGGCGAAAGGCCATACGCGTGCCAAATATGCGGTAAAATGTTCAGTCATAGCGGTAATTTGTCAACGCACTTACGCACTCATTCAGGCGTTAAACCTTACAAGTGCAGCGTATGCGCAAAGGAATTTAGACATAGCGGGAATCTCTCTATACATGAAAGGATACATTCTGGGATAAAACCATTTCAATGCAAAGTTTGTGGGAAGGAGTTTTATCACAGTGGAAACTTGACAACCCATATGAAGAAACATCCTGGGGGATCGAACATGACCTCTGAACAGTGCGAGAATAGTAGTGATATAATAGTGAGTTCTGTACGCAATGTGAGCAACAGCAACGCAGTAAAAAGTGAGTGTAACGATGAGGGTTCGATAGATGATCCGTCTATTCTTAGGTCTCCTCCGAGTTAATAGTATTCAATAAACAAAAAAAATATATCTTCCATCCAAACTTGAGAGAATATCCAAAGCATTTATCACGCGAACATTGCTTCGCTTTTCAATTTTATAAAATAAAAAAAAACTTATCGCTGCACAATATATATACCCTAATTCTCCGTTTAAATTTATAATACAAAGATGACCATAGTGATTGTTCTTTTAACTGTATCATAAGCATATATTAGTATTAGACAAATTTTACTAATACTAAGCTCAAGCTCTCGTCACAGAAACAAATTTGCTTGAACATTTCCCAATCGAAGCATCTTTGTTCAAGTATAATGCAACTATTTTTACTACTTGTTATCGCCAATGTATACAAGACTGACCACAATCTACATTAATGAGCGACAGAACTTAATTTCGCATAGTCATTCGATTTTGATAGCTCAGAAAGCAATTTGTGTTCTTCTTGCTTCTGTAACGCGCATAAATCTCATGGTTTTCCAACTAATTGTGAAACAATCTATCATGTCTTGTATAATCCAGCAGAGTTTTTTATGTGATTCGATTAATAAATAGTGGGTTTTAACGGTCATAGAAACCTGCTCACAATATGAACCTGTTACTGAAACGAGACGCTTTTGTTGCAATTAGCTTTACCGAAAAAGCTTTTACTAACAATGGATGTTAATTATTAGGAGAAACGTTAAGTTGAATTTTTCATTTGAATGCCGAATGAATGTAAGAAAGACCGTTAAATAGAATTAACGTGTTTTCAGAATAAAATATTTTTTCATTTATTCGCACAAAATTTTTACGTGATACGAATAATATTTGTCCATTGATAGTACAAGCGCACATATTGTCTTATATACATACGGTAGGTGAACAATGATTCATCGCATTTAATTGAGATGGATGGGAGAAAAAATGGTGAAAATAAATATAGTGAATATAATAAAAAGTAAGAAGTGAAAAAAAAAAAATCCAAACAATTCTTTTAGATTGTAATGTGTAATATCTATATTGATTTTGATGATTTTTAACACGCATAACTTTCTTAAAGAAGAGAAATAGTGTATAAAAGAGAAGAGAAAAAAGAAAAAATAAGAAAAAAAAAAAAGAAATAGAAAGGAAAAGATAAAAAAATCGTATGTAAAAATTATAAATTTATCTGTAAAATTATTTGAATAGTATTCATACTTCTCATTTAGATTAAATCAGTGCTATGGTGAGTGCAATATTTACTAACATACAAACAAGGTGAAAAATGATAATGGCGGTGTAAAATCGTTGGAACTTTGCTAAGGTAATGTAATCTTTTTATTTAGCCTCTCAGACTTCAACCCTTTGAATACCAAGATTGTATATGTAAAAATCTTAAATGGCAAAATGAGAATGATTTCCCTATTGCAGAGTCTCTTCGGCAAGCAGATTTATCAGAGATAATAATATTTTACAACAAATTTTATGTACATACACCTTATATTGAGAAACTTAAATATTTAATCAATATTTTTTTATTGATTTGTTAAATTTTTAACAACTTTTTCACAGCCAAGTATACCTTCGCTGAGAAATGATTTCCTAATTTGCCACTTCGTTCGTTTATTAAACGAAAAGTGTGAAATGTTACTAACTCAAGAACTGTATCGATACAGTTTATGTTCTTCACGATTCATACGCCAGCATCTGGTGTTTGAAGGGTAAACGAGCTGGAGGATGTATAATATTTATTCCATATTTAAGACTATTATCTAGATATAGTTAATAGTTTACCTCATATCTTAAATGACAGAAATAGTATAATGCAATAGCTTATATTGACTCCATAACATATAAACCCTGAATTACCACATCTCCAAATACCGACTCTCTATCTACATGGTGAATTTTTTATTTTTCTATATCCGAAGTAATGCTATTAAAAAAATTTATGGGATTAGAACTCAATGGTATAATGAAATGCCTTTTCAGCTCTTTCAGTTTTAAACAGAAACTTCCACAGTAAAGGAATATTTTTTAGCTGCTCCGTCCAACAAACTATTGAATTTCATACTTTTATGGTACCTCATATATAATGTTCCATAAAATATTTATTGATTGAAGATTGTTTGAGGGTAGTTCGGTACATTAGTTTCATAAGTGGTAGGTCAAAGCATTTGCTGTAATTGACCTAAAATTAGCTGTTGAATACTATTCTGTAGTTAGATAGTATAGAAAATGATTTTGGATTTCTGTGTTAGAGTGTGAATTCGAAGTATGAAAATAAATTTGGCATTTAATGCAAAACTCTCCTCAAAATATGTAATTCTACATAATGTGAGGATGTTTGCAAAAATTAGGAAAAGATATAATAGCTGTGTTCTATTAATGAAATGTTTAAATAATAAAGAATGTGAAGACTTTCAGTTTTTAAAGTCTGCCTGTAATTTGTATAGCTGATGTACGTCATTTGAGATGTGAAGTAATTTGGTTTAGCTGTGTAAAATCATGATGTAATCCTTATTGGTATTATTATAAATAAATTGATAAATTTATATTGTAATCATCATCGATTTGATATATTATTTTTATGAATCATAACTTCATTGATATTAATGTAACTTATTGATTTCATTATTCTTATCTTCAGCGAGTAAACTTGCATTAGGATAAAAAAGAAATTGTTGTTAAAACAGTGATGTTAGAATACTATCCACCAGAAACAAAGCTGTATCTGTAGTGGAAATTAACCATGTGACATTTATTTGGAAATTCGGAGAGCTGAAAGTAATCGACACAAGCCCAATAGTCGTATTGCACAACGAGGTCGGTCTACGGACTTACATTTCCTATAGAAACAGGCTCTAGGGAAAATGAAATGCAAGCTGGCCAATTAGGAATTCTGAAAGTGCGGGTAACATGTTAATATTATACAAACGAGGTCACATTGTAATGCGAAAGGTGGTGCATTCTTTTTCTAATTCTTTTGTTGATATTGCGTTTTATTATTAACCAGACTTATACATTTATTTATTTTATACTCATCTTTGAGGAAGTTAGACGAATAGTATCCAATAATTGAAAACATCAGACGTAACATATCTTCAGTTATAGTCTTCGACTTGTTTTTGAATCTAATTTTTTACCATAGTGAACATTTGAGTATTGATATTTTGCCCAGCTACAGGTGCATACTGCATAACATTAAGTAATATATATTTGCTGTTAGTCCAGTTTAATTCGAGTAAGGGATAATAACTTCGGGGTATATTTATTTTTCTATCCGACAAATATACAGCTCAATCAATTCAGATAAATAAGTTTTATCCTTAAACGATTATTTATGTATATATTGTTATTTGTTAATTAGATCCATAAACATTATAATGCTACTAAAATGTACTGTTTGTTGTACCGAACGAATGGAATTAATATTTGAAAGTATTCTAGAAATGCTGATACACACGGTCACGTAGTACTCTTGATCGATGATTGTAAATTACCTTTCTGACTGTAATACGAGTTTCTTTTGAGGTCATTTGATAACTGTAAGCGAATTTAATTATCATTTGTACTGTTATAGGTTTTTCTCATGCAAGAGAATCTACTGCTACTTGTTCTGCGATTTAGTGCGTAATGTTTACTGTGAATAGAAATAATTTTGTCAGCATATAGTGAAAGTTTTTTTGACTTAATTTCCCTGCTGATCCTTGTTTCCTGAATGGTAAGAATCTTGAAAACTTCTTTATGATGCCTCCAAGTTAAGATTATCATTAGACTTTAGTCATTTGGTACTTTCGGTACACTATTCATAGAAGCTTCTGAAAATAACGCATTTTTTTGTCATCAGCTGAGAGTTGAATTTCCATTACGTTATAGATCAAGTGATCAATGTGAGATTGTTCCACTGTAGAACTACTTTCTGATGAAAAAAAAATACTCAAATGAAAATGCTTTTGCAACAGTCATATTTAATTTTGTTACAGAAACAGCTGTGCATTGATATTCTTAGCACCAAGTGAGACGCATTTTTATGCTAGAAAGGTACTCACAGGTATTCTCAGACAATGATGCATGAGGAATCTATGAAAATTAAGTCCCTGTATTCTGAGTTATCGAATTTTATCAATTACAAGAAATATATTTGAGGAAAGAATATATTTCGAATGAAGTTATTCAATTCTCAATTGACTATGTAATTGTGGGCACTGCTGTAGTTAGCTATATCTATGTGTAGGTATGTATTCCTCATCCTTCACAAATTCATTAGCGCCCCATGCCTCTTTGAAAGTATCAATGCAAAAATCGATGGGTCAGATACTGGCATTATATACAATACTTATTCATTGGCAATTCTTTTCATTTGGGAATTGATACCACACTACTGGATCTCTGAAGTGTTAGATAGTGTAAATCAAACCAACATCTAAGAACTATTAGTCTGTTCTGAAAAATCGTTGCATTTTCAATATCATCTGTTAATATCAGGGGTAGTATTAGATCCCTATGTCATAAAGTAATTCCTGTCTGAATTGTATGTAAGTGGTTAATTACTCCTTCATTAAAACTACTGCGATGTGAAAAATAGAACAGTCCAGCGTTTAGTAGAGCACAAACAAGAGCACTACTATCTAACTTCGTAAAATGATTTTGAAAATTCTAGATAAGTGTTCTCTAGTTCGGTAATATCATGCGAAATAAATATTCGAGTTACTAACATTGATACTATATTGATTCATTTGCAAGGTGGAATTGGTGTCACATTAATTAATAATTATTGTAGATGTAAAATAAATGTGTACAGACACCTGCCACAATAACGGACTCCTGAATTCAGAGTTACAGTAAAAATAACTAATAAGACCACAGGCATCTATCAATAAGTCAATAGCTTCGCAGGTATAATCACACATATGAAGCAGTCTCTGTCAACTCAGCCACCCATTTAACTTGAGGTCTCCGAAAATTCCGTAATAATTTGTACATGTTATTGGAGATGCAAAAAAACTTTGGGAATTTTTTCAGATTTTTTGGTCATTGTACTCCAGAAATGGTTTTAATCGATCATTTTCACCTAGCGTGATAAATTGCGGAAGGAGAGAAAACTTGTTGGGATGAAATTTCTTTGTTTTGTTTTCAGCTTTTCGGTAAAATCAATTCAACAATAAAGCGTTGAAATTTTTTTTCCAAACCTGCGCAACTTCATTACACATCATTTCCATGTAATTCGTCAAACAGATGAATTCATAATATATTCGTATTACCTATGTGTAGTAGAATTACTACAATAATGTACCTGCCAGGCCATATCAATTACCATGAATTCTGTGCCATATTGATGATGACAAGAAATATGATACATTAAAGTTGCTGCGTTATGTTTACAATATTATAACCAGTGGTATTGGGTATCGTTGATTTGTTACAATAACAACACACGTTGTTTGTAGTAGATATTGAATGATGGTATCGTTATAAAAATATTGTATCCCGTCAATGTTTATATCTTCTATCAAATATTCATGATGGTTTTTGAATATAATTAGGTGAAATGATTTGATTGAAATTTTAATTAATAATGAGTAACTTGTACTATGAAAGTCTGCTGCATTTCGATATGATCTGATGACATACCTGAGTCACACTGAAAGAAAGTAAAAAAACCTTTGCAAAGTTGTGAGATCTCCATTGGATGTTTAATTAATTATTTGTCAATTCATTATTGTACAAGAAACGATCATCTGTAAAAGTCAAGGTACCAGGTACCCTGTGTCACATGGTTCCAATACCTTTCCTGCTACAACTACTACGCTACCTTCACCTACCATTCATTCATCTTCATGGTATCATGCGTCAGCAGAAACTTATTGATCTGAAATTTATCTCCTGAGAGTATAATCATACATGTTGTGCATGCGGTAATTAAGTGAACGGAACTTAATTCCATTGAGGTTTATTGTAATAATGAAATGACCGCGATTAGACAATAATGAAGATAGAGTTGATATCATTGAGCCAAGATTAATTCTCGATTTAAAGATGTACAACTATGAATTTTACTTTTGAATACCATTGTTGTAAAACGTGTAGAATTAGTATAGATAAATGATACATCACATAAAATCGAGGAGTAACAAATATTTACACAAAAAAACGAAATCGAAATAGACATAATTGTTTATAATCATCGGGAGAAAATTCCAAGACTATATAGAATATAGTGGTATAAGTAATCACACACGTGTCCTGACTCCTGATTACGCATAGCAGTGCATCATCCGGCATTGGCCGTGAATGTATACAATCTTGGGGATGCGTAGTAGCAACTCAAAACGCTATAGTTTACAGGGATAATAAAACCAACAGCCTTTGAGGCTGTTCCTTGCACCATACACATACACTCACGTCTGTATTTGCTGAAACAGGCAAGTTATTTTCATCCAACCAGTTTGGTTTCTTAAAAATAGTTAACGCTCGATAGAGATGGCATGGGAACCAACTCTCAGCTATATTGCAAAGTGGTTGTTGAACAGGGACAGACTGTAGCTGCGGTCAGGCAGGGATCCTCACCCCACAACTGCATGCCATGCAAGGCTAATGCATCAAAACAAAATAGTCTGTGAAAAAAATAGCTTACTACCTGGCCTGGAAAAGCAATAAATACCAGTCAGCCCGGTCTTTTTGTCTTACCCTTTTTACAAGAAACTAAACTTGGATACATTTTATGTAAATTTAGAAATAGCCTAAGGCAGACACATTCTATAAATAGTAAGCATGCCGTTTGCAAAAATTAATCGCTACTTGGTGGTTCGATGACATATTAGTAATATTTTTAACATCAACTTAGAGCAAGTGATCGAGACTCAAACCTCTAATACTAGATAAATTCCTGGATGATTTTAGGTACTCATCTGCTTGCATAAGATAACAATAGAAAGACATACTATGGCAATGAGACTGTAACTTCCAGAATAATTAAAAATAAGACTCAACGGAACTGATGTGAGTAAAGTCATCAGTTATTTCTCTACACATGATTTAATGTCACTGCTCTGATAGCAGGAAATTTGTTTTAAACGTGATATATTACCTCATACCTTCAATAAAAGTAAAAATATAGTCAAATAAATTGATAATGATAGCAAATATAGTAATCCGAGACCAACAACATGAACTAGCTGGTGCATGTGAATAAAAGTCATATTCATAAATATTCATACGACAAAAATCTGTCAGATATAACAACTTGAGTCAATATGGAAAGAGCCAAGAAGCATAGCAAGAGTGGCAGATGCTATTATTATAGAAAAGGTGTAATTATATCACGGATGAAAATGATCAAGTCATACGTTTAGGCCTTAGGTGTTCAAACAATAAGTAAAGCCTGTTGTCGTGCCATCCCTTTTTGGAAAAAATGAAGCTGCCGGTTACACATTAACAGAGATTGAGTCAGCTCTGTTAAATAGACACAATGCATAGATGATATGTGCGACGATGCTGCCCAATATTAGTTATAGTACAGCTTAAGACTGGGTACTGTTCTTAGTAACCATATGAAGCTGACTAGAGAGAAGGGAGATACGAATTGACTCTTAGGAACTAGTGAAGAACTTGGTAGTGGAATGGTCTGCTGGTGGTGGTTGCCCGGAGAAGAATCTCCCACCCTTCAGTAAACCTACCCAAACCACTGTCTATCGAGTGCTGCAGCAAACCAGCCTCCTCAGACACCGCTTCGAAACTCCAGGTCAGTGCACACTTCATTGCTTGCTTCTACTATTGACTAATTCAATAACCAAGTATATTAATTACCTTTAAGCTCAATTCTTCATTGAAGTTTGTTACATTACATGATTAGTTTCAATCAGAATTGACTTGGTATGTACAAAATTCAAAATAGAACCAGTTATAAATTGAGTAATTGATAATGATTTTATGATGAGTGTTGCTAATCTTTGTCTGCAAACCTTATTATGCAATTATATGGGATTAATTATGGTAAATATTCAGACATATGATTATCTTATATGGACTTATAGTCATTCAAAAAAATCATAATTGTGAACAAAAATTTACGCCCATATTAATTTGCGAATACTATGCTTCAGGGTTTATTTGATTGGAAATTCAAAGATTAGAATTCACACTCCGATACTCTGCACTAAACAATTTTCTATTTCACAAAGTTTATCAGTTACGTTAATTTTGAAAATCAAAAGGCTATTGATAACGGTTCTGACACATGATATATTGGTATGATTAGGGAAGAATACAAGTTATTATATAAGAAATATTATAACAACTATTTGATTTGAATCAACGTCAGAAATTATGCCTAGAGGCTTTCTATTACATTTATGAAAGTTGAATTCTACATCATGTATTGACAGTACTCTGATAAGGTGCTCAGAGTATTGGCAATCACAGGGACTTTTCCTGGTAGCCTGATATATGTTACTTACTAAACGATAAACAAACATAGTAGTTAGAATGTAGCTGTTGAAATTGTAGAGGGCAAAGTAATATTATAGGTCTTGACTATGTAAACATATTGCTTTTGATGCTTAGACTCACTTCAGGGTAACTTATCTCATAATTACAACTCAGTAAATATCATATTGTCTTGTAAGTATACCACTATACCCGCAGTCATTATAGATTCGGCAACCTAGGCGTATCCTTCAATATATTGGACAATCATCTCTTGTAAGTTTTAAAGTATCTTATTGCAGTTGAATGCCTTTTAGTAATATGAGTTAAACATTTTCACTGATATGACACTAATTATATTATACAGATGATATTCTCCAAATGAATGAATTAATACATTACACGTGAGGTGATATTTTTCTTCACATTCGTTCCCTACTCTGATTACAATAATGATCTTCCATGCTGTCGATGTTTCTACATTGTTCGGTTCTGCCTAAATGTATCCTAATCTTTGAAGATAGTAAATCTTGACATCATCACATTTTAATATTTGTTCTTTATAATTATTATCTTTCACCTTTTGAAGTGTGACTTACAGGTGAAGTGTGGATTCAGTTATAACAGTTATGAACCATCAGACTTTCTATAAAAAACAAACATAACATAACATATCTTTAAATACGAATAATACTCTTCTTCATTTGACCTTCGATTTGCCCCAATTATTGATAATGCATTGTATTTGATAAATTCAACGGGATGCAGAATCTGCGATGTTCATCCATAATATAAAAGTCCAACAGGCATTTATGGGATGGGATTATTCCGAATGCAGGGAACGTATTAATGTCCGTTTTGATTCTATCAGTGTATGTAGGACTTTTTTCCTACAGAGATATCATCAAAATCACTTGGTCATACCATGAATGAGTTTTACTTGTATTTTATGAGCAGGTCTCTGTCTGATAAACGATGGCGTATGAATAAAGTCTATAAACCCATCACAGGATTAGCTTTTCATAATTTCCAACGTATAAATTCGGCGTTTGGGTGAAGGTAGTGAATGCTATAAAAAACTGATTCATTAAATACGTATACGCTGCTTGGTAGTTCTGGTACTTCCATTTATGGTCTTGACAGAGTGTTTCAAGTCATAGATTCCTAATTCATTATGGACAGTATAGTTGTATCATCCATTGCTATGCAATGTACCTAACAGATTTGAGTATAAGCTGTACCAAAGGAATTCTGTAATAATCACTAATCACTAACTTTATATGTAATTTGTAGTATACTATATTTTATGGTATTTTTCATGTGATAATTCGAAGCTTGCTCACGTATCAGAAGACTTATGATCGATTTACAGATTCTGTTAGTGACTATGAGTACGAAGGCAAGAAAAACAAAGCTGGTGGCTCCTGATGGAGGATGGGGCTGGGTAGTTTTATGTTCAGCTCTGACCGTTAACTTTCTTATTCCTGGAACTGTAAAATCATTCGGTGTGCTGTTTGTCGAGTTCTTACAAGTTTTCAAAGCAACACCTACAGCAGCTTCGTGGATGCCAGCGCTCTGTTATTTTCTATACAGTTCCCTAGGTATGTGTACCACGTCTTTTTGAAATTCTACCACCCTTAGCACGATATTCCAATAAAACCTTTTAATTTGAGACCTTATAATTAATATTTATATTATGTCAGCTGTTTTAATATAAGTATATATTTTCCAGGCCCCTTATCAAGCATTCTATCGATGAAATATTCTTATAGAACTGTTACGCTTATCGGTGGTACATTTGCTGCTGGAGGAATGATGCTGAGTTATTTTGCAACCTCTGTTAGTTATCTTTATGTCAGGTAAATTTCAACAACGGGCTATTTGAAACGAATTGCATAAGTTTGATTTCTGTGGGATAAATAGTATTTCTCATTCGAGAAGTTCAGAGCTTACCGCTTCTGAACAAAACTTTCAGTATCTTCAGCTTCACACAAAACTGAAAATCTACTTTTTGTTTCAGTTACGGAATCATGGTCGGCATCGGAGCGGGTCTATCATTTCCTCCAACAATATACATAGTTACAGCCTACTTTGAGCGATTGCGCGGCTTTGCTAATGGACTTTGCATATCCGGCAGCGCAATTGGTACTATTGTTCTTCCGCCATTTCTACAGTATCTGCTCAATCACTTTGGATACCGGTGGGAGAAATATTTATTGAATGAAAGAATGAATAGTCACCATAATTATAACCAGTACTAAGTCTTATTGCATGTAAAATTCTGAACTTTACATTCTTTGTTTCATTCAGAGGTGCAGTACTGATAATGGGTGCAATCACATTAAACACATGGATCTGTGCTCTGTTATATCACCCTGTCGAGCAGCATATGATAAGGGTTCCTATCACTCAGGATGAAGGTGTAGATAATGAGGCATTAACATTGGACGAAATGCCCACTGACAAAGAAACACCAAGTGATCTTATGAAACAACAAAGCTTAGAAATAACCAATGAATCTTATAGATCAATTGTCGAAGGCCTGCCTGTGCCAGATTCGGCTCATGCACTTGATGCAGCTCAGAATTCATCGTTTATTAATCTAGTTGACGAGAAATTTCACAAAGGTGAAGAAATAAAACCTAATAGGAGTACCGATACGGCTACAAATGGAGTCCTCAATATGTCGTTTGATAATTCAGAAGTAGAACTAAAAGACAATGTTTCCACTGGCAAGAACACGAAAAATGCTTCTCTTAATACTCCGCAAGTAAGCAGAAATAGTTCAATGCGGCATAGTATTCGAAACAATGAAACTTTCCGCCTCTCTCGTCAGCACAGCATAGTTTCTGAAATGGGAACTATTGCTCTTAGTCCAAGATTAAATGTTCCAGGAATGTTCAAGAGTCTTTTCAAAACGAATACACCTAAAAAAAACTGTACTACACCAGATGATTCAGAGCAAGCAAGACAGTCTCGCAACGAAGAATCTGACGGTGAGAAAATAACAAATGACAAAACAGAATTCTTTGACTTCAGCGTATTGAAAGATCCAACTTATTTAGTTATTCTTATTTCCAACTCCACTTCTGCCATTAGTAATACCAATTTTATGATTTTATTGCCATCTTATGCCATCTCACAAGGCTTCGATAAAAATATGTCAGCTCTGTTACTGTCAATCGTTTCTGCATTGGATCTGGTTGGGAGGATCAGCGGCGCATCGTTATCAGACATTGATTTTATACCGAAGTATTACTATTTTATTGGTGGACTTGGAACAAGTGGTATTGCCTTGGCTTTACTACCAATGGCAAACAGTTACACAATGTTATCATTTTTTTGCGCTTTATTTGGCCTTTCTTCAGGCATGTACATTGGGATAACGACTGTAATTCTAGCTGATATGATTGGGACTGAAAAGTTGACATCATCTTATGGTATTTCCTTATTTGTGAATGGTGTACTTCAATTGGTTGGCCCACCAGTATGTGGTGTCATTTATGAACAAGTTGGTTCGTACAAACCAATATTTCTAGCATTTGGAATCATACTGATACTAGGAACTGCATTATGGGCATTCCTTCCAATCATAAAAAGGAACAGTAGGAAAGAAGTAGAAAGTGAATAGACCAAGCTATGCCACAATTAATTATAATCGATTTAAGTCTGATTCTTTAGTGCTGCAAGAACGACATACTTATACAGACTTTGGGTGAATAGAGAATGTAACTTTTAATTTGCTCGTGTACTTGGGAGAGCGTGAATTTTAATAGCTAGCTAGGTGTGATTCTTGATTTAAATCCACAGACAGTATTATTGACTAATAAGAATTAATATCTGGATTGAAGTTGAATATGAATATACTGAAACAAGATACAGACATCCTTATTCTTCAATGATAATTTTATAACATATACAACGAAATGCTGTTCTCATTCTCAGACTTTTCGAAAACTCCCTATGAACTTTCTCGCTTACCGCAGAAAGCAATTTTTTTTAATCATCCGACAAAGCATACTGTATTGTGCGTCTGAAAAATAATAATGTTGACAGGGTTTCCATCGAATGTTAGCTAGTGATAATTTTAAAGAGATAAGATAGATTATCATAAAAATTTCTCATTTACTGGTATTACATGTTTATGTTTGTATTTATTTCTAGTCATATAGATATTTAAGAATGCATGTACAGACACATTGAGTCGTCCTTAATCACTCGTCAACTCCCATTACCTCTCGGAGTATCTGTTAATTAAGTAGTAGGAGATATGACGAGAAATGAATAATTATTCCATTTCGGCTTGACTTATGAATCACAAGAATAAAACAATACTAATTACAATTTCATAAAAATACAATATTTGTGACCTACTTCATTAATACCATACTAACGAGAATCCGAAATTATTTCGCCAATTACAAAATATGCGTAATGTCGAAATAAGCACCCAGGATTACTTCCCAAAGCTATAGTCAGATTTCATGTGCTTAGAGACGACCCAATTATAAAATTTTATAGACTGGCTTTGACCAGTAAATATACTCAATTGCCTGGTTGATCCCTATGAGCGTTCGATTCGACGAATATAATAATGACAAAGGTATTTACTATTTTCTAGAATATAACTTCGTAGAGTTCGTCATTGTCCAGAAGTAATTGTTATTTGTGAAACACTGAGTCTGCCTTAGGTAGAATTTTCGGGATTATCAACCGGTACATAAACCGACCATCGAGGGATTAGCGGTCAGTTTTCACCTGCTACTCGAATATCATACAAATGAATAATTGTGGTAGGGCGGAGTTGTCTGCCGCATGTATGAACACGTTATTTCAACCGATACTCGCCCAATGAGTGTTGAACGTGACGAATCACGCAGTGAATGATGAATCTGTTACTCCTAGTACTCGTATCGGTTGCGCTTTTCGTGAAACGGTCTTCCACGATACCGGACAGTTGTACAACATATAAAGACACGAAAGGTGTATGTATTAATATCAAGCAATGCCCATTCCTACTTAATCTCCTCAAACGTCGAGAATCATTATCCACAAAGGCGTTAGATCTATTAAATAAATCGCAATGCGGTTTTGAGAGACTAGATCCGAAGGTGTGCTGCAGCAGTGAGCTCTCAAATGACGAAGAACCTCTACCTGTGCAGTCAATCGGATCTACATCATTATTTACCAACGTGATCAGTGATTCTTCAAAGGTGACTGCATGTAAAACCGCAGATGGTGGCGAGGGAATGTGCATCAATGTAAATCAATGCCCATCTTTATATGCAATTCTAACAGAACAATCGACGATTAGTGCAGCCGCGCTGGAAATACTGAAGCAATCACTTTGCGGACTTGAAAAGACGGTACCAAAAATTTGCTGCAGCGATGAACTAGATTTCGCTAGAGAATCGACAACGGTATTATCGCAATCGCATCAAATGATTTCTATTAACGCAATTCCAGAGGCGTGTGTAACTCCGCGCGGTGCCTATGGCACATGTATGAATATAAAACGCTGCCAATTCCTGTTGAAGCTTTTGAAACGGTCGCATAAAGGGTCGTATGAAGTTTCGCAGACGTTGAAGGAACTACATTGCGGCTTCGAAAAAATGGATCCTAAAATTTGCTGCGAGAATGAA
The DNA here is from genome assembly GCA_963978835.1 of Tenthredo scrophulariae. Classification (NCBI taxonomy): domain Eukaryota; kingdom Metazoa; phylum Arthropoda; class Insecta; order Hymenoptera; family Tenthredinidae; genus Tenthredo; species Tenthredo scrophulariae. The sequence continues at coordinate 9,740,660 of OZ022227.1, forward strand.
CAACATAGTCCTCCTCCGACATCGTCAGAGCGGTCAACCGATGAGAAACCAATTCGGCCGATGCCACCGGACGTCACCAATCATCCCAGTCTCGCACTGCTTGATCACGATCTTTGCGGTCCGATTACTGAGGCTAGAATTATGGGTGGTACAAAAACGGGGGTCTTTGAATTCCCGTGGATGGCATTGATAGCTTACGATACGGGTTCGGGACTTCCAGAGTTTCGTTGCGGCGGTTCTCTAATTACAAAGAAACACGTTTTGACTGCGGCTCATTGCGTCGCAACGCTTCCCCCCGACCTACAACTCGTCGGTGTACGCCTTGGAGAACACGATCTTTCGAAGGAACGAGACTGCGACATCGACATTAACGGCTTGGACATAAACTGCGCGGAAGATTACCAAGACTTTTCGATATTAGGAGTAGCAGTGCACCCAGACTATTCGAAAAATAAATACCAAGATGATATAGCTCTAATTATGTTAGACGGAGAAGCTGATTTCCTAGCCGTAAACGTACGCCCGATTTGTTTACCTCTAAGTTTAACGTCAGTATTAAAACAAAAAATGACTGTTAGTGGTTGGGGTGCAACAGAATTCGGTCCCCGGAGCCAAGCTTTGCGCAAGGTCACCTTGCCAATTATACCTGATCAGGAATGCACGAGATTATACAAAATGCGCAACATCAAAGTATGGTACAAACAAATCTGCGCCGGAGGTCCTAATCGAAGCGATTCGTGCTCCGGAGATAGCGGCGGACCGCTCCAAACTCTAGGGATGTACTCCGGGAAACCAAGAAATATTATTTATGGAATCGTCAGTTTCGGTCCGCGAGATTGTGGATCCGAACGCATTCCTGGCGTTTATACTAGAGTTGAATATTATCTGGATTGGATTTTAGATGCAATTGGGACAGATATATACATATATGACGATTGACTCTTGATATATAGTATTAATCAATAATAGACACGCTTATAGCGTAACTAACGTGGTCCTCGAATTCTAGAGAAGACTGATTTTAATTTATAAACAATAAACATGTATTTCTATATTATTTATAAGTTGTACATTTGTAAATATTATTTTAATTTGTATGAAATTTTTTTTATAAAATAAACGTAATTTTAATTGATCACGTCGTGACGTGTTGTGCTACATAATTCCGATTGATCAACGCTGTGACATGTTGTAATAAGATTTTGAAATAAATGCCATCCAGGCTTTTTTACTGAATGATTTTCTAAATAAAAACAAGTAAAAGAAAAAAAGATACGAATACAGCATAGTTTCAAAGATATTTTTTAAAGGGCGATGTGAAAGAATTTAAAGAATGATCAACGTAATTGCGATTTGATCTTTATTAATATTATAAATATAAATGGACAAAGAACGTTTACTTTCCCCAACATAGAACAATATGATGTATCAATTACAATTACGACAAATAAAATAAGGTATTTGATCTCTGTAAGCAAGTTAACGTTCGATTCCCTTTCTCTCTCTTCATTTATTTTTTTTTTTCTCTTCTTTTCACCAACCTCAGAGTGCAAAGGAATAAATCTGCTCTTTGTGCAAACACTCAAGATTGTAACCAATTACCTCGATTTAATGTGTTACCCAATAAAAAGAGCATAATAATATCACTCAACGGAAAATAGCAAATTGGTTCACCTCTGCTAGTCTATTAAACGTTCGTTCGCAGGCGATCGAACTAATAATTCGGGTTACTTTGGCCTAAGCGCACCAACAATTGTTGAAAGTGTGAAATTCGTTGGTGTTGGTAAAGTAGCAAGAGTTGGCGTAGGACTTGTAGCATCCCCTGATCCAGTGCTTGCGACATTAGTTTCATTTGGGTATCGAATGTTGGTATATTCACGACCCAATTGTGATGCTTTCTGAAATTTTTTTCATATAGATATTAAATTAACTCTCAAAGTTAGCTGAGTTAACAAACTTTCTCTCCATTCATTCAAAATACATAAATAGTACCTGCTGAGCAAGCATCCGCTGAGATACTGTTTCTATGTAATGCAGAACAGCTAAATACACAAACTTGTACTGGGCCTCGGTCTGCACCATTCCTGACCGCTGACTTCTCACCTTCTGAATTGTGCGTTGAATGTCTATTTCGCATTCCAGCCCTGAAATATATAGTTCACTGTGAGATTGATTATGAATTTTGTCAGCGCATAGGGAAATTCAATCATACAGTAAAAACAAACATTGAAACATGAAAGAACACAGTATTTAAAAAATAGCCCGATAGATTCGGATTTTTCAGATCTCTGAAAATATATTGAATAGTCAGATACTCAGTTGCACTATGTCTCAACTTTCATTCTCGATTCTGATTTTCAATGTGAATTCTAAAATTATTATTGTCTGTAAGATGATCAATTATTGGAGAAACAGATGAAGAATTATCCTAAAAATTACCATGTCGTTTAATTTGATCAAGAATCATGTCAATAACGATGAAGGTGCCTGTTCGCCCTATGCCAGCACTGCAGTGAACCAGGACTGGTCCGATTCCCGGGGTAACAGCATTATTGACACTAGGTACCGCAGCAGCAGCAGTTTGTCTGGCATTTACGTCATGGAGAAAGTTCAAGACGCAGCCAGGGTCCGAAGGGACACCGTGATCCGGCCACGCCTGCCAATCGTTTTCGTCTATTATTTATTATTATAATTTTTTATTAACTATTATTATTATTATTGTTGATACAAATAATGCTTGTTATAATAAAGTACATTCTGCAAAATAAAAATATGAAAATTATAATAAAGCACCAGGGCTACGGTGCAGTTCTGTACGATACATAAATTGTTACCAATTTCTTAATTTTGTTCAATATGGAAATATTGTTGAAAAAAACCCGACGAATTGTTTATAGAAATAACTGAAATGAACGTTTCATAAGTTGTAAATAAAGTGAAACTCTTTATGTACTTGAAAATGGTAATGGTAGATTTTTCTTGGGTCAGAATGCTGCGGTTTTACTCCACACAATAGAAACTCGCGGAGGGTATAGTCTGCTGTTGATATGTGCCCCAATGTACGCACTCTCCATTCTCCTCCGTACTCAGCTTGCTCACCTTCCTCAGGCCAGTACCGAGCACACTTGTTCTGAAATATGATGCATAATGGTGCATAATAGGGTGTGTCATTTTTTTTTCATTCCGGTCTCTCACCACCTCAGTATCTTATACTACATGCCATAATGATGTGGTATGAATTTGGGCTATGTCGGATTTTTTAGAGGTTCCTCATCGAGTTTTTCTGTTTTCCATTCATTGAACATAGGAAATTTGGCGACCTTGGACATAATGCCATATATTTTCTGAGTTTTTCTTGTTAATAGCGCCCACTATGCCAGGGATTCTTCAGATATATCTACACGATTTTTTGCACCATCATTTATTTATTTTTATTTTTTTTTTCAATTTTTGTCTGTTTATCGTCATTTTATAGTCATTCATTACAGAGCATAGGGGGGAAAGGAAAAAAAATTAATGATGGTGCGAAAAATCGTGTAGAAATATCTGAACAATCCCCCGTATAGTGGTCGCAATTAACAAGAAAAACTCAAAAGAGATATAGCATTATGTCCAAGGTCGCCAAATTTCCTATGTTAAATGAATGGAAAACAGAAAAACTCGATGAGGAACCTCTAAAAAAAAATCTGACATAGCCCAAATTCATACAACATCATTATGGCATATAGTATAAGATACTGAAGGAGTAAGAGACCGGAACAAAAAAAAATGACACCCTCGTGCATAATGACTAACAGCTAACTACGATAAACAATAATTCATGTCTTGAAAGAGCAAGTCTTAATTGTTCCACGCTTTTGGAATTAGTCTTATAATACCTTTCCTCTTTCCATCTCTTTTGTAGTCATCACAATAACACGAGTATTTTCTTGGTATACCATATGCCAGAAATCTTGAATAGTATTCGGGAGGCATCCTTGAGTGGCAATATAACATTTGGTCGATGATAACCCAGCATCACTTACAACACTGCCAGCACACCCCGCTCCATCACCTTCTTCAGTCTACAATAAATTAGTCAATTTCAAATAAGGTAGAACGAATATAGGTATAAGTGATTAGCGCCATGTTCAAATCTACTAGTGAAATTTAGTCAATTGCAGTTTCATCAATGTTCTTATTTCTCATATTCTTTTTTTATTTTTATTGAACGTAGTATAATAGACATACTCGTATATAGTTGGCATTTATGTAGTCAGCTCCTGGTACTGTGGGGTCAACATCCTTCAATCGCACCCTTGTGTGATCAACTGAAGCAATGTAAGTGGGGATGTAATAATATTAAAATTTGTTGATTCAAAGCTACAAAAATGGATGATATTCTATTTTTAGAATGAAACTATGTATCAAAGAGCTTTCCCTTGTGAGGAGAGAATCATTTCATCTATATAAAATTAGACATTAAACAAAGAAAGTCTTACACGGTAGTATATTCTTGTAGCGATTTTTCGCACGGTTTTCTGGACGCTGCCCTTCTTTCCTCGAAAACAAATGCCGGCATTCAAGCTGCTGCAACGATTCAAATTCTTCCCAAAATCCAGCTTTGCCTTTCACAGATCCCCCAGCCCCATTTCCAGTCCCGATAGTACCAACTCCAGAAACATTGAACCACCCATTCTCTTTGTGTAATTGTCTCACCCTGCTCTCAATTCCGCTTGCATTGATACGAGTTGCATTAAACGGTTGTCTGGAATGCGAATAATAAATCATTTAGTTTCGTAAATGAATCATGAATCGCGGAGTACTGTGGACGAACATTCATTAATTGAGTTCCATCGATGTAACTGAAAATACGAATCTCTTACCGAAGGTGAACGACAGTTCCACTGGTTTCAACCATCGGATTACGTTTGTAGTGTTCTATGAGATCGCTAAGACTGTCAAATTTGTCGCCGCCTCCCACATCAAATCTGTTGTCCTAGAACATGAATTACTTGCTGTTGGATACGGTCCGAATAAATTACCTAAATTGACTGAATAATTTAAAGACACTTTATTATTCAGCAGAGAATAAAATCAACCTGTGAACGGATCATGACGTGAGTTACACGGTCGTCAGTACGAACAGACAGAACAAAATCCCCAGGTTTACTTTGAGACTCTCTGACAAGAAACGAGCCGTTCTTTCCCCGCTCTACCATCAACCGCTCAGCTTCTTTTCCTGATAAGTGTCCGTGAAACCACCTTTGAAAAATTCAATCATAAGTTTCTCAGACTTTGCATTAAAGCAGCAACATTTTTACAGCTATTGAAGAGACTAAATATAGGTGATACCTTTCGGTAGTGGGATCAGCGCAGTTCAAGGGATACCTCAATTCAATAACTTCTCCGTTTTTCTCTCGCAACTGTCCACCATTTTCCATATAGTACTGCACAAGCTCGGATAGAGTGGCGAACTTTTCGCCTCCATAAAGATCATAAAAATCTCCTGTATTCTGAATTTTTATATGTGTCACTTCCCCATTACGTCTAGAAAAAAAATCACGCCACTCTTTGAGGAAATTAACATCAATAATAAAATGAATTTCAGACAACATCGCGACCCAATGAAATATACAGAGCGATTCTGTGGAAAGTAACGCGCCTAAAAGGTAGGCAAACGGGAAACGCCTGCATTGAGCAGACCGAACATCGACGATTAGGTTTTATTTCCCACATAACAAATAAAACCCAATCGTCGATGTTTGAACTGCTCAATGCAGGCGTTTCCGGTTTCCCTACTTTGCAGGCGCGGTACTTTCCACAGAATCGCTCTCTATGTTATCATAAAATGAATCAATTGAAGAAATGAAATAAACAAATGTGTGCAAGTGTTTAATCATATATTACAAATATTGTTAGAATATGATCACCCATGATATTCACATCGCATTATAACACATTTTATTATCACTCACCTAACAGACAATGTAAAGTTTGCAGGATTGGATGAACTAGGGCGGGCTAAGAACGAGCAATCATATCCATGTCCCATCAACAATTTTTCTGCTTCCAAGCCTGATATGTTGGGATGAAACCATCTACGAATAATGATATTATATCTTCTTTTAAGTTGAACCTCAATTCACTCGTTATAAAAATATTTCAGTTAACAAAACAGTAAGAAGTTCCATCAAAAGGTGATTGTCGACAATAACTCATACATGCAATATATTATTTGAATATATAAGTGTATATATATTCGATGATTAACCTCTAGTTATAATGAAGTATAGCCAAATTAGGACATGGATGCATCATCACATCATGCCTTGCATCAGAGAGTGATGATACTTGAATGGAAAAAATAATTTATATTCAATGAAACTAGATGCCTTCTACTGCACAAAAAAGGTGTTCCTCAAGGCTGATGGATGCCGATAATGTGGAGCTCTAATGATTATGAACCTACATTATATATTCCATTGTAATCCATAGAGAATTTAATAAATTAATATCATAGATGCTGTTCATATTTTTTTTTCTCGTATAATTAAAGATGGATAATTTATTTCTTCAGTTATCAATATAATATTTTGTTATATTACCAATTTTGTTTTCACAGTAGCGTTAGGTATAGCTATCAAACGAGCCTATTATGGAATATTTAAATCGGAATATGTATATCTTGCTATGTTAGGTTATGAATAGTTATTTGAATGCAGATGTTTGTGAAAAGGTGCTGTTGAAATATAGACATGCTCGACCCTGATTAAAAGTATGTGTTAGGAAATAGGTTGCAGAATAATTCATATGTACTTAAATGTACGTGTTAAAAGTTCGTTAGTGTAGTGTTAGTTAGGTTAAGAATGTAGGTGAAAAAAGTTCGGCGTTTAATGGTGTAAATTGACGAGCTTTTTAAGACTTATTTTATACAGGGAGTAAGTGTGACTATAGTTTTATTAGCTAAGGGTTATTTGTTGAAAGTATATCTGGTGATTGGCATAATTACGTGTTTTTTTTTTCAATTTTTTTTCTCTTTTCTTTTAATGCAAGTGCTATAACATGCCTCACCTGCGAGATGCCATGTCGTAACTATGTATGATTGTAGCCACTCAACAGTTACTAGTACATAATTTAGCTTCAATAGTAAAAACTCCAACTTTTCGCGTCATTAAATGGCGAAGAAAAATTTTCTATAAAACTGACACCGACCTGACATTTTCAAGTGTCAACGAAAACAAAAAAGTAACGGACATATAGGTATAAGCCGAAGGGAGATATTATGGCTATAGAAGGGTCATCCGAATTCCGGCTTCAAACTTTCTCGTCGTTGCATTTTCGCACCGCTATTAGACGACGGTCGCTAGTCGTTAAAACGACAAGAAAATTTAAATATCGTAATATTTTCACGTCAAAGTACGTAAGGAGACAATTGAAAATCTAAGGGATAAAGTTTTTTGCATGAATTTATGAACATAACTACTATGTTAGGATAGAAGCTCTGTGATCATTAGAAATTGACTTTCACGAGGACTGGCTAGAACGTTGTAAAACTTTTCCAGACTCTAATTATTGCATTTAGACTACTGCGCCAGCTACCCGTTAACAGGGGAAGCACATCGCCCGTATTCTCGAATCGTGTAAAGAAAGCGGTTCTACGGAAACTCCGTAAGCTTGGTAAACTCCAATCTCCATGGTCTTGATCAGAATTATTTAAACAACGTGATCCGCCGCTAGCCGCAAAACAAATCTCTGGCTATTGTACAATACATATTAGAAGAGAGCGTTAAATAATAGTAAACGTAACGTAACAATGAAGAAGAGTACGAAAAACCTATGGTACGATAGATTCCACAAAGGATTTGTGCTGACAAGTTTGGCCGTAACCGTGGGTGCATCTATTGTAGTTGGAATACGAGCCTATCACTATTTCACAGTAGTAAGACCACTGCGAAAACAACTACAACTTGAAAAGGAACAACAATTATTAACCGAAGGGATGAATACGTCAGATGAAAATTCACAACTCAGAATTTAGGCGCCTGCAGTTTGTTTATGTACCCTAATCATCATTCGCTACACCTACCACCTAGTCCAACAAATATTGATAATCAATTGGTTAATAAATTGAAAAACTGTTTTATCTAAAAAAAAAAAAAGGAAAGGTAATTTATTTCTAGTAACCCGTACTCTGTATTGAAATATTCGCATCATACCTTCCTCAGGATTCTCAAGTTTTCCCGAAGTGTTTAAATCTTTCTACCTATGTATTATGTAACTTGTTGGTTATTCAAGCGAGCTGACAATCCATATTTATACGCGGAATAGTCAAGAACTGGTTCCAACACACGTTATGTTCAATTATCATGCCGTCATTGAAATCCTTGAATTGAAAATGCAATTAATCAAACGCTCATGCATTGTTCTGCAATTTCTCAATCACAATTTTCATAATCAAACATATTTAAAACTCACCTTGAATTGTTTTGAAAAACTCTTTTCCCCATATTTCGAAGTAAATCATTTCATTTGGACCTATGTTATGGTTATTCACTTGTTTGCGAAGCAGGCAACTCAAATAACTTTATAGACTATGTTAGATACACACTCGGAATTTCTCTAATCACATCACATACTTGTAAATGAAGTAGTGTTTTTATTCACTTTTTAATTGATCCACCTACCTCTATGATAAACTAATTCAACTTCATGGAAAGAATTGCAAACAATGTTTCAGATCTTCAATGGAAGAGGTGTTTATTTCGTGAAAAAAATAAGAACTTGAAGTAAATATTTATCATTTGTTGAAATCTTTTCTTTTCTTTTCCTTTCAATGCTCATAGGAGTCAATTTTTAATTATTAAACTACCCATGAAGAATTATACATGGGCTAGCTGGTTATAGTATATGAATGTGAATACCTAATTAGAAATATTTGATGATAATTAAATACGAAAGTATTTAGCCCACGAAAACTTTGCATGTGGTTTGCATTTCGGTTCTAGATATCCTGAACACGAGAAGTTGGTTCTGCCTCGCACCTCTGAATTACATAAAACGATTGCGCGATGGAGGATAGATTGGATTGCATGATAAATTGTAAGTACGTACAAAAAATTGTTTTCTAAATATTTTTCAGTAAAATATGAAACACTGTATGTTTGTAAAAAGATTTTCTTTCCATTTCTAAGAAGTGTTCGCCGGGTATGATGATTTGAGTACGTTGTAATAATCAATAATTGGTTTAAGGTTTGAAATATTCTGTAATAGACAGTCGAGAGCTGTAATTATTTTTATTAGCAATCATAAAACTATTCAATTAATAATTCACGACGACTATTAAACCTCAATTTTAATTCTACTATATTTCTACAATTTGACGTTATAAAATTTGGTATTTTAAATAAACATAGTATATTTAATATTAATATTTACATATATGAGCCATGGAATCGGATCATGCTATTTAAGAGAGCCCAATGAGATGCCATGCCTGTTTATTTACGAAAATGAGCTTTCACGCTTTCGTGAATGAACACGAAATATCAAAATTCCTACTCCGCATATCACACTGAATATACAGCAGCTCTCTTTCATTCACTTTTAAAAACACATCTATAAGTAGACTGTTCCTTATACTGTTCATTGCACACCAACTTTAACACGTCCCAAAAGAGATTGAGGAAAATGTGGTGGCAAATATATCGATAATCCCATCACAGTCCATAGAATTATCAGATATGTATTATCATATATTTTAGTTTATACAATTTGAGATGATTCAAGTTCCACGGAGTCACTTAAAATCTCATCCACCATGAGTACGGAGTTCTAAAGTTGGTTTGCTCAAAAATAATTTTCATTCAATATGAATCTAGACTTTATGTTTTATCATTGATTAACTGTTTCAATTTCTGTTTTTGAACACAATAGTTTTGAACAATACCTTGTAGTGCCTGATAATCTTGAATACTGCAGAAAATATTGTTTCACAGTGATTGTAGACTACTGTACAATCGAAATGAGGAACATTGGCCTAAAGGTAGTCGGCAGTGAATAGTTAGCTCGAATACGAATTATCATTATTAATATGAAATACGATTGATCAATTGATTTTTGAATGCGTGTTGAAAAATTCTTGAATGCATTATTTATCCTTTCGAGAAATCATCTTGAATCATTGAAAACAGTAGATCAAATCTTTCATGTATAAAATACTTTTTAAACTAGGTAATATTATTTTTGAGATAATATAGTACGAACTCCATACACGACCGTGGATCATCACTGCCACTGTTTAATGTAAACACTTTGTTTTATTTCTTTGATGACGGCTTAGGAATTGTTGGATGACGGTATTGACGGAGATAAATTCGATTCCAATCTCATCGAGTCAATTTTTGCAACAATTTTCAGTGCTGGTCCTAACTTGATGCTCATCGCCGACATCAAATGGTCTTCTTTTAGCAACATTAGGGCTTGACCATCGATCTCCTGGATCGCAAAGTCTTCAGCATAATCAGCGCATCCGGGTAAACCTCGGATAAAATCGCAGACCTCGCCCACCTGTTAACAAATTTGTTATTATTTATAATATGGAGTGGAGAATTGGTCGGGATTTCACGTAATTACAAATCTCTTATATCCTTGTACAAAGAGTTTTTCATATTCTTTCTTACCGTCCATTTCACTGGGTTAATTCGTGTCATTGAATCATCTGCATTAACATTTGCAGTGATATTTGCCACAGACAAAGACCTGTCTTCTCCGTTCTTTCGTATCGAATCCCCATTATTCAGCTTTGAATCAGTGTCCATACTTGTCCACTCCTTTTCCCCGTGTTCACGATCTCCAGTATCTTTTCTTTTGCTGAAAATTTCATATATAGTTAAAAAAAATTGCCAACGATTTCCTACATCATTGTCATAGAATGATTGAAAGTTTAAAAAAACTCACCTCTTTGCACAAAGAACAGAACAGAAGCGTTTAGGTTTCTTATATTTGCCATTATGTTCTTCAAGCATATTTCCACACGCTTCGCATTTTGTAACTATTGGCCCATTCCCATCTCCATCATTTGAGTAATCAGGTGCATGCTTCTTTCCTATAAAAAGAAAAATGAGAAAAGTATAATTATTAGCCCTCATATTTCCGGAATATTATTTCCATATGTGTCGAGTCAACATCTACTCGAAGTCGGAAACTTGTATCGCAACAAAACTCACTGGGAGGTTCATCGATGGACTCTTTATCAGATAACATGTTGTTCCGATTCAATGAATTCGTTGTATCGTGTCCAACTTGTCCTACTGTTCCACTTAGTGATGATCGATTTACGGCAAATGGTTCTGAAGCTGAAAGTCAATGTTAATTTGTTAACCACAGTAATTGTAATAAAGTATTTCAGTAGACTAAATAATTATACAAAAAGCATAGAAACTTAGGTGTACAGCAAATAGAAAAATATACAGATCTAATAATAAGATTCTTCGAAAAGTAGGTAATACCTTCTTGTATCACAAATCCTTCTATTACGTGTGTAAGCACTTGAGGTTTGACCATAGCTTTGGGTGGTGCCTGCTTGTTAGTAACGGTAGGTGCTATCGGTGTAGGTACAGTAGTTTCTTCTGTGCTAACTCCATTTGTGATCGAGTTTATTGCATTAGCAAGACCTGCAAGCGGATTACTACATCCTCTATCTTCCTGTTTGGGAACTATTGCAGGATTTTCATCCTTTTTACTGCGTTCTTCTGTAAAAAAGTTTACATTAAAGTCTCATCATACACTCCTAACTTTTCACATAATTACACAACATTGGATATTTACATTTTTCTGTTAAAGTGCAAGGAATCCAAAGTCTAATACTTTTCAAATACTAACCAGGATTGTCAGCTTGCGTTGCAGTAATCTCAGCTTGGTTAATGATTACAGCATTTTCCTCTTTTTTCATCGCTTTCATAGTTTCAAGCTGCTGCTGCTGTTGTTGCTGTTGCTGCTGCTGCTGTTGCTGTTGTTGTTGTTGTTGCTGCTGCTGTTGTTGTTGTTGTTGCTGCTGCTGTTGCTGCTGCTGTTGTTGTTGTTGTTGCTGCTGTTGTTGCTGCTGTAGTTGTTGTTGCTGCTGCTGCTGCTGTTGTTGTTGTTGTTGTTGTAATTGTTGTTGCTGCTGCTGTTGAAATTGTTGCTGCAATTGTTGTTTCGTTGGCATTATCAGTGGTTGCCCGTGGGTATTATACAACTGTTGTAATTGATAAGCTTGGTTTTGCATCGGCTGTTGAATAACTTGAACTTGGGGATGAGCAGCCATAGTAGTTATGGTTGTTGCGCCTTGTTGTCCGGATAAAGTCATTGCAACACCCTGTTGTTGTGGTTGCTGTTGTTGCATGGAAACTGTCACAGCACCCTGCAACTATCGAAAATTGTCGATCAAATACAATACTTTGTTCTTATGTTCGCTCGTTCATTCTTTAACTAAATTTATGTGAATATGTAAATCAACAGACTTAAATCAAAGTATTATTTTTTAACATACTTGTTGAGGCATGCTAACTGCCACTGTCTGAGGTTGGACTTGAACTTGCGTAGGGACTACGCTATGTGGACCATTTCCTGCTTGTTGTTGTTGCACTTGTTGTTGTAATTGCTGTTGTACTTGCTGTTGTACTTGCTGCTGAACCTGTTGAACTTGCTGCTGAACTTGTTGTTGTAATTGTTGCTGTTGCTGTTGATGCTGCTGCTGCTGTTGTTGGATGGTCTGCTGTTGCATGATCATTGTGGCCTGATGTACATTAGATTTTGTTTGATTAGCAGCATCTGCTTTGGTAGTCGCGGCCGATGCATTAGGACCAGGACTAGTTCGGATTATAGGTTTCCCTCTACCTTTTCCACCTCCTCCTCCCGCTTTGCCACTCTACACAAATAGCGATTTGTTAACACAAAGATTATACGGAAAAAATTCTCATTTTTTTTTTTAAAGCTAAGAGAAAAACATAGGACAAATAAATTATGCAGCATTTCACTCTATCCTCTATACTCCAGTATTATGACTATGCACATTTGATCGTTGGTCTTGTTTATTAATTACCTGTGCGTGTACTGAGGCCTGCACTCCATGAACCGTCTGCGTAGAAACGGAACTAGCTGGTCGAATATTTTGACCTGAAACCCCTTGTAGCGAAGACGGAAGAATACTGAGTGGTCGTTGGCTGCCACCTCCCTGTTTAGCTTGTTGTTGCTGCTGCTGCTGTTGTTGTTGCAAGTCCATTCCTCTCGGTTTACCCCCTGCGGAAGCTATTTGTTGAACGCCCTGTATTTGCTGTTGCGTTGCCAGAGCTATAACATGAAAATGAATATATTGCACTTACTTAGTTACTGATTATCAGTTGAATAGTAGAATTATTCCTGTAGAATGTCATAATTCTTGAATTACTTACCATTATGCGTCTGAATAGGCTGCGGGCTTTGAATAAACATATCTTGCTGCGTTGGGCCTCTGATAAAAATCTGATTTGGCGCTGCAGTGAGTAGAGTTGGTGGTTGCAGACCTGTCCATGCGACTTGTTGCGCAAATTGCCACGGGGCAAATTGCATACCTCCGCTTCGAGCCCCTGTTGCAGTTCCCGCTGTACATGTAGTATACTGCAACATGTCAGAGTCAGAGCTGCGACGGTAATAGCCCACTATATTTGACGTCGGCTAAATCGACAATCAATGAATTGAATTAATTCATATACAGAGCTGTAATATAATTTTAGAAAATTAAAAAATAAAAATAAAAACAACATTGGCACATATCTGCACATTACTCGAAATTGCAAGCTTACCCCATACTCAAATTAAACTAAAGGTTACAGCATAATCAATTATATGTTCAAGAAGATAACAGATATAGGGCTCGGTAGAAATTTACTTCCGTCTAGCTAGAAGACTTCCTTCAATTTCAATTCCATTCAAGCTTTGATCAATCAAAATATTTTCAATAAATACTGATCTTTTATTAATCATTCATAGTGCCTGATAGAATACAGATATTTTTGAGTAATGTAAAATCTGTAAATTGCATAAATTGATTGATCTATTACCTTTTGTACTTGGTCTTGTTTATTCCCTGACTGTTGTTGCTGCTGTAGAGATTGAGGAGGTTGTGGTGAGCCAAGAACCCCGAGTTGACCAAAAACTAAAGTTTGCCCACCGCCAGGGTTGGCAGATGTAGGAACAGGGAGATACCCCGCAGGAAAGCCTTGAACCTTTGTACCCCCTGCTCCCGGATGGCCGCCACCCTGTCCAGGGTTCGACGATGTAGTCAACATATGAGGTGTTAATTGTCCCGCAGATTGGAACGGTTTTCCAGCTGTTATTACCTATAAAAATTGAATTCTCATTTATCACTGCAAACATCAGTTCACTATTAGTTATTTAGATCAGTGTAGATTAGAATGGTACTAATTTTGCTTCACATTTACCTGAATAGAGGATGGATTTAGTCCTGCTGGATGAAGAGCAATATTGCTTGGCATTAGTAGTGGTTGGCCCTGAGTGTTGTAAAGTTGTTGCAAATGATACGCCTGACTCTGCATAGGTTGCTGAATTACTTGAACGGCTTGAGGATGAGCAGCCATTGTTGTTATCGTAGTAGCACCTTGTTGACCAGACAAGGTCATCGAGACGCCCTGCTGTTGTTGTTGTTGCTGTTGGTGCTGCATAGACACAGTAACTGCACCCTGCAACTTTTTTTCCGACCAATCTCAATTAAAAACCCTGAATATTATAGACTTTCTAAAACTTGATATACATGCATTTTATTGCCAATTAAATGATACTGTTTATCCACATACTTGTTGGGGCATACTAGCTGCTACTGCCTGAGGTTGAACCTGGACCTGAGTAGGAACGACACTGTGTGGCCCATTCCCTGGCTGCTGTTGTTGTTGTTGTTGTTGTTGTTGCTGTTGTACTTGTTGTTGTACCTGTTGTTGAACCTGTTGTTGAACTTGTTGTACTTGTTGCTGGACTTGCTGTTGAACTTGTTGTTGAACTTGCTGTTGTAATTGTTGTTGTTGTTGTTGCTGCTGTTGTTGAACTTGTTGTTGCTGTTGTTGTTGTTGAACTTGTTGCTGCTGCTGCTGCTGTTGTTGTTGTTGTTGTTGAACTTGTTGCTGTTGCTGTTGAACGTTCTGCTGTTGAATGTCTTGCGATGTCATCATCATTTGTTGTTGGGGTTGTTGCTGCGGTTGTTGTTGCTGCTGCTGAGATTGGGGAATCTCAATTTGCTTGACATCAGTCATTTTAATATAAGCTTACTGCCAAGCCAACGATGCGAACAAACTTTTGATACAAATTTCTAATATTTATGAAGCGATCTTTAACGATCACTTGCAAGTCACAGCCTTTCTCTTAGCCATTTCAATTTCTTCACTGTTTGCCATCCACATCTTGTGTATCTCTCTATTGCATCGTCAAATCTGAAATCATCGAATGAAAACAAAATATTAGATGAATAGAACGTGTATAGCTTGAAACAATACATGTATAATATTTTTATTTATGAAATACTGATTGAATAATAATAATAATAATAATAATAATAATAATAATAATAATAATAATAATAATGCTTCTATAGAAAGCATCTGAATGTAGAATAATTTCATTCATGCATAAGAGGCTGTCCCAAGGCGCAATACGTGGTTCATGAAAGAACTGAACCCTTATGTTCAGATATTATTGAGATTTTAAATATTTCTAATGAAATCGATCATGACTATCTATTTGAATTCTTAATCAGAGACAGCAGCTCCACCTATATCATTTTATCATTATATAATATGTATAATCAGTAAAACAGTCGTTTTTTACTCTTTCATAATGATGCAATATTTGAATAGAAATTTGAATTGTCATTATCATTGTGCCATATTGTGAGGGAGATACAACAACTCTATTAGGGGCTCGTGATACAATTTGGTGAGTAGAAAGTCACAATTGAAAAACAAAATTCATACCCAAATCCAAAATAAAATATCGTGATAATCTGGTATAGGTTATGGTCGGTGTCGAAATGAACAAATTTAAGATAAGTCTAAACAAAGAGGATGGGCCAAGGTATAATGTATGAGATAGATTGTTGTTTGTTTGTTTGTTTTCAGTAACTGAAAGTTAGTCATTTTTAAGGAAAACTTTAGCAAAGTATTCATGAACATTTTTTGCATCAGTATAATCATATTTTTATTCATCATTCTTGCTAAATTTCTATAGAGATGATGGCATGAGATTATGAATAAGTATTTTATTTGCCAACTTCAATTAGCGCAATATCCGAAATCATCCATGAAGCGAATATCAGAAAAATCAATAAATCTTGCGGTACTGTTGAATTTAATATCATTAAATCAAGAGTCGTAATTTGTCTGAAAGTCGAAACAAGATACGGTTGTAACGCATCACATCACGCAACATATTTCTCAGCTAACGAAAATGCTATCCAATGGAAAATAAAGAATCTAAAAAAACATAAAGAAAACATAATACAGCTGTGCACCAGTGGTACAACTGCGGATTTCTATACATCGATGAGAGTCACTGGTACGTGCTGTCTTCGTTCCCTTGGTAGGAACGTCGTAAGATCAAGCGAGACGGTGAAACTGTTGAAATACACAAAGTCGAGAGGGAGAAAGATAAAACCAGTCAGTGAAACTCAACTCGGTGTAGAAATTATCAACGTTTTCTAGTCTTCCAATACATTTCTGCACTATCCAAACACGTAGTTGCGTTTCAAATTTATCAGTGGCTCTGCTTCAGAGTACATAGTTGTTTGAACTCAGAACCGTGTTTACGTCCAGCGTCTTCTATTTCGAGAAGTTTGTATGTACTTATATGTATACATTTAGATGCAATAACCTATACGTATATCTAGTGATATACAAATATGCCAATCGTATACATCTCAGCGTGTATGGATGTGTGTGTGTTTGTGCGTGTGTGGTGTATACAAGTGGGCTAGCTATCTCTCGTTTCGTGTCCATCTTGGAATAACAAAATACAAAATGTCGCCCAACGAAAACCTCCATAATTAGTCAAGCGGGGTGTGAGTGACAACACGGAACTCGCCATAATGGAATCATAATAATAATAGTAATAATAACAATAACACGCGGCACGGTCTATCACGATAGCGGATAGCACGTATACATATGTATCTTCAGTTAACGAACCGAGAGTAGGTTAGAATCGAGTTGGAAAGGTTGGAAGGCGTCCTACTCTCCGACATATTGGATTGGGACTAGCTCACTGGTCGTCGGCTGCCGTCGAGGGCTATGTAGAAACAACACCATCACACACCAAGGCAAATCTCGATAATTTCGTACTCACCATGTATTCACTAGTTCAGCGACTGCGCAGAGTTTGTTAACACGTTTTTAAACACACCGAAATCACAAATAAACGCGTTAAATAATGACGAGAATTTGAAAAAATCTAAAATGCACTGGAAGAAACATCAGTTTAGAAATATAATATTCGGAGTTGACGTCGAACCTGAAAGCGTTGGTAGTCGCGCTCGCTGTCTGCCTCCCACTTTACGAGTGAAGCACCCCTCGCTTCCCCTTCGGCGAGCTCCGTCCCTTTCCCCCCTATCGTTTTGCCCTCCAGCTCCAACACTGATTGGTGATTGGTCCAACGTGGACAAATCCCAGAGGCATCGTTCATAGCGCTAAAGGCGGGGCTTGCAAGATTCGGATTATGGGCGCATGCCTGCACACATGCTAACGCGATACGAGGCGTTCGCTCGATACACATGCGCGACGCGTATACACACCATCTAGAGTCCATAGTAGGCCTAATGGCATAAACTCTCGGTTCAGGGCCGTACCAATACAGGCATACGAAAGGGGCTTTTTTTTTTTTTTTATTTATTTATTACATTTATTTGCTACCCACCAGGAATGACAAATAAAGTTGGATACCGAAATACCTTTTCTACAAACTAGTGTTAATTGACATATTTGAGAAAACAACGCTAATTTGGGCTCACAATTCCTGTACTCGCCGTACGCCTCACAAGAAGGCTTTCTAAATCGTGAAACGTGATTCAAACTTTAAAACTTCTTCTGATACCGACTTTAAGCGTGACGTCAATTCAAGTACCGACTCGAAGACCTGCAATATGCAGGATGCATACAAATTGTGTATAATTGCAACGTTATTCGTTGTCATAAACCATGATATATACCCATAGTAGTATACATATTTGGTACGGCTGGGTATGTTCGTCGTGTATACAATAGGTATTGTAGATTTTTGTAGTTGGTATTCGTTGAGACAAGTCGTAGCTTACGATTAGATTGCGTTCATTTTCATAGTTTGAATCGCAATTGTAAGATTCAGTGAGTGAATAAAACAGGGCGCCAGTGTCTACTCACGGCCCTGGCCCAGCTGACTATAAGCCGAGTTTATACCTCCGAGTTAAATGCGCCACATGGCAGCGGATTCGTGGAAGGTCGCAGTAGGGGGTATTTCCACCAATCGGCACAGCTTTACTGGAAACCAAACCTCACCTTAAATATAGGAGCATAAATTCTACCGCACATCTGTATTTGTTGCATCTAAGCCGTTTGCATGCTTTCCAACATCATGACAAAATACACTTTGTCGTAGCGGTACAGAATGACATAATATAGTATAATGAAGAAAAATATATCGAGACGAAACTATTTGTGTTTCAACAAATTTTTATTTTTTCTCAATCTCAACGAATGAAATTTTTTAAATACATCATCGTTAACATTTATGCTATGAAATGCAACGAACATCAGATTCCTGAGAACTTCATCAATAATAATAATAATAATAATCATAATAATAATGAACATAATAAAAGCGAGACTATAGCACGATGTTATGATACACTATATTTATGATTTTTTGTGCCACCGGTGGAGTGTAGTTTGGGCATAGTGGTGGGGTAAGTAACCAGCCAATGGTTTAGGTCGACCAGGGTTGCCAAGGAAACCGGTTAATGATTCCGGCCGCCACTGAGGAATTGGCTCGACGAGGGTATACCTGCGCATGCGTATACCACTGGGAGACGATTTATTAATAGCGAGCCGTCCCGTTTGTCGGTGTGTGCGTTTTGCCGGTTCACGCACACAGCAATATCAAATAGATGTCGGGCCGGTCACCTCTCGCTTCCACACAGATAATTAAACCTCTCCACGCACACAGGGGCGACTGTTGAAACCTTGACGACGATTGGTGTCTTCCCCAACGTCAAAATCCCCACCCCCCTCTGCTCGCCCCCCTCCGGGCTGCTCTCCTGTTCTATCATATTTTACCGATTCGATGATATACCTATATGTATATACCATTATACAGTAGGTATGTACTACCTATATATTTGTATACGTATACATACGATAGTCGGCACAGAGAAGGGGGCTCGCGTATCCATCCACCAGTGTAAGCAGGGGGATCGAAATACTGTATACATCGGCCACTAGAAACGTAGGTGCGTTGGCACGCCCATGCACCAAGGTCAAAATTAGTTCAGCACGTCACGCTGTCGCAGACCATCATTATACTTGTCTTCCTTTAAAGCAGCTGATATTTGTTATTCTCTAGATCTTTTTGAAAGCAGCATATGGATGTGATTGTTTTTGACATTCGATCCATGAAATTCTTGGTAGATCTTAAAAAACGTTAGCTCAAGATTCTAAATAATCCGAAGACACATTATTCAGCTGGTTTTGTTGGAAAAAAAAAACAAAAAAAAAAAATTGAAAGATACATTAACGTAATTGTTCGATGCAACACCCTTACCACACAGGAGATATGATCTTTCATCAAACAAGACTCTCGTTTAGAAGAGGACTATGAACTTGGTACATCACATATCTGACAAATTGATGAATTTTGGTTCACGATTAAATTGACCTGATACGGTGAGTTTGATATGCTGTATTGATTGTAATTTTCACCAATTAATTTGGATTTTATTGTGATATATCAAAAATATTCCTTGCTCCTACAAGTGCTTTCTCCGATCTTCTTTTTATGGTCTTGAACGATCGGTACAAATCAGGCCAACCATTTTTATCGAGTAGTGTATCATGTTACGATATACTGCCATAACAAGTAACTGAAATGAAATCCCCCTGTGTGTACGAGCTCACAAGTGCATGGCCACGAGCAGTACATTCCGAAGTATATATTCTTCGCTTGGACGTATCACATATATATATACATATACCGATCAAGGTATAAACTGCAGGCAAGGTGAGAACATCAATCAGTGTTAGGCTGACATAAGAGAGTCCTGCCCTCCCACGCTAAGAACTATACTAGGAGACGTTATCCTTTGCAGGGGCTCACTTGGGACACCCAAGGTTTCGACATGCACAATCCCCCTTAGGTTTTACTCGGAAGTATTATACAATGCAGAGCTCTCCTTGATCCGTGAAAATCAGGTCTCCAAGAATACGGTGGTACACCAATAAGAATTCTCTCCCTCCAGTAGCTCTTTGTCTCAAAATAATCAAGGATAAAAATTGAATATGGAACACCTATAAGAGCTCTGCTCCCTGCTCAGTGTCGCTGCCGCCCCCTCTTGTTGTCCCGCCAAATTCCGTGTTTCCCCTCTGCCCCCTCTGTACCTCTCGCGACCCGTCACACCGACATCGCGCCGTCTCTGTCCTGACCTATCTCTGTTCCTCCCTCTCTCTTTACTTCGCTCTCGCTCCTCCTATCTATCTCTCTCTGTCCCACTGTTTCTTGCCTTTACCCTCTTCTTCCTGCATTCCTTCCTTATTTATCTCAGTCTCTCTCGCTCCTTGCCTCTCAATTCTAGACCACGAAGAATAGTGGACTAGAGCGCGCTTGCGGGGTGGGCGTTTCACGCTCACGTGACGAGCGACCAGAGACTGCATAGCATGTAGTATGGGTAGGAGCGTGCTGTGGGCATATACCTATGTATGTAGAATTATATACATATATATATATACGTACCGATTCGATGTATATATGAATGCTACTCGGAGTATGGCAAAGGGGCGCAGGGGGGGGGGGGCTATGTATAGATATATATACAGCCTATACAACCGAGCATGAATAATTGTAATGCAACATTCGCGGGTCGTGTCCCCCCCACCGACTCACTATCTCTTTTGGCCTTGTGCCGGCGCCTCATACGTTCATCTCTCTCCATCTGCACGCAGCACGCTCCGCTCCTAGAGTCACCCTCCCTTGCAGCTCTCCGTATATGTGTATAGATATATACGTATAATTGTTGTGGCGGGTCCTTAGGCTATACCTTGCGTAAATATTAACCAAAGCGATCAGTTGACAGCCGTGAATGTGAGATTATTATAATCACAGTATTTGTAATATATTTCAGCAACCACGGGAAGATGAGCAGGAAACATGGCGGAGCCAACCTATTTAGTGATCTTCATTTATTCGCTGGATTCAAATAGCAACGTTTGTTTCCGCTATATTCTATTTGAGACTACAATCTTCAAGGATGCTATAATTTCTTGATGCACTTTCACGAAACTGATGCAATTTTATTAGAGTAGATAGAAACTGCAGGCATCTGGGGTGGAGGCTGAGGGAAATACTGCCAGTTTGTTTTTCTGTTAATATTGATAGTAACAAACAGTGTGACAAATCAAAGTTTTTTTTTTACCATGGACACGTGGGATACATATATGCAGGAGAAGAACGCATTCTAATCAAATAACGTGGTGTAGAAGTTTTTTGAAATCCTGAGCATCGCGTGAAAAGTTATGGGCCAGAAACTCGTAGGTAATCCGACCATTTTGTTTCATTGTATATAATTTACATGATTGCAGCTCCTATATACATTCGAATATACGCCGTAGAAGCTGATAAATCTGCTTCTGATACAGGTTCTGTTAATTCTTCATAAGTGCATGCACCGCATAACATCATTATAATTGTCACAAACAGACATATCCAGGTGAATATTTGCGAAACTTTGTACGCCTGCAGCAGTTAAACAATCTGATTTCTTGTCGGATCCTGATTAGTATAGTATCGCGCTATGTCTTTTTTTAATTCTTTGTATTTTGCAACAAGTGAATGAAAAACTGTCAACTATGCGTACTGCTGAACAGTGTTCATCTTATTAGGTATATCGAAATTAGTAATGGCCAATAATACGTGAGATCGACGTACTGCGGGTCCACCACGCGTTCTTATATAGATATCCTATACCCATATATAGACTACATATAATTCCCATTGCAATAATACCGACTAATCTTATCAGTGGAGAGCTCTGTCTTATCCAATTAGATATATAGACCTGAGTGTTATCTCTTCTATATCCAAAGATTGTATACGCAGGTACATATAAAAGAAAATGTCTCCATAGACATAAGATTGAGACCGTTATATCCAAATAAATCAGTTTTGCATTATTGCAGGAATTATTGGTAGGATTCTTCTGATATAGGTACTCGTTGATAATTATGCACATACATATATATCATAGATACACGATTTGTTACGTACGTATACGCTCTGGGCATGATCAATTGTTTTGATTACATGCGAATTATGCATTATGAATTGCGTATATGTGTGAATACCTATGAATTGAATAACTTGGATCGTATATATATATATTTCGAGTGTGACTATCGCACAATGTATCGTGGATATGTATAACCTTTTCTCAGCTAAAGGAGGGTTCCTTTCAATTAATGTTCACGTAACCTAGCCCCTGTGCGCTTCAGTACGACCATTTGCTAATTGACGTATCGGTTCTTGGTTGCTATATAGGAATAGGTGCAGATCTTCTATATAAAAAAGTAATGTTTGTCTCGCAGTATAAGTATATATGCGCCTATGCCTATAATATACACATTACACATATAACAGAGAATGTTACCGTAAATATAAAGGGAAACCTGAAGGCATGCTGTTTCCCCCCTTAGCAGAAAAATTATGGTGTCCACTTCATTTCACCGCCAAGATATACATACTGATGGCTTCCGGGACCCACGCATTATTTCTAAATGAAGGCTCATCACTTATTCTACAGCAAATTTGAAACGACACTATAATCGAAATTCTAAATGAAGCTTAGAATTGGTATAGAGAAAAAAAATTAGTAAAATTTATATTTGTCAGTTTGAGAAATGTTCTCTTCGAACTGTATGTTCTTTCCTTTATTCACAATCAGATGCACCTTGGTGTTATACTCGCATATTGCATTTCTTTACTCGATTTCAATGTCTGTTTGCATAATATTATATATGCTGCATTGATATAATATAGTATAATATACTATATGGAACATTCTCACATTCGGTACAGGCTGACCACCTTTTTTTTATTCTATCTTTCTCTCCAACACTTTAATCGACTATAATAGTTCATGGAGAGTCTACATTTATTGTCGTAACGTATAAGAAGTTAATCTACTTTCGCAAAGGTTTATGGATCAGCATGAACAGTGTTTCAAATTACATAGTTACCTGTTTTTTGCGACAGCCCTTTCGAACTATTATTGGTATAGATTACAGGATTTGGTTTCTTGGATGGCCACGTATGCCTGTATCTATTTCTTTGGTATTTGGCTCATGAAATCATTGTCATTACATTGTATACATCGAGTTTAATCAAGACTCTTATTCTCTTTTGATCTCTTCTGATACATTTCTAGTTTAGGTTGATTTAGAAAAAAGTTGGCTGGGGAGAATTAATTTAGAATTTCTTTTCATATTATATTTCTATACCTAAAGACGAAGGATAATTTATTATGTGTGATATATAGCCCCCATCACACACATAATCCCACCCTTGCGGAAAGGGAGACTTGGGCACTTTCCCTCTACCCACTGCCTTCTACCCTCAATTCTACTGCAGCAGTGCACCCCTCGCTTTTTGTGGTCTCATCTCTCTCACTCCCGGCAAACTCTGTCAAGTGTTTTTTTCTTTCTCATCTTAGGCACGTGCACAATCGGATGTCACGTTAACGATTTTGACCAACTTCATTATACCTGTAGCCTATACCCCCATGGTTCAATCTACGATATACATATATACTTATGTATATAAGCAACTACACACAACTTGTTGGACATACATAATTACCTTCCTTCTGGGAGGCATGACACGTATCGTGGCCACCTACTTGTTGCTTACACTAAATTTAATTAATCATGTATATAGATACTTAAAGTGGTCGAGATAAGACTTTCTGTTTATCGTTTATAAGCCACTTCATATTTCCTTTAGCGTATGAGCACAGTCTAATTAAAATTAGAAATCAGCAACATTTGGATTCGCATTATTACGCTCCTCTAAATAGATTAGACAGTTAAAGTTTCAGCTAAGATAGTCTAATGGTAATTTGCAGAGCTGTGGCAAAATTTGCATACCACGTGGTATCAATTAGTGTAATTATAGAGAGGTAGAGTAATACTAAGTGAATTGTATCTCCCGAGCTATGAGTAGGTACTACACTGATAAAAAAAAATTAACTTGATTCAAGAAAATAATTTTGAAGAATTTAATTATCTTAAATCAAGTGTAAAAGTTCTTGAACCAAGAAATTTTTCTTGATTTAAGTAAATTTTACTTGGTTCAAGAAGTTTTCTGTTTGATTCAAGACAATAATGAAATTCTTGAAAATAATTTTCTTGGTTCAAGATTTTTTTCTCTCGAATCAAGTTAATTTTTTTTATCAGTGTAGGTATAAACGGTGCATGTTTTTTTATTCATTTTTTGGTAAATAAAAAACTGAGCGCGGCGGTTGTTCTATCTACAATAATAATATCGTGGACGGTTCGTGCCCGCTAGTTGTATCGTGGCTGCATATTTTTGTGTAGGTATAAAATAAAACCCTTTCCCCCACCCTCCGAGCCCCACCGTGCCACTGACCGCTACCCCGTGGAGTACAGTCGGCTTGAGGAATCCCTTGGAGTTAAATGACTGCTTCATTGTTCGAACGTTCGGTACTGAGACTGTAAATCTTTATTGGATAGGTGAGAGTGGTGAAAATGCCAGAAATAGTGGCTGTAAGACGGTAATAGTTACTTTAAGAATCGAATTTACATTGCGACGTAGAAACACGACGGACCTTACTACTCGAAAGAGACGTAACTTATGATGGTGACTGTACACCGTCCCGCCAGTACACTCCCATCGCGGCACGACGACGACGTGGAGAATTTCAACTCGCAACCCGAGAGAACGCGAACGCGTCGCCATAATTCAGGCCGAAATACTTACAAGTATTGGGTTTTTACCTGTGATTCGTGGAATTAAAATAAGGTTTCCAAGTTCATTTCAAATTGTATAAAATAATTTTTATTTTTTCGTTACATAGTGAAGCTGAAAATATGTTGAGAAATGTTGGAGTTGTCTTGCAACGGTTGCCAAAGACTCGCAGAGGCCACCTACAGCCTGCGAAATTGAAAGAGGCGAGAAAGTTCTTCGCTACAAAGGGCGCCGCTTCTTCACTGCAGCCTGAACCGACCTCTGTAAGGTACAAGGTAACACGTGGACCATACGCTACAGTTACCGACAGCCATCTACGATTCTTCGAGGATCTTCTCGGCAAGGACAGACTCCTCACTGATCCCGACGAATGCGAGAGTTACAACGTCGATTGGGTTAAATCGGTCAGAGGTGGGTGGAAGCTGGTAGGAGTATAGCTCAAACGCATCTAAAACCTGCGCGGGTCTACATGGAGATGGTATTTCGTCGATGGGTGGGAGAAGGAAGGAAAAAGGGGAGGAGCTGAGCGAGAGGGAGACGACATACCTCGT
Organism: Tenthredo scrophulariae; assembly: GCA_963978835.1. Classification (NCBI taxonomy): domain Eukaryota; kingdom Metazoa; phylum Arthropoda; class Insecta; order Hymenoptera; family Tenthredinidae; genus Tenthredo; species Tenthredo scrophulariae. Next base: position 9,766,432 of record OZ022227.1, read on the forward strand.
CTTTCTTCTTTCTTCTCTGGCTTTCTGATTATTTTTTTTCATTTTTATTTCATTTTCGTTTATGCTACCCGCCATTTCTTTTTTACCCAGTTGGCGATCGCTTGTTGTTCAATTACTACGAGACTACGAATAATTAGAACCTTTGGCACGTCTCTTACAGTATTCGATTATCAAATTTTAAGGGAGGATTAAACACGCTGCACATAGTTGCTGAAATAAACTTATAGAGCGCGCCACTGAACGTTATGGTCATTCAGCGACATCTCTTATTGACGACTTGAATATTTTCTTTCCCAAGATAAGCGGGACTTACAAATTATCCATGACGAAATTTTTTCTCAAAATTCTTCGATAATGAAGACAAACGCAAACGTTTAAAAATAAATAAGATTTCATCAGTCTTCATTGCTATTGTATTCGAACCGATTTCAAAATGTAGCGCCTTAATATTTTTTTGTTCTATACAGGATGCAGCCGAGTGGTTGTAAAGCCAAAAACGACCGAAGAAGTTTCAGCAATACTTCGATTCTGCAATGAAAACCGACTGGCGGTATGTCCTCAAGGCGGCAATACAGGACTTGTAGGTGGAAGCGTTCCTGTCTTCGACGAAATTGTTCTCACAACAAGTCTGATGAATAATATTATAGAGGTCGATGAAATTTCAAGTAAATATCCAGCACTGCTATTTGAATATTTTGTCAAAACCATCTCCCTTGTTATATGTGAACCTCGATTCTAATTGCAAATCACCTTCATTGTTAGGTACATTGGTCTGCCAAGCTGGCTGTATTCTAGAAACTCTGGACAACCACTTAGAAGGCGTAGGGGTAATGATGCCACTGGATCTTGGGGCTAAGGGTAGTTGTCAGATTGGTGGTTGCATTTCTACAAATGCTGGTGGTCTTCGATTATTGCGTTACGGGAACCTGCATGGAACTGTATTGGGACTTGAAGCAGTACGTTAGATATATGTATATGCTGCGAAAAGTCAACACTGCAAGATTTCACAGTTTACTTATTACTATTGTAATAACTATATTAATCTTTTCATAGGTGAAAGCAAACGGTGATATTATCAACTGTTTGAATACGCTGAAGAAAGATAACACTGGGTACCATTTAAAACACTTATTTATAGGGTCTGAAGGCACTCTGGGAGTTGTAACTAAAGTTGCAATCCAGTGTCCGCCTCGTCCAAAAGCTGTGAACTTGGCTCTGCTAGGTGGTTATACTTGATTTTATCCTTAATATATCCGTGCATGTATTCAGGTCTGATTTATTATCTAACAGAAATAAGTTTGGAGTTAATAAATCATCTCTTTATAGGCTTGAGTAGCTTTGACAACTTGTTGCAGACTTATCGCTTAGCCAAGACTGAATTGGCAGAGATTTTATCTTCTTGTGAAATGATCGATCGAGCATCGATGGATGTTTCTACCAAGCTTTTGGGATTGAGGAATCCACTAATTCTTGATAACGATGGATATGAGTTTTACATGCTTCTTGAAACAGGGGGAAGCGAGGCTCATCATGACGAAGAAAAACTTAATTCATTTCTTGAGAAAGCCATGGCCAAAGAGATTATTCAAAATGGTACGGTAGCCACTGAACCTACTAAAATCAAAGTAAGTAAACGAACATGTAAATACAAAGAAGGTTTCAAATGCCATTAATTCTTGGTGGAAGCACTTTGCTGTATGAATATTTGCTTCTAATACTAAACTGTTTAGTAAGCTTAGACGAGATATGGTTTACAGAATATTTGGGAGCTCAGAGAACGCATTACAGAAGGTATCCTGTTGGACGGGTTCGTCTTCAAGTATGATATTTCAATACCGTTACCAGATTTTTACAAAACAGTCTGTGCCCTTCGTGAACATCTGAAAGACCCTCGAATAATACGAATCGGAGGATATGGTCACCTCGGTGAGCTATGCTACCGTATTTTATAATATGAAACTAAAACCTGAGTCAATATCAAATTTGATTCTGAATGTTTGAAGAATTTACAAGCTTTATCTAAATAGGTGTGCTTACAAGCTCGTTTTGATAAACGTTTTTCTCATTACCTTTCAGGGGATGGAAATCTGCATGTTCAAGTCTCGATATCTGAATACATAGAGGAAATAGCTCAACAAATAGAGCCATTTGTTTTCGAATACGTTTCCAAACTAAAAGGTAGCGTAAGTGCAGAGCATGGAATTGGGTTTAAGAAAACCAAATTCTTACATCTCAGTAAGGACCAGTCTGCTATCAAGCAGATGTACGAACTGAAACATCTGATGGATCCAAACGGAATTTTGAATCCATATAAAGTCTTACCTTACTAATGATTAGTCAATGGCCCTTCCGAATATAAATATTTCAATTTATGTTTTTATTATATGTGTCATATATTTTTTAAAAGTCTTATTCTAAACATGCAGGTCATGTTATATAAATAATTATAAACGAATCTAACCCGATGTGCTAATCTCTGTGAAAAGTAAACTCTTACTTCATTACGTAATGAAAGCTGATGTTATATTACATAAACTCATTGAAAATCAGATTGTAATTATACGTTGCAATACGAGAATATACAAATTTCAAACTCTGAGACGCCTTTCGATTCCCTATCCATAAATGAGCATAGGCAAATCGTCAGATTATCGATCTAGGGGCTATAAAGTAAGGCTGCAAATGAACTAAACTAGATATCATTCGCAGGAATGTAGCTTTCATGTCGCAAAAGTTCCCTCGAGCTAGTCGCGTAATCAATAATATGGTGCGTCAGCTGTGAACCGCTCCATTCCTAACATATAAAGCTGCTCTATCGTTCGCAGCTTTGCGCGATCTGGGAGTAAACATTATATCAGGCTCTGAGCTTACGCCAGTAAGCCCCATGGCCGATAGCTCATATTATAAATACGTATGGGTATGTAGTTCGAAGCGCTTCCGTAGTTCGTCGCCAGCTATCGCTTCGTCACGCGTTTTGTTCGGTTCCCCTGCTCCAGTCGGTTTCGGCCGCTCGGAGTCGACTCCAGCGCGTTGCTCGAGTGACTCTGGCCTGGATACGCCAGTGTGCAACGACGAGTTGCGAGGTCTGGGAGTTCCCTGGGAGCTCGTTTGACAGCTGCTGATGTCAGGTCCTTCGTTGGGTATCAAGTGCATTTATGATCGTGGAAATGTGAATCGGGTCGCTAAAGCGGCGTCATTTAACAGTACGCCCACGCCAGTTATAGGAGATAGATCGATATGCGACGTTTCGAAGGTGGAATAGGATGGTGTTTGTTCGTTATGGCGGAATGCGGGAGTTCGTGAGAATATATTTAGCGATTTTGCGCTGCTAATATAAAAAAAAAAATAGTCTTCTCACAAAATTATGCGACGAAAAAAGGTACCGCTACGGTTAACCACACGCGTTGTTTGTTAGAGTTATAGATTTCGATTATTAATTGCTGCTGAAATTATTTCATGACGACAAAAAGCGGGATTAATAATTTTCTAATATACCTATATATATTCTAATATATATATATCATACACACATACATACATATATACTATATTATAAATAAATATATATTATATCTACCCTCGTGAAGAATATTAATATAAAATAATAATAATAAATTTCAATATTATACAAGTTTTAATATTTGTTGACATTTAAATTGAAAAATTATTGACAAGTAGAAGAGATATTGTTACTCGACATATGTATGTTTACATTATTACATAACCATCGGAGTGCATGGTAACGTCAGAAATCCAACTACACATTGTTGTTCGTGCGAACGACAATTGTTAGTACCGCGAGAGGTGCCGTTCAGCGGATGCGATAATCCAGTTAATTAGTCTTAACAACTAACCGAGAACCTAGAGAAAAATAATTGCACAAAAAAATAAACTAAATAAAAAGAAAAAGTATAAAAATGAAGGAACACGGGAGTGAGTCTAGCTCCGATATGCCGAAGACAAAACCATTGAAGTCCTTGAAATCATTGTTAAAAAAGCCGGGTCAAACAAAGCCAAAGGGGCAAAAGAATCGCGTAGTAATAAATGAGAAACTGAATGAATTCTTCGCAGCTGATTACATAATACTAATAAAGGAAGAATGCTGCGCTGACTACGAGGAGGAGTGCGATTGCTGCTGTCAAGAACACGAAATGATAAGATTGGGAAACTGCAAGGAGTGTAGAGCCGAATTAAATTTACAATTTGCTACCGGTGGTAGGATAGCAGACGGCGATACTGCCGGGGGTCATGAACAGGTGTTTACCACCAGCGAGGGGATTACTCTACAGCAGGGGGGCTGCTCTGTAGACGAGGTTGATGGCCGAGGGTCGATCGACGGGGGTATAACACCCCCAAGAAATCAAAAACAACAACGACAACAACATCAACAGCAGCAGCAGCAGCAGCAACAAAAACAACAACATCAGGAAACATTAAGTCCGCCTGAGGGCTACAAGGACGTTTGCGAGGAGGGCGAGTCGGAGGAGGTCGATCATCACCATCATCCCATTTGTGCGGAGTGCAACTACTACCATCAACAGACGACAGGTGAGCGCACGTCTGTGAGTTGGACGTTGATATGTGTGCGAGTGCAGTAGGGATATAGTCCAGGCAGTAGGTAATAACTGAGTCACGTGAGCCTGTAAACTAGTATACGGCACCTGATACCCTTGTGTTAATTTTAGCTCGTTGTGTATTATGTACTTTGGGGTCCCCCTGGAGGATAGCGTGTAACTAATACAGCTACGTATACACGTAGGTATACGTATATTGTATACATGTGTTTTTGGTCGGAGCATTAGGTGCACCGCGTGGGAAACCCCGGTTGTGCTTCGCGTATCAAATTAACGTAGCTATTATCTTTTACAATATTTTACACTACAGGGGATCCTCCTCGAACTGTATACAATTTTTACCCGTTCATCATACGGGAGAGGGTTCTAAGAAGATATACGCCATGCGGGATATTGTCCTTTTGTTTTTTCCATCCGTGAGAAAACACGTGGGCGAGTCGATCCGTTTAGCTATAGGAAAATTACACTATACACTTCAAACAAATCGAACAAATATGTGACTACGATTACGTATTCCCAGGTACATCGTATACCTGTATAAAATCTTTAAAAATAAGTATCGGACAGGGAGGACAAAGCTCCGATTAAAACGATCCTTCCAGAACTTTGCTAATATACTCTGATTTAAATTTTGATGAGATTTTTCTCACGGGAGTTGGAAGTATAAAACAACTCTAACGACCGGCTTCTCGTCGTTAATTCGTTTCGTAAAAATATATCCGAAAGAAACGATCATACGCGACAGCCTTGAAATATATATGTATATCTTAAAACATAGCTGCCGCAGACTTGCACGTCTTTGAACTAGCGATGAGATGCTTGGTGTGAGCCGGAACGGAGCTGCTCGATTGAAGAAGAATACCGTTTGGGGAGATCCACCCCCCGAACAGAGATCCCAGATTTTCCGAAAAGTATACTTAATAGGTACGCGGCGAAGTATAAGAGTCGTCCGCATAATTTCACCCGAAACCTTTACAGCGAGCACGTGCGATTCGGAGTATTCGGACTACCTACCTCTCATTGCCTTTCTCCTCGTTTATCCCCCGTTTTCTATTCTGGTACCAGCCTTGTCTCCCACCTCGATCGTTCCCCTTTCTCTTCCGCCTTCTCTCCAAGGACACGTTTCACTCAGAGCGTAGCGAATCTTTTACTTTTACCGTAGTGAGCGAGTACCCAACCCCTAACTCCTGCCGCCTACTGCGCTGGTTTAATCTCAACTTGCTCGTAAAATGGAATGTTTTTAGGATTTTCAATTTATTACAGACCCTGTCGTTACATTAGGCACGCCATATGCAAGGAGATTATAGAAATATGCGAAGTGTCCACGATCTTCGGGATAGCCATTTTGGTCTTTTTTTTTCTTATCTCTTCTTTTTTTTCCAACTCTCCCTGCTTTTCTACAGAGAAGAAATCGCGGTATTTTCGAGATGCATTTTTGAAGGTGTAAGAATATGGTTGCTGAAATGGCAACGGTCGATTAGTAGCCTTTTGTTGCCTTTCCTGCGGTTCTTGTATTCCGTGAGATAGATATATGGTTTAGCTGGATTATTTATCTTTGGTTGGCACATGACCATATTTTCAATTACTCCGCCTAGACGGTTATTCTGTTCGGTGGTGAACCGGCGCACGGGGCTCCAGCAGACATGGAAGGGACCTGAAGCTCACACATTACTCTTCTCCTCTTGCGTGCTTATATCCTATCCGGGCGTTTGTCTTGATCGCCAAGAAGCTTCTCTATCCAACGAGGAATGAAGAAAAAAAATAAGGACATAAAGAAAATCCAATTCAAACTCTGGCGTTAAAAGGATGGAAGATGTGTTCAGAATCGCAACGAAAATCGAACTCGGAATGATAAATGTCCTTTCATGTGTTATAGGTACACATGCGAACTGAGTATAATAAATAATGATACCTTGTCACTGTTAATCTATACAATGATATAGGGATGAGCGCATTGGCGTAACTACGGGGGGCCCCTGCCCCCCCAGGATGGTGAGTGCCCACCCTAGAAAGATAAGAAAAAAAGAAATTGAAAATTTCGACTATATATATTCGGGTAAAGTGGAGTGAATGATGGCCCCCCCCCCCCCGGGGGACACACACACCTAGTTACGTCAATGGATAAGCGTATCAAATTAAGACACACTGCGTGTTCTCACTTTGATTAAGTAAAGATTAATAAAATGGTTTTATAATAGGAACAAATCTACAGAGCTGTATATTGATTGTGCGTCAATATGATGATGAATTGTATAATAATTGACTGTTTGACATCGGTTTCACAACAAAACAATATGTTCCAACGTAATAATGAATAAGCCGACCATTGTGCTGATTAAATTCGGTATATTTTCCGTATAATGTGTATAATACGAGAGAAGCGGAAGAGTGGTATTGTTGTCCCGCCACAATTGATGGTCATATATTAGAAATCAATGGACGGATTGTTATAGAACCAGCGGTTAACTGGTGACGATATTCATTTTCTAAGTATAGTTTGAACGATAAACTCTTAAGCCACGAACAATAATCTAGTTCATTTTCTGCTGACCATCAGACTTTAATGTGATATTCATACACATATACCTACAGTTTGAATACTGGATGGTGTGACTTTCAGTCTGGATGATATAACGATTTATTATATTTTCTTATTTTGTTTCTTGGGTGGAAGGGGACATAGCTCGTACAATTTCTGCAGAAAATATAGACCATATTGAAATTCGCGAGTGTCATACAAATCTTCAATGTAATGACCGTCGCGATATTCCGGCTTACATGTAACAAGTTTCCAGACAGAAAGAGTACTCGTAAACTCTTTATGTACCTATACTGGGCCAAAGAAAGTTCTTATGTTATATGTATGTGTCGCGTGAAGCTTCTCTAAAAAGTGCCGAGAGTTAGTACAAGACATAGCTGCTCCTCCACCAGCTGATATATTTCTCGCAACGAACAAAATCCTTCAAAATGAAAATCTATACGCCTCTTTATAAAGCATTGGAATGGGTATAAAACTAGTTCGAATCAACACTCCACGCCAGACGTCTGGGCTGGTCCTCGTCAATTTGGTGTGCAAAAACTACTTGCGGTGGGCAAACGCGTTTGCATTTGTAATCGAGAGTAGTACGCTTATACTATAAACTAGCACCCAACGATGTGGCTATCCCGTAGTAGGTTATTCATTTTGTTTTTGTTCACGGTTCTACCTATCCGTATATACACGTATAGCGGAACCCGGGGCAAAATGACACACCATATTTTTCGTAGGTGTCCGCGGCAGATTGAGACACCAATATGTTTGAGTGAAAAAAAAAAAAAAAAAAATCCCCCCCTCCCCCCGGACACCGAAGAAAAATATGGTGTCTCATTTTGCCCCGGGTTTCCCCTATATATGGATAAACATTTTCATGTGAGATAATCATTTGATTATGTAATGGTCATCACGAGTTATTAATATTTACAAAAATGGTTTATATACGATTAATTATACGATTAGGTATGTCGGTAAACTGTAAGTATTGAAAAAGAAAGAAAAGAAAAAAAAGTGAAGAAAAATGCAGCGCGTACATGCCGCGCTATTCGCTAGTTGAGAAATAACGAACGTGCAATGCCCCTTGCTGTATCGAGCTGAAAGGCAGCTCTTCTTGGGGCTTCAGACTGCATCGCGGTGTGAGTTTATTGCTTTTGATGTTGTCGCTGTATGCATTCAGCGTTTTATGTCTTGATAAAAATTCCGCAATCGTGATGATATATAATATAGTACGCATTAGACTTAAATATTGAGTTTCGATTAATTTTGTGCTCGAATTGTGTCGCAATATCCGGCGAGATATTATAGTCTATGGACATGTATATATGTATTTTAGGTCGATGTTCTAAAAAGTTTTTGCATTTATATACTTGGAACGAAAATCTATACCTCGTTCAGAATCGCTAAAAGTAAACCGCAACCGACAAAAACACTACACTAGATGATGGCGAAACGTCGGAAACTCGAGACGTCGACGTACGGTACCTATAAGAGTCAAGTGAGTCTGTATCTTCGCCAGTCTGACTATCTGCCTAGGTACATGTGCGTTTACCTAGTCTTATGTGCGTAGGTACGGTAAACGCTTTAGTTTTCATCTATATATGGGGTTTTCCACGGGAAGGCGGCCACTTCAAAAACCGGGGTCACGGATTCCAATGGTTTTTACGTATGTTGTTGTCTATGATGACCCTAAACCACGGGTACGTCCGTTCGTCTTTCTCGCCCCTAGTCGCCATGTTACGAAGGGTTGAAAATTTCGGTCAGCGATACGCAGCGCGTCACTTTACAGCTGATATCTCCCGAACAACTTAAACGAATTCAAAAAATGGAGAAGCAGCGAGAAGTTCGTTGATTCTTGAGCTTTCACATACACCCAACGCTTAGGCAAACAATGACAACGAGATCGAAAATTCACCAAGAATAAAAAAAAATCGATTTTTCCGGCACTATTATATCCAGTTTTTAAAATTTCAAAAAATCACGTAAATTACCCCCGCTTCACGTATACGAATTACCCTTCGACGGGAAAAAAGGAAATCGCGCGCTGTCAGCAGCGTTCCGTATCGGATCAAAATGCAGAAAGTGACTTAATTTGATTGAAAATCAGTACTCGAGGGTTTTTGAGGCCACTGTAGACGAATCTGAACTCAAAACTTATGAATTCAAAATGGCGGATTTGATATTGTGGATCTCAATGCAAAAATGACTTGAATTGGATGAAACTTGGCACTTTAGGGATTTCGAAATGGCTGATGACCAATCTGAACTCAACACTCCGACTTTCGCACTGGCCGAGTATTTTGGTCCGCCAAATCGGATATGCTGTTTTGAATTTCTTTATTCCAAATCGAGATTTGTGATCAATTGTCTTAAACGCCCTCGAGCATCGAATTTCATCTAAACCAAGTCACTTCTTGCATTCTGGTCTTATGCGGAGCGCTGCCGACGGCGTACGACTTCATATTTTGACGTGTAACATGTGAACCGTTGCGGGTCCCGAAATTCATTTTTGAGGGTGGGAAGTAAATAAAACGAGGGTAATTTACGTAATTTTTTCGAATTTTAAAAACTGGATATAAGTTCCAAAAAATCGATTTGTTTTATTTTTGACCGTATTTCTGATCTAGTTTTTTTTTTTTTTGGACAACCGTTGCCTGCAGATGAAAACTTAAGAATCAACGAACAAGTCGCATTTTTAACTTTTTAATTCGGTTGAGTCGTTCGGGAGATATCGACTGTAAAGTGACGCGCTGCGTAGGGCTGATTGAAATTTTCAGCCCTCGTTACTCGTTAGCACGACGACTAAGGGCGGGGGAGACGAAGGGACGCACCCGAGGTTTAGGGTCATCGAAGACAACAACATACGTGAAAACTATTGGAATCCGTGACCTCGGTTTTTGAAGTGGCTGGTTTGGCGTGGAAAGCCCCATGTACCAGTTTTAAAAGCTTACTTTTCACGTTCTATGTGAATATACCTCGATATATACCATATTCAAGGTATAGATACGTTATGTGTATTAAGGACGAAAACCTGGGCTATAGGACAGCGGCTGCCCTTGTGCGTGCGCATAGGGCGCGAAACGCACACGTATCCATATACGTACGTACTTGAAACCGTCAGAGCTTACAGACGCTCACGCACAGCTAGCAGTTCGCAATCTCGCGCTTGCGCTACAATATTGAACTTGAAACTGTCCAAGCGCTCGACTCCTCGCACCTTCTTCTCTGCCCGACAACCCTCTCTCCACTGCTGCTGATGCTTCGAGCTTGTTTGTATCCCCGGATGAATGAACGGATATTCTTGGCTGGTGCTAGTATCGATATAACTGGATCGCCATACTATAACCTTTCTCAACGCACAGAGTACGAAGTAGTCTTTTTTTTTATTTTATTTTTTTTATAGATTTTATAACTTGTGCTGTATTCACACCTATTGTATGCGACGAAGAAACCAGACAAATGTTTATATAAAGGTTATCGGATTGGATTTAGGCTTTGAATTTATAGGTATGTTCTATAAATACAGGTGCCAAGGGTTGCAAGCGACAGCTGAAGGGGAACCTTGTGGAAAACAGCTGACGTGTAATATTATCGCTCAAACGAACTTCTCACATTGTTTGACTCGTTATCACTGAGAATTCTTGTTTAGAAAAAAATGAAAAAAAATATATATATTCAGCGAGGCCGCAAGTTATGGAGAGGTTTTCGGCGAAGAGAAGAGATGGAGCTTAAAATTCTTCTGACGCCTCAGGCAATCGTATACGTCTCTTCTTCGGCAAGGGTGTGGGGCTATAGCCCTGTACGTGTATCCTACCTCGAAGGTTAAAGGTCTTATACGAAAGCCTAGTCTCGATATCGAACGAAACTAAAACGTAAATATTACAGGGATATTGGCCTGCTAGAATTTAACCTTGCAGAGTAGGTATAAAGAGATCGGAGGTAAATTGAAGTTCGAAGTATACCGAGCAGAAAATTTGGTTTTCATATTTATGGAGCTTCTCGGAAAATCAAATGTTGATTTTCGGTGGTTATGTGTATTTTTATACGTTGGGGTACTATGTGTAGGTATTACCGTCGCGATACTCTGGAACCTTTGAACATTAAAGAGGAAAAAGTGGTGCTGTGATTTTCTACACTAATTATAAACCTCGTTTTACTCCTCGAAATTAATTAACGAATAAGGCTTTGATACGTTACTGCGGTAAAAGTAAAATAATCACACAAATCGACTCGGCTGGGAACGGGTATTGTGTCACTGCAGCTCTTCGAAGGTATCCCTACTGGAATAATTCCAACGAATAGATTATTTCATCGTTCAAGCTCACAGTCTTCTCCGGTCTTTTCTATATCTTGGAGAGTATAGTTTGAATTGTTATTTATCATCTTGGTGTCCTAGGAAAACCAATCCTGTACGTCTGTTACGTATGATTTAGCTATATCTTCACTTGTAAAAATTATCCATATTAATTTACTTCTATACACTATTACGTGCGTGAGTTCGAAAGAAGAGAATTAGAGACGATGTATAAAAGCCATATCAAATGGATGAATAAGGATCGATGAAACTTCGATTTCACTGATGTTAGAGTAGATGAAAAAATTGACTTAGTGGAAGGTAACTGGCTTCCCTCTATTAGAAATGTACTTAAGTGGTATATTATAAACAAATACTTTTCGCTATTACGCCGCCAACTACTTACTTAGGGTGTAGCTGCATTCTTAAGATTTCCCTGAGTATAAGAAGAGTGCAATTTTTATGCAACAACTTCGTGTCTCTTATTTGTATCTTTTTGCGTTAGCACGTAATTACTTATGTACAGCGGAATTTATTTCTCCCCGTGAGTACAAGAGCATCCTAATTCCGTCACAGGAGAATATAGAGTCTGCAAATGGAAAAAAATATTTGTATACATACGTACCACAGTTTTAGATAACAAATTTTATTACAATAGAAGTGCGCATTACACACTTCGATAAACATAATACCTATAAACTATATATGTAAGTATATAACATCGGATACACAACAATAATGACCAGCTGCGAATACACTGTATTTCGATTTGACGAGCCTAGGACTAATGATGGTGTCCCTTGAAGTGATGGTGTCCATGTCCTCCGTGCCCACCATGACTACCATATCCGTATCCACCGTGTCCAAAACCACTTCCGAAGCCACCATAACCGGCTGCATAGCCACCACCATAACTGGCAAAATCACCACCGTAGTATGGGGCATAGTGTATGGGTACAGGAACCGCGACCGGGTGCGGAACTGGGACTGGAACTGGAACTGGACGGTTGACAGTTACCGGGAAGGGTACGTGGCGATGAACTACGACAGGTACTGGTACGGGGACGGGCACGGGCACTGGCTTGACCACTGGTACGTGTCTTGTTACGGGTACGGCTACTGGGACTGGGACTGGTTGTGGAACCGGAACTGGCGTATAGCCTTGATAAAATGATCCGGGTCCGTAGGCACCCAGACCTCCGTAGCCGTATCCTCCGTATCCATATCCTCCATATCCCCCGTATCCTCCGTATAATCCGTGGCTCCCGTGTCCTCCGTGTCCTCCGTATCCCCCATGGCCCCCGTGTCCGTGTCCGTGTCCGTATCCCCCATGTCCTCCGTGACCTTCATGACCTCCAAATCCTCCGGGATAATAGACTCCTCGCTTGGCTGCTTGTTTCAGCGTCGACGAACCAGAGCTGTTTTCCTCAGCAACGCTAGTGTCGATTACCTCTCGTCCCCCATCTGCACCGGTGCGATCCTCTTGGGGGTCGTTGGCATTGCTCGTAGAATTAACGCTTACGCACAGAGCAACCAGCAGCAAAATTGTCTGAAATGTGAAAAAAGCTCTTACTATTCGAGTTAATTGAAAAGCTTCCGCGGATGTTTGCGCCAGTAAGCTATATGCTTGGGGCATATATGCAGGCTGCTTTAGAACTATTTCTAGCCATAGAAACAAGAGTGGGTTTCTACGCTTGCTATATGCATGATCAGAAATGATTAAGGTGATATACCGTACCTACCTATTCGTGCTTCTCCATCGAATCGGAAAATCATGCCATGGGACGAATATTTTCAATAACGAATTTTCCGCCGGGGAATCCCTTTCATTTCGATTAACGAAATATTCTTCCCCTGGCATGATTTCACAATTCGCTGCGGAGAAGCATATGATTATGGCATCACCTTAAGTATGGTTGGCAATCACAATTTGACTACACACAGTTTGCTACGGATTGTTCAGATAGAGATATTCATGAAATGTTTCATAAATAGACTTCATCAGATTTATTCAGTGTCTTCTGTATATAGTATACATGCAGTTTACATCGCGGCAGTAAATTCTCACGTCTGTTGAAAAGTAAAAGTGTTTGATTGCGTGGGAACCGGCCCACATATAGTAAATACCTCACTTTTGAACTGAAATACTGAATTTGGACGTCTGGACGGTTATGATTAGCGAACCTTGACACCGGAACCGACACGGCAACGGCTCTAGCCTCACCGCACCCATTCGTGAGACCATTAGCGCGAGACTCTGTAATGTAACAAGTCCCCTCACACACGTAGTGCAGGAATCTTAGAATCAACATTCTTTCTACGTGTCCGTTTGACAAAGAAGGATTGAGATACACGCCTTACTAAACCCTAGGTTCATTACTTGTTTGTGATGCCGATGTCGTGTCTAGTTCCTGATTATATTCTCCATTCTATTAGAAAATTTCTATTCTCGTGGATAACTTGACTTGAGGATAAGTTTACTATGAGCCAAAGAAGAACGGATAGTTTTTACGTCGCTTTTTTTTTATCCATTCTGGCATTTATTTATCCATCGTAGTTTTGTTCAAATTGTTTGAAATCGCGCATCCTGCTAAATGTTCGCAGGGTCTACCTATACATACGTACTATTCATAGCAATTATCTATAAAGCTAAAATGTGGCTTTCGTTCGTTCTACTTTTTTACGAGTAGGTAGGTATATCATATATTCTCGATATTTCGGATACCTAAGCCGTTTGCAGGAATTTCCGATATTTTACCTCGCCGCGCTAGTCGCGGAATATTTCAGCGATATAATATACCCACCTGTGCGGGTAACTGGAAGTTGAAAGTAAAACAGCCCTCAAACTTTATATTATACTGACTTTGCACAATACGAAAACCGCCGACCGCACGTATCCCGCGTGGGTGTAGGTATTCAACGAAGGGTGAACAGCTTTTTGCTTAGATTAGCTCTTTCGACCGGGCAGAAAAAAAGTAAAAGTAAATAAAAAAATTCAATTCCCTAGCGATTTTCTTAGGTTTAACTTTACCGTATATTATAACGCAACGTACTCACCGAGGAGCTCTTGAGGAACTTCATGTTGCTGTAGTTAGCGAAGACGGTGGTTGTCGCAACTCAAAGATTCTGGTCGTGTGCTGGCCTATTTATCCTCAGAATCAGATCAGTACTTACCTTCCCTGGGGTCTCTCGGGGCGGTGATTCCGGTGGCCTTTCTCTCCTAATTTGTCCTTCCTTAGTTCCGTCCAGATTGGAAGTTTGGTCATTTCCGTTCAGCAACTACACGGTTCGCTCGATTCTCTATATATAATGAGGCGGCGTGACCAGCGGAATGTTTGAGTGACCTGACCGGTTCGAAATTATATGCCAAGTAAATTGTGTTGAAAATGTTAATCCTTACGCCTTGTTTGCAGGATTACTTCCTTCTCTCATACCTGCAGCAATGCAATATTGTAGTATTGTGATATTTCATCTTTTCTGGTAAAAAATCGAACTTCCGAAAGGGTTCTCCAATATGGCGATCATCTCGCATCATAAAAACCGTCAAGATATAATAAAGAAAAAATTCTACGCTGAGAGATTTGGGAATGGCAGTTTGGCCCTTCCTAACGCGTCGAGGTTCTTTTTTTTATATATACTAAATTGAATCGCGAGCGACCCATTGGACCCCGCGGGGGTTCAGGGCCAGCCAGCATCGCGACGTCAATTTTTATCATTGTTACGGCGACCACTTCCCCTGGTTGGAAAAATAACTTCCTTAGAAAAATATTCGATTTGAATATTTGTCATTCGCAACCAATTGGAAAGAGTTCTCCTGTTTGTTTGAAAAACTTTATAACCGCATAATATATAACGGGTATTCGTGAATAAGACGTCTCCAGGAATAATATTTTCATCGAGAAAAATCCGCCTCGTTGCAGCTGTACCCTGCAGGCTGCAGCAGTCGTCTGCAGTTAATGTAACGCTCTTCTCCCTTCACATAGGGTAGGTATACGTATCATGGTAGTAGGTATAAAGTTTGTTCTAGTTTCAACAATAGCTCGAAGATAACGTCGCTGTTTATCGTACAGTCAGTTTTCTCCTGTGTATATATACCTAATACCTACATATACCTACATAGATGTGCAGGTATCATTTTTACTCGACAATTTTCATACAATAACGTAAACATTTTGTGCGGTGGATAAATTTCAATGTTCATATGCATTCCTTGCTGAGAGTATACCTACATGGTGCCTAGATCGACGCGTAGAGTTGTATGTGATAAATATGGGTATTTATAGAAGTTGGTACACCTATACGTGGTTCAAATATTATAATAAATGTGTTTTACTGTCTGTATAGTAGAAAGGGACATACCCATACAATATATATATATATAGAGGTGTATACATGTACGTATCGCATTCGCACCCACCGGATGTACAGTCTTGCGTGACTCCGGTCGGCCCGGTCGCCCTCTGCCCTCCGTGCGATCCGCGTGGAGGGAACGTGACTCTTAACCCTTGGATTCTCCTCCGAGAACACACAATTTGAAAAAAATTTCTTTCTATTCTCCTGTCAATTCCTTCAACCGATCGAGCATGCGACAGGTGCAACATGCATACGTAAACGCGCGTTGATAATATTTCCATATAGGTATACCTACTATATCCGTTGGGAGACAATTTTACGAGACGATTATTCCAGCTGTATAGATTTTTCCGCGCTACAAACCATTTTTTAACTGCAGAGTTTAACCAGAGTCACATGCTGAAATGCTTTGAGGCTCTAATCGCACGTTGGCAAGACGTTTGAGGAAGCGGGTTGAACGCGAGTGGAGGGTGTCCTCAGTATTGCAGGTTCCCAGTTAAAATTATGTCTGGTAAATTTGTTGGGATTTGTTCAGACGAGAACAAAGAGAAAAATGGTAAAACGCGGTTTACCCGCTCGCCCACTCGCCCACTTGGCCATTAGTCCTACTACCTTCACGTGTTTCCTCGCGCCTCTCCCTTCCCCTTGCCCTCGGGCATGAGGTACATCCTTTGTGATTTTTCTGCTTGTCAGTATATAGTACCGCCAGCTTTGTCCTGTCCAAGTACTTAACTTACTCCATGACAAAGTCTTAACCAATTCTCGAAGAACTTTTCCAGCCAAGGATGAGGTTTCTTGCTGTAGACGTACTCGCAAATGGTATAGGCACGGTACGACGAGTCTTTTGAATAAACTTTTCAAAAATTTCAAGAGTCATTTATATAAAGACAAGCCCTCAGGATTCTTTATAATATATTTAGCTTATGTCTGCAGGCTTATAGCTGTAAGTATAATATAGATTTAGTTAAGGATTTCGGGTCACCAGGTATGCTGCAGTGTTTATACATACGGTCCGCGCCTTTCTTGCCTTAGCACTTTATATTCAATCCAACGTCCCCCGTAATATCCTCCCGAGTATATATGTACGTGTGGTCTGAAGTACATGCGGCCGTATGCGGAGGTGTAGGACATCGTGTACCGTGAGCTCGTATGCCGCATAACAAATTGGAAACAAAGAATGTCTCTTCTAATCACAGCCTTTGTGGCACCATTCAAAAGGCATCGGACTCGCAACAAGGACCCGGAGGGCCTTAATCGCCCTGGTTACAATGGATCGCTGCGACCTCGATCTAATTGTACCTAAGGGGTAGGTATAATCTTCGACGGAGTTTCGGCAACGTATTTCAATCAGACATTGCGCAGGGTGTATAATTACATTATGGTGATATAGTTAGTCTTTTTGTGAAATTATTCTGTTGAACTAATACATACATGTACGAAGCGTGAACATGTTTTAAATCTACGATTTTCTTATCATATAATAGAAAGTTTTTCTACTCGTTTATCTCTCGGATTATGCGAGAGAAATAATTCAGATGCTTTACTCGGATCCTAATTTTATTTCAAGTTGCCTCGTTAAGACGCGCTCAATTCCTCAAGCTATTATCGTAATTTTCTTCGTCTCGTCCTCATCTAATCTCGTTCAATTTAAGGACGATTTCCGCGCCCTTGTACCTTGGCTGGCTGTCTTTACCACGCGTGAGTTAACGCGTTATAACTGTCCTCGATAAGATCAATCCTCAGGACCGCCATCTGCTATTTTATCATGCGCGTAACCATGCGTAGCCGTGGGATTTCGAGGCTCGAGTAGTAGGTACTGGGACTAAAAAAAATTCAGAACTCACTTTTCAAGACCCGTGGCTTGGTGGGCGGTGCTCGAAATTATCCAGACACGAAAATAAACATCGTTCGACATTATCCTTGTACTTTATATTCATATCGGGATACTTTACACCCGCGTATCTCTATAAATATCTGATTGAGTGTAATTGTACAGCCACATTGGTACTTCCTATACACACATATGATTCATGAAAGAAAACTGATGATGTTATAATCAGGACCGATCTTACATATAATCAGACAGTCTTTAAATTTATAAATAAACAACTCGAAACTGTATAATTGCAAAGTCATTATAGATTGTTAGTAGATTTTATGTCTGAGATATTTGTGCGTGGTTCCCACAATCAAATTTCGGATGTATAACTTTGGATGTTTGTTCTAGACGTCGTTATGCAAATGGAATATCTATAACATACAGAATTTTCAGTTTACGGCTCTGGTTTAATGGATTTATGATAGATTCGACATTGGAAGAGGTTTCGAAGTGTAATTATTTGAAAAATGTTAGCTGACAGATTCAATTAGAGTACTTCGAGTATTCGCATATATCTATATATGCACGGTGTACTTGAAACAAATAGGATATCTATAACTTTCTGAAAAATTCTCATCAGATCGTAGAACTTTTCTATATAGTGGAAGTTCTGAACATAGATTATATTACAATCGTAGCCGGACATTGAAACGTGATCTGGCCCACGCGGTTTCAATTTGTTGATATTTTGCCGCACGATGATAACGACCTGATAAGATATAAGAGATAAGTCTAATTTCATACGGATAGTGCATTCCTCAGTCTGATCTCAACCTTCTTGTAAAGCGTATCGTATAGGTATATAGGTATAGCAGCAGAGACGCGCTAGTGCGAGTAACCTAGCTTGTTTCTTGAGACTTGGTTTATAGATTTACCCACGGGAGTAAAACAAAAAAAATTCTACCTTGAGACTTGTTCTGCTTTTTCATACGCAATGAAATGGAGTCTTATGCCGTGATAACGTACAAATCCTCTGTTTTAAAACGTAAGTGGATCAGCGTCGCCCGCGCTTCGCTGGAACAGTTGATTTACCGGCTTTATACCTTATTTCATTCCCGCAAAAAAAAAATAAATGAAAAGTTTTCTGAAGAGACCCCATAAAAAATCGCATTTCTTTATTTTAATCGTTTCGTGAAACCTTCTTTATACAGATATGCTATCTGTAATTATATCTACTACCAACTTAGTATAGCGATATTAGCCCGCCAAACGACCGGCCAAGTGAACTGGGATGACGTTATCGCCTGATACGAACTGCCGCCTTGTGTTTGAACTTTAATTCCTTCCGCTGGCTCAAATTTACGATGTGGAATGTATTGTACACCTCTATTTTGCCCGGTGATATCACACACATGATCTGGGAACTTGATATTGGTCTAGACAATCCTCTTCGAAGGAAATTCAAGCTGTTGGATTATTCCTATGGCATTCTATATAGTCTTGGAGATATCGCAAAGTTCGGGAGTGAGGAGGATAGCCAATATTTGGTCGGAATCGATTGGGACTGTTATTATTATACTGTCTGTCAAACCGCTACTGCATGAAACCGCAAATCAAATCTTTGACGTTTCGTCCGCGTATATAACTGTCACAAGCATTGAAATGCCTCCCTGTGAGGATGAATGGGATCCGTTAGACGTTTCGTGATATCAATAACTCGAGTGAGCCTGGAAAACAAATCGAAGTAACTTTATACTAATATAGATCATTTCTGTCATTACAGAGCCGGAAGAACAGCCTGGACCGAACAGCACTGAAAGTGACGTAAAAACCATCAGTCCCGATGGCAATCGGATCGCAGATGAGGATGCTGTCCAGGATACCAGCGATCAGGCTCAACGGACAACGCCAGGTAACTTTGAATCTTGTCTTCATATATCTATATTAGGGTGGTCCGAAGACGGGCTGAATTCCGTGAAGTTTTAATTTCTTAAAGTGCTACTATCTCAAAGGGTGCTATTTTATGAGAATATTATTCCAGAAGAACTTCGACTATGGTTAGATTTATGCTCCGAGGTCGTCCATGAGCACGAAATGTTATTAAAATGTAAATCATTTTTTTGGAATTGTTTCACATCAGATCTACGCACTGAGTCCTTTGCCATGCGGTGATTCGGACTATTTTTATTTACTTTTTAATGTAATTTAACAAAACGACATACGAAAACAAACAAAATTTACAATGATTATAACTTATAACCAGATTTTTTTTTACTCATTCTTTGATACCCAATGAGGTGGAAGCACTGCAGGCACGCACACACACACACACACACACACACAAACACAAAATATATCACACTTGCACATTACGTCTGATTACCTACCTACATACGTGGGCGTGAAAGCGCAAACACAATTGTCTCTGGGCGCGTTGTGGTATAATTGCCCTACATTAGAGACCCGGTAGAAATTTGATACGTTTGTCACGTGGTTCTTTTCCGCGCGGATCATGGCGTATGCTCGTGCATCGGATTTAGAGCGGAGCGCATAAGTCCTGGGGATTTCAAATTGTCCTCGGTATTCACTTGAAAATTCTATAGTCCCTGTAGACTTGCACACCGGGCACACTGAGGAGAATCCTGAGGAATTACACTTACCTATATACACGCCAGCGACGTTACAGTTGGCAAACACCGTTCTGATGTTATCCTTCTCTAATCGATGCCATTCTCAAACGAACTTATCGTTTCCTTCCATCCGAACAAGCTGCGACGTCGCACCACCGCCCCCGTTATTTGATTTCGCTTTGTTCTACTCAACGGAATCTTTTGTCGTATTTCAGATCTTCATCAGCGTTATCTCGTTGAGACGATCACTATGACTACAGTCACGGAGCGTCGTATCGTCCGTGAGTTGGGAGGAGAAGAGGGAACCCCCGGCGTCGAAGAGACTGATAGTGGCGGTAAGAGGGTTTCGGGTATCTTGAAGAACAATAAACTATCCAACAGCCCGCATTCCTCGTCAGACTCTAAGGACGACGGATCCGTGCGCTTCGATGATGTACTGACGAAGCCTGACGGCGAAGAGAGCGTCGGTGGTAAAGTGGTCCATAAACTTACCGGAGTCTCTGGAGCTGATTTTGTCGAAAAGGAAACGGCTGAAGCCGCAGAGCTGTCGCTGACTTTCAAACTCGGCAACGTATCGCTGGTCTCTAATAGTCTGAAGCCCAATTCCGCGGTGAGACAACTCTTCCCTGATCCAAGATTCATCTCGCCACCACCTGCACCGAATAAAACGGTTTTGCCAATCGGAAGTGACGAAACTCGAGACGAGGAGGATTCCGAAGGTCAAAAATTCCTCATTACAACTGAAAGTCTGAGGCTGTTTGACGCCGTGAAGAGATCGAAACTTGCCGGAGTTCAATGTGAGACCGAAGACGAACCGACTACTATCAGGAAAACTATCGAACGAAACGCATTGCGAAGAAGTTTGATATGCAAGTACGAACCTAATGTGAAAAAGAAGAACTTACGCTCAAAGGAGTTTACCTTAGAGGAAAGAATCAGACAGCTAACCTGCTTGGACCTTGATGATCGCGACACCGAGAGCAGTGCATCCGAGAACACAACCACTGGCGACAGTAGCGACTATCTGGATTTTCCTGTGAGGACTTCGCCATCAGGAGAAGAGGCTAAGAGTGACACAGCCGTTCGCAGTGTTAGTGCGGCTTCAGTGATAACGACAGTGACCACGATGTCAAATTCACAGGATATTCTTAACCAGTCGAATCCTTCACCGCTGGGTAATCAGCATCAGTCAACTTACAAAAAAATCACTGACCTGTTCGCCCAGAAGAAAATTGAGGCTCTTGCTGACCCTAACAGTAGAAACTTACCGGATCTTGGAATTGGCAATAAATCATCGCAGGGTAAGGAGTTCGCGACGAAGACACCTATTGCAAAAATGAATTCAGACGCTCGTAAACAGTTCTTGGCCAGTCTAGCACCCCTCTCATGTGTAGCGGCGACTGGAATTGACAACCGTGAAGATTACTACCAGCTTTCATCGGCGAAAATGACTTCGGCAAACAGCCGCGATTCCGTTGGCTACAACTCGGATTCTTCCTACAGTTTGGAGGACATAGAAGCAGCTTTACGGGGTGAAGAAAGAAACTATAGAAACGCAGGGCCCCCAGATGTGACAAGAGGTACACCGACCAGTGTAGCTGGGGACGAAGACTCAGCGACTGACGAGCTTTTGGCTTTTGTTGAACAGGACAAAACGAGGACCGAGAGAATCAAGAAACGTTACAATGATACCGAGGATCAACATGATCCTGAGGATGAAGACGACGAACTAAACGATTATGGCTTTAATCGGCGACCTTCGGTTCGCGGAATAAAACCAAAGTTCGGTTCCACTAATGAAATCCTACGTCAACTGCAGTCCAGAAGTGTAGCTCCAAGCGCGTTGATCGAGGCCGGAAAAGCCGGCTCGCATTTATCTTGGCCTTCCTATTATAGCGATAACGAAAATGAGAAGCCGCGACTATTCGGCGATGAAGAGGACGAGACGTATCAGACGATAACTGATAGTCGCGAAAGCAGCACCATAAACAGAATCAATACCATGCAGCGTCAGATCGATGACATTTATCAAACCATTGCAGAAACTGCGGCAAGTGTTCAAGGCACTCTCAATCGAGGCTCGTACTTAGAAAGCACCCTTCCGCGACCGGCGATTCGGGTACCTGGGAACGGGGATTGCCAGCGATATACTGGCGAACAAAAAAACGGGGTTCGCGGACCAGATCAACACCCTATCGGTGCAAGAATGCTGCGTATAGCCGGAGGCGGTGACCCAGGTCAGGGAACACTGTATAATACTCTGCCAGGGAAACCTCGACGACATTCTGCCGGTTACCAGTGTGAAGTGAGCCCAGTACCACAGCCCGAGGCAAAGTGCTATCGGACGATGTATTTACTTCCGTATAACGGAATGTCCGATCCAACGTACCAGAATATACAGAGAATTTTACCTCCGCATGCAACCTCAGGAAACTATGCCAACCACATAGAGCGATATCCTTACCCAAGAAACAACACAAGGAAGGAACATCCTACCAGGTACTATGCTAGATCGCTTTCAAACACTACGGCGTCCCTTTACTCCCAGTCGGCACTTCACCTTCATCTACATCAGCCACTTCAGGAAGAATTGCGGGTACCTAATACATTGCCCATTCATCACGGGATGCATGCTCTTCAAGTACAAGCACATCAACAGCAACAACAACAGCAACAGCAACAACAACAGCAGCAGCAACAGCAGCAGCAGCAACAACAACAGCAGCAGCAGCAGCAACAACATCAGCAGCAGCAGCAGCAACAACAACAACCACCAGCGTATAGTCTGCAGCCTGTATCTTATCCAGCTGCAACTCCTATGAGGGGGTCTGGTCCTGGGGGTGGTTATCCTTACCAACTACATCTTGGCCGTGGAGCAGCTGATGTTCAGACGCAAACTATGAATCTTATACCAGCGTGTTCCACCTCGTCGTCAGCATCCTCGTCGCCGTTATGCGTTTATAATAATGTTGGTATGCCGGGGACAATCGGAAGTTTGGTATTATCGTCGCCTACAAAGCTTCAACAACAAAGATCAGCCATTTGCACTGTGGCTGAACGTGGGGTACCTGAGGGTGCGGCTAGCGCACCATCCCATGATTTTTTGCAGTCTAATACAACAACGGTTCATGCTCCAAGCCCGCTACTTGGCCATCCGAATAATGGCCCACCACCCAATACCCAGAATTCCGTTTACTACGCGATGAACGTGTAAAGTCCCCTTTACATGCGGTGAAAAAGTCTTTGCTATGATCGGTGTAGCTTGTTTTCTCTGCTGATTAAGTCGTGGAGAGACCTGAACGGGTCGATGACAAGTTTATAACTCTGGGGACAGATCCTGCACTTGAATCTTTGTTCCACTGGTATGAGTTTACAAAGAAGAATATAATTGCCCATATTTCTTGATTGGTCGGCAATGTAAAGGTAGGTGCGTATGTACCTCGTATACAAATAATAATATTAATTATGTTATAGATACCTGCCCAAGCCAAACGGTAAGAATGTTATAGAAATCAAAAATTTCATTGACCATGCGATGAACGTTTGGTCAGTCGTGCGTTGAAGATGAAAATAAAAGTTATATATATAAAAAAATGATTATTATGTAGGTACGAGAAGTAATAGTGAAATTGAGCGCGGCTACTGATAGAGACACGCCGGGTTGCGTGTTGTTACGTATTTTGAATTATAGGAGCTGTCAGTCTTGTCTTGAAATAAGGAGTGCGGGTACGTCGGTCCACTCTGCGGGTAATATTATAGGAAAATTTGAAGAAAATTTATTCAACATGGCAGCTAAGCTATGTAAGATTAGATATTATCGAACTTGATTGATCGTCGATTGCGATGCGTAATTATTCACGGTACTTGATAAATAATTGAATTAATCTCATTAATTAGTCATAGTTTAGGACGGTATTACGAGGATGTCGCGAAGTTTCTTGCGATAATAATTCACAAACCAAACATAAAACTATAGACATACTACATAATTACGAAGATACTAAATATTCTTTACCAAGTCGAATTTCGATGACGATCAAACCAAAGACTGGCAAAAGGGATAAATAAAATAAGTCATTCATATTCCAGCATAACAGCTTTACGTGTATCCAAATTGAACCTTGCTTCACGTTATCGCCGTCTGATCGCATCTTTTTGCGTATCGATGCTCGTTTTTTATTGGAGAATTGTAAATTACCTATATGCTGTTTAATTACCGTGAAAATGCAGGACCTTAATGTGTCAAGCTTGAGTTGACAGCGCTGTAACGAAGTCTGTGAGTGTAACAAATTTCGCGCAATAGGAAAAATCAAATCGTGTTAAATCTTGATTAATTGGATTGAATGCCGTGATTTTATTGGGTAGTGGATAGAAATCAGCGTGTTATAAGTGATTAATTAATTCGTCTGGTAGGAAAAATGGAGATAAATGAAGCTCGAGTATTAACGCGTACCTGTAGAAACTTCTCGTATTTCTGTGGAGCTAGGCGAGTGTATTACTGTATATAACTGCAGCAGGTCTCATATTTCTCGACTGGATATATAGTTAAAATATAAGAACGATAAATATATGTGTAATATGCCAGTTCTCTGCAAGCAGAGTCGATGCGCAGGGTAAAAAAGGCGGTCTAATTAACAAAATAGTAACCAAAGTTATATTATTATTATTATTATATTTAATTAAGTGTTATTGTGATTTATGACGTATTAATTTACATCCTAAGGTTAGACCGTACTAGAAAATATTGTTTTACGTAGATTGACGATATACGAAGTATGCTAATACATATCAGACATAGAAACATATACGTAGTTACGCATTCTGAAAATCCAACCACATAGGCGATAGAACGTCTGATGGCGTGTACAATTATGTTTTCCGTAAGATGAAACACAATACATACTTTTTTTTTTATCATTTTTAGTAAATCTCTTTTTTTTTTTCATCTTTCAAACTATACAATAGTAGATGTTATATTTTTACTCTTATTTATTTTTAATAGAGATTAAGAATCATACTGCATAATGAAATACGGAATTTGGAATTGATTAGAAAACTTCTCTTTCAGAAGACGAATTCAAACTGTATGTGAAATTAGACGATCATAGATAGAGGGCCGGTGCAGTAGATGAATAGTATTATATACACGTACGATTTTACTTACCCACATAGAAAAATCACACTCTCTTATATACTCAGTCACCAACGTTAGAAAATTTAGCCGAGTAGTTCGAGTAAAATATAATCTATATCTCAAAATATGAAAATGTTTATATTTATACTGATGTCGATGCAATTTTTAATGCCCTTTGGCAAATTCGAACGCATGAATGTCATTTTGTAAAAAAAAAAAAAAGGGAATTTTGAACTAATGAAGACTGCAATAATCATCACACTGGCCTACTAATTAATAATATTGACGGGTATCTATACCAACCATGTAGGACACGTTATAGGCACACCGACGTTTTTATCTCAAAGGAACAAAATTATCATTTTATATCGCTAATTTTATTTATATAATATATATTTCGTTAGTTACCTTTAATTATTACTAAAACTCATTCCAAAGATCCACTTCGATTAAGATTTATGTATCAATCTGGAACCCTTTTAATATTATGACAATTGTGGTAAATATAATCGTTGTTGTTTATTTTGTTTGTTATCATTTCTGTTCTGCGGACGTGTCATTTTCTGCATTCTATTGATTGCAAGCGCGACAACCACCGACTGGAAGTGATGGTTTTAAGGGTGGCCCCTGGTAAAGTATACCTATGGCTTGTTGGTTACAATCCAATTATATACTTTAAACGTACAAATCTACTTTTCATTTCATCATTACCGGGTCTGGCGTTTCGCTCCGAGCAAGCTTGTTAAGCTTCAGCCTCTTTTTTTTTAAACAGAACAATCTATACCATCGAATTGTCCTCGGTTTTCGAAAATGATTAATTACGGTCGTATCTAATACCCGTGTAGGTAGAATATGGGAGAGTTCAGAACACGAGACTCGT
The DNA here is from genome assembly GCA_963978835.1 of Tenthredo scrophulariae. NCBI lineage: Eukaryota > Metazoa > Arthropoda > Insecta > Hymenoptera > Tenthredinidae > Tenthredo > Tenthredo scrophulariae. Next base: position 9,792,646 of record OZ022227.1, read on the forward strand.
GTATGAACGCTTAAAGGATTTCGATATCGATTTTGGTATTATCGTCGGATTCCATTATATTATTATTATCATCATTGTTTTATCTTTGACGTGCAGTTGGACAAAGATTTTGTTTTGCATTTTAGATGCATGCGGGTAAAAAATAACAAAATCATTGGAATCTTGGCCGGTGATTGTGTGGATACTGTAGAATTATATTCAAGTTGACTGGGAACGGCCAATAAATCCGGCTGATTGTAACTGGATATGGGAATATATTTCTCAAACGTTGAAATATTGCTTGGTGATAAAAATGCATGGATTTTTTAATTGAAGAACATCACCTTCATCGTGATGTTTTGATGAAAGGGAGTTTCCATTTCCTTAAATAATCCAGAGCACTTTGAAACGTCAGATTATATTGAGGTGCTTCTCTACCCAATTCCACCAGAACATTTTTAAAACCGTTTTACGTGGATTTCTTCTCTATTTTAGCGTAAATCGAACATGTTTTGGGCCGTACGTGTTCGGAATCGTACACAGGACTGCGCGATGTATTTTTTTTTTTTTTTTGTTATCTCGGTGCCCTAGCAGAGATATTCCGTTTAATAGCACCTTCTGCACGGGTTCAGCCCAATGTTTTTAGGTTAGGTGGAATTGGGTAGGGAATCACCTTAAGCGGGGAAATAAATAGAAATAGAAATATTTAAAAAAAAAAGAAATATGGGTAGTACGAGTGGTAAGAAATATATTATTGTGCAAGTCACATTGTTTGCTCAAGGCGAACAAACGTGCAACAGTTAACGTTGGCAAAATCGATTTCTTGGGAGGGTCGGTTTTAAAGTATGTATATGGAGGGAGCTGAAGGGCACCCGAACTTCGTCACCCCCAGACAAGAATTCTACCCACGCACATTCTGCGAGTGCATGGGCGTCGTGGGTATACGGAATACGCGTTTACAGTATACATGTGTCAGATCTTGGATATATTGTATGTACATATGATACATACAATTTCTGCATAAGATTCATCCGAGCTTTGCGGGGAGTCCTGTTGTATTTTGCTGGAGCACAATCTTGCAGCGTATACTAGAACTCTTGAAGGTGTTGCATTTCTTTATTTGGTTTAGCCGAAAAGAATCGTCATTTTTTCTACTGATATGCTGAAGAAATTTAGCTGATAAATAATTAGCTGAAAAAGAGATTTTTTTTTTTTTTTTTGAATTTTCCGTACAAATATGACAAAATTTATTGTCAAAGAAACAAAACAGAATTTATGCGCCTCAAGGAGCGTAATTGTGTATTGGCTTCATAACTCTATCCCCTTTCTCTTATACTGATGCAAGGTTTCCTACATACTTACAGAGAAAAAAAAAGGTTAACTTGAGCGATGAAAATTATTGTGAAGACCGAAAATCTCCTTGGCTTGAGAAAATTTTTGACTTGATCTCAGAGAATTACGGTTTCCTTCCTAAAGCGCAAAATTATCTTGAATGAAGAATAATTTACTTGGCTCGAGTTGACCTTTTTTTCTGTGTACAATATTCATTGTTGAAATTATAAAAATTCTTGCCGACGCGACGTTTATTGAACCAGAATGTTTGCAAACCGATAGCTTTTCGGTCGTATGATTAAGCGCCTGAGTCGGTATAGGCTTTTTGTTTAATAATATTTCATGAAATCGGGGTGATAATGTTTCAAAAATATGACGTTAACGTGCGGCTACAATAATCCGCATTTATCTTCGTCCACGTTCTTCGTTCTCAAAAGTAAGATATGACTTATCTTAAAAGTAAGATGATACTCGTGAAACTAGTTACAAGTACAAGTTTTTCGCCTTCCTCAATTCCTGTATTTTAAATTCTCCGTTTAGTTAGAGGCTGTATACTGTCAACCAACGAAATGGGAAATGGTAGGTAAGACAGGAAAACGGTGCTATCATTTGGACCGTAGATAACAGCGCAATACCGGGGGGAAAGGACCGGAAATTGGAATATTTGCGAGTCACGTTTCTGTTTGAAAACTAAATATTCCACGGTGTTAAATTAGGTTCATGGCCGACTCGGCTGAACCTACCTAATGACACTTAACTTCTGTCTACTTACTTCTTAATTAGGGTCAGAGTGCAAGCTCGAGGAGCGAGGCAATATTATACGGTCTTCGGGTTTTAACGGTAAATATAAGAAAAACTAAAACCGCATACAAAAAAAAAGGACAAACTAGGACGATTAATGGTTTCGTCTATGTCAAGGCATGACTAGTTAGCAGTAAAAAAATTTCACGAGATTCTGCAAGCTCAGTGAGTCTTGGCCAGCATCCCAACTGGGGCTGTGGACCACTGCCAGAAGCGGTTGGATTTTCCAAATTCTGATAGAAATATGGTATTCACGTTAATTTTTTTTTTTTTTTCATTTATACAGTTTTCGAGATCTAGCTGCGGTCTGGAATTTCGTTTGATACCAATTATTATATACTGTAATGTAGTTCGACTCAGGCGCTCGGTAATCCAGGTCCTATGTTTTTATTACACATGCATACATATACCTATAATGTGATGTGAACGAAGCAACCAGGTACACCATGCACAAACTACATAACACGATATACATGTCTCAGGCTTAACCTGCGGCAACTAATAATAATAATAATAATAATGAGAAGGATAAGAATAATAATAATAATAATAATAATAATAATAATAATAATAATAATAATAATTATTATTATTATTAAAAGAATATAATATATAAATGAAAACTGTACCGTAACTTTGTTACTTTATGATATTAGAAAAACAGGAAATAGGATTTGGGACCTTCCATAGAGCTACGTCATGCGTGTATATATACATATTATATATATACAACATATGTATATATTATATATGTATATATATATACCTATATATTCTTAAATTTGATAAATCAGATCCTTCGGAGTTTATATAGGTGAAAGGGCGAAGTGCAGTCAAGGGGTGATGGAACATGCATGTAGGACCTTTGACTTTGCTTTTGATTTCTGGTCTCTCATCCCTTTGGGAAGAGATTTAGTTCAATATTTTCAAAGCCAAGTCTCATTTCGATTAGAAGTAAAATGAAGTAGTTGATTCACAAGTTTTTGGAACACCCTTGATCTTCGTCCCGCAGCTGCATAAGAACTAAGAATCGATTAAAAATAATATTGTACTATAGATGGCATAAGTAAGATAATATATTGCATCATGCCTCTATTAAAGGTATTATTTTATCTACTACTTATACTAGTCAATTAAGCATATTATATTATATATTATATTGCGAAATATTCTGTTACATTCGTTTCGCGACGGTTCATATAAAGGTAATTCTCAAGTATCGTCTAGTAACCCCATTGATATTGGTATTCGGAATACGGATCAACGCATACGTATATCCACGTGAAAAAAAAAACCAAAAAACGGAAATCTGGTCTGAAAATTTTTAGTACAATGGCTAGTTTAAATTAGTTACGTGTTACCCGTTGACGTATACACACATATATTATATTATATGTATAATATATAATATATTCTATATTATATATTATATAAAAAGTAAGACGGTGAAAGAACTACGTAGCAAATAATAGGAAATTGAGTATTAAAAGACCTTTGAAGCACGGTTGACGCTTTTCTCATGATTGATGTACCTGTGATTAGCTAACAGGTTGCGTCGAAGGACGATCTACGAAGAGTAGTAAAATTGGGTATTTGTGTATACCCAATGCGAAGGAGTCGAAATGTAATCGTGTTTTAATGATCTGGTGATGCGAACGATGTGTTATATCTTTAGATTATATATAATAGTAACCTGAAGAGTGCCAAATTTCCATTAGTAGGGCATATTAGTGAAAAAATGGTCCAGGCAAGCCTGCCGTTAAGTGCGTCTGCAGTTTAAATTTAATAATCACTGCAGACGCAAACCGTCCGTCGGTTAAGAAATTACTAGTCTTTGACTTTATAGCATTACGACGTAACTATTCGTCGTATAGTTATACTTATTATACTCCTGTATAACTATTAATCACAGACAATAAATTGACCGACGGTCGATTAACTAACTGCTTGCTCGTGGGTATGTTCTACTCTTATTTAGAAAATTATTTCTCGATGTTATACCGCAAACCTTGTTCCACGCGCTAAGGTGAATATACCGACTGATATTCTCAATTCTTGGTAAGAAGAGCTGTAATTTTCTTTAACATAATGCTCAAAATGAACGCAATTTAAATGAATTGAATATATATGGCTTTACAAATTTTCATTGTCGCCCCCCTCAATTAGCTCTTTAGGAATTTTTAAGCTTTTACCATGGAAATTTTTGTACCAACTGCCAGGATGTGCATGATTTTAATTAAGGTTTTCTCTATACTTATGTATACCTACTGCTTTCTATAGAAGGATGGGAAATTCTTCTCTCATTGTGATAATGTCTGGCAATGATTATACATCACAGTGGTGCACTTAATTGTATCTTAAAGTATACAATTATTTGCAGGACGTAGATATATATATATATATATATATATATAAATAATTATATAATATACACATTCTAAACGTGTATGTATGTGTTATTATACTTACGCGTGGGGCAATATCACGAGGGATAAAAACGTTGTTTAATCGAGAATTTGGTGAAATTGTAATGAGTCTGTTAAAGTTAGTTAGTATCTGGTTTAGAAGTTATTACGTTAAGCTATTTATTTATATATATAGTATAATACATACGTATATAGGCATATATAACAATTCACATATTCTATATTATAGAATACGATATTGATATTGTTAATTATTAGAAAATATGTTAATTTCAACGTGAATCAGATAATTTTATGATCAATGGCCAAAGATGAGATGAGCTGTATATATCTATATAAATATAAATATAAATATATATATATATATATATATATATTATATATACATATATATATTATATAAATATATATATATATATATATATAGATATTCGATTTATTGTTAAATGAATTTTAGCCGTTAGATTGTAAATAAAAGCTTTAAGTATACAAAAGTTAAATGGTGCATAATAAATCCATATTATAATATAATTGCAACCGTATCTATCAAGAAATAATTATTTTTCCTTAGAATATACGTAGGTATATGTATATACAATCTTAGCGAGTATACGTGCCAGATCACGGTTCTGACGCTGAGAAATGAGAATCACTAGAGTCAGCTTTTCAATAGCTGAAGCCTCAGAAAGTGGCGGTAGTCGCAGAATGTGGATAGGTATACTATCTATGTAGCCGTTAATAACGAGAGTCGAGTCATCCTAGGGGATAACAAGAAGATGCAAATACGTTATATAGGGTAAAATGTCGATACTTCATAAGAGGAAAATTTCGTCATACAGGTGAATCTGATTTTCTTCCGTACTCGAGGAAAATTAATATTCCGTATTGTGAATTTCTTTGAGCGAAACTAATTTCGCACATATACGTATAACACATTATCTCTTGGAGCAGTGCTCTATATTTTTACCTCGAATAAGATCCGTCTTGTGAAGATGACTTCATTCAAACCCGAAGAAAAATTCTCCTGCCCGTCCTGCGGTCTAAGCATAAGTTTAAATGTACATGCATGTGTGAAAGGAAAAAAAAAACTACTATGCTATGATATTACATCAGGTGCATATAGACCGTGATACATCTATAATTCATCTCATCGTCAAACGACAAACAATGTTACAACGGTGAACGAGTGGAAGGATTCAACAACGTTATGGGTAAGTAATCAAAGGCGGATTATCAGATTAAACTCGTCTATTGGCTAGAGCGTAATTGTCTATTTTAAAATGCAGGTTGCATGATACGTTCGTTGAATTCTGGGCTAACTAACACGGCGCACGTCTATACATAGAATATCGAGTAGTTTGCTAATTACAGGATAATGAGTTACGGATATTTCCGTAAATATATCGCCCTAAAATTGTTAGTTAGGTTTATTAATGGTCGGAAAATGTACATTATTTTTTGTTTGTTGGGGGGGGGGGGGGTCTATGAATAGATTTTTACGGAAGAATAAGTTAATGTGTTGTCCTTTTTTTTTCTCGTTTATTCGCAAATCTTTATTTATTAACCATTGCGACAATTCTTGTATATGATGTGTACCCTTATCTGTTACATCGCGTGGTTCCTCGAACGTCCACCAACTCCCGGTTATAACGGTTATTTACAAATTTGTTAGTATAAATTTTTCTTGATACATACTATTTAGTTGTTACAGTATATATGTATATGTGTATAGGTCACACTGGGGAAACACGTAAGACATTTTTTTGTTTTTTCTTATTACATATACTAGAATCAGTTATATATAACTATATAAATTCATTGTGTTAATAATTACCGCATTTAACACATATTCAATGAATATCTTTAGATATGGCGACTTTCATTTCAATTTATTTATTTCATTATCTGTAAAATTTTTATGTTTCAGTCAGATTATCGCAATAATTTTTCAATTTTCACGCGTTTCTTTTTTTTTTCAGTCATTTCATTATTTGAATAACAAATACAGTGATCAACATTGCTTTATGTTAGCCAGGGATGTTAAAATTGTTAATTAATTATCAAGTTTCGTGATTTTTTGTTTTCCCTTTCTTCTTCGATTTTTTTTGTTTTTACTGGTAATGTTCAAAACTTATTCATACCTATTGTGATTTTACAAGCAACAGTACAGATTGATGGATATACACGACGATGGCATATAAAGAGTGTCGGAAGTTTGAAAAAACAGAACGTCTGCAGGGGTATGCAAGATAAGCAGAAGATAATTTTACGGTGCCGTAGATATTATAGGAAAAGATGTCAATATTTTTATAGTGTTATATTTATAAAATTTTTTTAATGTACAATGTATATACGCACTGATATTTAACTAAACTAATATTATCTTATTATCAAAGTCACGAGATTAAAGCGCTGTGTATATTTGTTATTTAGTCTGGAATTTTCCTGATGAAACCCATGATTTTCTGGAATTTAATGCAACAGTTATTATTGCTCAATATACCAAGTTGCAAGTAAAACAGGATCAATATAAAGGATGTGGAATGAAAAATGGTGAAGTGAAAGTCTTCTATGAGAAATGCCTCGTAAATTTAATATTGGCGTAATGTTCGATTTTGTAAATGCATGCGCGCCAAGCATAATACCTATTTTACGGATAAATGATCCATATTAAAACAAACGAGATTTAATTCATTTTCTCTGGTTGGACAAAGTTTTTTTTTTTTCCTCTTTTCTTGTTATACAATGCAGATAATATACATGCTGTATTAAATATACATGTTTTATTATTTATATTTTGACATGGACGTGAAAGGGAAGGACATACACATAATATTCATTGATGAATGAATCAGAATTGTATTGCCTGCAGTCGTTGCCATTAAGATTCGAATAACGACACGAACAAGACAGTATCCTTCGGTCAGCTAAAACCGAACGTAAAAAATGTTGATCTTGTGCCAAGCACCCTCCCGAATATAAGAATCATAATGAGAACGGCAAATAACAACTTCTCTTTAGCGTCCGTGTTATTTAATAAAAAAAAAAAAAAAAAAAATAATAAGATTTTCATAATCATTTCTTTTATTATTAATTTATTAAAAAATTCACATTAGTAACTTATTATTAAAAATGCCTTATTGATTACTCAATATTAGAGTGGCGGGCTCCCTATTTAGAACTCATGGAGAATTACTCCAGTCCAGGATGGCTGGTTCATTGTTTTTTTTATTTTTATCCTTTTCTTTTTGTTTTGTTTATATTTTTATGCGATCATTGAAGGTATTTATATTCAATACCATGGTCCATCCTAAACAAAAAGTAATTCATCATCTCATGATAAACATTAACTTATTTTACCTGAGTCTGGTTGCGCTCGGAGAAAAACAAAAAAAAAAAAAAAACAAAAACAAAAACAAAAAAAAATACCAAAAATTAGAAACTTTTCAAATAACAATACAGGGTACTAAATTTTTCATATAATGTTTTTGTAAACCAATGACTATCAACGTTTACGTGTTACATTTTTCTTTCCTTTTATCCATTAAACGTGAAATACAGTCTACCTCGATCATGCTAAAGTCGACTTAGCATTGTGAGGAAAACTCACGCAGGTGGTCAACAGTGCTTCAGGATATACCGATCAAATTTATCAATTCTGGGCAACAGAAACCTTTTACAAGGTCTTCAAATCGTACCTTTTTTAAGCAAACTTGTTAATTATGAATCGAGAGGTACATAGGTTTGCCAGACCACACCGCTTGTTTATTCACTCTGAATACCTATGTGTTATAGTCTAGTTCATTGAAATATCTTATGCCAATTTATCGATGGATACAATATGCTTTTATTGTTTGAGGTTTGTACCATTGTATATGGAGAGGATATCATAACTTACAATGTGGGGCACAATGAGCCGTGTTTGCGTAGTGGTGTAAAGAAGGTAGAAAATGCCCTTCCTACAAAAGGACACACTTTCTTCTTCTGACAGGTTCTGGAGGTTCCAGCGCAGCCAGAATCGCTTCGTCGAACACATTCTTTAATCCTTTCTGTTAAATGAACAAAATTTAATCCTTAGTTACATGAACTTTCAATAGTACCAAGCTTAACGTTTTCACATTCTATCTAGGGTACTACAGACATACTATAGAATCTAACAGTTTGAAAAAAAAAATTAAAACATTTTCAATGATAATTCTAAAAGCTAGATCATCTTAAGCGTTATACGTACTTGCGTGAGAGCGCTGCACTCGACATATTTAACGGCCTTTAGTTCCTTGGCGAGTTTTTCCCCTTGTTCACCTGTTATCGGCTTTTGTTTATTTTTTGCAAGCTTTTCAATGGTCACTGCATCATCTCGTAAATCAATTTGTGTTCCGACCAAGAGAAAAGGTGTCTTCTGACAGTGGTGTGTTATCTCTGGTACCCACTAGAAAAAATGAGTTATGATATATATTACTGCCATTTTCGGATACATTTATGTTACTGCAAGCACTTAATGCCAACAAACAAACAATAATTAAAATGTAAAGAAGCAAAGCTGCATATCACTGATTCCAAAAGTCGCAAAACAAATCCCAATCAATTAATGAGAAACAATGAATATTTATTCCATGAAAAATTAGGAGTAGACTAATAATACTATGCGTTATGGAGTAGCAGCTGTATAGTTATATTTCTAAAGAGTTCATTGATATTAACTTAAATACACGGAATAATATAGTTCATTTAGGGATAATTATGAATATCATACCTTCTCCTTAACATTTTCGAAAGAAGACGGAGATACGACTGAAAAACAAACGAGAAACACATCTGTTTGAGGATAACTCAGCGGTCGTAGTCTGTCGTAATCCTCTTGGCCTGTAAAATAATCACGTTACCTATGTATTATTTGCGTAAATGGTTTGAATGCGCTTCAACTGATTAATCGAACATTGCTGCATAAAATTTTGGACAAGAGACTAAAAAGTATATAAAATAGCAATATGATGCTATCCAATTCCCGTTTTCACCTATAACATCTATCCGTTATGCTCAGGGTTTGAAGTCTTATTACTAACATTGAAAATATGGGACAAAAACGTGTTCATGTTTCAGGATTAAAAATCATTGTGAATATCGTTCAGAAAATTTTGGGATTAAGTATATACAGAATTTAAAGGGGAATAGTGGAGGTAAAGACATGAAATATGAATAAATTTTAATAAAACTTACCGGCTGTATCGAATAATCCCAAGGTATATGGCTCGCCTCCGATCATAACCGTGACTGCATAGTTATCGAATACAGTTGGTACATACTCAGAAGGAAACTTATTGGTAGTGTACGAAATGAGGAGGCAAGTTTTACCCACTGCTCCATCTCCCACCACCACACATTTTATTGTCTGCATTTTTTTGTCTCGCTCTCTGCTACCTGTCAATACAGCGAATCATGAACTGGAATTTGGAATAGATAATATATAAATATATAACGTTTCGCTATGTCCCTTCAGGATCTGATTAATTGTAATTCGAGTATGTAGTTAGATGCAAGAATTCGATGGTTGATTCAGAAGTAGAATAATGGAGAAAAAAAAAGAACAAAAAAAAAAAGAACCAACGAGAATTGAATAGTTTTCAAGTGACAGGACCGACTAACACTTGGCACTGACAAACCCGAGCAAATGCAATCATGTGAGCTCCTATGCTGCGAGAGACATGCAGTGATAATACGGGGGTAAATTTATGAGAGCTTATAGTTTTAGTAATAGGTTTTTTCTGGTGATATTTATGTTCGAAATGAATAGGGGGACTTATGGGGTCTTGGTTTGGCGACACACCGCTGTTGGGTATGGGTTTTACTAAGCTAAAAAGTGTACAAACACGCATATGTACGCTGAATGTGCTTTTAGAGTAGCCATTTTGCTGTCTACAGTACATTGTCAATTCCGGTCAACGAACCTATGCTGTTGCAGTAATAAGTGGCTAATGCATCCAATGTAAGTGTAATATTGTTACTTTATAAATACAATATGAAGAGGGTTTTGAAAACTGATCAAGGAAATAAGAAAAACTCACAAGTAACTGGGCGTCGACAACACTTCACTGTCAGAAGACTATATTCTTCATGAGAGAAGAAACTATAGCGAATAGAAGCAAACTGAGTTTGTGCGTATCAGTTACGCTACCTATTGAGACTACGTCGAATCAAAGAGGATAGTGCGTCATTGGCTAACTATGCCATCAACCAACTGTCGGGGAATTCCTGAACTGCATTACGCCATCGTTAAGGAGAGGCGGTTGATTCAATTCTGATAAGAAAATGAACTTTTAATCTTTTGTTATGATTCAGGATAACGGGAGCTTTCCATCTACAGCCAAAAATCAACACACTCAGACACACAGCTAAACGATTGGTCTTTTCCGTTCGCTCCAGCCAATCATATTGCTGTGTGTCTGACTGCGTCGATTTTTGGCTGTAGATGGAAAGCTCCCAACATCTAGTAGAACTTGATATCTTTGCGTAGATCGGATCTGTGTGGTCGCAACGTGTTGGAAAAGATAAGTGCCATTTCGAAAAGAGCTTCGTACTATGGGATGCCTACAGTTAGGCGCGTCGAACCATTAGCATAATTATCCATACGCAAACGGGTTCTCTGCGGATTATTGACTACTTTTTGATATGCTTCTGATCATTATCTCTAAGCATTGTGAAAATTATACTCATATATATATATATATATGATACTATATATAGTAAAATAGACTTTCTTCCCTTCAATCAGCTTATTTAGTAATGAGACTTATGCATTCGATATTCCTTAGCTTCATAAATTTCAAATATTTCAATATATTCGGTATCATCGTGGATCTCGTGGAAACTGATGTAAGAAGGACCAAGAAAAAAAAATATATATACAGGAAAAAGGAACACTGCGTTGAGAATGATAATTTTTTATACGGTAGAATACATTTTGTACGACGGCACAACACACATTAATCTTGCAAATTAATTTCTTGAGTATTTTCGTACAATTAGTATATAAATGTCAGTGAACACATGTGGGTAAATTAACGAGAAAAAAGACGTTGAGTTCAATAAGAGATGCGAGAATTAAAAATACACCATACATAACGAGACAGTATATACCAACTTTACTGTCAAGCTTAAACTTATTGTAAATAAAAGCCCCGTAAAGTAAAAGTAGGGTGGAGAAGAGAGAGACCGAGCTATAGACGAGCCCCTCAGAGTTGATTTTCACGGAATAGTCGCCCGGGACCTGGGGTAAGAAAGCCGCCTTTACAAACCAGGGCAGGCCGAGACACAGCAGTACGTCGAAAATGTTTGATCCGATAGAATTGCTTATCCCCATGGATCCATGACCTAAAAGAAAGAAGTTATCTCCCAGGTTATGCATACATAATATATTATTGTATCATTCCGTCCCAGATAGACTTACGTCCTCTTACACGTATCTTTTCGATTAGGATATTCTATATTTACACGTCGCCGATAACTTCTCAATATATTCACCTTGATTAGTAACAATGACGCTTGATACAGCTTCGGGTACGCTCATTCCCGCAGCTAGGAACGTCAGACCCATTACCGAGTCGGGTATTTTCAAAGTATCACCTATGTAACACCAGGATCGTTATAGTATTTACACTAATCGAGAATATGTAAGATATAAACATTTCAAAGTATTCGACTGATTTATGCGTGGTCTAGAAACTCTTACCGACAATAGTTATCAGCCACGATACGATGTAGGACATGGAACCGATCCAGACGATGCACATAATAAAGGTGAAGGGGTACCAGCCCTTCATGGAAGGTCGCCTGCAATCAGGAACCGTAATTAGGAGCAGCAGGTTGATGGGCCATGTCAGAAGCCACCAAACCTTCTCCCATCCAGCCTCGGGCCATTGTGTTAAATTCACTATGTCGTCCTCTGGGCAATAACAAAGTTTGTCATTAATTTCCAGGATAATTAAGAATTAGCGATCCCGTTCCCTCAAATCAACGTCTTACCATCAGTATTCTCGTCTAAGGTATAATTCAAGGTGCTGCCCTTCTCGACTTTCTCTGCAAAAGTTAATGATGTCTTGTAGTTACAACAAAAATCCCTAGGATTTGATCAAGTTTTATAATTATGTGCAGATATTTTCGCATTGACAAACTTTCTTACCTGTTCCAAGGAGAGGATTTTCTTCAGACAAATTTTTGTACATCCTCTTCTTACCGAATAATTTTTTCGTACAGTTACCAAGACGGCGATTGAATACCATGGCTAAAACGAAGTTGATTAGTTCTTTTTTTAACGGGATTGGTTAGTTAAGTCGAGCGTACGCTCGGAAAGACAAATCATTGTTGCAAATTGTCTATTTGCTATCGGTTGAAAAGGGTTAAGCGTGGTATTTGAAAATCTTCAGTCCCGCTTCGATGCAGCGTGCAGGCTGGAAGTTTAAACGACGCGATAGCCAGACGACTCGTTACCAGTAAGCAGATTCGGATGGGACTTAACTTGCCCTAGTTACGAGGAAGAGCCAGTATTAAGTCAACATGGAGGAGTTAAAGTCATCTCAGACATGTCCCGAATGAATATTCAATCTCTTTAGTTGACGTGGCGTGGCCAGGCATTCTATCAAACGTAACACGAATCAATTCCTAACAGGAAACAACAGCCACCGGTGCGCTGCGCTCTTCTCTATACTATACCATAACACAACGATCTTGCCTTTATTTACGGGTAAATCAAGTGGTGGAACTAACCGATGATATACAGGATGTACGAGATAACAAGAATCAGAGCCTCGTACCACTCAACGCGACCGTCATGAAGGGTCAGGATGAGAAGTACTACAGTGATCCCGTATGCCAATGAGTCACGGCTTACGGGCCACCAGTCCAGATCTAAAACCTAAAGTCAAAGGTAATACTAGATAAAAACGAATGTTTTGAGCACTCAGTTGAGGTTGTAACCGGAAAACGAACTTGAGTTGCAAAAAGCCCGCAGCAAGCGGGCACCGCGAGAATGTTGAATACCGCAGATCCAACTATCGTCCCAACCCCTAGATCACCTTCCGTGATGAATGTTCCAACTATGTTGATAAACAATTCGGGGCTGGAAGTAGCCGCGGCCATAAAGGTCGCGCCAGCAACATCTTCGGTCATTTCCAATTCTGCGAACAAAATTTATTAGGCATAACTGTAGCAGCGGTGATCAGAATTTTGATTAGTAATGGAAATTGCATGACTAAATATTCAGTGCGTTCGATTTTCTTTAGATTAAGTTCTCGTCTTACTTTCTTGAAAATTCAACGGTATAATTGTAATTATGGATATGAGCTGTTATATGGCGACAGTCAATTCAAATATGTAACTCTCTATAAATCGTTGTGAAACATAATCGATCACTAACTGTCGCATATCATTTGGATCGACGGTACGAAGAAGTCATCGCATACTATAGCGAGGAGAAGAAAGAGGTACGAAGCGATGACAAAGTGAACGGCGATGAAACCATGTTGGCGTTGTTCTTGTGTGAAACCGTCCGAAGGAAAATCCTGGATCGCTGGAGCTGAGCAGTTCCTAGTTCTTGGTTCGATATCCGTTTCTGGTAACCAAAGTAGCTTCCGTGATCCTAGAAAATGAAAGCGTACAACGTACCGCCGCGATGAGTTTGCACAGAAAATTGATTAGAATTTCTATCTGTCTGTAGAGGACGATGGGATAGATAGATAGATGATTCAAATTCAGCAATTGAGGATTAAGCTTTCCAGAGCGCGAATTCAATAACACGAAGTCGCTGTGGGCGATACCAAATTATTGGACGGATGAAATGATAAAGCTGCAGACAGTCGCGCTATTGTCTTAAACGCCTCTGTTGTGACATCCGCGTTACAACTTACGTGTCCTACCTATTAACTCCCACCCCTCTTCGAAGCAATTTGGTACCGCGCAACAGTGCTCTTATTTTCTTCAACTGAACTTAATTAACACGTTCGGGCTGCCCACGATCGCCTGACGGTGAAGCATAACGACGACTCGCGAATCGGCCGGTTCTTCTTGTCCAGACTAAAGTAAATCGAAGCGAAGGACATCTGGGAAAGCGTTTCATGACTTGCAATCCATCCTTGTTACGATTAGTTTAAGATGCACTCAAAACCTACTTTATGTAATGGCTTCTATTGTAATTCCTATCATATTCCTTGTATACCTACTCTCTGTTGAATTTATGTAATAGTCATTGCCAATGCAATGCATGATTATACTTCAGTTCGCTGTCTAGTTTATCAAGTCTTCGTTCGTTCGTGTATAAGCTAAATAGAAAATTGCATCCTGGGTTAATTGAGTTGATAAAAAAAAAAAAAAAAAAAAACACTATGTGGCTGCCTAATGCGGGGATGTATACTGTGTATTAATATAATGTGGATTACTGTACTTTTACTCATATTCGAGGATTTCATTGATGAAGGTCTGGTGTTTGAGTATCCGATGTACAATATCGATGATAACAAGGGTTAGGTTTACTATGCACTTACACTTGACAAAAATATCAGACAGATAACTATGATTTCACAGAACCGTGTAGGTACAACATTTCTTGATTATGTCTTCGTGTGATTTTTTAATCTAACACATTGGCTGAAAGTAGTAGATTGATAGATTATACGGTCTTATCAATATCAACAGCAGATTAGAGCGCATCTTCATGTACTTGTACAGTGAAGTGATACAGGTTGTATATATATATATACGTATTATGTAAATAGATAAAATGAACTATATATGTATACCGTTCAGCTATAGTGAATCATTTTTCGAACGAGGAACCTGAAATATTGTGGTATTAGTGCGTGCAATTCGTAAAAAAGCAATACACATTGCACTTGAATAGATTTTCAAGTACGACATTATTATTTAACGGTCCATCTCATACACGATATACGTTTTATCATGTATCTTGGATAAGACATAGATTTTCGAAGACAATCTGCAGAGTAGCAACGTAACAAGAAATCGAAACGTATAATTTATAAGAATAAGATGAATATGATCATACCGTCTGCGATTGAACATGTCGATAAAGTGAGTGTAAGACATATGGGCATAACTCATAGTTGGAGGGATTACAGTAATTGTTTATCTGATAACTCCGACTGCAGTGGATACATTGTTTAAAAATTCTGCTCTTTTTCTTTCAAAGATATAATGGATACTGTAGTTTTAACTTTACTTTTATACACGTGGCAATCAAATGATGAGTAACACAGGTGGTGTATAGGAACTACATACAAGAATAGATGCTCATCTCCTCTGATCATGAGTTCGCAGTATATTATTATTATCTACCCTTCAGGGATTTACCGATGCCTTAACGATATTTATAGCTTTTGCAATCACTAAATCAGTGTCATCGGACTCTCGACTCATAAATTTCCACTAATCCGTACGAGAGCCGGGTATGGCAGATTACTTCTATCAGAACTTGATCTACTTTAGCTGGTTATAACAACGAATTACCATCGTAATATCGACTTTCTCACGAGATTACGCTCTGTAATGCTGAGAAATCTCAAACAAAGTTATAAGACACAATATACAAGCTGGATTTGTCTCATATGGGGCAATAAATATCATGTTGCAGAAGTTATAAACAGCTGGCGTCCCATACCGCGTAACACATCCTCTTTAAATTTTGAACCCGATACCCCGGCGCTCGACAACGTGTCTAATTGACATTTATGAGGTAATTATAAACGCACTTACCTATACTATCGTGATTTTTTATTCCTGGATCAGCAGCAATGAGACGTGAAATGCTCACGCAAAGGAAGTACAATGTCGGAATAACCAAAACTAGAAGTATTCTGAATCCTACCATATGTCTATGTCGTCTGGCCATAATATTTCAGGCGGTAAAATTGTTCAATCGAAAAATTATTTTCGCTTCTATGGAAATGGATGCGTAGCTAACTATCGAATCAACGCTGCTCCTGATACTGGTAGCCGATACTTCGGTACCTGTTCAATAATACCTTTGAAAATCGGCCTATCTGTGCGATAAGATATCACTCAGGATGAGCCATTTATTAAATACGATACACTGGAAAATATTTACTCCTAGTCGTATGTTAGTTTGTGGACCTAAGTGTAAGTAGCATATACACTCAGGAAGGAGATCAGAGATGTTATTTTTGCAATAACATAGTACGAGCCGAAAGATATCTGCAATAAGATTAGATCAATAAAAATCAATATAATATTATTTTCGCTTGGCAAACAATACTCAATTGAAAAGGCGCTTGGAAAGCTACTGTTTAAGATCTCAGTTCTTTTCCATCTTTCTGTGGAAAGTTTATGCGAGGTATGACGTACGTATTTGGAAAGGGTAAATCTTTTTATCTCAAAGGAAGAGTAAAAAAAATCTGTAACGATAGTACAGCGGGTTGAAGATACGTATAGGTATACATCTGCCTACTGACTGCTCACACGATGCTCTGAACTTAAAAATGTTCCGTTTAATCCTATATTTACGCAATGATGCGACTTACGCTCGTTGTTAGCTGCTACAGTGATCGTCGGAATTAATTGGTTCGATGCATCGGAAATAATTACATGCATACAACGTGCAGCAATTTTTGAACGAATAATTAGAACTACCATTCGTGCGATACGAGTACATTTGACCTTTGACCTGTGAGATCCTTTGGTTCATGGTTCTGACATGAGTGCAACAGATAGTTGAAGCGATTAATTTCACGAAGCATTTTATGAGGCCCTTTAAGGCCGAGGTTATAAAAACATTCTCCTATTATAGTTGTGAGGCGGGATGGAATCAGTTGAACTCATTGCCCCGTGTAGAGTATAATTCAATTTACTTCTGACCCTCTGTTGCGGCGAGACAACTATTTCATCGGTTTTTTTTTTTTCATTTTCTTCATCACTACAGCTATAATATGCGTATGTGTTACATTATAGATGTTAACGCACTTGTTAAGTGCGTAAACAAGCATCAATAAAATAAAAAAAATAAAAAAATTTCTGTTAGTAATACTGTAAAGTATACGTTTCTAACTGGGTGATTGATTGTGTAAGGAAAGTTTGCACATTTTTTCTCCCCCACAACTACCTATCTTCTGCAGACTACTTTGTGGGCACGCCTTGGCCACTGATAAAACAGTGGTATACCTATGCCAGTGACCGACGTTGAATCTGTGTAACTCTAATTGCAACATTGTATGTACAGTCTCAACCGTCAGGGACGAAGTAACAGCATTATAAGTGGGGCCTGCAATGTGAGCATCGGCTATGCACTGGGAGAGGAAAAATTGCGACTATAAAATATCTTGTTGAAACGAGTATTGATGGCCTCTTTCAAAATATACGTATCAACCGGGACATCCAAACTCTCACCCTCTTCATTCACGACCCTCGACCGATACAAGTACTGATTTGGAAAATAAAAGTACATCGGGGCTTGTTTTCAGTTTTGATTCGCGGTTCTGTGTGTCTGGTTCTGATATATTATAATTATATGTGTTCAACGTCAGAGTGACCGTTTGCCTGTATACGGTATTGTCCGTTTCTTTTCCTCGGCCTTTCTGATCATGAGCTCAGGATGCACTGACACAGCCGAGTGCATGAGCACGAAGCCTCTCGAACAAATCTTACGAGCACGCGTGGAGTCGTGCAGATTTATGCATGAGTGTTCGTGTTGTGTCAAATGTTTTGGATTCGTTGAAGCTATCGCCTACGACAAGCTTGGTAACGGGTTGCGCCAATGTGATCGACGTTGTTGACGATATGATTTCAAGCTCGAACCTCGAAAGCTCGCAAGCTCGAAGAATCGAAGACGCGGTAGGCGAAGTTGAACGGATCATCGGGGTCACCCGGGTCATCCGGACTGAAGGAAGATGCAAAGCATATTGCAAATTAACGAGATCCCGGGTCCTTGATGTTTCCTTCATCAACGATTGAATGGTGGTGCAGGTATAGTAAATCGTACTGAGGATGTACGACTGAATATCTGCAAATTTCCTGGTGTTTCTTCGATCATATTTTGGAGCAACAGATTACTGAGCAACACGCGTCTATGAGAGCGATTGGTCCGCAGGGTTTTAGGTATAAGCAAAGGAATGAAGTCCGGTATTATGAGGTCTCAGCAACCAACATTTTTATTATGTAACTGTTTCTGATCTTCGATGATGATCAACATGAATTTCACTTCATGAATTCATTCCAAGGGTGGTACATATCTGAACTCAATTCATCGCTGCGTATGAATAGTTTAACAAAAGATTATTCCAATCTGCAACGTCATGTTCGTGTGTAAGCTGAGCAAGCATTAGTGCAGGGCCTCGAAAAGGGCTCAACTTCTACAATTCAGAAAATTCGGATGAAGGTGACAAAGTGTCTAGGAAAAAGATTGTTTTCCAGATTCTTTCCAAGAGGATGAAAAATTCTAACAAAAATACGTCGATGCTGCGGTAAAATAACCCATTGCGCATTTCGACGGCAGTATGAAAGAACGTGCAATCTCGGGGGGGGGGGGGGGGGGGGGGATAAAATTCCATTGATACGGCAGTGGTATTTGGGGTGCCTGGAGTACGTACGTAGAGAAATTTCTCTAATAAATTGAAATAGTCTGTAAATGCCAGCGATTATTCAGATTTATTTAGTGAAGCAGAGGAATTAACACAATGTTGTATATTTCACTTCATTTTATTGATGCAATTACTATTTTGATACTAATTGAAAATGGAACGGAGAAATTTTTTTTTTCATTTTAAATAATGAAATTAGACATGAACTCAAGTTTGTAGGTTTTTTCGAGTAAATTTATATACATAGATAGATTTTTGTTAAATTGTGTTTACTTTCATCGATAAAATTGTGGAATTTTTATTCAGGAATTCATTGAAATATTAAACTTCGTGTTAATTTCTCTGCTTCACTACATAAAGGTGAAATGGAATTGTATCCTCTCATCCAGACTGCACGATCTTCATAGACAATTTGAGATTGCACGTTATTCCATACTGCCGTCAATTTTATGCATAGAAAGTGGTGAGCTTCGGCCTTCGAAGCCATTCGGAGCTTATTTCTTGATGACATCATATTTGGCTTCGGCAAACAAAAATATCGAAACTAAATTAACATAGTGAAAATCGAGTACAAAAAGTACCGCTTATGTACCCAGCGCAATTTTTACAGACTGCAGTGATAATATTTTCAAAAATCATTTTCTATAATCGTGTTCCAAAATTAGTACCAAATTTACCAAGCCGTAGGTTTTCTAGTTCAAAAATATAATTCTATGTGAATTGTAATTTATTCTTGTATTTTTTGCAAGAGGGAAATGGCCTTATGAGAATTTTAGCCTAGGGCCACTTCAGTCTTAAATTCGGCGCTGACAAACTGTGACTACTGATTTTTTTAAACGGTGATCAAGTTTTGTAAGCTTTTAGAGATGATTTTGACTTTGGATTTTCTTTTTTCTCATTATTTATCTTGACCTGGACTTTTTGTGCGTAGTGTACAGATACGGACACAGTGTAGGTGTTAATCTACCTACATCGCATCGAGTTCTAGAATTATTCTTGTGTTCTTCTAGAACGCGATACAGAGAGAAGAAGAAGAGGTGATAAGAGGAGAGTTGTTTGTAACAGTGCTTTGGTTTAGGTTGGTTTGGTTTGGTTTCGTTTCGTTTCGTTTCGATTCGTTTCGAATTGGTGGGTGCTCGGGTTGTTCAGTAAGCTTATAGTCAGCATGTATCTAATAATGTGACAGAGCAGTTTCATGTTTTCTATGGCAGTGTAAAAGTTTGTGTAGTATTGAATCGAGTCGACCAATGCGTTCGTTGGGAGGGGCAGACGATTCAACAAACGATGTCGGAGTTCGGAGTAATTGTTAATGTAGTATGTGTGTGACAACGGGATTGACAACATGGATACGTCTGACCTAGGAGGAGGTTGGTTCGAACTTTTTTAGAATAATATTACGTAACATTTCTCAGCTGATATAGAAGAAAATGTTTAACGTAAGATTTTTTTTAAAGTAGTGTGATTAGTATTGAATATTCGGGTAAATCAAATTCGACCGGGCCGACGACGCGGTCGCAGAGAGGAACACGACTAGCACGAAACTAAGTTGCGCTGCTGATTGTTTCTCCTATTTATTCTATCACGTGCGATAAACTTCGAAAAACGATAAGCAAATAATATACGCTCTGATCGATGAAGAAAAAGATTGTGATCAACAAAGTGCCCTTCCTGAACAATCGACTCGAGTCCCGATTGCCTGATTTTCAAGCTACGATTTCGAACGCCATCGTAGGACGAGGCAGGAGACGATTTTCTAGTTTCAACGAGAATTAATCTAGTCAAATGGGTAAAATTGGTAAGGGATGAACAACTAAATTTTTTTTTACAAATGCTACAAAATTTTCTGAATCATTTCAGATTTATTGACAAAAAAATTGATGCACGGACTTGTAACAAAATTGAATTTCCATTTAGCTTAAAAAATGTTCAATAAATTTTACAGAACGAATAATTTTGCTTCAGAGAAAAAGTTCTTCAAATATATTCGTGCTTTCATGAAGTAATATGGCATTTGCTAATTTTCTAACTGTACCGATTAACGTCCTGCAGAACTATCTTTGTATAACCAAGAAACCTAAATCCGAAATCCAATTTTTCCCACTTTTCTTCTTCGTAAAATCGTCAAGTATTGAAGCATTTTCAAGTTTTCGCTTATACTAAGGCCTGAAAAAGTACTTATTCTCGTACCACCCTTTCAATCTACTTCACGACTAATGAAAATAAGTGCGAAATACATATCATTCATTGAATTGTTCATTGAATGATGTGTAGCCAGTAGATTCGGTCCTTTGGTAGGTACGTCTATAGGAACTCGAAGAGAGACCCATACAAGTGGTGATAAAGTCTTAAAATAATAGTCGCAACTGAAGGAACGCGCAAACGTTCTGAAATTCGCATGAATTGTAACTTCGTACATTCTTGCGAGGGATGATGCAGCTCGAAGAGTAAAAACAAGTATAATTAGTCAATTATTAGCCTCTCTAACCTCCAGAAAACTAGCTAAGTAGATCTATTAAAGAATTAATTGACCGCGATTAAGAATTACTTAAGATTGTTAATTAAGAAGGGAGGACCGACGGCTGGTCAGTCGCGCGAGTTGAACGCTGGTGTTATGTGTTACGTGTTATACTATACCTACACTTCATGCGGCGTACATTAGACATGAATGGCATCTACTATGCTCGCTTGAATGAGAGCAATTTAACTTCTTTAGGTTGCTTAATCGGTAGGAAGTCACATCAGTCATGTAGGTATAACCTACACAAGTCATCTATACATCACATCCACGTACCTACTTATGCCTCGCACGTATACTCATGCACACGCATTCGCACGCAGACGTGCTGCAAAAGCCCGGCCATCTACAACGGGGCGCAACCAACTGAAATCGCCGACGTAGTTATTATTTACTTATTGTTTATCCATTCGTTAAACCCGGCCCAATTTCCACAACGAAAAGATACATGCCATCGCTTTTGCCTTTGCTATTGCTTTTGAATTCCTGCTTTTGCTTTTGCTCTTGCTTTTGATATTGTCCCGTTTTCGCATGCGTGTCTCTCGACTAAATCGTCTTGACGACGGCTTAAGCTTAAGCTAAACCTATACCTACGTACAAGCTCAATCGAGTCCTCTCTAATCGTGTTCCGAGCACTGGCCAACTAATTGTAAAAGCTACACTTCGCAGCGCGGTCGCCTCGAAGATAAAACATGAAACCCTCCGCTGCAGCTTGCGGCCAATTTTTACTTCTGCGAGACTCTTCTTGAGCCATCAGACGGAGTCAGACATTAGGTTTTACTATCAGACGATAACAACCTATTCACCGCTTAATGCTCATCGGATTACGTAAAACGTGATATTTTACGACTCTAGTTCTGGGAGTGGTGCATCCGGAACATGGACCGGAGTGGGCCGTTAACAATATTATAATTACTTAGCGAACACCGATGTTCACCGGCAGTTTCCGATGGAACGTTACGGCCATGGGCCACTGAGTAGTATGATAAAACTAAAATGGCATATGTAGGTACTACGATCTACACCGACTATGACCAGCCTTGGTTCTTTGATCGGAAATATACGATCAGACATATATCTATACGTATATAGATAGATGAGACTGCAGATGAATAGACGTACTTAAACCTACTGCGATGTTCTGCCATGTATTTTCTTCCTTTTTTTGGATAACATTTCAGCTGAATTGACTGTAAAACTTTAACACTTATTACCAATTCACCATAGCTTTGTCATCCTGGGTCTATTGTTACACGGTTCTCATTGTGAACTCGATTTCAATTACAGAGCACGGTATAAAAGCCTAGGCGAAAATTATTGCGATGGATGAACATTCATCTATATGATAACTCATATGAAAGCTGAAAATATAAACTTTCGATGAGGATATTGTATTTCTAACATGTCTGGCACAATTTCACCTGACAAAGGGATTTAAACGCCGCGTCTCTACGTTAGGTGTTACTTTGAGTCCCCTAGCTGCTATACATAGTTGATGCGATAAGCTAATGAGATAACCAATATTGATAACGGGATCAAACAGCTCAAAAGCACACTCACGTTGGCGATTGTAACAGGCCGTTACTTTGAGAAGATCCTCTTCGCCCACGGTAAAACTCTGTGTAAAGTTTGTTTGAAAATGAAATATATTGGCATTTTTATTGGTTTACTCAATTACGTAATACACGTGCTTATATTACGTGCTATATCAACATGAAATACATTTCGTCAAGATACAACTGTGTTATCATCGGGCAAGGTCACATGATATCGGATGATCTCGTTTGAAAAATGTCATAGATAAATTTACTCATACGGTGACCAGACGTCGATCACAACCCAGGTGACAAACATTCTTCTTAACTTCTTTCCCGAAATGTAACTGCAAATTATGATTAAATACTCTAACTGCATCAGCTTCGCGTGAGACATTAAACGCCTGATAGACATCTTATTAACTAATTAATCGAGTTTACCGGATGCAGCAGAGTTTTGTAAAGTCATAAATTGTGTGATATATTGGATATATATATTTTTTACGATGCTGCCTCTCGGCTCTAGGCTAAAAATCTGCTCGATTAATTTACAGGTATTAATTGCACACCACCTGCAATCGAAGACTTCCCACATGACCTCTTCGACGAGAAACACCGCCAAGATGGAGCTGTGGTTGTCCATGTCATCGTGTCCCTGTACCTTTTCATCGCGTTAGCAGTAGTATGCGATAAATTTTTCGTACCCGCAGTAGAAAAAATATGTCATGGTAAGACACGGCCTTTCACATAACTTAGGCCTTAGGGAATGCGTTTTATGATCAAGCAAGTCCTTCCCCAATTTACTGAATATTAATAAAGTTCATCAACTGTAGGTTGTCAAAATAATTTCTCAAGTTGTACGAGAAGACAACTAGATAAGGCCATACTTTACCAAGCTCTTTCGACAACCCAATTTTAACTCAACAATAGAAAACGGAAGTGCGCGAAGAACCTGGCAATTTCGTAAATTGAAATTTTTTTTTATATGTCTTATCTTTCGGCATTATTCGCGAGTGAACACAGCACGACACTCAACCGTTGTATAATGGACATTGCTCATCAGGAAAAACAATAGAATATTAACTATTGATTATTGGAACAGTTGAATTCATTATCCCGTATAAAAAGTAATGAAGCTTAGCTGATGAAATATTCTCAAAGCGTCAGAACGTAGATAAGACATCTTCCATAATTTAAACAACTGTACAACAGTTATTTGTATTACGTATGAAAGAACATAAAAAAAGTTTGATTCTGTCATAATCGTGATTCAATTTTAGCCCAAAATATTGTAAAAGGTTACTCGGGTGTAGGCCAGTAGCTGCCCGCGTAATTATATGCCTCTAGTTATTGATTCGTGTCGCAATTGTTGTTTTAGCACTTTCCATGTCTAAAGACGTCGCCGGTGCCACATTTATGGCAGCGGCGACATCTGCTCCGGAACTTTTTGTGAACGCCATCGGAACCTTCATCACTGAGGGTGACATTGGCGTGGGAACCATCGTAGGGTCGGCTGTTTTCAATATCCTCGCGGTTCCAGCTTGTTGTGGGATCGGAGCTGGAATGGTAGGTAACGTACTATACGTACGGATCCGTTTCATTTCCCATCCCCCATCCCTCATCTTCAACCTCGCATCCTCCGCGTCCGGAATTTCTCCTCGAAGAAAACGTTCCTTTTCTATTTTCATTTCGCTCTACAATAAGGTTTTTTACCTGGATTCATTGTACTTCGTCAATTGCAGCCATTCTCCTCGCAGGTTTCGTCTAGAAATTATTTTTCTCATTGTAGCAATGAAAACAAATGGAAGACACTGACAATTCTCCACACAGTTGAAATATAAATAAATAATTCGAAGTCCTACACCACACGGTTCTGTCTTTCTCTCTTATGAAATTGCAAAGATGTAATTGATTAAAAAAATACCAACTTCCTTGTTAGGAAGACCTTGTGGAATGTTCGGACGTAGAATAAGATCAGAAATAATTTCGTACGCACTAACGATAAGATTTACGAACTCTGTCTCTACTGAACTGAAATCTCTCCAATTTTAGACTTCTCAGAGTCCACCACAGTATTCATTTGGTCAGCGAGTGGCTAAGCTCACAACGACGAGGAAATATATTTGTAAAGAACATTCAATGTAAGTGGCTACGCAATTTTGCAGGTGGTCCCTTTGGACTGGTGGCCGGTGAGCAGAGATTGCCTGGCCTACGGTGTGACCGTGGCTATCTTGATCTGTATAATCCACGACGAACGCGTCGAGTGGTACGAAGCACTGACGTTGGTCCTACTTTATATCGTATACATCGCCGTTATGTACTGGGACAAATCCTTTCAACGTTGTGCCAGGTTTCGCACGAAAAACAGCCAGCTTTCGTCAGAGGATAGTCATATACCTTCGGGTGAGATAATTATTTATAAAAATATAGGAGTGTAATTTTTCTTAGAAATATTTTCATAGAAAATTTATCATCACGTAGAGGCGACAGATATGGGAAGATCGGATATCTGATTGCATCTGAACGTAAGATGAATCAATTGAAATAAGAAAGTTATATTGAGTGAGAAAGGGAACAAGTGCACACTTGATAAAATCCAATTTGTTCACAGGAGACGCCGGAGAACTTCACTTATCAAGACCAGACAAACTTCAACCACCAGGAGACCGCGGAGAACAAATTGCAACGATCGAAGTCCCCCTACAGAATGGTGGAACGAAAACACAGGAAGAGAGCATTGAACCGGGTGAGTGAAGCCAATCCTACCATGACATAGATACTAGTCATTTCAGTTCCCTAACAATTCGTTAATATTGACAACGGGCTACAATAACCTATTGTTTGAAATTCGATAGGGAATATTAAAATTCAGAATTGGTATCATCGGGGTCAGGCACAGTTTCACACGCTGTCGAATATACGTCGTTAACGATCAATTTTTCAACCATGCCATACTTCGTTATAGTATTTCAATTGGAAGATAGAATTTCACCATCTATAGCCACTTGGTAAAAAGAGGTAAAGAAATCACGTTATGAAACAGCCGGGTTAAACCTTGCAGAATACGAATACGAACTACTTGTGTGGCCCGCGCGTGGTGGCTGGATAAGAAAAACTGCTTGGATACTCACGTGGCCTATACATTTGGTGTTTATGTGCACCATACCTGACTGCGAGAAACCTCGCTTCAAAAATTGGTTCCCAATCACTTTTCTCATGTGCATCATATGGATTGGATCTCTGAGCTACGTAGTGGCGTGGATGATAACTATAATAGGTGAATTCCCTCCGTCGTTTTGAAAACCGACGATTATTCAAATGATCTCTGTA
Source organism: Tenthredo scrophulariae (assembly GCA_963978835.1). Lineage (NCBI taxonomy): Eukaryota > Metazoa > Arthropoda > Insecta > Hymenoptera > Tenthredinidae > Tenthredo > Tenthredo scrophulariae. The sequence continues at coordinate 9,819,161 of OZ022227.1, forward strand.
TGAAACTTTAATTATCACGCTAAGTCTCGATATATGATTAAAGTATTTCAAATCTTTTCACAGGGGATACTTTGAAGATACCCGATTCCGTTATGGGCATTACCTTCCTGGCGGCAGGAACCAGTGTTCCCGAAGCCGTTTCCAGCGTGATCGTCGCTAAGCAAGGTATAATCTTTCGTTATAGTAGATAAAACAGACTTTGACTAATTTTATAATCGTTAATAAATGAACTTGGCATGATTTTCCCACGTTATAAGAAGATATCACTGGTTATCTTAGTCGAATGTGCATCAGGACAATCCGAGGGTTAAGCGTTTTAAAGATTTTGTCAAAGCACACGTGATTTTTTGTTCGTTTTATTTATTCTTGCTATCCCTTCAGGCCACGGTTCTATGGGCATCAGCAACTCCATCGGATCAAACACTTTCGACATTCTACTCTGCCTGGGTTTACCATGGCTGATAAAGTCCTCGTTCTCACCTACGCAGCCGGGCAAACATTACATCAGTATCAACTCCGGAGGACTGGAGTACAGCGCGATTTCATTACTGTCGACGTTGATGCTACTGTACATCGCGTTTGCGTCGAACAAATTTCAGCTCGACCGGAAGGTGGGTCGTGCCTGCCTCTGCATGTACGCCGTCTTCCTGATTTTGGCATCCCTTATCGAGCTCAACGTATTCTTCAGGGTGAACCTTCCCACCTGTCAGAGGACGGTCAATTGATCGTATAAATTATATACACGTCGATCAACTTCATTTTCATATATATAGTAATCTTCGTAAGTTTTTAACGGGAGCTTACGAGAATGTTTAAAGTGGAGGTGCTTATTATTGACTACATGAGATTTTTTGTGTGTACAGTTTTAATGTTACGTAAAAAACGAAAGAAAAAACAAAAAAAAAAAACAAAAAAAAAGAGAAATAAGAAACACAACATTTTATACTTCTGTCATGTAGCGTATTATCGAATATAGGTATTGCATTATATTAAATTATAACACTTTATTATATATTTTAGGTATATATAATTCTATAATTTTAGAATGAAAAAAAAAGAACAAAATAATATTTTTGATCAGTTGCTCACACCGGGATTAAAATCGCATGAAACAAAAAAACGAAAAAAAAAAACAAAATACCACCTCTGCCCGAATCTGCTATACAATATTCAAACGATTTATCTATATCGTTATATATGCTGAGGTTTACTATACAAAGCAAACCTTCAGGCAATGGTAAGGCAGTCTAGGACTCTCCGAGGACACGGGAAGATATAGATTAGGCAGCGTAACTCGAAGGGACAAGAAACACACAGTCGAGGGGGAGAAGAGTAGAGCGCCCATTGGAAATCCAATAACGTAGATTCGTAGCTCCTGGGAGTATACATATATAACTATATGCAGTAAGAACAAATTCAGACCGTAATCTTATAGCAAAAAGATTTCTAGCTCCTTTCCAAACTACTCATTGTCAGCCGAGTTTCTGCGTTTCGAACTGAATATACTATTTCCGTTTTCGTTTTATCGAAATTCTGTTCACCCTTATCGTGATTCTTGAATATCTCGCAGACTGACTTTTCGACGAACTACAAAAACGAAAGTTTGCTATAGAATTACGTTAAAGTTGCCGGCTGAATAATTCACTAGCGGTACTCGCCGTCGTCAATGTGTGTCAGACATGTGAAATATAGTAAATTCAGTTTGGTCTAGTTTTCGTTGAAAAATCTTGTTAACGGTCGACAGGAGCTTCTGCGATTTGTATTAAGAACCATCAGTCAATACCGCATCATTTTAATATTTCAAGAACTAAAGTATCCCGCGCCAAAGCACGTACGTATAATCAATCAGTTATACAGCTGTACTATGTACAATGCTCTGTGCGTGTTAAATTTGTAAAAAATTAGTTTAGCCCAATTTCGAAGAAGATAATTTGATGGTTTTTGAACTCTGGGGTCTGCTTTTCATTGACCGAGATCTGAACGGAGAAATACTTTGTTTTATTCACTCGCAAGTACCGTGGCCTTGGCGACGTTGCTTTCTGGTTGAAAAACAAGAAAACAAGAATAGCAGACGCGGCCCCTGGAATTCCTTCCTTCATTCAATTTCTCTGGCGTCAGTTTGTCTGGAAGCTACTTCCCTCGACGCAGCCGGGAGCGATAGTGAGGGGTGGTATGGTAGTAAAGGATAAAGAGGGGTAGTAGAAAAGGAAAGAGAGAACAAGGGAAACAAAGGAAATAGGTAAATAGTGGATGATGTGAAATGATCAAGGTCTCGGGCACCTGCAAAACGAGAACCTAAAATAATTCTAGTTTCGCGGGAATAAGAATCGCGAATGATGTTCAAATGTAATTTATCAGACATATGAGACTTTCATAAAGATGAAAGATCAATGCGATCAAGTAAGACCTATAAAGCATGTACACTTGCCACTAGACATTATAATATTCTGAGATTTGATTATCGATGCCTAGGGCTACACTACTTCGTTGTTTTTTTATCTAATTAAATTGATGGGCTCATTGAAAAGTAACTCTTTAATTCTGATCTTCAATTTACTCAACATCACGCACTGACATTAGTCCCCCATGGGCAATTATTTAGCTAGTTAATTTACTATTTAAGATTAATATACCTGTAATAAATTATTACAAATAATCAATCAGTAGAAAATATTACTCAATGTGTCTATTATTTTAATATTATTATACATTACGATTTCACTTGGTATCCCTTCAAGAAAAAAAAGGAACAACAATTACATATAAAATGAAGAAACGCGGTCAATGTAGGTTTTAACGATTCTTTGTTTTACGTCGGAACACTTGGCGTTGCTTCTAAGCCGGATCGATATACTAGACATCTTTTCAGCGAGCCGCTCCACTTCCGCGTAACGCCCGGAGGTAATTGAACAAAATCTGGGCAGAGGTTTTTGAACGTAAATTTTTGAAAATTTACAACGATTATACGGAAGTCGCTTGCGCGGTAGTGCTAAATCTGTATTTGTGAGTTTGGAAATTCGGAGGTGATAAGTCTTCTTTTTTCTTACGCAGATTTAAGAGATGGATGAGAGAGCATAGACGATAATATAATCGGGAGCCTGTAAAAATTACTGCCCCTCTCCCCTCCTTCATCGTATATTCCAAGACGTTCGCGTGATATTTGATAACCAGCAAAATGTCTGGTAATTAACAGCATTTTCCATTTTCAATTTCACTAGGTCCTCGTGAGCTCTACCCCCCTCCACCCCTCCACCCCGCCTCCCGATTACCTCACTCTTTCGCTCTCCCTTCGACGCCTTTAGCTATCTTCAAGCCCCTTGTACCTAGCTTATTTCCCTTCAATTGACCAGCCTTGTATTGTTTATAGTTGACGCAAGTATCAAGGGTGGAAGTTTTTCGTGAGAACAACTTTCGGATCTGTAATCAAAAAGGAAATTGAACAACGAAAACAAGATTTCGCGAATCGAGGGTAAATCGTGATTATCGTAATTTCATTTCTCCACTGACTCGTTTTAGACGTACTCTCGTCGGCCCTCGTTCCACTTATTCAACGTCACGACCACGTACGTTATTCTATATTCTCTCGATGGTACACAGTCTTATGTGAAATCACGTATCCATAAGACACAGTATAATATGTGCTTTCGAGGCAAACCGAGTATTTTTGAGAAATAAAATAATCAGGAAGCAAAAGCATAAGAGAAAAGGAAAAGAAAGAAGGAAAAACAACCGATAAAACAGTAATCAGCTATTTTTAGTTGACCTGGAATTTCGCCAGAAGGTCGGTCATAAAGATCCGGAAGACTCTTGATTCAACATACGAATACTTCGCAGATGATTATAGTTGCGTAGCAGGATGCCTACTCGTACTATACTAGTATAACGCGAAGTAGACGTGTTTACTATATAGTCATCGTGGTAATCCTCTATACGTATAGTGTTTGAGCTTAAGGGGAATAGCAGAGAATTTCGACATCGAAAGACGTCATCCATGATCGACGTATTCTATTACCTATAAATCTTTGATTATGATCGTGTAATGTAAAAAAGAAAATTAAATTAAACGCATGTTGTAGCCGATGTACAGGGAACGGTCACGAGGCCAAACAGCCAAGTGAAACAGCGTAGCTCAGGCACACAGCTCGGTTACATGGCAGCGTTCAGGTCCGCATTGCGGTGCTGCCGCACGATCGTCGGCTCACCCTACCACCTTCAAACTACCTTCCACCTTCTCACCTACACAACGAAATTTCACCTACCGACCTACTCGCAGTGTATACATGTAGGTGGATATCTATGGGCAAAGTATATACCTTGTCATATGTATATATAGGTCGTTTCAGTCGATCCATGCGCCGTAGACTGGCGGTCGTCATGCGCCGGGTCATGTGACCATCCCCGTTTGACTACCCTTGGTCTCGTACCACAACCCTTAGCGGGGGCGGTTGGAGGCGCAGTGTTGCCTACCGCGCAGGGGACACAACACTTGCCGTTAACAATATTTTTACTAAAGTTTGATTTGAAATTTGTGTGTGTTTCTTTCTAAACCATTATCATCATCGTTATATAAATGATTAACTTTTACCATACAATAATATGCAACGTTAGCGTGTAAAATAAAGATATTAAAATTTGACAAACGCTAATAGAAACACGTGTTGTTTATTATAGGTGTATTGTATGTATACATACTTTGTACCCATATTAAATGCGGGGCGTAGTGATACAAAATAAATCGTGTCACATATCTAGGCTCATATCGACCATTCGTTGTAAATAATTGAATAGGTAAATTGTTAAGGACATAATAATTTTTAGCTAAAAAGAGTTCTCTTTGCGGTGCCTAAAATGATTCAATAAACTAGTGCCTAAATCGTACGTGCAATACACATTTCTTCGCTTAATCATTCTTCATGATTATACATACATGCATACATACATATAAATATAGTATATATATATACTAGATATATATACCCCATATATGTATGTATACATATATATGTATATATATATATATATATATATATATATATACTATTCTAGTGCTCACATAGGTGTGTAAGTCTCAACGATTAACGTTATAAAAATACCGTAATCAATGCTTGTAATTATTTGCTCGAAAGATAATATTATATTAGCTAATTATATCGATAAATGAGTGCCAGTAAAAAAAGGCCAAGGTTAATAATTAAAATAATAAAATCACCAAATATGAGATGCTAAATTAAACCGTATATTTGCACCGGAATAATTCTACTTTTTCAAACGTTCAATATAATATTATACCGGCCGTTCCGTTTCGATAAATTCATTAAAATCATCAATTACATACACATAATTGAACACTGCTAAACAACCATGTCGCAGCTAATGCTGTGTAGCCTTGGAAATAGTTCGAATGCAGGGAATGACACAAATAACAACGCCAATACGAACAGCAGTATGGAGGATGACGATTCCTATCCACTACCTACGATATACAGGTAGGTAATTGTTCAAGGATTCAACGAAGATCTTCAATCTTTCATAAATTTTATAAATAATGATGTCAAAAATCAAATGTTACTTTGAAAGTGAAACTAATGCGAAATTTGAGGAAAATTGGAAAAACTCAAAAGGAACTACGTGTTCTGAAAATGATTTTATCTCGTACAAGAATCGTCAAATAAGGCACGACTTAAAAACAAAAATCTCGGCGAAATATCAGTTCCGGATGCTGCGATCGCGATAAGCATGCGTGGTTCCCCTAGACGCGGGAACCTCCGCTATATAGTGGAGGCCAAAAGGTCGTCAGGCTATATAAGAGCGTTCGATCGAGAAGGTTGTACCTATTTGGTCTTGTGGCAGATGCCGCGCTCCAATAGCGAGTTTGGACTGCATGGAAGAGTTCAACAGCGGTGGAGGCGGGGGTGGAGGTGACGGGCTGGGGAATTGCGGGGCTACTGCAGGAACCAAGGAACAACTTCTTACCAATTGCATCGCGGCCCAAGCCCAACGACTGCAGCATCCATCGCCCGGAATTCGTTATCGAAACCTTGGGAAGAGCGGTCTCCGAGTCTCTAACGTCGGCCTAGGTATGCCAGCATTGGTAACATATTAGATTGATACACCATACCGTGGTGTGTGCTTCGAACGGATTTTAATTTCCTCATCTAGGTCAGTGACGATCTTGGATATTCAGCGCCCAGAATATAACAAGTAAAACGAGCTTTTACTGCACCTGCAGTATCGGCGTTAAAGAAACGTCGAAAGGAACTAATAACTAGGACGTTTTCAGTCCATATATCCTGGCAATTAAAATCTTCGCGCTTCACTCGTCCGTTTATTAAGACCATTGTTTGTTGTTGATTGTTCGGACGAACGAGCCGCGCGCAGCTAGCTGCTAGGCAGCAAGCTCGTAATCGACACACCCACGATCACACTGCAGAAAACGGAAATATTTACCCAAGCGAGTCATACTGTTTGTTGGAGTGTTAACTGCCAGCTGCGGACTATACTGGTACGAACTTATCCAGCTGGCAAATACATTCAAGTATACCTAAAACCGACACATCCGGCTACCTTCAGCGTTGCTCTCACGAATACTAGATTTAGAACGCAGCTAGATTAACCATTCACCAATGCGGTCGTGTTAGATTTTTGAATTTATACTGCAAGCATGTCAGCCTCATCTACGCGAACGTTGAATTATTTCAATACGTTCCCATATTACTGTTCCATTTTTAAATGCGGGACAAATCTGGGGGATTTTTAATTCACTTGTTATGTTTTGTCATAAATAAGAATCAAAGATTTATTATCGGAGGATCTTGATTGATTAGAGTTTCATAATTTCATTCGCTGAATTTTAACCAATTGATTTCAATATGGTATATAGATAATATAATCGGGTTTTCAACTGTCGAAAAAGTATGGCTTACAATAATTAGTACGTGTCTGACAAGACCTAAGCGAATCGAGCGCAACGAACGTCACAATATCCAGAATAGGGCTTCCTATTTTCTTGCACGAGAGAATTAGAATTCCTTCCATAAGCCTCTTATCTAGAGCGGCTTAGATTGAAATTGAGGTGGCCGAAGACGTCTGCAAGTACATACCGTTATACGTATAGTAACGGATGTAGCAACGTGATGAGTAAAATGTTGCATCAAATTAAATTCAAGGAAAATGCATGTTCGAGCTCCAGTGTACGTAAATAGAAGCAGGTCCCAAAACAAAATGCGTGATTGTCTGCGATGTAGTTCCTTATCACGTATCTATATAGATCGGATCGCAAGGAGATTAAAGGTTCACCTCGACGGGCTTTTGTGCTCAGATACTACTTCCGAAAGTAGATTATCTCGTCTCGCAAAGCACGTTTCTTTTTTTTTTTAATCAAATAAAATATTAATTTTCCAAGAACACTCCCCCTTCATCCATTTATCGTATATTTATCATTCATTTTTATGCTCATAAAATGTTACCACCTTGTTTTCTTTATCGCTTCCTATCAAGATCAGTTTGCGATTGTTTCAAGCCTGTGAGCCACCGCGTCTAGTCCGCTCTGTATATGACAAAAGAGATTTTTTCTATCTCTTTCATCGTGGAGTCAAGAAGATGTGCTTGCAGTTGCCACAGACAAAGAACATCGGGCGATGTAAATCTCTTCAACGAGATTTAAGTTCCTCATCTTATACCCCAAAGACTACCTTCCCGCGGCGTTACTCAACACAGAGATCTACGAGCCTGCCTGAAAGAGAATTGACCCCTAATTTATTCAATAGGTTCCCCAACCCTCCGAAAACCTCGTACAATTTTCTCCTTGGAACTTCCTTGGTTCTTACGTTAGGTATATACAACGCGATCTATAAATTTTCCTCACTTCTTCCTTCACCAAGGACCCGATGTTTCAGGGGCTTATATAATAAATTCTCAGATCGATGTGTTAGTACAATTCAGTCGGAATTGATTAACAGGTACTTGGACTACCTTTGGAGGTGTCGGTGGTAGCGGGAATGAAGAAACTGCCGAAGCTGTTGTCGCCCTTGCATATGACAGTGGAATTAATGTGTTCGATCTTAGCGAAGCCCACAGTGGTCATCGAGCCGAGACTCAGTTGGGAAGAATTTTGTCTCGTCGATCATGGAACAGAACCACCTACGTCGTAACCACCAAGATATACTGGAACACCAAGTGCGTTTTGTTGATTTTTTCATATCTACTTGCGGTGTAAATAGAAAGTAAAAAAAAAAAAAGATAGAAAAATTCTGTAGGATAGCAGTTTGGGGTCTGGGGGAAGCTGCAGACGATTTGGAGTTTGCCGTTACTTGGACGGTTAATTGTCGGCACCGCGGCCATCTTTATTCTCTAGCTCTGTTCGTTGAACATTGACGAAATCCGCTTAGGTAACTTCAACTTGGGAAACAATGCGACAGACAATGGTTAAACTCAAAACAAAGTTTGAACGAACATTGACTGCGTTTCAAACGCCTTCCCCCAAATCCGAATAAGCCAAAATTTTCGTACAAAGCTTTAGTTCCCGCATTGTTCTCTCGCTGTCGTTGTTGGCAGAACTGAAGGACGGGGTCTCTCTCGTAAACACATCATCGAATCGGTGCAGGCATCTCTTTTACGATTGCAACTCTCGTACATCGACATCGTAATGATCCACAAGGTTGATCCTATGTGCCCGATGGAAGGTACGTTGCTTATCTAATCGGATTTTGTGACATTTTCGTTTTCAATTTCAGTTTTTTTTTTTTTTATTCTATGCTTACTTCTTCTATTGTCTCTTTACGAATATTCTTTCAGAGGTCGTTCGCGCCATGAACTACGTTATAAGCAAAGGTTGGGTCATGTATTGGGGTACATCGCGATGGTCCCCTGTAGAAATAATGGAAGCTTACACTAACTGTAGACAGTTCAACTGTGTCACCCCAATCGTGGAACAAGCCGAATACCACCTCTTCTATAGAGAAAAGCCAGAACTCTACATGCCAGAATTATACAATAAAATTGGTACGCAGTAAGATCGTGGCTCCCACAGCATAATCGGCCCAATCTCGATAATTGGACTGTGTTTCAACGATTGATCCTTTTTCAGGAGTTGGACTGATGGCTTGGTCAACCGTTACCATTGGAATGGTATCTACCAAATCCGAAGATTGCGGAATGTCCTTTCTCTCAAGATCTTCCTACAAAGTAACAGTCAGTTTAACTACCAATAGAATAATTAGTTTCGTCGTCACGCGTCACAATAAATTTTTACCACCACTACCATCTGGCTAGAACGAACGTCAAAAATAATTAATAGGCTTTTTTGGCTTGATAATAATTTTCCTACTTCACTTGCACACATTCTTTCTTATAGGTATCATCTTAAAGGCTGGGAAATCCTCTATCCAACTGTTTATCTCGCGACCACGTGGCCAAGTTTGATTAACTGCTTGTATAATTTTTTAACAAATAATGATTTATGATGTTAATGTTGTACTAGGGGTATCGCAGTTTAATTAAGTTGTAAGGAAAGTTTTGATTGATTAGGAATATCGGTCGATGAGCCTCATTATCATAGATATGTCAGAAATGATTCACGTCTCAAATCATTTTTATCACGCACCTGCAGTCACTCCGATAACCGGATTGTATAACATACTCAGCTCATCCATCTCCGATATAAATTTTTAAATCATTAACGGAAGTAAATTCAGAGTCACGTTCATGGTCACGTTATATCCATAATCACTGTTGGAAACAGTGTTCCACGTGGTCTCAGAATGAGGCTGCTGCATCTGCTGTTGAAGATCTTTGAGTAAAGATTGCAGTCTATGTAGGTTTTTGAGTTTATCCAAAGTTTCTCGTGGGCGATATTCTTCTAATTAATTTACCGAGGCGTCACATTGTCCCTTTGTTCTCTTACACTGTGTTGACTGACTAAAAACAACTGAATAAAATCTACCGAGTCTTACAGCGACTGCATATCCGTTTCAGAACAAATATTCCTCCTTCAGTTGGACGGAAGATGAAACCCAGTCTTTGTACAAGGAGGTATGTCCCATCGTTAATTAAATCAAATGTTTCAATTGAATTGCATGCTGCTGTTTAATAAAAGTTAACACGAATCTTATAGTGTATGTATCTACCTAGCTGCCTGCTTCATTCTGTCTTTTTCCTTTACCTGTCATTCTGTTAAAAACCAATTTCCAAATGAAAAGAGTTTTTGCAGCAAGAATATGCTTGGAAGGACAAATTGGTGGATGATGAAACACGAAAATACTCGGATAAGTTCAGAGAGGTGTCGGCATTAGCGGACAGGATGGGGTGCTCATTCGGACAACTCGCCATTGCGTGGTCATTGAAGAATGAAAGTGTCCAGTGCCTTTTGCTCGGCGCAGCCAACATAGATCAACTATACGAAAGTCTGCAAAGTTTACAGGTAAAATATTTTCATTTTTTCGAGTGAATAAATGGAATAAATTTATACTCAGATTGATGAGTCCTAGACATGAACGTAAGTCCGTTACAGTGATAACTGTTTATCGTACTGACATAATGATTGATGATGATTCGAGCTCAAAATGCCTTGTCTTCAAGATTAGCGGAAGTGGTAATTTTCATTTAATTACTGACACCTGTTGAATCTCGTGACATTTTAAAACTTACCTGAATATCACCTGCATCGAGCAGTTTTCATACTATAGTTATTGCTCATTATTTTCAGCTGATACCAAAGCTTAACGCTAGTATGATGACCGAAATCGAGCGAATACTCGATAACAAGCCGTCCAGGCCACCGATGGTGTCAACACTGGCGCTCAGATGACAATCGATTTGCCCCCACGGCAGTGGTGGGGGTTCAATCGAGGAGGGTGGCAGTCCAAAGAGCGAGGGTGGAAACAGCCAAGATCAAGAACAGACCAAGGAGGCGACGAACAAACTTTCCTTCTGCGAGATCCAGTGACAAACCGATCCATCCCCGACCCAGGCCTCAGATTCTGCAGCTCAAATTCGACTGCCAGAACTGGCCTCAAACTGCAGTCAATGTATCTGTCAGTAAAAGTCCTAATTGTTTTCGCCTATACCCGTTCCGCACTCGTACCATTCCGATTTTCATCACGTTCCTTTTCGACCCAATGCAGGGATTTATGAAAATTCAGGTTCCTGCATTTTTATAAGAAGCTCCGACGCGAAGAGCTTACACTGTGTCATGTCGACACTGAATTCCAAAAGGGATTATACAGATAGATTAGACAGCACATATTATTGAAATAAACACTTGTTGCTTATGTTTAACAGTGCGTCACTTTAGCCGGCATAATTATCGCGATACGTCTAGTTTACGTATGATAGTACCAGCTCGGACGGAACATTGATTAGGGAACATTTTGGGAAAGGAGGATATTGGTATCGCAACAACTTATCGATATCCGAATTTGACGACCAGGCAATTTTCGGGGATGGCTGCCAATAAAATTTCAATCGATAAATTTCATCGATATATCTAATAATACTGATATACTATACTATACTATGATAGACTTTGTTGCTAAAGCTGCAATTCTCTTATGAAAATAAAAATTTCACACGAGTTTAATATTCATGCATTAACTATTAAGGTTCAAAAAACAAAAGCAGAAAAGAAAAAGAAAAAAAACACCGTAGTATATAAGTTTACTTAATTTGTTTGTTATTTTAAAACGTGTACAGTACGATCCATCCAATTTAAGCTACCTAATAATACGTCGTCAAACTTTAATCGACAACAATTATACGAATAAACGCTCAAGAATAGTGTCTATTTGTGCTCAAAGTAAAATGCGAACACGAGAAACTTGTGCAGTTTCAAAAGACCATCGAGAAGATGAACGTTCTTAACCCTTTGTTGGTCGTGCTATGAGCGATTCCCTCATCTAACAGTACTCGACCCATAATAGTTGCTATAGAGCAAGTAAGATACTAAAAAAGACGCGACCAACGGAGGGTTTATAGAGACGGAGTTTCTTCAATCCGTTGCATACATAGCCTCATTTTTGATTTTTCAAGTAAATGGAGAACCGCTGCGTAAAAGATGAGGAGGCATTTAGACATATGATGTCGTTTTCTTATTATCAAGATCACTAATGATCTCGTCTGGAACGGTCTTCCATATACCGATTAAAATCAAGTCCTCGATAAATAAGCTGGGTAAATCGATGCATGTTAAGGTGCTTGCCTACGCAATTCCACCAGACCTGAAAACATTTGGAAAAAAGGTGCTATTAAACGGAATATCTCAGCCTAGGCACCGAAATCAATCAAACAAAATACGTCGCGCAATTCTATGTGCGACTCCGAACACGTAGGGCCCAAAAATGTTTTTTTTACGCAAAAATAGAGAAGATATCCATGTAAAACGGTTTTAAAACGGTTTTGAAACGTTTTACATGGATATCTTCTCTATTTTTGCGTAAAAAAAACATTTTTGGGCCCTACGTGTTCGGAGTCGCACATAGAATTGCGCGACGTATTTTGTTTCATAGATATTCCATTTATTAGCACCTTCTTTTCCAATGTTTTCAGGTCTGGTGGAATTACGTAGGAAAGCACCTTAAAGCTTGTTTTGAACAATTTCACAATTTCATGCTAGATATAAAAGAGATTGATAATTCGTTGTCCGTTTATTCAGGTGTATTTCATTTTCTTACACTTTAAACACAATGAAGTAATAATCTACGGGCAGCGTTGTCGACCAATTTCGTTGCAGAATAATTATCGAAACTTACGTTAGACAGCTGTAAATACGACAGAATTTAATGGGCTTGTATCTTTGGCCGAGCATATAAGTACATATATAGCGAAGGTTTGAAAGCCTCGAAATTATAGCCAACCGACTTGTGAAGTCGGTTATGGTATAATATAAAAAAAAATAAAGAATCAATTCGACTGGCCTGAAAAAGGTCGGCAATTATCGTACTAGGATCTTGGATCAAAATGAAAATAATTTATGATACGTGTAACGTATAAGGTTATACGGTAACTTCAATATTTAAACTATTTAACATTTCCTAAAGTCAGCGTTCTCTGCTGTATATATGTACATATATATTAGACTGTGTCAAAAAAAAAATGACATCACCTTTTTATTCGGGCCCTTTTCAAAGAAGTTAGTGCTCAATATAAAAAAAATTGTCCCCAAAGCTCAGCTATGTAGCTTGAACACAGAATTAGCGCATTTGAAAATAAGATTTCCCATGGATTTCAAATGGCAAAATTTGTTTATTTTAGTTTCATCTGTATAACTTTTTGCATTTAACTGATAAAAATAAACTAAATACACGTTTCTGTGAAGAAAAAAATTTCTTCGAAAATTCATAAAAAAAATAATTAAAATTAATTTGTCGAAAAGTAAATAGTAATCGAATATACATATGACTTTTAAACCACTGTAACTTGTTAACGGTTCAATTGAGCAACTTGGGCTCAAGTACCATTTTTGTAGATCATTAAATTCTCTACCAAACCGTATATCTTTTTTATTCTTATCAGTTGAATAAAGAAAGTTATACAGATAAAACTAAGATATACGAATTCTGCGATTTGAAATACATGGGAAATCTTATTTCCAAATGCGCTAATTCTGTGTTCAAGCTACATAGCCGAGCTTTGGGGACAATTTTTCTTAAATGAAGCACTAACAATTTTCGAAAGGGCTGGGACAAAAAGAAGATGTTTTTTTTTTGACACAGTCTAATATATATCCAGAAATTCGAAAATTGTAAACGGCTAGAATATGGCTTATTAATAATTACTACGATGAAGATCAGTTTAAACGCGAAGGGTGTTGCATCGCCATCCTTCTATGTTACCGATCGTTATACTATATCCTGTAAATATTTCTATAAATATCATATTATCTTTTATCCTTTCATATAGATATAGTAGTATATTTGCAAATCGCATCATCATATATTGCCTCTAGCGTATTTTTAAATATCAAACGCTCACGACTAGAACCAATACGAGAATAAAAAAACTAAAATAACGCAAATTTTAATAACAATAATCCTCATCTTAGTTTAGTAATTATTAATTAAAATTTCCCACACTCTCAGCCGATACGTACCTGCATGATGAATAATTAATTAAATAAATAAATAAATGAATAAATAAATCGTTATTTCAGAGTAACTTTCCCACAAGATGCACATTATACTTATATACGTATTACACATCGCGTAATATAACCACCCGGACATTAAGTAACATATACCTATGTTTCGTGATCGGTATCAGCGTATAACAGCAGGGCACCTATTTTGAAATCTATATAAAGATATCTATCTTAAAAATGATATCCCCAATAACTTTTGCTTGGCTTTCGATTGCTCAAGTTTAACTAAAAGTTTATAACCACCGTAGCAACAAATAAAAAAAAAAAAAAAACAAAGCGAATGAAAACGAACAAAAATGAGAAGAATGAGGAAACAGAATTGGCCTAGATATTATATATATATATATAGCTGACATTTTGTAAGATTGTTACATATTTATTTATTTTTCTCGTTTCTTCAAATTGTGCGTGCTCTTGCAATAATAATAATTATAAGAATAATAATAACAATGATAATAATGATAATAATAACGACGGTATTATTATATACTTTAATTTACCAATCTTGCGCAAACGAATTGATGAAAAAGAGAAAAAAAGAAGAGGATATGAAATAAAAGAAAAGAAAGGAATTGGGTAATTTTACCTATACAACAAGAGTTTTGGAGTGCTTGGACCACCGACCACGCGCTATATATATATATATATATATATATATATATATATATATATATATATATTATATTATATGTATATGAGGTGGCTCCGCACCGGCTGTGATTTAGCGTTTGAGTTTTAATTGCACGATCGATTAAAATGCTGACACGCGTCCTATGGGCTATTTCAACCTATCGCTGCCAGCCAACTGTCAGCTATATTAAAAAAAGCCGCGATCGATCCCCTGGAAAATAATATAACTTTAGGGTGTAAATGGATCAGATATATCCGTCGCATACAATTTGTGATTTTTCGGTGCACTCCGTTTTAGATTAAGATTGTTTCTATCTTGTTAATTGGGAATGCAAATTGTTTAATAAAATTTCAATTACGAGATATTCTTCAAATGCTGCAGTCATCTACCTAATTATTTTATTATTACCAACACCCTCAACTAGATAATAAATTCTTTTCTTATATTAGTTGAGCTTAAACTTTTTTCAGCTTTCCTAATATTTTTACTCCTTTCAAATGGAATCAGCACGTGATTTGCAGGACATCATTCTCAGTCTCCTCTGCACCACAGTGATTAACTGACATATTCAAGTACTGCATGAGTCGAGATATTCCCTCGTCAATTATCGAGATTATCCAAACACCTACTAACTGATCTCGTTAAAAGTCAATTCAGTGATATGGTGCAGTGCAGCTGGGTTCATCGGCGATTTTGTTATCGTAAAAATCCATTCCATGTCACATGTCGACTTCAATTTCAATTTAAAGTACGTAAATGGTCAAGAAGTGCATTGTTCTACCTTTGGATAATTTATGTTCGGATAATTTTTTCGAAATTCCGGGTCTGCATCCTTCCGAATTAAAGTTCAAACTTTGAGGCATTACAGTGCGGATTCATCGTGATATATAATTGAAATTTCGTACGCGCAGAAATCTTATATGGTTAATTTTAATGAGGTTTTTACCAAGGTCAATCATCACTGTCCATGCCACCGAACCTTATCATGAGTAAAAAATGTACGGCGTGCCAAAGTAGTTAATGCACGTAATCAAAAAGCCAGCGTTTAACCCTTGTGCTTGCACAGTATTATACTATCTCTTCCGAACCGCTGTCCATCGATAAAAGGGGATCTGGTTCATCGATGATTTTACCAAGAGTCTTCTACGTCGTAGAAATTCGCAAAGTAGGTCTGTTGTAGCCGGAATAATAAAGAAACAAAAAAGTTTTTTTTTTTTTTTTTTTCAACATTTAATTAATTAACAGGTTTAGCTGCTGAGCAAACAAAATACTTCATAATTTAAAAATTAGTCATGATTTCACTTGGAGTTTTTACAGAGTGCAATCCTACGAAGTTATATATACTCGCTTATAATACTTAATTTTATCACAATACTCTCGAAAGCATTAAAACTATCAACGCGTTACGATAAGCCTGTACAGGTATATATGCATACACATATAATATACACATGTATTATTTTTTTATCATAAAATAAATTATTGTCGTGCTACTTATAGTATTATATGTCTGATGATAAATGATACGATTTACAATAGAGTATTATATACATAGTTTCTGTCGAGTATTTATCAGTTATGTGATTAATTTTCTTTTTTGGCTCCTCGCGAATCTTCTTCAATTATTATTATAAAAAAAAAAAATTGCGATAATTTTAAAATTGCGTGATTCTAAACAATTAAATTTATACATACTTATACACATTTACTACAGCTATTACGATTCGTACTTACGAACCTCAACCATATATATGCGACTACACTTGTACCCATTCATGGATTCAAGGGAGCGAACAAATTCCTTTATAATAGAATCCCGTTGAGCCTATAAAGACCAGAAAAATATTTTCCGACCTCGTCTTGACCTGAAGAATTACTTTACAGTGGTATATACCAAAGGTTAAAAAAAAGTGATTAAATATGATTGAATTTGAAAGTCTTACATACACAGCATAAATAGAAATTCTGTGGTGCTTCGCTAGTTTTTCTAAATTCAACCTACAGTATACCTATGCTAATGATATGCTCAGCGACCGTGATCTGCATACATAACCACTGGAGGTATACTTAATGCTGTTATCAATAACTGATCGTTTAATTATTTTCCCAAATTTTGCGATACCCTTTTTACTAATTCGTAGTAGATCAGTCTATGGGATCGCACATTGGCCAGTTCACGAAAAAGAATACGTTCATCTCGAGTAGAATTGCGACTGACAGGTAAGCGGCATACATGACTAAGCTCATGATACCGACTTTTTTGTTCAACCGAAAACCGCTAATGGATACCAGGAAGTAGAGTACGGCTACAGTTACTACGAGAGCTAGCATACTATAATTAATTGTACTCGAGACAATCTCAATCTCGGTATTTTGGACCGAGGTTTTTATTAGCCACGGAAGTGCTAGGCATAGCAAAATATCGAGGGTATTTGCTCCTATTGAATTACTAAGGCCCATCGCACCGTGACCTAGAAAATCGTACATATATTAATGAGAGTAAGTATGGAAGATTAATTATTTACGAGTAATCATCGAAAGTTGAAGAGAAGCGATTATAAACGGAACTAACCTTGTCTGGCCATAATTACACTGGATACGGCTTCAGGTAGACTTCCTCCAGCAGCTAAAAATGTCAAACCCATCACTGCGTCAGCGATTCCCAAAGTGTCTCCGAGCACTGTGATCATCCATGCGACAAAATACGACGATACAGCTATCCATACTATGCACATGATGAATGTGGCCGGGTAGAAGTTTCTCCATTTTTTATATCTACAGTCAGGTATCGAGATGAACAGCACGAAACGAAGTGGCCACCGGAAAAACCACCATATCTTCTGGTCACGTGTTCCTTTCGGCATAGTGAACGGACTATCTATTGAAAAATGAATATTTTTTAATGAGAAATGGCTTTACTCATCAAGTTACTTTCGCGATATTTTATTCGGACCAATGAAGAGGTGAAAGAGATATGTGCAAGGTCTTATTTTTCAGTCATTACCTTCGCCAAAGTAAGGTAATGAAAAGTGAACTCGTTATGAAATAAATCTGTGATTTTTTCTGCACGAATGTAGAAAAACAAAAAATAGTATATTGTGCAACTAGGGGGGGGGGGGGGGGGGCATCCCCCCTAGTTGCACAGTGTATTTTTTATAACAAGGGCACGAAATGGGCCTTCTTTGATGCGCGTCGATCGAATTCGGAATGGCGCTGGGGCGGGAAGGAAAGTACTTTTCCTCCGCTGAGTGGATATTTGGGGCTCACGGTCGAAACACGCGATTTCCTCCACGCCCGACAAGCATGAAAGGAGGCTCATTTCATGCCCGTGTTATGAAAAAAACTTTGGCCTTCAATTATTAGATTCAGATCCCGTATGCCTTATCAGAGAGCTTATCGGCCCCTCAGAACTGATCCGCTTCAGGCAGAATACCCCTTACCTGGTTCCTCATATTCCTCTAATGGCATTTCAGCTTCAATTTTTTTTATCGAAGTTCCGTTGGCGACTGCTTTTGTTATCGAGGCCCTAGTTATGCTGTTTCTGTATTCGATTACCAATTCTCCGTGAAAATAAGGCCGATAAGTTCCAAAAGTCTCGTCTTTTTCTGTGGTATCCTTGTCAGGTGTTTCTAGAAGCGAAAATTGCTCATTTATCTTACAAGATTTCCAC
The DNA here is from genome assembly GCA_963978835.1 of Tenthredo scrophulariae. NCBI lineage: Eukaryota > Metazoa > Arthropoda > Insecta > Hymenoptera > Tenthredinidae > Tenthredo > Tenthredo scrophulariae. Next base: position 9,837,593 of record OZ022227.1, read on the forward strand.
CGATAGTGGCTTGACGAAGTGTTCTCCACCAGTTATTCTATAGTATAGTTTCAATTCCATATAAATTAGTTACCTGCTAGTGTTTTATTCTTCTTAAACCTCCCAACAAATTTATGAGCCCAACGGGATGTAATCTTGTCGCAAAACAAGATGATAAAGTATGTAACGTAGAGAACCATAAGAACAGTTGATTCTTTCCATGTAATTAGACCGTCCCACATCATGGTCACCAACAATACGATGGAAATCGAATAGATAAGACAGTCACGTGTCAATGGCCACCAGTCCATTTGAATACCCTGTACATACAATAAATTGATATCTCAACATCAGACGTGTGCGAATTAACTGATATTGTGTACTTTAAACGATGTATCTAATCGCAGTATCATTTGTGAGCCGCATCAAGCGCACAACCATTTGAACCAAAATGTATATTTCATGTGACCGATTTTTCTACACGTGTGGTTGCCACTTGACAATTTGATTTACCAATCCGAATGAGATTAAGATGTGATAGTTATTTGTAGCAACTAGATAAGATGACATTTATTGACGAAGCCGAATTCGTTTTATCTATTACTGGACTTACTCATTTGAGTAGGGCCTACATATACAGACGACTTGCCGAAACCGTACAATAATTTGTACCGTAAGAAAGCACAAACTGATTTGGAAAAAGCTATGTCACTCTTTTCGAATTGTATCCACGATTGAGCTAGAGGAGTTCGAACCAATGATCTTAAAAATCCTTACGCAAGCAACTTCTTAAGACCTCAATCTTCGGAACATAATCAAAATACTCCTTGCATCAAAGATATTGAGTTTTTCGATTCAAACTTCTCCTGCTCGCTGCTGGCACAAATTATTTTTCGCAAATCTCGCCAAATCATATGTGCAGGTCCCCCTCAATAATATGTAATATATTGAAAAGATCAACCGACATACTATATTGCTTGTAATTTACACGTAAGGTTATTATATCAATACCAATAGAGGCACGTATTATGTCCATCGAAAAATCAATTTTTACTGTTTTTGAAGATTATGTATTTAAAAATGATCACAGATGATCTCTGGACTAGATTAAAGTTGTGTTTATATTGCTTATGGTTTTCAAAGATTATTGTGATGGCACCAAATGTTCGAGGAACGAAAACAATCAGTGTGTGTAATGTAGCAAAATTGAAAATATTGAGTTTAAGTACACTAATGCGCCCAGAGATTCTTGGAGATTGGGCGACTATGGGCCTTGTCCTTGAATAAACCATTGACGCACAACAATGACGGCATTTCAGCGTTCATCAAAAGCACATAAATATGATATCGGATTCATCGACAGCTTTGAGAATTATCAGGAACAATTTACATTAGCGGTAGCGTGGATTATGATTTCAAAATGTGATCGCAAGTGATAATCTGGTAACATGATCTGGGACCCTCAGCCTTCAAGATATTGAAGAAGATCGCATATGCTAGATATCTCATGAAAATAAAATAATTCATTACCCTTTCCTACAATTTTCCATACTTCGCCTATATTTTAGTGAATGAGGTGTCTGTAATACACCGCTACCAAATAAGGTGTCTATAAAAATATATATATGTATATTGCGACTCTGCCCAAATTCACCAATGATCAGATTTCTACGGAAGTAAAGCGATCAGTTATCGATGAAATCGAAACCATCAAATTGATTACTGATTTGATTTAAAAAATTGGTTCAAATGCGAATGCATTGACGTCAATGTTCGATTAATTGATTAAACTTTTTCATCCAGAGATATTTCCTACATCTTTACTAGCCGATAGAAAGGTGAGACATACAATAATCAGTCACAAATAATCTATTGCGCCTACCCTTTGATCTACTCAGCTGTTTATTTATTTTTTAAATTATTTTATCTTATTTTAGTTTTTTTTTTTTTTCTCTAACCGAAAGCTTATTCACCAATTGAGTCAAATGATACGAGATCGTACAGATATAAAAATCACGCATGTAAGATGATTGAATTCCAATCATAATTCGACCATATGCCCACGTACTATATATTGCTCAAACACTCACGAGGCTACAATCTAATTGTAGTCAAACTTTGGTCAATCAGATGGATGTAATATTTACCAATTCATCATATCATGCAGTTATTCATGCTACATGAAATTGTGTTCGCAATACTTATTGTTCTGATTTAATTTCGAAACTTGGGATCTGCGGAATGTAATGCTTTACTAAAATGCAATTGTTCTTACCCCAATGGCGGCCAAACCGCCACACGCGGCAACGCCGAAAGTATTGAATACTCCCGAGCCTACTACGGCACCAATTCCAAGGTCGGACTCAGTTAGAAAAGTTCCAATTATGTTGATAAAAAGCTCAGGCGAGCATGTTGCAGTGGCCATGAATGTAGCTGCTGCTACATCCCTGCTAATCTTAAGGTCTGTGCAAATGCAATCAACCGAGGGGAGGAAGTAGTCGTTGCAAATGAGAGCAAGCAACAGAAATGCGTAAAATGCACCAAAGAAATGAAGCACGACAGCTCCCTGTCTTCGTTGTGTTCTTGTAAACAGATCTGCGGGGAATTGGTAGATGGATCTTTCGCTGCAGTTCTCATTTTGCGTCTCGTTCTCATCTGCTCTGAGGAAATGGAACATACTTCGGAACCCACCAGTATCCAAGTCTGAGAATAAATTTCCGAGGTCATCTGAAAAGGAAGAGATCTTTGAGATCGTTTTGAAGTTACCCATGATATTTCTAGTATTAACAATATATTCAATATGGAGCAATAAATTTACGTTTATTAAACGTAACATTAAAAAATGAACTTTGCATTAGATAGGTAATGAATAGTTCAACGTTTATTTTGATATTACCATTGTTGTACTGTGGCGTTGCTAACAGTATACTCAGAGCTGCAGTGATAAGGGAATGGTAAATTTGTGGGACGTGAAAAGAAATTGGAAAAAAAAATTCTGCGTCATTTATTTAGCGCCCAAGAGCTTTCTTCAATAATTAGAATTCGGCTATAAATAGTTCGTGAAACGATCAAGTATAAAAAATTATCAAAGTCTGCAAAGGCGGTATTTCCCTCATTTTATCATCAAACGGCGAATATCTTGCGAAAGCAGGTAAAAATTAATCTACTGCAAGTTAGGAATTCCGCTTTATGTATACAACCTCATTATTTTCATTTAAGTCTATTGCGAGGAATGATTTGAGGTAAAGGCTCGACATAATATTTGTCTAATCCTCAGTTTGAACATAGAGAGTTAAACGAAAAATGTCTCTACTCCCAAAGCGCTGGAACGCAAAGACAACGATTGTAGGTATATTAGTTTATAATTTTGATCGAGTTTATTAACTGACGATACGAAAAGAATGGCAATTATGTTTCTGGATCCCTGTGCAACATGTAATAAATTAAATTTTATCTTGTTACCAGACTTGTCTACTTTGTCCTTGATCAATCGATGTCAGCATTGGATAACAGCGATTACTTGAAGAATGTGATGTACACTAAGCGTATATTTTGATTCTGATCGATATGAAGTTGGCTCCACAGTCTTCTGTCTCTTTTTTTCTCTATGTAACCATGGAACATGGAAGGAGACAGCAGACTGTGTTGCCAACTTCATATCGGTCAGACTTAAACACGCTAAGCGTACATTTATATGGAAAAGATAGCCAAATTGCAAGAAGCTTTATCATTATTGATACATGTATTCGTTTACATACAACAGCATAGTCGATCTTTATTTTCTATATAGGCTGAGCCTGTTTGACGGTTTTATCTATCAAGATTTCCATATACGATTTGACTCATATATACCTATAAGATGCGGAGGAAAAATTATTCAAGTCATGAAAATTCGGTTCGATAATTCTATTTGATAGAACATCAGAAGGATTGTAGCCGTGAAAATTCTGGCCGAAAAACGTAATTGAAATTTTATGTAATGCTATATATTATATGACTCATTACCAAAATCTTTTTCAATATCATATAAAATTACGGAGACATTTAATACCTAGGGAAAAAATGAGCGAGTATTATCACAATTTCTGGTAAACATAAAGTCTAAGCCGAAAAATCCGAACAGTCTTAAAGTCTCTAAAAGTATCTTTTCCACTTGTTGAAGTATTTCTATTCAAACAAATTCCGTTCAAATTTTGTACCAAAAAATACCAGTGCTGCACTTCTTGGCATAAAAAATGTTTTGTATTCTTTTTTTTTCTACCATTCCGTGGATATTAAACTTTTTCTTTGAAGTAAAATAATATTCAAACGATACGGAGCGTTTGTATAAACTTCATGGTCAAATGGTGAACATGAAACTAATAGCATTCGAATCATTCGTTAATGGTTGAAGCGATAAAGAAATTGCTATATGTCTACTCGAAAATGGGTAACCCATATCCCAGACAGCATAAAACTGAAAGCAGTCTATCAGACCTCTTATAGATGTTCAATGCACCAGTTTTTGTCATCTACACAAGTAGACCTGTCCAAAACTCGTCTTTCTGACTAAAGTTCACATTGAGACGACAAAAACTAGCGCGTATATTGAACATTTATAAGACGCCTGATAGACGGCTTTCAGTTCTTAGTTTTATGCTGTCTGGGATTTTTATCGGAAATCGACTCTTTTGATCGAACAATTTGAAATCTCTGCCGCATGTCCCCCGGAACGCGCATGCGCGAATAAAATTCATACGTAATGGTCATCTTCAAGGTTGTCACGCCAAAAATGCCTATCTCATGAGTCCGTAACTCAATAATGAGCGCGTTATTCTCAGTGGGTATACGTTACGTTCATTACTTTGTTAATATTACTGAAAAAAAAGAAAAAAATCGATCAGTTATCATTTGATGGCTGCATGAATATTCATTTCAATAAAATTCATGAGCTTCTATTCATTTCCTCATTTACTGAGACACAAAGACTTCGCTCCGACCCCGTAGCTAATTTGCGAATGAGGCTTGTTATAGGTACACTTTATTAAAAAGCAAAAAATCGTAACCATAAAATTTCTCGCAACCGAAGCAACGTTTTCAAATTGCTCTGCACAGTTCGATTCATTGTACCAAGTGCTAAAGATCCAACCTTTTCCCAACAATTAAACGTAAATTTGCGCAAATATGATTTTTTTGTCTCGTTCTGGAAAAAATCTCCTATTTTTGAGCTGGGTACATAGTATTAACATAGCACCCTCCACTCATTATTCATTTGCATTTGTCATTACTGACACGAAACCTCTGTTATATTGGGCTGTCATACTTTTCGGTTCCAACTTGCTTACAATCATGATGTGGGCGTGGGTCTTACCTACCTGCTGCCTACCGGTAATTTTGGGAGTGGGGACACCTGCTACAACAGCCTTACAACCAATGAACGTGGACTTGTTTACAGAAAAACAAGAAAAAAAAAGATAAAAAGTTCCTGCCGTAGCGAGAAATATCATAGCTGGCCGCACAGGTATATTATTTTGTTATATCCGAATGTTCAATTATTTATTAGTGAATTTGGCGTGCCAATTGTTTGTCTGAAGATATCAAGACATTACTTTTCTTTTCAATCGTTTAGAACGTAAAAATAGACGGTTAATAAACTTGTCCGAACATTGAAACAGTTCCTATCGTCTTATTATTGAATGAATGATGAAAAATAATATAGTGGCTTAGCTTATATAGCTTATATAACTTAGATTGTAAATAGCTTCGACCACGTGCTCTCAATCACTGTTACTTCTTTCCGAGTATTGCATGACGATAGGCTCTTGCCGATTCCATGTAGATACACTAAGGTATAGTTTTCAATTTTCCAGAATATTCTCGACGAATTAGGAAACCAATTATACACGCCATATAACGTTAAGCTCACATTATATTTGGCGCAGTTGCCTTATGTTAATTAACTTACCGTAATCAGAAGAGTCCGCAGCCGTTGCCGAAGTCATGAATATAAAGAGGGTGAAGAAGATAGCGATAGCCGAAATTCGAGAATCCATTATGAACAGTTGTGAAAAAAATAGTTAAAAAATGAAATAATATTCTATAACGATTTCAACTTGATGGAAAGTTCCATGTAAAATTAGTGTAATTACAACAATGGCATACGGCTAACGCGTGCCATCGAACTGTCGGCTCTATGAGACTCTACCATTTATGATAAATAAAACTGATTACATCTTCCCCCACCGTTGGCATCTCGTATACAATTTTTATCTTGTCTTGCGTATTGTACGCGTAGCTGATATGTGGATGAAGAGATTTATAGATAAACAATAATTTATTGTGATCTGATTTTTCATATAATCCATTAAGATCTACGCTTTGTATAAACTTAATCGATTAACTTGATTTTCGGAAGCCGATAAATTCCAGTGGCCCAGGTCGCAAACGTCGTTGCCAAGTCCTTGGGGGGTCCACGTTCTTACTTTAGCCCCGTTACCACAATTTCGCTAACCACCTCATTCTTCAAATGAAATTTTCACTCGTATCAACTGGACGGATCATTTCGATGATTCAGAAAGGTAATTGGTCAAACTGGTTATCGGTTCGCAAAAAACACGTTAACATAGAACCCTGCCGATAGTCGTACCTGCACAGTCTTCTATGGCACGAAAGATATATACTGTTTGGGTCTTCATACCTGTAGGTTTTATCAGCTACCACGTGGCATGAGTACCTACTGTTATTGCACTATAGCGAGAGATTAAAGCGTTGGTGCTTCTGAGTCAAAGCCAACTTGGGACACTCAAGGTTTTATGTCTGTTTATTGCAGGCTGGCCATCCACTTTTCTTTTTATTTTTTTCGAATCGATGTCTTCCGAAAGCAAATCGATTCAACCAGATAAAAAATGCAGATAATCGGCCTGCAATAAACAGACGAAAACCCTGAGTGTCCCGAGTTGGCTTTGACTGAGTGGAAACTAATACGGTTTAATCGCTCTGTATGTATACGTATGTTGATATACGTACCTGCTATCTTTGATGGTCAGGGCAGTGTATGAAAAAAAACGCAAACTGGGAAGGTAGGTATATAGCTGCCATGACAAATGCCGCTACATCGTCTGTAGATATGGACGTACGAAAGCGTTGCCAGTTTAAAAATAAAAAAAACCGCATCACCTACCCCAGGAATTTAAAGTTTACTGAAAATCTCTCTGTATATTAATCAGATGATTATTTTTGGTCAGAAACGAAAAAGCGGGAGAAACGTAGTCAGACAAAACCTCGACGCTATAATGATCGTAGACCCGCGTTGCGACAAAAAAATCTTTTCTTTGATATCACAAGTCGATGATAGGTACATTATACTTGAAATATTTCATTATTCGTTTCACCACCGTCGTCAGAATGATATACTTGAAGTTATAATACACAACCGAAGTAACAGATCTGGGTGGTGATTAGCTGAGATATTGCATTATGTTTTAGACGTGTACTTAATGTCCTTTCTCTATATGATTAGGTATCTGATCTTTGTATACTATAAATAATAAAGAAATACCCTACAGAGGGGAAATTTTTGGGAATTAAGTTTTCGCTGAAAATATCTTTCACCATTTGAATTTTTTCTGTTTGATCATTATCAATATGTTGGGAGCGTCAATTTCATTGATCGGAGTTAACATACAATTGATGGTACTGCAAAATTTATAACATATTATATTATACCCATAGTATGGAACTTACACGTCATGTTTTGAAAAATAATTAAATTTAGTTCACATTAAATCTTGAACATTTTTTTATCAGAAGTTTGCCTTGATGATCGGAATATTTGATCATAACTACTAGTATATGCTTAATAAAAAATTGTCGAGATTGTATTCATAGCTTGGTAAATAATCCGCTGAAATTCCCAGATCCAAATTACAGCAAGAAGTATTTCTGAAAGCATAGATAGTAACCGCGTTTTAGTTTTCCTAATATGATTCGACATCAACGAGCTTTTGTGCTCACCTCTGGGTTTTTACTGTGATAACACTTTTGCGTCTGAAATGCCGTGTCGCAGTCATCGGCTCCTTCTGAAATGTGAACCAAATCGTAATTTAATAATTGGTCAAATCTACCATTTACGTAACTCAAATGATTGAAGGGTACTTACTGACTGTACCGCAACTTCGAATCACAGGTGCAACCACATCCACCATTTCTTCGGGTAGCATTGAAATTATCACCTCTCCATTAATCTCCCCCTCGTCAGTCATCTGAAAAATTTTGACAATGATAACTCAATTTAAGATGCTATCCGTGTTACAGAGTGATTGTTCGTGCGCAAAGCAAACGGGGATTTGCAATTATCGATTAGGGCGGATTATGATGATAGTCTGCTGACGTATACGAAAATCAATTATCTCATGATCTAGAGTTCGGAATGAGGTTAGAATATTTGTTCCGAACAACAGGTGATGGATGGAATCCACTAACATGCCTCTATGCCCGGTTGCATAAGTGTGGGTTACCCCTTGGGTTTAAATAACCCGTAGGTTATCCCGTAGATACTACCCGTTCAACCTTTACGGACTGTTGGAGGTCAACAGCGATGCATGACAGCTTTCAGATGAAAAAAGGTTGAACGAATAGTATCTGCGGGGTAACCTACGGGTTATTTAAACCCATGGGGTAACCCACGTTTATACCACCGGGCATAAGAGTAGGTGTGCCTAGCACATGCGTGGCGAATGCAAATTAATTCCACTTACTGCAGATACTTGATCCATTAGGCACTTCATGTAACACTGGAAAAAGAAATCGATCGTACAATAACAGCAATTTTCACATGAAAAATAAAAAGGTTAATGATACCGAGTCAGAGAGTGGAATACACGACATAGCGAGTGATCTGTACATGCGCTTAAAACATAGCATATTTTTCAAAACTGACTGTCTAGCTTCGATTTTGAATTTGAAAATTAAGAGAAGTACTTAGAGAGAAAACGAAGACAAGTCGAACCGACTGAAGGTGGAAGGTTACAAACTTCTTGAATCAGTATGATTATTCAGTTTTGAGTAAACAGCTGTGGCATTTTGGTGAAAACTGGCTAAACGTCTACTGAAAAGTTGAAGGGAATAATAGTACATTATATGTAACAAGAGAATAATCGGCTTTATTCCCCTCTTGCATATAGGTTTTTATTCCCGACTCAACTGTGGCCACTTTAGTGACCTGAACAGTGGGACTCACGCACATATGATCATAAAATACAATAGTTCAAAGTTGAAAAAAAAAGAGAGAAAACCAGAAAAACCGATAACTGCATTTGCGGGAAGAAAAAGTATGAGAGGGAATCATATCCTACTTTTGCCCCGCTTTTCACATTAATAAAGTGACCATCATGGTTGAATCGGGAAGAAAGAGAATTTCGTCACACTTTCAAGAATCATCATACGGGCAGATCAGCCACAGATAGGTGTTGGAGCGTTTCAAGTGAAATAATGTGATACAAAAAACCGACAATCGATTCTCTTTTCGACTTTCTCAAATTATCTGCGTAATTTTCTGTAACAGAATGTGGAAAGATTCGGCTTGGAATACGCGTGGCTTTCTACGTGAGTATCTGATACTTCAGGCTAGGCGTAGATAGATGTTTCGGAGTTAGTACTACGGAAGCGAATTGGGTCTAGCTATAGTACAATAGACAAGGTTTCATTTCAAATTCGAAGTATGGATTCGAAGCATTGACATGTACTGTTTTTCATGCAAACTAGCTAGTAGGTTGGGTTGCCTGATCATATAGGTATGGTGCTATTTTATTATTATACGTTACCGATATACCGGTTACTCTACTTGCGAAATTATCGGTGTTCCGCTAGCTGAGCAACATAATCTTGCAGTCGCGTCAAGTGCCAGATAAAAATTATCCCAGACCGCATGAGCTGATACTTTGCGTGAAACGAAAGATTGTGTACCTTACAGATGTACTCGCAATTATGTCAATAGTTTTAACGTGGAAGCACACAGAAGTCCATACGTCATAAGGCGAAAACACACAGAAGTCCATTAACCATAAGCAGAAAGCAGAAGCCATAGCGCATGCGCATCACTTTGCTTTTACTGCCGATGGTATATCTATGTGTATGGCTATGCATTCTGCTTATGGCTTACGCAGTTCTGTGTGCTTCGGCCCATAAGCAAAAAGCATAAGCCATAGCGCATCACTTCGATGTTACTGCATATCTTATATCTATATATATCTATATATATCTATATATATCTATATATATATCTATGACTATGCATTCTGCTTATGGCTTATGGACTTCTGTGTGCTCCCATCCTTACTTCCTCATATCTCTCAAGATCCCAATCAACCGAGCTATCCTAACCAACTGCAACGTACCGAATATTTCAATATTCGCTATACATACAATATACCTGGGTATTTCAAGGGGACACCGCGGTAAGTCGGTTTGTCTAATGTTTTGGAGCTGTACGATGTAAAATTATTGTTATGCCACCAGCTAAGCGACACAACCTTTAAGCCGTATTACATGCTAGATAAAAATCAACCGTCGCTGGTGGATCATTATGTCAGTTCGAACGATATATCGTTACGGAATATCCCCACGACTACTCCGATTCTATTCGAAGTTGCTGTGCAGATAGCAATTACGATAAAACTATAAGCCTTCTAAAACTGTTTTGAAAAAAAAAAAAAAAAATTGTTAGCCAATATATTTTGCTAGTATAATTGTATGGGGGGTAATATATTTTGCCAGTATAATTGTATGGGGTGGCGCCTGCAATAATAGTTTGAATATTTTGCAAAGAGTACACACTAGATTCCGAAAAATCATGAATAAAAATACTATGACAGGGAACAAATTTCTATCAAATTTAAGGCAATGTTTTACTTTGGAATCACTATTACAGTCATGTGGAGCAAGCGTGCGCAGCGAGTGAGAGTGTGCAAATTCATTATTTCGGATCTGAAATGAATGAGTCTGCGCACGTTTGCCCCACATGACACTATATCACTGCGCTAATCTGAAAAAAATATACATAAATTCAGATCGCAACACTAAATACAAATCCATTCAACTGCCTAGATTGAGCCGAGTATTAAAACGTTTAATAGGCTTCCTGATGAGCTAAAAGTGCTAATATCAAACAGACATGATATTAAAAGTAAAATGTAAGAACTGAAATAACGTGGGTAAATCAGAAGATAATATTACTGATTTATTTTCTCATATCATCCAACTGTACTAGGTGATGTTAATAATTTCAAACGTACAAAGTCACTCTTAGTTATAGTTTAGTAGATAAGTAGTATGTAGTTTTATTTTGTTTATATTTAGATGTGAGACTGCCGGATTCCTTACAGATGCCTATGTGCATCTCTGCGATGTACTGTTATATATACCGAGAGTATTCGTGGAAACGCTTTATAGGGTAGTGAAAACGCCTGCATACAGTCCACTCAGAAGTCAAGTGGTCAGGATTTATTTCGCATATTGCGTGCCCATTTGCTACGTGGGAACAAAGTCTAATCACTTGATGTTTGAGTTGCCTGTGTACAGGCGTCCTATGAAGCGTTTTCACGAATACTCCCGGTATATGTCATACTCTGTACTGTTACTAAAACCTATGGAATAAGTATACACTGGTAAATAGTTTCGAATGTTCACTAGACGTTGGTGAAAAATTGCAGGCAATAAAATTTTTTTGTTCTGATAACTCGTCTGCCAATCAAGCTAGATACGAGATCGAAATCTCGATTGAAATGCGCTACTGTACAGTGTACTAATCTTCAATCCAGAGGCAAAATCTTGATCATTCTCGGATAAGCAAGGACTGATAATGCGGCACAATTGTAGAAATGCGTTTCTTAAATACAGTAGAACGTCGATTATCCGAATCAATTGAGACCGGGCACCTTTCGGATAACCGAACAGCAATATTCCGTGGGCAAAAAAAACGCTGATTCGTTCAATTTTCAAATTCTATCTTTTGAATTTATGTTTGGTTAGGTCTATGATTGGAACAAATCGTTGGTGAAGTTTATGTTTTAATTACAAGCAGAGTTATTATGAAAAATAACATTTGCATTGTGTATCATCTTATAGACTGCCTAATAATTACATTTATCATACATTACCTTCAATTTGTTATCTTCGGCGAAATCGCCAGAATTAGCCTTAGTAATCAAGCCTGCAAAATGCAAATATCGATTATTTTGAAAAATGAGCAAAAAGATAAATAATTTTTCCACCGATTCGGAGTTTACTTACCTTCGTCGACGCCTGTCTCTTCGACACACGAATCGTGCAGCATTTTGGCCATTTCTTTCATTTCGTCGCTCACTGCCTGGAAATAATGAAATGCAATTGGAGAAAAAACTTCGATTATAGCACCAGCGAATACTTGACTCATAGTTATGATAGAATCCCAATAACTCGGTCCACGAATGTCTGTCACAATTGAAACTGCAATATTCGAAGTTTACCGGTATATATCGTATTTTCACTTTTGTAATATTTCTGTGAAAATGCAATTCAGACTAATATGATGGGATTTCTTTTCAAACAATACCTACTCAGAAAAATACGAGATGCAATTTTGTAAGTTCGAAGTGCTCGTGCATCTACTTGTGACGTGAGAATTTCGGAACAATTTTAAAATAGTGAAAGGACCAACTCACCAGCGATACACCGAAACAGAATATTGACATAATAAGTCCACAATAACCAAGGGATAACATTTTATCGTCGTTTCGGTGAAATGAACTATTACTAATTATTCATGTAGATTGATAAGAAATGTAACGTGATAGTGTGCTGTCCTGAGTTAGATTCAACTCGTACTCCTCGTGCACATATATTTATACAGAGGAAGCGTTCCGAGAGCTACCCGAACTAATGAATAGAGATTAAGTTAATGACATTTATGGATTAATGTCGCATCTTTAGCCAGCCATCCCCTATAATTTGTTTAAATACGTAATCCAGCAACGTACTACTATTACTAAAACGATGCAGACTTCTATCGACACGGTGATGTTATGTCTACTGATTCTATACTCAAGGATACCTGCTATTGATGATGAGGCAATCGCTTTGTTTTCTGACGATTACGATTTCATGAAAAACAAACTAACTTCGAAGCCGAGTAACTAAAACAATTGAGGCACGACGCTGTTGTTTATTAATAATTTAAAGATGCTGTGATGGTCGAATTTCATCGGTCAGCTTTGCAGTTGCTGCTATGCTATGCTTTGCAGCAAAGCGTGATATTGCTAATGTTAGTCGAAGTTATATGAAGCAACTGAAGATATATTTTTCGGACAAAAGCATACAGGTATACAGTTCTGTCATATCTTCTGTTTGAGCGTATGCCATCTGCCGGCTGGGCAGCGTAGTAATGCCGGAAAGTGAGAAAATTAGTTCCTCTTCGACAATGAGTGGCTAATTTGGTTCAGATAAATGGTATATTTCCAGATATGTTTACATATACACGTACATGTCACTAATTACTACCCCAAGGACTCAAGGCTTGCAATGAACGTTATAAGTATGCACGAGAGCCAAATCCTTCTACTTACATGTATAATTTACAATAGTTACGTGAATCTGATTACGAGTTTGGTTCTCTTCGGTTCTCCTAAAGTCCAGAAATTACTTATTTGCATTCTTTTTGTTGCTGTCTGATAGCGCTTCATTGTTCTAATTTTTGAATAAAACTGTTACTCTTCTCAAGGGAAGTAGTTACAGAATATTACTAACCATATTCTAGTTTAGGCACTAATATAAATCAAATATTTATGATTACTGCGGAATGCTCATTACATATTTTTTTTTGTTGTTATTCTCAATCAAATTATTAAAGGAAAATTTGCTACATAGAAAGACTCGAGATTTCAGTTAAAAATGACCCGGAATAATGCATCCCTAGTTTATGATACTCTTGAAATTGGTCCTAGTATGATTTTTACACAACTAAGGCGATCATAAAATTCGGGATATGATACACAGCTTAGATTTTTTCAAAACAATTTCGAGACATTTGTTGGACTTTTACGGCGAATCTCCTGACGGTTAATTCGCCGAGGTTGCAAGAAAGTTTACTGGTTTTCTAAGTTCTGCAAAAAAAAAATATTACAGATGAACGCGAAAATGCACATCGACGGTTTTCTACGCATACAGAGTGATTTTAGTTGGACCAAGCCATCTTTTCAACCCTCCGTATCACAGGTTTTTTTTTTACTGCTTCGTCACGTAGGTGCGTCGATTATATGTCTGGCCGGCCTTTTTTTTTCCCTCAAAAACCGCTTAAACCACATGCTCAAATTCTTCTTAGAATTGAATATACGATGATAGCCAGGCGCCCCCCTCCCTGAGTTGCGAAGATATTTAAACCGGAAATTTTGACTGGGTCTCAAACGACCCACCTGTATAACGGAGGGTTAAGATGAATTCTATGTGGAAATCTATGACCAAATGTCCTTCGCCATAAATTTGAAGGACTGATAGTGTCCGCGTTACAGAAGGTCTAACTTGACTAATTACAGAGATTATAGGTGAGTGACTGACTGAGGAACGGCCAGCTCAAGAAAGCAAGCTGTGCGTTGCCAGTGGCAGCGTGAGCTTCTTAGCTTACGCCGTCGTTCTCGTCGTCCAGATCCTCTGCCTCGTGGTTTCCGGTTTCCAGGTCCTTCGTAATCTCTGCAATTGTTCGCTTGTCAGAATCTGCCAAACGATTGCCAGATCAGTACGCTTCATTTTCTTTGGTTTGATTGTGCTGTACCTCCCGCTAATTTGATACCTCAAATCGACTGAATAATATAAAGACAGCTCCTCTTATGGACCTCTGTGAGGCGACTAAAAATTGTTGCGAGCCCGCGCCCCTTCAGTGATGCTGGCGGTACATTATTAGTATTGGAACCCGCTGGATCCGCTTAGCGATTATCGACTAGAATAAAACGTTTCCATGATGATACGTCAGCGAAGGTAGTTACAGAAATTGTGAATATCTTTGAAGCAACGCACGTGTTTTTACCGGTTCCGTAGCATTGTAGCTCACCGAAATTAAGTGAATAAAATAAACATGATTGAAGATGACTCAATTTGAGAATAATGCGAATTGAAAATACATGTTCACGCGAGCCCGCGCTCTCCTACTTAGACATTATGGTAGTATGGAGAATGAACTCCAATAAGAGTCACTGAGGTGCATAATATACTTCATATCGAATTCGTCAATATTCGTATAGACTAATTGGATTTCGTGACAAGTGAAAATGCATTCGTTTGAATAAATGTGTTTTGCACTGGTGAAAACTTAAAAGCCCAAAAACAGAACTAAAAATTAACAAATCTCAAAAAATAGGATGCCTATCACGTAGACGACTTAATTCTGCACCTAAAGGTACCCTCACGAGATTTTCTGTGGAATCACTACAAAGGCCCCAAAACGGGCCTCAAGGACGAAAACACTAGAAACACCGAACTAAGTGCAAGCGAGCCCGACAACAGGCAACAACAAACTCAAAGACCAAATTTCCCTGTGACGATCCTATTAGATTCTTTTCAAACGCGTTCTGGTACCTGAGAATAGGGATGTAAAAAATGATTCCCAAAATATAATATTATAAACTAGCCCTCGAATCCTGTATCTCAAACACAATATTTTATCAAAAACTTTGCAAAATACAATCTTCCTTCTTGGCATCTTATTACATTTTTTTCATTCACTTGCGGTGTCCAGCACTCGTGGTATCGCTAATTACAAATACATTTCGTCACTTTCAGTCGGAGCCAAACAAGATTGAAGGTCCGCCAAAGAGATGCAAAGTTCTTATAAATTTGTTCACGTGTTTGTAGTATACATGTCAAATAGATTTTCGGAAACTTTTACCGGAATCCAATAATACATAATTTTGTAAAAACTTTCAAAGCTTAGTCACCATCATTAATCTCTGAATTATTGTGGCAAGTTCCCGGAGTCTACAATTTGTCCGTATACAGAACATTTTCTGACAAAATCACAGCTGTTACGTGTAGGTTTTCGCCATCGTCGATGAAATGGAGAAATAACACGCGTGCTAAAACAATGTGGCTGCGAGTATCTAAGGTCCCTACTATTATTAATCTGTATTTACCCCACGAGTCATCTCGCAGCTACGTGAAACTGTAAATTCCACTCAGTATTACAGATACCATTTGCAACGCCAAGCCCACTTCAAGCCCACTTGGTCGGCTCAGAGATTAACTCAGGATGAGGTGTCTTGCCTTTATATTACTCAGTCAACGCTCAAATACAGTCGGAGGAAGGGAAACGTAGAAAATAACGAAGCAATCGATTATTGTTTTTCATTTGAATTTATTGCTGTTGCATCAATAGAATATTAACTGTCGTCAAAGTCACATTCAATTTGTAATTGTTTTCTAAAAATAAATATGCACCCGTCGCAAATGACCGAGACTCTTTTTCTTTATCTTTATTTGATTCTGCATACAGATTATCAGGTTCGGATTATTTATTTTTTATTTTTTATCGTTTAGTTATCCGGCAAGGCCGATGCACCAATCAGAGTATTTATATCAGATGCCGAACATATCTCGTTCACGCAACCCCTATGCGTATCGTTTGACGCTACGAGGGCCACTGACCCCGCGAGAAGTGCACCTACCCTAGGTCGTCGTTCGTCTTCACCTGTTAAGGTGGAAGCACACCGGAGTCCATAAGCCATAAGCAGAATGCATAGCCATAAATATAGATATAAGATCTACAGTAAAAGCGAAGTGATGCGCATGCACTGTGGCTCATTTGCGTACATGAGCTTCTGCTGGCAGTCACTGACAGCGAGTAGAAGCTCATGTATGCAACGCGAGCGTGTGTTGGTCGAACTATAGTGCGGGCATCGTTCAGTTTCGTTTTAACGTCACGGTATAATGGATTCTTTTCATATAATATGGAACAATATTTGAGGGAGCCCCGCAAAATGAATTTAAAAGAAAAAAAACATCAAAAATCATCAGTGAACACAAAAAGGAAAAGAAAGAAGTTATTCAAACGATACAAATATATGTAATAGATATAATAAATAATGAATAATATACAAAATATACCGAGAATATTCGTGGAAGCGCGACATGCCTGTAACCGAAGAAACGATACAAATATATGTAATAGATATAATAAATAATGAATAATATACAAAATATACCGAGAATATTCGTGGAAGCGCGACATGCCTAGAACCGAAGATACCCGAACGTACGCCGTATTAGAGGCAACTTATGGTACAGCGATATACAGAGCGATTCTGTCGAAAGTAACGCGCCTAAAAGGTAGGCAAACGGGAAACGCCTCCATTGAGCAGCTCAAACAGCGACGATTGGTGTTTATCTATTACGTGGAAAATAAAACCCAATCGTCGATGTTTGATCTACTCAATGCATCAGTCGTTCGTCTTCATAGAAAGGCTTGACTGCCGGTTTGGCAGTCGTTCGTATTCATAAAAATGCTCGGCTGCAAAATTGGCAGTCGGTCGTCTTGTTGGGATTTTGATCCCATCCGCCAAATTAAATTATCCGTTTGCGACTTATTTAATTATTAATATTTTTTTTTTCCTTCTAGAGTTCAGTAAATACTGTGCTGTTCTCTCTGCGTTTGACAATCCGTCTGACCCTGAAAATCTGATGGACCGCGTTTCTGATAGCAAAACCATCAATACGGATGTAATGGGTCATTTGCTTCATTATTAATGTAAACTGAAATGTAAAATATACCAATATCAATTAATGAATCGATCATTCAATTAATTATTTCATTATTTGATATGCAATTGTTCTTCCGCTTGCAGTGTGGCACGCTTGACCGGCTTGACAGTACATAACGTTCTTATGCTTTCCGATTTCGATATGGGTTGAAATTCCAGATGCCGTAAGCAGAATGCAGAAGCATAGCGCATGCGCTGTCGCGAAAGTCCCGAGGTCTGTCTTCTGTGCGTATGCTCGTGGTATACTCTATGCTTCTGCCTTCTGCTTATGGCTTCTGCTGTTGTATGTGCTTCGGCCTTCAGTCACTCCAGCGAGGTGTCAAATGTTATCGCCATCTCGTGGTCTAATTTACGAACGATTTCAGGAACATTTGAACGCCTCGTTACCTGCAACCCGCATGTCATTATTGTGGTTTTGTAGCGTTTAGCACTCCCTAGAGCGTAGGTGCTACTAGCCGAAAAAAAGGAGCTCTGACCAAGGGTAGAGCAGCTGTCGTGGGAATTGTGGAATATGAGATCAATGACCTTCGTGGTGTCAAATAGTACGTAAGGGGGCTGTGTTAACGAGATATGACAGTAACAGACATCTGAATTTTTCATTTTTAATACTTTACAATTTTCAATTTGAAATCACTTTACAGTTAATAATGGTGAAACATCGCAGTCAAAAATCAAATTTCTAGTTTTTAATCCAGAGTTTCCCAATCGGAAATTAATTTTTCAATTTTCAACCCCATCATATCATTTGACCATTAATTTTTAAATTTTTAATCCCGAGTATCTGGATTAAAAATTAATTTTCTATTCATTAATCCAGATTTTTTTCAATTATGGATTAAAAATTCAATTATTAATCTTAAGTATTTTAATTAAAGAATTTGAAACTCTGGTGCCAACTTCATATCCGTCATCAATCAATCAATCCTTCAAAGACTTATTGCCCTTTCAGGTTCATATCCGTCATGATTAAACACGCCAAGCACATTCTTTCTCATTACCAGGCAAAATGATCTTAATAAATTATCAGAACACATATTTCGAAGCATTGTTCTGGCACCCTCTTTAGCGATCATATTGTATATTGTTGACTTAAATAAATTTTCAACTCATATCCATATCTTGAAGAACGCTTGAAGTAACATAAATATTCAACAAAGATGTATGCACTTGTAACAACAATTTTTTCCAATGAATAATACAAAATTCTCCGAAAATAAAAAGTAAAACATCGAAAATTCGTGTGAAATTATGTTTATATCTATATTTAATTAGGGATAAACGATCTTGTTAATCCGCAGGTGGTAATTCTACCAATAAAAGTACTAAACATTGATTCTTTCAACATTTATTTCGCAATATCTTATAGTTGTAATATCTATGGTACTAATTCCTTTGACCTAAGTAATGATTGATTATAGATATCTAATGAATGAATATACCTACTGATTTTTATCTACAAATCTACAGTTTGGCGAGGTTTAGGTTTTTATGTTCTTGATGTTTTTCTATTTCAATGAAAATTTACAAAGGTGAACTTGTATAAATGCCAAAAGTACGGCTGGAAAGTATAGTTTCATATATTACATTGTTCTTCAGTAGCAGTCTTAGCCATACAAAACGTGTATATAGATACTCCGAAACAATACATACTGTATAAATAAATATTTTGTGAAAGTTAATAATAACTTTGTGCGGGCATTTTACCGCCTTAAGTTTCTAACTTCTAATATTGACATTTCAAAAGAGAATAAGTAACATTTTTCAGCCCAGATGCAGAGTTAAATTTCTATTGTAAATCCAGTCACACCATAAATACTTGGATGCATACCGTTTTCGTATCAATGATAATTATGCAATAAATTCTAATAATAATCCTTAGAATTCTTCCTAAATTGTACTAAAACTCGAAAATTCGAATAATAAATGTTCAAGAAATTCAAACAAAATCAACTAATCATATTTGTTAACTTTATTTAGTAGTTTCCTTTATCACAGTCTTAGTCTTGCCGTACATGCCATCTAAAAATAATCCAGAAAAGACTATAAATGTGGCCAACCATTGTCTGGGCAGCAAATTATTTCCAAATAACAATACCGAGCCTAATACGGTAAAGAATTTCCTAGTGGTTGTCATAACAGAGCATGGCAGCGGGCCGAACTCAGAAACAGTCAAAAATATGAAAAATTGTCCAAAAGCTCCAGCTAAAGAGAACGACATAATATGCCATAAGCAGTTTGGATGTCTCTGCATGAAAGATAAAAATGTTACAAGCTCTCCCGAGACCAGGATTACCAAACCGCTAAATATAAATGACCAAAGATTCATGCTGAGCATCATGTGTCCAGATTTCGTCTTATGTTCAGCACGCATTCTTTCTTGTACAGCACCTGTCAGTCCATCCATTGTCAATGAAAGCAGTATAAGAAATTCACCGAAACCCATTTGGCTTTCAGTTGCCTTAGCGGTAGCAACATTATCTTTATACATGAAGAGAGCAACGCCGAGAACTATCAGTAGTACAAATAGGTACTTTCTCAGCGGGTAAACCTTCAGGATAAAAAATAAACATATTACTTGGAGATAGATGAGAAAATTGATGAATGTAATTCAGAATTGAAGGTATTTTACCTTTCTTCCAAGTAGAACACCGAGTATCATTACTGGAATTGGTTTACCAGCTTTGCCGACAACTTGTGTTGGGTAGTTTACGAACTGTAAAGCCATATTACTGCAGACCATAGCGAGTAAATAGGTTAGCGAACTAAGTCCGTAATATATTGTACGGGTTGAGTCTTCACCCTGTTTCATTACAGTCAGTAATATCAATTTAGCAAAGACATAATTGACTAAACATTGGACGAAAACCAGGGCAAACATGTAGGTAAATTTTTCCTTATTTTCACCTTCACCATACTGTCCTCTCGTTATTTTCTCTTGGAGTATACCGAAATAAAAATAACATACGAATATACCTGCCGCACAAATCAATAACTTCGTTTTCATGATTTATTTTATTAAATTGCTCGGTTATATCAACGTACAGTTCTTAACCCTAAACATATGCTTATCACAGGTTAGGACACGTCCACGATTTTCTACCAACTCGCCGTCTGACGTTTCGCCAAGTGGCGCACTGCCGCCTGTCCGCATGTACCCGCTGTTCCATAATCCATTGCTTTACAAATCTTATAGATCTGGTTCTCAGCCAGAAATTCTGTGGACAAAAAATAAAAAAAATTCATGAAAAAAAAACGGCATGGACCCTCCATTGATATACGCATAGTTAGTCAATAAATAATTTCCTTGACTCCGCGGTTGAATTTCTTTGGTTATAAACAGATGATATCGACACGTGATTTGGAGCATTTAATGCAACGTAGGCCGGAGTCGAAAAATACATAAATAATACAAAAATCGGTTAACAAATGATATACAAATTGATAGTTTACACAATATGAATACCGCAATTTGGAGCGCACTAATTTTATCTTGTTCTTACGTTAGGACAGAAGCTCATGACAGCGATTGTAAATGTGGTCAAATTTTAAATAGAAAAGTGAATGATCCCGGCGATTCGAACGAGTATTGTTCTGCCGGTGAGAGTGAATCTTGTAATATCGAAGTTCGGGAATATCACGAAACTAAGCTCCACGATGGAATGGTAATTATAAATGCGGGTACATTCGCCGTGGGTACAAATCGGCCTATATTTATCACGGACGGTGAAGGTCCGAGACGAAACGTCACATTGAAAAGCTTCTACCTCGACAAATACGAAGTCAGTAATAAACATTTCGACGAATTCGTTACATCTACGGACTATAAAACCGAGGCTGAAAAATTCGGCGATTCTTTTGTATTCGAAGGTTTATTAAGCGAGGATACTAAGTCTAAAATTAACGAAGCAGTTGCTCAGGCTCCCTGGTGGCTTCCTGTTAAACATGCCACTTGGCGTCATCCAGAAGGAACAGACTCTAACATATTAGGTACAAATATTCCTATTGAATTCTTACCTCTCTAAATATACATATAAGATACAATATACTACTCATCATGATTCTACAGATAGGATGGATCACCCTGTTATTCACGTCTCGTGGAATGACGCAATGGCTTTTTGTAAATGGCAGGGTAAAAGACTACCGACAGAATCTGAATGGGAAGTAGCTTGTAGGGGCGGACTTATAACGGAACGTCTTTTTCCTTGGGGTAATAGATTGACACCAAATAATGAACATAGGTATGTAGAGATTGAAAGATTGTTTATTTTCTTAGACAGATAATACAGGCCCTAAAACAACAAAAATTGATCAACAATCCAGCCTTATTCAAGAAGTTGGCTAGTCCTTTGAAGCATAATGAGGCAAAAGTTATGAAAGACTAGTGAACTTTTATGATAAGTGAAACTGGGTTGTTTAAAATTCTTCTTCGCGACTAGCTAGTCCTTAAAAAAATACACCTATCAACATTTTGTAATAAAACTCGTAAATAGGAGATTTTATTTTATAAGTTGTGTTTAGTAATACTAATATAAGGTGCAGTGATGGATATTTGGACATGATGAATCTCAATGTTTAGGACCAATATTTGGCAAGGCGTTTTTCCGAATGAGAATACCGCGGAAGATGGATACGAGGGGACTTCACCCGTCACGGAATTCTCTCCTAATGGATACGGCTTGTATAATATGGTCGGAAATGTTTGGGAATGGACCTCAGATTGGTGGATAACTGAACACGATGATCAACCTGCAATTAATCCAGTGGGTTTACCATTTCTGTGATAGTTTATAATTTTTTAGAATCAAGTTATATCCGTTGACATTGAAATTTTAAGATTGCGTTAAAGAAAGAGTATTCCAACTGTATTATACATCGTATTAAATTTACTTCATTCCTGATTATGGAATAGGTAATTTTTATCTCTACCGATTTCCAAAAATTGTTAATCCATTCGTATTTTACAGACAGGACCACCAAGTGGGACGGATAAAGTGAAAAAAGGAGGGTCGTATTTGTGCCATGAGAGTTATTGCTATAGATACAGATGCGCTGCGCGTAGTCAAAACACGCCTGATACTTCAGCTGGTAATCTAGGTTTCAGATGCGCTATGTCGACGTAAAAGTTTCAATTGTATTTAGGAGTAATATATTCTGAATATATTCTTAGATAGATAGATATTATGATATAGTTGATACTAAGCAGTCTTGCAAGGTTCAAGTCTTCCAGAATTATCTTAGCTAACTTGATTTTCAACTCCATGAATGTACGGGTCTTGAAAAACTAGGAAACTGGAAACAGTCAGGAAATTTGATTAGAGACATAGAGTTTAAGAATTTTCTATTGATATATTTGTAATAATGTCTTAACTATTACGACTAAGTATTTTTTTCCCACTCAGTGTTTGACGCTATATTTTATTATCATGATTTTATACTTCACTGGAATGCAAAAACAAGATCTGAAGCATTACCATTTGATAATTCGTAGATATTATTCAAGATAAAATCTGTCAATGGTTGATTGTCAATAAATTTTAAAAAATCGAATGTTAAAAGGAAACTTTCTTTGTAGATTAATTGATTTTTATAGAAAATTAATTGTTAGACTAGTTCAAGTTGCTCAGATCTCTATATGCCGTATGTAATATAAACCTTCCTTAAGAGGGTACTGATTATAATAAGGTGTAATAAAGTTTGTATATTTAGTAAATTCCTATTGATGACGTATTTTTCTTTCGTTAATCGTATCACACTAATCGTTAGCTTCCAATAAGTGCTGTGATGTTAGAGAGAGCACTCTTATCGCCCATACTAGAAGCAATTAATTTCCCACTGTTCATGGGTATTTTAAATTATTGAAATTTTACCAGCGTTGATGAAGGTGTAGCTGGATTTTAGTTCTTATTAATAGTATTTATTTTGAGTCGTTTAAGAATTCTGGAATTACATTATTCATTCTATTGTGGAATCTTAACATTGCTGATTTTCTTATTACTGTATAGTATATCTTCCATTTACAACACGTCCACATGATTTATTAGTAAAATTTCATCAATTGTAGAATAAAACTATTCTCATTTATTATCGATGCCAAAAATGTTGTCTAATTTTTAATGACCACTTAATCGTTGGTTTCATTGAAAAAAATTGCTTAGAAATCTAGGCGTAACCTAAAGTACCGTTTTGGTATATGATATCGAGTATCATTTGACTATCTTCATCTTTTTTACAGCCGCTTTCTCAATTGGCTTAACTTCTCCAAATCGTGCTCTCCTTTTTTCTATTTTTGATTCCATTTCGGCCTGAAAACGACAAACGGTTATATAAACAAATATCTAATACCCACATAATAGATTAAAATATAGAATTCAACGAAACAGATAATAATTATGATAATTAATGTATGTATAAATTATTTCTATACATTTTTGAAGGTAAATCAAAAATTCAGTTGATACATACTTTTTCCATCACACTGGAAACTGATGCGCCAAATCTTTCGGCTCTTTTCTTCAATACCTCGTACGTTGTATGCTGAAATTAATTCCAAACAAGTTGTTTCAATTATCAAACATTTCTAATCATGTACCAAATGCTACATAGTCCTAATCTGTATGAATGTTAAATAAATGTAAGCATAAAAAACTGCGAGAGACAATTTCTCAAAACATTTACCACTGGAACGTTTATGGATGCTGCTGACTTGTTGGTCTGGCTGTTTGCATTAAATCTTGCCGATCTTGCTTCTTTCTTTGCAGACTCAGAGAGAGCGACACCAAATTTTTTGGCTCTCATTTCCAATCTCTGTTCAAAAACGATATTCATCAGATAAACTATTATTGATTTTCGGACTGTGGTTTGAAGATGGATGAATATTAAATTTGAAAATGGATTGGCTATACATAAAACAATGTCGTTTTTTATCCTCACCTCTTTAACACCAAGCTGAGATAGTTTGATAACTTTTTTTTCAGGTTCGCTTGAATCTTCTTTATTATTATTTTCTTTACCGGTTAATTCGCTTTGAATGTCTTCAAGTATTGGATTACGATTCAAGACTATTTTTTTCGAATTTCCTGAATTACTATCTGTTGACAATTTCCTTTTTTCACCAGCTTCCTGTGAGTCTGGTTTACTTGATAACTCCTCTATCTCTTCATCCTTTACGTAAATATGTATTATTTTAAAAAATTAAATATTATTTATAATATTATATGATATATATAATATAATAAATAAAATATATCAATATTTTATCAACTAAAAATAAAAGCAATCATTAGAATGTCGACCTCATGCTCCAAATAAACTTTGATTTCAATTCAAATCTTACAAATTACGATGATTAATGATTTTAAAGAATATATTTCTCAATATATGAAGTGAAGAGGAAGCAAAGCACTTACACCTAAAACAGCGTCCTCATCCAATATTTCATCCGTAGTTTCGTCAAGTGATAATGTTGAATCTGTAAAACAAATATAACTTCATTATTTAATTATTTTTCTACAATTTATTAGATATCAATTTTCTTAGAAGCTGATGAGTTCACCTCCGTGCATAGCTAGTTGGAGTCGTTCTACTAGTTCGTTTTTATTTCCTGTCGTTGACAGCCCTCGCTGCTTTAGTTCTAATTTCAGATCTGCAACCTGGATGAAATTTTGGTCAATTCTTATGGTTCTGAGTGTCTTGAGACATTTGAGAAATCAATATAGTGTATATCCACGATGTTTTATATTCGAGTGATAGAATTGCCAAAAACTAATAAATATCATAATGTAAAAAACCAGAATATAGTCACTTTTTTTTTTTACTAACAAAAGGACAAAATTTTTGTGCATAAACATTCGAAAGTTAGTTCAGTTAAATTTCTATCATTTCTATTTGCAATTACAACTGCACAGACATCACCTCCGATCATTTACACAATTATCAATCTGTGAATAGTAGGAGACTATTTAAGTATGCAAATATCATTCAGAATGATTATTTTCTAGTATAAACTGTTGTAATGAGTGAATATACTTTCGATACTAACAATTATGTTAGTGGCATAAATATGTTTTAATATTTGAGGTTAACGTCAGAATACAATCACTCCGTAATGAATAAACGTGTTGACTAAAGCATGTGGCACACACCTTCATTTTGGATAACTCCGTCAATCCTTTTTCGTATGAAGAGTCAGCCATCCTGAATTAGTATAACACAAATTACTACGACGATAAAAATGTTCTATTAATTATTTATCGAGCAACTGTGAAACTCAAACCCACTCAAACCTATCTTTTACGATAACCGCGAAAGACTCGAATGGCGAGTGTCGGCGAAGTGGCGTCCGCGTAGCGGCTTTTTTCTAAACCCGATTTCTGCAAGCCTTAAAAACTACAAATACGCAAGTGGTTGTAGAACGGACGCAACTTTCACAACAAAAAATAGTTGCAGACAAAAAGATCGCATTATACAGTTACTAATGAACTTTCGCTGTTATCCTGTCCTATTGCCTAGGGAGCTTTTCAATTACTTCAATTCTCAGGCACAGTGCGACACAAAGTTGTGTTATTGGTCACTTCTTTTGGATCGCACCAATAACATAGCTTTGTGTCGCACTGTGCCTGAAAATTGAAGGTAATTGGAAAGCTCCCCTAATTAAGCTCGGTGTAAACGCATCATCTGCATTCTTTTATTCGAGCAGTCAGATCAGGTCTGCTTTGTAAACCAATCGTATTATAGAGTTCCAAAGAATCAACCAATGCCAACGCACGGCTGCTTGACTGCTGGAATAAAGGAATGCAGCCCTCATCTTTGACTATTTATTCAATGTGCATCATTCACACACGCGCTGCTTAAACGCACTTCAAGATAGTGGGTTTTTCTTCTCATTGGCCCCTTCGGCTAGGCTCGAACTGTGATTGGATGAAATAAAGAGGTTCCTAAAGTGCGCGGTGAGTGCGCGTGTAGCAGTCACCAGTGGTCACCAGGTATAACCCCTTTTATTTCGTGCAACACGTGTTGTTTTCGTGGTTAGATTTGCCGATCTTGTTGCTATTTGCAAACAGCTTAAGATAAAAAATGGTCAAGAAAAGTGTAAAACGAAAACGCAAGGAAAGTGAGAAAGCTAAAACTGCTCAAACCGAAGAAGTGGTCGAACTCCCACCGTCGAAACGAAACTCTGACGAGCCTCCGCCAAAAAAGGTTATATTCTAACCCATATTCGTACCACGTTGCAAACCTGTGAAATATCATGAATGATGTATTCTTCGATTTAACGATGAATAAAAGTCATTGTAATATTCATTTTTCACAGACGAGATGGATCAACAAACAACGAGTGCTAGTATTCGCCTCTCGGGGAATCAATCACAGAGATCGACATCTGATGGAAGATATAAAACAACTAATGCCTCATCATAGACCAGAAAGTAAAATGGAACGTTCGAAAAATTTGCAAATCGTAAACGAAATGTGTGAAATGAAAAACTGCAACAAGGCAATGTTGTTTGAGGGTAGAAAAAAACGGGACCTGTACATATGGTTATCAAATGTTCCGACTGGACCCTGCGCTAAATTTCTCGTCGAGAATAGTGAGTATTTATGATATTTCAAATTGTATTAAAATTTTTAACTTTCCGTTTGTCGCTAAAAATTGCCTATTGAAAACTTGTATAATTCATAGAACATGAAAAAATCTATAATTCAATTGGATAATTTTCATTTTTTGTTCCAGTTTATACAATGGCAGAATTAAAAATGACTGGGAATTGCCTGAAAGGATCACGGCCCTTACTTTCTTTTGACGAGAACTTTAATGCAAAACCTCATTATAATCTCCTGAAAGAACTACTAACACAAATTTTTGGAGTACCAAACCAACATCCTAAGAGTCAACCATTTTTTGACCATGTCTACACATTCAGTGTTCTGGACAACAGAATATGGTTCAGAAATTTTCAAATTTTAACAGAGGATGGGGCCTTGGCTGAGATTGGACCAAGATTCGTTTTAAACCCGGTTAAAATATTCACTAGCAGTTTTGGAGGACAAACACTTTGGAATAATCCACACTATATTTCTCCAGCTAAGGTGATTTGTAATTCTTTTTTTTTTTCGGGATAGAAGTATGCCTAATAATGTTGATTTGATTTTCCAGTACCGGCAATCGTTGACTAAAAAAGTGGCTGGAAAGTATCTGAATAGAGTAGAGCAAAAATTAACTGCGGAATCGAACAGGCCCGAAGAATCATATTCTTTGAATCCATTGGATGAGATATTCAAAGGGGATCCGGTTGAGACAGCAGAAAAGCTTGAAGAGCTAGAAAAAAAAGAATTAGAGGAAAAAGAGAATCAAGGTGAAAATAATAAGACTAAAAAAAATTTTGGTAAAAAGAAACCTAAGAAACATTTGGTGAGTAAGCAGAATAAGAAGAAGAAGAAATCAATCGTGGCGAATAAAGTCAAGAAATAATTGAATTTATTTTTTATATATTTTTTTCTTTTGACACTGTTCCAATAAAATACATTAATACAAAATACATATTATTGTGTATAATTATTATCAATTACGAATTACATATAGTTAGTGTGATTATTAGTTCTTGCATTTCATATTGAAAAGATGTCTGCATCATCACAAAGGTCGGCGTACATGATAGTGTTACACAGATTACTCTGTAGACCCAATATTTTTCACACATTTAAACATTTTGTTGTTTAAATAACATTGCAGTGCATCTCAAAATACCATTGGGCACACGCTGTGACATTAGTAAAAAATAGTGCCTTGACAAAAAGTATCAAACCCCATATCTTCTATCTTTAAAATCTTATAGTACGATTATTTAATGAGAATTTCAAATATTACACACAAAAATACAGTTTGATTAGAAATAAATGCATCATTTTTTCTTTTCTTTTCCTTTTTTCTTCCGAATGTGATTTTCTGGAATAGCTTGAAATTAGCATTAGTACGATTGATACTGTTTGTTGCATTGAAATATATCCCCATAGTCAACATGATCATATATAATATAAAACCAAATATTCTGTATAATAAACTCAATAACAGTGCTTATAACAAACATACTATTACTATAAATATATAATTTCTTGATCAAAATAGGTACTCTTGGAAAAGTTTGTATAAGGCTATTTATGTACAAGGTAATTAGTTCTAAACTACAGGGTAAATTATTATTTCCTGTAAACAAGGATGTAGAAAACTGATTCAGACGGATTTTGCACTTTTTTCATACTAAACTTGATTTCTCAAATGTATTTTATTCGCCACTACCATCTTACTCTTATAAAATGAAACTATTTGTGGCGTGTAAAGGATAGCAGCTGGACAAATCAGGACAAGTTCGATTATTACCTGAAGAAAATATTTTTCTTTAAAAATTCTCAATTTTGTACTTCGACATCAATAGATTATATTCATCAGCAGGCAGTCTAGTTCAAATTCTTTATCCTCAACTTCCACCTATATCACAATTATAAAAGCATCCATTGGTTTTCACGAAGCCTCAAGTGATTAAAAATAAATTTTTCAAAAACACTGTTGAATGGATGTAATATTAGATACCATAAGACACTTGACGGGATTGTAAAATAAACAGTTGACTTCAAATCTGATGTTAGAATATCTGTTTCTATGTATATTATTAGTGCCGCGAGTCTAGGTATATTCGTAATAGTACCGTATTCACGCGAAAAAAAATCCGCACCCGCGTATAAACCGCACCGGGGTTTTGGGAGGTTGAAAAAGCGAAAAAAGGTGCGGCTTATTTGCGCGTAAATACGGTATATTCCAGTATCGTTGATCGGCCTTTACGACGTAATTAGGTATTTAATTAATCTATGTATACTTAGGATTATCTTTCATCTTACATTGTTTGATAAATTCGAATAAAACTTAAAGATCTTAATAGTACTTTCTGTGCGTATCGGTAAAATCAAATCCTGAATATTATTGAGGAAGAACTTAGGTAAAACTATAAAGAACTTAACAAATGGGCAGAAGTCAGAGTTCACTAAGGCTAATATAAAGCGTGTGTGATTATACATCAGTAAATAGATATATGCTATAATAATTGCACTCAAGATTTAAATGAACTCCCAGTCTATTTGTAGACCATTCATGGTTTCATTAGGAATTAGAAGAGAATATTTTCACCTAGAGCATCAATAAACTCGTAACTTCAAAATACATTTGGCATGCATGAGCATCCCAAAATATTGTAACGCCTTCTATACTTAAACAGAAAGAACCAGAACTGTAATACAGGCTTTTTCGCAAATGTTTTAAATTTCAAAATGTAATGCTCCGTCTTATAACAATCTGTACTGTTTTTATGCTTGTAATTAGGTTCGAAGTCATTCTAGATACAACGATAACAAGATTGTAAAATCTATTAGTGATATTTCATCGAAAGAACCGAATATGTGGTAACTTCCGTGAAACATAGAATAAAGAATGTATAACTGTAATTAAAAACCACTCTCAAAGAATGTATAAAATTGTCAAGATATAAATATGAATAGTTATTGCTATACCTTAGCTCACCTTATCGTTAGGGAAGTGAATAGCTCGCTACGGGAATAAAAAATAGAATATTTAAAAGTGGAATAAAGCGTTTGTTAATACTTATTGGTTTATCGGAGCCAACTCGTGTGTCTGTTGACCGTTGGTGTTGGTATTAGTATTTCCAACGTTAGCGAGAGCAGATTGTCGCCATTTACCATTTTCACCATTTAAATTTTTGTCCTCGCAAATGCACAAGAACAAGGTATCGATTACAGTCTGAAATAATCCAAGATAATGTTAGTACAGAAGATGTAGTTATAAGTATGATTTACGTAGCTCACCTCATAAAGGGAAATGACACAATGTGCGATGAAGAATGCGAATACGCAAATCACGAAAATTGGTGCTGCATAAAAATGCAATTTGGGATCTTGCCGCAGGAATAATAATCCAACACTTCCAGTTGCTGCAGTGACAAAACATTTACCCAAAAATAGAATAAAGTCGCCCACACCATTTATTACTGCTATCTGTAAAGCATTGCTGACCAATGTCGTAAAAGCCTGAAATAAAAATCAAATCTGTTGTATTTTCGAGACAGATTTAGTTGGATATTGTTGCTAATACTACGTTATATAATATGAACAACTAATCCCAAGTCTAGAATTCGTTCTGCAGATTGTATGATTTACTACTCTCATTAGTGGGTCGTGAATTGCATGACATCACATCACTTAAATAATATGTCATTTCCTAATTTCTACTACTTAAAGCGACGCGAGATTACAACTCACAATCCTAGCAGCATTGCAGAAATGTGTTCCTTCAATAGCTATAACTGTGTACGCATTGTGATTCATGTAACGTATGAACTTTTCCAAACAGTAAAAGCAGCAGATGCAACATTTGAGTCCACATTGAGCGCAAGGAGATGTTTCTCTGGTTTTTTCGAATCTAAAACAAGAGAAATTTATGATTCATTAAATTTGATATGAAGATGAAAGATTAGCTGGTCAGCTTCATGTGTTGTAACGTTACTTTGCATGAAGATAAGTCAGAATCAGTCGCGGGAGTTTGAAGATGGTGATCAATAGCGAACCACAAGCCACTGAACCCAAATGATAGCTGACCAGTTTACCCATAGAAGAACATACCGGAGAAAGGCTAGCATCTTTTCCCCTGGAAAAAGTGATACGACAATAATTAACATTGGATTATAAAAGAAATCTCCAAATATTCTTACATTGGATAAAAACTTGGAGGATTTCGTTGCTCTTAGACTTGGATACCACAAGAGTTCAACAAAATTGTATCATATAACGGCATATTTAAACTTGGAAGTTTGGAGCAAGAATCAATCATAGAAATGAGGAAGAGGCTCAAGGTCGTGATAGGATTCACGTAGGAATATACCGAAGATGAATAATGAATGTTAACAGCACATTCAATAAATACCTGAAATACCAATGAGCAACAGCTCCAGCAATCACCATATTCTGACAAGCAATTATGAACTCCGAGACCCAAATCAGTCCAATAATGTAGACCCACCACATATACTTCACCCAGGTAGGATCGACATACTCTACAAGGGTAAAAGCTAAAAAGTTGCTCAATTATAATTAATATTTATTCGCTATGAGTCACGTTTCAGATTACCAATTAAATTTATACAATTTGTTAAATAATTGAAGCATACTTTTTAAACGATCGAGGGCGGTTTTCTGTCCTCCAGAATTCAACTGCAGCGGATCGATTACTTGGTCCTCAAGCATTGTCACATCCTTTGTGCCAGGATAGTCTGAAATTGTCATTGTTTCAAACTGTGTATAAATTTGTACGAAATAATAATAAAAAATCATATATATAACATTCACTAAGAGAAAGATTTGATTTTTCGATCCAAATTGTATGTGCGCGTGATAAATTCTGTTGCGGGACTTACTAGCAGTAGCAAGGCAGAGAACAATCGTTATCCAGAATGCAAAGAATACTAATAGCGCCAAAAATGTTAACAAAGGTTGGAAGAATAAGCCAGGAAGTTCAGCAAGGCACTTAGCACTTTCCTTGAACAATTGAGCCATGATACTTATCCGCTTGCGTAAAGCACAGAGTAGGAACAGTAAGATGATCTGTAAAGTAAATACATCAATTATTATTACAAGATATGATTAATTCATTGAGAAGAACAAAACTGATGACAAATGTTGAAACTCACAGTGATGATGGTGGCTATAATCGAATAGACCAAAAATGCCTTTTCATTTCTTATTGATTCATCTAATAGTTCGTTCGGATTTGTTTTATCTAATGTTGTCTTGATACGTATGTATGTCCACCACAGCAAGCCAGTACCACCTAATTAAAAGAAAAATCATTGTAATAAGAATTGGGAGGGTAAAAGTGGTTGAAAATATCAAGATAATGGATGACTGTTAATTTCAAGTTATCAAGCAAGCGCTTTATATTATTAAGACTACAGAGAACTTACCAATACAGGCTATTGTGACCAAGATCATAACTATCCAACTTACAATGCTTGCCAATAAGTGGAATATCGCGATCATAAACAAAGATAAAACTGAAATGAAATAAACATATTAAATATTATTATTGTTGTTGTGGTCGTTACGTGAGGTGAAGCGAAGTGAAAGTGACTATTTACCAAAAGAAAGAAAAGATAAGGCAACAATTTCTTTCCAAGTTTTATACAAGTCTCCTAGAATTTGTTCGATTACATCCCACGAATTGATTAACCCATACAAATTTGAAATAACACTTTTTCCAACATCTTCAATAGATTTTGGTACACATCGATTCAATATTACAGTACTGTCGTAAACAGGCAGTGCCGGACATGTCCCGGTCTTATCTTTCAAATTCTGGCTAGTACAAGCACTGACGTCAGTTCCTGGTTTATCATGACAAAGCCGAGACCCAGTGTCTTTATAAAACTGACAGACATCCTGGATATTTGTCAACTTTCGATCTGGACATTTCTTCACGCAGATTTTCAAAGACTGTTTTACATTCTTCACATCCAAGAAGAATAGGTATCTAAAACATGTGTGAATAATAATAATAATAATAATAATAATAATAATAATAATAATAATAATAATAATAATAATAATAATAATAATAATGATGATGATGATGATAATAATAACAATAATAATATATTTAATCAAGCTTTTAGTCACAGTGTGATGAATTAACATTTGAAAACATATTTGTAATATGAAAATATTTTTATCTGTGGTTTGATTACGAATCCAATATTATGACTTATGCCTGGTTTCATATCAAGGCTATATTATCAATGACCAAATTTCATCAAAGCTGAATCAGTGCAACCCTTCTTGTTTATATATAATTTGTTCTGAGGAACATTGTTAGGCATGTAGACATGGATAATACAACATGGTTTGCGGGTTTTATTTTATACAAAAATTATACATTATAAGCTGATTTAAAAAAATGTAGAAAAATTTGTAATACTAACGGTTTATCACTGGTGTCTTGTCCAGATAGTTCCATACTCCCGAACTTCTGGTTAGTCTTCACACCGCAGGTATTACCAAAACTATCATATCCGTTTATTAAACGTATCGGATTACCATAAACCATAGCAAACGCTGCTATCAGAATCTAAAAATTTAACCATAATCAAATACCTAATGTATACATTGTTTGAAAATTTTTAGATGTTCTATGTCTGATATAAAAAAAAAAAAAATAAACATTCGATCGGAATTTCAATCTGAAATATAACGATTATTTTTAGAATGGAAATAATATACATGTGAGAATATAGTAGATGAGATTAAAATGATCCAAAGATAAATCTGAAATTACGAAAATTCTATAAATCAATGATTTTCATTATTTTATTCGTTTGAAATAATATTCATGAGATAAAATTGATAATGGATTAGTAATAATGTGTTCCTACAAATTTGTAGACTAAGTTGGCGAATTAGTGAACGTCTCTTTGCGGAATTCCCATTTCAAGAAAAGGTAAATAAATCGTGATGCCTGACTATATGGCCTATAGGATTATTGTTATTTAATATTGAGAATGTTTAAATTATTTATTGATCGGATACTTGTAACTGTACGTGTTCCGTCCTATTAGTGCATTGGAGAATTTAATTAAATTCTGAGTCATGTACTAATAGGTGTTAAATATAATCCAAGAATAATTACTCGACATAGTATAGGTTACGTACCATCAAGAACCAAAACAGTATGAAAAGACATAGCCAGAAAATATCTGTACATCCGCGAACTCGTGTAGGTTCCGGGCGTTGTTCTTCTTCATCGTCTCCGCAACAGCAAGACATTTTCACTTTATCTTAACACTATTTTATTTATACAGTTTAACTTCCACTCCGCAATTCGAATGCTTGTTGATTTTTAGAATGATTAAGACCTGCGGCGCGCTGCGGCCTGCCTTTGTTGTACTACCTTGTGAGTGATTCTCAATTATAGTGTTCTCGAACTACTCCCATAGTCGTATATCGTTTGTCGCGTTGTATCGTTGCCATAGCTACTGAGAAACTTTTATTCACTATTCAGCGCCGAGCTCCATGACCGAAGCGCAGCAACCAATAAGACTGGTAGAGGTATCGCACAGTCAGTGTATGTGGGTGTTCCAAAACCTATTACCTGCAGCGTACACTGTCAACGTGACGTCACGGCTCAACGAAAACCAACCTCTTGCCGACACTATACGACTCATGTGTATACGATTTACTTGAGTTCTCAACTTGTCTCATTACGAGTCTCATAAAAATTGAATCCGTTATAGGATGCAGTTTAGATACTGCAAGCATTGAACAACAGCTATGATGTGACTTCATCGCATGATAATTCTGTGTCAGTCTGTATCATTCTGTGCGATGTCAATTATTCCTCTGTCGGTAAAATTGCAAAGCTGTCCTACCAACGAGGAATCGTAGCGGTTGATTTTGCGAACATGATTTTTTGCCAATATTCCCTGTGCTTCCCCGTCCCAAGAAATCAGTGTTGTTTTCGCCATGTGTTTGCCATATTTGATATGGGAATTGAGAAGCACGTGGTAGGTCCGCGGTGGTCGGCTGTGAGTGTCGAAAAGTTTTGCTCCCTCCGATAACGGGACAAACACGAGGAAGAAAAAAAAGAAGTGTCGAATAGTGATTATTCGTGTTTACCAGAGTGTATACCTCATATGGTTTCGCAGACATTACAACTGAAAGGAGAAAAAAAAGCGACGATTGCAACACGTATTTTTGGGTAGGTCAAAGTTATAGGTATGAAATTCAATAATCGCGATCGACTCTACTGGACGTATACGTACTGTGTGAATTACTAGTATATCTGTGCAATTGATATTGATATTGATAAATGATAAGTTGACATTAAAAATGCATTCAAATAGATGTGGTTAAAATATGTTCAGAGATTCCCCCACCTACCCTTTTGTCCCATACGTTTTTCCGAGAGGTTTCGTTATCTATATGGAGCATGTAGTCGATTGAATGATATTACTCACAAGACAGTGCATATATACATACCGGGAGTATTTGTGGAAACGCTTCATAAGACGCCTGCATACAGGCAACTCAAACATCAAGCGATTAGGCTTTGTTCCCACGTAGCCAATGGGCACGCAATATGCAGAATAAAATCAAATCGCTTGACTGTTGGGCGGCTTGTGTTCTGATTTGAAATTCAAAGTTTGCTGGTAACATCAAACGCTGTATTTCGTCTTCCTAGGATTTTAGGATTATTGGTGTTAGAACTTGCCGTTGATAACAAAGATTTCTGAATCGAAGAAATTAATGAATGAGAGATTCCCGTTGGCCACGCTGCCTGGATTCGTCTCGTGGAACTAATCTTGTCCCATCATCAGGTTCACGTCACTGACGTCACGCGTTCACTCTTATAGTGATCATCTATTTAGGCTACATTCTGAATCAGAGTTAAGCCATAAAGGAGTTAAAAAGAGTGATCATCTATGCGGTGACTTCTCAAAAGTTAACTCGTCGCTATACTGAAATAATATTAATAATTAAAAGTGATTTATTACAAACCCTCAACAATCAACATGTTCTTCCAAGTTCTTGGATTTTTAGTTGCTAGTTATTATTTCATTTGTTTTATTGTTCAATTATTTTTGGATTGCGACTTATATTTGGCATACAAAGAAAAGTTTGGAAAACCTATTCGTAAGTATGTGGATATTCATCATATACACGCAGTGTTTTTTGATAAATATATTTTGAACTGCATAGCTTTCAATTGCCTTTTTTTTTTCTAATGTGTTTCCGATTTTATTATTTACAAAACAAAATCGTGAAAAAATTGAAAAAAAAGCTAAATCTAAAGTTCAGTTCTATCCATATTCAAATGCTCTTCAAATTTGTTTTCCCAAGGTAAGATTCGTGAAAGTATAAACTAAAGACGATTGAAAAGCATTTTTCATTCATAAAAGAATAGTCGCAGTTTTGTCCTTGTTTTTTTTTTAGGAATGTAGGTATACCAAATAATTCGACCAATGAGTGTACACAGAACACACAAACTTCGAATCTATCCATTTTTTGCATGCATAATACTGATAAGGTTCATCACTGTTTGAGCTGAAGAGCTATCCAAAATCTCTATACAATCATGACATATATTCGCATCTGTTTCTTCTTCTTCCTAATGGTTATATCCTCTTGGAACTAATGACATATTCGTATGCAGAGAAAACTATTTTTCAAATAAGAATATTCAGTGTTGTTTTTCCTTAGGCACGTTGCGAAACAAAGTAGTTTGGATAACAGGTGCATCCAGTGGCATCGGAGAACATTTAGCATATAGCCTTGCACGTGCTGGCTGTAAATTGGTATTGTCAGCTCGTAGAGAAGCTGAATTATTCAAAGTCAAAGAGAAGTGTATTGCAGGTATATGTATAATTCAATATCGGATTTTACATGACATTAAAACATGAAAGAGAATGATTAGTAGATTTTTACGTCCCGTGCACCCGAGGCAGGCAACCGGAGTTGCACTCTTTCAATTGCCTCATCATCACCTTAAATGACTGTCCAAATTTGATTTTTCATCATTTTCAACGATTCCTAACATTCAGGCTATTTTGACAAATAATCTTGAGGTTGCGGATCGCTATGTCGGGATACGGTGCCAACCTGAATCGGGTGTACCTCCGGTTGCCTGCCTCAGACGTACGGGTCGTTCCCGCGATAGAGAAACACACGGTAGATATTAAGGGGCTTTGGTATATATGAGGAGTTCCATACGAAAACGGATATTCATTGTCCACTACCCCTTCGATTTTTTTCTAAATTGGTGAGTATGAAGGTATAGTCGGAATAAAAATTCCTCTAAATCATGAAAATTCTACCTCGTATAGATTTCGTGAAAGAGTGGAGTCAAAATTTGTGCATCCCTTTTTTGAAACCGCTGCAGCTCCTAAACGACTCACGGTATCGCCAAAGTCAAGTAGGGTAAAAGTTGTGTAATTGAACGTAGTTTCGGAAGATCCTGGAGAATCATTCAAATTTTGAAAATTTCATGTCAAAAAATGAAAAGGTAGTCGAAAAATCAAATTTTGCTCGATCACGGATCAGGAGAAGCGCTCTTATTGAGAACCCTCTTATTGAGAAACCCGACTGTATCTCTATCTCTGATACACGCTCTGATCACCTCGAAAATGCGATTCGTATTTTTTTCTGATACCATACAAATGATCGGAACGAAACTCCAGGGATTTATACTGCTTCATTTCAGCAGAGAGTGCTGAGTATTTCGTTTTTTCAGAATTTTGGTTTCTCTTTACAGATTCAGTTATTCAGTTATCAGAGAAATCGTGGAATTATTTACAGTTGCACGCGATTTATTGCACTTTTGAAATACTTAGGTACTCGGCGGTGGCAAACCACATATTGTGAGCACTATCTCATCTCATTTGATGAAGAAATGATTGAGCAACTACGATTTTTGCGTCCTATATAAGCATTACGGACATCTTACGAAATCGACACTGTAGCAGCATAATCACACAGTAAAAATTACCCGCCTCGGAGTTTTTACGCGACTACTAAAGCCCCTTAAATAGGTAGATCTTAGAAACCTAGGTACTACTGCGTTGCTTTACAAAAAAATTTACTTGTTTCCAGATAATAAATCCGTGACGGCAGATGATATTGAAGTTTTAGTGCTGGATGTTTCGGCTGTTGAAACACACGAAAAAGCTTTCAAACATGTCATTGATAAATTTGGCAAAGTAATTTAAATAACAATATAATCATTTAGATCATGGAGTGTGAAATAGCCTTCGGAACATTCGCCACCTGAATCAATCATACATTTGTTCCAAAACAATGAGAAAATTTGAAAATTATGCGCAAGCAGTCATACAACTTATTGAGGAGTACCCGGTTACAAGATACATCAATATTTAGTAGATACAAGTAATTCGCATATTGCGTGATGGGATTTGATTTGATCTTACCTGTAATTTTAAATATTTTACCTTCCCAATAGATATCCACAATGCAAATTGAATTATTTCCATAATACTTATGCAAAATGATAATTTTATCAGCTAACTTATTGCTTTAGCTTGATATTCTGGTCAGTAATGCTGGACGAACCCAAAGGGCAATATGGGCAGATATAGAGATCGATGTGGATCGTCAAATGTTCGAATTAAATGTATTCGGGGTGGTATCCTTGAGTCGGATAGCTCTGAAGTACTTTTTGAAAAGAGGCGAGGGCCACCTGGCTGTCACCTCGAGTGTGGCAGGTCTGATCGGAATTCCTTTTTCCGCCACCTACACTGCTACAAAACATGCTCTTCATGTACGTCATTCATATGATTACAACTGACTAGATGGAACATCAATTAGTTGTTGATTTTATTTGTCTCATACCTACAGTCTTTGCAATGTACAGAAAAAACGATCAGTCTACACGTATCGCATTAATTTCAGGGATATTTTGATGCCTTGAGAGTTGAAACATTCAAACATAATATTGCTACTACTATATTTTGCCCTGGACCGGTGCAAACGGGCTTTTTGGTAGAATCTTTTACTGGAAAGAGTGGAGAGGTATACACAGTGTATCGAACCAATTATGTCTTGCATATGTATGACTAAGATTGGGCAACAAATGATTACAAAATATTTTCATTTTTCACTACCCATGAAATATTACAGAAACTTGGCCAGAAGACAGCAATAGCTTCTGAGAAAATGAGCCCCGAACGTTGTGCGGAGTTATTTGCAGTGGCTTTGGCTAATGGGCTTCATGAAGTTTGGGTTTGTTACCCTAAAGTGATGATACTTTTACAAATTTGCTATTATTGTCCCAACTTAGTGAAATTGTGAGCAAATATACGTATATTTCAATCACATCAAATCTTTGACCATCATAATATTGTACAGAAATATGATAATTGGTTATTTGTTACAGGCTGCTCCAGGTTATACCGGCCAGCTACGTTCTTAAAATGAGAGATTCAAAAGAAACCATAAAAGTCGATTAAGGAAAATATTCACCCTTGCAATTACTTCACGTGTTTTCATGTGAACAAGGACAAGTACATAAAACAGTTCCTAGCAATCATGGAACACTACCTCATGTTTTGCGCAATAATTGTGAGCTATATTCTTGAATGTCTCTTATTCTCGATCTCAATCGGACGAAATAGGGACATAAAATAGTAGGTCATTTGGGCGTCGTATGCTCAAAGATTACATTTATTGTTCTTACTATGAGATAGTTTATTAAACCTTTGTACATTAAACTATGGTCTTAAATACATAAATGGGTAAAGCTTTCATCGTCTATGCAGAATCTTTCAATCCTTCAGTTAATTTTTTCCTAGCTTCTTTTCCGCGCATGATAGCAGCCTTGAAAAGTCTGCAGTACAATTCTATTGCAATAGGCGTATCGTCGTTTCCAGGAACAGGATAAGTAATAAGATTGGGATTACAGTTCGTGTCAACAATGCCTATACTAGGAATTGCCATCTTAGCAGAATCCCTAACTGCCACATGCTGATTCAATATGTTATTCAACGTATTAAGAAATATACATAAATCTGGAAGACGGGTTGCTTCTCCGAACTGTTTATCAGCATTGGTAAATATACCACCCCTCCAGAATTTAGTGTGAGAATATTCTCCGCATTCTTTAGCTGTTTTATCAACAAGAAATGAGTTCTGAGCGTTTCTACAAAGGAACAATATTATACCACCTCTGAACGCTATATGGGCTGTGAAATTAAGAGCCCGTCTCAAATGATCGGCAGTTATATCCAAATCAAATATCAGATGATCTAGACGTGATCCAAAGAGATATGGACGCATACGATTGTCTAGGGAGCCTATTTTATGACCATAATGTACTCTTGCTTCGAACAAGTCTTGTACTGTGAACAGTTTATGGACTCCAAAGAAGTCTGGATGTTTCAGCGGGTCTATAGATGGAACTTCTAATTCTGAAACAAAGTACATCCCATTAGGTAAGGTAACACGTGAAGCAGCATATTCCTATTTAGTTTAGGCGATCGTTTATACCTTCTTTATGTTTGATTTGAGGTTGGGATTGCGACGTTAAGTTCCTGACTTTGAGTGAAAAGACTCTTGACGTCCGGAAACGACAACCGATATTTAACACTGTAACAAAATATCACATAAAGATCAAACGCTAGTGTAAATAATGAAACTAAACAACTCGTAAAAAAACATACTATTCGAAACAATTGTCGGCGCTAACACAGAAGCCGCCATCTTTACCATATATCAACATGCCTCGTTGATAGTTAATTGATAATCGAGTTTCGAGATATATGCATGTGCGGCTGTATTCAGACTTCAACTTTGTGGGGATCAATGGGCGAATCAGAGATCCGCATGATGATGACCGAATGATCGTCTAGTTACTAGTACTAAACCGGAAATAACGCCATGCCGTGTTGGCCTGGAAAGACGAATTTGCAGTATCAGTGTTTGTACAAAAATAATATCAATATTCAGGATAATATCATCTCTAGTAAAGTGTGCGGATAAAAAGACAGGATGGTGTTAGCAGACTTAGGGCGTAAAATTACGTCCGCCCTACGGTCGCTCAGCAATGCCACCGTTATCAATGAGGAGGTAAGCAGGAGGATGTAAACAGATGGAGAGACTTTTAAAAATGAAACACACATTAGAAACAAATAATACTTATATCACGCTATACAATACATCAAATTTTCACCGATTTCTCCAAAGGCTGTAACACTCCGTGTCCGGATACCAATTTGTCAAATTTTCTGTCAATTCCTAACCTAACTTATCTTCTTTACTACGTAATTATGTGTGATAATATCGAAGAATTTCCTCAAACCAATGAAAATGTTGCATTATCAAAATCATCACTATATCATGTCAGCTCCATGACTAGTCGATCAAAAATGCTCATTAATTAAATCTTAAACAGATCATACTCCAATCTAGTGTTGATCAAACCTCAACCTAGGCAACTTGGGTCAAATTGAAGTCAAGTAAAAAATGTTGTCCTTGGAGAAAAAATGTGATCTAAATATCCTTGATTTTGCATCGCAGACCTATTTTACAAAAAATTATAAGAATCTTTATGTTACAGGTGCTGAATTCCATGCTAAAAGAAATATGCGCGGCATTATTAGAAGCTGATGTTAATATTAGATTAGTCAAAAAACTACGTGAAAATGTACGCGCAGTTATTGACTTTGACGATATGGCCGGCGGGTTGAATAAACGGCGTATGATCCAGAGCGCTGTGTTCAAAGAACTAGTTAAAGTGGGTAAAATATTCTTTGATTAAAGATTGTTTCTTATCTATTCCGAAGATAACATAATAATTGTTCTGTTACAGCTGGTGGATCCTGGCGTGAAAGCATATCAGCCGGTAAAAGGGCGGCCTAACATAATCATGTTTGTGGGTTTGCAAGGTTCGGGTAAAACGACGACGTGTACAAAGCTTGCCTATCATTATCTGAAGAAGAATTGGAAATCTTGTTTAGTTTGCGCGGATACTTTCCGTGCTGGTGCTTATGATCAAATTAAACAGAATGCCACAAAAGCTAGGATACCTTTTTACGGAAGGTAATTTATTTCTATTAATAACTACGACAATTATATTATTATCTTGTTCATAGTAATTATTTTCATTATGTTCCAACACTCTAAAACAGTTACAC
Source organism: Tenthredo scrophulariae (assembly GCA_963978835.1). Lineage (NCBI taxonomy): Eukaryota > Metazoa > Arthropoda > Insecta > Hymenoptera > Tenthredinidae > Tenthredo > Tenthredo scrophulariae. The sequence goes on from OZ022227.1 coordinate 9,880,077, forward strand.
AGAGATCGATCCAGCAGTGATAGCGTCAGATGGTGTAGAGATGTTTAAGAAGGAGGGATATGAAATAATTATAGTTGATACCAGTGGTAGGCACAAACAAGAGGAATCTTTGTTCGAAGAAATGTTACAAGTCTCTAACGCGGTGGTGAGTTTACAAAATCTTGATTGATTAACTGTTTTAAAGAATTGAGATTCCCATTGATCGATCATTTGATCTTCGATTAGGAAGTTTTCATTTTGATTTCATCACAGTTTAATCAGAAATTGTCTCATTTCATATAATTCTACACAATAATGATATTGACCTCCACAACTCACATGTATTTCAGAAACCCGACAACATAATATTCGTGATGGACGCAACGATTGGTCAGGCTTGCGAGAGTCAAGCAAAAGCTTTCAAGGATCGTGTAAACGTTGGTGCAGTTATTATCACCAAATTAGATGGTCATGCCAAAGGTGGTGGTGCACTTTCAGCGTAAGTATTTATCAAATCTAATGATATATATGACTTTCTATCCCCTCAATGTTCGTTATAAGCAATTGAAAGAATTCTTGGAAATACTGTATGCTCAACTCATTTTATATTACATATTATATTTAAATTGTCTCTCACAGAGTCTTAAATATGATAATGCAAATCAGAGTTTGCCAAACTATGTACGTTTTTCAAATATCCACATGGAAAACTTTGGTAATTTGTTGAAATTTTGTCATATAATAGAGTCGCTGCTACCCAGAGTCCGGTAATTTTCGTGGGTACCGGAGAGCACATAGACGATCTTGAGCCTTTCAAAACAAAACCTTTTATAAGTAAGCTCTTGGGAATGGGAGATATCGAAGGATTGATCGACAAAGTTAATGAATTAAATTTGGATGACAATGAGGAGCTGCTTGAGAAAATCAAGCACGGCCAGTTTACTATGAGAGACATGTACGAACAGTTCCAGAACATCATGAAGATGGGTCCTTTCTCACAAATTATGGTAACTTAAATCCGCGATAAGTTCCTTATAAGTTCGTATTCAAACTATAGAAAACATCCAAAGTTTCGTTTCATTCTTTAATAGGGAATGATCCCTGGATTCAGTCAAGACTTCATGTCCAAAGGTACAGAACAAGAATCGATGGCTAGATTGAAACGCCTAATGACAATAATGGACAGTATGAACGACGGTGGTACGTATAGTAGTTGGTAATTGACGAATAAATCTATAGAATGATTCGCGCCAAATAAGATATTAAAATAAAACGATTATTCTAGAATTGGACAACAGAGATGGCGCAAAGTTATTCACGAAACAACCAGGTCGAGTCGTAAGGGTAGCCCATGGGTCAGGTGTAACCGAAAAAGAAGTGAAGGATCTGATTGGACAATACACAAAGTTTGCAGCTGTGGTAAAGAAGATGGGTGGAATAAAGGGTTTGTTCAAGGGCGGAGACATGACTAAAAATGTTAATCCCACGCAAATGGCAAAGCTCAATCAACAAATGGCAAAAATGATGGATCCACGGGTTCTACATCAAATGGGTATGCAAAAAATGAGAAAAAACTATCATTTTCATTCTCATTATTCAATGTATCAAGTAATAATGAAAATCTCTTGATATCTTGTGCAGGTGGTATGTCAGGGCTGCAGAACATGATGAGACAATTACAGCAAGGTGCTGCAGGGGGACTCGGCAATTTAATGGGTGGTTTCGGTGGCAAATCCTGAGATGAAGAATCGGGCGACAATATGTCGCGCGAAAATCGCTCCAACTCCCAGCAAACTAGGAGACATCAACGAAATTAAGTATCAATTATCATTATTGCCAAGTCATGATTGCGGCTCCGTTTATCTCCCCCCCTCCCTCCCCCTTATTTATAAATAATTGAAAATTTCGATATTTTTACAGTTTTTATTTCCCCAATTGTTGTTGGTTTTTTCCTTTAGTTATAAGTTTACGTCAGTAAATTTCGCGCCAAAAAATAAAACGTTTGTCGTCACGCGGTGTAAACTGTGTATAGTACTAAAAAGAAAAAAAAAAAACAATTTGTCGAAATTTGATAATATTTGTTTTCTATATTTTCTATATTACTTTATCATCCTTAATTTTATCAAAAACCTGTTGCTGACGGGTGTGTGTATCTATATTTGTTCGCTTTGAGCGTCTTTTTACAAATATATAAATTCGAAATCGCCGGAAAACCTAGCTAAGGATTTACAGTTTAATTTTTAATATAAAAACTAAATAAGTTTCATGTGCTGTAAGTACAGTCATTTCATAACTAGGACTAGTTCTATAGATAAACAAGATAGGTATTTTTTTTTTCTAATATAATACAAGCCAATTACAGCATACGAAATTTAATTCGTTTATTAAGATGAAGTAGGTCAGAGTAGGAAAGATTATAACGATTACGAGATTTATTAACATGGTCAAAACGGTTGTATTCATTCGAACTCGTACTATAAAATTGCGATGTTTTTGTAAATAAATTATTGTATAACATGGTCAGAGTTTCATTTGTTGACGAATTATGTGCCACATCCTATCCGACTATTATCCTCATTCATTGCAATATCAATTTTAAATTTATCAGAAATATAAACTTTGACTATAACATAAATAAATAAATAGGTAAATAAATATAGGAAAATTCGATTGTCGATATTGAAGTGAACCGTAAAAGTATCGAGCTTAAAAAAACTGGTTCTATTAAGTTTCGAATGGTGGCACACCTGGACAAGGTCGGAACTCGAAAACTCGTGCTACCTGGCAGTACTTCACAGTACTACAGAGTGAACGAAGGTTCGCGTGTAGGTTATGTTGTTTAGTGTTGGTGGGTGACTTGTGGTGCTTTAAATATCGCATTGACTGTCGTTATTGGATATAAAAGAGCGATCAAAAACCGTAAGTATTAATAAATTATAATCAAAAGGTCTGAATGGATTATCGGTAATTATTTTTATATCAAACGGCACAGGTGTGTCCCAGGTCGCGGTGTCGTCTCTATGACTACACCTTACTCCAGCCGGTGGTTGCCACAGCTTTTTTTTTTACATCACATCGAGTACGTTGGCTTGTTCTAACAAAGGCCACCTTCTACGACGCGGTATATATACGACTGCCTTGTATTAGAGAAAAATAATCCACTAACGGCATCGTGTTTAACGATGGGAAACGTCATTTTATTTACACATACTTTCCGTTTTCTTAAGGCGGGAATGAGCCTAGGTACAACCGACAGGTGTATGTTATTGAACAAATACAAATCCTCCAATATTTTACGTAATATTTACCATCGCTATTTCATATTACAGTTCCCATAAATCGCATCACTCAAGCGACAGCGTCTGTAGCTTTTTCTCTTTTCATCCGAAGAAATACACCCGGCTAGTTGATAAAACGACGCGGATTTCGGACTCGTAAACGGTTAAAGTTATTCATATACCTAAGCGGTTAGATAATCGTCTCGATGTAATTTAAATACAAAGTTTTCGTTTCGTGTTCAAGTAATGTTCGAGAAGTGGTTTTACTTTTCGAACTCCAGTCATTAAATTATTCTAAATTGCGCTGTATGTTGTCGATTCAATTACCTTGAATAACTTAATCAGCTAACGACCATTCTAAGCTAATACTGGCACAGGTGCAGGTACAGGTACAGGTACAGGTACAGGCTTGCACCAAAGTGATAATAACCGTATATTCGATTGCGTAAACTTATGTCCTAAGACTCAAAGGTAACCAGTTTGAATCGAACATGCTTCTGAAAGATGTTTCTCATCGGCTCTAACAGGAGTTTAATAAACTTGTGTAACAGGAATTATTTCTCAATATTTTTGGATTCGAAATTCTTAAGCCTTGTGTATTTTTACGTGTAGAAATTGTCACATAAAAGAAATCTTGTATTAGAATTTAATATAAGCATAATAGGCGGCTTTGAATGTAGAAGTTATGCAGAGACGATAATTTTATTAATACTGGAGACGATTTAACAAGGTTGAATGCTATGCGGCGAGCTCACACCTGTTACGAATCGATGAAAATCATTTTATGCAAATGTGTGTAAAAGATGACTTTCTCGGTAGTGTAATAGAATTGCAAATAATTTAACGCAATCCTTGACAGACGCCTACTTCGTTTTACATTCCCCGGTAAAACACCTTTGGCTTTGTTATTTCGCCTTGTGTTTTTTTTTTTGCATTGCTATAAATATTCATCGTTTCAATGAATGTGAATTAGAAATGAAATATATTCGCGCAATAAGGACTGGGCAGTACTTAAATTTAGAATCAAAGATAACTAACTCGTGACTGTTTAGAGAATAATGATAATGCGATTGGGATAATGAGGAGCAATAACACGAACAAAAACAAGAGCGCGTCTTTCGTTGCGGCGTGGGAATCCTGAGACCCATCGTCTCTGTCACCCGAGACGTCCGGAGTCTCCGGTAGGTAGAATTCGCGTCAAAATGGAGTCGGATACATCGAGAAAATTGCAGGTAGATGCAGCAGTCTTAGTTTATGTCGTTGCAGCGAATGGCTAAATGGCTTTCACGCAAAACGAGGATGGATATATTTTTGTTAGATCAACTTGTCAATATAAGCGTCGGCTTACTTATGTGCTACCTTCTGACTACCTGGATGGTTTAGTGCCGCCTTTAGCGCGGCACAGTTCGATAAATCTTGAAAACGTCGTCCTACCTATACCTAGACATGAATATAAGAGGCAACTGTGTCTCCTCAAGTCACAGGGGGATTTTCCTCTCCGGTTTCTAAGCCCCCGCGATTCTACAACTCGTCCAGGCCTTTCTCCGTCGACGACCGCGCTGACTATAAATTAAATCGCGAATGGTCTCGCGTCTTGTTAGCATCTAAAAAATTAAATAGTAGGCATAAGAACTCGCGCAGAGTGAGAAAACACAATATCGTTAACTGGAAACAAGATCAAAAATTCATTCCAATATCCCTCTGACTATAGATTTCTTATGCATTATATACCTACGCACTTATTCTATTCCTGTTAGTTCTTCCGGCACGTGGATCTACCGAGCTGTGTCTCGTCAAGCTCTGATTCTTTCCACCTTCTTAAACTTCGCGACGTTGGCGTATGTACAGCGTATAAAATTCTTACAACGATTTTTCCAACTTATAATGATCGATATTCTATACGCACATTTGCTCTTTTTCAATTTTTCATTCAAAATCTTTTTATATCCGGTTAATTTTTACGCGTCTTACCAAAATCCTATAGCTGACGATCGTGTCAGGTTCTTATTCCATTTCGACTTCCAAACAAACATACACGTGGGGGCATGGACCTTCGTGCGTGGGTGGCTAAGGCTGCGCCGTCGATCTCGCTGTGTTTACTTTCCAGCGTAGCATGAATGGGACGAGCTATAAGTGGTCAAACCCAACTCGCCGTTAGTAGGTACGCCTGCAGGACAATATATGCCATATTCGTATTACAGACTTAGGTATCTGCCTACGTATACCTGTGTCGATATGGTCGTTCATCCATGTAAACGCACGTGTGAATAATATATATTTTGTTGCTATTGTTATATTATTATAATGTTCTGCATGGTTATTATTCATCTGAATAAAAATTAAATTTTTGAATACCTACTTGAGCTCTAGCTAACAATTATATCGGTTATATCGTTAGATATGTGAATTTCAGAGATGTAATCTTAAAAATAAGTCAATATAAAAAAAAAAAAATTAATAAATAACCGCATAAAATGTATTATTTTATAGCAAATACCAGCTGTGTAATGGCTATAATTGTAAGTAATTGTTGTCGGGACTTTATCTTGGAGATATTGAAATGATGAAAATGGCCTCGGATATTATTTACACTTTAAAAACAAGTATTACGCTGTTTCTGCGGTATAATATAAAGTTGGAGAAGGTCCTTCAGTCACGTATTGAGCTTCCTTCAGTATTGAATAGTCATCGGTTTTTATACCCATTTGTCTCCGCTAATGAATTATTTTTCTCAAATAAATGCTACCTTGGGAATTAATCAAGTGGTTTTATCACTTGATTTACGCAGGTCGACTACACGACAGTATAGTTGGGCCCTCGATATTTTCGTCGTCCCAAATTTTCCCACAACTCTCAGTCGTAGGGTTGTACAAATATGAAATATCGATAAGCGCAGAAGCATCATTATCATCAACACATTAAATTCTTTGCTGAATGCGGGATGTTACCAATTCGAAGGACCCAAACTCTCTGCTCGATGATTCGAAACAGATGATTTTATGCCTTTAATTTTTCCTTAATTGTTCACTAGTCTTTTTATCATTCTTTGATGCGGCAATTTCAGCTTGATAGATGTTGATTTGACAATAATGCTGTCGTGCTGGTCGTAGGTACTTCCTATGTATATTGTGAAGATCGAGATCTGTGGTTTGAGTGTGTAATTAATATGCATATGTAGGTACATATTGTTGTTAACGAAGCTGTAGGAAGGGATTAAACTCACGCGTGGATTCTCAGGTCCTTCGGGATTCCCTGGTCTGAGAATCGAAAGTAAATTCATAATCTGTGAAAACCTAGATCCGATTATAATAAATTATAAACTACAAACTTGAACAGTACCTTGGTGTACTTTAATAACCGTATAACATGAAACGAAACCTACAATAAAACATCGTCGTTGAAGTATTACAATGCATCCGCGGTGACTATTGATCTTCTAATTAACCCTAGGAAAGAGAATCTCGCGTGACTAAATGTCGTGCGCGCATATAAACTTACGGACATGCAGTTTTAGGAAGGTAGGGACCATGCATGTATACATCGCCTGATTACAGGCGTAAATATACATTGCTCTAAATTCTGCTGTACAAAATTTAGAATCGAAGAATAGAGGTACGTGAATCTAGGATATTCCTCTGTTACGTGATATCTATTATATCGATGTTTTATGTTCCTGAAGGATTTTGTCTCACTACAGAACGTATTTAATACTCGAGTCGTGGCTGCAGCTCGACTGTCTGTCGAAGGGCCGGACCGGTCCAAACAACTTTCCATTTCGACTTTGCTTCCTCTGTAACGATTTTATTCTTTCCGGGTCTCAAGGTATTACTTCACAGCCAGACTTATCGCGGTTGGTTGCTTATAATTTTATTTTTATCGCCCGAGGTATCGGAGCGTGGTTCATCCGCTGCAGGTGGTCATATACACTGTTATTTCTTGTGACTTTACGCTTCGTAAAAAAATTATTATAAAAATTTGTCAAGTTTAACCAACCTGCGATGAAACTGTGAAAAAGAAATTTAGGAACGACCCGCTTCTGCGTTTTCATATTTTATATCATCTTCCCGTTCTTCGCCCTCAGCCGGAATTCGTCTAAACTCTGAACTCCGAAAATCCAATTGTTTTTGTCTCGGAGTTATTTGAGTTCCTACCACCCCGCACTAACGACGTTGCAGTGGTCCGTCCTCCTACAGCAGTGCAGTGTTTGTATTGTACCGCTTCCTCCATTTGTTCCATTTCTTTTCTACATCTTCACGGACAAAAGTTGACGATGTTGGGATAGGTAGAGCCCTATAATTAGGCTGGAGCTCCATGGGTTTCAATTTTTTCTCCTTTTTCTCTCGTTCCCGTGTCGGCGGTAGCTTCAATCTGTAATGTCAATGTCCAGTCTCGTCATTCCCACCTCACGAAAGCCAAGAGTCAAGAGTCAAGAATAAATGAAGATACGAGCCAGACTAGGCCAGTTGGCCCAATGCTTTCAAATATCCTCAATTTAGAAGCCGCAACGTGTTCTATCAACGTCTTGCACCCTTTGCTCGCACTCCCTTAAACTAAACAATAGATCCCTTCCGCCTTTCTCTGACTTGATTTGAAGCTGGTATACATATACACCCAGAACAAATCCCGAGTAGAACAAATATTTATTCAAATTTGGGTTTTTGTTATTTCAAAATTTTTTTTTGCTTCATTTTTCACGTCCGCCACTGGATGATTGAGGGAGCTTTACAGGCTGTTGGAATTTTCGAATTGACTCGAATGAAAATATCGATTTTTATTACTCACTGGTTAAATGGTCGTGGCCAGTCAACTACAGCACGATAAAATAGTCACCCTTCGCTCGAAGCCAAGGCTGCAAGGTGCAAGGTGTGCCTAATTACCAGGTGGCCAGGTGGTTACCATCGAACTTTCTCCTGAACGACTTTTAAGCTCGAACGTTCTTCGATTACTACGAAATAAGGCGACTCTCGCCTCTATCGCATATTGTAAGAAAATCGTCAATTCTACGAGTTTAATTTATAATTTACAATTTATTAGTACCTAATCACCGGTAACTACAGATTTAATTAATAAACAGCTGATCATTCTCGAGGAAAAAAATCGCCTAGTGTTATTCTGGATCAAATTTTTTCCTCCCTAATTCATTCGTTCTTTTTCTTTATGAGTAACATATCCTCTTATTATACGAGCGGATAGGTACCACTTTTGTCAGAGGTGTTAGATCCTTGACCTATAGTCTAGCCGATTGAATTGTCAGTGCAAAAGTACAGTGCGGTTATAGATCTGATCGAAACGTGATCATTTATTCTTTGATTCCGCCTCGGGATACCCTTTGACGTCTTGGTGAACCGTGTGGTGCATGACTCCTCGCGTGCACTATAATAGGATCACTCGATAGTCATTAATATTGTCTTATCCTGTTGCATTTTCTCTTTTTCTCTTTCTCTCTCATGTTTCTTAACGGCCAACTCTCAGACCATTTCCCAATTTCTCTTTTTCCCAACATTATACAGAACCGCGATTGTAATAACGCGCGCGCGTTAAATTGAGCAATCGATTCTCTCCCATCGGCTGGTTATTTTAGGATGGTTTCATGGCTCTCTGCATGAACAAATTGAATTGAATGGTGATCATCAACCGCGGTGAAATATTCTTTGCAAAATTAATTAAAGTTGTAAAATTACTCGCGTGTATAATACCTACCGATAGGTGTTCCTGTCAGCATGCTGCACGCGTCGGAATATGCGATTGTCTCCGTTCAAAAATGGGTACGCGGGATATGAATATATAATAACATATAATAAACCATTTTTATGATGGGAAAATATGAAATTTCTCTAGACCTAGGTATATAGGTATAGATACCTACTTAACATGAATAAATTATGCTTTCTCGATCTATTCTTTGAACTCTTCATTTTACCGCGTATATGTAGATGATGAAAGAAGCCGCGCTGCCGTTTCATCGGTCTCTTTTATACTGGCTCGATCGAATAATAGATAATTGAATATATCATTCGTCAATACTATTATTCATATTTCTTTAGTTTTTGTTTCGAATCTAGCAACGTGAATGAATAAAAAAAAAAAAAATGAGAAAATAAAATAAATCAGTTAGAAAGACGTACATAGAAAAATTATATATTGATCAAGTTCTTTTTCGTACCTTATGCCACAAATATATTTCTGATATTATCGTTCTGAGGTTTGAAACGTCTATAGTCTTTGACCGAACGTGATCTAATCTGCAGGCCAGAAACCAGTTTCTTTTTCAGTTGCTGTTTTTTCGTATTTTTTTGTGGTTTTTGTTTTTTCTGTTCAGGAGACAAACGCCGCCCGTACCTAGCGTACGTATGTAGGTATACATGATACCTACGTCACGTTTATTTCTGTGCGATTCACCAACAAAGTTTCCGAGGCCGGACAAAAATGTTAAAGTTCACTGTAGATCTTCAGATGACAACATTTCTGCAGTCGCAGTGACTGGACTCTTTTTTACTCAACTTTTACATTCACGGAAGATAATCATTTGGTAACTTGCGACTGGCCCATCGTTTCCCCAGCTGTTGTGGTCAGTTATCCCTGGAATCGAATGTTCAGACCACGAAGGGTATATAGCCTGCTATATGTTCCTCGTCCATGACACGCGACTGCAGTAGACTCTAGACTATGATTACCGATTAGATTAGCTCGGCCAAGGTCTAGGTTATAAAGTGATCATAGCATGTGCAGTTCCGCCAATAATTTAAATATCCTCTTGCTTTCTTGATGCGCTCGATAAAGCCGAGGCCATAATCTGCACTTTGGATGTCCTCCTTTCGTCCCTCGTATTTTCTGCGTTAAAGAATCCGCGGTAAATGATCTTTTGCAAAATTCTCCCCACAGCATACCAGCCGGCATTAATTATTATGCGATTTCAGATCTTCTATATAATTTTGGTAGTCAATTGATGACAGCTTCACGAGTAATTAGCTTCTGATTACAGGCATGTATCCATACATCGAGATCACTAGAAGAACGTGTATATAAATCGAAGAGTCTCATTTCCGGAATGAGAACCTTGTGCGCTTGACAATTTTCAGAATACTTCAAGAAAGAGAGAGAGAAAATAATAACAAAAAAATTTGCAACACTTATCGTTACTTTCTAGGGTAAAGTTAATGAAGAAGCCAATCTCAATTCTCACTGTCAGCATGAAAGCGTTAATTGCAGAATGTACCGCGGCGATGTTTAAATACACTAATGTAATCTAGTGCAAAATCTTTCCATTGTTTTAAACGCTGGATTAATAGTCCTATACCGTTCCATACTTCTATCTATATCTCGTCGTGTACTAGTAAGCATCGTTCACATATGATGCATAAAGACGACGGTCTTACCATATGTTATGGCTGTATAGCTTCTTCACAGCTAGAGGTTTACGTACAAAAAGTTCATAAGGGTGAACCAATTGACAACTGTTGCAGTTTTATCAGTGGCAAATACTCGTTTTCACATACAACACAGATTCAATGTAAGACAATCCATGGATTCAATTTTTCGTAAGTATAATATATACGACGATGTAGACAGAATTGGCGAGTCGACTGTTCTCCCTTGTTTTACCACTCGTTCATCGCCGTCCTCGCACTTGGAAAATCGGCAAAAACCCCTAAACCCTTGAGGGTCTGCATAATTGTAAGAGCCCAGCCAGTGACTCATCCGTTATAGCTTCGCCTGTTCGCCATCGTAGTGAATCGATACGGTGTGCGTGAAACTGCAACGTGGGGGAGACCCTATATACTAGCTGCATTATTCAACTGCAATCGTCTGCATCGTACCGTAGGCCAAATTACGACGCCATGGCGCTCAGCGGGTTTCATATTCATCCACCTTGCAGTGGAGTATAAAAATATATTGAAAAATATCATTTTTTATCCAGAAAATATTCGGATGAAAAGTGAAAACTGTTCGTATAGTCATTTTTTGACGCGAGTGGCTTCCATCCTAAATCAAGTATTATAATGAAATATCATAGGATAGATCGATCGCTTCGAGCCGTTGACGAGACTGACAATTTGATCAAGGATCGATTGCTCATTTTTCTGACAGTATTGACAACGCGTGAAAATTATTTCTACGTGTTCATCTACTGTCAAATGACACTTTTTTTTATCTACCTACTGTTACTTTGCGGTACAGGAATTTACTTGGCCCTAGGCGCAAAGAAAAAAAAATCGTATAACAATCTGGGTTGACTGTTGAGAAGGACAGACAAATATCTTATATCTTTTGATCATAGTTTTTGGTGTCAGCCGACCTTCCGGAGTTAATTTTCATATTCTTTACTTCAAGGATTTTAGTATGTCAGGTGCTGAACCGTATACGAAAGTCCGAAGATGGTCACTCATTTTTTGAGAAATTCTTAGGCTTCGAATAATGTAGGAAACCTAAAACACAGTATACAATGTAGAGAGGAAATTTATTTCGATACAGTTCGCTTATCTGTCTCAGTTAATTGTCGTCTATATGGCATAAATGATACCAACATAATATGAGTCAATAATTCATATCATTCCCAGTCGCTTTGCGATCTTATTTTATAAATCCGCGTAGGCCACTGTCTGGCCTTCGAGTTGGCGCGAGTGACTCATACTGCAGCAGTGGCCGAGTTTGTGCAACCAGCAGCAACACGAAACACGAGACACGCGACACGAGTGCGTGGTGGATTTTTGAGCGACCCAACGTCGCGACGTGACGTTTCAGATCTATATATCTTAATCTGCAAACGGTGTCGATCAAAGCTGATTCGAAAATTCGGACTCCAACGGTTAAACGCACTACAACTCTGACGATCGGGTGTTGAGAGTTGAGAGGCGTCACGCCAGCGGGAAGTTACTTCCGCCGGAAGTTGTCGTCGTTGTCGTGCCGCACCGTCTAGTCTTGATTGCCATTGGGAATCAAATCGACGAACTTCAAGCGACACAACGTGATTCGTCCCTCGACAATGATCATGATCAAACTTACAATAAAGAGAATTCTTTTTTTTTTTTTCAAATTTCTAAGTATTTGATAAATTGACGGAAAAAATTAATTATCACTGTTTTGCAATCAATTATTGCGCATGAAATTGGGGCTATGTCGGAAGTTTTACAAATCTTCGTGTACAAGTTATATACCTACTAGTTACGGTTATTATACGTGTCAGATTCCTGCAGGCCAGCCTCAGACGAATTAATTATAAGGGTGTATAATCTCTCAGGATAATTTCTGATCAGTTGTCACACTCGGGTCTAGGATAGTCGTAAGTTCTTACGCAAGCAGTTTGTACAGCAGCTAGCTCTGACGTGTCCAGTTGCATACGAGTCAATGTTCGCTATGCAGAAATAAAATTTTTCAACAAATTGCTCCTTGCCTTTACCAGAGCTGCTTTGACCGCTCTACATATACGGAAGTAATTACTGATTGTCAGGAGATTATTTTCGTTATTTTTATTATTATTATTTCAGAGTGTGGATATCGAGTCCTAATAATATCCCCTTCAGTTTGTCGCAATGTTGTATTGTAAGTTGCATTTGAATATCACTCTACACATGCTTTCGCCATTCTGAGCTCGTCGTTGAATTTGGACTCCGATAACGGAGCCTACAGCTAGTCAGGCGTCAACACGAATCGTAATGAGAAGATTGTCTCGCCTTGTACGGAGACGATCACTGGTCCATTGTCTAAAGTGAAACGGTGTCAATCTTGTAATAGTATTGACAATGAATGTCAGAGAATCGTTGGCAGCTTGCGTCACAGAGTAATGCCGTTCGAAACTAAGACTTAGATGTATTCAAAATTCGATTCAGATTTATATTTCTCGTTCGATAACGGCCCAATTTTTATCGCAAATTTTATTTTTACCATCAATCATTCCGTCAATGCATGACCGTTGGTCAAGTCAAGTGAGGTAGTCCGACAATGCAGCTTTATCCCGAATAGGACTAGTTTGTGTAGCGATATACATCGAGGGGAGAGAAATCTCTGGTTCCTGGTGTGTTATCATGGCGTCTGATTGACGGTACGCCTTGATGATTTCACTCACGACTTCATTAGAACTATTTGCAGTATTTGAATCGAGATTGGTTAGTGTCGGCCGACGGGTCGATTAGTCCCGCTCCATTATATGCAAACGTACGATTATATCGATGGACTGCATAAAGCCGGTCTTATCAATAAATTGGCATACCGGCGCTCGCTACAAGAGCAGCGCGCTTTGAAGTAGACTCATTGAGAATATCATTTTTTGATGACATATTGTATGTTAGACGATGAAGATATAGTTCTGAAGAATTAGAGATTTTATTTTTAAACCTAGCGTTATAATTAAGTCCTAATTACGGTGTCAGGAACCTACTTTCATACCTAGTGCTTCATTGTGTCACGTGGTCATCTGACCTGATACACGTTCCTTGACATCTTTAAACACTGCGTCATTTGCAGGCACTGGACCGTAGCAGGCTCGAATCACACCTTTATGAGCATAAGAGAGGTAGAGGCTCTCTTTTGTTACGTAATTTAATTGAGCTGGTTCTTAATAAGGAGACGTTCTACAGTTTCTTATATTTTTAGCTTGTCAGTGTAACTTATATGTATACATAAGAAATTGTCAATTGGTTATTGTTATTCGAAATGACGGTTTGACACATCAAAGACAATCACTTTGTCCCATGCATTATCTTCCATATCGCATACTACGCAACACCTTAGTGGCATAACTTCACCTATAATCTAGTTGCATGTCTATATCTATACGCATGTGCACATCTTATATAAAATCATTGAGTATATCACTAATGAGACCGTTTGTGGTTTACAGGAGACGGGACGCCCGTTTCGGAGCAATGAACCTTCAGCCCTGAGTAAGTCCTTTAGTCTTCCATATTGTATCGTTAGAATAAATAGATTCTCAATACATATACTCGAGTGCTTCTTCTCTCCATTCACATTTATTCATTGTTAGTAAATATAAAAGCCGTAGGGAACGTACCGTACGAACGATGGTACTTAAACAATTGAAACACACACATTTGAAAAAATTGAAATTAAAACAAGAACTTTGAGTCAAGTTTCACTCAGGTATAGGTTAGCGCATTTACTCAGCTGCGTCTGGCAATCAGACGGGTGTCAATGGACCTTTGACGTTACTATAATATAATATACCTGTATTTATTCAAGTATACAATATGTACCTACCTGTATTGTGATTGTATTGATTCGAATGGCACACATATTGGTTATACGGTATAAAATATAGGCGAAAGCTGTTCTAACCTCAGGAGGGGTGCCTCATCGCGGCTCATTGTTGTAGAAAGCTATGTGTAAAAGCCCCGCATATACGGCATAAGGGTATGGAGAAATCAAATAGTTGAAATGATTTTTTCACGGTATCCGCGGTGAACCCAATCATCGCAATAGCTTAAGGTTTCAAGCGAATCCTGTAACACAAATAGTTATTATTTTATTTTTTGCAGTAAAAATTAACCGTGATATGGTTCTGAATATATATATATATGTATCTACGCCTTCGCGAATATCGACCGTGAATAAATAACAATATACTTCAATCATCGATTCGCGTGTAACACATTCGATCATACATATACCTACCTACTCACAGGCGCTAACGGACTTTCGATATTGAAAGAATTCCCGGTCGCTCAGTTATACACGAAAGGTTAATAGCCTCTCAGGCAGATAATCGACGTCAGCAAAATCATCTCGTTGTATAGGCCAAGCTCATTTCGCCACATACCTTATAGCGCGAGAATCGCATGTATATCAATTAAAACATACTTGTGATGAGATATAGATTATGCCAAACAATGTGTAATTATTTCGCAACATCTTTGAGCCCAGGGATTAATATTTCATCAATTTTGTCATCGTCATTTATCCCAAGTCATTGTTATGAAATGAAAAGCATTATTCGAAATCAACTATCGAATTTTTTCGATATTTCAATCCGACGAAGACCACCAACGCGGTTTTAGACTCTAACGGAAATGACACTAAATATACCTATTTAGTATACACCCGTGAAGCGATCTGATTTGTCGCGACAGTGTTTCTTACTACGGTACCCTATATCGGTATTAGATCACGTTTGAGAATGCGTCGCCCACGCGATTCCCTTGTTTCTCGTGGGCGCCGGGTGCCAGCGTCCGTTCATCACGTGGGCGTCTAATAGAGTTAAAGAGAGTTTCGCAAGGACCGGGAAACGCACAAACGATCTTTAGACAAGGTAAAACCCGGCGGTTATCCAGTTTGTTGTTATACCATAAATATGGGAGCGATACTTTCTTTCGCCTTTTACGATAAGTATGAGAAATTTCAACGAACAGATATTATTATGGAGATATTCTATCCTGAGCACTGTCCGACGTTCCCAGATCACATACAGACACGGATATATCTATCTGATTCAGAATTTAACTCTACGACAAGAGTTACGCAACCGTTCTGCGTTCAAATACCGAGTCGGTTTTGAGACTAGTGTAAGATAATAGTGCGGTGGCAATACTTTAATCGGCTTCGTGGTCAATACCAGATGGACACGTTGCCTCGAACTTAATTTAGTGGTTGATACGGACAGGAAATAAAAAACCGAATGAACATAACATCGAGCTGTTACCTCTTCATTTTGTTTAGTTTTTATTGATTGGGGTATCGAATTTTGATTTCCGCGACGCTGCACCTATACGTATTATGGGTATATGGGTACCTACTTCAAAGTGTCGAGCATATGTGTGGACGAATATAATTAAACTGCGAGTGAAATCAGCAGTTCTCGACACAGCATGTAGAAATGTCAATCAAAATTTGAGATTCTGATCCGTTAACCTTTGATTATTCGGACCCTGACCTAATTTCATGATCCTGTTTCTCCTTTCGTTTGATTAAATACTGATTTCATCTCCTGATTGGCAGTCAAACGATATTCGCACCGTTCGAGCATAATTGCTTTTGTCAGTTGTAGAATGTAAGAATTATACATCCTATATCCGACAACAATATATCCTCATTGCTCCAATTCCTTTTTATCTACACTCTCCTGTCATCGTATGAAACTTTGCGTACGGAATTTATCACTTAGTATATAACGGTTCTTCTATACGATATCGCGCGTGCGCCCAACACTAAACATTTCTTACACCTGTCTTATAGTTTTCAATCAAACAAAAACAACTATATACCTATACCAATACTATATACGAATAAAATTGAATTGAATTTTTTTTCTAACGTTATATTTTATGTAGCCCGATATGCTTTTATGGAAGAAGGGAAATCAAGCCACTTCTCAATCCCATTCCAAAAATTGAGAAAAAAAAAAAAAAAATACAAAATTTGTTGCAATTATTTAGGAAATTCCTTTTTTCTATCGTGGCTCTCTCTATCGTGTACAGCTTGTGCGATAAATTGTTACGATAAAGTTTCAGAAGATGTGCGACAGCACGTGATTTATTGTTGAGTACTTAGAGCATGCGCCATTCCCAGCTTAGAGTCGATATGCAATTGAAGGTAGGGGAGGCGGCGCCGTACCTCAGCGCGAAGGTGCACCAGAGCACGCGACGCGACGCCCAACGACGCCTGTGCTAGTGTCACGCCGATCGTGACCACGTGCGCGACTCACACGCGATTTACGGATTCACGCGCCGTAACATTAGTGTGTAAAGAGTAGTGAGTGGGCAGATTTGTACTAATTTTTTATTTCTGCAATGCGTAAAAGACTTTCATATTCCGAATGCAAAAACAAGCTTGTTTCAAATTTTGAATTGATTGCAATAATATAAGCAAGTCGTACAATCATTACTTATATCTGTACCATTCATTCAGTTTTTATCATCCTTATATGTTTGGTTTTCTTTTTATTTTGGGAATGTCGAGTATCGAATGGAATTGATTCTAGGGTATATACATGGTCATTCGTTATCTTACGTTTCGAAAACCGAGGTTTATAAGCTCCGTCTTTTCTTAGTAAATCATTCTGTAAACGGTGAATAATTTTATACGATATTACTTATTCGGTGAATCACGATCACACCGTGTATGTTCCTTTGGTAATTATCACATGGCCACGGTATGAAATTATATACATCGCACGTGTGATGTTCGGATGTGATAATCGAATCAACAAACTTGTACTATACACGCCGTTTATCGAAATGAAAAATACTGTAAACATACCGGAGGTGAACTAATCACTAACGAAGTGTAATAAAAAAATATTATTATACAAAATTTACATTCAAAATCAATAAGGAGCATGCCAGATGAATGAAGCTTTACTCATTGCAGCTAAAGGTAATGAATGTCATCACGTCATATTATTATACAAATAAAAGCAAACTATATACGTATATATGCTGTAGGACATATCAATATCACTTTTATCATTACTTAAATAAAAGAAGAAAAAAAAAATTTCGAATTAGCGGGAAGCCAATACATACATTCGCATACATTACCGGCGCTATAGAGACAATAAGATTAGAATCTGATCGTGATAATATACGTACGAAAGTGTTAGTTGTTCATCTATCGGTTCAACTTCAATGAACCACTTTACATGTTATCTATAACTAAGTACTTGTTTGTACAGCACCTATATATAGTTGGTTCTGCTTAAAAGGAGGCAGAGTCTGACCGCAGTCGGTCAGGGGCAGCGGGTTGCGTCCGCTACAGTCGATTTGTCAGAGTTACTAGAGATATTGATCGATGTTAGAAGCGTGAGTTAGTGCGATGTAATCGGTAATCTTTGGTATTGCAAATTTTATGCCCATCTTCAGCGAACGGTGGATAAAATTTCGAATTATTATTTCCGATTCGACAATTTGCCGGTTATAATTTTATCTATACAGTTTGCGATAAGACATAATATATAAGCATGTTAATCAGGTCAACGCTAATGAACCGTTGACTTACCTTTTGTGCCAACATCGAGTGTCGAATTAATTGAAAACTGCTACGGAATAGCAATTGGCAAATCTTAACGTGTCGCTGGCAATCATTGACTTATGGAATCAGGAGTTGAACCGTTGCAAAAATAATACTCTACCTCCAAATACGGCTTTGCGGGAATATGCAATTTCTTTGGAAACAATTTTTATTATAAATAACTACATATACGGTTCTATACTTGCCGAATGACTTCCGTCTGTACACACACGCGCGGGTTTGTCGTTTATTTTTCATTCAAGTCCTGACTTCCCTCACATTTAAACGAAACATATTCCTTCCTGCAGGTAATATACTCGTGACTTGATTCCGAAAGATATTTTTTAAGCTTCGTTTATTTCGGTCAATTTTTGCAAAACTGAAATCGATCGGAATCACCCGTGTAAATGAAACCTCATATTATATCATCAAATTTAATATCTTATAGACTTGGAGAGATGAACGGAATATCGAGTGTATCGATCGATTCATTGTACCGAATAGTAGGGTTTTTGAATAGTTCTTCGACTATTCCGAGGCCGCGGTGTGTGGAGTACCTGCGTTTCCTTCTGACAAAAGATGAGTCTAGGATTTCTCTGAAAAGATTAACCGGTCCAATGGATTGAATGAATTTACATTTGAAACTACACCTGCCTTATGTCACGATATGTACTACGTACGTTGGATGCAAAGACGTAGAAACGGGAGAAACGGCATACCTCCAGCCTGCAATACCCATAATATACATATATTTATTTCCTGCAGAGATCATGGGGTATACGTGATGTCCTCCCAACTTCGTGAGTCGAATTATTATACCTAGATACGCCAGTAAATAATTATTTCTCAATCGTGGTAGAATGCGTATACTCGCACGTTCAATACTCTTGAGAACTATAGTTCAGATATAGACCTCAGCGTTACTATACGCGAATACGAAATTCGTATTCACTGCGTGACCCTGAACGGTGGCGAGATCTATGACCGCATAAATTCGAGGCTTACGGCTCCACGTGGACCTGCACGAGGTCATTGATGCCGGTTGACAACCCCTCCGTGTGTAATTGAAAAATTGTGACATTAACACCGGCGTCTGGATGTATGCTTATAACTTAATAATAAATTTGCACTTGAGTATCGAATTCTGTATAAATTTCTATAGCTATATATATATTGTCTAATACAGCTGTGCTTAAACCTTTCGTCGGATTGTCAAGCGTTAATGAATAAATCAGTCAATTATAATAAGCACGTGTATACATACACATACACATACCTATATGTAGGTACGTAATATATACAATGCTAATTGTCGTACAATATATTTTCTCGTTTTAATGGTTTCGAAATCGTTGGAAATTGATATCCATAACGGATTTACTCGACCAACATGGTCGACGGATCTATTGTTCTTACCGTGTCCGTTTCTATTGTTCGATGTCTTCGTATTATACCTCTGCGGTTTTACGCCCGTTGTTAATCATATGAGCTCTGTACAAAACGGGCTAGTTACTATACAGCTAACGCGATACAAATTTATAAAGTGAGAGTGTGAATTTAGCATGAGTAATTAAACACGGCGCCACATCAGCCAGACAAATCTATTTGTAACTATCACAGATCTAAGTTACACGCATATGTGAGAAGAAATATCCTAACGCGGGAACGAGAGGTGACGCCATTTAGTCAACACTTATTGTTAGCTCAGATTTTTTTACCGGAAGTGAGGGTATTATATCAGGAGGCACCCGTACATAGTCAACAACTTTTTTCTCTCGTAGAGTTATATTTTTTATTTTTCATTTTTATTTTTATTTTTATTTTTATTTTTCATTTGAACGGTAGAAAAATTCTGATTAAGTACATCGCGTGAACGGTGGGTGTTTCTAGGGCATACTAGAGTGACTATTGTCTTGTTTATTCTCTAGGAAGCACGTCGAAGGCGGAAATGCACGTTTGAGCAGCCATAAAAGTTTAGAGACATGGCAATAATTCTGAAGAAGATTATCACTTGTACTTTGAAAATAACGTGTCGATTCCACCATACATACTATTCAGACCAATCGCTCTAATTGTTAACGACAGAAAAGTCGATTTCCTGCACTTTACGCGTCAGCTTTTCATTCCCATATCTCTGAAACGGGAATCCAAAATAATGCTTTGGACGAGAACGATATATAAAATCCGATTATATTCATTCATACCTTTGCTATATCCACGTGGTCAAGTTTTGGAAAATTAAGCCTATAAACAGACGTGCATAAATTGATTTCACGAAATTCCATCATAACAAGCTAATAAATCTTCTGACATGTATACATGCATCGAATTTCGCTGTTTGGGAAACATTTCGAAATCAGTAAAGAACCTTATATTCTGAGCGATATCATTATCATCATCATCATCATCATCATCATCATCATCACATAAATAACTACGTCACAGTACCTACGGCGGAAGTAGGCTCGCTTGATACGTTGACGAAGAAACGAGATGTGGATAAATGAAATGAAACTGGTTTGTATTCGCACTGTTTCATTCTGATATATATACGTTACACTTTATAGTGCAGAGTTTCTCGTTTCGTAATTATTTTACCTTGGAGAAAGAGGAACACTTCCAACTTCCAACTCCCACTTCCATTTCCACTTCCACTTCCACTTCCACTTCCACTTCTACTTCATTACACCTCGTGTTATTATGCAGTTCGAAAATATCCGGACCTGACGTTGTTATAATCGCATCTATCAATATCCATCTACTTACCCGCCCTGAATTAAGATCGTAAGCTCTAACGAGGCGCCCGAAGACGTGGGATCATTTTTCCAAAGGTCTTTCTTTTCCGAGTCGCTTATCGCTCCTTATCTCAAACTTGTGTAGTTACACGGTTGTATTTAACGTTCACTGGCCTGTGTGATGGTCCAGAGATAACGACGTGCATTAGCATGAGTTATGGCCAGTGGACGAAAGCCCCTGCGTCGTACTTGCAGTGTATATCTCCGGTTCCTTCGCAACGGATACGTACGGACGGTAGATAGGTATACGGCACCGAGCCAGGATTCGCTGGGATTTACTCGCATGAATGTACCACTTTCGCCTCCCTTATATGGCCAAACTTACAACACGAACTTAACCACTATAGGTAGCTATTTCTATCTACATGTAGTACTGGTCGGCGCAAAGCCTAATAGCAATATCGACAGTGAAACTTATCTTTTTAGTTAAAAGTCATTCAAATTTAATAGAGAAATAAATTTTCAAGATTTTAGGGAATTTTTTAATTTACCTGAGAACAACATTTATCAGTTGCCCCGTATCTCGGGAAGCCTACACTATTACGTCTTGAAATAAATCGATGCGTCGGAATTTCGCGTCGATAAAACGTCGTCCACTTTTTGATGATATATAATTTCACTCCAAATATCACTTTCGGTTCGTGGAAAGATCAGTCGGAAAGGCGACTAATTTCAAACATATTTTTAATGTGTCAATGAGGCATATAAAAGACGTTTATGGATGTGTGGGGATCGTAGCTGTAGTCCCCAGAGAAGCGTAAAAAGTGTTACTCGTCGTTGAATCGTTTGTGTATGCTATTGCAGTTGAGGGGTTAAAGTAAAGTAAGGGAACTACTAAATCGTTGGAAAGTTTAGGAATCTAGGAGGGTCTTGTTTTCTTCAGTAATTACTTAGCCGTAACGGGTGTAGTTCTTTTAGTTTCTCATCCCGAACGTAAGCTTCGTCGTATAGGTACATACAATTATATATAGGCTCAATTAGGAATAATGGGGCCTTAGTAAAGTGCGTAAGCCATACATAAAGCACGAATGACTTACGTTTGAGAAATTGCATTCAGATCACCCTGCAGTTTTCTCCGGTTTCTAGTGTTTTGCCTCTTTTCACACACGTCAGCTACCTACGGGGAGCAATCCTTGGCGTCGTATGCATATGTGTATATCTGCATATTTATTTAGCTTTAGTAGAGTCAGACACGTGACTCGCAAGTTTCTTGACGTCGCGTTGCTGTAGCACTGAAATCGAAACCATGTATCTGATCTTTGCCATATAGTTACAAGGTGGGGCAGGGCGTTCTTAAACGAGACATCGGAATTAATTAGTGTCGCCGGAAGTAGAAGTGCTGCACAACGACAAAATGCGGTTAGAAATCTTTCTTCCTTGCGGGATACGGTGCATCCAAGACGAAGCAATCTCGGCTTTCCAATCCTCCAGACCCTCGGTACGGATCTCTTCGCCATACGACGCTCGGGACATGCGGGATTAAACATGTGGGACGTGGGTGTTGATAAGTAGGTTTTGGCCTTGGAATAACATCAAACGTTACTATGAAAACGGCCTTAACCAACTGAAATTTACACATCAGTTTATATTGGGATCGATTTGACTGATTTGCATCGAAATTTCAAATCACGACGCGTTTTCCGCCAGGTCGGATACCCGTTTTTAGAACTGGTAGAAACCGGGGCAGCAATCAGCCGAAGAAGACTGCGATAGCGTGATATCGTGATAATGAACTATTCTGATTGATCTGGCAGTTAGATGTCAACTCGAGAACCGTTCGTATTTACGGTGGTTGTTCAGAGGAGGTCAAAGTTGTCTCTTGAAAGAGTCACCTGAGTCATAAACGATTATTATAGCGGTCTGATGGATTGGTCGTGGTCTGTATGGGTCATATCAAAATCAATGATCCGTAGAAAAATAAGTAACGAAATGAATAAATAAATAAATAGTAAGAAATTATCGGGAATTACCATGTCGCAGTATAACCGTTAGAATCGCTAACCCGTAAACCGCATTCAAGACGAGAAACGCTGCATATATGCGTTCTCACGCACTATACCGCTCGGAGGAATGAATTCGTTGATTTAACCTGACCATTGGCTCCGATGATGCAATAGAACGTGCGCAGACTAAAGAGCTAAATGAAAAAGTAATTTTCTTAGGGTTTGAATGGCTGTCTGTAAAATAAAGAGAGCTGTTAATATACCTGGATGCGAGGTTCTTCAAATCTCTAAGTTCACCACCAAAATTTTGTCTTTGACCTCTGACGATTAGCAATAAGCGTCTTAGGTATTCAAGTACAGGAATTTTCTTTCTCTTTTATCATTTTGGTGTTACGTCGAGCACATGGAATGCGTAAGTCGCGATCGTGGTTAAACAAGATGACTATGCTGAGTCAGAAATAGTTGACGAGAAGGTATACTGTTGGTACTTGACCCCAGCATCCACCACCAACATTGGTGTTTGTAAGCTGCAGTTACAGTCAGAGTCTACCTTAGCCAAAGATTTGTTCGTGGATCCGGGTTGTCCTGTCCAATTAACTCCAGAGCTACAATTACAGGCCAGGTTTCACCGGAGATAATGCAAAAAAAAAGAATGAAGAAAGAAAGACAAAAATGGATTAGACAAAGCATCTATCTATCCATCGTGCGCAAGAGACTAGGGTGAATTTTTTTCTCCTTCTCTTTTCTAAATTTTATTCTTTTTTTATATACGTGTGCAACTGCACACCGTGGGTATGCGACTCGAGTACCGTTGCGGGTAATCTGTAGAGGAAGAGATGATCTCCTTGTCCCGTTTTTGCACTTGAAAATTATAACTCTGTTTTCCTACTATGTGATATTCTGCACTATGAAACATGCATTTACGTTCTTATGTACCATACTTCTGGCTAATTTATGAGTCGATATTTTTTTTATCTTCAGCTCGCACGGTAGGTGTATACTTCTCGATTTTAATGCATATTAATGAAATTTAACGGAGTTGAATAATTTTTATCCCGATCTTATATGCAAGTAAGTCATCTCATTCGAATGCATAACGCCTAAAAGTGTATACTTGTCTGTGTCTATACAGTTTATACGCATCTTGTTATTGAAAACCTAAACAAAGCAGGAACGCCGTACAACGGCTAACATAATATCGTTTTACGGAAAGCACGATAATACGACTGGCTATCAATTTATCAGAGCAACTGATTCTTGCCTGATATCTAATAGGCTTCCTAGAAATTCTAGGAGACTGGCTATCCTTGATATCACTTGGTTAGCCGATCCTGCGGTTACCCATTGAAAAGAATCTGCCTTTTACCCTGAAGCGTTTTGACGTAATAACTACCTCGTCTTGCTGAGCGTTAAATTATAACAATTATACATGCTACTAATTATAATCGTCACAGTATTTCTTACATCTTGGTGCAGGACGATTTTATACAATTTCTCAAAGTTTAATCAACTCTTCACTACGCATCCTTCGAAAGCTGCGACACTTAAGATTGATAAAAAATGATCACTACTAGAAAATGTGGACGTCATTCTCTCATTATTTACAAACGACAGGGCCACAGACGTCTTCCTGGTTCAGTGAGTACTTGTATACTATGGCGTTAAGTCTGGCGCCTTACGGTACACGTGGGGACTGACGTTTGATGGCTGTTGGAAGCTTTAAGCGCCGCGTATAGTTATAAGCTGCGAAGAAGCGCGCCGATTTGATTGGTATGCAAACGGCTTCATAACTCACTATGTCCAGGATCAGTAGTAAGCCGAAGAAGATGAGCCTGTCATGAGACCAGCTGGGCGGGTCCGCCATCTTTCGTTTCTAACGGAGATTTTCTAACATACGGTTAATAGACATCAAGGGCCATTTTTACTCGAGGTTACTCAAGGCAAGCTTTTAGTTTTTATCACCGTGATCGTTCGAGGTTTTTAGCATTTAACAATCTGATCGTCCCTTCGCCGATATGATAATTGAGTACAATCACATCATGAACAACGGTCCTCTTTATCTGCGATTGGATATTCACTGTGACCTCCGGCCGAAGCGTCGTATCTGAAATGCGAAAAACATACGCCTTTTTTGAAACTGAAAGCACGGAGAATTCCAAGAGATTTTCTTTGTCGATGGGTCTTCTTCTCGCCTGTCCACCGATACTCGATTCATAGTGATAAAACAACGGACCTTTTGCGATCGTTTGGTCCCAGACCAGGGTGGCGGTGGGAGATTGAGACTCGTGGAAGATAGGTCAGCTTCCCACGCGGTACACCTTCACCGGGTGCACGTATATACGTGTATATGGTATGTGCATACGTATATATATATATATCTAAGTATATATAGCTAGGCTGTTCTTCTTATCCGTTCAGTGCACTGTTCGTATACAGAGGTAGGTAGGTAGGTAGGTAGGTACTATAAGTTTAGCCTTTATGGTACATAGGAGTCCTACGTTTCTATATTGCCAGGGTCCTCGTAAAGAACCAATTATTGCGCCGGCGTCGACATCCATGTTGTCGTTGCGTCACGATCCGGTAAATTCCAAGATTATGGGGTTGTGCAGAAACGTCGAGATACTCGGTACCGTCCTGACCCACTCCCGTATAGGGAGGTCGAAGGCCCCGACCGCGGGTACAATCGGGCTTAATGGCTCGCCATTTATTTTACGAGATGTTCAGGACGCGAAGTCCCGCTCAAAGCTTGGTTGGGTACTACATCCTCTTTGCCTTTGACTGCTGTTCTTGTGTAGGCGATGATGGCACCCCGTCGACGACGGAAGGTCGCCTATATACGGTTCACCATGACAAAGATTAGATTCGCTGACCGTTATTCGCGATCAAGCGTGTCCGAGGAAGATACTATAAAAAAAAATTCTGAGAAGTGTTCCTCATTTTACTTCCAATGAGGAATTTCACGCGTGCATATGGTATATATCGGCGACCTGTATATATTGTGATTTATGTATTTATTTTAATGCAGGCATGATATATCACAGAGGATTACATATTATGAAATATGGTTGTATGTACGGGTGATATTAAATATTGACAAACAACGTAACAGATGTTCGTTCAAAAGTAACGGAAATCGATCGGATTGGTTTTTAAATCGTAGCGACAAACTCATTTGAAGATTATATATTGTGAAAGTTTCGACCTAAGTTCAAAGCCTCGAAATTTCACCCCTGTTTCATTGTTATGTAGAACCGGACTGTTGAGTCTGGTTTATTAGCAGACGAAGTTCCGATCGATGGTAATCAGATTCTGAAATCTCGCTAGACCATCATCTAATTTTAAGCGAACCGCGAAGAGTGGATCGCTTTGCCGTTCCTGATATTCTGCGTAATTCACCTCTCTCATCGGTATAATTCACTCGCGCATCGGATACAGGCGTTAGTAATAAATTTCCGTGAATAATTGAGACTGAAAATCGATCTTCAACTTCTTCATGCACCGTATCCATAAAACTTAGTGTGCATATCATCCGTGCACGAATATGTTATATATTTATAACTATTAGTCATATAATGTATCCATACTCGCCTATATAATTACGAAACCAAAATTGTTAGCTGAAAGATCGACTTTCCGCACGTTTCGAATTGACATTTGAGGCTCGAGATCTAAAGTTTGACACCATCTAACGACTGTCATGATTCTAGGTGAGTGCAAAATTTGAAGAAAAGGTAAGAAATGATCAGAGTGATCGAAATTACTTCTTCTCTTAGAGTTTGAACTGATTAAGAGAGGGTCAAGGATGCAAAGATCGAAGGGTAAATTGCGCACTGCATGTCGGCAAGGAATGGAAAGAATCTGGACCAATGTAGACAGAATGAGTCTTTGTTTTCGGGATCGTTAGTCGCGACCTGATGCCTGCTGCTGCAATCGTGAGAAATTTAACTGCCCTGCAATTCGGATCATTTCACCGAGCACTAAAAGTAGATCGTCGGACGGTATCCGCCTTGTTATTATATCCGTGTGGTTTCACGTCAAAAATGTTTGTACTCATTTTTCGCGAAATTAAGGAATTAAATTCGACGAAGAAGCTCATTTTTATGGACCGTGATAACAGGCTTCGAATATACTGACCAAACCGGGAATAAGACAATATTCCGGTGCTACTGATCGAGGTAGAATTTAAGAAAATTCGTCGCAGTTTCTCTCGGTGTGGATGCGACCGCGACACGGTTGTCCAAGACTGAGTCAAGTTCAGGTATAGCTGAAATGGGACGTGAGACGGCAAACTTCGTGGATTATTCTTTGTCATTTAGATAACGGTGTCTCACGGCTGCGACTGTCGATTCTTTGACCCGAAAGTAAAAAGTAAGCTTGCTGACAGCAGCTATGACTATTACGCGTCCACCACAGTATAGAAGGTCCTGCATTTCCATCTATCGCTAGAACAAGTTGACTTCGAACCAAACTCGGATACCTGATAAAAACCCATAAATATTCATCGCTTCTCTGATAGAATCTCAGGAATAATTTTCTGCAAGCTTATATCTAATGAGCGTGGACATTAAATTTGTAATTATATAGTAATTTGCTATCCGAGCAATGTTTGACAGCATTTCTCAGAGACGTTTTAATATAGGCAGGCTCTCGTTTCAGACGCGAAATTTTTCTGCCATAGTGACGATCCTTGAATTCTTAAGTCTTGTCAGCCAACCACACACCATTCATCTCTCTAAGGCGAAGAGACACGAGACAAGAATATATCTGCGTGCCTGAATTCAGCTATTAGTTTGCCGCCTCGGCACTCCCTTTAGATAAGATACACCGGCGGCTCTTCGAGAGGCGAGAGCGTTCTCTTTAATGCGGTTAATTTAACGTTAAAAGACAGAAGTGTTCCACTTAAATACGCGTACTTCAGGATACCCATCGAATCCAATGACGTTTGATGTTCCGTACAAAGTGCATCCTGATTTCCGAAGTGCAGGAAAACTGGAGAGTATAAATTTCGAGCAATGGTAATACGCCAGAGCTTTGATTTGTGAGCAACGTAGGTACTACTGCATGCAGCTGCGAATCTAAGTCTTGAGATTCTTCGTTTTGAGTATCCGCCAAAAGAACCTGTTGCAGTTACCGACTTTCAGACTGGCAATTAGATACACTACAGTATAAATAGCCGCCTGTACAGGAAGTAAGAGTAAGTAATGCACGGGTTGCTCGACACCCTCAGGGAGCTAAACCAAGTGGATGAGATTAGACGCAAGCATAAGAATGGACAGAAATATTATCATTATAAATTCGATCGGTCGAAGTTAATCTTGAACAACTATTTTCTGCTTCTAATGCGAGTCTAGAACTGCAGAAGATATCTCTGGACTCTGATATTGTTACATACCAACAGCAACATGCATAGGAATTGGAAGTGGAAGTGCACGTCAGGCGCATGCGCGTATTTGCTTCTGCACAAACACCATCGTCATTAATGAACGCACAGCGTGGCTTTTGTATACGAAACTGCAGATATCAACATCATCAGATAATATCATATCCTACAGCCTGAGGCGGCAGAGGTCGATATTGTATTATATACCTAATGCAGTGTAGTTGGTAGTGTCCAGTCCAGAGCACAGGACCAATGTGTGCAATTTACTTGTTAATTTAGTGCTAAAAACACTTTACATCATAAGCAATTCAGGATACGCACGTACATTTATATTGTGCAGTTGGATATAGGATAGGTACTGATTGCGTGCACGATGCAGGGAAGTAATTAACGTTCTTTGTCTCTTTACCGCCTGCACCTTGTTCGCACAAAACCTTTACAAGGGCACATTGACCTCGATAACTGTATACGGCATATACGGCAACCATTCCATAGAACCAGAGGGCATGCCTAACGAACTGAAGATGTTGACAATGAAAGCTGAGAATGCGGTAGGTTATCTTGACTCTCGAAGCTGCAGGCGGAGTAGGCGGAGCAGTTTGCATACCTGTAGCTATAATATTCTACGAGTCGTGTTGTAGATACTATGACTAAACTAGTAACGCATAATACATGTCGGTTGTACAACTGTCCTGAAATGTTCTACGTATAGTTTCTGCGATAGTACGTATCTATATGTTGTAACGTTTTATACCTAGAAATGCGTTCAGAACCGTAAGAGTGGATCGTTTTACACGGAAATATTGCGCTGCAGTAGGTATATTATACTGGCAATTTTCTTCTTCTTCACGCATCACTTACTGAACGATGATAGTCGTCTGATAGTTGATAGTTGATAGTTGATTGCTTGGCTCACGTTGCGTTTCAATGTAATTTAAAACCCTAAGCGAAAACTTGGGGTTAAAATCTTGATTAACATAAGTTTTTACGTTATCCGTGTTACAGTTACGACACTCCTCCGTACGTTCTCGACAGTATACAAGCTGTCTGTGTATATAGCAGACGGTATAAAGTCAATCTTCCCTCTTTAGAGGGAAGGATCGGTTTCGTATGCAGGGGCATATAATACGTAGAATTGATCTGATATTTGCAATTCCACAGAAGGATATAAAGTCTACATACACGCCAGGGCTACAGATAATACTTCTCTCAATAAACGATAAGTTTATTCGAGCAATTTAATAAACGGTACCGATTACCACGTGTAGATGAACTCGGTTGTGGGAGTCGCTGTATAAGATCACGTCCCGGCTTGATGTTTCAGGGTAATCGTAGGATCTGATTGAAGTGTCTAGTCTAGGTAGTGGCATTTAGTAATGATTCGTTCTCCTCTACTCCCAGGGTATGTCAATTCCGTGTAGTTAAAAATCCTCCAGATTCGTTTATTTTCACTTATGTATAGTATAACGAGAGAAATCTCCGTGTTCTTTGATGGATTCAGAGGCGAGAGATACTCAGTTTTACGAGCCGGCCACATAAGACAGTCCAAGTAATTAATTTTCAAAAAATTTTCACATGTCTCTAGGATCTAAGCTCATTCCTATCTCAAGTCCGTGACCGGAAGTTGCGGGTATATCGTCGATTAGGACACGAATGGAATGACTATAATTTCCGATGGATCAAAGAGACCGGCTTTATTAATTGATATTTTGATTAGCCACCCAAGTAGCTCAATACGTCCGTCCCCCAAGCTGTCTGCATGTATACCTACACGTTGCGTGGGCGTTTTAGTTCAGAATATAACTGACGGTGGGAATCTCTTCGAGATAACATAACAGCTAATAATAATTTCTTTGTCAATTCTCCACACCCGCGCGCATCTAGCGTACACGAACGCGCAAGTTCGTATTCAGTGCAGCACGAGCTGTTTACTACTTTCGCAATGAGATTGCGGAAATTTGAATATAATTGAGAGATAAATTATCGCCCGATCGAAACTTTGCGTATAATCCAAGCTCGCTTGTCCGACTCATATAACTCTAAGATATCTGATAGTGGAAACAACATTGTACCAGTATTGTACTGCGAAGGGAAACCTTGAGAATAAAATTTTTCACCAGCTGAGTAATATTTCGATTTCTATCCCCCGCATAGAAAGTTTTCCCGTTATTTTATACCGTAATTAAATAATTGCAGTCACGAGTTTATTTGATCGTTAAAGCCGTATGGTATAGACAAATTGACGCGATCTGCGACGTATAATTGACGGCAATATGCGTACAAGCATAGTCGTAGAAACGTCTTCACTCCGATTTATCACTATCAACTAATTGATTATCCAAGTCTCGTCTGTTTCCATTTTACGTTTACGCTTACGTTCACGTTTACGTTTACGTTCACGTTTACGTTCACGTTACTGCACCGCGTCCGTCGTACGCGTTGTTTGATTTTCAATAGACAACGGACTACCTTACATCGACATTATCCGGTCTACGGAGATACACGCGTTGCAGTATATTACACGTGGCAGTAAACGTGCGTGTGTCCGACCCCAGTCTATCCTTCATTAGCTTGATGGATAATTAATTACCGAATCTTTACGCATCGCGTGGCAGATAATCACGCTCAAATTTATCGTCGGTTATAGGTGTGTATTAGCTGCTATGATTATAATAACCTAAGTGAAGTTCACGTTATAAATTTTTCAACTTTCTCAATGATTTTTACTTAGCAACTTGAGAAAATCGAAAGCTAATTGCAGCGACCGTGGATGAAAGTGATATGATTAAAAAAAAAAAAAAAAAAAAAAAAAAAACCAACCTTTGAATCGATCCTTGCTTTTTATAAATAAGGAAGCAAGACGTGTGGCCTAGTAATTTCTGTGTAGTTAACACAGAGTTACGTAGTTCATCGTGCACTATGCAAACATAATATATATTTATACATATATATGTGAAAAGTGGATTTATCTTCCTACGTGACGACGCATGGGGAAAGGTGCGTGTTGGATCAAGAGTAAGTAGTTTTTTACCATACTCATCTATACGAGGTTAACTGGAACGTGCAGCCTGCGCCCAGACCATTTAAAATCAATTTCCAGTTCTTATCAACTTTTCAAATAGCGGCATGCGTTATTATATCTTGCCCTCGTTTACACTTCGCGTGATATTTGCGTCATATCAGTTTACGCAATCATTCTGATATTGTGTTTCCTGCTCCAGACCGGAAGACTGGTCATCAATATCTTTATTGAAACAATAACAGGCAATAAGGAGCCAAGGTTGATCTTATCAAATTATATGATAGTCCTTTATAACCGAACTTCAGAGTATGTGACACTTTGTTTGAAAACTTTCGCATCTTCCCTATAAATTCAACAAGTTTTGGCAGAACAATGAAGACGAAGTGATGCAATGGGAAGTTATAAAGAATGATTTCACAACGAATTTTTACCATTTGGCTGAACGTTTTTGGTGAAAAATTTCACTCGCTAAATACCGGATATTTACAAAACATATAACTTTGAGAGGTTCTCGCTTTTTTGAACAATCATACCGCTGATTATCCGAATTGTTTATCACCTCCGTAAAGCCTAATGTCTATAAAACGTCGCTTCATGTTCTACCATTTCGAATAATTGAGTAATTGTGATGGTTTCGAGTCTACGGTTGTGGGGAATCCGATTAGAGATTTTAGATGAGCGGTTATCGGCGGTTATCGAAAACGTCGGAAAAAATCTGACGAGAAACGCCCTGCCTTAACGTTTCGACGCCGAACGCCGCAGCGACCTACTTGTCACGATCCGCGGACCTGAGCACTCGCCACCGATCTCGTATGCTAATTTATCGCCGGTATTATAAGACGACGGTATGTTAATACGCCATTGTTTAGTCACAATCAAAAGTATGTATGAGTATAAGCTTCCGTTTCTTGTGATATACTACAGCGGCAGGTCGGCACCTAAATGATAATTTGTATATTTAAGTGACAGCTGCCATATCTGTAAATATATCGCAATTGTTGATTTTCTATTGACGAAATTCTAGTACGAGTTTAGAAACGAGAATGAAATTTACGTCGTAATTATACCCTGCGTAAGAATAGGTTTAGGGACAAGGATCGGTCATCGGTGCCGAGTCCGTTAGAATTCTACAGTTACAACGGGAAGAAGATATATTTATGCAGATGAGATTCGCCCATTCTTAATCCGTGAACGGTGCGCGCTTAAGGGCCGAGGTTAAACATCTCGGAAATATTCTTGCCTATAGGGTATAGTGCATCTCGTTATAGAGAATAAGCCACGCGTTTTTTTTATATGCCCGCTAAAACTCGTGGGCCTTACGTATAACGACATGATTTCCGTCTAGTTGGATCTCGGAGTCGCCTCGGCCCCATAGAATTTCCTCAATGGCAAGTTGGCACACATCTGCCAACGGGCGATAGTAAATCGTCGATGTAGATTGTAAGCAGGAGATACCGGACTTCGGCCATTAAGCATTGGGATAAGCACAATTAAGAAGATCCTCCGCTGTCGGTTGTCCGATCACCGTCGATGTCTGCGAACCTAAGTTGTACCTGTCTTACATATATGCTTGTTTTCGCGATACTCAAAAATTAAGATCAATACAAATATATATATACACAATACGTATACATATAGGTATAAAGCTCCATATTTAACGTGCATATATATATATATATATATATATATATATATATATATATATATAGGCATTCAAGCGGAACAACTTTTGCCTAGAAGTTAGAGACTCGATTGCAGACTTGTGTTTGACGTTTGCGAAGATTTATTGACGCTAATCGCTGAGTTCGGTATCGGATTTAATATCTACGTTGATGAAATACGGAGTGGGGTATACAGCAGCGTTCGCATCGCGTATATGGTCTATATAACGGATAAGAAATTCAGCAATCATTAATAAATAATAAAATAATAAAGACTTCAGTTCACTTCTGTCGACACTCGATACGTCGCAAGAATCTAAAGCCTGTGTCTATTCGAGTAGTAAATTCGTTGAAACCACGTAATGAATCATTCGTATACGCGACCGCGAAGCCACCGGAAGTTAATCGAGTATATACAGAAATCCAGGCATATGTGTGATTAGATTTCTTGTATTTAGTTATATAGACGATATAGGTGCAGTAAGATTGTCGGAATACGATACCCAATCAGTTAGCAATACTTGAACGTAGTACATATCTCATCAGGCTGGCGAAATATTCAGCCAGATAGAACAATGCTGACGATTGTTTTACGCGCCTATATACATTTTCGAATCTCTTATACATCTGATTACACGCGATTTATAGATTCAAAAATTCGTTACGATCCGTACGATCGTTATTTGGCAATCAATTCTGGTTTACTCGGGCGTGTCATTACCGTTTGATTCATGGATTGATAACTCGATCGTATAAAAGTCTATTGAAATAGCTGAGCACGTGAAATGGTAACGTTATATATCACAGGCGACTCTGAATCCAAGGTCATTGATTTTTAGGTATATCCGCGGAGGTCATATTCATTTTTTTTGAATAATATCCTCTTCCTGATAAGCGATATATGTCGTCTGCACGCGACCGTTGCCGTCGCTGCAACCTAGGTTTACACTCGTGTAGAGTGCATTACTGAATTAAAAAAAAAAAAAATAGATAAGTTATTTTTATGGTGGCACGCGTCAAATATTACCGAATCACACGCCACATTACATCCGATTTTATTGTTAGTTAATATAACTTCGCGTGTTCAGCTTAGTAATACTTTACGTGATGCTCTATGGTGAGGAGAAACTACATAATATCGGGGCTCGAAGTTCCATCTTTACATTCGTGACATATTTTTTTTTCAGAAACAGGAAATACGGAACTGATACAGATGATAGAAAAGATCGACAAATCGGACGTTTTCTATCTATAGTTTTTCATCAAATTGTTTTTTTCTCATTTTTCAACATGTTGACATGTTTGTTTCATACATTACATCGCGAGTAAGTTTAACTACTTCCCCTATCGTTAATTTATCTTCAATAATTTTCCTCGGTCTATAATTAATATCAGCGATTTTTTTCTTAACGAGCACCAGGTTCACGTCTGAAATTAACACGTACGTAAATTAGAGACCTTCTCTTTGAAGGGATCTCGCGAACATATACACGCCTAGTAAATCTAGCTCACCGCATATCTGTGGTGACCACGATCTGGCCACTGTGAATCTGTGTTGTATCCGTGACTTCTATACAATCGGATACGTAAATGTAATAAAAATCGGCTGCCCCTCTCCAAGCATGTTAATACAGTCATTGAAACGCATTATCTATATCAACGAACTGAGTATATATACTTAAAAGTTTTTACGAGCCGTGGATGAGTAATAACAGTAACATACCTGTAATTTACTAAAAAATCTCGAGTACTTTGTTCCATAACGTGTATAAAGCGGTAAAAAAAATGAATGGCAAGGTAATAAATACACTGGCTTATGATTGCTACCGATCAATTATGCCATTTCATTATTTATGTTTTAGAGAGTCTAGGTGAGCGTTAAATTCAACGAGTAAATTCAACTCAACTGCATTTGTAGTTTACTATTAAGTTGTATTCAAGAACACGCGGCGGCAGTAATAATTGATAACTCCTATTATCAAACGTTGGTAAACACCGTAGATGCAAATGACCTACGACTGATTTAAACATGTATGAGATATGTAAATTTCACTATGTACATTGTACATACCTACTGTATATCATGATTCAATCGATAAATGCAGCGAGAGAGAAGGTTTCACGGTTACGATATGAAGATGCCGACATTTATTTCCGATTCATTATTAACGGTTGGTCAAACGTATATTGGATACCCGATACACACATGTACCTAGTAGAATAGATGCCCGAGCCGTGTGTATGGATTATTATGTAAAACGTACGTTATTGAACCAATGGTGATGGGTGTAGCCATACCATGCGTCCCGTAATATCATGATTACATACATGTAAACTACGTTTCGCATAGAGGTAAACACTGTTTACCAAAGAGTCAAGAAAGATCATGAACACGATAAACGTTTAATTTGCTGACACATTTCAGAGGCTAGGAAATGTCGCGAGTGTCGTATCGAGCCTTGAGAACGCGTTCATATCTTCACTCGTAAGGCAAGGTGTGGTATAAACATAGTGTTCAAAAAAACAAATTTTCGACGTGCAGATATTCGCGAATGAAATTTGTATTCGCCGGTATGACACGCCTATACAATCAGACAGATTATCTGAACACATTATATACATATACAGTATACAGAGCTTGGCATCACACGTGCTACACACCTAAATGTGCTGTGCGATTGACACGTGGATATACGTACCTATGAGTATTTCATTGCTATTGTAGGCAAGAGTATTATCTGTCAGCAGGAAATGGTTTATTCAAATCGAGACTCGATAAACGTTGCTGTGGATGTGCGGAAGAGAATGCGGTCTACACCTGCTTCAGCCAATTTGATTCTTTGGCTTTGCTGCGAAAAATTGGCTCAATTTTTATCTATAAAAAGGAAATAGTTTAGCTTGTGATATTTTACGCCGTAACTATAATAAACGCGGTATTGAAATGCTCAACTGTGTAGCTTTCAACGCCGCTAATTATCATATACCTTAATTGCCTGACGTGCTTCGGTAGCTGGACTATACTCGAATTGCCACAAGGCAAGCATTGCAACATTCGCTAAATTATCCAATCCAACCTAGGTAATTACTAGTCAACTACTACTACTGTGCCGGTAAATTGATAATTGACTTTCAATTTTTCAATGAAATATTTATTATCCGTCTTCAAAGCTGTATCATAGATTCGAACCCCGTTCTTATAATTCAGGTATTTCCAGTCCTGCGGTAAATTTTTTTTTAAAATTCAACAACTTGTTCACAATTTTATATAGAGAACGATAAAAGCCTGTATAGTATTCTCAGAAATTGAATATTCCGATTGGTTTGGATTTTCACATAGATCGTTTATATTTTCCTGCAGGCCTGCGGCGGAGATCCTTTTTTCGATTTCGTTTGACGTGATGAAATGTATGGACTAAAATAAGTCCCCACTAATTATAAATGCACCCTAAGGCGTGGTGTGCACACATTACACACTCTCCCGTACAGTATTACGCTCTCTCCTTCCGCCGGTGAGCTTTTTTTTCTTTTTTTTTTTTTATCCCCAGTTGCCCACGATTAGTTTCCATCTCACGGAATCCGAACAACTTTATGAGACATGTGTAACTCCCATGTAGGTATATATTCTTTGACTCTAAACTATATAGTTACTATGAGGATGATTTCAAAACTGGTACCTATGTTCATCTTCCCTTAAGCTTTCGCTGCTCTTTTAAAGGACGGACTATTTTTGGGTGAATTGTTTGTCAGTCAAAGTCGATGAAGAGATTAAGAGGAACACACGTCGGTAAATATACACGATTCTATGACAGGTAGCAATTATCTTAAACTGTGTAAATTATTGTGCCACACGCAAGAACACGCCTCACATAAAAGAAAAAGAAAAAAAAAAAATACAAAAAACGCGTGAAATTCATTTAGCTCAATTTTCCAGTCGTAGACTAGAGACCTAAATTGAGTCATGCTACAGACTTCCATATCTGACAATAATCTGAGCTACAGTCCGAAAATAATATTCGTAATTATAAAAAGCTTCGTTACTTTATCCCATCGAAAATAATAACCATAAGTTCAACTTAACTGTACGATGAACTTTATTGGGCGAGGCTTAGAGTTGTTTACCCATTCACCCATTCACCCGCTAGCGTTATAATGGTGTATTTATTCATTATTACATAAAAACATAAGAACAATTAAGTTACGATGATTATAATCGGTGTGGGAAGCCCACGAACTCCGTACCCATTAATTGTAATAACTTAGTGTGGCGGTTTACCATCGTAATTCTTAAATATATGTACGTTATATGTATTCATGTGGATAGAAATAAATACATCCTACCTAAAATATACATTATACAAATACATAGATGTACGAGGTACTTGCGAACAACTGTTTAAGCTTGCATTTAGCACGAATGCCTTACAATTACACAATCCCTCTCTTAGACTAGTCAGAGGCTGACGGATGTACAGAGGTACAATTGTGTAGGAAATTTGGTCGGTCGTTGATTTGTTAACTGCAACGTTATAGAGAGGTGTGAATTATTTGATTATACTTAATTTCTGTTCCTTGGATTCCGTTCATGTAATATTTTTCCATTCTGATTTGTATAGGTATGTCTGTTACAGCATTATAATTGCACACGTTCATATCTGTATGATAAAGGAGACTATCTATTGGGTAAGCACACGGAACTAGGAAGACATAAGAACTCTGACATTTGTATAATCTAATCTTTACTATAAGAACACGATAGTATGTGCACGAACTTACTGGAAGACTACGAAGCTCAATTTATGTATAGAATTAATTCTCCTTGGGGCTTGAGCATACTAGATATATAATTATCACCACGTTGTGACTCAGAGTCCGTTTCCGGCGCTAAAAAATAAATCTAAAAGATTGACGATACGATATATGGGTTTTTTTTTTTTTTTTTTTTTTTCTACATTAGGTAAAAGTTAGTGAACCGTGGTGCAGCCGCAACGAAGCGAAGTAGAAAAGAGGATCCATGTAGACAGCTGCTGAAACCGTGGCCAATATTAAATTAGAACTTAAACAAATTGAAAGATGGAAAGTAAGAAAGTATACCCATGTTCGACATCCCGTTGCAGGATACCGAGCATTGTATCCACGTGAATATCTGCTGATCCTAAGTTGTAGCCTGATTGAATCAAAGCCTCTGGAATGTTTTATTTTATTTTATTTTATTTTTTATAACGATGCAGAATAGTCCTGCGATTCCAATGAAATTTTTTTATTTCTATCTTACGAGGAGGACCGACTGCCATTCAAGGCTAGGTACTCTTTCAATAGTTCTTTACGATTGTGTGTAGTAGATGAATTTCTCTAATATACCTATATTGTGATTCGCTATCGAACAATTCAATTTATTTTCCCTTTCTGCGGGGTGCTTTCTTTTGCGTGTATTATAGCTTTCACTCTTGCTAAATATCTGACCTATGGGAATTGCACCGTGTTTCACGTGTAATTTATTCAAGTTGTATATATGCATCTGGATTGATTCTGAAATATCGCGATAAATCGATGCAATTTATTATCGACGACGTAGTTGATGACTGCATTCACTGCAAAACGATTTACAAAAATATATTATACGCAGGTACGTTACTTTATCACATAAAAATGTATTTATCGCTCATCAATGGCCATACGAAAGTCTCATTCTTTGAAACGTTCCATTAACAGATCGCGCGACATCGGGATATAATGGTAATATCTCTCGAGCTGCATGTCGCTATTAGAGCCGGCTTACTTACATCGACGTATGTACCTATACCTATAACGTAAGCCATTGATAAAAAATTATTCCAAGAGAGTACATAATGTAATGCCGAGGATAAAACGTGGACCGTCGCAAAGAAGTTTCGACGGTTTCATTCCGCGGCTAGAAAATGTCTTTTCTATTTAAATCTTGAATAGAAAAGTTATTCCTCGTGTAGTTGGTAT
Source organism: Tenthredo scrophulariae (assembly GCA_963978835.1). NCBI lineage: Eukaryota > Metazoa > Arthropoda > Insecta > Hymenoptera > Tenthredinidae > Tenthredo > Tenthredo scrophulariae. The sequence continues at coordinate 9,919,063 of OZ022227.1, forward strand.
ATAGAAGTTGGGCCACGTACGCGTCACCTCCCACCAATTTTCCTTTTTCTTCTTCTTCTTCTTATTTTTTTTTTTTATTTTTCTCTTATATAGCGACACTCTAAGCATGCAAGCCGAAGAGACCACCTTCAGTATAAGTCACGTGATTCCAAGGCACATATGTATATGTGTTACCGCAGCAGCAGTAGGTACCAGATACATTTCCTTCCGTAGTTCCTCCGAGCCTTAGCTCTTCAAGTCGATGTGTTATACGTCTGACTTGCTTGCTCTTTGTGCCACATCACGTGAATAGAACTTATGTAAAACTCCTTGCTTCCTGGACCAAGCGATGCTGTTTGTCTTTTATGGCTTATCCCTCGGGAAAGAAATCTCTCCATAAGCACGCCCCGGTGTTTTGATAAATTCGCTTCATTACATCGCGTAGTTATTAACCCATTATACGCTCGTCACGGCAATACTTTAGTTCTTTAAGCACGTCCGAGAAGTAACTAATCGTGAGTATAAGGGTCAATCTTTTATTCAATTCGATTCAAATGGTCTCTATAGTTTCCTGCCTTTCTGTTCCTCCTGCTACTGCTGCTGTTGCTGCTGTGGGAGTGTGCAGCTAAATGTCGATGGGCCTTCTTTAGAACGTTTCATCACACATAGGAGACCACGTGTTCTTCTTCTCTCCAAGGAAAGCGAGATACTGAGAAAAAGAGAGAGAAAAAGAGAGAAAGATAGGGAGGGAGGAGGTTTAACGGGTTAAGTGATCTGCGAGGCTTGGCCAGCATGTTCAAATTCAACCGTCATTCGACGCCGCGCCTACAGATATAATTTCCCGACTACGGTGAGCAGCGTCGCGACGTCGTGGTTCTGCCATTTATGATGTTTCATTGACAGAAACGAAAAAAAAAAAGAAAAACGAAAAAAAGAACAGTACTGTTTGTTGTTTCTCGTGTGTGAGTGTCGTGCAGTGTGAAGATCGGAAAAAGGAAGTAAGATCCGGAAAAAGTGCAAGTGATTGATCGCTCGAGGCAAATTTTGTGGTTTACCGATTAGACGACCGGTAAGCGTTGCCAACGTCGTTTGGTACGTGAATATTTTCTTTTCCAATTCTATACAGAAAAGTAAATACATTTTTTGAGTAACATTTATGCCAACGGATGGATACCTGTTCGTTGCTATTGAATCAACCGCAATGATTCAACCGTTCGTTCTTCAAATGGTATACAGTGATTCATTTTGTTTGAAGAGTTTCTCACCGCTGCGCAACAGGCATGTCAAGTGAAAATTAGAAATACGATTAAAGAATCTCAACGATTTCCATCACTCATGAACATTTTATTACGATCAGATCAGTCTGTGCCTTTCTTTACGTATAAAATCGAATGTTTCAGCTCATCTTCTTCAGCGAGTCTATGGTCTTGTTTAGTATATTAATCCGTTGAAAATTGCTACGCGATGAAATCATTCCACTCTAGGGTATGGAGTCGAACGGCATGAGCCCGACGCCTAAGGTTGAGTCTTGATAGGACAGAAGATCTACAACCACTCCAACATCGACGTAATATATATTAGTCCACAGTCCACGTGTAGCGCACATGCTGCTATAAAGTCCGCGGGGATATTCGACATTCGAAAGATTTACGGTGATCTGTGACACGATGTGACCAAAGACTGTGACAATACCTACGTCAGATCTTTTTGCCAATTGCATTAGTAGAGTTTGCGCTTTACTCCAAAATGCAAACTCCAATTTCCGACGTGTGCATGGATCTTCGATGGTTATTAATTTCGGACGAAGGTACATGACATTTGACCCTTGAAACGTGTGTCTGGACCATGTGTGCTCTCCGTATAAAGTTTCCGGACTTCCTGCATATAGTTTCGTTAATATTTTCAATCGGTAGATATATGCGAGTTGCAGTCGTTGGGGGCGTCGTGTCGGGGATATGTTGACGCAGGTGCGTCACCGAGACACACGGATCACGGGATCACGTGACTCACGTGTGTCACGTGACCGTTCACGCATTCTCATACGCCGGATAATCGTATTTCTTTTTCATAGCGTAATATAATGTAGGTATAAAGTAACCGCGTTTGTCACGGTAGATAGAAAAAAAAAAAAAAAGGAAAAATAAATAAAAACGAACCGAGGCATGCCTCGCTTTATGCAGGCCCTTTTTTCTTATCTTTGCGTGTTTATTCAACGGTTAAAATTTATAGGGATATCACGGCCTCGCTTATTCCTTACCGATGGCGATAATACGACGTCGCAAACTATACGAAACTAAAAAATACAAGGCATATATTCGTATAGGCAAGATGCTCTCGCAACAAAATTGTTCAACATTTTTGCCATAAAATAAGGACCGATCTCTGCCTCAAGCCATTTACTATTCAATACACGATTTTCGTTACGACCTGCACGTGCAAAATCGAGATTATACCTACGTGCGATCGGGGAAAACCCCGAGATTGAATTTCACTGTGCGAAGTACCGACTTGTTCGGTAAATAAAATACGTTTTATTCGAAAACGCAGTTCGATACCTGAAGTTATTCCCTTGCGTGTCTAGCCGAATCATGGATCGGCGTAGAAAATCGTCTAAATTGGATACCTTGTGTGACGGAGCCTTAGGCGAGTCCGTAGGGCAGGTATTAAGACTTATATAACATACTGCACCGTGAAGACATTTTTCCATTCAATAAAACGTAAACGTAAAGTATCCGCGGAACGGTTCACTTTTCCTGAAATCTAAACATTTCACGGTTTATCTATCTAATCGGGATGAGATGGAATATATTATTTGATTAAAAACTGGATCATTGACGTTTGAAAATGATTTTGATTTTAAAATGCGAGAGTTAATATGCTCAGCAATGTAACTATCGCAGAATAATATCAACGTGATTATAATTCACGTCAATTTACCTGCAAAAATTTTTCGCCTTCTTTCACCAGTGGACATATTCGATCGATATCAATGGGGCCCCCAGTATATATCGATCGAAGAAAGCGGATCGGCGAGATCAGAGATTGGCGTTTGCGATAACGAAACTATTACTTATTTCCCTAACATTTGGATCGCTTCGCCGGGTATAAAGTCTCGATAGCCAATGAACTGGACACGCCTAAAATCCTATTTGAGACTGGATTTCCACCCAAGTGAAATGAGGCCTTCTATTTTTTCAATAATATTTATATATTTATTTATTTTTATCAAAAATCATAGAATTCTAATCTTCGAATTTATATTCATATTCTAGTAGCTGACAAAATGCTACATTTGTACGGTAGTTTATGTTCGTCAATTGTTTCGTACAGGCATACATTAAACGAAGGTACGTTTGACGCCTACGACCGAGCGTTAAACGAACTGCGAGCACGCCTTTCTTTGACGTTCAGAGTCGTTTGCTTTCGTGGTACGCCTACGCCTTTTATACTTTTCGATGTCTCAACTCCAAATCTATCATTTCTCTATTCGGCAAGTACATGGGTGTATAGATAGCTGCATATCATGGGTTTATAATTTATATATTTATTTATATATACGTCGTAGTTTCTTAGACGATAGAATCTCGTTCCTATTATAACGGTTTATCACCACGTGTATCTATATATTTAGAAGCAGTTATTCTTTTAACGAGTACATTGTCCGCGTGTGGGAAATCGGTAGTATTGTTTTATCATGTGATTTAGTTAGTTGTACGGGAGGATGAGGCCGTTCAGACGTATCGGACTCCTATAGAACCGTCCGCGCTGTTCACCAATCGTTGATAAATCTGAAATACCTGTGGACTTGTCATTCGAATTGGTTTTTGCTTTTCTAAAAATCAGCCTGAAATCGGAACCTTCAATTTTAACTTGATGCGAAATTCATTCTATGTTTGGAGTAAAATTATAACCGCATAGCCATCTGAATTACAAATTTTTAACCGTCACGTATCTTACCCACGAAACAACGAGCTGATCCCTTCAAGATTTCATGGCGTTAAGTTTCCTGGGTTGAAGGCCAGAGCTATATTAGAGCGACGGATTAAATAAATTTTATATACATTTATAATTATTCGTTAATTTACGACTGAATTTTTAGCTCGATGATTTACACCCCGGATATGCGTACGATTTATGCCTCACCTTGATTTGTCACTTTAAGGAAAACCAGCTCAAACCGCGACTTGATAATTAAACAATTCAACTTTGTAATTAGGTTGAGAATGGATCGCGTCGCGTTCACAACATTTTTTGATTAGGTGTAAATAGTTAATAGTAGGTGACCACGTTTCCTCGTTTAACACTGGCGAGTTTCTTCTGACTCTAATCGCTAACTAGATCCGCGAGAAGACGCGTTGGATCGCGGCCACATCCTATTATTCTACGTGCGTTGACTGGAATGGATTTATACTATATCGCGTAACAACAATTAATACAGTCTGTTAGTTTGTGTTCCGTGAGAGATATCAGCCGCATATCTAATCTCTAGCTTTCGATTATACCCGCGAAATTTTTTCGTGACATGCTCGCGTGGGATTCTATTAAGTCACCGAAAATATCATAGTGCGTAGTATTCCGTTCGTCTGATTATAACGATACAAAATTTATCCTTCAAATTGTAAATCTTTTATTATTTCGCGTGAAAAGTTATATATAAAAAAAATAAAATAAAAAAAAAATTCAGTTACTTATATAGTGTGGAGCATTTTGGATTCAGCAATAATTATTTATAATTGCAGAATATAGTTATTGAGGTAAAGCAATTCTTTTTTTTTCACATTAGGTAGCAGTAGTATCTTTTGTTTCTTCAGATTTTTAATTATTGTTCAACTAATTTTTGTTACTAACAATAAGTATGGAGAGACACTTTAATACATAACGTAGAAAGAGATGCTTGACCACTGGAACATTATACATGTTGAGTTAGCGAATTATCACTATACTGATACATAGCTGCTTGATTTCTTCGAGCGTATAGTAAGTTTTACGGATAATAAAATTCTTATCCAAGTACCAAAGTTGAAGTACAATTTATCCAATTAAATCTTCCGCGATCTCGTGTCTCTTAATAATTAACCGCTAAAGGTTAATGAACCCAATGTTTATATACCTGCTGCTGCTTATACGTCACTGCGCAAAACTTGGCAAAGAGCTAAGTGGTCGTTAAAACAAAGTTTAAAGTCAAAATTATCACTGTAGCATTTTGTGTTAATTACGTGCAGGGCAATTCACGTTTTCAAGTCATTCCGGATGTGAGACCTACCTCAGATCGAATTCAATTTCATATTGAATTGTTGTATAGATTGAAAAATTCTCATATCAATTAGTGCCTCTGATAACGTATTTTCTTAGAGTGTAAAAGTCAAGTGTCTTTTGATCTTTTATCAAAAATTTTGTAACGTGTCTTTATCCTAATCACGTACGTCACGAATAACATCACTGGTTCTTATCTGTCGAGAAAATACCTGCTCAATGTGATACGTTAAGCCAATTGTTACAGTAATCAATCGAACTTAACACACAAGTGTTGGTGTTTGCTCTGATAAATTGTGCGTGTAGTAAAACACCTAACAGAATTTTACTACCACGTTCGTAATTTGACTGGAAATTGTTTATCTGATACGATACACGGTGCGATTTGAGCGAATTGCACGGTTCAATTAATAACCAGAACTAATTTAATGCCGTATATGCAGGCCGTGTAATCATCGAATTTCTGCTATTTGTAGAAAGTAATGAGCCAATTTTGTGATTATCAATTATCAACTTGTTCCACATTTCGCACGCTGTAATTTATCGTCAAATAAATTAGGTACATTGATTGAGCCATTGCTAAATCACGGATCTACTACTAGGTGAATAACTCGACGCCTGAGGCTTGGCCATCGGATCCAGCGAAAGGTTCAAAACTCAAAAGTAAAAGCGGAGAAACCGCCGAGTAAGAAATTCGCATAGTTTCGCGATGTATTTCTAGCGTGGAAAAGGGACAGCTGAAATATGTCCGCTATGGTCGGCGGGATGACTTTTATGCTTTTCTTAGTCTATTTGTTTTTGTCATAGTCGCCGGAATTTCGGAGCACACGGAGTGACGAGAATAGCGCTCACTTCCTTTAAAATTTTTCAGACCTCATTGTTTTTGGTCTGTTTGTAAAACGACGCCATATCCATAGCATTGCGGCGCCGACGCCATCGAGCTCGTAGCGGAACTTGAACGCAGAGTCTTCTCAGGCATGCATGCGCGCTGCATCAGCTGCACGCTGTGCTCTTTCAACCTGCAGTCTATACAACTGAATTAAAAAAAAAGTAAAAAAAAAAAGCGAATCCAAAGTTTGTTAAGGCAAAGTTAGTACATAGCCAGTGTGAGACGCGCTTCACTTCGAGTATAGTTACGTAACTCTGTATAATAGTAGCACAGCCGGGAGCATTTGACTTAAACAATTCTCCATGCAGTACGCCTTAAATGACAATTGCGCAACCATACCTGTTTCCAAAGAGTATTATAATGGTATCTATTTATTATTTCTTAACTTTATCGAGCCCCAACAATTTGTGTATGCCATAATAACAAAAAAAAAAAAAAAAAAGCATAGATTATTTATCGTAATATATATATATATTTATATTCGTATATATGAATATATATATACACATATCACATATGGTGAACTTTCACTTAATTGGGCGTGATATGTGACGATATGTTTTTTTATCCTAATTAGTTATAAATATTCAAACGTTATCCGAACTTTTAAATAAATGGTGTAACACATCTGCAGATCTACTGACGCAATGTTGTATGTATTTTATTACTGAAGTTGATAAACAAAAATTCGTTGCTCATTTTATCTGAATAAAATATAGTGGATATTATACTGAATCGGCAACATAGACATTTTCCATTTATAATTAAAATTTTTTTGAAACGTATGTGAATTACATATTTAAAGTGTGTTCTTATACGCATAACGTTGGATCATGTGTGTCAGTAGTTCCACCCAGTTTGAAATCAGAAAAGGCGCGTGCTGTTGGAATGTAAATATCGTAAATGTACTTGTGAGGGATAATTTTCCTCATCACAGAATGTACACGCGAGTTTCATTACACCGGATAAAGCGCGTCTGACTTAACTTTCACGATACCACCACAATATAATAACAGAATTCGTATACCTAATCGCATTTGGATTGTGAAAAAATCTTATAGAGAACTTTGAGACCACGCAAGTGCCGATGCGCTTATTGAATAACTTCGAAGATTACAGAACCGTGAGTAAATTCTGTTTTTCTAAAATCGAAGAAAATATGCGAAAATAAAACGCAATAAAATGAATTTAAATGGTGTTGCGAGTTGAGCAATCGTCTAGCGCGCAGGCAGCGTAAAACTCATCTGTTATGTTTGTTAATGTGTGGCAAAGCAAACAGTAGGCCTAACATAGGTAAAGCCCTGAAACGAGTCTCGAGTCTTGGGTCCCGAGGTGATTTCTGATCTCACCAGTGCTTGGCTGCGCGTTTACCAAGAGAGATCACATCTCTTTGTTAACAGTGAATCTCGTAATTTCATTACGTACCTAACTCCATCCGCCGAACGAGCTGATTAATTCCATATCAGCTAATTCCTAGTTGATTAATATTACCTTCGTGGCAGTTTCTGTAACAGATTTTCGGCTTCAAAAATCTTCTCACAAGGTTTGTACACGTACCTGTTTCACGAGCGAGCTTGAAATTTGACGATAAAAAAAAAAAAAAAAAAAAATACCTTTCTTGTAATTAGTTAGTCAGTTAGATATTTCCATAATCTTCTCGTATTTCACTGGATTATTTAATTGCATATTAAATCTTGTAGCCCGGGGAGGATATAGTGTCCAATCGATATTTCCAAGAGTCAGGAAAGTGTGCCGTTGTCCCACGAGGTTGACCCGCTGGTTTGACCTAAACTTTGGTAACGTCTTTAGATATAGTGTGCAGGTAGGTATATGATAAACCTGCGTAACTTTGTGTGTAACACCGCGCGCACCTCGTTAGCCAAGGGCAAGCAGTGTGAGTTTACATCATGTGCTCATGGGTTCAGTACACCTATCGACACCGATATCTAGGTCTTATATTATGGGATAGGTGCAGCTTACGGTGCTTAGTGTGTTCATCAAAAAATCGAACCGTGTTCCTATCTAACTCTACACGCACGAATGTATTGATTGAATAAAGCCTGTGGGAGGTGATAATCGAACTAAAAAATCGGTAGGCAATACCATAACTTTTATTCATTCCAATGCAATCATGTGCACGGTCCAAGCAGCAGATATAGATGTACAGGAAGAAGCGGTGATGCTGTAGTACGATAATTTCGATTACCTGATTGAAAAAAAGTAAAAAATTGATAAACATCACCAATATCGACGATACCTCTCTAGCAGTGAGGAAAAAGAAACGCGGATGATAGTTTCCTTACGATTATGCTCGTCGACTGAAAGCTCTTTACACCGTAGTGCGAAAATTGAGACATTCGTGTTGCAACACGTGGATTTGTGGAGTGCCGTTCAAACGCTGATAGTCTAGACGTGTAAACAACTGCAATAACAATATTCCTATATGTATTCTGAATGAAATAAAATCGTAGAGGCGACTATAAATGCGCTTTATGCACTGCTAGTACAGGTGTTCCCACCGTTACAAGTGAACAGTGATCCCATCAGGCAAACTATACACATAGGTATACCTACGAACGTGACTGAAAATGTGAGATAGCCACGCACGACGTTCGGTTATCGTATATAACGTATAATATAATCATAATCGCATCGTGGTGTAAAGAGTGTAGACTGAACTGCATGATAGAGACAGCGGACATGCTGGGCCCAGCCCATTATACGATTAAATCAAGAATTACAATGCGGTGAGTCGGTATATAGTAAGTAGTCCTAAGAGGTGCTCCCGATTCTATTTTACCTTCACGTATACTTCCGTGTGGTGAAATATGCGGACTATACACACAGAAAAAAACACGTAGATAGACACGCAACGTGCGTACATTGGGAGGGTATGCTCTGGCAAGTGCAACACAGGGACAGCTCATTACCATCCACCGCATTTCTTGTGGTCGGATTTATTCAGGAGATATAGAAACGCATATATGGTTTAAGATTAGGCTTTAAATTTTCGACTGGGTTTAGTCATCATCACTTAATCAACTGAACAACCACTCCGTGGCCACATGGCACCGTCGCGTCGTATAATACGCACTTTTGGGTTTTCTCTTCGATCGTGCTTCTATAATTATATACCTAAGCGTTATCGGAATATTGACTTTTCCACGTGCATTTTAAACTATTTCACTATCGATGTACCCTAGAGTGGTACACACTGGACCTTAATTTCTATACGCGTATCTAAACACGGGAAGTTGATTCTTGGGCTATTTGATGCGCCGGTGAGGTTCGACTATTAACTGATTGGTTCCTTTGAGCGATAAAATCTTGCGGCGTAACTTGAACCCAGAATCCCAAGATCATCATGAATTATGAGCATAAATTGATCATCCATTAAATCCCATCTACCCGAATAACATAGCGAAGTGAATGAAATCGTAAGACTGTTGTGACCGATAAATTCGTTTGATTACCGAATAAAGTTACCAAAATGTTGAAAACGCTCAATCTTCTCGCTCCACACGTTGGATGAAATAGATTCCAGAGAGTCGGGGAAAAGAGGGGACGGAGGGACAAGGAGGTGTTACTATTTCGACTGGATGCATCGTCGTATCTATTTACGGTCAGCCGCTGGAGCCGAACGAACGAAGTATTCGAGTCGAGAGGACGCAGAGCTGGGTGCGAGAAATGCCGAATCTACGATTGCTTTATTTACAATCCCACAATAAAGCGTCTGGTTCGGCCGCTGACTTGCCCTGCACTGCCTTCGTCTAAGTTTAAACACTTACTCAGAGAGTATCCTCGGCCTTCCGCATAAATACTATCAAAGTAGTCCGAACCCAAGACGCTATTTCTATGGATCTCCAATTCTGTAAAATCTGACCAAATCGTCGTTTTTTGTTCCAGGAAAGTACGGGAGCTCGTGCCGAGCGATCCCGCGGAGTGACGGAGAGATGGCAAGACAACAGTAACGCCGCGAAAAGGCGGCTTCACCAAACCCTAAATCCGCACCTCCATTCGTCCGCCTTGACCCATCACCATTACCAGCACCACCATCACTACTATCACCACCACCACCATCATCTCCTTAATCGTAACCATTCTAACCACTATCTACAGCATCATCAACGTCAGCATCGATTACAAGCTCAGCACTTACGGTGTCCAGTTGACATTTCGTTAACCCTGGTCCATCAACCTCACGGCAGTACTTATCGGTCAAGAATTAGGTGCGTAATAACTTTTTTCATAATTGAGAAAGGTGTCACTCAATCGTTGGCATTGGTGATGAATCAATGTCGCCGGTGTGCCACGAGGTGAACCAGACATGGTATAAAATCAAGCTTGAATTATCCGAACAGCAAACTAGTCAGGCGCGACAGGACGCACAATCATCACCAAGGCAGACCGTCTTGGTGTCGACGATGCGCCGAATCAACTACCGAGCGGAGAACCTGGCGTTCAAGTAACACTGGACTCCAGCCTCCACTCTTATCTTCTAAATATCGATCGCGCGAAGCAACTCTAATCAAAAATCACGAGCCTTCACGTTCCTACGAAAAACGTACTCCAGCTTTGGCAAAAGGGCCGAAGAATTTGCGACGGCGTAGCAGGCTAAGATTGAACCTCGATAACCCTTATCATTCCGATACGGTACTTGTCGACGAGATGTCGCCGGTAGGAGCGAGTGAGTATATCTTTCATACTACAGTAATTTAACAAATTATTGGTATCGGATAAGATTATAAGGAAACGTGTCTTGTCGTAAGTTTTCACAAATAATGCCCTTGACCATTATCTCCGATCTAGAAAATAAAGTCTATAGCGTTAGCCCGATATTCTGTCTTGATATAGACCCGGGTAATTGAGTACATTTAGGGATCGAGTTTACGCTGATTATAGACCAACGTAGTCTGACCTTTGCGTTTGACTAGTTGCATCGTCGAAGCATATCCGCCAGGCATCAGTGACTCGTAGATTGCGTCTGTGACTTTAATGCTGCTAGTTGTTTGTTGTTCTTATTTAAAAAAAAAAAAAAAAATTTAACGGCGAATAGAGAAGATATAAACTACAAGGAATAAAACGTTTCCCTATCTCATATCAACAATTCGAAAAATATATCTGAAAGATATAACTATTAAGGTAAATGAAGAAAGTATCATTAAAAATATGATTTATTTGACCTGTTCGATACTTTCAAAATTTGTCATTCGTATAGCGCCGTCTAGTAGAAAGTGCACAAAAAGGGATGAGTTTCTATACGCAAGTTGATAGCTAGAGCGTCAGTCGTTTCAAGCTTTTTACAAAGCAATTAACTTCACCGTATTTGTAGGTTGTATGCTGCAGTAGCTGCTTCTAGTTACGTTCAAACTTCGATGTAGGTATATGAGCTTCTGGTCTATAGACCGTTTTTTTGTTTATGAGACATGAATTTTTTCAACAAAACCGCACTCACTTCCGACCGAGTGTCTGACAATGTTAATTATCCATCATAAGCATTATGAGCTAAGCACGCGATTCATATAAATTAGAAAATAAGAACGAGTTCTCATGTACTTTATTAAAAACTCGGTCCGTTACTATTTTAACAAGTCTTCTTCAACAAGTGTTTTTTTTTTTTTTTTTTACAAACTTCAATTAGGAATTGGTGCAGACGTATTCTTCAACAATTCGTCTAGTCTCATTACCACTGTTCAAGTCAATTGTTCTTCGACTCGTGTTTGACGTACAGCGCTTCGAGAGAAAAGATTCGCAAAGTCGGGAAATCGCACGCAAAAAGAAGCAGAAAGTTAGATTTACATACTCATTTCAGTCACGATAAAAAAAGTAATCTATTCAAACAAAAAAGAAAAATGGAAAAAGGAAAAAGGGGTTTTTCTCAAAAATAGAAGCACATATCTGTTTTTTATCCTTGTATTTTTTTTCATTACAAAAACGTAATTAATCATCAACTACCGATTGTTTCTCTTCTTCGCTGAAAGACTCATCATCGTGTATCGTAGCTCCTACGGTATCGTCATATTCGTGTGGCTGTTTTGTAGTCAATTTTTTTGCATTCGTCTTAGATTTTTCATAAAGTTTCCTTGTTCTCGCAGATTCTCCAGTTTCTAGCTGTGTTAAATCTGCTATCGCATCCTCTAACTCAAATTTGTACGGCGAGCAAATGAGAATGTTCTCTTCCTTTAATCTATCGTCTTCTGCCTGCTCTTTTACTGCATTTTCGGGTTGCGCACGGAAGCGCGAATCACTCGAAGTCGAGGGTTGAGACGTAATAATTTCCATATTCTCAGTTCCTAAAGTACTTTCCGTTAACCAGAGAGTATCATTGTCGCCTAATAAATTTTCCATCAAATCACTTGGGGGTATGAATTGTTCATCAGTCACATCAGGGCATGCAAATAAATCATCAGGAAAAACGTTGGGGTCTAAGGGGTAAATCCCGGTGTTTTTGAAACCATTAATCGCGGTTCCCATTACTGCAGCTGTCATAAATGCACTTCCGAATAACCTTCCAACTTGATGTATCGTGACGTAGCATCCAGGGTGCGCAGACAACCAGTTGTGGACTTCTTCTTTGTAGCAGGCACTCAATGGTGCGATAAAAGTGACATCGACGGGCTGCATTTTGTCAGTGCAATAGGGAGGTAGAGATAGAAGAACCACGCTGTTTTCCTCCGCGAGATTCATCAGCTCGAGACTTTTAACGTGACTTGCTTGACCGTCGAGTAACAGCAGTACCGGTTTGTCAGCAGAAGGATTTGAGAATCTGAGAAACTGCTTGAACCATTTGACAAATAAATCTTTTTGCATCGAGCCCGTCTCGTTGTATTCAGCAGTTGAGCCAGGTAGAGCACCTCTCAATAATGCAGGGTTTTTCATCTTAGAAGGAAAAATGAACATCGTAGGCATGAAAATCCCCGCTGCACTCATGCAGATTTCAGCTGTAACGAGTACTTCTTGATGGTCTGCCGAAGTCAGAATGCCGATTTGTTTCCTGCCTCGTAATGCTATAATTTTCGAAGGCTTATCTGGAACCGTCGTTATCCCAGTTTCAGCGACATTGTAGATATCCAATGGTGAAAATTTGTACTTTTCAAAAAGCGATTCTAATATTTTAAAGAAATTTGCAACAGCTATTCTGTTGAATCCCATGGCACGTGGGACCGACGTTTGGCCCCGATTTCTTAATCTCATTGTTAGTTCCGTGTGTCGTTTCAAGAATCCTCGCAGCCAGTCTTCTCCAGCCATTTGTTTTTTATCATCAAACTTGTTTCTGATTCCTTTACAAACAGCAAAGTCATATGCCATAGTGCGAATTTCTGCCATAGTGAAACCAAACAATCTGCTAACCATTATCGAGACTTGATCGACTAGCTCCCTTTCTTGATCTGGTGTGAACACAGTTTTAAATCCGCCCATGTACGCTGATGAAAAAAATTAAGTATTCTTGAATCAAGTTTCAGAGTTCGAGAAGTAAGGAACGATTTTAGCTGTATGTTTGACAAACTACTCGCAAGAACATAATGTTTTTTGAGATAATATTTCCGGTGCCCAGTTATCTTCAGTATACCCTTATCGTATTATTTATTCTTTAAACTTACTACTGTTTATTATTAGATACCTTTCTTGCTTGCTTTTTCTACTAATAAACCTCTCCGAGATTTCTTTACTCTATCTTTTAAAGTGCTTTTTGGTACACTGTGAGTCTGCGATGCTTTCAAATACCCCATACTTCCTTCTAGAACCATTTTTATTGCCTTTTCCATATTTACTTCCGACCATGATTGCCTTGTTGTAGTTCGCTTATAGTTTCTTGGCATTATTTTTTCACTAAAATAATAAGAAAAACTATTGGCAAATATCGGGGTATATGAAAAATGAATTTCTCCCAAAAGGTCGGAGCGAAACCGGGTGCTACCCGGTTTTGTACCACTTTATGCGTACAGCTACACCCAGCCAGTTCTTACTGATGAAATCATCTCCTCACGCACACGACAGATAAGTCGATTCAGAGTACAAACTCTTAGCGTTCCGAAGACCCCTAAACTATGATGGAATGTAGACGTTCACTCACCAAAAGCTTCAGAATTGTTTCACACGATGTACCAGGCGGAAAACCACAACTCGATATTGCAACGAACATCGCCGTGTGCCAAATAATATGTCAGCTGTTAGGAAGAACCTTAGTACAGCAGCCGACAGATGGTAGTACCGTTTGACTTGTCTACCCGGTTTTACCCTACTCTCCCCTACGCTACTACCTACAGGCACAAAAGTTTGGCTTACCATCGTCAAAAGGACGAAAAAATATGTTGCCACCCTATCTTCGTGCTGAGTTTATGTGTTACACGGTTTTAACATGTTGAACCCTAGACGGGTAATGGAGTGCTTCATTACCTCAACAAAACTCTTGAAACATTCGAATTTTTCATTTTTTCATCATTTCATTATTTCGTGTGCATTGCATTCGTTAGATGAATTTTTGACCAGAAAATTTAAACGGAGTTTCATCCACATAAACCTCTTCCTTGTTGTGTAATGAACAGATTTGATGTTGCCTTCGACGATGCTAGTGTGATCAGGAAAGTAGGAGGATTCTCGATAAAGGTGAACATAACTTAAATAAAATTTGAAGAAAAACCATAAAAACCGGTAAAAACAACCATTTCTATATCGCAGTTATGTTGCATTTTTGGTTCGTATTATATTATCTACTACAACATCTTATGGGTTCTTGAACTGGTGTTGGTAATCGAAAATTTACTATCGGTTTTAATGTTGATCAGGCTCGTGGGAACCTGTCGTATAATATATATATACGTCGCCAGGTTCCGATAGTTTACGGAGTTGTTTTATCCGATATAATACTGCCGGGTCGAGAACAAGGTCTTATACCTTCTTTCCCTTTCATTCATCGGGAAACTATTCGAGCAGCACGCGTTCACGTGGTCTCATAATAATCATTGTGAATTATTATAGAACAAACGATTCGACCGCGATCAGACGGATCGATACCTAAGGCAAATAAGTATAATTTATGCAAAAGCTCACGTCTTATCCGATGACTTTTTTTAATCAGGCAATTAACAGTCACGAGAGTACTAAATCCGTGGTTAACTAAAATCGGCTATAATCATCAGTTAATAATCGACTGATTGGGTATCTCGGTTCTAGAGTCAAACTCTGTGGGACGTTTTACAGCCACGAGTTATAACTCGGATTTAATAAGCTCCCCGAATATTATTATACACTCGATTAATGAATTATTGACACGGTATCTAGTTTCTACAAGTTGAGATTCAGTTGCGTAACTAACCAACCGGCATGAAGTGACGATGTAACTAATATAGCCAACGGCGCTAACGAATGTATCCAGCTTCTTGCATCGAGCCAGAATTGGACTGCTAACTCCATAATGATCACGGATATAATTCTTAGACATCCCGACAAATGATTGCATCTTTACTCATTTCGGTTTATAATCTTCACAGTTTTATCCGAATTAAGATTACTTCGAAAGCGGTAAGAATCGGCTTTGAATAAACGATCTTTTGTTAAGTTACCTCGATGGCTTTTCAAGCTATGAACGTTTTACTGCATGGCTAACTTTATGAGCGAGGCGTTCATTTGAGGTCATGAATCTGCTATCGCACAGTCATTCGGAAGGTATAATCAGGTACGTACCGAGATATGAGAGACGGATATCAGATGAGCTTAAATAGGCTGGGAACTGTGTGTTTTCTTCACTCAAATATGACGTTGATAAGTCGCATATCGGAGCCTACAAGGACAACGATGCTTGTGAATGAGAATGGAAATATGATGGCATTGCTATAATGTGAAAAAAACCAATCAAATTTGTTTTTTACCTTTCCGCATTTTTACCAGCGGCTCTAAACGCTTCCTGTGAACGACTGCAACGATGATTGTAAAATTTCTGCTGAATCGTGACCCGTAAAATTGTGTTTTTGTCAAGGATCGATAAATCATCGTCTCATTATAAGTGCCGTTTACATCCAAAGCGCAATGCTCTGCCGAGTATAAATACCTACTAGAGATTTAATCTCTGTATTCGCGAATTAAGCAAACCTGTAATTAGAGTACTAATCAGGTATCAGTTCACCGTTTCATTTCTCTTCTTATACCGCTGTACTCAATCGCCCTGCAAATACAGACTTTAAGTATTATCATTAAACTGATTCAATTACTGCACGGAAGAAAGCGTCGACAGTTTAATTATACGACGCAGTCATTATTCCAGAGCTGTACTTAAATAATCAGATATCCAAATACCCTTTATATTTCAATTAGGCTCTGCCTGAAGCAAACTATACAATTAAAAAAAAAAAAAATTATCAAATTTCAATCATCATTATAAATTCCTAATCTATTTAGCGAATTTTACTTTGCCACCAGTATAGAATTCCCGCAATAAATAGTTATTCGTATGGCAAGGGCGCGGAAAGACGTTCATGACGAGTGTGAAAGTGCCGGATGAGCCAAAGGCGAGTACATCATATTTTCTACCCTACATTTTGTCAAAAACGCTATTATTATAAAGCTTTAAAGCTTTTCAAGCACTAGTGCAGGTTGGAAAATCTCTATAATGGTTGAGCCTTTAACGGAGGTATCGCAGAAAAGATTATATTCATTACGATTAAAAATAGGAACGACGTTGTTCGGAGGTGAGGTTCGCTTTGGCTCTCGAGGGAACTTGAATGTTACTCGGTCCAGCGCGTTGAGATAAAACGGCATTGTTTGGTATGTTTTGTTTCCCTGGTTCACCCTGTTATCTTGTTTAAACCAGCGTGTCGAAACTACAACGTCGTTTCACTTATACAGAGTTTATTAACACTGTAATCTATGCACGCATTCCCGAGTATATACAAGGTACTGATATCATGACGTTGGTTTTCAGATTTTTCAACATCTATGAAAATGAGTTTCTCGTTATCCTCGCTGCAGCCTTCTAGCGGAAGTCTAGAAAGTCCTGATCACGCGAGGATGCGAACAGATCGTCCTTACAACAGCCTCACCAAAAAACGGTACGTCACTTCAATCACTCTACAACAAACGAAGTGAATGAAATAATGTCGAAAAAAAAAAAGAACCAGGAAGAAAGTGATCAGCAAGAAAGGAACATAGTTTTCCCTATCACTGAAAGAAAGACGTACACAGATACTATCGATCACATTATAATTACCTAATGGTGTATGCAGCCAGTGTATTACTGTGCTAATGATCGATTAATGAACCTTTTCAGGAAGGATCCTGAGCAGGAACAGTGGCGTCGTTCCTGGGGCAGCAGGGATGAAAACAAAGATGATTTCTGGGCAGCGATACAGTCAAACTATAATTACATAATGGATACGAATCTAATCGACAGTTGTAAGGTGAGTTTCCTGACCATTTTTCCGATCTGTAAACTGTAAAGAGAATTTTCGAAAAGTGAGATCATTTTTACATCCAGGTTTGAGATTTATGAAAATTGTGTATTTATCGCATCCAACGTCGAGCTTTAAACTTCAGCAATTAGTACTGTTTACCATGTGCTCGTTTGACGTGCTATTTGCAGGAAGCAAACGGAGAGCTTGCCTGGGATGAGGGTGACGTTTCAACTCTTTCATGGGGATTGAAGGAGCTCAGTGGACAGTTCTCGGAATTGTATGCATGGCTGGGAGCTATTCAGGAGTTGGTCTATTCCAAGGAAGAAAACGTTTTGGACAAAAGTCTGCGTGCGGTAAGTTCTTAGGAAAATTATACAACGCAAACTCTAATGCGTCTAATCTTCTTTCAATTAGGACTCAGAGAGCTAAAGAAACAAAAATATATGAAAAAAATATTCCAACACACGAAGATCAGGGTTCAAATTATTCATTCAACTCTTACGAAACTCTTAACTCCATTTATTTTTCATCTACAATTTATTATTTCCCGGTAACTTTAATAAAGCCAATTACAAACTCTCTTCATTTTGTCTCAAAAACATCACGGCTTTCGAAATGACATTTTTTACGACATATGTGTCTCATTATCAGGCTCACACAGAGGAGCTGCGACGCAAGGCATACAGAAGAAGATTGTTCAATGAACAAGCGGGAAAACTGGTCGCCAGAGCTCCAACATTAAGGGATGAAGTTGCCTGGCGTGTTGATCATCTTAACACGAAATGGGAACTGGTTGAGCAGATCATGGCACCAGGTGAACAATCTGTAACCGATGAACAGGACGTTTCTGCAGGTAATTATATCGCAATTCATGTATCGCATCAATTTTGTTCTAAGAAATTTTATATCAATATGAAAAACGAAGAGATTAAAAACAGTTCAACTCATCATTTTACCTAATACATGGAGATGACCATTTCATTCTATCGAATATAAAATCGGAGGTAAGAAATCTGCGGTATCGGCATTACCGGTGAATAGTTTTCGTTCTTACCAGTGCTGGGTGTGGGTATTACCAGTTATACGGTTACACGGTTACGGTTGGCTGATACAAGCCTCGTGATCATAGATCGGAAACAATTATTTGCTTTCGCTGGTAAAGAAGCGATGTCGGCAAGATATATTGCGAAATGATTTACGCGTTCGTCAGTAGGTACTTCGATACTCGTATCGTCAATTTAGGTACACCTACGATCGTCGTCTAATTTTATACTCCCCTTTAATCGAACGATTATTTTTTTCTCATCCGAAAGCGATTCGATGAATAATTTTCATGGATTCGAAAAATAATCGAAATCGTATGTATATTCGTTATTATTTCGAAATCTAGCTGAATCGAAAAAATCATTTTCCAAAACGGTTATGCAACCCAGTTTTGGGTAGCGAATTTCAATTTCAAACTGAATTTATTTTCGCAAAAATTTAACATCCTGCATATTCATCGGGGCAATTATTTCATCGTTTTAATAATCGTTCGGAAAATTTCCGGTATAAGTATGTGGAAATGGTTCGTTTTCCGATCTCAGAGTTCATACTGGTAATACTGTTAGCGAAATGATGCAAATTAGCTGAGTTTCACGAGACTCCTTCGAGTTTAGACAAGGCATTAGAGTTCACTCGGTCAATAGACGTACAGCTATTCCCGAGCTTGTGCTATTAATAAATAACACGTAACCGCATTTGGTGGTACTTTGCAGACTTGGAACACGAGGTGAAATGTCTAAGGAAGTGGCTCCGCGAGATGGAATCTCGTCTGCAACCTCTCAGCTTCCGGGTTGACTGGAGCAGAGCTGAACTTGAGGAGAAGGCTATGGAACATATGGTGAGTTAAAAAATGAACAATTTACAGGTGCCTTCGTATTTCCTATCCTAGATCGCATACGTATCCACAATATTGCGCAATTGAACCATATCGAATTGAAAATCGGTTTGATACATCGATTTCAATCGATTGTGTTAACTGTCTGTAACTTTTCTTCTTCAAAACGAATACAGCGAGTTAAATGAAGAAAAGAAACAAAAAAAAAAAAAAAAATCGATCAAGGTTGCCTCTAGCAAGTCTGTAAATTTTTTTGCGCATCAGAATTTCGATCACGTTTAAGTTCTCGGATATTTTTGTACAGGTTTTTACTGTTAATATTAGTGTCGTCAGTTTGTGGGTATAATCGTTTAATTTTCGATACCACATCGCCGCGCCTTGATCATCTATTGTTAGACTGGGTAGATTGATCGGTTACAATTAATCCTAAATGGTTCGAATGGTGAATCGATTTCAAATCGTTTTAATCGAATCGATGGTCTTTTTTGAAGACTTTTAATTCACTGATATTACGTAAAGTTTTTGATCGGTTAATCGTATCAATTATTCGTCGTCGTCTATGGAATTGAATCATTTTATGTAATAACGTCCAACAAGATTCCGAATCAAATTTAAACCGCGTATGGAATTAGGAGGAAAAATTAATCACGGATTATTGAAAGATTATTTTCATCATTCTGTAATAAACCAAAACTCAATAACTAAAATAATGCATCCATGAAGCAGTTTATGAAATTTTAATCTAATCATCGGTCTGATATCCTTATTCGTATAAAAGCGAAATAATACTTACGGCTCTGAAAAATTCATGTTTTTCCATCTCCCAGCCGCTCATTTATTTGGAGAGATGATTATCCGTAATCTTTTGCATGGATTTATAATTTGGAAATCAAACTGAAATTTTGGTGATAAAAATTAAAAGCTAAGATTCTCGAAAGACGGGATATTGTCTCATTGCAGCCATCAGTCGTTAGAAATATTGTATAAAAGATCGTAAGACTTCTCCATGGCCCGTGTAGCGTCCGGTTGACCTAACTTAAGTCTTAGCCACGGATAAGCCGTGTTCCGCAAGATTAATCAAGCCGGTAGAGCAGGAAGACGATCGGGGGCCGTAGCTATTACCTCTAATTTATACGTAGGCGAGAATGTTGCCAGCTTAAAACTATCACTGTCCTAAATATTTCGTATATAGTTACACCATCAGTCATGAGGAAGCCCCATAGATTCCTTCAGGAATTTGGGGATGTTATCGAGGCTTTGAGATCGTTTCTTTTCCCGAAATCGATGAAATTTATCGATACAAAGCCTGGGGAAAAAAGTATATATATATATATATACATATGTACATTTAATGATCACGTTCAGTTGCATGCCAAGATATTCTGCGACAAAATTAAATAGTTTATACGTATTTATCTCATTGTGAGAAAAAAAGAGAGAAAAAAAAAAAAGAAAAAAAAATGAAAGAAGGGAAAAGAAACTAGTCCCATACAGACAGCTTTCTTTTGCTATTCTTGTACGTGACGTAAGTTTTATATAGATATTATAATGAACATAGGGTACAGTATAATCCGGATATAATATAAATTAATTACGCGGATCTTATACACTATACAGTAAAGTCTAGTGTATAAATTCACACTGCAATTATTCTCGTATGTATCAACCTGTACGTACGTACCATACACAATACAAATGCCATTGATCATATGGATTACGTTTTAGTTACTCTATTTGTTGCTGGTTTAAATTAAATTTATATATTGCATAATCGTATCTTGGGGGTTGGTGACGGGGTGTGATCGTGTGCCTTTTTCAAGAGTGAAATTTTAATGGCTGTAATAACTTGTGAATATCATAAGACTTGAGGTTTTACGAATTAGGACGGAAATTAGAGTTTATTTCACTGATATAAACTTTTATCTAAGTTTATGTTATTTTAACGTTGCTCATTCGCAATTGAGATACTGACTCATTGGAATCGGTGAATCACATTGCAATGGGACTAATGCCAGAAGTATTCCTAAAGTCATTTCATAAGGGAATCATACGATCATTGATTCACTTGCTGCGGTAGATTGAAAGAATAGTTTTTTCGCCTTTTTGTATATGTCGATTCGAAATTCTCCATGCAGGCATTTTTTTAAACTAGTAATTTAACACATGATTCGATTCGATGTGTTGTTTAGTGCAATTTTACAATGCGAAAGAAATATGTACAGCTAAAAATTTGTTATTTGACCTTACCAATTATTAAACCGGAACCAATTCGTACAGTAATTAATTCTGTCTTCGACTACACGTCTGTATACGTTCTACCAAGATCAATATCTCCATATATACACAAATAAAGTAGTTGAATTTAAAAATAATCTCAACGCTTCGTTAATACCGCGTAAGTATTCCTAGGGGCCAAAATAGCCACGGAACACACGTGCATGCGGCTAAGACCGCGAAGCTATAGTTTCTTTGTTGTTGTTACTAGTATTTGCCTTCTTACACTAGAAATGAAAGATTCCTTGATTTTCTGTAGAAATTTATAATTCTTTGTCCAAAAATCGTTGCAATAAATTTTGCAGCCCGGTTTCAATCGGAGTTAAAGAAATCTGTGGCTTCATATAATCCGCGTAAAAAATTAGAAGATAATTGCTGAAGCACTTTTAAGGGTGATCGAGGTAATTCCCAGTTGCACCTAAGCTCTACACCTGTGCGTTTGAATATTTAGTCTAGAAAGTAGTCGAAAGTGGTTGAAAACGTTGAGCGGTGTCAGCAGCCAACAAATCACCATGTCAGGCGTGAACCCTGCTGACCCGAACGGTTGCCATGACTCAAGAACCTGGCAGCCGGCAGTCATTCAGCTCTGAGCTTGATGTAGGAACCCTGTTCAGAATATACTTGCGATTAGCAGCCGCGACCACACTTGGGTATATCATAATCGGTATGCGAATAATTTATCGAAAATATTAGCGACAAACTCTCCTTCGGGACTTTCCCTGTAGATATAGAAAAACCAGGTAGGATATAACCGCACCTGCGTTACCCGCTGCGTCTGCAGGACGCCTTTACGTCTCTCGGTATCGTGGAACGAATTCATGCGTCTCGGGGATATGGATATCACGAGTGTATGGGCATGGAGATCGAGACTCGCGAGACGTATACGAGGAGAAATTCAAATTGACGGTCTCAGACCGTGAAACGATGAAATCATTACTAATTATCACCATTGAATGAAGTACCTTGACTTTTTGTTGCTAGTATTGATTGTTGTACCAGCTACGGCCTGGACCATTTCTCCAGCTCGGTATAACCGTTCGACACGCGATGGGATATGGGAAGATAATTCCGGTATACGTACGTAATGACGAAATTTAACAACTATAAGTTCGCCGTTATTACGTTCGTTCTACTAATTCGAGGAGGAGAAAAAAAAAAAAAAAACAATTTGATTTCAGTCCGGTTAGGAATTTCAAAAGAAAGAAAGTTCTAAGTTCAATAAAACTTGAAAGCGATTGCTTTCAAGTACCATTTGAACATCGATATACGTGAAGCTGAACTTGACCGTGAAAAAAAATGATTCTACGATCATCCGAATTTCACCTACGTAAAAAAGGCGTTTTCTTACGTCCTGTAAGGTGTACGAACTCGTGTACTTCTTACGGAGTTTGCAATTAGTCATTTCTCGAGCGGAAATGTATCATGTTGCAATTAACTGCAATAGGCATTTCTATCGTTATCTTTGCCCTGCTGAGTTACACTATCTAGCGTCTTGCTACCGAGCTATGCGTACCTTAAATAACCGATTAGACTACTCTCGATTATCAGCCTTGGTATTTCATGATTAATGTTGAGCGCGGAGTAGTAAGCAAGATTTAAGATATGTAATGCCATTTTCAAAGAATTATATATCAACTAGCGGAAGTACATCAAGAAGAAGAAATGCTGATGATATTCATATTACTGGTAGGTCACGGACGTGAATATAGAGCGTTTCCGCATGTAGCCAATTTGCGTTTGCCGCTCGTTCGTAAATCAGCAACCGGCTAGGCTAGATCTACAAAGTCGAAGAACTTAGTGATAGTGAGAGTATAACTATCGCTTTCTGATTGTTTAAAGATACCACAAACCGGAACCAGTGGATATTATTCGTCAGGGTTACGATCTGTATACAATTATTCTCGCCCTCAAATAAAAGGCAAAAATTTTTGTCGAATTTTCATTCTTCGATATTTAAACGCGATGTGATCGCCTATAGTTATCGTATACTGGGTAGGTACCTGCAATTCGTTCTCCTATAGAGAGCAGTTTGTTTCCCTTGAATGCAATTTATCGCGTCTACCGCGTTTCACTCTGCCTGACTTATAAGGCGCCGAGGATCTATAGATGTGGCGAATAGACAAGTGTGGAAAGGTATACAGGCGCTGTTAGACAAATGTACTATGAGAAAACGCGATCTATTTGAATTATTTTTTTTATTCTATAGAAAACTAGCGCCCGATACCAGACTAATTGTGGATCGTTGTCATCACTTCACTTTGTTGATGCGAGTTGCTGGTATAGACTCCTACACCGAGTCATGGGGAAAACCGCATGATGTAGATTCTTGAGGTTCTCGATCGAGTTTTGCCTAAGTCTGCGTTTAAGCCCGAGTAACGGTGCAAGTTTTTCTTTCTCATATCTGTGAGAAGATCGGTGCGAAATCCGCGAGTCCTTTTTGTAAATTGAAGCCATTTTTCAAAGCAATGAGAGATTTGTGTACGAATTGAAACCGTATTAAAATGTGGCTATATAATAGAGTGTGACAGTGGCTTATAGATGCAGTTTCAATTGAATCAGTTCGAAAAGATTAGCAAAAACGAGATGAAAATGGGATCTCCTTTCTCGAGTTAATATCCGCAAACATTTTCGTCTCAATCCTTCTTTTTCATTTTTTCTTTTTATACGACGTGACGTCTTTACGATCGATTTATCCAGCATGACTATAATTTTTTCGTCAAAATACTCCGATATGGCATTTATAATCGAAGAGTTACGGCAGTTTGAACTGTACATAAGGTAGACAATGGGATTTCTCGTTTTTATGAGAGAATTTCAGAGAATACCTTGACATTTTTGTTGCTTGGTGTTCTTTTTTTTTTCTGTATTATTTATGATTCATTTTTCAATGAAAGAGAGTCAAATCGGTGTGAGAAGAGCCGGAGATCAGTTGCGGTAAGTAATCTCACCTGGTTGATATGGAAGTGGTTTAGTGGCCGACGATTTCGTAGATAGAGATAAACTCTCAGATTTCTTCATAGGTCTTCCTAGAGGCTAAATAAAATTTACCTACTCAAATGTAGGTGTAGGGTTTTGGTTTGTGGCTGTGGCTGCATGAAGACCGTGGGTATAAAAACTACATAAGAACCCAGTCGTCTGATATACGTTTTTAATGACCGCGATGATATTTGAGATCGGGCCGCAACTGTCTAATTACGTTTCGTAAGTCGCCGATTTCGATGTTCTCCGATTTACCCTCTCTCAAAGAAACGGAGGCACTAATTTCATCCGACAAGTTCGCGGTATACGTAACAACTTTCGGAGTTGAGGTACGGTCTAATTAATTAACTCAACTGAGGGTTTCGTTCTTTTATATCTCAGATTTCCAAATCATCTACACCTCTGCGCTTCTATGTCGAGGCTGTTACTAGAATTCGATAGCTGACCGATATCGCTCGTTTGATGTATTCGTGGGATATTTAGAACAAAAAATTCTTTCTGAGGTTAATCATCGGAGCCTTTTGGTCGAAAATATTATTGGAAAAAGGGTAACACGATATAAGGTAGAATTTTTTTTTTTTTTTTCATGAATCTCGGTATGTCGTTCTTCGTTATTCATTCCTTTAGATCTATTTAATATCCAACGTTATCCTACGATACTTTGTTCCATAGTATCGATGATAATCAAACAGTTAAGAGTTAAAAGGGGTCGCGTCGAAGGACAACCTGTGCAGATATTAATAATAATTCATGTCAAATCAGTGTGAATAACCACGCTTGATTTAATTAGAAAGTACAAGTTGCGAGTTGCACTTGTTCCTGTCGATTCGTTGTCACGCTTTATGAATGCAAATATAATTCACGATTCAATATGCTACGTATCGAGGATATTAAAAGGCGATATAAACCAACTTGTTTATTATCTCGTAAACTGCAACGTCTCTCCCTCTCACTTTTTTTCTCTTGTAACTTCGATCACAATGTTAACAAATACATGAGATATTTCAACATGGTCGATTCGCGATTTACTGCAAATTTTACGTTTATAAGAAAGGGAAATGAACCAGTCTTCCAGTTTCCGTTTTCCGTTTTCCGTTTTCCGTTTTCACTTGCCTTTGAACCGTCGCGAGGTCTCCAACTTCCATGCTATGTGCTAGTATCAATCCGTCATCAGTTCGTCGTCGGTTGTACTTCTGGAGGAAGCATTACTAATTCTACGACCACCGTGACCGTCATGACGGCCACTACCGGTCGTAGGACCTACCGTAACGCAAGCCATCCGAACAGGCTCCGGAAATTTTTGGTCTTGGATAGGTTACCTACGTGGCGGCGGCGCACATATCCGCATATTCTAACGCGAACCCGAAATAACTTGGAAAGTCAAGTTGAAAAAGAAACAAAGAATCCCCCCTATTCCCCTCTCGGCACAGTTGAACGTCGGTCGCGTAGTACTGCACAAAGAAGCTAGAGACTGAAGACGTAAATATGGTTGTAATTATAGAACGACGTGAACTGAAGTGCCGCGCCGTGAAAGAAAGACCCCGTACGTTGCTTGCAACGAGATCAACGGTCATTGCTTTGCTTTGCTTTACTTTACTTTACTTTACTTTACTTTGCTTCTCGCTGACTCCAGGTCTCCTTCACTTGGCCCAGAACTTGTCCCACAGGTCTTACCTTCACTCCATCATGTTATGCTCATCATCCTTATGTGATAATATATTCTCCTTATGGTAATTGAACTTTAGTACATATAAGTATACCGTAAGCGAAGTGATGTGGAATTTTGTAACTGGTTGAATACGTTATTTCTTAATCTTTTTCTCGCAGACGAGACTTGACCAATGCATTATGTTCATTCATAAAAATAAAAGAAAAATATAAATTGTTGCATTCTATTTCGTCGATTTCACGTCGAAAATCGCATCCGTAGATACTGAGTGGAGCACTCAACCTTTCAGGTTTTTATGATACCTGCGTCTTGCTCGTAAGTGTGAATGCTGACTTTAGTACCTCATCATCATGTCAATGTATCTCTGCTGCCTGTAATAAATGTTTATTACGCCTGCGAGGAAGACAAACTACAAGAAAGTATCTCCGGTATCGTTAAGCAGCAAATGATTATGTACCTTTTATGCTTTATGGCACGTATTCGAACATGCCTATTTGCATGTTTCACATATGCACCTGATCAATTCAATTTGTACCTTTTGTCAAAAGCCTTGTACAAATAACCCAAAACTTGTGTTCGTTTTCCCTACAACACCGAAATATAGTGTTTGATCAAAGTGTCCTACAAACGAATCAGGCCATTCAAATTCATGCAAATTGTTATAAATTCTCCTCTTTCCCTGATTGCTAATAACAATCTAAACTTCCGGGTGAAACACACGGCTGTGGATAATTTACTTCTAAGTTCACTCATCGTTGGAATTGTGTGCCTGTTCAGTAACTATTTAGATATAGGTAGGACAGAGTCGAAGGTAAGCTCGATTAGGAACGGGTAGGTCGCGGGCAGCAACTAACACGATAGTTTCCGTCAAGTTTCTCAGAAATTTATTATTTATTACTGGTTTGCCGTGGAAACTCCATGTCGTTGGACAAACCTCCGTTGCAGATGCATATCGTCACTAGGTTAAAACGAGTTAATTCTTACGCGGGAGAGTCGCGTACTCAGTACTGTGTGCAGTGCTGTGAGGGGATAAGACTAGTCGGCTGTAGTCCTTCACATCAGGAGGTCAGTTTCGCACGCCGTATCAATATAGCTACGTGTTTTCTGCAGCTATAAACCGCGTGTCCAACGCCCAGCAGTCTCTTACTCCAGTAGATCGCGTGGTAGATAAGAGTTATGGAATGGCTCCTGCAAGTCTACACATTTTACCCATGCAGAATGAAATTGTCTTTCGATTTTCTTCCGTTTCATATTTTTTCTGAACAAATCAAATGCTGGAAAAAATTTCATATTCAATTGGGCTATTGGCCGGAAATTTTATTGTCTTGAGGTAAATTGAAAGCTGAAGTCATGTGTCAAAGCGGAAATGTATGTTGGTATTTATACCCCAGTGGTAGATATGCGTAGGGACGAGGCAACGGATGGGAAACCGAATACCTTTCGGTTTTCTCAGTAATTCCAAAACTATTTGATAGGGTTGTATGTGGTTTCGATCTTGAATACGTCACGTCGCCGAGTGACACGAGTAGCTGTAGTAGAATATGGAAAGAGGAACTATTTCCTCGCATTAAGCGAAAGAGATTGTGTATATGTATTGCGAAATAATAACCCGCTGAAATAGTTAGTACAGTAGAAAGTGAGCTGACTTCTTTCTTCGTCTCTGAAACGTTTCGCACTTGATATGCTCGCACTTGAACACTACAAGATTGCAGGTCTGAGATTAGCGAGTGAAAATTTCAAATGATCATAATCCTCAGGACTGAAGTTTTCTTTAAATGACCCACGCTTTTCCATGCATAACTGATAAATTTTATCATTAATTAGTATGTAATCAGCTTCCGTAATAGAAGCCTATAATTTGTAGACCAATCGTTACGTGAATCACAGCGAAGAATATACTAATAGAAATAAAGAAAAGTAGAAGAAAAAAAAAAAAGTACTTGGAAATCGACGGGTAGAATGTTACATAACTGCCATGAAATTGGAACCAAAAATTTTTGAGCTGACCAACCGGCCATCAGTCTGAACCCCGAATCTATGGGAAGGACGACGTTAAGTTTCTGAAAAGGCGCGTTAAAAAGAAACCGGACCTCGCACCGTGTCACTGTACCCTGGAGAGATTTACGGTATTACTGACCGAGTATTATGGCTGCAATCCGGACAGGTTGAACAGCAATCGCCATACGTGGCGGTCCAAGAGGTACGGCAACTGCATCATCATGACCGAACGACCCAGAGAAAAAGACCGATTTAGTTTGATAGGCAGGAGCGAATTTATTCGAGAAAAACTACCGCGAAAATGTTGAGGGTGTGAGCCGTACCGAAGTTCTTCATTAATGAGGCTTATACATATTACCTTCGAAACATCTAACAGACGTAGGATTTATTTTGCGGAATTCTAAGAATGGAACTTTGGCTTCCTCAATCTTCACTATCATTATACATCATTGAATTAATAGCTACATGCGGGCATGAAGCATAACGTTTGAATCATATGATCGAAAGGCAACTAATTGTAGATTGTTTAAGAATCAGAACAAAGGTACGGATCCTCAATACTAAAACCTACCTTCTAGCAATTTAAATAATCGTGAGAGAAGCGCTATAGGAGAATCGGAATCAACGTCGCGGAAGACGTTCTGTTTCTAATTCAAAGACAAATTGCACCTACTACCGTGACGATTCTTGTTCTCTTGGTATATGTGCTTCTATTCTGCACGTTGAATCGAAGGCGTTGCACGAGACCCGTGAATTAGAAATCATGTCCAATAGTCAAGACGCTTTCTTCTTCAGATTTACTAACGTCGCAGGCGTTTGCGCTGCGATTAAAACCATTTGATTACACTCGCATATCACCGGGTATCTGCATTGCAATGACTCCAGTTTCTTCCGGCTTCGAACAACTTTGAACGACGACTATAGTATAGACGACAGGATCTGGTTCCACGAGGAGAAAAGGCTAATTCAATTTGCCGCTTCGTTACTTGCAAGTCGAGTAAGTCGATCTTTTACCTGTCAAAATTTTCGCGATATAATCGAAAGAAACATTCACGACGGTGCGCGTGGATATACGAAGCGGAAGATCTGCTAATTGATCCATAATTCTGACAATATAGAATTTCTCCTCCCGTATATATAATATTTTCACTGACAAATATTAGTATAACGGAATATTCGCTGATTATCCTATATTCCGAGGATCCCAATTGAACTCGAGATAATGGACATATGTGGGTATATGTACCGTTCAACTCTGTATGCAATCAGGTATAGCTGTATAACCCAGAGGCGACAAGCATGCGTTGTTTGGCATTAGGACCACAATAATTATTACTCCCCTAGGTAATGTTCCTGTATGTGCACGCAACCAGGTATCTATAGATACA
Organism: Tenthredo scrophulariae; assembly: GCA_963978835.1. NCBI lineage: Eukaryota > Metazoa > Arthropoda > Insecta > Hymenoptera > Tenthredinidae > Tenthredo > Tenthredo scrophulariae. The sequence continues at coordinate 9,948,758 of OZ022227.1, forward strand.
TATCCTGTATTAGTTGGAAACAATGAGTTACACTTTCTGCCCCGTCATTCATTGGTTTTAAACCCGTAGCCTTTCGTGTACCTCGAAGTACTAGTGCGTCCTTCTCATTCCGAGAGTAAAAACACTTGCCCGAATTGAAATAAGGTGTATCGTTAATCACCATTCAATATTGGTTCGAACTTATGCAGTGATTTTGTATAATGTTGGCTCCTCGGCACTGCCGCGCTCATCTCTTTGTTTCTTTGTTCAAGATTTTAATTGCAAGTGAAGGTAGCAGGTCTATAGGTGTATCTTTTTTAACGGAAACTTTATATTAACAATTCTCATTTTGAATCTCACGATTCGGTTCGCGGCAATTGTTTACAATTTAAAGCGATTTTTTTTTTCCTTTTTTATTTTTTATTTTTTTCCGATGAAATTTAATACGGTTTTATCGCGAAAGTATATATCTGAATTGTACATACATGCAGGTACATTTAAATAAGTTCCCTCTCACTTTCTAACGGTAAATTAATCTCTTATTCAAGGTTTAAGGTCACTGGTGTTTCGGCTTAAATCATAATTCTGCAATAGGTATACGCGAAATCATAATATAGTTTACATGTCATATTTCTGTGCCTACTTTACGGCCTCAGCAACTAACTATCGTTGAATTTATATCTGTCAAGAGCATTGGTGCCTTGAAGCGTTCGTGTAACTAATAAAGCAATAACTAATAACTCGTAAACTCACAGTGCGAATCATTGGCATGCTAACATAAGTTTAAGTATAAATGAGATGGAATAGAGAGAGAGAGAGAGAGAGAGAGAGGGAAAAAGAACGAGATATGTAAAGAACCAGAAAGAAGGAGCTGGTGATAAATAGAGAAATGAAAGCCTGTGTCAATTCCTCACGCAGATGCAGCAACTGCTCTTGTAACTCGATTACATCGTACCCTACGGCTACATAAACCGGCGATCCCAGTGTCCTGTACAGTTCACTATAACACGCCTGATACATATATGCATGTATTTATTCCTACTCGAGTAGTTGATACATATAAATTCATACATCACGTAGATAGGCACATACATATATGTGCAGAACATATTCGCATATATCCTGATGTAACGAAACTGGGTAAAGGCTGACAGGCCCAACAGCATTGCGTGACTTTGAACGTAACCTGTGATTAGAGCCTCAACAGGTTTCAATTTTACTTCGAAACATTTTTACCTGTTTTGTTTCAAGGCTGTTGCTTGAATTTATTTCGCGTACGTATACATATGCGCGTATATACGCTTGCGTGAATTGAATATCATTTATTTGGTATTTCTAGGCTTGTGTAAAGACGAGTTTGGAAATGGGACACGAAACTCTACGCATTTAGCAATATTGTACATATTTATTAATGCCTGTAGTTAGTAATGATTTTATCTTACGATATCTGTAGTCGAGGTCAACTTGACGGATTATTATGCGACAGGAAATATTCAACTTTCTTGGATGAGGAAGGATATAAATGAGGCGTTGTTCGTCGGCGATATGGGTGCCTTTTGAAAGTTTCATGATTATGTTTAATTCCTATCTACTTTATCAGTCCATCTAACGTTTGCGATACGTTGTGATGTATTCTGGGACAAATGGCAACGTAAATCAATGACGAGATCGTCTACCGGCTTAAAAAGTTTGCGTTTCTCTTTGCGGTATAGAGTAGGTAAGTTCTTTGATTCGGAAACACGAGTTGTAGTTGCAGCTGAGAAGAGATCAATCTCTATATATGCACGTATAAATAATACCGTAGACGACTCTTCGTCCGTGGATGGATGGATAGGTATATCGCATATAAACTCATAATATAATTCAAGCGGATCAGTTTTCTTCTTACTTTGTTAAAAATATCCTTTTTCTTGACCTGGTTTGCCCTCTATAAATGGAACGAAATACTATATAAAGAAGAAACTACGCCGTTTCCAAGTTTTTTTTTTACTCAAAGTATATCTTATAGGCATATATACCGTACCGAAGATACCTGCAACTTGCGTGGAAAGGATGACTGCGAGGTTTTTAAAAGAATTTAGTGTTTTGTTACAGCACGTAGAAACTAGGAAACCTCGTCTCGCGAGAACAACAACTGATTACGAAACGCGTGCCTAATGTCCGCGTCTCGGTTCCCGCGTGTAAAAAAATCTCCTTGGGCATTTCCTGGCGGTTTAACTGATACATCTTCTCTCGATTATAGTTACAATTAGGTATAAGGTATGAACGCGGAGCTGTAAACGTGACGCTTCCTCAGTATACTAACAATAAGTTCGGCGTTTCTCGCACACAATTGAGAGTTGGAACCTTTGCTTGCCCTCACGTTCGCAGGGCAGAGAAATCGCCGCCATATTTGAAATTTCATTGGAAACGCTCGAAGGTATGCGTCTTATAAATTCGGCGTTACCGAAATGTGGAATTAGGTCTATTCGCAGATCTACTCATCACCGAGTTTCTGCTGCATTTCGTTTCCGTACTACCTCCCGCACAAGCATCTTAATATGGGCGTTTGGTTTTTATCATCGATACAGTTATACTCTTACGCGGCGACGTGACGACGGCGATAAGAACTTATATAGATTGATCGATATATATACGAGATTCTTGCAGTATCTGTATATATGATAGAATTACTGAGAAACGGAATACAGAGTTACCTGTTGGTACTTAATTGACCGGGGAAGACTAGAAGGCGACCTAGTGCCCGCGGGAAACAGTCAGTAAACCTGGAGCAGCGGTATATGCACCGCTTCGTACTTAGATATACCTACGCCTCGCACTCGCTAACTTTTCTTAGTAGACAATTAGATGTGGCGGTGCAGCAGCCATAATATACCGTTGTCTCGACTCCTTGACTTCTCCAGTAGGTAGATGTCTCGTCGCGGTACTTTCTTACGGTTGCGGCTTCCGTCACCTTTTCAATTGCATGAGATTGTAGGCGAGTGTCACTAGAGCTGACGATGTAAAAACATTCATTGACACTGCGCAAAGCAGTTGTATGTTCGTATGTTCGTATATTATACCGAGATCATATATTACAGTCTGCATGTATAATATCACGAGCAGAACTGCAGGGAATTAGTCCCGCTAGATTAGATCATAATTCGCGATATTATAGCTTTGCTGCTACAGAACTGTATTATAGTCCGATCTATACGTACGGAGATAATTAGATATATAGAGTTTACCGGGGATAATTAGACTCGCGAATAGGATTCATTGAGTCGTAGAACTATCGAGATGAGCTCCATTGATCGTAGCGATCATTGGATCAGATATATGTGTATAATTACGGATAATTTATTGCAGTCAGAAGCTACGTTTTGCCTGGTGACCTTAATATGACCGATAATTTGTTCTACCATCTTGCTGCATGACGCCGTTTCAAATTCTCTTATATACGAATTATAGTCTGAACCGTTTTATCCCGTGAAAGGTGCATACCTGTTACTGCTGGACACAAGATTGATTGCCATAAGGATTTGCCTCGCAAAAACTATGACTTTGTTAACGACTATAGGAAATGATTTAACGATTCAATTATTCGAGGTATTTAACCTAATTTGTTTAACTATTAAACGGTCGTAGAATTATCTCAAACACATTTTTGGCGAAGACGATCATTTTAGAGTGAAATATGTAAACGGGAAAATGGAACAAAGGAGTGAAAGCTGAAAGTGATATATCCGCTAAGATTCGAGCTAACGATAATTCGCTACGTTTGTCAACCATTCGAAGATTTTTTTTTATTCATTTCTTAGCTGCCGTTCCGGTGTTGAATTATGAATTAGTTTATTTGATTCATACGAGGTATACTAATTTCAATTTTGATCTTTTTTTTCTCATACATTTCGCCAGATAGTCATTCCACTTCGTATATACCATGGCTGTAGGATGCGGGCGTGATTCATTTTGGTTAATTAGAGTCGTTAGTAGCCGCTAGAAATTGTTAAGAAATCTTGGTCTTTTAAGACGATCAATCCAAGCCATCTTTCCATTTATTCGTACGCTAAGGCCCCGCTATATTCTACATGCTCACAATAGACGTGCAGTGAATCAGAGCCTATACAAGAGTAAAGAGATAAAAATCTAGGCTACCTTTTTCTCCTGTACAACCTCATTCACTGAACCAATTTAAGGTATCAAAGCTCATAGAATTTCATTTCACAAACACTTTGCAACAAGTTCAGTAAAATATCAGCAGTGAAACTGCACATATTGCTGGGAAATTCGCACCCCGTAATACTATCAACAAATAATTACGGTAACAACAACTACCGCCGTTGCCCATCTAACTACTGGTCTCACAACAAGGTAAGCCAATGTGTCGAGAATGACCTGACAGAAAGAATTAGAAGCGAAACTGTTGATTATCAGTTAAATTGGCTTGTGATAGCGGCTTCTTTGACTTCTCTCACGGTCTTAGTTTCGACCAGCTATACCAGTCGCTGATCTATAAAGAAAAAATGTTAACCCTGCCCGTGTGAACAAATAATTATTCCACGGTTTTGCCTACTATACGTTGCATGCAACTACGGAGTGGCTACCACTTACCAGTATGCAGGTACCTAACACGTGCTCATATGGTATACCAGCGTAGAGATAAGGTTCCCATAACGATTAAATTAGCTAGCTGTTGGCTCCACCCAGTTAGACTCGTGGAACCGTAGAGGTAATGACTATTATTTGGCTCAAGATCCTCATTAAGTCGATGTCTGCTCCGTTTATTAGAACTTTTGCACGGTACCTACACGGTGTTTATAAACCTAGTGAAAAATTCTCTGGGTTTAATGGGTTTGACTTGATTTCTAACTCCGATACGTTCCTGTTTTATCTATTCACAGTTACTTAGTATGTAAATACATCCCACATACTCAGGGAGTCTCGATAAAACCAATAGCAATTTCCTTTGCTATACAAAACATACAATAGGTGTTTTAGGGCGCACTAAAAATTCTGGTAATCACATGGTCTCCGTAACAATTTACTATATATGCAGCTGTATAATAATTCAATTATCTGCTATTAAGATGGTTTTACGAATAACATTATTCATATAAGATTGAATAATTATGTAAAAGATATTTTATTTGTTCAGTGCGAAAGTGACACTCTGTATGTACCATGCATAGTAATTATTACCATATAGGTATAGCCGTTTCAGTCTTTGAGATTGTGTGCGCCTGAGTCGGGGGTGTGTAGTGTTGCAGCGCGCGCTACTAAAATACGGAAATGAGGCATTTGTGTACTTGTACCATACATACGAGATGATTGAAAAAAAAAAAATGTTAGACTAAATTTCTTCAGCCTACATAAGCTATCTGGGTCTCGTTCCGGGAAAGCAATGGGTAATTGAGATCGAGAAGCGAAACGATTATTGAAATTATGTGACACGCTCGAATTTCATTTTATCATTTCCATTTTGCTCACGCTTGTCTCATGCGAATAGCAAATCACGATTGATCACTTTAAAATAATCTATGATTGATAATTTCACACGATTTAATATCGCATCTTTTGATCTTCAAACGTAAATGCGCAGAAGTCATTTTGAACAGTGATGAATGATTTATATTCTCAATTTTATTTTTCACTCAAGTTTAACAATCTGCGATATGCCAATTTTTATTTCATCCCAATAAATATTTCACGTAATTATTACCGGATTTTTACACCTATACCTTCACTAATAAAGACATACTTTATTATTTACTGTTTCAGGTAAGCATTCTGATTCTTGACCAGAGCACGTCTTATTCGACCAATTTGGTAAGCGAGTATCATTAGAACTTATAGAATAAATTTTCGGCCCATATGATCGACGATGTCTAGTTGATTTTCTCGATAATCGATGAAACGGTAAATATATTACTGAAATAGTCGGCATGGAATTTACTCGCTCAATTATAGGATATGGTATGAAGTATACCACGTAAGATGTGGAAGGCTTAATAGTCAAATAATGTCTGGCATTGTGCAACAGATTTTTAAGTAGTACAGCTACGCGTACGCCCAATGTCCGTATGATACTAACAGCGTATAATGTTGTACTGTTGGATACCGTAATCAAATATATCGTTCAGGTAGATATCTAACAAGTCAAAAATATCTAATAGAAGAGGTGGTGCCTCAAGCAATATAAATTAAATGCTTACGATGCACGCGATTTGTATAACAACTTCATAAGAGTTATACCTTGATTTTTTTCGTCCTTTTTTCGTGTATCAAATTGCTCAATATTTATTTCACACAATCGGTATCAACTTATCGGACGAACATAGGTATCGATTTTACCCGCGCGGGTAATAGCGAATGGAAAATTTTCAGATCGCATCATTGCTATTTCTAATCGGGTGCGTCAGCAAAACCAATTAATCTTCACCATCCTATCCTCCAGCCATATCCATTCGAGTTTTGGCAGTCCGGCATTGATCAGGTACACCGCACACCTGCCATACAATTTTCGTACTTCCGCCTACACGACATACTCGCATAGCTGATGTAATTTAGAATTTAGTGATCATATCGCATGTTCTATATACTTTGTTATATGTCTATGGAGATATATGTGTGTATCGAATAATCATCCATTCTGCAATCAAGTACCGTTCTTTGGGCGAGTTCTATAAGCTCGTGATATGACCATAGTGATTTTATCTGACCTTTTAATTTACGTATACGGTACCGTCGTCGTCGTCGTCGTTGTTGTTGTTTTTGTTATATTCATCCTACCATCAGGATTGGTAGATATTGTACAATAACCAAGTTTGGTCAACGCAGTCAAGTAAATTTAAACGGATGTGAGCTTTCGTTTTAAAATACCCGTTATCATCATTACTGATGCAAGAGACAAGATACCAGTCTTTATGTTTTTCTGTCATTAGTTTCGTAACGTCGTTGGTAAGGTACATATAATATTTTTTTTTCTTAAACTTATCACGAGATGGATCCCTACGACGTGCAAGAATTTTTATGCCTAAATCCAACTTCAAATTATGTTTATACCACATTTCGAAAATAATTTTTCTTTTGTGACAAACAGTTTTTAATCGGCAACAGCGAAGACCGAAGACCTGTAAATCGCTTATACCTCTCCTGTTGCGAATAGTGGCAGGCTCAGATTTCAACACTTTCAAGGTTTCGGTTCTCGGCAAATTTCGACCCACTTTGAACCATACTTCATCCTAGGTGGTTAAAATTTACCTTTACTTTCTCTTTCACGAAAATCGTACGAGAAGATGTTACAATAATTCTTCAAACAGTTTATCCGGTTTACGAAATTATTATATATTTTTTGTTGTTGTTCTGTTATCAAAAACGATGTGAGGAACAATCACTTCCTGATATTCGATTCGTGCGTCTCTATATAGCAGCTCCCAGCTAAACTGAGATTGCTTACTCGCATCACCAAGCTCGTTCGTATGTGTAAAACTTGGTTCTACAGATATGCGCCTGTATCACTTGACTACATCTTAATTCATCTTTTCGTGTCATTAGACACTGACAGAGATCACAATTCCCAAGCCATACTTTCATACGTCGCGATTAAGATGGCCTACATGATCGTACATATCATATGCACGTAGTACATACATCGCTTGTATCAGATTTGTGATTTTCATTACCATCCGTTATTGTTATCAACGTTCATGGCGATCGATTCGGCGATAATGACAAGGCAAATGGAATGCTAAATAATCCCGTAACCCCGCAGGATGGTAATCTGTCCATCGAGGTAACCCGTTTTGAATATACTTCGTGGGAATGTTATACATGCACGATACTTCTTTCAAGACGCGAATTGTTTCAATTGGTTTGTCCCTTTGACGTTTGTGATGAACGAAAATGAAGAAACCCACTTGTGGGTTCGAAATTATTAAGAATCGTTTCTGGCAAGAAGTGCTGTTCCTTTTATCAAACGGAAACAAGACGTGTCTGCAAGCTGAAATCGGGACTTCCCTATGAGCTTTCATAGTAGCTAACGTTCATTCGGTGCTCGAGTTTACAGTTTTGTAATTTCCTCGAGGAGTTGAGGTCCAGAATAGTCCAGAGGCTCCTCAACTATCGCTTCAATTTCTTCAACTTTTTCTGCGTATCGTTTGCTATCGCAAAGGTGAATTTTTTTCGTTTATAAAGACGACCTGAAATCTGTGAAAGTCGTCTATGCAATCCCCGTGAATTTCTAGGTTGTATGGTTTCAGATCCTCGTTTCTCCTCTGACGTCGATGTATAATATGAGCGGTTTAAACGGAAGAGATACATTTTAACGACACGAAAAACTATAACGGCTGCGTTTTCCACACGTATGTTCGCCTTCGGCCCTTATGGTTCCAACTTATTCCTTTAGGCCATGGTACTAAATACAGAAAAAGTAGTAAGAAGCTTTACGCCTGAGAGGAGTAATTCGCCAAGAAAATCCAAGCGCGCTAGGATCGCGAGGTGGTTGGGCTATGTCGTTTTCACTCAAGTGCCAGACTTGCAATGGAGTGCAGCTACTGCCACATACTGCAAGTTGAGGAGAAAATTATTTGATACTTTTGTCTCGAAGTTATGAAAATGTAGAAAAGTTTGATCGTCTGTAGGGATAGTCAGAAAAGCCGTGGAGTCAAATCCGGACTTCTTCACCGAGGAAAGTTGATCGTTCGAGGATTTCGATGAGGGCTTTGTTCGCCGAGAGAAAGCATCTTGCTTGCATATATCATATCTTGGTGTATTTTCAATAACCAACGACACACGCGAAGGCTGTTATTAGTCGAAGACGTCCTCGTGACATGATCGGACAAAGTGAGGCTTGGTCGAGTCACCCGGGGTCACGGGGGATTGTTCAAGCTCACGGCGGAAAGTTGGCAAGTTAATTGAGCCCACGTGTGTTCGACGCGACCGCGACGCGACGCTTCGCGTCGCCACGCGGTCGCGAAAGAGCGAAATATTTGCTTTCTCTTCCATAATTTTCTCGTGATCATTAAATGTACGGATATAAATTATACCTGTAATAAGTTATGGCCTATTATTGTCCGCATCGATACACCGCAGACATTGTCGACCGAAGGTATTAAGTGTGAATTACAAGGCTCAGTTTAAATTCAAATTACGAAAATTTATTTACTGTTGAATTCATTGTGATACCGAAACTCAGTTTTCTAGCCATAAATAATTGCTGGCGTTTATTACTACTCCAGTGAAATCACGTCGCATTAATTAAGTGTAGATAGACTTGTCTTCTCTTGGACAGCACTTCATTGTGGACACTGTCAGTGATCAGTGATTATCTAGTCTATTAAAAGTTGATTTTGATAGGAGAAAGGCTTGTATACACTGCACGCTCTCTCTCTTTCTTACAATGCTATTGTCCCTTGAGCTTTATTAGCGAGATGGACACGCGTCCTTTCGAGCTCGATTTACCTATAAGCCGCATGGCTGGACTGAGCGACTCCTTAAGACGGCGATTCGCGTCGACGTTAACCATAACGGATTGAGCGATTCACGGATGAAAATGGCTCGTTCGAATAATTCAATCATCCACGCTTTACGGAAATTAAACGAGATGTTTTTCCGTAATTTGTTATAATATACGTGTACGCAATATTCATGCTAATTTTTCCGCGTATTTCAGAATTCTCCGTCTGATACGAGTTATTCAAACTATGAGAGTACCGATAATTAATTTCGATTCGACATCGTTAATATGAATGTTTAAGTCCGATTTTTCCCTCCTATAAAAACGGGTTTCGCATAATTTTTTATTTACGCAACGTGGCGTTGATTCTCAGCTTTTATCTCGTTTTACATTGCCTCTATTGATTCTGGTCTGACCTCGAAGAGATCGTAATTGTTATTAGTTCGACCGATCTCTTAACGACCGGCTCTAGCAAAAAGAGATTCAAACGTTGGAGCACGCAAACCATAGAACGTTCAAAGCTTGGCTTGGCTTAGAATCTAACGGTGTTTCTTGCCTCCCTGGTTGTTCTCATCGTTTGATTTTTAGTAGCAGTTTTAGCATCAGTTTTAGTAACACCAAACCAAGAGGCGTGCCTGACAACTCGTATTGTAATTAATTTAACGAATTGATCAACCGAAAACTTCTCTTCTTTTTTCTATTATATGCAACTTGTATTCTAACCACTGAGAAAGTTCCTCGAGACATTTACCCTCATTTAATTACACTCTGATCAAGAACAAAAAATCAATTATATTCCTCGTTTACAAAACATGCTAAAGTGTACCGATTCGCGGTTACAATTTCGTCGTCTTATATCGATCAAAACAACGTATACAACGAAGATTACTTTTCATTCATCCACCTATCGACTCGCATCTCGCATCTCGCTACGAACGGTAAAGGTTAATTCGCGAAACGTCGATTGTCATCAGAGTTGTCCCCTTTAGTGTAAAAAAATCGCTGATCTCTGGTCTCGTTCGAATGGGTTGGGACCTGCTCTAGCCTTATGCCGCATAGTGAAACTACTCCACAATTTCACCCTGAGTCCATTGCATAGTGAAATGTAAAAAGTTGAGTCAGTATGACATGAGCTTTATACATTTCAATGACTATTGGAATTTTGACACCGTGTTAGGGAACGGATTCCACGAGAAGTATGCGATTGAAATGTCTCTTAGTCTACTCCGAAATATGGGCCATGTTGAATGAAGTGATATGCCGTGAGCCTATGTCATTGTTAATTATCAATACAATAGTCTACATTCGAGCGGAAGCTGCAGTCACCTATCACCATACCTTGGGGTTATTTGATTTGATCTATCAACCTATCAACCGATCATCGATTTAGAGAAATCAGAAGATTAAGAACTGCAAGCATTGTCCTCTCGCGCATTCTGCCCGTCATTGTGCTCCAAGTTACTCATGTACCTACCTACTTGAGCGTTCGAGTATGGTAAGTGGTTGGTATAATAATTGTGAATCCCGACTCCCGAGTGAGAATCGTAAATTTATCTGCATGTATAATATACATTATAAATATGATACCATCACCGCGAGTGGGCGGATGCAGAGAGTAGTTGTTCAATGTTCGATTACTCTCGTCTCTCATGGTGCAGTAAGAGCTGAAACGTCTAAAGTCGCTGTTTCTCGTGTCTCGTCGATCTGTCCGCCCGTTCGTCCTACTTACGTTACTTCTCGTATACCTGGGTCGATATGTCACAATCACTTTTTACTTTTAGTTGGGTCACGTTGCATCTAGAAACACGATTTTCTCGTTAACAAAGGTACCTATTATATCCATGTGCCTGGTATACATATACGAAATACGAATGGATACGTATGGTATAGACTATAGAATATAGGTTCAACTTACATATACCTACCTACCTCTATTCCTATCTATGCTACATGCGCTAGTAAGCTCGACACTGGTCCATACATAGTCGAGATTTATCACCTTCGCAGCTTATGCCTACCTACATGGGATTCACTCCTCTGCACGAACGTCTTTCCATCCCCAGATACCGGATCTTTATCCCTTTACCAAAGAGTTATGTTTTCTTGTAGCGGCATCAGCTTTGGAGCTGTATACACAGATATGTATGTAGGTACACGTATGAACATACATATTGAAGCAGGGATTGGAAAGGAAATTTAGCGAGGAAAAGGATTCCGTGAAACGGGGAAATCCTCGTATTAATTATTATTATGACGGAACAAAAGTGTAGCTTCATGTATTCTGAAAGTTAACAATGACAAACTGCAGTGACTTTCTTCAAGTTGTAGATAAATTCAAAGTCACGTTTTAGTATCAGAAATATAATCTAGTGCTCGAGATGAAACTAATGAGATAACGTGTTGCTGTTTTTTTTTTTTAGAATTCTACTTTCTATAAAAATAAATTGCTCAAATTAACTATTTTTTTATCGTTAAAAATAGAACGTTCTGGCAACTACTTTTCTAACCCTACGGTTCTACTCATGCCACTAATGGCTAGCACCCTCGTGTGCCTACTTCCGATTTCTAGATGAATGACACGTGTCGCGCAAATGCCAAGCTCGCGTGTGGCCTCGCCATGAGAGGTCAACCGTAGAATAATTTTCTGACTCAACACCTGTCGCGGGAAATTAAAAATTTCCTAATTCACATATTTTAAAATTCAATATTCTCCAAATATCAACGAGACAATAACGTCGAAGTCTTTGAATTTTATTGTTTAATTACACTGCAACTGGGATTTCGAAAGTTCTTTCACATATCTCAGATCAAATCTTAGTCCCATGAAACTTATAGATATACTTTTTATGATTATAGAAAAGCGGTATGAAAATAAAATGAATGAACAGCTAACTGAAAGATGTTCGAGCCATAAATTCAGTTTGCTAATTGTCAGATATTTAGATATATTTAATGATCAAACTTTCCATGATCGCATAGCTCAAAAATAACTTTCCCATAAGGAGTCGACTAGTTAATAGTTTTCACGAGTGCTAAAACCGTTCCTCGTGATGTCCAGTTTACACAAGTCTTTCACTTTCTTTCATTAATGTCAGTCATCATTTCATATAATTTCAGTCATACGTTAGCCTGCTATTTAATTTTTTTTTTTTTTTTTGCTGCTTCTACATACCTACTCGCGTTTTACGCAGCGTGATAATTTTTCGAAAAAAATCTGATACGCTGACAATATGCAATTATACCTTTACTGATAAGTCGCTGGCTTTTCGTTTTTCTAACTACCTACAGTGCGTTGGGTATTGAGCCCAAGTCTGACCAAGTTTTATGCAAGCTTAATTTATACTGTTGAAAAAAGCACTTTTTTTTTATCTGGAAATGGAGAAAAAAAAAATACCGTATCATCTGAATTCAAAGAAGTAAGAATCGGATTATATTCTGGGATATTTGATAATGTTAAATATACTCTAATTGTATTATATATACGGTGATAATCTTTCGAGCACGAAGTATGGTATTAGACAGCGAGCTAGCTATATAGACCACATTTATGAAAGGTAAAATTACCCGGGATGTTCTGGATGCATCGGTCTTTCTGCGTGTACCGTGTAATTATATGATACGCTTGGCTTCGGAAGGTGGCTCACGATCGGTACGATAATGTAATTTCTGGCAAAATGGGGAAAAAACTCTTTTCTATCTAACTAATACCTGCCCACGTCGCCAGTTATCATTTTGGTATATTCGCGAAGATCTGTTCACTAGAAAAATGAAGAAAAATAGAATAAAATAAAAGAATAAAAAATCGTTACGTAGTTCATCGATTATCCCGCCGTCGACAGCCATACGATCCAAATACTCAAAAAGCACAGTTTTTAGTCCAAAGAAATGGGGTACTCCAAAATTCATGTTAATTTCCCACGAGGGATTATTTGATTGGTACTTCCGGAGTGACGGATCTCATTCTCGCAGATGAGATATACATACGTACTTACCTATACGTTGTGTACATACGTGCGTTCAACGTACTCGTATGGACTGCTCCGTCACGACGCTCCGTAATACTATTACGCTCGTCGGTTAGCGGGGTGAAGGGACGATCAGCCGGCTGCCAGTCAGTCGAACTTTCCCGAAGTGAAGTTCGGCACGTTTCCGAAGTTGCCCTCCCGGTATACCGAGACTTCGGAGTGCCGACCGCCGCGCGGTTCTCTTCAGCCGGTTAGAGTCCGTTGTTCGGCGGACCTCGTAGGAAGAAAATTGAACTCTGTATCGCGGCCGAACTAACGATAAAACGAATCCACCGATCTATTAACAATAATTCCGATCGCCGCGATCCTGAAACGAACCTGTACCCCCCTGCGCCCCTCCCCAATCCTCCTCCGCACCCCCCACCCCCACGACTTAGATATATTTCGATCATACCGATCACGCGACCCTTTGATTCAGTGCTTCAAACTATTCCGATACGCCACGTGCGACTCGAAACGAATCCGAGATAGTGAAAGTGCTTCACAAATTCTAAGATATAGATATATATTTATATATACGACAAGGGTGCATCGTCGTCCAGAAACCAATCGCGGGACCAACTTTACTGCATTCGAAACTGTCTATGGTGCCCAGTCGAAAGAAACTCTACTCTCAAACACACAGCCGCAGCATACTTCACGGACGCTCAACCGATCGCGTCCTGCTCAACGTGGCTCGTTCCACGATATTACCACACTTGGTCCTTGGAGAGTCAGACTTGTCCTTGGGACCTCAAAATCTACCTGAACAGACGTTGCATTTTTCTTGGTAAGGTATTAGCAGAATTTTTTGGTTACTTTATTATCGTTTATTCTGAGATTAAAGGTTTTTTCAGTTCCCGGATCGTGTTTGCGACTCTTTTTCTTTGCTTAATTATGCATGGTGGGTCTTACGTATGATAATATAACATAACACGCGCGTGGGTTGATGGATACACACGTGCTCGAAGAAACTAACAATGAGGCAATTTTCGGGTCAATCAAAGCGGTCCTTTCAGGGGCTAGTCACAGTCTCGATTACCGTCCCGCATTTGACAGTGATTGAAGCGATTTGTAGTATATAAGCTGATCGAGTAAGCCAGAGAGACAAACGTGGCGTATACCTACCTCGTATTGCTCCTCGTTAAGAACGGATAGCAGCTTGCTTGAGTCATGGACACCGGGATTTGTTTCGTGGAAACTGTCGACCGTGGTCTAATTATAGAAATAAAAAGTAAGAAGCTAAACGCAAGTCTTCCGCATCTCCGCGATCTCCGCTTTTCTTTATATTACTTTAAACCCAATGTGAGCCTTAACCGCGCCGAAGGAAGTTCGTACACGCCTTGTATCTCAACTTGTCTCCGGCCTATTAGCGACCGAGTCCAGAAAACTCCCGAAATAGCTATAGCTGCGCTATTCTGAAAATGCAAAAGGAGAACATCTGCATTTGCTACCCAACTCTCTAAGAATATCAGCAGATGCCGCTGACTTCTTTCCGACACTCTCCCTCCCGATGACCGTGGTCAGAGTGACTGGTAGCAGGTGTTTTTCCTAACTCTGGACGGTCCTTGAAACCCAAAAAACGTTCCACTTCGAAATGATTACCATCGAAACCACTAAGTGGTCGAACATTTCACATTGGTTATCTTTCAGTGGAACAATTTACCAACTGTTCATCAGACTCGAAGGGATTCCACCGTTTCGGATTATCGCAGGATTTCGGTTCCTGAAAATGTTTAGTGTCTGAATTTTCTCCGCAAGTGCATCGACTGGTATTCTTACGCGTTGCAAACTAGTAAAACTGTCGTTGCAGTGCGCAGCCGGCTGATTCGGCTTACATCGGTACGCGACTAGGCACAGCGTGGATTTCAGTTGGGTCCAAACTGTGTTGAGAATATACGAAGATCATAACGTTGCATGTATGCGTTTAAGCTTAGAGCAGCTGGGTTTCCGGCTGAGATCTGTGGGTCGGCCTTTAGGGACGGTGGTCGACGAGACGCTAGAAATAATGCAATGCAGCCACTGCAGCCAGATGCATTCCTTAACGTAAACATTCGAAATAACTCCCGTGGCACGGGCCTTTCTCGTATTTATTTATTTACTCAGGAATATAACGAGAAAATGATAACATTTACATTGCATGCGTCTGGGTACCGAAAACCAGGCAACTTCCTCATTATATACACGAGTATGTGTATGGACACGTCATTTCTACATCCTATTTAAGATGCTACCCATTGATTAGTTGCATTTTAATTGCTACATGAATAAATTTCAATCCGTCTTAATGAGAGATGATCATAATGACGAACAAGAGATGGTCAGTTTGTAGCTCTGGGCAGTTCATGTATAGCTTTGGTCTTCCAATAGTTGCAAGTAATGGCAAAGAGTTACTAATATTAAATTCATCAACAAAGAAGTCTTTCATCCATGAAGAGCTGCTAAGAGATATGTTAATGAATAATTCTTTGCATGAATATGGAATTTGGGGATATAGAAGAAGAGCTCGAGGCCAGGAACTCTTCAGTTCAACATATCCACGTACCTACGTATAAACGTAAAAAATAGTATACGTGATGAAAGAAAGGTTGAGCGACCCGGGAAAGGCGTGAATTACGATTACACAGTTATAGGTAGCTCTGACGCAACGCGGTATTTATACACGCTGATTTGTTCAGCGATTGGATTTGATCCGTGCGTTTTTGACGGGCTTTCAAAGAGAGCTGTGTCTCTTCCATGACGATAGATCTATCGATTGCAGTTGTCCTCGGTAAAACTATATTTTTTTCTTTCTACGTATTTCTAGGTCACTAAGTCTGCCGATACGTCGACTTCAGTTTCATGGTTGTTTTTAATATCAGTTGCGTATTAATAATCCGCGTATAAGCGTCTATCGAAAGATAGGGACTCCTTATCGCGTTGATAATTCACCTGGTGTGCCATGAGCTAAATGCTTTCGTCAGCGTGGACGGTTGTAACGACTAAACGCAAACGCAAACGATCAGCGAGTTCGCATATGCATATACACAGTGTTTGAAATTTAACTATAATTATTTTCATTTTTCTTCGAACTCCTGATTAGATAAGGTTCATTTTTTCCTGGGTAGGTATATACGTACCACGTTGAAGGTGGAGGTAAAAGAGTATCGATTTTATTATAAATGATGATAAAAGAGCGGCTGTATTGAAACCGGAAGCGATTCGTTCAAGCGGTATATACCTACTATTTGTAGCGTTTTTGTATTATACTTTAATGCATCTCATAGTCTTCAGCAAGGATGCGCTTGTGCGGTGGGTACTTATACGTATGCCACCATCTATCTTCCTGCAGCGTTGAACGAGCAAGTCGTGTAATTAGTCTAACCGCACCTTGATTCGACCGATCTAAAAACCGCAGTGTTTTTGAAGATGTCTACTATAATGTTACACCTGGCAAGTAGCTACGAAGAATATCGGGTATTAGTTAAACCGCAACAAATATTTTCGACAATTTTTTCATTTCCATATAATCGCGCTATCTTGAAAAATTTTTTCGAAATTTTATCACAGCCTGATTGCGATCGTTATTTATCCTCGTTACGTTACACAAGGTAATTAATCAAGCCAGTATAGACCGCATGTGATATTTTCGGAAATCGTTAGAATAAAAGTCGTAAATACGTTGTATGATCAATTTTTGAATCTCTGTCAAGTCTGATAAAGTCACCTCTCAGAAAATTAATTCAAAACACCAGCGAAAAAGATTGTGCAGTCCTAAGGACCAGCCTGTACATATTTGGGTTAAGTTAACGTGGGTCAGTTCAGCTAGCTATTTAGAATAACGTTAGGTAATGGCGAATTCGTGTTAGATGACGATTATGCAACGAGTCCGGGTAATATCTACTGTTATAATCATAGTTCAGCTTTACCTTTAGCTCGCGATAACTTATTTTCATAGAATTGTATCGCTCATGTTTTACAGTTTGTGGGCACATTAGCATGTAGAGAAGCATGAGACAGAGGATTATATGAGGTGTAAACCGAGTGAGGTACCAAGGTATAAAGTCCTCAAAATGTAGTCAAAATAACATCCGGTATAAGACAGAAAGAACGGCGAGGGCATAAAGCCGAAAGCAGTTTGATAATACGAGTTTATTGCAACTGGCCCCGTAGTTACATTAGCATTTTATGACTTGAAAATAGTAATTCTGATCTAGCAATGAAAGCAGAATACGAGAAAACAGGTGGTAATCATTCTGTCAGTATAATTTCTTATTCTGATATAGAGAGAACAGGGTAAGTAGGTAAGCACACGGAGTATGTCGTGTAATTTATTGTTGGAAAAATCTTAGCTCGTCGGCCATATTTGAAATCTGAAGTAAATAGTAAAAGACATCGAAACAGGAGAGAAAAAGATTTAAAAAAGAATAAAAAGCCGGTTTAATTCACCCGTAAAATGGTTCGATTACGTGCTCGGACAGCGACTCTGTTATTTGCTACGTAGTCGGAGCTTAGAAGCGGTTAACAGCAGTTATAATAGCGGTTAAGCTCGCTTAATCGTAGGAGAAATTTCGAGGTTTCGGAGAAAGAGGTGTCGTTTGTATCGTGGAAACACCGCGACGTTTATTAAGCCAATACTTATTCGAAATTATGTATCCGGTTGCTTGGCTTTGAAAAAAAACCGTCGGAATCAAGCTGTGATAGATATTTCGTTAAGTCACGAACCGTCTTGTCAGTCGAGAGAAAAACGTTGCATATTTTCTTTACGTCATAAAGTTAAATCGGGAAGTTAGGAACTTATTGAAATTCGACTCCTTTCAGCAGCTCTCTGAATCCCAGTGTCCATGACTGCAATCTCTCTTGATTTTCTCACAGAGGGCAAAGGTTTAAGATATCGCATCTTCTCGATCCTTTGATGTGAAGAAATGTGCAGTGGTTCTTTGAAATCATCATGATACCCGTCATCCAGTCACGTTTTCTTTACGCACGTATACATACACATCGAGTATGTGTACAAGATGATACCCGCTAACCGCGATCGTTTCCACCGAAAGAGGTATAGTAATTTAATCCTAACGACAAGTGTTTTCTAGTTTTCTCCAAACTCCTGCCATTACGCGTTGGATGTTAAAGTGGAAAGACGCCTCATGAATATGTCAGCATCATCACCTAACCACACGTTGGAATACTGGACGCGCAATATCATAATCTGCATCTCACATATATATACCGCTAATCAACATGTGCTGCCATTTCATTTCTCCAAAGTGTAGGGCTCATCTATTCCGCAAATATTATTGTTTCCAAAATCATTTTTCAAATCAATTCTAACCTTCGTAGCTATCCTATCAAAATTATATATATTTATAAATTATAAATTATAATTATGTATGTGTTAATTTATTAATAATCGTTTGCCGTACACTTAGCTGATTGTCGTGATTTGCTAAGACTCTTTTTAATTCTTGGAAGACGTTGCAATAAGGTTCCGTTAGCACATCGCCGTAAGCTGCGGTCGTATGAAGCTACGTAGTTATTAATTAACCACTCATTGTTCTCCGTACAAGAATACGTACGAAGATCAGCGCTTTGTTGCGGGCGACCGGAAACGACGAACTGTACGCGAGCACGTGCTAGAGGGGTGGCCAGTTCGGAAACCCGAATGATGTAAACTTCTCGAAGTGCAAATAGCAACTAAAAACGCAGTGAACGTGACTTACCAGCTCACTGTTTGGTCTCCTCACATAATTCATAGAAACTGTGCAAATGTGTTGGCACTTAGTACCCGACGTTACTTCTCGACGTCAGGCGTTTTAATGCCATTTTTCTTTTTTCTTCTTTCTTTTTTTCTGTGCGTGAAACAATCATGCAGTTTCTCAACTCCAGAGTAGCTCTTATGAAAATGCAAATTATCCACTTGGATCTGCGACACAAATGGGGCTGATTGCGAGATTCACCCATCAAGACGTGCGGTGACAAACGGAAGTGCTAAATCTTTCTACACTTCCGTCTCGTGATGAAGATGGACTTGTGATTCCACTTTACGTTATGACCTGTGGTGGGCCAAGTAATTAGGGAGTTTTTCATACCCTAGTCATAAAATTAGAAAATTTTTAGTACACATATAATTTCTGGTATCGCCGTGAATTGCGTCACACAAAGAGTGATTATATAAATGGGTGAAAAAGTTTGTCGCTTCAGTTGTGCACGTTGGCAAAATTCCTTTTTGCATGAAATCTTACGTTGGTAACTCATTCCACGTTTCGTTTTTTATAACCATTATCTCATTCCCAACATATAGGGAATTTAGAAATCACGTATCAATTAGTGCGTCAAAAAATTGTACAGTTTTGCGAGACATTTACACATGCATAGACACTACGTGTAGGTGGGTATACCACATAGATTCGTGTACAAATATAATAGCTGGATATCGTATTCAATAGAGTAGGGTAAATGAAAAAGATCACGCGAGCGTAACACCCAGTTCCAGGGTCTACGGATCTTGCAGTTTGGCCAAACGAAAAAAGTAAATCACTTGCAAATCACGCCAGTCTCTAACGGGCTGCCAGACTTTATCCATCTGTGTCCTATCCGCTCTTCTCTGTTTATTTCTCTCATCCTCTTTATCCCTCGCTATTCGCTCTCGTGGCTTTTGTTCCACGGTTCGTGGCTTTGCGTTTTTACGAATTCGAGCAACGTATAAATAAATTCATGCTCATGTAACGGTGCCGCATGTTTTCATCCTCCTTTCGCAGATTGACTTCAATTATCATTTTCCCCTCCATTCGCCTCGGCTCCGCATCCTTTCGGGCATTTGTCGACAATTTCAGTATACATACTTGTACCGGTATATGTTCACAGCCAGGAAACTTCCCTAACAGAAAACAGCACGCCGTGTTTGTCACTATATGTCAAGCTTCAGCGATTCACGGCTGCTCTCAGACCGTATGATTTTACTTCCGGTCACGTGATGCAGGATCTACATCGCTCACATGCATTATGCCTTCATATCTGTTCTTGATTACATACCACTTGCCCGTAGACACTTTGATTCTTATTACAGTAATTTCAGGATACTCTAGCTCCTAGATATCGAGTTTTCATACATGCGTATAGATACAGCATCAGTCAGCGTTCAGTACTGCCTCCGTGTGCTTGATTGATTGCAAGTTCCTTATTTTCTACCGAGCTGTGTATCAGCTGAAGAAAAAGTATAAGACGTCGTCACTCAAGCTTGACGTATCGATAGAATTGTTTTCGTGCAGATTATAAATATACCTATTACGATCTCTCGTCTATGCATAAATTGGTCTGGTATCATAATTCCGCTCAAATACTTAGTTTCAACTATCGCTAATCCTCCGGTAACTTAGGGATTCTATGTGGAAGATGTGACCTCTTCGAACCATGTGATGCAGCTGTGGTCCAATTTCACTTCGGAACTAACTACAGGCTTATAAAATGATGACAGATATTTCGAAATTCTCATTCAGCAGTTGATGTATATATATATAAATAAAATTTGATGTATATCCATAAATTTAGATACCCTGCGAGATTAGTGAGCTTTGGGTAAGATTTTTTAGTCATACTTTGAGAAATGCGATGGCTATTTTATCTGTCTGCGTATAAAACCTATTTCGAGTTTGCTCCATCAGATTTTGTATTTGATTTTATTACGTGACATAGTGTTGGTACAACTTTACCACCCAGGTTATGTACAGTTCTATAGCTTCTCTTCTCTACTTATCACTTGCGAAACTAGTTACCTACAACTTTTCCAACGTACGACGCTGGGGTGCGGGATTACACGTGTTACGGAACAGTCTTCTTCTCGCTAAACCCTGCAAGTTTTCCTATCCTCCATGTAAACCAAGTTTTCACGGTGTAGTCGTACCTCGAGTGACATTACTTTAAGCAAGACAAAAATTATAGTGATTTCTTTAAAGGTATGTATTTGTTACAGCCGAGGTAATTCTCAAGTTACAAATTTCTCAGCTCGCGATAAATTTGAAAAACGGTTCATCTACGTTGGGTGGGTTCTACTTCGTGCCTGCGCTAAAATGAAATTAGCACGGCGACCTATCAGGTGGTAAGTTATTTGTACGCTGAACGGCCTCGTGCTTCGCATAGAATCGCGATGTTCCAGCTCGACCTGGGATATTTAAGTCCCGAGGAATCTACCGGGAGGACTGGGATTATGGGAGGGTAGACGACCGTCGTAGTGACCGCGATCGGTTTAGCGCGTCCAGTTCAGGCGTTGGGAGGCTCCTCTCGAGTGTCAACGCTTAGAATAGGAGTCATGCACCGTTCCGCACGCTCGACGGTTTTTTTTTTCCTTTATATCTATTTTTATACGAAACGCAAATCGGCCTCCATGGGGTTAAAATTTTTCCATGATATGGAAGTCCCTGCACGTGGTTCACAGAGATTAGAATTTCTCTGCTTTTTCATTTTTGTTTCATGGAAACTGGCACGGAAGGGAAATTCAATGCCATGACCTATCTCAAGGTTTTTTTTAATGAAATTTATCAAAGAATTGATTTTCTTTTTTTGAATATATCCAGGTGCACAAAAAACTGAACAAACTACTACAACTGGCCTCGCCCGTATCATTCTACTCTGTTTGAATTATTACAATGGCAGACCAAACGGAATAAGTTGAATAGGGCCTAATTGAGGTCGTGGAACATGTGGCCTACCGAAGGGTTAGCGAACTGCTGCTGTGACGGGGTGACGTAATGCGTCAAAAAACTCAAAAAAACACTTGTTTTATTATGGCTAGACACATGTTGCCGACTGAAACACTCGACTCGAACTCAACGCCATATTAACTGCTGTTGTGTCTGACCGCGTGAAATCGTTACGGTCTGGTCTTTTCATTTTTCCCGGGGCCTTTATCGTCCCGTAAACAAAACGGCGGAGGGTGACTTTCCGGCCTCTAAATTTCTCGCTGAATTCATCCAGTTTATCAAATCGAAGTTAAGCCTGAGATACTTGAACACATCTTTATCCCGGACCGAATACTATGTATTCAGACTTACTCGATAATCGGTTTTAATCTGCTGCACGAAACCTGTTTCTTGATTCACACGCCCATTTAATATACATGTGCAAATAAATGATGGATCGCATAATTTATACAGCCTTAATTTAGCGAGGTTAGTCTGTTGTACACGGAGAAAGTGTTGTACCTATAAATTAATGGGACGAGAATCAGAACATTTTTGTTAATTACAAACAATATCAGATTAGGTACCGTTTTTTGCTCTTGGAGTGAAAAGTTTTTATTTGTAACGGGAGTTTCTCATCCAACTAAATTTGTTAATTGGAACAGATCGAAAAGTGCGATTGTTGCTATTATTGAGGAGGATTTATGCCGCTATTAACACTCGAAATAACTTATTAAATTTGGGCACGTGTGTTACTATTGTGGTATCGAGTATCTAGTGAAAACGAAAACGGACGATTCAAGATGAGAGAATTTCATAGGCATCTATACTTACGCACGACTGGATTTAATGAAAAACCTCCCGTATCGTGATAAGTTATCGCTAACTCCTTTTTATAGCTGTCAGCGATAATAAACCGATGCGTCTGGTACGATAAGCGCATGGTATTCGAGTCGCGATAGAATTTTATAACGTATATTGTTACACGATTCATACGAGCGGCATAGTCGGTATCGAGATTTTGGCTGATGTAAGCGTTTTCGAATACCTAATCGCATTGCTGTTTTGATACGAATGATATGATATATGTAATTCAGGATTTACTCGACTCGTATAAGAAGGAAAACTGTTTGACCAAGAAATGCGATATTTTGGTTTTATGAAAAACCATTTCCTTATTCCTTGATAGCAGGAAGCTGTTGCCTATTTCCAGATTAATTCACGAAGCAAAATACCAAACAGAAATAAAAATTCAGTCGTAAGTTGCGAAAACTCGAAGCGAACACCCGTTAACCTCGATTCGAGGAAGTGGCGACGACCGCCTCGTCGGAGTAAGAGGAGAGGGACGATCGCCGTCGACGTAGACGACGCAGGGAACGTCGTTTCGTTTCGATACTTGCGTCGCTCTTCCTGGCAGCTCTATACTTAGTTACGTGGAACTCCTTCGTGCCTGACAATGAGTCACGACGATTGCTAAATCTCTGTCAGCGAAAGGATTATTCAGGACTCGTGTACCTTTTTATAATCCTTTTCTTTACTTATTCCATTTACGAGATGAAGGCACATATAATATCGCTGAAAATCTCTTCTCTATATAGATTTTCGATCAAACCTGTTTACTGAAAGGTTGTTACCTCGCGCTAAAATAAAAGTTAAATCTGGATCAAGTGAAATGAATTATCGTGACAGGTGAACAGGTGAAAGTTTACCTTACGTCTGAGCTGAATTTTAGCTTCATTTTATATCGCGTATAAAACCCCCCATGATTTATAACACCACCATAGATACATATTTTTTGCTTTTTTTTTCATCCAAATGTTTCTCTTGCAATTTTGATAATGCATAGTGCATCGACGGTTAAATCAAGCCAACGAGTTAGCCACGTGCGTTTGCAAAAATAGGGGTGATAGTTTCAAAGGGTGGCTAGACTGCAGTGAATTTTCTACTAGGGTCTCTCCGAGCCCTCTTCGTTTCTTCCTTCGTTCGCTGCTTGATTTAATATGATTAAGCGCGTCTAGTGGTTGGCCGGTTGCTCGAATGAGTGAGTCACGGTATGCCATATACGCGCAGTGGCATGTGGGCATCATGCATACAATAAGCTCTCTCATCTTGTTCCCAGCTTCTTCCATCTTTGTCATCTTGTATCTCTATACGGTCATATTACCGGACCCCCGCCCGTTTCGGAGTAGTTTTTAGCTATGCATGATTTATTCCCAACTTTAGTATTCCGCAATTCTTGTACCACGATTCCAGGTAAAATTTTAGAAAACTGAAACCATAATCGAAAGTAGTTTGCATTGGGTAAGGAGAATCGGAGATATTGCATAGTAAAGATTTCTGCATAGGAAATAGAAACGTGATTTTTTCGGCCATAAATTGGGAAACTTTTGTGGCCGATATACTACGAGGCTTTTCTTCCAGCATGTGAATTTATTGTTTCTGTTTAGAACGGGGCCGGAAATAACTTTGAATAAATTTAGGCCTATGATGTCAGCGGGAAAAATTTCCTCCAAGTTTCGTCAGCATCGCGAAAGTATTCTAGGCCTCTAGTATTTTGTGTATCTGCGTAAACCGTGAGCCATACAATATGAACTTTTTATAGAACAGGCGCAAGAATCACAGTAGAAACTAAGAGCTAATTAAATTCCCGTTGATTTTAACGCTGTAAAGTTTACAACTTCGTGTCAGTTGGGTCTTAGGAAACGCTATTCAGCTACGCTCACTTGTTCGAGTTTCACGGACTCACGCCCGTTTCCGTCTTGCTTATACGATCTAACCCAAATTCAACTAGTTATTCTTATACGCATACCTGCCTTTTGTTATTTCTGTTTTGAAGCCAAAACAATT
Organism: Tenthredo scrophulariae; assembly: GCA_963978835.1. Classification (NCBI taxonomy): domain Eukaryota; kingdom Metazoa; phylum Arthropoda; class Insecta; order Hymenoptera; family Tenthredinidae; genus Tenthredo; species Tenthredo scrophulariae. Next base: position 9,973,678 of record OZ022227.1, read on the forward strand.
TCGTTATTTGAAATTTGCAACAATATTACTTACGAGTACCGATATTCTTTCCAATAAGATCAATCAGATTATTATGCAAATGATCCAATCTCCTTTTATACAATGGCGTCTGTGCAGTAGCCTCAATGCGATGCACTGAGCACATGATTACGCCGATCCCGATCGACTGCGGTTTATTCCGAAAGTGTAGCCTTGCCATTAAACTCACGAAGCGCAAAAGCTGTAAGGCTTTACCCCGTCAATCATTTTCCAATGCATCTTCTATAGGCATTAATTTAAAACTGAGCTACCTCATTATAGGCGTTGCTCAGTTGCTTTGGTAAGGATCAAAAGATTACTCATCAGAATCGTCGTTAATCGGAAACTTTACATGAATTGTTGCAATGCCAATTTACTGGTACCTCCCGTAAATTCTGTCGCGTTTATTCCTTGGACTGCTATTTATGATCATTATACCTAACATCAGGTGTGAATTATAAGTTTTGCCAAAATCTCGTAGTGAGTTCGGCATAGATCGAGAGTCGTAGTTTGTTTGAAATGGAAATGAAAGTTGTCTTGTAACAACTACCGCTTTGTCCAGTTTCTAGCCGAGTAGTTTGGACTTCCATTGTTGCTTCTCTTAGCTTAGCTTGGCTTGGCTTGGCTTGGCTTGGCTTGCCGAGACTCGTGCCCTTTTGATTTGAATAAAAGATTCTTGTCGGCTCCAGCAAAGCCGAGTGTGTGCGGGTTCTCGGAGGGACCGCCGCGGCCGCCTGCGGGTTAAGGCCCAACAGGCAACGGAACCTTCCGACCCAACGGACCGAAGGGCCGAAGGATATAGGTATACAAGTTTATGTTCAGAGGCTTGGAGCAGCCACCTTCAAGGCCGCAGGGTCTCAACGACATCAGACAACACACAAGCTTTCACGCTAACGAAATACGGGGTGGCTGAGTCCTGAGGCTCCGAGAATAAACTCGAGAAACTTTGTTCAAACACTTATACATTATGCGGGAGTAAAAATTCTTTCGACAATTTCTTTTTCATTTTAATCATGAAATGAAATGATAAAAAACTGCTTTCTTTTTATGGAATTATTATTTCATGGTCTGTACATTTATTTTTAAGATTCTCAGCGTTATGTACGATGCAATTAGCACTGCTTGCGTATTTACATGTTTGTGATAACAATAAACCGATAAAAACCGAATACATCCAATCCCAACCGAACGGAATCGACTGATTGTTGCAAGTCACGAGTCTGCGAGTCACGAATAACAATTCCTTGCCTTGTTTTATTATTCCCCTTCTTTCCTCCTTCTTGGTAGGAAATCGATTGTTAACTCAAGGGCGTGCGGACACATTTGAATTAGAGTTAATCTTTCCACTCAGCACGAGCTTACGAATAGATGTATTACGTATACATACAATCACGAGCATACAAAGGTGTGAAATCGCTTCGTTCTCGGCACGGAATCGGTTGTCGGCACTTTGAGAATTAACAGTCTCCGCAGCGTAGCGTACGATTTCAGGATTTGCATTAATTTCGATTTATTGTTAAACCTACACATCGCCTTCACCCCCTTTACAGTCAGAATCTCCATATAATTATCTGCCATATATGTGTGGAATACTATTTTCCTTGGCTTCTCGCCTCTCCTTGCCTCGTAAATGAATGGGGCCGAAGACGCGATCTCAAATCGCTTGATAATTCCATTTCACTTAACCAACACCGATAATAACGATGGTTAGTAAACAGACATTGCGGTTATTATACCTAATATAACTTTCAACCGATACATATCTGCCTCTCTATATCGCTAATATTATTTTTACTCTCAACCGCCACTTTTACTACCGGTCTTGAACTATTACGTCTACTTCGTCGATCACGATCCGTCTTAGAATTACACGGTACGATCGAGTCTCTCAGCCAAACCTTGTGTCGAATTGTAACCCAATATCTTTTGTCGCTCTTCTGATCTGCAGTACTGCATGGGCATACATCGATAACGTACGGATGATCAGACTCGCGTACATCGATCATATATCATATCGAAGAACACGTTTTAGAAACGAAGCGAGAGTAGACATAACAGCGAAGAATTTATTCTGACTTTTTTTCAAACGAAAGCGGAATAGGTATGGAAAAGTGAAACAAGCAGATATGTGTGCCTAGTGCAGCTGGCTACACCTGCTCGCTCGTTCTACGTCCACGTTTTAACCCCCTGGCTCAGCTGTAGGATTCGTTTCTCTCTCTTCACCTGGCTCAACAAAGCCTGGTGAACAGGGTGTTTTTTTCTTCTACAACTATTTCCGTTTCAGCAAGATGCAACATCCCTTCCCTTATTTCCTTCCTCGTCGCGTTTCCTCCTTGGTTGGCCTCAGCCTTTACCTTTCTCGTAACGCACGATCCGTAGATTTATGGCTCTCGACTGACAGATGCTTCGATAAATCGATAAATCAATAACCAGATACACGCGGAGAGCCAGTTCGAGCCTGGGCCAGGTGAGGGAATTGTATTGAAAAGAGACAAAAGCCGTTGTACCACTTCGTTCGATTATTTTTGTCTTTTCACCACTCGTATAGGCATTTACGTATAGCGAGAACTCGTGAAACTTTCTGCAACTTTATACTGCACCTAGAAAACTTCGAGACTACTCAGGTCTCAGTCCCTAATGAAAGAACTTGAACCTAGAACGTTGTACACCGTTTTATATCACGTACTGCAGTATTCACCATATCACGTAGAACGGAAATATTTTCACGATTACTGCAATCTTGGTGGGGACTCGAGCGTGAATTATGTACTACTTAAGGCCCTACTATAGACTCTAGTAGGTCGTGTCATGGGATAAATGCATACCCACCCAACTTACGATCTTTTAATACAATATCTGTGCGGAACTTTCCCATGAAAGTATCACCGACTTCTGGTGGTGGGTAGGCGTCGCAGGTATGTGCATATGTATACCTACGCGTATTAATCAAGGGGTGGAGGCAACCGCGGGGTTTTATCTTCAGGACTCACTCGCGGCATCAGTTGGACGCCTCGTTTATTCTTACTTTCCTGACAAGTATGCTTCGCTGTAACGCTTCGGTGAACTCTATTGAAAACACGGACGTAGGTCCGTGTACTGACTGACACCACGCTGGACAAGTTTTCTGTAAAATCCGCTCGGAGCTGTCGTTAGGATTCTCGTAAATTTCTCCGACCAAGATATACCTGTACAGGTTATCGATTGTCGATAGCGGTATTGTAAAACTATTCGATTACTCCCGATTAGATACACCATATCCTACCTTCGCGATATATCCATAGATTAAACACGTTCAGTTACCATTACGCAAATTAAACCTCAAGAAGTCAGGTGCTATTAATGTTTCTAACATGCGGGTCAGGAGCAGGAAATTGTTATTATAATTGAATATACATCCTTTGAATCAGTGACGGCAATTTAATTCTTCACTCAATTGGAAGAGAGAGACTTTATTCGAGTATTTCATATTCACAGGACAGCAACGTCTCAATTTAATAATGGCCGATCATTATTTATGTGACAGAACTTTGGGACCAGCGTTACGGCTGATTTTCAGAACATTGGAGCGTTTTCTTTGATCATAGGAAACTATGCAACGATTTGATGAAAAATAAAGATACGGAGACGAGAGATAGAAGACCAAAGTATGGTATAAGGTGTCGGTGTCGGTGAACGAAGGCTCTAATTTATAAATTTATAAAGAACGACAGTAAGGCTGGGCCTTGGGTGCGCCGGAATAGAGCCCTAAGAGAGTCCTGACCTTATGAGGCGGTAAAATCTAGTCGTATCCCTAAAGCCCACTGATTTACGAGTCGAGGCGTCCGTACCTGACCTCAAGTAATCTATGAGCCATAAGCATCTGGAATCCGCCCCGCAATCAAGTAGAAACGTGCTCTCCGCCACCCGCACCCCTTTCCTTTTTCTTGCCTCTTAACCTCTCAACTTTTCTACGGATTCTTGAACTCACATGATCCTATGCTGCTAATCACCGCTTTTACCACAGCCGACTTTACAAAGAAGGGAAAAGCTCGTTATACCCATTCGCATACATTCAACAAATAGTGGGACCCGTTATTCAATCAGTAATGAAAATAATCAGATAATATCAGTTGAAATATTTTTGGCGTAGGTACGGGAATCCAGGAATCATGTTCCATCGCAGAAGGTTCAGTTCCGAATACCAAAACCTATCAGGGTAGTGTTATCATATTATATTCGATCACTGACATATATTGGGCCAGAGAACTCTCTACCACCTCAAAAACCTCCAAAAACCAGCAATTATTATTAGCTTTTATGAAATCGTGAATAACCTGTGTACCCATTGCCTTTGACAACCTAACTAGACTTTAATGTCCTTTTCTGTCATCATTAAGCTATTAGGCATGTCTCCGAATGAATGACCCTCCAGCCACGCAAGCTCGCCATCATTTTTTCATCATGTATACATACTTTTCTTTCCATCAACTTACCCTTCATTTATCTCAGTGCATTTGATCATTTTATCTATATCTGTATTATTTTATCGTATTTTCGTACACTGTTTTTTTTTTTTTTTATTTCTTTATTCATGACCCGGAGTGATTATCCTAATTGTTGTACTGGGGGGATCGATCATGCAGACACGTGCGTCGTACACGGAAGTCCCGAATTATTAGAGCAGTGGGACACAGCCGTGAAAAAGTTTAACAACAAAGGGTGTTTCACCAAGTTTCTATACTTCTAGCTTATGTATTATTTACCATGCTATAATTTTATGCTGAACATCCTTACGAAAACGGTCGATAATATCGATCGGATTCTCGGTCGCTGACCGCTCTCTGCACCCTTCCATTGCCCAAGAGCTTTGCCACGCGTATCGAGAACATCAAGGAAGTACGCCGAAACAACCCACAATGAACAGGAGACTCGCTCGCAACTTTAACCGCGGAAAATGCTCGCGTGACAATAGCAAAACTTTTCCTCCGCACGCCTGGTGTGGATTGTAATGCTGTATGGGTGCCCAAGCTTATTTATTAACGTTGAAACTTGACGCGTTTTGCAATTAACCATTTCGGGGTCATTGGACGGATTATAGTTCACAACGAGAATTTATCATATTTAACGTTACCCCTTAAAATTTTTAATGTCTTTACCTACTGTCATGTACTAGCTACTGTATACACACATTCTCAGCATATTCGTTATACCTGAAACTTTCCTGTATTAAGTATCATGTGCTATTTTTTTTTTTCTTCGTATTCAATGCTTCGCACGCGACATATGGGGTTATATTTCATTCGATAAGATCTCTTTTTGCCCGAGCTAGGCTAGAAAGCAATCGCGTGAAAAAAATCAAAGACAAAGTTCTGCTGTTACGACACTCTTATTTATATCTCTATGCACGGTGTACCTGTTGACGTAATGTGCACTAACTGAAAAATATAATTTCATTTATCTATCTACTCGCGTGGTTGTGGATATATCTCGTACTCAACGATCCATTTGGTAGAAACAGGAATTCAGCTGAACAATGATGAATGAGCTCCCCTTCGCGTGCTGCTCGCTCATTTTTAGACTGATTAAAAAATTAATCGGCGAATTATATGCACCCTTCGATAGATTCGAAACTCTCTTCTATCAACACCGACTATCAATCAGTATCAACTGTGTTATACTTGACTTGGTCTCACCCTGGATTCGCAATGCATAGTTTGATCCAGTTTGCTCGCAGGCTTGTTCAGCACGCGATTTTTTTAATCGAGTGCGTGGTGGGTATGACTAAGTGCGTTGATCCCTTTATTACCCCTTGCCAACCTGTTTAAAATTATGTGTCATTTTTTAGTCGACCGGATCTTATCCTGATCATTTTTATACAAAATATATGAATATTCATTTTCACCAGCGGATGTTGTTCGAATGGGTAATTAGATCTTACAAGATCAAGGCAATGCTATCAGAAAAGTTTATTCACTCATACCAATTTCCGGTGAGATAGAAACCGGTTTTCGGGGTTTCAGGATTATAATAACAAAACTAGGTTAGAATGATTTCACGGCTGGGCACAGCTAGGTGGAAACAGCGAAGGTACCTCGGATTTGCTCCAGAAAGATAAGACCGAACGCCGGCTAAGGCAGTTCCAGGATAGATGTCAGAGCTAGCATATAGGTATGCAGCAGATATATCATCGAAACGGACATCTCCTGGGTACCAATACATGTCTCTAATGATCAACGTACCCACATGTGTAAATTACAATAATTATCATTTTCTTGATTAGTTTTCTTCATTTTGTGATGAGAGTAAAACTCCGAACACATCAACTATAGTTTCAGAGCGGATCCTCGTCGCCGGGGTGGAACATTTGGTAGTTAAAAAACGTGTGACCCTACAGCCGTTGGTAGACATATGCGCGCCTCCCACGCCGGGACGCCGCGCGACGTCACGATGCAGACCAACAAAGATCGGCAATGAATTTATACGCGTGTATACGAATCGGCTCGGCGTGGCCTCTCACGTGTCGCATCGTCGCAATCAAATCCAGCTACGTGTCATTATTCTCGGTACGCATAATTTCAGGTTACTGGAAAAGTTAATTGAGGTATCATGCAGGGCCGTGGCATTATAGTCAATTTAATCTTACGCGGAATGCAAGGCTCGTCGATTTTTCAATCTTAACGGTCGAGCCGATATTCGATTGCAACTATAAATCGCGAAGATTTTCGGCTATCCACACGCAACCAGACCATTAGCGTATTTGTTATTCAAATGAGCTGAAAGTCAATTTATCTTCGCAAATTCATGTATCAAATTGCCAATAAGGAATGATGCTTTCACGGTATCACAGTTTCGTGGATAATCATGAAACACGCGAATCGCATGACCCTAAATTGGGCCGAATTTTTCAGCTTGACAGACACGTGCGTGTCATGTGTAGTCCGGAGTATAGGTATATGATGCTTGCAATAGTATAGGTATATACATAAATGTATATAACGTACTTCCCAGATATATAACTCTGCAGAACATTTTGATCAGGGTGATGGCCGATGGTAGGTAGTCACGCCTGCACGAAGGGATCCATCAAGATTGGGATGGGTCATGTCTTTCTTTTTATAACTCGCAATCGTTCTACACGCGTGGTCCAGGGTACAGTGAACAAGACAGAAAAGAAAAAGATGAAAAAAAAAAAATGATAAAAATGCGCGATATCATGTGTGAAATGTAAAGAATTCATCGCGACAGAAACGGTCGACCCTGCACGTGTACAGATGAAAGAGAGGGTCACGTATGGTAAAACGGAGTCTCCGGTAGGCAGCAGCCGCAGGCATAGAATTATACTTTGAATGTAAAAGAAACGAATCTTTAAACCAGATGCAATGTAATCCACGGGATAATTTTAATTGAAATTCTTACATCTCTTAAGTGAAGAAAGGCTGAGGCTTAGATAATGAATTCCAGACTCTATCTATCTATCTATCTAGCTATGGCTGTAAGAGAGCTCTGTGAGACCCGAGCGGGCAAAGAGCAGCAAACATTATATTGTTGTGTTTGTTTATTTAGGTAGTTTTCGTGTATCGTAAATTTCGCGTCTAGCTAAGTTGAGAGGAGACCTGTGAAATGATAATGATCGGCGGATGAACATTAGATACGCCTCGTTTACTGTATGAAAAATATTAGTATCTCGCAGGTAACAAGATGTGTTGTGCTATTACATCGGCACACAACATACAAGTAGCACACTGTATAGTAATACGTCGGTACAATTTTTACCCATGCATCATTAAACGAGGAAATTTATACGGGATTTAGCATCTTCATCAATCTGACGAGAGATAACATTATAATAATCGATCTACGCTGGTCAATGCGATTTGGTCGACAAAGAAGTCCTCGACACAACAGTTCGTAGGAGTTTCTTCTTTCTCGCAATCAGTGCACCAGGCCCGACCCAGTTATAGTTATAGCCTCTTGGTGAAATTACTTCATTTGAATAATTGAGACAAATTGGCTCGTGCAGACGCTCAGGACATAAGGATATGCACCGCTTTATTCGATGGAAGGCGATTCCCATTGTACCTTTATGTATATGGATTTGTATACAGTGTGTAGTACATATTACATTTATTCTTTGTGATTAGTCGCATGTGTGTCGGGTATGGCCTCGCCTGGCTTCTAGCGTCTCATATCCTCCATTTAGCTATCCAACCCCAGCGTTTTTCTATACAAATTACACAGGGGTGCGGTGGGAGAAATTTCGATCCCGAAACCATTCGGTCGTGAATAATTCGAGCTTGATTCAATCGAGTTCAAAATCGTACCCACCCCTGGGATACAGGGGGTACCGATATCCACGAATTATCCATTAACCAATCCTCTTACGTGAATCCCTCTCTCGATTTTAAGCACCCAGATCAAACCAGCGAATATCTAAAATTCGAAGGGGGGATACACGGACACCGTTTAGAGCCCGCATGGCACGGCGGCACCAAGTCAAATGTCGTTAATTTGTACGGGTGAAATATCAAATTGAAATTTCCGTCGCACGCCTCGCATAGCGTTGATAGCCAGTAATGCATGGTGGAAGATAAAAACAAGAAAAAAAGCAAACGAACTGAGACAGTAATTTCACACCGTTAAACAGCTTTGATGTGAGTACAATAAATTATTGTTATAGTGTGGCTAATCATGTGCAGTTCAAGACTGTTCGCACTTCAGCCTGAAATTCAGTAATTGGTATAAATAAGCGCGTACGCACTTGAACACATCTACTGAAGAGGCACGCTGGAATTTCATCGATTCCTTAAATATTTGATAAAAGCTTCGAGTTTTGATGAAAAATACTTTTTTTTTAGGCAGCTTCACGGCGTCGAATGTGCTGAATCCTAATTTGATCGTGAAATCGATTGACATTTGTTGAAATCAAGTGTCGAAATGAGAACAGCTGGAGATGGAGTCTGACTCTCCCCAGCTCTTCTCTGGCTTCTTGTCTGTCGGAGGGTGAGCCAAGTTCCCAGTGAATATATGTCCGCCGTGGTCATTCAGGGGTGCCTCGATCGATCTATGCTCATAGAATCGTTCACGATACCGTTGCCATCCGACGCCCTTGCTTCTTCTTTGACGCTATGGTTGTAACTTCGATATGATAGGAAGTCCACGTCGATAAATAAAATGACGTAAAGGTCGAAATTGAACTTCACGTAGGTTTGGGTAAATTAAGTATGAGTAGCAATTATTCACAGTCGTGATCATATTCGCGAACTGGACTTCGATCAGACATTCATTGACTTGGTCCGTAGTATTTGAATGACATTTCAAAGTCTAAGAGTAAACCGATGCAACTTGGTCTGTGGTTTCGATAACCGATTAATTATCTGGCACTAACTTCCTGTTTCGAAACTATATGAACTATATGAAGTAAATAGGATTGGGTTGGCCACCTGTCAGTCTGAAAATACTTTCATTATTCCGAAACTGTTCGATAGAATTCGTTACGTGTTTAATAATTGCGGTAGGAGAAATAATTGAGATTATTTTTACAACAGATTATTACATAGTAATTTACTTTTACCGATTGTACACTCCACAGAGACAAATACTACGCTTTAACGAGTTGTCAGATGTTTTAACTTCATTCAACTGAGGAAAGCTACCTTCTATCAGAATCGAGATCATTAACTCCCTTTATTACTCACTTCGGTGATGCTCCTAGTCGAAAACCAGGCGAGCAAAACACCTCAGGGTTCTGTAGCTCGGAAAGAAACAATGCCTGTACGTGTGCACCTAGACATTATCACGCTGCTAATTGTTTTTCGGAACATTCGAAGTACGGCCAGATTCCGATCTTATTGTTAGGAAATATACTTTCATCTCGCGGTAAATCAGGATTTCTTTAACAAACTATCATAATCCATTGTCCGCCCTTGAAAGTACCTAAACTGCAAGTTTACTGTATTGGAAATGATTGATGAACTTGGAAATTTGCGGTGATGTACCTGTTATGTAAATAATGGTTGGAAGTAAATTTCCAGGAGCTGATAGAATTTACAGTTTTGTATCAAAATGTCTGCTGCGGGTAAGTATATGGTGCATAATATATGAACGTGTGAACGTTGAGAGGTCTACGGTACCTGACGTAAGCGGAATTTAAGACGCATCTTAAGTGGAAATTCGTGGGAAGCTGTACGGAGAACCGTTTGTCGAGTTCAACTGCAGACTGATCGAGCACTGCACTTCCATATGAAACATGCATGAAACGCGGTAAGCTCAATGTGATGCCTGCACATGAAGGACGCGCGTACGCGAGTACCATAAACGGAAGCTTACACGTTAACTGAATACAAATAGAAGTCGCAGTTCTACGGGTAATAAATGCTATTCTAATATCTCCATGATCAAAATATCCGTCGGATTTCCTGGTAGAAATGTATAGAAAAAAGAATAAGCTCTAACATTTCGCACCTTTCACTGTCAGACTATTTCTGATCGCAGCCAAAGGCTAACGGTCGAAATATTGACCGATATTTATTGCGGCCAGTAGCCATGTAATTGATTTTTACAACGCAACAAAACTCGCCGGAAATGAAAGCGAAACTTATAGTGAAACGCAGCCTCCACCGGAAATAATAAAGAGGATAGTCTACAATCGACATATAACATATTGCCTACAGAAATCGAGTAGCTCTAGGCTACAGAAATTGACAGACTTGCAGAATGTGATGCCTGACTGATCATTTATCAATAAAATATTGAAGATCTATTTGCCGTGTTCCTTTGACTTATACCCACATATATCCGTGTAGTAGCTAGAGAGTAAAAAATCCTTTCTAATATGATTATACTTTATGTATAGAGGTGTATATATTATATGCTAATCCGTGGAGACTGCGTGTTCATAGCTCTAGTCTAGTTGTTCAGTTCGGTAGCATGCAAGTCCCTGAGCCAGTCGACGTTGCACAGCCGTCGCGATCTACTCGATACTCGTATATCTTGTGCATTTTATGTTTATCATAATATATATTTCGTCTCGTTTGTGATGTTAGACTACTGATTGCAGTGAACGTACCCTTTGGAAAATTGCATGGTTTCGAGCGATCTTACCAAGCCCTACATTACTCGTTTGATAACGATGATCAATCGGCTAAAATTTAGGGGACAGATTTTGTTGATGATACATGATTAGCTTTACTTAGAATACGGTTTGAAAAATAATTGGGAACCTGTCCAGCGTGTATCCAGTGTTCACTCACGTTACGAAACGAAGTAAGTACTTCAATTACAAGTAATTTACCCCATATTCGTCGAGATAAGCTCTAAGTCCTTTCCAAGTGGCCGGAGTGTCTAATTGATTTATATGAGATTTCGAAGCGAATTTTATTGTGCAAAACGCTGTCCTCAGTGGTAGCAGTCGACTGGGCAATATTTCACGCCAGGTCAGGTTTCGCTTTGGGCTTGCCCGCGTTCCTTCGACTCTGTCGCGCTCCTGACCCGTTTGCAACCTATCGAATTTCGCGAAAGAGGAGAGTAAAAAATATACACAAAAAATATTGGAAAAAAAAAAGGAAAAAACCCCAACAAAAGACAAACACAGCCAGCTCAAAGGATCCAAAGATCCCGGCTTTCTTTGCGGTCTTTAACGTTACCTGCTCTATTAGCGTCGGAAAGCGTCCTTAATAAGGATAAAGGGGCACGTCTTGAGTCTTCTCATCTAATCTTTTTTTCCATCCATGATCCTGCTCCGTGAGTATATTCATCACCTTCATCTGCGCGTAACTATACACATTAATGGATTTACGTATACGTATAGAGATTTGCTAAGTTGTACGCTGAGCCTCGCCTGAGAGTTAGGGCACGAAGAAAGAAACAAAGTAAAAAAGAAAGAAAGAGAATGCGAATTCTTGATAAGCAATTACACTAGTATCTACGTAACGCGCGTAACAACGATCTTAATAATCGAAAGTAAATTACATCCCGTAGATTGGTGGATAACAAAAAAAAGTGTTAGTTTGATTGTAATTGGTGGTGGCGAGTGATGCTGCAAATAAATATATCCGAAAGTCCTTAAAAAGGGAGCTAGACGCTTTACGATCCATTGTACCTATACGAGAAAGCCATTAGTCACGCGATTACCGTACAAATTATACGCATTCCGCATCATATCATCGGAATGAAATTTTAAGAGCCTTTTATCTATGGATTTCCTACGGTATCAACCTTGATTAATGCCGATCTAATAGCTCGAAGAGCCTATCGAACTAGTACACAGACGTCATTCTGGTTCCAGGAAGCGGCATTTTTCATCTCCGCTTATAATCTACAGCCCAATACGGTTACGAATTCTCCACTTGCGTACTGACACTTATAACGTGTACAGCCGGTTATTGCCTTGCCGGACGTAGGTAGGTAAGTACCCAGGGATCGGGACAATCGGATGAGACAACTGGTAACTCGTTGGGAAACACCATCACATAGACTCGATCGTAGACCTTAACTCGCATCGAGGCGGCGGACAGTGGTTGACCTTGAGGTATCTTGTATTGACTATTCCCAGGTAAACGTTACTTCGTGATCAGAATCCCAGACGGTGCAGGAGCGTTCACTAGTATTAGGTGCATTGATCTCGTGCCTTTTCAGTGGATTTTTCAGTATCCAGTGATCGCTGAATCGAACGCTTATAATCCATCTAACAACATGTAATCGTTTGATAGATTCTGGACTGATCCCGCGAGATGGTCAAGATATAAGTGAATGACACATATGGCTTATGGTTTTGTAGAATCCTTTGCTCTTCAAAAGAGCCGAATAAATCGCGTTTATTTATTAACATAGTATATACCCATATAGTATATATTCTGACGGGCGATTCAATTTACGATGAAATTAAGATGATATTTGACAAATGTGGTACTTCATCGCAAACTCGAACTGGTCTTGAGTCGCGCGTTAGTTTCTGGTTCTGAAAACGAGTTTACCCACAGCCCACGTTAACGATTTCTAACCACGGCAAGTTATACTGAAGTTTTGACGTTAATGTATGACATTACCGAGCTTGTTCAGTTTCGGCACCTGTAAAGAAATGATTCATACGTTTTATGGAATCTTATCAACGATCTGAACGTGTTAACGGCCATTTATCTAGTGCATGATGTATCTTTATGCATGCTGTAGTCCAGCGTGCCGAAGAAGAGTGGTTCCAATTGTTGAGAGACAAGTAAAATGTTCAGCTCAGTTTATGACAAAAAACAAGAAACAGTCTGAGATATTTCTGCAACGTGACGAACTCCGGCTGACATTACAGTTCAGACTAAAGACTAACTCGATGGCACACGTGTTCCAGTGTCCACGCGTGGGGTCAACTTAGTTCTCTACCAATCAACCAACGACTCGTGCCATTATAGTGGCGCAAGATAATTTCTTCACGTGTATATCCCATGCATGGAGTAGTTTAATAATACCAATTAATTATTAGTACTAATTACTGGCTAGTGGCATAGGAATGGTGTAATCAATGCGCAATTACGTACGAAGTAGGTGTGTCATACTATCGAGAACACGCGACAACTGGTTGAAAATATTGTTTTCTGATGTGATCGCGTGATCTGCCTGCAGTAGCGGAAGCATATGCAGACACATTACTTTAGATCGAGCGACGGGCGTTGTTCAGAGACGAGATCAGTGCTGGGCTTGACCGTTTTAAAGTGGTCGAACGGTCCCGAATTATAACTGCTCCGAATAACCGCTTACACAATTGGGTTAAATGTCCCCGTCGGGGAATCCCCACTACGCCATGCCACAATATGTTATTATAAGTACAAGAAGAACCTGCCATCCATGCAGGTCTTCCTACTGGAAGAGCACCTACATAGCCATGCGTATAATTAAGTCTTAAGATGTGAACGAAACATCGCTGGTTAACATATCGCCGCACTGCATCGATCGTAAATTTCAGTTCTGGACCAATGCGGGTTCGGTATTCAGGTTTCTCAATGTATTATACGCGTTTGCTTAGATTAGCAACGCGTGCCTTGGTAGCTTTTTTCTGGAAACTAGTCAATTACGGCTATTAACAGATATTGCATTTGTGTATTACTTGAATCAGATAAGGGGTAAACGATTAGAAGGCTCACACTTGAAACTGTTTCTTTTCCTCTAACACATGGTACACTTACATTGGTATTCCTTGGCGCTAAGAGATATACTGGTACTAATGCAATCGATGCATCGTTCAATATCTAAAGACATCTCAAAGAATCGCTAGTCTCAATTTACTATACTGCATTCCGTTTGATTTTTTTTTTCTCCAAATACCACGATTCATGGAATGCTTCGAATGCAGGATCCGTTAGAATCGTTCAGATCCTATAAAATCTTTGTTGGATAAACATTTATTCCTTCGTTTTTCTATCAATTTTCATAACGGATGCTTGATGAGCTCTACTTCTGTGGGATATAATCTTCGCAGGTCTTTGTTCTAGAATCTAGGCTTGGGCAAAACAAACTCTCTACATAGAAATCGGGTAACATTATACGAATAACGTTATAGTAATGATCAATCTGGTCGTAAGAACCATCGTAAGATCAAGATTGCTCTAACGTTCGTCGAATATACGTTCATACGTTCATTTCACGGTGCACCAAAGGTACTCCTTGGCAAACACCGCACGTTAATCTTAGCGACGTACTGATTACTATTCAGTTGCAACCCCGGAGGGCCATTGACGTCAGTTTTAACGGACAGTGATTGGGAAATAATTAGTTATCTTCAGTCTTTATATTATCCTTATTACTCTCAGTCCATTTCTTTCCCTCACAAACATTATGACCATCATGCGTATGCAATTACGTTCGGTAAATAGGAAGTTCTTTCTGTATCTCTGGGCTGTCGTTTGAGACGTTGACCTGAATCCACCAGGAATCTATCGCTGATGTTGGTGGACGGGCCTTAGGACTAAAGGCGGATGCTGGGTTCGTGGACCTATCGTGTGAGCTGGCCGGTGTGCATGAAAAGTGTGTGAAAGGTGTGGTGGGTAGAGCACAATGCCCCGAGACATGGAAACAGTTCGACGATGAAGGAACAATAGATTAATTATGTCCAAGAGCCGGTTCATCTAAAAAAGACAAAACATGGAGATTGGACCCGACCTCTAACGATCACTGACACGCCCTACAAATTTAGCTAGCCATTAGCTGTTCACGATCTGTTGGGATGAAGAGCGTAAATTAATCTTTGAATAGTTTCGGTTCGAACAAATTAATAAACTTGTTTTATTTAGGTTTTTTTTTTCGGTCAATTACGTAATCTCTTACCGCGTCAGTTTTGACAAAAGACACTCGACGAACAAACTGAAAACTTACCTAAGACGTGAGAACTCATCCGTAGAGCAAACGAATCTCTAATTTTTTAACCAATAATAAACTCCCGATACAGCTAGAGGCACGGAGGTTCCGGTAGAACGCCCTTACAACATTTTTTTTTTCCTTCTGACAGAAAACTCCGGTTTGAAATGATCAAATCGTCGGTTTTTTCACTCAGTTACCGATCTCAGTATTATTTACACGTAATCTTACGATTTGCATAATCGCGTGTTGGCGTGCTGTTTATTCGGTTGGAGTTTTGGCGTGGGTCACGCTGCGGCAAGGTCCTCAAACCGTCGTTTATCGTTTTCCTTTTTCCGGGAAAAAGGAAAAGATCGGTTCGTTATATCTCTCGAGACCCAAGCCGCGCCCTAAAATGGTTAAACACAGGGACAGGGCCAATTACGAAATCTTGTCTATAGACGCGGCGAAGGCGGAAACACGTACTTATTTCCTGTCGTCACTTCCAAGTTCGAACCTACCAAGGATGTTTGTCGAGTACCTTTTTCCCTTTCATTTTTTCGTTCATTTCCTCTACGACAAGCGTATACCTGTACACTAGACGGAGCGTCGAACTCAAATTTCGTCTCTATGCATAATGTGCAGGCATATTTATATAGCGGGTAAAAATAATATATCTGGCCGTGGAATTACAGATACGATGCATTTTACACTCACACATTATACCACGTCATCTCTTACCTCATCGAAAGCCGGACATTATACCGTGTTAATGTTATAGATCAGTGAGAGGGTCACGCAATAGAGCAATTAATTACCCACATTCGAGTCCTTTACAAGGAATAAAGTAACACAACAACTAATAATTGAAAGCCATGAAAATGGGCGTAGAATGATGAAGTTGAGGATGAATCGAACTCGATTAACCTCTTTATAACGATTTTTCATCACCAAATGATTAACTTTTAGTTTTTTACATCGGCATTAGTGTCAACGTCACGTGATCGATTACTTTTGAGATGAGTATCACCCGTCCTCCTGGCTTAACACTCCTTTAAGGTTCATTTTCTCTTAGCTCATGTACACGTGCACTTATATGTATAGATACATCGACGTAATTACATAGCTATACATACCCACCAGCTCGTGTGGATGGGAATAAGATTTCGACACTTGTCTTGAGTCTTTTGTCTCCTATTCGTCCCCGCCTTCAGGCTTCGAAGTTTACACTCGTCACGTTGTCTTAGAAATTACCAAAGAATTATTATCTTTCTGGGTATACCTGTATGGGCCGTTTTGTGCCTTGAGACCATCCATGTTCAAGCGCAGTTTATTATTCGGGTTGGGGCGAGGAGGATTAGCTGAGGGCCGTCTGTGCGTTAGTACTCAACGCTGACAGTAGCCCCAACAGATCGCGATCCACTCTTTGTGTTTCCGGCTGCAGAACAGGTATTCACTATTCATTCACTGAGTGATTTCATCCTTACGCTCGCGCGCCTTTCTCTGTTTCTAATCTTATTAGAATTTCAACGGGGGTATTGAAGGCCCATATTCAAAAGGCCCCTAGGGACCCATGTCGGTCATATAATGTCCTCTGATTTACCTCCAACCCTTTCATCCCCCTTCCTCTCTTATTCAAAAGATCTAAATTCTTGATTTCGTATAACAAGGCTCGTGAACCTTTTCGAAAATAACTCATCGCACTCAGTAAAGCCGTGAATTGAAGAGTAATCGCTGAAATTGTTCCTGCATCGGTAATTATCCGTAACCCGGTTATTTGCTAAGATATTATTAGCTTCGGCCAAGGTTGGAGCATGGATACTGACAGCTTCGGAAACTCGAGCCACATTTATAGTGGCCAACACCTACTGGAGATAGACACTCACAATCAGACCTAACAAACTCATCGATGTAATACCTATACTGCACCATGATCCCAACTAGTTATAATAAAAAGTAGACGCGATTGAAAAAGGAATTGCTAGATCGAGAGCAATATCCTCTCTAGGGTAAGACTGCGGTTACAACTACCAGCTTCAGATATACGATCGTACAGCCTTGATACTAAGAATTGAAGCGACTGTAAGCACGTTTGTTAGATGCAAAGGAATGACTTCATTGCGGTGGCGACATAACTGTTATTACTTTGAAACTACAAAAGTTTTATGACGTTAGACTATGGGGAGCCCCGATCCAAAACAAGGCACAGATTTCCGAATGTGATATGCGCACTCTCGCCGTGATCACTTCTCTGGGTATCAGGGCTTACGATTAGAAATGAATTGACTTGGTTTGCTGCAGACTTTAAATACGACTGATACCCACTCTGAGTGATTTCGTTCAGTTCAAGACTTGGAGATAGAGTTGCGGCTTCCCCGAGCCGAAGGGCTGGTAGACAAGCAATTTCCAGATGTTAGAATTTATTACGTGACATTAGAAAGGCGTTCGTAAATCACGATTCTAGCTCAGAGATGGTCTTACGTTGCTTATGCAGATGAAAGGGAGAAGTTATCAATTGCAAAACATAGTCTATAAGAAGATTCGCTGGTTGATCTGTTCGCACGTATCCATAAACCAATCGATAATAATTAATAGCAGGGTATACAAAGGGGAATATGAGCGTCGAAAGGATTGTAACGGGCGATTAAAACACTGTTGATAAATTTGAATTATTTGTTGCGTACATTTTACCTCGTCTATTATTCGAGCAAGTGATAAAAAACTTCGGCAATAGTCGTTCGACGTGAGAATAACATTCGAAATGAATAAAATCTCGATAATGCCAACGTTTGTGCTAGCAGTTCCACCATAAAGGTCGGAATTTCGCATTTGCGCAATTCGAATCCGCACCTTCTCCGGATATCTGCGTATATACATGAGCGAGTAGCGACCTTGAGTCGCACACTCGACTAATAATGATCGAAGTGTCACTGGCCTTTGAAATGATAATTGACTTCAATTCAACTGACTGCAGGTAATAACAGGATGACAATAAGAGTTTTGAGGGTAACACGCTTCGGCGTAGTCTACGAATTTAATTGACCGTAACGCGAGCACGACTCCGGATTTAAACCTGGTGCTCCTGCTGCTCCTGAAACCGCCTGAGAGCTCCTGGTGCGATAATTACGTACCGGTTGAGATTGTTTTCACTTTCACGGACCCGGTGCAATTCATCATTCGTCTACAATGATGTGCTCTGGACCATAGTGGCTTAGCTATGCGTCTTGACCTGTTCTTAAGGCATAGTACCGGACAGTAATGTAGGCTCATAAATAGTATCAGTCACCTAAGAATTCTTGAGTTGTTTTAAAAATACGTTATCCAAATTTCGTTCAATGAGTTCCTTTAATCTCGCATCAGTTCTGCCCAGTTTATATACAGTCGGTTCATCATATTCACGACACCCTTAGTGCAGGCCGTCTGATGAGTGTTATTTCTCCTGAAGATGTTTCTCAGGTTCTATACGAGTGTGGTGATGTACTATGGGAAAGTGAACATCGTATGGTTGTGCAAATATTTGTCTATACAGCGTTAAGTGAGTTTAAGAAGATCGGCTTTCTTCGAAAGCGTGGTTACCCTCTTGGGGAATAAAACGAAGAGAAAATCGATCTTTCTTAATACTTAAAAACGGGTTCTTCGGCACGTGTTCCCGTCCTTGAATGTTCAGTCGTCTCCGTTATCAAACGAAAGTATTTACAAATCTGAGGTTTAGGTCCTATTGATTTACCTCTCATATAAATATACGAGTTTGTTCTTGTGCCAGTAGCACATGGCTCCAGTCATATAAAGTCTCGATTATTCATGTCACGCAGACGAAGCTACTAGGATCGAATTGACTTTAAAGCTGGTAGTAAAAGCTTTGTGAAATCTTCACCGACTGCGGTTCCTTATAATAACCAGCTGCAGATACCATAAGACGCCCTGCCTGTAACTCGATGGTGATTTTGATCGTAGGTGGTGCAACGTACGAACGTAAACGAAGGCGATTTGAAACACACGAGAAAAGCCAACGACCGCGCTCGGGCTTATATATTCTATCATATTTATGTAGCGCGGTGTAGCGTGGGATGGGTTATATGCCAAAGCCATGGCTAGTGGGATCTGTTTACGTAGGCCACGTGTGATAAGTCTCTTTCATGGAACGCTGCGGGTGAGCGGCGAGGCTTCGGTTGACCAATTTTCATTATTTCAAACCATTATATCCCATTTTTGTTGAATTTTGTTGTTGATGTTATTTTATTGAGTAAAAAAAAAAAAAAAATGAAAAAAAAATGATGAGAAATCAATTTATTTCGGTACCTAATTAATCCACTTTGCTATTTGCATCCCGATTCCTACAGCCGTTAAATACAATTTCTATTCCTTTCAATTAGCTCCTTAAATCTCGCTTCAACTTTAACGTAGGTATAACCTCTTCGTTATTTTACTTCATAGAATTTCAAAGCATTCGAGAATATGAGTTTAGGTGAGCGTCCACGCGTCCCACGCTCGTAGCTGAAGCTCATTCATCGGAGCGCCTGGACGCTGAAGAGTCGTTGACTTTATCCTCATGAGTAAAAACAAACGACGGTTATAGTGCGTGGGCTGCGTCGTCTGCTGCATCAGTACATATACATATATCATATATACATAACTAGATTTCTTATATACCGATCTAACACCCTCTTCTCTCCTCTCCTCCTATAAGTCTCTCTGGCACACCTCCACAATTTAGTTAGGGTTGCGCAATTGAGTGTAAGTGCAGGGTACACATAGTCGGTGCGTGATTCTCGATCATTTATCGGAAAAGAGTAAAGTTAATTTACGGAGTTATAGTAATTGATGGAAAAGCCGAAGGCGTGAAGTAGGTACCTGATAAAACCTTGTGAGCTTTCTAGTCTTTAGTAAGCCTCAAGTAAGTTTGTTTCGGAAAGTTATTAAAGTCAGTTTTCACAGTCATGCGATATTATCTTACCTCATTTAACTTTCCGTTCTCCATAATCTCACGGCTTGCAGGTTCGATAAGAGCAATTAATGTTCACTTTGACTTCTTATCTCTCGGATGAATTTAGGTAGAAAAATTTGTGTAAGAGGCTATTCGATTCTCTGTCTAATTCACGTTACCTGCAGTTACTTCAGAAGACCATTCCTTGACTGAAATCCTTCTTAAAGTCACAGAAATGACTTATAACTTATGGGAAGTATACAGCCGTGACAGTAGAATGAAATAAGAGAGACTTCTGTTATATCTCGTATCTTAACTGCGTTGGAAAAACACCAATTTTAAGCTCGTCACTCATTCTGTATCTCCGCCTCCAAAAAAAGGGCGCGTTGTCCTTCCTGCTGGCAGACCTTCGCTGGAGTTCGGCTCTTTTTCTTTTTTAATAAATTACCCACACAAATATATACCTATACACCTACGGTTTGTAATTTACGTAAGAAAACGTACCGTGGTTCTTATTTTTCTCCACAGCATTTGCCGCACGAGCTTCGATTTTTCACACTTGAGGTTCGAGGTTCGGAGAACCCGGAACAAATTGCTCGTGGAATTTTTTAGGAGCTGATTGCACTATTCTACAATAAGAAGGATCGCGGATGAGTTTCTTACCCACGTGCCCTTCCATATTGTGTATTTCAAAATTACATATAATGTAGGTACATACATACATCGCTACGAATTGAAATTTTATGTTTGAAAAAGCACTTGTTGCGTCGAATTGTGTGAATGGACACTATACGCAGCGAGTGGTCCTCGATAGAAAAGGCTTTCTGGTGGCTGCATACTGTCGCGGCGCTCGGCGGTCGCGTATGTAGCCACGCGCTTGCTCTTTATCCGGCCGCAAAACTGGCTGATTCTCGATGCTGCGCACGCGTCGTGGATGAACGCGGTCGACGAGAAGGTCGGCGTGGGAACCCGCAGCGTGCGACTTACCTAACCTAGCCCAACCCGCTATTTTCACCCCTTTTGAAACGCGACAACTTCTATCCGATAAAAGGCAATAATTCACTTTAACGGGGGACGACTTCCGTCCCCGAAGACGTTACTAAATTAAACGAATCAGTGCTACATCCTCGGTCTCATCATTAACCCGTAGGGTCTATTTTTATCCCTTGCGCATCTTAGGCATCGGCACCTTGCCCTAGGTAACAGTTGCACTAGTGGTATTTGCTGCCAGATCATTCGAGTAGCAATTGTTTCTATAATTTTCACTAACATATAGTTTTGTTTCTAATTGCAGGTTTTGCAACGAGACATCGAAGCCCATGGACGAATCGTTAATTCGGTGGTAAAATTGAGCGAGCGCGTAGCCCTGAGTGTACAACAAAATCAACAAGACCAACATCAGCAACACCAGCTATCCGGACAACCACTACGTGTCGCAAGCTCTTTAGAACGTCGCTGGCACCTCTTGTTTCTTCGCGCCTTAGAGTGGCAGTGTCACATAGAGGCTTTAGCTGCGCGTATATGCAACAAGGTAAATTTCATTCAATACATAGATTTATGCAAAAAAATAATTAAGGGTATCGGTATGACGGTACATCATTCGTAAAAGATCATTGTGAGTCTAGTCGCGTGTTTTCAGCAACGTAACTAAACAACTAACAGCGATTCATCCATACTCACATACCTGCACGCTCTGTTGAGGCATTATTGTGCTAAAGCTTTGTTATTATAGAAACTGGACAGCAGTTTAGATCTGCTATCCAGTGATTATCTTATCTTACCAACAGCGTAGGTACCGACGTAATTCGACTTGTTGTTCAGTTACTGAGGCGGAAAAAAATGGTGTACATTTTTTAGATGCCAGAATATGTTGAATCGCTTTATTCATCGAAACTGAACCCGGGGAAAAAACGGATTAGATCAAATTTGATAAAATTTTATCGAATCTGATATAGTTAGATCTAAATTTTGGGAAAAACTAGATCTAAATGGATCGCGGGAGATCAAATTAGCTGGATAAAATTTGATCTAATCCATTTTTTCCCGCGAATAAACATACCTTAGAGCGCTATACTAGTAAGTTAGTTTTCTTCGCGTGATATGAAACTCTGGATCAATATAAGAATAAAACAATCGATAGTATATACTATATGTGATAAATTATAGTTGCAGTCTATGAAGCAGTAAATTGCAGTTTCTCGATCTCATATATAAAAAAAATCGATTACCTATGTGTATGATCATTACAGACTGAATCGTGACAAAGTAACTCTATGTTTCTTGCTTGAGACGATCTTAGAAATGAGGGTAAGACAGGTGCAGTATTTTCTTGTTACGAAAGCAAGATTCTTCACTGGTTAACTTTTACCTGTCTAATTATCCCATCAAGGTGTTCATTTCGATGAATTGTGAAACAATAGAATAAATTTTCCCGTATTGCCCCGACGCAGCGGTTAGAATTTTCGAAACCATCCTGTCTTTGTTTGAAATGCTCAATGCCCATTGTCAAGGAGGATATATTTCATTAGTAATTATCGATTTCTTTGAGTGTTACGTAAAAGTGAAGGCGGTAGTAAGAGGATAAATATCAAGATCAGTCACGCGTCATTAAATACTCTATGGGTCAAAGGGTCGACATCATACATGACTCGAACGTAAATGAAGTAAAAAATATATTTACGTATCCCTATTGCAACGATCGTGATCGTCGCCTATTTCCACTCCCTAAGTCCAGATATAGAATTGATTTTATTGTAGCCGCTGTTATATGCAAACTCGAATAACTTTGCGCCCATATCGAATCAGTCATGACTTTAGCAAGAAGTCGTAATTTTATCGTTTCTCGTATAGGTATAACGCCCCGGCATATAACACATTACAATCTTACAAGGGGAGCTCGTCTATTCGTCATCACCGATTTTGTCCTGATTTACAGTATATGTAGGGCTTGACTAGAAATGGCGCGATGGCTAAGCGTTTAAAAACTAAAAATTTGGTCGCGGTCCGCTTTTAAACGCTTATAGCCATCGCGCGCTCACACTTGCGTCGTTTTCATTTCTTGTCAAGCCCTACATACCTGTACTGCGTAAATCCGGACGAAATCGGTGATTACGAGTAGCCGACCCCCTCTTGTTAAACATTCGTGGTCTCGTAACGCACTAATGCTTTACGAAGGGTGAAAGTGTCTAATATATAATAACAATAATACAGTATGTAAAAATTGATGAAATTACGAAACTTGAGATATGATTAAGGCTCTAGAGTTCTGGTTGGACCTCACGACCGCTAACAACCGCTAACGACCGAACGGTCGGCAGTTAGCTAGTGTACCGCGGACATATACTGACTCTATGCGCAGCGAAAGTCCTCGTATACCTACCTCGAAGAATCTAAGAACCTATAAGAACTCATAGGAGTCATAGAACTAACGCGAAGCCTTGACGTTTACTAGACACGATAAAGTTCTCTGGGCTTTTGCTATAATACGCGGTAATTACATCCGTAATGAGTTGCAGACGATTACAGGGAAACGTTCAAGACGTTTCAGATGTCCGAGGGACTACTACCCAACATTGGTATATGTTTACACGTATTCTCACGATTCAGTTGCTCCTTCGTCTATCTACAACTTTCATGGAGAGAGTTTACGGAATTTTAGCTAACAACAATATATGCTAATCCCACATCTGTATTAACGGATATTACTCCTGGGATTGGAACGATTAATTTATATTTCTTTCTTCATTTATCGACTTCTGTTTTCATTATGATCAGAACAGAGAGGGAACATGCAATAAGTTAGATCCAGTGTGTAGATTTTGGCACTTGAATAAAGCGGGTGCAAATTTATTGATTAAATCCTATAAACCGAGCTCGTCACGGATTCGGCATCATGTATGTAGTCGAGTTAGCTCTCTTCAATTTATCGCATCACTTTTCTTATCTGATACTGTACTGTAGACGTAGGTATGGTGATAATCACGTTGTAATGTTTACTGAATTGTATCGGTGGCTTGTTGTTCTCATTTTCTTTGTTTTCAATCATTTATTTTCCACGAAAGATCACGTGCCCAGATATATGCGTCAACGATTTATAATAATCTATGAAAATATTTCGATGCTCCTCGAATCTATGATAACTTATCTACCTAGACGCCCGCTGTCGAAGATAAGCCAACTAGAGGCAGAATGAATTTCATCTTTTCATGCAGCCTTTAGATTAGTTTATTTGTTTTTTCTTGAAAATTCTATTACTTACCTGGAAAAAGTTACTCCTCCGACCTGCTGAGTGCTAGTAGCTACCTGAAAGTAGCATATAATACAAAATACAGAAAATTGTAGGTGTGTAGCTATGTACCTACCATATAAACAGCTCAACGATTTTTCATAGGAAATCGTACCTATTTCAATTAAACTTTACTTGGAGTTTGAAACAATGCGGTACCCATGCCGGTCAGGTACAACGAATCGCGACCCAGGGGTCCGGCATGCACCTGGTCAGGTACGCTCACCCATACTCTAAAACATTGGCCATACGCTAAGCCTTTCCGACCCACACCGGCTCTCCACACCCGCGCGATAATCAGCCGATGTGACTCATCGGCATCAACCGGTTACTCGAACGGATTACAACGAACGGGGCGAACAACTTCTGAAATTCAACGTACGTACGTATTATGCCACATATATACGTGTAATATATGTATATCTGTATATGAACAGCAACAAGTCGCCGTTGGCTATAGTGATTAATCTCACGAGGTCGTTTCTGACATCGTGGCCCTTGCAATCTTCCCGAGTCAACGGTATCCCCGGAAAGGATCCTCTCGCTATCCACCTTCGAAGATATCGTCTTAATAATACCTTCTTGGTCCGGGTCATGAGGATCGACGATCCGCGGGGGCGCATTGAGGTCGTAAACTTTGGTGAGCTTACCGAGCTTCGTGTCGATACCCTCGAACTTATCGGTCTGACCTCCAGGCCCGATCGTTATTCATATCTTTTAAAAATCGATTCGGGCTTTGGCTTAAACTCTGCGAATCCGGCTGCCTTTGATTAATTACCGTTGCTCCGCAAGAAAGAAAGAAAGTCACCCATGGTTGAAAGAGCGGTCAAGTTTTACAGAACGTTATAGAATATGGCCAAAAAAATACTAGACAATAAGTTAAAAATGACCGTTTATACCAAGGGCCGGCACACTCATTAGGCCAAGGAGTCAGCACTGTAAATCCACTTAACCATTTTACCGGTACTAATCCATTTAACGCCATTTCTTGGATTTTGGCAGGCATGGGTGGGGATATGCAGGTATGAAAAGACCCAGACGGTGGTCGCAGTTTTTGCCGTCCGAAATAGACCGTACACCCCTTATTTCCTTTTGTTTCCCCCGAACGCTGCCCCTACCATCGAACTTTCCGGTAAGGACAAGTGACCGTTTTCAGGTAGGCCGAGGGACTTTACGGTCCTAGTAATTGCCACTTAGAGTCAGGCTGGCGCCGAGCGCCAGGCCGTGCCGACCACTGGTTTATACTATATTTTCTTGGGGTTTTACCTAGATACGTGCGAGTTTCAAACTCGTATCGAAATTTGCGATAAAGCTTTCTTTGTTGTACGCCGATTTCCGGAACAAAAAAAAGAGAGACATATGATATGTCGGAGAAACGCGAGAGGAATAAATGTAGTGAATAAAAGGGAGAGAAACACATTCACTTACACAAACGATACGCGGGAGGGTTTGACAGCTGTCAATATTGACCTAGAGCTAGGAGATATGCGGAACAGGAGGTACACGTGCGTTACGTATAGCGACGCATCCAACTCCGTTCGGCAAATAAAGATATCGTTGTATACGGCGATTGTATGGGGTCAAAAAAGCGATTATGGGAATACCGTGCCATATGCGAGGTGAAATATGTATTTGAACAGATACCCACGTACGTGACACCCGTGTGTTTACACATGCGTACACAGGGTGAAAAAATTCATCGATTTCTCTTCCGCGCATTATTTTAAATACTGTTCGTCATTATTATTTAATGTAGGATATCATGCGTGGGAATTTAGCAGATGTGGTTTATTTAGTTCGAAAAATAAAACTCTATATACAAACGTCCGTTGAATTCGAATAAAATTTCGTAATACATTTAATCATCACTTATTCTTGAATGGAAATTCAATTAGGTAGTATAAACGCATACCCCTGTATTTCGAATGGGAATTTTCTCGCTATATACTTAACAGGGCCAGAGTGGGTCTCTTCAGGAAATACCAAGGCGATTGAGATCTAGATTAGAGTAAATGTCTGGCGTTAAGTAACGTTTGAATGACTTGAATCTCGAGCATATACCACGTACTTTCAATCGTCCGTTGTGACGTCAATGACGTTCATCCGGCGTGTTGGCTGGTTGACAGTAATTGATACGGAAGGTAATCCGGATTCACTATTCAGAAATCCGCTAACAAGCTAGTACGTATATAATTGAGTTCGCACACTTCGATGGATACGTGTACCAGCTATACACCGCGTCTGACAGAACGGCGGACACGTGCTTACGGAAGGAAAACTAAACACGTGCGTTTCTCGAGCGCGTGAGAGAGTTTAAACGTTTTAAAATCGTGCGATGTTATCTGTTTAATTGCTAGACGGACATCGTTGCAGTCCGGGTAATTAGAGGCTAACCAAAAGTGATTAAATAAACATTTACAAGGAACTGAACTCCCGATAGACGAGAAACCGATCGGTTAAAATAATCAAATGTTTTAGATCGGTGGCGTGTTTGTGGTATAAACTTTCACGAGATATGTTATACATCGCGGGTCAGCCAATCAAAGATAACCTATCCGTGTCTTTATCCTGGTTAGATATATTGAAACGTTAGGATCAGGGAGCCATTAGTTTAGTGTAGACGCTAATTAACCGCAGGCACCAAGGCTCCCCGAGTTTTTAGACTTTTACCGCATGGTGACAGAAGTGATTCACTGTACCTACTCTATAGGTACACCGCGAGAGATAACGGTTTCGGAAGAATCGTGTTTCGTGTTAAACTCTTTATGGTTACCGGTTACGTTTCATAATGGTTTGCATTCAATTTCGTGAGCTATATAGTACCTACATAATATACGACGAGTAAAATTTGTCGTTTCAAATGAGTCAATCAATTAATCAAATCCAGTGACTGAGCAAAATGATTAGTTGTAAGTTAACAGTACATATAGAAACAAGACAGAAATCTCGCAATCTCGCGATGATTGCAACTCCGGGTGGCCCGGCGTCCAGATTTGATGAACGATAAAAAGGGCTGGTGACTGGTCAAGTTGAAGTACACCGTATGTGGCCCGTGTCCCATGAAATTCGAAACGAACACATGATTTTTGCTAGGAATATTACAGTGGCGTTAAAACATCTTGTTCATTTATTTACTATTCATAGTTTTGGCCGAAACTCGGCTCTCTTTACTGCAAGAGCGCAAATCGTATCGGTTTCGCCATATATTTTGCTCCGAAAAATTTCGAGATAGTTTCATCTTCGTTGAAATGGAGTTAAACAAAGTTTCAAATTATAACTATTGAAATCTATATCGACAAAGTTCCGCATCTCGATATAGTTGAGTTCAAGAGAATCAAAAACACGACGAAGAACGTATATCCCATCGATTTTTGCTCCTTATTTCTGAAATTGTAAGTGTACGCAAGAGTGCTTCGATTACGTTATATTGCGGATGGTGTGTAAAGTAGTGGCTGTTGCATGAACAATTTACAGAATTCTCGTTATTTCGGGTTGTAAAATATTTTATAGTTTACCTCAACAATTTCAAGTTACCTGGAAGTCGGACGAGAAATTAGTAGCCTACAAACTACAAGAAGGAATAAAGATGAAGGGAGAAAAATAGAAACAATGGAACCATTCCAAGTCTGGTACCAACTAACATCCGCACCGTTCCATATTGCGTGCATAGTATTCGCTGTTTATTACACTCTCATAATTTCGTTTGTAAAAAACGTCCGTAAACTAGCAGTACCGATTTTCCCTCCGTAATAATAGTTTAAAATTATGACACGCAAACCTTTACCGCAATTTCAAATAATAATCGAAGCATGGTATTTAAACTTCAACCTATGTATCGATGCGTAGCATAAAACTGGCCTGTGGCTAGGCGGCTATACTAATCAATTTGCATCGTGAATAGCCGAGCTGAGATTATATCGATGTTAAAAACGGCAAGAGTATCGGGCAGTAGGTAGTCGGTAGCCTAATAAACTTATCTCGAGAAAGTGCGGGAGTTGGATACCTAAGAGCTAGAGAATTGTGAGCCGGGGCTTCGCGGAGCGCTCGAGCGTGTTGGCGTCCTCCAGGCTTCAAGAAGTCTTGACGCGTTACGATATTATATTATGTACCCGAGGACAAGCTACCGATCGTGGTTGGGGTTAGATTGGGCTTGGATTGGTACTCGCGTCACCAGAGCTACCACGAGTATCTGTTACTTTGAGGCGTTGCAGCTGTTTGCCCTTCTCGAGAATATAGGCAGTTGGGGGTTCTTATCGCATTTCACTGTCGTCGAGGTTGCAGAGCACGCCTGCTCGCGTGAGTATGAAATACTTGAAATACTTGAAATACTTGAAATACCTTACCGAAACACTGAAAGTTGTGGAGGAATTTTTCCGAACCTGATCTCGGAAGGGCAATAATGTTTCATCTCCTTAAGCAGAGATATTGAATCTTTATGGTCAGGGAACTACCGCTCTACTCCAAACTCTAATTGTTTTCATTAGTATAATTATCCGTCGAAGTGACCTGCGAGTGGTTGGTTCTTGCTTTGAGCTTGGTCCTTGATTGATATTTTCTAAGTATGACTAAGTCTGCGGCGATTCACTTAAGATTTTAAATAACTGCGAGACCGCTATAGGATATCGCGAAAGTATACGTCTTTACAGCAGCGTTTTTTATAGACGATTCAAATCCAAACTGACAACCGTGTCCCGCGCGATATATAGTATATGTTGTACCTTGTACTACACTTTGCGGGATTAGGATTAAATTTCAGATAATTAGTTGTAAGGCTTCGCACGCGACGGTCCCTTTCTGCTTGTGTGATTATCGCCCACGTGAATGTGACTATTTTTTTGTTTTATGTTTTTTGTTCCTCTCTGTCTCCGCTGCGGAGCGTTATGGTATTAACGATTTTCTTCAGGTCGACGTAATTCGATAGCCACCTACCTGCGTGTTATTAAATTCGTTTACTGCCCGGTTAACTATCGGACACCTCACCCGGAGATATATACCGATACTTTTCTTCTCCCGATCATCGCATCACATACAAAATTATCCAATGAACTCAACGCGTTAAAGTTTTGCTTTCGCACATATAGACATATGATTAGGTGTCAAATGAAATATGTGTCCCTTAATTAGTCGTGAAATATATTTCTGTTAAAAAACATCGTTCCTCTTTTTTTACTTTCCTACCGCACGATCGTCGAGTTTCCGCTTACGCATCTCTCGTAGTTTCTATTTCCGCAAGTCTATCTTAGACAACCTTGAGAGGTATTATTTTGAGCCGGGGAACGAGAGGCACTCGGACAAACTTCGGCGGTGTGCGTAGGGCGTGAACGAATTAACGCATTTCCAAAAATATATACCCTACCGGTGCGTCGTCGCGATCTAAAACGCGACACGTGCGCGACGCGAGAATCACCGTCAGCCTCATACCGGCAAACCCTTCTCTGGTTCCGCGACGGGTCCAGCCTCTCATCTTCCTCGGACTCTTCTTCTGGACAGTATCGGCCCGTCCGTTGGCGTCGACGGAGCCAGTGACCTTTCGAACCGATCCGAATGCTACCGAAGTGAACCGAACACAGCGTCATCGCAGTTTGTGAACTTTATTTTCGCGCTAGTTTATGCGTGCGGATATCTACACTACAGGGTGCATGAGTACGGATGCGTGACGAGGTCGATGCCGCCAACGCATTTACGCCATTGTTTGTTGTCTTTGCGCAACAACCAACGCCCGGGGCCAGAGACAATATAATTGATCATTAGCGGACGAACCAGTTGTCTTCTCGACTCGGATCCATCGAGTCTGTTATCGTCGATTCACGAGGTAGGCAATTCGCTTCGAAACCAACGTCCAAATAACGTTTCATTAGATTGACTATTGAGCGTTTAACAATGGGACTTTCGACATGAATTATGCCTCTAAAGTGGTTCGAGATGAACGAGCTTTAGTAGCTAACCAGAACCTCTCCGTAGGTCTTGTTTATCATATACGTACAAGACAAATTTAAACCGTGGGGAGTCCTTGCGCTCATTACATACAGTATAGACCGAAAAATTCAATCACCTAGGGTCTTTAGAAAGGGGCCTGCAGCTGGTCGCTTTTGAAACAATACAACAGTTCAATTGTAATAAGTTGATGGTCGTACCATGCGTGACCCTTTAAGGATTATAGTAACCATTAAAACCTTGCTTTAGAAAGTTTCACATTTTTACCTGCACTTTGGGAAACGAGAACTCGGCTGTCAGACCGCCTTCGAATTATTCCAGGACCTAGAGCACGAGCCAGTTATACCTTTTGCCTTTTCATGGTTTTCGACGAAACGAATTTCGAATCTTATGGTATAACCAGCTACGACGCTGCACTCGAACGACAGACAAGAATTTCTTGCGATTCTTCTAATTGAACTTATTGTTAGCGGCGACATACACCGACACATCTACACCATGGTCGACACTCGACTCGATCAAGGCAGTTACGCAATTTTCAGTACACGTCGAGACCCTGTATACTTTGATCATATTGCGTAACTCCAGGCAAATTCATTCAAAATATCAAGCAGAATGTTACGCGTAATTATTACGTGTGTATATTCCGATTTGAAGTAATTTTTATATGCTGACCGAAGAAAATAACTTTTTCAAACCGCAGGTAGGGAAGGCGCGGGCAAGATGGGCACCCCTAAAAATTTTTTGTACTCCATCAAAATTGAAAAACGTTCTCTAAATTTCATTATTTACTTGCCAGGCTATCGGTTTTCGGTAAAAACTCTGAAATCCATCAATTCAAACCTCTATTCGAAGTGTTAATTTCTTAGGGTACCGATTTTTCCCGCCCCTCCCCTATACCTGACTCTCACCCTCACATTACCCTTCCGAGTACTTGCTAGTTTAATCAACAGTAGTACCTGCAGTTATACTAACACAAATTATTACAAAAATCCATTGCACTGAAGTAATACCTGCGAAAAGAGGGAGCAGAAGTTAATGCTCGACGCTGATTGGCGTTGAGTTCCAATTGGGGCATGACAAAGGGTAGAGTTTGTAAGGGTGCTAGTTAGAATTCCATAAAACCGAGATACGCTTCCGAATTTCTATCATTCGTTGGCCAGCAAGGCCAGGTATGACTTCGAGTAAAAAATTATATTTAGTGTGGTCATCGATTGTTAACGATGGAAGTTCAGGCATTCGACAAACGATTGGTTAGTAATCAAACGGAATATGTATTAAATTTCTTCATCAGTACCCTGTTTCTCAATATAAATCGAATTCTTGAGAACAAATCTAATCGCAGAATGTGTGAGCAGTATATTGTACGTTCAAAAGTTGCTTTTAGCGATATCAACGAAGTATGGCATACCCAGATCTAAATTGCCGATTAGAAGTTTTATACGCGGAAATAAACACGTTCTGCGAGGAATGATGTTATGAAATTTGAAATTTCCCTCTCCTTATTTTTTTTTAATGCTTTCTGCAACTCTAAGAACCTTCCGTCGTATTCACGACTGATTTTCCTTATCGAGAACCACAATAACCGATTACTTAATGGAGAGTGCCACGTGATTAAAAACGATTTTAAATTCAATTTGTAATCTTTCTTTTTACAGAGTCCCGTGTCTTGTCACTGCAGTAGTGATAGCGACGAGGAGCCGGTCACGAAACAGCCGCGCCTAAGTCGTCGACAATCACGTGAGTCTCGCAGCTCTTCGGAAAGGTCGACAAGGTCAACTTTTCCACGTCAAAGTGCATTATCCAAGGGGGACGTATCCGACAGCGACGCCCTTTCCGATAACAGGTTAACCGACGATGGGTCATACTTCGAGGTAGTTATACGACTTACAAGATCCTTTATGTTTATTCCGATTCATTCTAAATGTCTTTGTTCGCTGCGCAAACTGACATTCATTTATTTCTACGCGAATTTCGGCACGTATACGTAGCAGAAAGATACGTATATATATTTATCGTCAATTATATACGGCGCGTTGATAAGCCGTTAGAATGACGAGGTATGGTGACGATATTGAAACAGCGTGGTCGTGGTGAATCGTTAACCGCAAAACCAGTAAGATTATTTATCTCATAGTGGGTAACGCTGCGGGAATAAGTGCGGAAATGAATATAGCCGTGCTAGGTCACGATTATACTCGATGCTCAGTGGTGCAATTGGCGCTTCTTTTGCTCTCTTCAAAGTCCAGTAAGCCGCTTGTGTAGTTATATCAGTAGCAATAATCGCGTCTCATATACAACATTTTCAGTATATCAGCTTCGTGCGTGCTACAAGCATAGGCTTAGAGTTTAGAAAATACGGAAGTCAATATCATGGGGCTATAAACAATAAGCCAGACTAAATCGACGCTCACCTATATCGTAGTCGTAGTTCCTGCTTATTTAACTCTATCGAAAGTCTAGACCCACACCGATATCAGAGATCGGTGTATATCGTTTCACGACGGGAATCCCGGCGCGGGCGTCTAAAAACTGCTTGGTGCCAATTTATCTCCACGAGAGCGTGTCGCGCTACGTTTGTCATATCTCTTATACTCTTCTGTTTTCATATTCCTCATTACCCATAAACCGATTCATGCATATACATGTTCATTGGTCGTTGCAGCAACATCGCGAATTATTCTCAACCTCTTCAGAGTTATTTAGATGTTTATCGGTCGTTGACAAGCTCAGCTTCATCATAGTATCGTAAAAACCGGCGATTATAAACTCAACTATGCTTTTGCCATCATATTTTGATCAGGATGAGCTGCATCAGCTCTGTGTGATGGACACAAGACCGACAATCGATTATCCCGAGGATTTCGACATCGTTGGTGGGCCAGGATCTATCGGCGTAGGAGATCACGGCGACGAGGGTGATATCGAGGAAAGTGGTGCCAGTGAAGAAGAACACGACGAGATGCCTCCAACTCCTGTTGTCGGTCCCGCATCGGCTACATCAGTTAGAAATCTCTGCGATGAGGTAGATGCTGGACGTGGTGTTAAGGGTATTGCGCCCTCACCGATTGCTATGAACGTGGAGGACGATAGTCCAAGGCGTCGCCGAGCCATGGCGGAATCTGCTTTTTTTAACACGTAAGTAAAAAAGGACGAAAATCACTAATCTGTATCTCTAAAACGAAATCCTCATTACCAAGCTCACTGAAACCATGAAAAATCTACATCAGTTTAATGTCATTTCAAGCAACATTTCACTCATGATCACAGACTGCAGGCTGGGTTCTTTACGATACAAATTTATTTAGGTAACTATTTGCAGTATCTAATGAATCATATACTATGTTCTGTATCTATCCCCCAATGCTTGTTAAAGTATCGAGTCACGATTTAAGCAATAGAGATAAGGCTAAAGAGGTGATTATATAAGATCGAGGTCAAGTTCTTAGCTTAGGTGGTAGGGATAACATTTCTACCGGTAATTTTCAACATTATCTGTTAGTCGTCGCCCAGATAAGTGTATTCTATCACGTACCGTGTTTTAGTCGCTCATACGCTATGTATTTGGTGTGAATACCGGTCGCGGTTCCTTTCGAGATCAAATTTAGAACTTTGAATTTATTTAAGATTCTGTTTCTTCTGTGCATTGTTGATTATCTCGCCGCGAGGAGGTGTGAGTGATTACATTATTATATGATTAGAAACACTTACGCGTGCTGAAATTTACGTGGCCCGATGATCATTGCGGGAAATGTTCGGATGTGAAAGATTGGAGTTACGGAAACCCGGTGTAATCAGAAATGGTATGGATTCTTATGAAATTACGAACTCATTGCACATCTTATAATACGGTCTTTGAAGATTTTTTTCCAGATAAAACGTATAAGTCGAAGTATTTTTACGCGTTGGCAAACAAACTAGCAAAAAACAAGTTTGCATAAATCCTCTCCACGTTTATAGTCAACGTGCTAATGACCAAGTGCAGAAACTCGTTTGACCGATGTATTGAAAATTACATAACTTTCCACTACCTGCAACCAAACTAAAAGCCAAAGTTCTAGCTGCTCACTTTCGACCAGGCCGTAGATTGAGTCGCAGGCATTAAATGTGGCGTGAATAAAATCTCCGAATCTCTCATTGTCGCAGAACAGAAACAATTTTTTTTACTCAGTAATTGATACGCTACTTCAACATTGAATTCAGTCCTGTTAGGTGATAACAAAAAATTATTCACTTTGTGAGGATGATGAAACAATTCATCAATCACGCGTTGATCGATCATTCTACGTTCACGACATCACCAGACATTTCTTTACTTCGTAGTCCATTGTCGTTTGAGTGAACAACAAATGTGTGACCGCTGGACACATTTACCAATTTTCAGATCAGATAGAAAATCTAAGAACTGTGCAACGTTCTATTTCAAACATTTGGACACTGATTCGGAAGCCGATTGTCGCGGTACGCACAACCAGTCACCAGTTGCAGACGATTCTTCAGAGGAGGAGTGGACCTACACACCTCAACAGCGATCAACCGATCAACAAATTACTACGGAGCAGAGAAAGACCAACGTCGTGGTTCGACTTGATTTCGGAAAAGAGGCCCGCGTCGAAGAGTCAAAAATGATTCGTGTTATATCGAACGACGTCAACGGAAACGCGACTCTCTACAATGGGGACCAGGTCCATTTTGAAGGAGACGATTTCTCTAAAGACAGTGAGGACGAAATGATGAACAACAAAGAGTGCATAAGGCGACTCGTTAGCGAAGCCGAAAATCTCGTCAGAGAAGATATGGCGGCGGATGGGAAACTGGGAAAAGGCACAAGGATCTTCCCTCCTTTGATGTTTAATCAACAAGGATTGAACATGGCCACTACACGCGCTAAGTATGCACGTATCAAGGAGTGGCTAAAGGTCAACATCGTTCTACCCGATGAAGAAACTTCAATGTCTCAGGTGAGTTGCAGTTAGATGACGATAATTTTGACGATCAGTATTCATCGAATCATTAGTATTTTTCGAATCGTTGTATTAATTGATGACTCATTATTTTCTTTTTTTCTTTTCCAATAGGCCTTAG
Source organism: Tenthredo scrophulariae (assembly GCA_963978835.1). Taxonomy (NCBI): domain Eukaryota; kingdom Metazoa; phylum Arthropoda; class Insecta; order Hymenoptera; family Tenthredinidae; genus Tenthredo; species Tenthredo scrophulariae. The sequence continues at coordinate 10,009,218 of OZ022227.1, forward strand.
ACAGCTGTGATGCTAGCGGCGAGTGTACGACGGGAGAATCTGACGTTGACAAGCAATCCCAGACTTCGGATGATTTGGAAAGCAGCGTAGCTACATATCGTCAAGTTGTAGGAACTCTTGGTTGCGGATCGCAGTCAGTTTCGCAGGAGTTTATAACTGATTCTGAAAAGACTCCCGTCAATGAAAAACAACATCATAATTTGATGGAATCTAGCACGCCGAAAGTCGTCATGCGCACAAAACGAAAATCCAACGGTCCTAGACCATGGAGCGTATCTTGCATATCGCAAATTGGTAATGGTGGGAATCTTGAAGGGTCCAAAGACCAGATATCACAGTTTTCCATATCCGAATCCGCACTTCATCAACTCATCGCTTCGCCGCCAATGAAATCTGGGTCCTTGGATACTAGGTAAGTTAGCGAATTTCGGTCATCACGTTTTTTTTCATAAATTCTGGTTTCCAAAGAACGTCTTCGCAAATTGGGACTTATCAGTAAATATTTATACAGTCGTGAAAAAAAAACCGAAGAATCTCTGTGTCTGCCGAATTTTCGTAGGGAAATTCCTCTATATATTCTCACAAACGTTTGATATTCTTTTTTTATTGCAGTGGTTCGAGTGCTGCGTTCAATAATTCATCATCAACGCTGCTAGAAGAAACTATTATCGGTTTAGACGGAAGTGCGATCAAGAACAGTTCTCTACGCCGAAAGAAGATGAAGCTGCGCAAAAAGCATTTGGTAAGAGAAAAAATATTCGTTGAAAAATCGACCATGACATGTCCACAGGTTCAAATTTTTCGAAACAACCATAAAATCCTGATTTACACGTAAAATTGTAAATTTAATGAACAAATTTTTACCCTTACAGGGTCGCAAAAGTGAGTCCGGTTCGGACAGCGTGAATATAAACCATCATTCAGCCGGTAGTGACGGGTGCTCGAACCAGCAGCGATCCCCACGCAAGAGCAACGCGATTCGTGGTGCTCGTGTCATTTTTAGGGATGGTTACGGGCGGTCAACAACGCTTGTTAAATCTGGTTCATTCTCGGGATCAACGGCCCGTCAGCAATTGTCATTAGAAAGAAGTACCGTAAGCGATCCTGCCCCAGCATTAAGATCAAGTTATCACAAACGGGACGAATCCACTTCCGAAACTGAAGACGAACCGTGCTCAGGTGCTAGAATACCGATGTCTGCCTTCAAGGGAAACCTTATCGACACTGTCCTCTTCAACACAGATCTGAGTATTCCACAAGTCAACGTTGACAGCGATTTGGAGAAGAACAGCTTCGGCAATAATTCGTTCTCTGAACAAGCTTGGGATAATTATCAAGTGAGTATTTTATTCTCACTTATCAGAACTTGATATGTTCGTTACTCCAATGTGCTTAAATCTCCCCAGTCTCGATCATTCTAGCAATAAGAAATCTAAGAAAAATTGTTAAGAACTGGTGAATTTTCTTAGGAAAAGTACATGAGCGAACCGTACAGCGAAGCACCTGATTCAGAAGCAGCACGTCGTCTTCTAGAGTTCGGAGATGATTATCGAAACTTTCTTGACAGTCAATCTGATTGTGCTTCAAGTTTGAGCGCACGTAGAGATGTGTCACCGCCAATGCCGAGGAAACGCAAGCAACATGTACGTCTCTTCCTATTGATACTACTAGATCAAATATCGATATTTTTCTTGTGATATTTACTGCTCATCACTTATGAAAGCATAATGTATTTACCTAGTCTCGTTTATTTGCTTTATCTATATGGTATTATAATCCGCTTTATTAAAAATGGGTTGAACATGTCTTTAGAAGAACATGTTGAAAAATATAGTACCTAGATACATATCTATATATTTAATATAATCACTCAAAATGCAATGGTAATAAAATTGTATCCACATATTCGTTGTCTGTTTGGTGCCATACCTCGACTCACCGTGTCGTAACAACAATCATGATAATAATAAACCGTCAATTCGATTCGTTAGCGATCTTAGTCGACAAAACTATTCAAGTTTTAGTCACGGGTACCAATCTTAATCTCTAGAAATTCATTACACAATCGTTGGTATGTCAGAAGACTTTTTTATCATCATGGCATCTGGTGTATAGACAACGTTAAACAGCAACGTTTATTATCCTTACGATTTAATTATCTAATAAGAAAATGAACATTTTTATAATTAGATTCTAATTTGTGGTTTATTTTTTTATTTTTTGTTGATTTTTCTCGATACAGGGACTTGCCGTCACGACTGAGGACAGCGACAGTGATATGGAGGACCTCCGTAATTTGGTGGACAAATCACAATCTCAGCTTGTTCTCTCTGAGGGTTTATTATCGCAATCAACACGCGCATTTTTGCTCGACGACGATTGCGTACGTATCGTCGTAAATATTTTTAAGTTCTCTTTGCTGCAACGATTCTTGGCTTGCTTGTGGAATTTTATTAAATCTTTTATTCGCAAAATTCAAACAGTGATCCGTAAAGTTTTCGTTAAGATTGCAAAACGCGTTGCAAATATTGCAACCAAGATACCACTCGTTGGAAGTTTAGTTAGACGCTTACCTAGAAACGAACTGATTGTCTCATGCGAATTCACAGATAAAACTACTAACTAAGGCTTACAGCTTCTGTATTATTAATAAATAATCATTAATCACTATAAATAGGATAGCAGTTTCATTTCGTTTCTATTTTACAATTTTTTATTTCTAGATACTTTCTGATCTTCCATTAATCGCTATTTTATAAAATAATTATATTTTAATTGTATTATCACATTTCGCGACGCAAACTTACACCCATTCGCAACATGTATTTATTATTATAACTGCTAACAGTGTTAAATAAAAGTTTCTCGCCTTTATATTGGCTAGAGACAAACTTTGAGACGTTTTATAACGCCTAAGACGTACTGCCAACACTACCCCGTAACATTAACAACACGAGACAAACATATTAGACAGTATAAACTGATAAACACATGATTCCTCGTCTAGCATGAGAAAATAATGCTTTGGACTGAATATTATAGACTGAATTGTACGATAGATGACAGATATTGAATAAACTTGATGAAATTACAATTATTTTATGTGCCTTCATTTTCGCCTCATATCCTGTACCGCTTTCATAGCTTTCATAGCTTACATATGCCTGCTGATAAATCTGTTTAATATATAAAGGTCTGTTCATTATTTCGAAACTATCATCGATTCATTTTGAAAATCTATTTTTTTATTCTAGGCTGAAGTAGAGTCAACGTGCAAAGAGAACATGAGATGTTTACGAGCGGTGCTCGAGGCTGCGGGAGGAGCTTTAAGAGGGGAAAGAAACACGAAACAAATTCGCAGTGAGTATCATAATCAGATACAGAATGAGAATACGAGTCTGAAGCTTCGATCCTGCACTCCTTTCCCGTTCACACTGCTATCGTACGCCACTGCCTTACTGGTTACAGCCCTTAGTGGTATCGTATTTATATTTCTATCGTAATTAAAAATCGCCGCGTAACGTTGTAACTTTATCTTACAAATAATTACCTACATTACTCTACTCCACGTTTCTCACTATGATTTATATTATTCACGCTAAATCTATTATCAGTGAACTAACGATTGCGAGTAAACAACAGCATGTCTTTTGCCGATTTATCATTCTTTTATCGACCTGTTATTTAAGTTCAGTTTCATTCATTGATTAAATAATAGATCTGCCTTCATTTCTACTTTCAAATTACGATTAAAGTATTAATTTTATACTTTTATCGTTATTTCATAAAAATATTATCATTTCGCGTAAGATTTATACACATTTTTTCATATTTACTGAGCTCAAATAATCTGGTGCGAATTATAGTATACTAATAGTTTTTTTTTTTTCTCTTTCTGATTTGATTTATTTGTAGATATATCTTTATTGTTATTTTTCTTCTAAATATCTGTTTGTTCGTTTTGTGTTGATATAATCGGAACGAATGTACTTACATGTGCTTTTGAGTTTATACTATATAGAATAATTATTCTCAATGAAATTCGATATATTTAATGGTTATATATTATACTTTAATTTATTACCATTTTTTCACACATCAAGATTTCTTATAACTTTTTGTACTTGATCAATGTTTGCGCAGTTTTAAGTTCTAAATAATTAATGTAGGCTATTTATATAATTTTTATAATTTTATGATTTTCAATTTATACTATTCAAACTTTTTACAACTGTTTGGACATTTTCCCTAATTTCCCTAATTTCATTTAATCTTCAATCATTATTGACGAAGTATATAATCTGTTTTTGAAATGTACGTAGGATGTTAATTTTCATTGTATACTAATTTCGAACAATAACGTCTCGTTTTGTTTTTTTTTCTATCTTTTTGAATGATCCTTTTTTTTGAGATAAATATATATACATATATTAAAATGATATTCGTTTTTGCATGGTACAAGTGTTTGTATATTTATTCTATTTACTACAATCCCAGCACAACTTCCAGATTAACAATACAAAACCACAAGCACACATAAAAATAATTCTCGTGCCTGAAGCTATGTCCCATCTGTCTTGAATACCAAAAAAAAAGAAGAAAAAAAAAGAAATCATCTTTTCTTATGTATATACATAATTTTTCTTGATTTTATGTGCAATTCGGAATGATCAGGATTCCGTCACATAAAATATATGTAGAAAAATAAAATAACTAAGCGTGAATTTTTTCCAAAAGGAAATCAGAGAATATCTGGTTCTGAAAATTTGTCCGATCTGACGATCCTTGCGGAAAAAGAAAGCGTTTCAGAAACGTGTTTTGTACGTCACGTGTAAAACAGTTTAGATACTGCGATCTCGTTTCACTTTCGCATTAGTTTATCTCGTATAAATTATCTCGTAGTTTAACAACGGTGTTAATTAAATACGGTGTCTTTATTGTAATATTATTTATCGTAATATCCCCCCTGTGAAAAGAACATAATTTTCCACACGGTTGGAGCCGAGGCTTGTAAGTATCTAAATGCAATTTTCCTATTTGCTATCTCGCAGAGAATACCTAGTAGTTAAATCCAGGTAGGTAAATGTCAAAAACCCCTATCCCACGTGTAGTCTTCGGGATAGTTTGTCGGCTGGTTGCCTCGCGTTGCGTTGCGTTCATCCGTCAGAGCCGCTCCTTATAAGCCGTGCGCGTCGGAGTGGCACGACTCGAGCGACTCAAGTGTACGTCTGCGTTGTCCGCGATCAGTCGTACGAAACTTTTGCCACGGTATACTGTTTGCATTTTCGAATACCTACATCCGCCTTGTCTTAAAAATAATTGTAAATAAATGTTCCGGAAAATGAACCCGTCCTAAATAATAATACGTCCACATGTATACCATATCATTTAAACAGTGAAATGTAGGGATGATGATGTTTGTGCAGACCGACATCACCGCGGAAGATTTGGCGAGACCAGGCTGTACGTATACTATACATCATTGACGGAAAAATATTTCGATTAATAATTTTAATCTACTTCATCTTATCTCTGTGTTTATCCGCTGATTACAAACGCGTCCTTTGTGGTGGGAAGATGAATTTTTATTATAGGTCAGTGTCCCCGGGTATTTGGTTTTCGAATTTTTATTCATTTTATGTTAATTGATTCATTTCATTTTTTAATACTAATAGCGAAAATTATTCGCCAGTTTTTTTATTTATTAAACTTTGAGTATTTTTTATCATACCGAACGTTATTCCACATTGCTTTGCTACCTATATCATACGTTTCTCAAGGTTGTTCTAAATATACTGTCACTAGCTGTGTTATAAATTGCGTCAAACAGCTGATCTTACGTAAGCAGTATAAGCGTTTCTACTGCAGGCACACATACCCACGACCTTAGGTGTATCTACAGACGTGACACACGTATAGTATACGGAACTTTGGTCTTGACGGCGATCTAATCTAGGTTTATACATTAATGAACCATGTGTCGAAAGAGCTTAGCGATTTAGACATAATAAAAAGGGAATTTGTTGATTAGATATATGCGCTCAAGGCGTGATAATCGATTGCCGGCAAATGTATAAACACGAAATACTAATAAATAATAACATTGAGGAGAATTAGAGAGTTTTATCTCACGCTCGATGCACTATTGGATATCTATGCGAGTATGCGACACGGTGCATAATTCCCATATATCATGCAATGCTACGACTACAAACTGTATGGAGGCAAATTACGAGCCTTCCGACTTGTCCCAGTTTTCTCAAATTTCAGTCCACATATACTCGTATTGAATGTGGGCAGTTTACAGTACTGCGAATCAAAATTAATTGAGTTAGTTGCCTACTTTCAAAATACCGGTTTTTTCAATTTTTTTACTTTTTCTTATACCCTTTTTTATAGCTGTTTAAAAATTGAGAAATTTTAACGCTTCAGCGAGCTGAGATTAACAAGGAATAATAAAATACTTTCTTTCGAATATATAATATACGTATATCAACACGGTCTATAATTATCAATCGAGATGTTTTGGTACCCGATAAGCAGGTTGAATTCCGGTTCTCCTATCGCCTAGATAAAATAGTCGGTTAGTTTTATATGCTGGAAATTTATGACGAAGTTTAATTTTATTACCATCCATTTAGTAAGTGTTAAATGTTTGGTTGCTTCGGTCGTTGGGGCAACTGGGTCAGAAATCTTACTGATAAAACAATAAATACAGTGGCTGAAGGCACGAAAGCGGAACTAGCTTGTAAACCTTCTAATTGCAAATGATTCGCGAGTCGGAAATTATTCATCATTCAATTAACCAGCCGGAGGCAAATTGAGCAGACTCAATTCGAATTTACATCTCAGCCTTTCTTATTCTTCCCTTTTTCAACTCGCTAAATCATACGCGATGCAATGTCCTGTCGTTCCAAATCCGAAGTTACAGGCAATCCCTCATATTATTAAACAGATGTCTCTTCACACTCTGCTTCAAACTAATTAAAAATTATACTTTTTCGTCTCGGTAATGAAATTAATTGCACACTGCTGCACCCTACGTAGTAAATAATAATTGTTAATGATTGGCACGTAGTAGGATTAATCTTTCGTCGGTCGAGTTCAATCGGCGTTGCCAACTAACGTTTCACCGGAAGTTGACTGACCCATGGATCCCGTTGCTGGACTTTTAAAGCAATCGGTAGATCAATTTTATTGAGTAGTTCCTCGTATGGCAGTACGATATCTTTCACGTAGCTGCTACATGATTTGGTATCTTCGTAGACTATCAATAATCGCTTTCGCACGTCTCTGCAATAAATCAATCCTTCTCATAAAGGATAGTGTAGGTTTTCCCTGATGGATCAATTGACATTAATCAATTAACTATTCTAAGCTCTGTATTCAGTTATTTCTCACTCTAGGTAGGCGTACGTGATGTTTATTGAAGCTTTAGATTTATTGATTTCCAAGTGACTCTGAGATCGCGTGTCAAGACACAATGGGATGTCGTCGAGACGCATTGGCGTCGCCTAGCGTATGGAATTCTAGTAAAACATCGTCGACGAGAATGGGAGTTGAAGCGCAATAAAGGATTCAAACTTCTGTCCAACTTTCGACAGTATATCTTAATCTTCATTTGATTGACCTGCTGATCCGCAACATACCTATACTCGATCTGTCAAACGATTTGCTGACCTCACTGATAATCTCGTATCACCACTCTCCTCGTAGCATTTTCTCTTTACTTTCCTTTGAGTACCCTGACCCGTTTTGGCCCCTCTGGTGTCGACGACAACAAATTGTTGCCTCGGACTCTGTGGAAGGGGAAAGTTGAACTTCAACAGGAATTATTTTCAGCAATGAAATCATCGGCACTTACACTTATATTAAAGCTTCTAATCATCCTCCTTAAAAACTATTAGCGAAATGTGCAATCATCGTTAAGTCTCCCACTCCTTCGAAGTTAGGTAGATGAACGAAGAGTGAAATGTTTCTTTCTCAATGTAACGGAATTGTGTTTCATTAACATAAACTGAGTTATCATTGGAAAATAGTGACGTAAGATGAACTTGACATTGAACAAAATAATGATCGCAATGTGTAAGTTTGATTCATATCGTCAGTTCAACCGGTAATCAATTTTTATTAAATAATTTATGCCTGCTGAAATTTCATACTAGTCATATATTTGCGTCACTTTATTTCAGTTGTTGAGTTTCTATAGCGTCTTATGTTGAAATTGAATCCAATAAAGTTTTTGCAATAGGTGTATTATGATAGATACGTCTACAGATCTGTGAAATGCGTTTTTACGTGTGTTTCAAATGACACGAGCAATTTATTATTTGCGGTCAACACTTCTCGTGTTCGCGTTTGGCCAACCTCCCACCTTATGGATCCTACATTCGTATGGTTTCCCGCATGACCTCATTTTCATGCCTCGCTTTCTTCCATATTTCTTTTCTTCGGTATACAGAGCTTTGAAATAAAATTCTTCAACGATCTTGACGATTGCGAGGAATCATGTCCTCTGAAGTTCAGAATCGGAGGACGTATCGGTATCTGGATTTACCTGGTTAATCGGATGATATCTGATCATGAAAATAACCCCGTGACATTTCTGAGAAGTGAATTGTACCTTGCGACTTTATTTCCAAAGCTTTATTTTATTCGCTGCACAATTTTCTCGATGGATAATTTCAGATTGAAAAACTTTGGGAAATCGCCAAGATTTTTCTTTCATGATTTCTTTATTTCTTGCGTACGCTTCACGCTTTCAATTTTACACGATAAGAACTTTTGACTCTACTTATAGAAGCATACAGGCTGAATGCACAAGTATTTTTTGAGCAATAAACAGCGTTACCCAATTCACTGAGCTTTTTAGGCGTGGTCCTACTTGCGAATGAGAATACAAACCAGAAGCTCCGTATGCGAAGAATTACTCAGACCTCTCGAACTTGGCCGCTTTCGCTTAAGGGTTATTGTTTTGGCGAGAGAGTGACCCATTTTATATAAATCTTCGCGTCTCTCGTTTCCCCCCTGCGCGTTACTCGATCGCAGAAGAAAACCCCTTTCTGTATTCAAAATGAACACGTGAGCAATGTCATTCACCTTTTACCCGTAATCTACAGTTTGTTTTATTCATTTCCTGGTTCTACCCATCGTTGGATCGCTTGACGCTGTTTTAAAATCTCACGCTCCTCGTGTCTGTCATTTTGTCCCAACGAAATCATTACCTTACAGCATAGAATCATCGGTCGTCAACTTCTTCTTTAGCATACACGCCAGTGTTTCCCCATGCGTCGAGCAATCCGCATATTATACCCACGCTTTTTCAACGGAAGTTTGAATCGCTTATAAACATAGCTGTCGAAATAAGTCATCATATATTGGAAGTCTAGAAAAATCTGTTCGTCGCAATTATTTTACTCAATCGTTTTATTTCCCATCAAAATTTACCGTTCGCGGTTATTTCCGGCTCTACGTATGTGTTACACACGCTTATTCAATTTTATCGTTGTGGTGGTTGAATGTATATTTGAAGATTCCTCAAATGTCTTACACATCTCACAGGCCTGATATGCAAACTGTTGGATACACTCTTGAGCATGCTTATAGCAACTCGAGTTAAAAAAAAATAAAAATTATTAAAAATGTTATCAAAAATCTGGCGTGAAGTGTGATTTCTGTGATTTTTTTAAACCCAAGGACGTCACATCCTCTATGTAATAGAGCGGGTCGGTTTTTGACGCGATGTTATGTGGTCCAGGTTTAAAATGAAACGGATAGATCCATCCAGTATCCTATTTTTAAGTCACCCCCGAACACACTTAGAATCCAGTCGAAGTAAGTCTCTAAGGCGTGAATCCGAACACAGTCGAGAAGTATAACGCAAAATCGACCCTGCTCCCGCCACACACATTCCTTCTTCCAATCGTGGTTGGGTAATCGATGTTGAAACCGCGATTCAATTCGTAAAACGACTTATCAAACAATATTTTTGCACCATGCAGATCGTGACCCATTCGAGATATTCCTCGTGCAAACGCACCTCGAAACGATTCGGTAGTGAGTGGTTTCCTGCTGTTAGCAAACCGATGTGTCGAGCAGCGAGTCAATCTGATTTTGTCTATTGCCACCGGTCCGATGCTGTTAAGAGTGAGTTCTTCCGATGGTCTTGACGCTCTTCTCACTCTTTCTTTAACTTCTGTTGTCTCTGTTCATCTGTAATGATCCTCGATTCTGTGTAACAATAAGATTGTATAATTCGTTGTTGTGTGTAGTTTGGTTTCGTCTTTCAATACACTATGGTTGATTGGCTTTGCAAATATGAATTCCAATATCCAGCTACGGACCAAGTTATCCGATATAAGAAAATCCGATGACTTAGTACACGGCAGGTATAAGAAGCTGTTGAAATAATAAACGTTTCACAGTGAATAGCTGTTTTCACAGCAAGTATCGGGATATTATGGGTAAAGAAATAATAGCACTTTATAGAGATCTGATAATTCATTGTAGAATTAGGTCGATCGTGATCAATTGCGGCGACAGAAGGTTCGTCTATCATATAGCAACACGTGCTACTGAAGGTAGAATAAAAGCAATGAACTCTTTTTTTTTTTTTAATTTTTTTTTTTTTTTGATTTGGTGGTTTTCTACGGGCTCAGGATTTCAATTCCAAGTTTGACCTCCATGCCAGGAGGTAAGAAATATTGCCATTGTTGTATATAGTATTATGTTACTATTTGCTGGATGAAGAAGCAAGTAAACGCGTTATTAGACCGTGCAGTGCCGTGACGTTTAAACGCGAACTCAGACTATTCTCAGTATCAAAAGGACGGAAACGCACCACCAAAGACAGTCATACAGTACGAGAGAGAGAATATGAGAAAGAAAGAGATGGAGGCAAATCAACTTTCGACTTGTACTGCTCGCGGTGACCGTGGTCGGTTCTCCTCCAGGCGCTGTGGCACACGCCGACTGACAGTCGGCCCGGGTCGACTGTTCGTGATTTATTCTCTGAAGTAACCGTTGTCTACGATAATCTCTTATCCATTATCAAATCAGTTTGATTTATTGACGGTTTGGTGCTCCTAAACCAATTTCAAATATTTAAATAAAGGTGAAGTTTCCAGGATTTCATCCCATATCCATTTGTGGTAAGCCTACGTGGTTACTTGATATTCAATTTGACTCTGACCTCCGGAGCTCGATTTCTTTCCAGTTTCGCTTCTCCCTACATATCTGCGCAACTTTACATTTCGACGAGAGTTTCATCATCGAAATCAATGAGTTTTATCCGAAATATGCTCAGGAATTGTACCTTTATCGCACGCGCTGATACGATAGATCAGATTTTAGTACCAATTATAGTATAAATGCATCGCGTGACGTAGTACGTAATAAACTATAATTAAAATAAAACATCCTGGACTGAGTTTATTACTTAGTAAATACGATCCGTGGATAAGTGAGCGTGCCTACGCTTTAGGACCTAGATATTTAATCTAATTACCACTCTGTCCGTGATGAGTGCGAATTAGATTATACGAGTTGCGAAATTAATTAACTTCTTACGTCCTACTTGCAGTTTAACGTCTATATAATTTACACGTAGGAAAAAACCATCTAACAACGAACCCTACTTGTTTGATTTCAGGTCTAATTGAACGTTGGGAATCATTGTCAACCAGGGCTGAGGAAACGCGAAGAGCTGGCGCCCTTCACCGGGACATGGCAGCAATGCGCTTAGAGCTCAGAGCAGCCCATGACAGACTTATCTCTTACGAAGTCGTTCTAGATCAGCATCATCTCCTCGACGAACGTATCAACCAGGTCACTGTAAGTATTTTTCACCATTTAATAGTCTCTCCGTGTTATATTTCAGAGTTAATCTTGATCCAAATTTGAGCAATAAATTGGTTGAATATCTCGACATTTTGAAACAGAAATTCTTCTGGATTGATCATCGCTAAATTAGGAGCCTCAACTGTTGATAATAAATATTTCCACTCTAAATTATTCCATTCTTTACGATCGACTATATTTGAATAGATTATAGAGTGTCTATACGTATGAATAAGTATGGTCGTTTATTCCGTGACTTGGAAATTAATTATTGCATTAGAATCGACTGATGCACAAGCTACGAATCTGGGCGAAAATTAAACAGACTATATAGTTTCTTACCTTGACTAAATAAAATACCGATATACCGACGCATCGATCCAAGTTCCTTTACCCAACGAATGAAGACTTCTCTGTTGCCGACCTAAGCTACGTCCATCTTTACTCCGATCTTGCGAAGACCGACAGGAGGTAGATAAAACGCGATATCTTCAGTTAGTAGTATCGTACTATGTTATTTAATCATCCTACATCCGGTTCAATGTTGATGCCATAGTCTTCGAGTTATCTGCAGTATCTGCGACGGTGCCGACTACTTTACGACAAATATGAATCTTCCTTTTACGACACAACTCGAGAAGGTGTAATACCTTATCTTTTTTATGAATGGTTTGTTTTCTTTGGGATTACTACCGGTTACGGCCCAATCGATGAATCGTATATAGGTTCCTGCGAGGTGAGTGCCCTGCTCGATTGTAGGGCGACTCTACAACCACAGGATCGTGTCGCTGATCATTGTTAATCGACGTGAATTATTTGGGAATGGGGATTAAACAACTAAATATTGAATTCGATAGAATTGGAATCTTTGGTTATGAGCGTTGAGTCGCGAGTACCAAATGTAGCGTTTTCCATTTTTTCATTTCTCCTCGTTTCGTTCTCGTTTTCGTTATTTCTTTTCTTTATACTCTCGTCTTGGTGAAAATGGATGCATTTCGACGCAGAGGAATTCGGCGAATTTATATTTCTTAAGATATTGAAATGAGAGCCGCGACTCTGGCAGTTGGCTGTTGGTAGAGCGGTAGCAAATGGACGAGGATGGAACGACGCGGAGAGCGAGAGCGTAAAAGCGTAGCCGTGTCGCACGTACGCTGGTCCTCCCGTCCGCCCGTCTGACGGCGACGTGCCCAGCATCGTAACGCCGGCGCCTCGCCAACCCTCGCCCCACAAGTCTCACCCCCGACCAGCGAACCACCACCACCACCACCACCATCACCACCGACGCTGGTGCCTCGCTGAGAAGGCCAAACACATGCGCTCTATCTATCATCGAGATGTATTAGCGCTCGCCGTTCGCGCGCGCGCACAACCTCGATGCCGCGTCGTTCCATGCATTATGCAATACGTCAGACAAGGTCCGTTCTGAAACGCGGAAAACGGTCGCGTTCTTCGAAAACCATGGCCCAATTCACGTACCTCATAGGTGGTACTTCTTTGTCAGTCATCATACGCCGGTCGTCTCTTGTCTCTTCGATTCAATTTTCTGATATTTTTTTTACCCGGTTTTATAGTGATATCGGTAACCGGAAAACGATTTGTTTATGAGCAGCTATACGTAATCGGCAATTTGTACGTGTTCTTTCTTCTATCAATTTGTTCATTTCTATCCTTTCTATACACCCACGCGTTATTAAAATGCGTAGCGTTGTTTCTCCTGCAGACGCGACACCACTAACGAGCAAATTACTAAACGTGGACGTTGTTTGAACAACGTTGTTGAACGTGGCCCACGTGACTGTTGGTTAGCAGCTCTCTCGGTTGGACAACGATAGCTCTCGATCGGAATCAGGTATCGCGAGCGCATCACGCATTGGTAAACAGGCTTATGTTGCGTTTAATCGCACACCGTATGTCGGTTATGTGTTTCTGTTACGTAGCCCCAAACTACCGTGTTGTTTTCGAGACGTGGATTGCATATATCAATGCGATTTATAAAGTTGTTTTCCATAACGAGGGTATAGATAATAAGGTATCGAAAATGTTTCGAGAAAAACAAAAGAGAAAAAAAAAAAAAAAATTAAGGAAATTTTAGGGATCATCTCATCCGAGAGTAGTACTAATTTCTGTGAGAAAGTTTCACTCGATTCGAGCTAAGAGATCTACAATTCCTGACTTTATACGAAAGTAATTAAGAAATCTGTGGACAGGTTAAATTTTTGCTCTTTTTTATATCTACTTCACGATGTACACTTCGCTCGCGACGATCTGCAGAGCGCGTATAATACTCGAACGAAGAGTGGAAAAAGTTGAATCCTTAGCGACCTCCGTCGACGTTCGGTGCATCGTTGTGTTATTTCGAGTTCCTTATTCGGCAATCGGTAATCGCTTAGCATTAAAGACCTTTTGCTGCAACGCTTGAGCAAGAACCCGCGATGCATTAAACTCGCGCAATTAAAATGGCAGCTTACCTATCCGCCTATAGTTTTATGCAGTTTAAGTGGTAACAGGTCTTAGTCCCAGTTAGCGTCTCGGAATTGCGCTTAGTGAAAAACTAATTTGATGTTTTACAAGGTACGTGCCCACGGAATACGCGCTTTTTGCGTTTATTCGGGGGGCATTTTAGCGACAAAGAGGGAAACCCAGATATGGAGAGGAACTAGAAAGAGCGAGAGACAGAATAAGGCCTCATAGGCATGCAAGCCTCGGTCCCCTGAAGCCGGCCGCTCTGTATACTGAATTCGAATCAATTGATTGGCTGTTGATTGGAAATTGAATTAGATTGGAATGCGCGTGTCTGGTGCCATCAGGGTGGTAGCGTTCCTCTGGCTTTGCGCTTGGAATACCAATCGTTCGAAGGCAGGGTGCGGGCTGTTTTGAGGACGGGTACGGAGGAAGGGATGCTCTTATTCGTCGACCTATGTAGACTTGTGTAGTATCGAAATTCTGAGTCCCATGTTCGACTAGACTGCTTTTACAGTTCTTATGTTACAAAGACAATCGTTCTACTTTCTACCGTTAGACCACCATGGATCCTGTAGTTAGTGCATACAGCGTGTGATGCGGGCTTACTCTTGAGTATAGAATGTGTGTATAATACATACATATATGTGACATGGCTATGAAGTGCTTATCATATCCGAAAATTACACGCGTGACCGTTGCTCGTTTCAGGTCAATAGGGTAATTCCGGGAGAGATGGTCCACTGGAAGGACGGTCTATATTTCATTAAAAACCTAACAGATGTCAGCAATAAAATTCCTAGTTGTTATTCGCAACCTAAATGCCTAACTTCAATCGAGAAATAATGTGAAAAGAAGTTGGGATTCAAGATATCACCCTTTTACTGCTAAGCCCTATGAATATATTGATGCCGTTATAATTTATTCTTGCTTAGTTTACGTCACTGTTCCGATTATCAATCAATAACAAAAGTAAAGTATATTGCACATATAGGAATATTAAAACCGATAGTTTGATGTGATGTTCGTTTAGTTTTGGCTTCAATAACTACTATCTACATGGCAGCGGATAGGAAAAGGCCATCTTACCCCCAATCGGGATAGATGCCCCCCACAATAATGACTGTGCAGGGCTATTGAAAATCAGCCATTTTTCGTAAATGCCAAGGAAATAGGGTAAAGGGGGGCAAAACTGGCACCAAATCTAACAAAAATAATTTCTTCGGAAATGATTTTTTATGATACGGTGACGTATTTCGAATCAACAATGACACAAAGGAAGCAAAACAAAAAAAAAAAAAAATGAAAAAAAAAATTGATTTATAATCGTGCAATTCTACATTAAAAAAGCAGCAGAGGCCATCTCTCGCGGGTAGGGCATATCGCCCCAATACTCGGGGACATCTAACCTGTACACGGGTGAGATGGCCGCATGCAACGTGTTCATATTTTATCATCTTGTTAGTAAATATCGCATTTTAAAATTATTATAAACGTACTGCATAATAGTTTAAGGTTCATGTAAAGATTTCATGTGATAAAACTTTTCAATTTGTAAACAATTAATTTTTCACACCGCTTTTTCACTTAAGTGGTTTAACTCTCCTGGAATTACCCTATCAATTTATATAATTTATGGACGGTATACAGGGAGTCTAAAAATTCGCGCATCATCTGCATATCAGCAGATTCCTTGCGAAAAATTGAGACGAAAGTTACTTATGCAAAAAAGTCCGAGAGGGTTTAGTTTTCTCGTAAAAGCATTTAACAACGAACCAATCAGCGTTCAACTTTAGAAGAGCCCGACTTGTTTTTGGTAGTGGGCGCAAGGCTATGCGAATTTTAGTGAGACTTTCCTAAAGCCCAACGCTGATTGGTTCGTTATTAACTGCTTTTACAAGAGAACCAAGCCCTCGCGGACTTTTTTGCATGGGAAACTTGCGTCTTAATTTTTTCGAAGGAACCCGTTGATATGCAGATGGTGCACGAATTTTCAGACACCCTGTATAGTTAGGGCGCAGGTCTAGCTAATCCCCTTTAAGTGGTATCTAACACCGGAAAATTATGTTCTAATGATTTTTGAGTCTTTTCCGATTCATCGATGCCGAATCCAATATTTTCTTCTGAATGAAACTACTTTATCAAATGTTGCCGTGAAAATTGAAATGACGAGAAAACTAAGAAAATTGTTTCTAGTATAGTCTCAGTGGAAATTAACAAGTCTTGACCCTTCACATTTATTATATCGAAATCGTTTCGTGTCGAAGATCGAATGTAATACGGGTCTATTCCAATGGTTGGTAATAATTGTGTTTTTCCGGATGTGAAGTGACGGAGCGAAACATTGCGGCAAAGTAGGTAGAAACCTGACGTAGGGTGGACCCAGACTCGGATAAACACGGTCGTTGAACGACTCTTCTTCGTTCCACGATGGAAACATACTTTGTAACCAAGGACTCCGGTGGGCGGGTGATAGGTGGGCGGATGATGACCGCAAGGACGAGCTTTACGAGCACTCGAGGTGCTGGTCACGCGATCGACGGGAGGTGCTCCTGCAGGCGGTCTCCGTCCTTCGTCCTTCTGTGGCATCGTAAACCCGGGGTTATTTATGCGGCCCTCGTCGGCTGCCTCAAGTAGGACGTCAGGAACGTGACAACGGCCACCACTATCCCTCCCAACTACCCCCCACAACCCTTATAGCTTATTTATGCCTCGCTAGGTACCTACTTATTCCTTCGAGTCTATACCAACAAAAAAATAGGAAATAAAGATAGCTGCCCAAGTCGCAAGTCCAATTCCGCACTCGGACTCCTGGATTAAGTATAAAAATCTTCAGAAATTTCTATCACAGAAATTTGTGTAAAAATCAAAACCTTTGCGACGAAATACTATAATCCTCGTTTTTCGCATTCGATTTTTTCTCTTAACGAGGTTTTAACGTGTTTCCTTCATTTTTGACGGTTGATCACTGGAGTCATTGATGGGCCCTCCGGGGCTCATGGCTGAATAGAAGCCAATTTACTTGAGTTTGCAACGGTATCCGTATACCAGAAATGTATTTTTTATGTTCCAGGGCGAACTGGCCACGCTAAGGGAGCGCAAGACGGCGCTTTTGGCTCTGAACGTCACGGCTCACCGCTTGGTTACCGACGCCGGTGTCTCGGGTTCCTCTGCTTTAGCGGCCCTCAAGGACGAGGTGGCCGACCTTTACCGCGTATGGGACGAAACCTTTCAAAAGTAAGTAATATACTACCCGAAGAAAAATTTTCCAAGAATTAGGTTAAGTAATTGTAGAACAATATTGGTATACAACGGCCTAGCTGCGCTTATATTTTACCCACATGGACCCTGGATGGTAATATTGATCACGACACCCTCTTCGGGGATGGTGTTCGTTTACATCGGCACCGTAGGGCGAGGGCCTAAGCCATGTGAGGTCATCACCCACTGACCGGTCAGTTGTGGTGTCAGCTCCGTATAGTGACGGAGGGTAAATATTGTGAGAGGTAATGAAGCCTCCAGAGTAAACAGCGGAATCCTTGGTGCGTATCCTCGGCAGGGGCGTCGTTCCTTGTTCCGCGTTACCCTCTTCCTTTACTTGCCCATATTCGTCCGCGACCCCTGTCGCACGATTACCAGCTTGACCGGCTGGACCATCGGCCAAGACTTTAATCATGACTGATCCCGTAGTTGACCGCTAGGATCCCTTGAGCATCACCTCCAGCGAAATCCTTTAACAACACCGAATCCCATACCGTGTATAGGTATAGAGCAAAACGTTTTGGAATATTTTGGTGTGTTCAATGGTAGTATCGGAGATTCAAAAGACGGTTTGATCCTTATCTTTGACAAGGAAAGATTAGGAGCTATCCGGTAAGAGGATCAGGAGTGAAATCGGTATTAGGTGTGTCTTCTACGCGCTTATAGACCCGTGCGTATCTGTGGATGGATAGGAAAGGATGGGTAGAGCCATACATGCGGATACCGAGAAGCGATCGTGAGAAGAATTCGAATCCTACCGGGGTCCCCACGGTGGCAGAGGGATGATCGTGACCTTTGCGTACCGGCCCACTGGGTCAGTGGTCAAACCTTTGCGGGGATCAAACCCCTATCAACGTGGGGGATCAAGGGTTTAGGGGAAATTAAAATTGGATTATAACTGTGCTCGTCGGACAATACGAAGTCCCGACTCAACTAAACTGGCCGAAATCAGTGCGAGGGGAAATCTTCCGGAAATTTAAAATTGTGTAGAAGCTGGTCTCACGTGAATTTCATACATGCAACCATATCTGGTTAATTACATGGGAATAAATATCATATCCTATACACTGATATACTTCGTCAATACTCACGTACAATTTGTTTGCCGATCTCACTGTAGGGGTCTTTCGATTGGTTTCGGGTAAAATGTATTTATTTGCAGTATACCGTATAGGGGAATCTTCTAATAGTTAAGCCAGTTCGTGTTTACTCAAGAAAGTCGCCGTATTTCCCGTTACCCCGTCGTCTAAGTTGACGGACGAACAGACGGGTAGATGAAGTGCTCTATTCATTATGCCTACATTCAGAGTTTTCCAAATCTGCGCATGACGAAAGGCGAACTCTCCAGGCGAAAGTTTTTTCAACTCTCACATATACGGTCACTCAAAATAGTCAGCTGACAGTTTAATAATAGCCACAGGTATTGGGTTGCACTACAGACCTTACGAGGTCGTTGTTTCCGGTGCAGTCTTTCATTTTTCTCCTATTATAAACGTCACTCGCTGTATGTTGCAGGGGAAACCAGCAGCTGAGCGCTCTGCAGTCCATCCAACAGTTTGCCGCACGTCTTACCGAGTTACAGAGTGCTTTGCGTAAGGACAAGGATACTCTAGCCGTGCTTGACGCTGCACTCCAGGCTGGTGCAGCCTCGGAGGTCGCCTCCTCTGTACGTGACGTTGCACGACTCCTATCCGAAAAGCAGGACATTTGCTGCCAGGTGAGTTCCAGCGAATTATTGATATAGAAGAATCTGTGTTGGACGTAAAGATCGAACAATTTTTCGCCAATTATAAGCACGATATGAATAACAATCCTCCTCACCGGTATAAATCTTCTGATATTAATTCGCGAGCAGTCAACTACCTTGAATTCCTACTCCAAGTAGATTCGTATGCTGACCTCTGTCTCTTGCGTTTGACAGTGGCATTGAAAGGGTTAAAAGCGGATCTTTACGTTCTCCTGCAAGGGTCGAAGGTGAAAATAAGCATCACCCTTTGACCCGAAAGGATCGCTAATTTAAATCGATTTCGTTCACTTATTACTGGTAATGATCCGTGACTGAACGATCGCTCGGTTCGTGTTTAAGCACCGACTTCAAGGGTTATAGGAGTAGGTAACTTAGTCAGACTTGCTAGGGGCCAGCCAAGGGCACTAAGTGCACCACGGCATGTTTTGCATCGTGATCCTCGCCTTCTCTTGCTTGTATGGCGTTCGTCCCTGGCCCCCCTCTGGTCCAGTCTTTCACCTACGTCCTCGGTCCCGTAATATTCTTGACCAGTGATCGCTCGCTTACAGATCTTACAGATCTTGCCGACGTTCGGGACTTATGATACACAGTTCCCACACTCCGCGCGTATGGTTGCTCGTAGTCGGTTATGAAAATTGAAAATTTCCGTACCAAGAAGATGTCTACAGATTATTCCCACAATTGTTTGAGTTGACAGAGACGTTGTAAAAATGTCAGATTTTTTTTAACCTCACCGTATCGTACCTATGTCACGATTCGATTTCTGGACGATTGTTTCGGCTGTCGAACACATCTTTTTTACGTAATTTATTTATCCTCTATGGAGTCCTTGGGGCTTGATGTAGAATATTCCGCAAAGATTGGCCCGTACAGGTAATCGCGTGTCCTCGCTATTTTACTACCAATTAGTCGGTGTAGAATTCCGAGATGGTATCACCATCTCGCATAGCTTGTTCTCCAGTAAATTTTGCCACTACCTGCTTTCACAGGTAGATATATACTCGGAACTCGGTCAGTGTAGTGGAGTCTTGATTACACGATTTGCAGTACCAAGAAATGGGAACTTATGGCTTTAGGTGGCCGCACATCAGAAGAGTCCAGTACCTATCGCGACTTGATTAATGTCTAAAATTGTAGAAAACTAAATCCAACGTAGTGGAGGTAAAAACAAACACGAATCCCACTTTTTTTTTTCTAGAAAAACAAGAAATCAAATCATCGATTCTTCAATCAGATATGTATCTACACCTACGCCTACAGAATGAGGGGATTTCCAATCCAGTCTCCCGAATCCGCGGTCTCTTTTGATTTTCAATCGGTAGATAGGCGGTTGCGTAGCCTCTGGCAATTATTCAGGGGTTGTAGGCGGGGGAATGAGTCCCCTGGGTGCAACTTCGGTGCATAAAGTTTGTGAAAGGAGAAGGGTATCCCTAAGTTGAAGAAGGAAGCTCTAGCCAGCGAGTCTGCTCGCAATGGGAAGTGCGTGTCTAGTATTATGTATACCTACACATAGTACGCGGTTCTCTCACGCGTCTGGTCTGTCAGTTTGTCCGATGGCCGGCACTGATTTCATCTTAGAGTCAATTAAGCCGGGTAGTTCAGAGCTCGGAAACAATAAGGCGATTGCGAGGCGGTTCGGGTCAAGCGAAGGTCAGGGGCTACCGTAACACTCCTGAATGATTTTCGTCTTTCTATTCATCTCGGATGCCTTTTTCCGTTCTTTCTTTTCTCGCGTTCGCATGTTCTTTCGAGAAACCGAATAGAGTGTCGAAGAGGCATAACAACACGCGTCAGTGAACATCAGTGAATACCATGAGAAGGAAAGCTGCTGATCTCTGACCTTTCGGCTCTTGGTAATTAAAATTAGTATTCTTTTTTTTCACATCTTTTTTCACTCTCGTCGGATCAAACTTTTTATGTACTACCTGACGCGGTACATTTCCTTACGAACAATATATCCACCGAGAATATACTCTCGCTACGGAGGCGTGTAACTGTTGCGTGGGAATCTTCCGCATATGAACTCTTACGTCTGTTATAAAACTGTTGTTAATTACTGCAGCGTCACTCTTGCCGGAGGTCTATTCTCTTCGTCTTTATCTCATATGATGAATTTGGACAACTATCGGTATATGAATAATCTTACGCCGTTACGTTCCGAAATGTACGATTCGGAGAACTATCCCTCTTGAAAAACAGGCGCAAACTCTTTCGCGATAATCTCTTACTCCCTGGCTAAGACGTTGCCTCCGGCTATGTAGCCGGGATTTTCAGGATTTATGGATTTTGTATTCATAACCGCGGCGTAAAATCCGCTCTTGTATATTATAGTTGAAAATCAGGGAGGAGGAAGTAGGTATGGGTTATACCAACTCCGTCGATTGAGGGTGGATATCCTTCGGTACCCACCTACCATAAACGGTCTGAGGAATCGCAGGAGTCGAATAGTCGTGGCTGCAGGGTTGTTCTTGACTGATGACACTTGTCGCTGCCGGCGCGTGGCTAAACGCCGTCACATCACCCCCGTTCAGCCCCTTACCTACCTTACGGCCCTATTTTCTCGACATCCGTCTCGCATTTGCATATAAAGTAAACTCCGTTGCAAGCGCGCGCACGGCGATAGAAGAACCTAAACTCGGGCGCCACTTCCGATTGCTCGAGCACTCATTTCGCCTGTCGCGAAGACGGACGGCAGCTGCCTCCTTCTCCCTTATTCGAGGGCCTACTTCTGATAGTCAAACTCCCATACGAAGGAAACAACCCGATTTACAATACCCCGGGGCATAATTCGACGCCTCTTTCGCATTCCTTTTCCTTTCACCTTCGCTCTTCCTTTTCCTTATTCTCTTTCTTTACAAAGATTACCTACGCCGCTTGAAAATATCCGAGAGTCGATATAGAAAGTCTTTATACGTTATAACTATTCCGGGCACGAGCTCTTGTGAAACTGGATTCGTGAAAGCTGATTATAAACCGACTCGATACCAGTATGGATGGTGATTCGTGATGGTAGCTTCTAATCTGTCAAAAACTATGAAAGTCCTAAAGTGCAGTAATAAGATGTATAAGATTAGACGTGAAATGCATCTCCATCGCTATAAAACGAGATTAAAATCTATCATGTTTTTTTATAAGCGAATGAGATAGAATTTCGAAAAAAGCACAATGCTAAAGAAGTATGATAAGAAAGAAGTTATACAAAAAATGTTTGTACGAAATGGGAATATTTCACTGCAACGATTTTCGATACTTTTCGTTACTTTTCGTATACAGGATGAAGAAAAGGAAAAAAAAATCTATACATTTTGATAGCTGTTAAATAAAATGTTACGAAATGCATCGGGTCAAGGGTGTATATGGGGGTGCGACGCCCGCGCCGTATAGGTATAGAGGAGAGGCCAAAGTGAGACCGGGATCACCGACGCTAGGGCGTTGGGACGGTTGGCGTCCTGCACGGACTCTCTTGGGAGGTTGGATCGTTAATCGCCCGAGCCATTCCCTTCCCCGTCACGTCCGTGGATGGCCCGTGGAATCAGCGTAAAAATACAAATTTAATATCACCCATAGCACCCCGGGCGTCGGCCAGTATCCGTCGCCCCATTTCAACCTCCTCGACGGACCGAGCAGGATCCACTTCTGCAAATGGATATATCCGAATGGTTCTCCATTTGGGACTAATCGCTGATATTACGTCTACATTCCCTGCCATGGTCCAGCGGTTTCCTTTCGCCATCTCAGACGGACAATTGTAGTACAACCCTTATTTTCAATGTTTGAGTCTTCTTCCTTTCCATCTTCAATAAAAATTTTTGTAAATTTAACAGTTATTCTTCTTCATATATATATGACCGACGATGGACGATGCGAAGATGTTATACGGTATATCTGATCAGTTGTGAATGTATGTACCTATACCGCATGTACATAAAATCATGTTGTGCGAATATATAGGTTAGCGTATGTATTGCTGGCTAGGTTAGGTTTGGTTGGACTGGTGCTCGGAGATGCTGTTTGGTATGCGGGTCGCGCTTTTCATTACCGGAGGCTCGTTCAGCGCGTCTCCGTTGCTCGCTGCAAACAGCCTAAATCTACTCCCTTCCTCGCATCCAGCTCCAGCTTCAGCTCCAGCTCGAGCTCGGGTTCCAACTCGATCTCTTGCTCTTTTTTTCTTCTTTTTTCTTTCTCTTTCTATTTCTGCTACCCCCGCCCCCTAACCTCTACCCCGTACTCCGTACCTCTTCAGTTTTTCCTTGTTCTTCCTTCTTCTTTGGATTTTCTACGGTGTAGGTATCTCCCTCGGCTTTCGTAATCCGACTCTGCAACTCACCTACACTCTCACCTCTTTATATCATCATCGCCTCTCGTACGCCTTGATCTCAGCAAACGCCTACAGCTTCTACTGGATTATACAATATTCGATATCTCGCGGCTTACTGAACCTCTGCAGAATTTCCTATTCATACGAATCCAATCAATCCCGTTCCCCAATCTCCGGATCCGACAGGTTGACTCTTTGACTGCGATATGCAATATATATGTGTAACACATACATACGATCAGGAATAAAGTATTTCTCGTTTATGTTTTCGATACATTATTTCAAAGTATTTTATAAAAAAAATTCTTGAATTTTTATTCATATGTCTCAGAACGGCGGACTCGGAAAAGACGGATCCAACGATCAAGTAAACGAAGAAGGAGCCACCGCAGCAGCAATGGTAATCGCAAACGGAGGTCTGCAAGAGGGAGGCTCGTTGTCAGACAGTGGAATATCCGACAGCGGAAGCGAGCAGGAACTTAGTGAAAGAGAACGTCGCCTAGCTGCTCTTCGTCGTCTGGCCCGTACTCTGGAGGCACAGTTAGCACCCGGGAGTGAAGCGCTTGTCGAACTTGCTAAAAGAGTCGAAAGCGCTGAAGCGGAGCTTCGTGGCTTGCAGAAACAGTGCCGCGAGCTAATCGTCCGTACCGCAGCTAGCGTTGAAGCTCGTGCTGCAAACCGTACGAGGAATCAATCGGCGATGCCAAACAGGTAATTGTTTCTTCTGATAAAATGATGTAAGAAAAATAAAATTAGTCTTTTCTTTATAATTTTTGCAACGTATTTCATCTGTAATCATTTAATTATCGTGAGAATCTCCGGCCTAATCGCGGCTACTGGTATCAGGCACAGCATCCAAGGATGAGTAATCGGCTTGTAAATCGTGAATCGATTTGAAGTTCCTTGCGGAAATTATATTCCTTGACTAATGTGCAGGATGCAGTATTGCGTAGGTGTTATGCGATAAGTAGGATGGTCGGCTAGTCCTTGCTCTCAGTCTTTTCGTGGGAATTCTCGGTTTCGCTTGGTAATCGTCATGTAGGAATATGTATTATGGCCAAGCACGGTTAATCGATTTTAACTTTGTCTTGCGGGGATCAGTTGCGTATCTCGTTTAACGCTTGGGATGTGTATAGCCTCGCGTAGTAACGGACAATTACTGTTACCAAAGAATGCTTCTTCACTTTTGCACGACGGTTGTTATTTAATAATTCTATACCTTTGAGGAGCGTGTAATCGGCCTGTGACTCTACTCAGGATCACTGAGGGTTCAAGTTTCTACTACAGTTTAACGCAACTGGTTTCTTGATAAATTGTAAATGACATGGTAAATATAGGTACGATTTGAGCTACATGCGACCTTCGACAAATTTACCTAATTCGGACTGCCGGGCTATGAGATAAATAAATTATTGGTCTCGCAGGACGCTTCGGCATCTTGGCAGACGCCGAGCGAAAACGCGGTTTAATGAGAAGTGCCAACGATCTGCATAACGCACGAATGAGAAGAGAAGGAATGAGGGAAGCACGAGGGAGGGGTAGCCTCATTTGAATAAAAGAACTTAGCAGTGAATTAACAAGTGCTACTGCAGGGGGCCTTCGGGGCAACAGCTGCGGAAATGAGTTATCGCTTCTCATAAGCGAGACATATTGTTCCCGGCGTGCTTTTCTCTCGCCTGGTAAGCCCTGGCTGAGAAATCCTTCGGATAAAAATAAAGAGAAAAAAAAAAAAAAAAGTTGAATTTCATTGGCAAAAGTCGACTTGACGTTACGGGCGAAAGACGGCGTCTCATTATTCCTCGTTTCTTGCTGAAGGCCTCGTTCTCGCGATGCACCTGGACGCCTATTCAGACAAAAATATTCGAATGGGATTCGAGCGAAAAATGATTCATGTTGTGTGTCGAAGGAAAGAATAACACAGAATGTGATGGCAATTTTAACACTCATTGTCAGCGATAATTTGAGGCTCTTTTTCTCGAAACTTTAGTTTCCATTTTCAAATAACCGAGATCCGGCGTACAGGAAAGAGTCCTGTAAAGTCATGATGGCGCAGAGGAGTAACTTGAAGAGACTATCGCAAAAAGCAACGACTCCTCTTCAGTCCCTTTACTCTTCTAGCCGAGGGCAGCGACTACTTTCGGTTAAAGTAGTCAATGTGTATGCGAACCGAGACGCCGACCTGCTGCCGTTTAGCGCGGTGCCCAACGCCCCTCGACGTCCACCCTCCCCCCCGACGCCGCAGCGTCTACCCTCGACCGCGATGTCACATGCGAAAACTCCGCACAAACAGGCCTTAAAACAGTCGTTACCAACAACTCTCTAATTACGTACAACGCGAATGGCCATTATTTCCGTTAACATAGGCGACGAGTGTTAAGCGCTATACAACTTCTGTGAGGAGCATATTTCTTTAGGTCAGTGTGCTGCGTTTTTTTTTTCACTTCTGGATGCTCCATTTTTCAAATAATTCAAACAGGTGATCAGAATACGGAAATAGAAACAGTTTTTTTTTTTTTTTTTCTCTCTTCTTCCTTTTTCTTTTTCTGTTCCCAAACTCGTGAATGCATACGGATGTAGAGAAATTTGTCTAAAAAAATGTATGCTATTGATAGATTCCGAAAAATGATTAATTTCAATATAATTGGATCCGTCAGAAAATTTCTTTATGTGATAGGTAGATTTTCATTTATCTGCAGCGATGAAGGAATAGAATTGAAAATAATACGAAAAATTTCTTAGAGGTTTATTTAATTTTATTTACGATGAAAGAAATTTACTCTTCATAAATAAATTAGCCAATTAGTTGGCATTAAAATACTTGAATAAAATCTTTCTTAAAATATTTTCAAATATATTCTTGTATAAGGAAGTTTTAAAACTTTTGTATTTGAAGACACCATAGAAAGGGGAGAGAATGTGGAAAATGAGGGGTGGGCTGCGACCTGTGTCAATTATTGTAACGCCGTTTGGTAACAGGAGGAAGGCAGCAGCACTAGCAGCAACCTCATTTAACTTTGTTTTAGGGATTTTTTTTATAGTTGCGTTTAATCATTGGCGTGCAACAACCATAATAGGTTTAGTTCTCGCGGTACCCAACCAACGTCTCCTATATTGCGTCGTAAAAAAGGTGTAAAAAACCTTACAGAGCGCGCGGCGTAAGGGGAAAAACCCTGGTTCTCAAAGCTTTGCCAACGTTCTGTTCCTGCGTACCACTACCCCGAAGTGCTTCTGTAGCGAAAACAGATTACCTCCTTTTCTGCCATATAAAATAAAAGAAAAGCCCGACTAAACCGGCCTTGTGTATCACATCGCAACATATATCGGGCCAAAAGGAACAATAATTAAACTCATCGAACATCGATTCATTTTATTTTATCTTCCTTTCTTTCTTTCTTTTTCCGTCTCTTATTATCCTCATTCACATTTTTTATTATTCTCTAAAGTCAGCCAACTGATTAGTTCTACTCATCACTACGAAAACGATTCTTTGTTCTGTTTCAGCAAACGAAAGAAGAGCTCAAAGATGGACGTGGACTTATCAGCCTCAGAATCCTCGATGTCAATGAACGGAGGTGGACTCGTGGGTGTCGGTGATCCAGACAATGAACCTGGACGACCGCACGGTTGGGTTTGGCGAGTGTTAAGGGCAGCATTACCCTTTCAGTTGGCTTTAGTGGCGCTTTTCTGTGCTGCTTGTCTGCTGGAGCCACACTGTTGCGAAGCTGCAAACACCCTGAATCTCTCCCTCACACCCCAGCTACGTTACGTACGTGGGCCACCACCAGTTTGAGGATCTTACCATATCACTCGTAGGTCACATTGTCAGGGGTGAAAAGCAATCGCCGATTCTCTGTCGAGGATCGTACGCTTTTATCCACTATGATACGCGCGAGGTTTGAGACATTATTTACCCTGCAGTAACCCGTAAAACGGTTTTCAGTCGGCGACTAAGACCAAAGAAGAGATTGATCCTCGGTCGAAATCGCCAATTCTTTGCAAGGCGAAATATTCTGCGGTAAAATTGTTGTTAAATAGGATTTTCTAACCGAGGCTAATACGTTGATGTATCATATCAAAAACGCCCGTTATAGGAGCTGTTCGGAGGTGTAACCAATCGCAGGTAAGCAGGAAAACAACATTTACAATTTTTCGAAATACTGTAAGAGTAAAACTGTTTTTACCTTTGACATGGCGATATTTTTTCGTTGCGAGTAGGTGTAGAGAAGGTTTATAGGGCTAAGAAGATGATTCGGGGTTGGTTGGGGCAAATTGCTCGCCATTATACCTCGACGTTTCGAAGCTGCGACTTTTATACAGACGCGAATTTGTGTTTTTTCATATTACGCATGCATGTTATATTTTTAAAGAAGATGCTTTTATTTTTCCTCATACCTTGAGTATAGGGGAGATAAATGAATCTTGTATTGCTGATAGAGAAAACGAAAAGAAAAAACGTAAGAAAAGCGTATATACGAATTAAGAAAAAGTACTTTTGAAATTCGTAAATGAATTTCTAATTTTATAAGCATATATGCGTACGTTAGTGGAACTTATCACTGTAACTGAACACCAGTAGGTTTAATTATTATTAGTGGTTAAATGTGTTGAGATAATATTTTTGAAGAAAATATTGAAATTTTTTTATTATACGTTGCATGCCTATAGAGCAGATATACATATAGTATAGTGAAGTTTAACAAATTGAATAAAAGAGGACAGGATAACAATTTTTTTTTCCTTCTGTTTTTTTTTTTTTTACAAACAGATTTTCAAAATTATCTAAATAACAGGGTGTCAATTTGACTATCAAGGAAAAAGGTACAAAATATTCCTTCTCTTTTAAATTTTTTTTTCCTTTTTTTATTTCTTTTTTGTTATTCAATAAAAAAAAATTCCCGATTTCTGACTCCTCTTTGTCAAATTTATTATATAATATTTATATAATATGGGTTTATAAAACATATATTATGTGTCGTAGATAGGAATATATTAAGAAATATGAACGTATAAGCCCGTTCAAGTACGTAATTGTACAATTATATAGGCGAAAGTATGCGTGGTGCTACGAATTGCGAATGTTTGAAGAATATGTAGCTCTAAAAACCACATAATTGAAAATGAGGGGGGGAGGGTCTCTGACGGCTATCATGAAAGTACTTAGGCAAGAAGAAGAGAACCCGTTTGAACACAGTCTGACCATAAAAAAAAAAAAAAAAAACAAGAAAAAAGGAAAATACAGTCTCATGGACATCGGCAGATTTTATACCTTGTCTAGAAATTCGAGTAGATTTTCGTTTCATTGGTTGCCACTTATAAATGACGTTCAAGATCCGGGGGCATAAATCAAACTGTACCGTGTTGCCCCCTCTCAAATGCATGACGCTAATGCGTGCGTGCGCGACTGTATATATATATATCCTAAGTTTTAATTACTGAAACTACCAATTATAATATATTACATACATTATATATATATATACATATATATAAACGAGTGAATATAATCGTAGGACACGAGTAAATCTATCGATCTTAAATTAAGACTTTAGACGTTGTGGCGTGTGCGATAAGCTGTTTTATAAACCTCTTATAACTACTTTATTTTTTTTTTTTTGTTATTTATTAATAATTTCTTCATTACATTATTTTTCCAAATATACTTATATATATATATATATATATATATATATATATATATATATTTCGGCCAAGGTTATTGACTCCGATTCTCAGCTTGGAGTTTGAGAATGATGAAGAAGCATGCGAACATTGAAGTGAATAAATGATAAATTGAGAAAATAAGAATAAAAATATAGGGATGAATATATAATTATTTAATGAATGAAAGCGAGGATAATGCGTTAGGTGAATTGAACCGATAGGCTCCGAGTTTTATAACACAAACGCCGAAAAACTTATATAATATATATATATATATATAGGTATCTAACAATTTATTGAAATTATTGTATTACGAAAACATCGTATAACAATTATTATTGATGTCTTTTGAAGTATTTATACTTAACATGACTTTTGAATATTTTAAAAATTAAATTCGCCTTGCGGTATATTACTGGCCTGGGAATGGTTGGTCAATATTGATTAGCGCTAACCGTGGCGTTTAAACGTCATACCCCAACTAGCCCAACAATGCCAGTTTATCTAGTACGGGAAAAGTATTTGGAATAATAATCACGTACTTTCAATAATTATCGTACGTAATAAAACATATTATGTAATCGCCTTAAAAATATATATATATATATATGAAAAGTCAATTACATTAGCACATAAGATATAATATATATATATATATAATTAGCGTTATCATATGAAATTAAGCGCAGGAACACCAATATCTTACTTCCGTTTTCAGATCGCGTGTCTGTTAATGAATTCATATACCCATAATGTAGGATTTGTCGAAAGTTAAATGTGTTTCTGCCTTTTATTCTGATGGGGCGACAATGTCGATCACCGCGAGAAAAAGGGCATTGGTGTATCCAGGGTCGAAGTAACTGCCTTATATCTAATTATGATAATGTGTATAAAGTACCTGATAATGAGAATATTTAATTATACCAAGAACTAGAATTTTTAGCAGCATTGAAGTCGAAATAATTCATTGATTGCTTTAAAACGGAGATAGCATGGTCGGACGCATGTTATGCCTTGACCATATTACTGTATCGATTACGTCAAGTATATTTTAATTACTGACGTGGGTTTATTTTATTGAAATCTGCTACGGCAGTGTGACGAATGAAAGTAAGAAAAGTGAAAAAAAAAAAAGATAAAGAAAACGAAAATGGAAAAAAAAAAAGAAAGGAAAAGAAAATGGTAAAACTTAAAAATATATAATATGTATACCTTAACCTTATTCAAGTGTTTGTATGCGCGAGCTTTATGGGAAAAGTATCTAAGAGCTTGAGTCGAGTAACGCTTTTTTTTTTCTTTTTTTTTTTGTTCGAAGCTTGACTGGAATGGATTAGATTTTTACTGATTTATTATAGAATCGCTTATTTTTAGTTTTCATTACGGGAACTACCATCCTTTTTATTGCGTCAAGTGATCGAGGAATGATTTTTTCATTTACTGTATTATACACAATTTGTGTGTTAACGGTATTGAATTCCTCTCACGAAAACAGCATCTAAGGGTAAATCCTTGCTATTAATCAGCGTTCTTAATATATAGTAATACTAGGCAATAAGGGTTATTCTTAAATTATAGACCTAAATAATGAATGAAATTCAATAATCCCGTTTGCTCAAAGACATTTTCATCGGAAAAAACAAAGAGAA
The DNA here is from genome assembly GCA_963978835.1 of Tenthredo scrophulariae. Classification (NCBI taxonomy): domain Eukaryota; kingdom Metazoa; phylum Arthropoda; class Insecta; order Hymenoptera; family Tenthredinidae; genus Tenthredo; species Tenthredo scrophulariae. The sequence goes on from OZ022227.1 coordinate 10,040,149, forward strand.
AGAAATCATCGTCGAGTTAATTGTAGGTGAAAATACGTGAAATTTTTAACAAAAAAAAAAAAAAAAAATAGAAAAAATAAATTTAATGAAATTAGGCAAAGTTAAATCACAGCCTGACCGATCTCGTTATAATCAAAATGCCTCTTAAACCAGTCTATTCACTGATCATCGTTTACAAACACACATATATGCATCATTCCACAAACTTGATTCATTCACAGTCATGCAAACTGTCATCGATCCAATCACTTTGGAGGTGATCAGCCATTCAATACTATGTACTCGTTGGTACTACATGCTGTACCCCGTACGTTCATCATAATAACAACAACTATATGTAAACACTACCGTAATATGTACGTATTACGGTCTAGTAATAATGTAGTTTTGGTAACATTTTATTTTATCAATATTCAAATGTATTTTAACATTTTTTAAAGAATAAAATTCGTTCCCGAGAACATATTTCCTTTATCAATATCTCCCATTATATTTATATCCACATGCTCCTACACGACGAAAAGGTAGGTACGTATCGCACATCTTTACAATCCATTTACATCACACAAGCCATAATTGGTTCGATGCAATTTTCAAGAATTATCTGTGACGTCAGGAGTTTCAATGGATTGGAAAATAGTGAAATAACTAGAATCACACGATGATCTCCGTATTTTTCATATTGCATGTAAAACGTTCGATTAACAAAAGAAAGAATAAAAGATTAGAGGCTGTAGCCATTTGTTACTTGATCTATAAGTACAGGTATAGATGGAAGATATTTCTTCTCAAGAGAGTTAAGATCACTATTCTCGTTGGTAAATTGGATTCCGTGTTATAATAGATCCTTTGGTCCGGCCGTGCATCCAAAACGCTTTAATAAATTCAGTGATTTCTCCGCAGAGAATTGAATGTGCCATTTAACACGGTCGGGGGAGGCACTGGGGTAAGTTATCACAGATAGATTCTACCCATTCTCAGAGCCATTTGAATGCTCTACGTAACGATCCATCGCAATTTTTCCCAAGATGACTATCCCTAGGTGTTACCATTCAACGATTCATTTCTATTATAATAGATGTAATCTATAAATCGTATAATTGAATATGCGGTATTCGCGAAAACTGACTGTGCGGATTATACATGGATAACATCATCTGCTGTCGAAGCATATGGTTTTGATATTTGAAAGCCTTTCGGACCAGCGCTCTTGATCAATTGTCTAATTGATTGACAGATATTGAAAAATTTGATACAGGAAGTGAATGATGATAAAATAGTTATACTGATAGTACGATAATTGGATATAAGATTGAGAACGGTTCATCTGTCGCGATAAAAAATATACGTGACTGATTGCTGATTATTATTCATTTTATCTATACCGCCTTCTATACCTATAATGTTCAATTATATATTCTGGTAGGAACGAGTTGAGCTCGGTTCTTTGTGATCTTCATTCTACAGACTAGGTTTTTGTCGTCCACTTTAGAATTGTATGGTATCAAACAATGACCTTTAATACAGCAGTAGTTTGGATACAGAAGTTCAGTCCTGATAGTAAATTAACGAGAAATTCCAAACCATCGAGCAGATCCGCGGTCACCATAGACAGTGAAAAGAAAAAGGATAAAAACACAAAATAACAACAAAGCTCAGAGCACGTAAGCGTGTGCAGCCAGGATGAAATCTACGACACGATTCACCATTGTCACACATTATCGTAAGAATATCTAATTTAACGGTCATACAACACATTAGCCACGCGAGCGACATCTAAGACCGGCGGTTGTTCCTCCCGGAAAATGCGCACAATGGTAAAAAACAGTAAGAAAAAGTATAAAGCAAATCAAGCTGGCTGTAAGATCTTTGCCGGTCTGGTCAGTTCGATGAAACACGGACCGACGAATGATAGGTTGTGTCGAGGCCTTTGGACCCTTATACACGTATAAATGCATAATCTACATGTACATATATCCACGGATCTATAGTTTGGTCCATCGCAATGTAACATGGAATACCTACCATTCCAAAAGTATCGCATGCTCCAAACTTCATGCGGCCTGGTAGTTCATATAGTTTCACCTACCAACCCTAATTTCAATAGCTTCGTGGGAACCTAAATGCAATAAGATGAATGTTCTGAGTTTGAAATTTCACATCGCACAATGGCATATATGCATCATGGTGTCATAAATCATAAATAGTTGATAAGCCAGGAAACCGGTTGAGGAGATTGAAAATGTGTTCAAATATACTGGTACATGTATGGAAATGGTGAAATAAAAAAAATAAAAAAAAGCTGAATGGAAAAATGATGATAATAATATAACGGAGAATAAAAATGTTCTTGAGGTAATTACAGACAATGTTGAAACTGCATTTCCAAAGGCTATTCGTAAAATGGTAATGCCGCCTATTCCTCTAATAATGATTCCCTGGCGATTGATACGCGCGGGATGATTGCTGTGTTCCTTCGGCCAATTGTGGCTGCTAGGGCGAAGTAGCTGGCTGGTCGCGGTAGAGACTCGGGCGGGCGGCCCTGAGGTCAAAGGCCGAGACCGCTGTATCATTACGGCACTCACCTGTTCCTATGCCAGGAGACCACTCGCCGCCGAGTTTCACTGTTCCGGCATATCCGCTTTAACAATTTTTCGTTATATCAAGCCCATGTCGACGCAAGGCTTCATTTCATCCTGTTCTCTTTATACTTCACGTAAGGGGCTATCATGAAGAATTCTGTTCATCGAGGCGTCGCGTCGCAGTCCGTCTTAACAGGCTCTTGTTTGTCCGAGATGCATGAGAATACATTGCGAGCTCAATCGATTTCAGCATATGTTACATTTTTTTTTCTCTCTTTAGGATTCTGCCTCGGCTTTGCCTTACGTAGATAATATCGCAATTTTTGGGGAGTTCGCTGTTTATATATTGTCGTTCTAAGTACGGGTTAAATATAGCGGTCCTGGTAGTGCACAGCGCATAACTAATGCATCCCGAACGTTAAACCTCTTATGAATTCATCGTGCGGAAATCTAACCCAAATCTTTACCAGGTATCTGTCTTTTACTCCGAGATGGTCGTGCTTTCTTTCACAAATAGTAAGCACAAGTGGTAATTTATTGCTTTTGTTTTTGCCACTTTCTGGGAAATGATACAGATACGGTCCAATTACAAAGCCTCGGTTGATTGGCAAGAAAAAGGATCGCATGCCCTAGGAATTTCAGATAGTACAAAAGCAGATCATTTGCTCAAAGGAATCGGTTTATCCGAACGATTTAAATTTTCCTTTTTTTTTTCAGTTTGAAGAAAAGACTTTAATAGGTTGTGATATTGGCATAGTGCATTCTACAATAACGCTAGTAAAAGTATAACAGCAGATTACGTAGTAAGAGCCAGTCCATAGGTACGCCTATATTATTGTGCAGAACAGACCATGGTCAGGCTTCTGCTTTCTTCTACGAAAGTCACTCAGGTAAAGAGAATCTTGCGAGGTACACAGTTGGCGTGAATATGTTTCGGAATGATCTTTCCAAATCTCTATAACTGATCTGTTGATCAGTTATTGCTTGTAAGCTGTGCATACGGAGGATATCGGATCAGATAGATGATTGCATCGAAAGAGAAATCCGATCCGAATATTTATATAACTGCATCGAATCTACGAAAGCAGCGGAACTCTGCGATTTCGTTGTTTGCACATTTTGTTCAAAAGCGCGAATTCACTGATTACGCACACCTTATGTCCATGCGATAATTTTTTACCGGAAAATAAATAAATTATCGATGAGGGATTCTACTCACTTAGAGATTCTAATCTTCTAATTAAGTGTTTCAGCGGCTCAAAGTCCGTCACAAGGTACAGATATACATATTATATAAATATGAACTTATAATCAAAGATACCTACGCCGGAACGTGATTCGACTAGACTGTAAGCCGTGGTGAAACGGGTCCAGCTGGAAGTCAAGCGATGCTTCTGAAGAGCCCTGGCCTCGAGTGTACAACAAAACCCTAGAATTCGTGACAACCATATTGGCCTGGACGGTTACCCGCTGATTCGAGTAGCACTGACCTGCCCGAAAGCACGTCTTCGTCTCTATACTGTGGTATAATGTATTTGTAGTAGAACAATTCGCAAACGTTACTACATGCTGAATTAATTTTGCGTCAAACATCTTGAAGTGACCAAAATTTGATGCACTTCGATAATATATAAGATCTGAACAAGTGTTTGTCGAAGAAACCACATCCGGCGAGAAACGGTTGAGATAAGGTGCCAATTTCTGTATGGGGAAGAGATGTAGCTCACGGTGTTGTCACTCATGTTGGACGGATGAATCGGAACGATTTTATTACAATTACATTGATTGAGACATTTATTATTTCCTCAGAAATGAGCTACAATTTAATTACGAGATGACAGGATTCAATACAGCTCAGTTTCGTTTTATTATAATGATATTTCGTTGACGTTGCAGATCGAGTTGATGTTCAATCAATGTCTCAAATGCCTTCGAACAGATTGATAATCAAAACTAAATATGTTGTGATCAGATATGCCAACTGTAATTCATATATAATTATTCGGAGGGACTTCTTCACTATTATTAGATGAGTAAAGGTGTATTTACGTCTTACTCACCTTCGTTATTGTCTCCATTCGAAGCCCGTAATATCCACAAGCCGTTATTTCAACCTTCCTCAACATAGTTTGTAGCGTGAAATGATATATCTACAAGAACGCGCAACCGATCAATTTACAATCTATACGGGATACGTGATAGGAATAATATCGAGCTTACTTCTTGTTTGATTTCAGCGGGCGAGTACGCTGTCATCAACGAGTAAACCTTTGCGCTGGTAATTTCGCTCTGCAGTGAAATCATAACTATGTCAAAGTGGTTATTTGTGAAGAGTTACATTTTTCATATGATATAAATTAAAGATCACGTGATCATCGTTCTTACGTAATGTGCATTTATTATATTCGAATCAAACGTGAAGTAATCATACCTCCTTTATCATGCAGTCATTGCGGTAACAGATGTGAGCCAATCTCAAGATGAGAAATCCGTAATGGAGTATGTTGAGCGCATTTAGGAGCCCCGGAAATATGACATTCCGAGACCAGATGCCAGCATAGAGCGTGGAGAGTAACAAGAAAATAGTGACACCATAAATGATGAAGATATCCAAGGAAAATCGTTTACAGACAATATCACCCAAATTACAAATACGGTTGTGTACTTTCCGAAGATGTCTCAAACGATGTACAGTCAATCGTGTCTCCATCTCAGTTGGTGTTGAGTTAAAAGTCAACTTAATATTCGACAGCTCGGTATTAAGACATTTGAAGAAGCTTTCTATGTAGAACAAGAAAGCAGTGAGAAGACTCTGCGAGCTAAGGTATATCAGGTAAGAGTACTGGTAAGCGGTGATGCGTGTAATTGTTTGTATTGAGCCAGAGGCTTGAAAAATATATCTTATGGTGGTAAATCCCACGGTTATTGGGACGAAAAAAGCTTCGAAGGGTATTCGGTTGTGATCTGAGTGTCCCATTAGTTGACGTGATAGTTTGTGGACTTCGTTGAATGCTCGTACGGTGTGCTGGCGATTAAAGAATGCAGTGCCAAGAACAATGATCGAGCCATAGCATGATAAGACGATGGACATTGAGTACGGGATAAATGCGGTGTAACTCTTAAAGACTATTGGTATGTGACTTATGCTCATGAAGATGGACATGTTGGTCATTGCTATAGCCATCAGAAAAGATATTGCGAGCAGAGTTCCATGAGCTGCGAATTCCAGAGTACCATCTGAAAATATGCGAGTGCTTCGACGAATTTTTTCTGAAAAAGACTCATGGAAAAGACTGAACTGTATTCACCCTAGGGTACCACAAACTGATGAATCGTCATGGGTTTTAAAATATTCACAGATAATTAATTAGTTTACAAACCTTGGTTCTTTCTCGCAAGTAATGGCGTTAGGCCCAAGAGCCGAGAAAAGTAGAAACCTGGTGCCAAGACTACGACGTGTGACCATTTCATGATATCTTCAAGAACTGTCGAGACCACTGCGCTACTGCTGTATAACACAAGTAACTCACCTCATATGAATACTCTTATAATATGTGTGTCGGTTGTGGTCTGAAATTGCTGTTCAAACATTCGAGCGAAAGCACTTCAGGCTTTCTTTGCATATTTCAATAATGGCTCCAGCCTACGCAATTTGCCTTTGATCATTTCTGTCCATTATGCTTATCATTCTTTTGACTTATTTGATATTTCAGTCACACATGCATTTAAAAATTATGCAGCTATCATATACACGTGATAAGGTAGGTAGTATTACACTATTTGACTTTCATCCAGGCTAACCACAAGAAAATTTTCGGTTTTCAATATTCCTTTTATAATGAGTGAAATTAGCGGGTTGCAGCATATCGCAAGTGTATGAATGGTACCTTATAGAAATGTTGGACAGAAATAGTGTGAAATTAGTGTGGCAGCAAAGTGAACTTTTTACTTATAAATCTACTATTATCCATTTGCGTTTACGCTATTCGGTTAGTTGAACCATGATGACGAGAAAAGTAAGCCACCATCCTACAATCTGAAAAATTGGAAACTAATTTTGTGAAATTATACGTGTATAATGTACACACGTTTCGAAAATGTAACAAAGCAGCCGTTCGAAGCAGTACCTGACCAAAATGAGTCAAATTTAAGTCAAAAAATCCCCCAGCCGTGAATTTCATTTTTCTTAAAGTGATTTGCAGAGTGAACTCGTTCATCTGTGAATCGTACTAATGATAAAAACATCGCTCGCAATTATTGGCTAATGTATAGGTAGTATAGCAATTACATATGAAGCACCAATTAGGCCAACTAGTGTAACGTATTAATTTTCAAGTTATCTCAGCTTCATTATTTACCAGTATTGATAGTTCCTTATCATTATTCCGAGTGATCATTTTGCGTAAGATTCCCAGAATTTTCAATCTCTGAAAGTACAATTCACACGACATAGTAGATATTGCAGTAACCAATATCCCAAACTAACACTACTACATTATAAGTCACAATGAGCTTGTACCTTTACTGTTGGTTGATGAAGAGAGTAACAAATGTGAAAGCAGCGTAGCATACCAGCTGCCAGTCTGAATATTAGGTATGCTAAGGTGATGTTATTATCAATAGGAATATTGTTGCTGCGGAAAATAACCATGGCTTCGAATGATTTCAAAACCCAGTTGAAAACAATAACGATTTGAATACTTTTGGCGAAAAATGACGCCAGCCAATTAACTCCAAATCCATAATCCACCAATTCCGCTAAGGACGCGGTTTTCAAATACAGACATTGCAGCTTCTTCAAGTCACTTATGCTATATTTTCTACTGATCTGCCAAGTCTGTAACTTTCGGTTGATAGTATCCAGAGCTATGCAGATCGCCGTGATGAACTCCAGTACTAACGTCTCGTAATACAAAGTTAGAAAAGTCGTAATGAACAATGCGATCGGCATGAAATTAATGGTTCCGGGTAGTGGCAACCTGATTAGATACAACACGGTCCAGACCATCGCGATGTAAAAGGCAAGAGGATACTGTTTCAAATTAGATAGGCGACATATCGCTTCATTGAGTTCATTGGTCAGTTGGAGGCAGCGTAGTGTTTTTGAGATCCAAATAAATCGGTCTATAGTCAACCACAATGAGAGAAATATTTGACTCGTCTGCATTATTAAAAGGCCGCAATTTTTTTGGGATGCGCATTCGCCTCGTTTGCTGAATGCTTGTGGCAAGTAAAACAGTATGATGTACACGCACAAGCTCATTATTGAACCGAGATTAGTTAATTGAAAAACTGTACCCAGTGCGCTTCTGCGGTAGTCACTTCCGTGGACTATAAAAAAAAAAAAAAAAAAAAACATGAAATCGTGGTCAAGTCTACAAAGATCAATAATAATCTGGATTTATATCGCCATTTTATAATCTACACTATGTTCACTCACATTTACGATATGGACAAATTCCACAAACGAAAGCCAACGAGTGGGCAGGTCGAAGTAGATTCTTGACGAAAACTTTCATCGTAACGGAGTGACTTTGCGACATCCATACGCATGTCTTCGAACCGACGTTATCATATATTTATTTCTTTTAGTATATTTGCCTGTCATGTGATGATATATGACGCTTGTCACTCATCAGTAATAACGGCCTAGTATTATTTGAAGTTCATCATGGTGGTGGTATAGGCAAATAAAAAGACAACAGCAGCTAGTACTCAGATATCGAGCTTACTTCTTGTTGTTTCTTTTTTTCAGCAGACAAGTAGACTGTCATTAACAAGTAAACTTTGGTGCTTTGGACTTCGTTTTGCAGCAAAATCAGAACTATGTCACAATTGTTGTTTGTGCACAGTTTCCTTTTTTCACATAATGAATGAGACGACCTGTTTGCATACTGAGTGTGATTAAATCCAATGTGAACTAGTACCTCCAGGTAGCACACTTATCCAGTTGTCATTGGACTCGGACATTTGTCGACAGCCGAGGATGTCGACGCATTATTGGGAAGAAAATAAACAAAAAGACGGCATTTTTTGAATCCCCGTCAATCGTCAAAAACTGAGCCAAAAGTTAACTTATGGTATACTTGATATTCACGAATGTCCTCTAAAATGTCAAATTGACGGTAAATTTTTCAAACATTTAGACGTTTTATAATTAGCGTGGAAAGTTAATAAAAATTGATTGTCAAAGGCAACTCACGGCCAATGCATAGTCCACACAAAGATCACTATTGATTATTACAATATCGAATGCACAATCGACCTGTGGTTGACATGCAGTCGCGATTTCTTCATTCAACTCGCGAAAGGCGTTGTTACTACTTACTAGCCTAATTGCGGATGATCTTTCTATTTTGACTGTTTACCGTCATCTGGAAGCCTAATAGCGGCTGACATCAACCATTGCCTATAACATAACATTTCAGAAAAAATTCGCGCGCTTTCAGTTAGCGCATGATGGACTATTGGCTCGTGTTATGTCTATTGCCATTTCGCATAAAAAAGTCTGGTCATTTTGCTGCCGACATTAAGGGAAGACAGAGTTAACAGTGTGCTACTTGGATTGTTAAAGATTATCGAAGGTTTATTCGATTTCCGACGGAGGTTTATCGTGATATAATACTATCAAGTCTGAAAGTAACGTGGTATATAAATGGTATATAAGTTTTTCTTTCGAAACGTCAGTCCCGAAACTTGGAAGTTCTCTGGATTTAAAAATTGTCCGAGACGCACAGTAGATAGGATTTCTTCTTCAATTGCATCGAAGTACCGCCAAAGCAGTTGTACGGCTAATCGTGTTTCCATCCCAGTTAATGTTGAGTTAAAATTCAACCTGATCTTCGATCGTCTGGTATCAAGACATTTGAAAGAGCTTTCCACGTATAGCAGAAGGCGGTGGCAAGACGCTGCGAGCTGAGGTAAATCAGGTAAGAGTACTGGCAGGCGGTGAGCTGTGTAACAAATAGGTCGAAGCTAAAAGCTCGAAGAAGATATCTTATGGTGATAAGCACTGAGGTCATTGGGACAAAGAAAGTTTCGAAGTATGTTTCGGTAGTAGAAACCTAGTGTCAAGACTGCAACGTGTGACCATTTCATGATATCTTCAAGAGTTATCAAGACCACTATGCTACTGCTGTATAGCAAGTGGATCACCTCATACGACTGCTCTTATAATATATGTGTCGCTTGTTGCCTGAATCGCTGGTTGAACAATCGAGCCAAAACGCTCCAGGCTTCCATGCTTATCATTCTTTTCACGTAGCTGTCGTTGTGCGGTAGGTAATGCCCTGTTCAATTTTAACGATGATTTTCATTTCTATCGCCATTTGATAATTTCCATTTCTCAATCACACTAACGATAATAGGACAAATGCCGCAATCGAAAGCCTATGAGTGAGCCGGTCGTAGTAGGTTTTTCACGAAAACTTTTATCGTAACGAAGTGATTTTACAATATCCATTCGCATCTCTTCGAATCGTAGTTATCATACATTTATTTATTTGAGAAAGTTTGTCTGTGATGTGATGATATTTGCGACGCTCGCCACTCATTAGGCATAGCAGCCCAGTATCATCTAAAATTTATGATGGTATGAGTACAGTCAAAGAAAAAGAAAAAAAAGCACCAACTACCTTCTGATAGAAATAATGACAACGAATGGTCAAAGCATACGTCTAGATTTCGATTGTTGAGACAAGAAAAAAATGTTCAACAGAACCTAGCAGGTTTTCCACTATCGGTGTGTATACATGTGTAGACGTGCGGCGTACTCGAAATTGTGGTTCGGTTACTGGGATGTATATTGGTGATACGCAGAGGGATCCTTCTACCTTCCTGCAGCAGTGTGCCGCACCTTACCAAAGAGGGAAAGAGTAAAGGTTGGCGGAGGTGGGTGAGGATACCAGCAGTGAGAGGCTTGTTAATATTGCGGCGCTGTTCTGCTTGTAAATTACAAAAGTTTACCATCCTCTCCACGTAATCCCCTTATAGCGCTCCCCCGCGTTCCTCTCTCCTCTTTCCTCCTCCCCATGTCGCCGTGCCCGTACCGGTGCCAACTCGCTCGTCCCGGACACCCCCTCGTCGAGTTACTACATGCAGATATTCGACGCCGACGCTCGGCGTCCCTTGGTTTATATGCGGGGCCATCAGCCAAACGGTGTCCGCGCTTCGTGCCTGGTCGATTGAAACATCCTAGCCCGTCGAACGTGGACAACCGCGGACACGGTCGAAGAACGATTCCGCGAAGAGGCACGTCCTGTCTCTATCTCTTGCACTTAGATCTTACCATAACCTCGGCTAACACGTTACCAGGACATCATGCTCCTCTACAACACCTCAGGGTGAAAAAATATTGCAGTATGAGTCCGCTAATGATTCTTGTACATACTACCACGATAAGGATATATACACGCGGAAATCCAAATCTGCTGACTACGAGGTTGGACGAATTGTCGGTGCAACCAAAAAGTCCCGATTGGATCGACCCTGAAACTTTCACCTATATAGCCAGAAACAATAATTTCATTACCAGTTCTCAAAGAAATATAGTTCTTTATCAGTAGAATTATGTCCTACTTAGGTGGACTCAGGTATAAATCATAATTAGCACTTGCAGTTGAAATTTTGGGTGCAAATCAGAATTTCATTACATGCACAATTCTACCCTGAAATTTTAGCTTGCACCTCCGCAAGTATACTATTCGATGACAAATTGTAAAATGAAACTATAATTTTTATTCCGACTCGCGATGCATGTTACAAAGTACGTGATGCATAGAGGAATTATGTACGGTATATACAACAGTGCAACCGGAAATGTAGAGTTAATTTAATATGGAGCGTTAAGATGCGACCTGAGAGATAGCGTCTTGAGGCTTGCATGCGTTAATGGGTAAAGTTTAACGTACTAATTTGTAATTTACGACTATCTCGCTCAAAGTTGGCGTCGGATACCGCCAGGGTTTTAACAGTCACAAATGAGTGAAGACGCCGGGTATTATTTTTATTCGGACGACCCCCCGGTGACGGATCGGTAAGGCAAATGGGCCGCGTCGCAGAGCTCAACGACTCCTGCGGGGCTGCCTCCAACCCCATTCTCCGGCTCTCGCCAAAGCCGTTTCCATAGCGGCCTTACTTTAACTCTGCCGAGGAAATTTCTTACAGAGCTTCCCTCGGCAAGGGTTGCGAGTAGAAGCTGTAAATTACCAAGAGGGCATTTTGATTAAATTTTTTATTGTAGCTTGCCCCCATAGCACTGGGTGAAGTAGAAAGGGCTGATTTAACGGAGCGTTGGGTCTCGAAACATTTTCTGTTCACGTTTAACATCTTTTAACTACGGATATCGACTCCAAAATGCAAAGTCCTGCCCAAACAAGATCATATGTACTTTATACTGAAATCTCAGGATCTTGCATACCCTTAGTGATCAGTACTGATTCGCAGATGACTTCCAATACCAGGATATGTATTCACCGCGAGTTCTTCTGAAATGTAAAAATGTAATGATAATGAAATTCTTTCATCTGTTTCCAAGACTTTCGTGCTAGGTGTGCGGAACCGATTCGTGATCGGTTTCCACCCCATCTCGCGAGTATATGCGGGTTTCTTGTATCAGTTCTATACGACGCACTATCCGCGCTAGGTGAATAAATGTCGCTGCCCGGAGAACGCGGGACTCAACAAGTGTTTCAAGTTGAGAACGTGGTATCGCGCCGAGCCTTTCCCCCGTCTCGAGTAGTAGCGTCGGGGTGCTCGTGGGTAACAGCACCGGGTGCTGACGGGCGTCGTCGGGAGTTGGTGCGGCGTCGCGGGGGTGGAGGCGGAGCAGAAATATTCGTGGGGATGTCACGTGGCCACGAGGTGCCGAGGCTCCGCCTCCGCGACGCCGCGAGGTCCACGCCGCGTCATTCATGGCCGAGCCGAAGGCTGCGCCACTCTCCGGGTCGTCCGTCCGCCACTGTAATCGCGCGCGCACCTGTCCTCTCGCCGTGTCTCCCTGCCTGGCCGCGTCAAGTGCCGCGCTCGCAGTCCGCTCGCACGCGGAACCACTTCGCGTATTATTCGACGTATTTGAACCCCCGGTTATTAACGCGGGGACCGATACGCGCGGTCCTTCCGTCTTCCTATCTGCAGCCTTAGATCGGTACTATGTGGTGACAAGAGTGTTTGGTCAGAAGTGAGTGCTGCAGGTTGCGGCAAAAAGGTGACGGAAAAGTGATTATCGTGCAAGAGTGATCATACCTTAATTAGTGCCCCAGGTACCCCATAGTGAGAGGTAAGCTTCATTCGTGGTGGAGGGGTGGCTGATGCACCGCGGCGGCGGGGTCGCCGGCGGCGGTGGTAACGGTGGTACGGCTGGCGGTGGTCGCACCCTGGACCTAGAACATCCCCCGATGCCGGGGGCAGCCGGTTTCCCATGGGGAGCTATGCTCGCCGGGCATCATCATCATGCGGCAGCGGCGGCCGCAGGAATGATGCAGCCTCCTCTATCCGCCGGCGGTGAATACGCTCCAGCATCTGCACACCATGGGGCTACGCACCCCGCTATGCCCATGGATCTGCACGTACCCCAAGGGTTTCCTTACTACAGGTAGGAATCGGTTGTTATAGTTTTTCATTTTTATTTTTCTCTCATCTACTGGATCTGCCTCGGCGTAATGTGAGTTAGTGGCGAATAGAATTGATGTAAGAATAACGCGTAAGGTCCTTATGGAAGTTGTTTTAAGAAGCGGGAAACTGGTATCAGAGATTCGAAAAAGTTTGTGGTGGATGATATTGCCGACAAACGTGAAGAACCGTCCATAGTACAAGTCATAGTTCGCGGTAACGGAGACAATCTAAGTCAGATGTAGAAAAAACTTATACTACAGGGATTTATCCTGTCGTTAAATTCTATTACTCTTCCCAGTATGGAATCCAGCATTTGTTCTGATCTATTGCTTCCAGCGGTAATCACTATCTTACTCCGAGTCCTGTGTCTATCTTCTTCTCTTACTTCTCCAGTGATTCGATTCGATAAGTAAGTGAAATATGAAAATATTGAAAACTCGCGACCGAACGGGTAAAATAGTGCGTGGGTTAATGGTTATGGAACAGCGTTGCTACGAAGTGTCCGTGACGAGTGATGACAAATTCGATCAGTATTTACATTTTTATCGTATATAAGAAAAAAAAAATCAAAACGAAAAAAGTTACTACCACTTGTTTTCACTGTGATATTTTCTTGTTCATTATGACACACGCTCTACTTTTCGCTGGTCATCTGGTAGGTCATAAAAAATATTCTCCATTTAGTCCGTCGCGCAAGAGTTGTCAATATCCACGTCCCAAACATCCAACATTTGTGACATTGACAGACATAAGTAAAACTCGTTCACCCTTCCTTTCTGCATCATTGAGAATCCGCAAAACAAATACTAATATGTAATTACTAATCGTCTACGCGATCTTCCCTTATTCGGTATAGTCAACGACTTTGGCTAAACTTTTATTGACATAATCAGAAGTCAGAACCGCTGTATGAACAGCTTGAACCTATGTCAAAGCAGTGTGATGCGATCAGTCAGAGCCACTTGAGCGACAAATTAACAGGTCAACTATGGACTCAGACCGGCCTGTTATTTGATGGTAATTGTACGGTATGCGCGGTTTGGCAGGTACAAGTATAGATGTACAGATACGTGATAGGTGAGAAATTGTTATAGTATATTGGCACACTAACAATAAGTGTTAAGGAGACGACACGCGAGATGACAAAACGGGCAAAAGTCGTTTAATGAATATAATAAATAGAGAGCAGCGGAGTTCCAGGTAGTATTCCGTTCACCCTGTCGGAGGAGTCGCGGACCTGGGCAAGAAACGCATTATGATTCTCGACTCGCGTGGATCATTAGCATTTCGCTATCAATTACGTCCAGCGCCGGTGAGTCTGTCGCGGCGTCCCCTGAATCGCTTGGTCCCGTTTACGGAACTCCTGACTCAGCTGCAGTCTGATGCAGGGACGCACCTCGGCAGGGAACCCAGTTTAGTTATCGAATGCGTTTCTGAATGCGTTAGTGCGTGAGTTTCTGAGTGCGATGCTGACGGCCACTTGTTGCAGTCCCGCGGTCTAAACACCCTCGTCACTGTGGCTGACTACCTCTTTCTCTTACTACCGTTTTTCCTTTTTTTTACTTCCCTCTTTCTCCTGCTCACTATCCCGTAGAGTTGTGACTAATCCCGCGGGTGGAACCGACGGCTTCGTAGTCCAGGCCAATATCCGTTTTCCGGACCCCGCTTATGCTGCTACCTTCGCAAAATAGCTGCGGGACCGACGCGCGATTTTCGGTCGCTGAAGCCCTTTGCGGGAACAACCGATTGATAGCTGTTCATTTTTCACGCGTTTACAAGCCGCGAATAATTGTGATAATCGATTCAGTGCCTAAATAGGGTACTTTTTGGAGGATCATGACCGCCTGTGGACAGATACGGAAATTCTGATTTCTTGAATTCTCGAAACGATAGAGAGACGCGGAGTAGGTAAATATTTCAGCTACATTTGATTCTCGGTGGCAGATATAGTGGGATTTTAGTCATGTAAAATATAGATTTTTACTGTTGTTAATTTCCGCATTGGAATTAGAGACCGAAGACATGAGTAATCGAAAATGTGTTGGAGTATCGCGAAGATATTCAATCTACACGACTGAACACCAACAAGTACGACAATCATACTGTTAACAATCGAGATTAAATTGCTTAATTTTTTATAACGTTATTCATTGGGCAAGGTTGGATTGAACGGAGATGAAGGTTGAAGTTCGTGGCTTCAATTAGGAAATTGTAAGTGCTTAAAATTGTCAATCAGTCACGGTAATTTACGATTTTTAAATCCATCTGTTGCAAGGTGGTAAACGGCTATATACAGCTATGAAATCGTTGGTCACTTTCGCATCGATCAGAACGAGTAGATGATCGATGAATTATAATTTTCCTTTTTTTTTTTTCATTTTATTCTTGTTTGATAATTTCAAGTTCATCGGCCGAAAATTTGATCGGTCCAAAGTATTATTCAATGCAATTTCGTGGCAGCGAAATTGACCCTGGAGGTTACGGGTCGTAATCTCATCTGCCCACGCTTCTATAGAACGCCTCTAGACCAAACTGCTTTGGCCCGGATGATGTTACTTTTTATAAGCTCTACTTGTGCCAGCAGTAAAAGATATTCTCTCGTTGCGTATTTTGTAACCATCGGAGTTTATCAAGTGGCTAGACTTGAGAGCGGTACACATTCGATCGGACCGTATCGTGCCACCATGTAAGAAATCACTGACTAAGTAGATATCGACTTGGATATAGCCAGCGTTAAATTGCAGGCGGGATTTCCACAAAAACAGTTTCTATTAAAGTCAAGTATTTTTATATTACTTATCAGATTTCTTTCTCGCAGCTCTATACCAGCATTCGTTTCTTTCTTTTTTTTTTTTTTTTTTTGACCACCACTGCATACATATTCTCTCGACATTTTTATTCAAGCTCTGACAAAAAAATGTACACACTTACGAAGCTATACTCGATACATATGACCACAAGGTTTCTGAAATATCGGTGGATCGATATCGAGATGATTGTGTCTCGATTGATGTAAAATTTACGCCGTGTACTATGTTTGGAAATTATCTGTAAGGAATCATCTAGCGTTTTGTTCGCTAGAACGTATTTCTTATCTTTATTCCAGAACCGATGATATAACGTAACTGCATACTTAATAACCTTGATTGAAGAAAAAGTTTCTTCTAAAAATAAAGTTTAATTTCTTAACAATTTCTTCGTTAAAATTTCGATCGTTGTATATAAGAAAAAGAGTGACAGGAGGACAGATAGTTTAACTTGTATCGGTCCAGCATTATTGGTATTTATTTGGGGTTCGTGGTGCCGTTCGAAAGTTCGGAACGCCGAACGCGTTCAACGTCTCGTCTCGACTCGTCTCCGTCTCGTCTCGATGACAATGACAGACTTTGTCGGGCAGCCAGCGGTATGACCGGGATCCGGGCAGCTCAACGTTATTGAATGATGGGCCTTAAGGCTAAATGGGACCGGACGTACCGATATAATAAGATCATAAGAAGTAAGTGCGGCGGATCAAGGCTGTCGGTGAAGCCACCCGACGGACCGAGAGTCCGACGCATTCTTCCTGGATGAGAGGCGGCAACAGCAGCAGAAGCACCAACAACAGCCGTACCACAGCACTCTGGAGTAGCTGGGGCCGGGATCGTGTCCTGGACGGGTGGCACGGAGGCCCGACCGATAAATAACTCCTTGCGTTTTTACGGGACACGTGATTCTCGGTGCCGTCGTCGTCGTCGTCGTCGTTGTTGAGTATCGCGACGATCACCAGAAGCACAGTAGGTAAACCCTAGCGTAAAATATATTTCACCCCCCAGCTGCTGTTGAACGCGGACGGTAGTTGCAGGAGATGAACTTTTTTCCTTACTATCGCACGGGAGATCGCGCGGCGATCCTGGACCGCAATCAGAATTGATTATAGCCTGCCGAAACCCTGGCGCGTCCGTATTATACAACTACGCCCGCGGGGCCTTAAGGAACGGCTCATCGCCCAGCCCACTGTTGCATGCTGCAACGGATCCCTGGGCGACGCGACGCTCCTTGTCGAAGATGACCACTACGCGAGGCGACGGCTGCCACGAGTCGTGGGACAGCTGAGAGTCACAAATTATCTGTGCAATTATTAAATCCGACAATAATTTGATCTAACTGACGTAAACCAGTCGTATAACCATCAGGAGGTGAGACTATCTCGGTTATTCGAAGCGTTAGACTTATTGGTTAAAAAAAGAACAAGAAACAAATTGAAATACTGGATACAGGTTGTGATCAAAGCCGTTATAGATATACGTATAATTTATACCTGTTAGCAATATAGTTTTTCTTTTCTTCTTTTTCTCAATTTTTTTCTTTAATATGTGATTACGGCGCGTCATAATCAGACGTTACTAATAGAAGTGCCGACGTGTAAACACAGGGCTATAGGCCGTATCTATTACGTACTCGAATACCTAGGCCAAGAAACACTTCGAATGTCATTAATAGCGGCAATGCAGACGGCAATGACATTAGTTGACCAGTATACCATGTAAGTATATCTATAGCAATGTGATAGATACAGCTATGGATACGTAAAATATAATGTGCCTAGATTTATCAATACACTTCAGTATGGACGAATATCTGTGTAATATATACATATGGTAGTGTATTAATACATAATTGTAGTAGGTATCGATATATATAGGTATATACATATAAGTGTATGAGTTTACATGACGGTCTAGACCTGGAGTAAATAAATAAATGCCGACATGTGTATATACGTGAACGGAGATAGGAGGGGACGACGACGTAGGATATTAAAATGCCGATGAGACAGAGTAGAGCCCGGAGAAGGACACCGGGTGATTTAGCGTTCGCATTAATTAGTTTGAGAGCGTGCGAGGCGTGGAAGAACCCTTTTTGCATATAGCTTTTTCCCCGTGTGTTTCATAGCCAGAGCACTGATTTCCTCTGACGGCAGTCGTTTAAGATTCCTGAGCGTTGATGCTTGTCAAATCTCAATTAATTTGGTCGAACAGAAAAATCTGATCGGATCCCGAAGAAAAACAAGAATCGAGTTGCGTCAGGCATACCCCTCTCGGTCACTATCCACTGCGCGTAGCCAACGACTCGGAGAAGAAAGTGCCTGGATCTTGTCCGATGTATTTTTGGTTCACGGCATAATTTAGTTCGAGTCCAAAAAAAAAAAAATAAGAAAAGTAAAAAAGAAGAAATGAATAAAAAAAAAAAAACACCACACAAACAGTCTTATATGCTCCTCTTTTTTCCATGCATAGACATTAGTCTTCCAGCCTATTCGATATGGTAATCCCGTATGGGTACAACGTACACGTATCATACATCAACGCTGTTGATTTATTGGAAAATCATTGCTCATCATTACCCAATCTTCTGTATACATAAAAAGTTTCATTTTTTCACCACCATATATGTTACTTTATTTGTATAAATTATGCGCCTAATCATCATATGATACCACGATACGCTATATATACTACGTAAGTAAATAAATTTTGCCGACAATCTTGTTACAAGTTTTTTTTTTTTTTTATTCTAAATTGTCATCAAATTGCGTAGGGCGAGGTAGGAAATAATGAATAATAATAATAATAGAGAAAAACCAAAAACATCATTACGCTGTAGTCTGAATTTTTTCGCACCTTCGTTCAACGTGATAGGAGATCGATTATGAATCTTCGCAGCTGGACCGAAATGAGATCGAACAGGGAGATTGGGATTATAGTAGCGATGTACAGAATGCCCTGCCTTGCTCTTTACAATGTTCTTACCAGATATATACAGCATACGCTAGTACTCATAGTAGCATAGCAGGTCACGTCGAAGCGGGTCTAACCCACGTTAGGCTGAGTGATAGGTGTGGACGTACTTTAATTATTTCAAAGAACCGTATCTCTCACGCGCATTCCATCGGTATTGGTATCTTTCCTCGCGTTCTGTACTTAGGCGTCATAAACGCGCCAAGCTTAGCTCGGCATGACTGAATCGAGTGGAGCAGTCAAGAGTTGAGATGGGAATCGCCAAGGGGGACTAAATTGTTAACATACATAGGTATCCATCATTCGCTGTAGAATTCACTTATACCATAGACGGCACTTGGATAGTCAACGATTCCCAGATTGTAAGAAAATCATATATGCTCTTAGGAATTGTCTGTTTCTTCGAATGGGTGCGTGACTGTAAATCTGAAAATAAGGGTATATATAACTTGAACATATTTTTCAGGTATCGATGGAATCTCATAACACTATCTACATTTACCAGCAATTCAAATTATCCACTAAACTTGCGATCAGAAGAAAACTTTCCCGCATCTACGAATGAATATATATATTTCTTACATAGAAAATCTTGCAGCATTAACTGAGAATCGTACTTACATATCGTTTGTAATGAATGTTACACTATTCTGTCCTATGGACCGCTGTTATATCTCTGAATGATATACGACGTAAAATAGTAAAGGGACTTGGCTATGAGACCTTTATGAAAAATTTCAACATGCATTGGTACATTTGTAGCCCGAAGACGCGTGCTGACTCATTTAGTCAGCTGGTGTCTAACCGCAATTTAAAGGGCCGTATCTCATCGTGTATTGGACACACGGATCCTCCAGATCAGGATATACCAACTAGCTCAAAGCCATAAGTGTTTCGTATTTTTATGACCTTCGAAAGAAGTGTCAAAATCATCGGTAGGTTCATAAAAAAAAAAAAAAAAAACATGTATATAGGTTTTCGGAGCTTTTCCTTGTCTCGATAGAACGCGATATAATTACTCAGACTTGATATCAGGATGTAATATACTCACATACCCGGATAATAGAGGCAGGAGTGCGCAACCGAAGGAGGTGAGACTGAGGAGGACAAAAGTTAGTTTTGTGTTTCGGTGGAAGCGGCGCGTGCGGGCATCCCCCCGTACCACCCGTTGGATAACCGGACCATGACGGTGTGCGTATTTTACGAAACTCGTTAAAAAAAACTTGCTGGCGGTACGTAAACCCGCGGCTGCTGTACTCTTTTATTTCGTATATTTTTTTGTCCACTAACTTAATGGGATCTAGTTCCTCGAATGTATGTGTCCAGTATTGTTCTGCACCAGGTAGCGCTGCTCGAGCCTATTATGTACTATGCAGCATTTCTCTCCGGCCTATGGTTCTATGAAATTTGGTCCCGACTTCTTTGGTCTCTTTTATTTCCCATAGATTTTTTTCTTCAAGCTCGAGTTAAGCCCGAGTCATAGTAGAATTACATTCTTTAATACATAGGTTCGAAATCGAAACAATGATCTTGTCAAAAGTATAAGCTTCCACGATACGCAGTAGCTAGCCTGAGGCAAATTTCGGCAAATATTTCCTCTACAAGATGATTGATGTACCTACAAAACTAGACACTCCGTCATTCGGCGTTGTGTATTTGTGGCTACGCGAAATCGATATAGGAGCTGGTTTTTCCATTATTTTCCAATCACTATTTTTAAAGTGGGCATAAGAAGTAAATTCATATCTTTTTGTCAGTCACCTAGTATTACTATTTACGCAATCATCGGTAGATAGATATCCGTATAGAATATAGTATTTCTATGATCGTAAAATTGTTTATACTGATCAATTAGAAAGTGACACATATATTTCTACCGGAATGTAGAGAAAAAAAAAAAACATTACCTTGCACGCCAATAAGAAGATAATTGTTTGTTTTGAAACGTAACTGTCTTACATTCTGTGAGAGAATTGTTCCCCGTCATAATGGAACAAGTAACAAATATGACGTTAAAAAACGAGAGGAAAAAAAAAAAGAACAAAATTTTAACCAGTATAGATATACCGTGAAATCAGGAAACTACGCAAAGTCTCTTGCACATATTCTCTATTGACATATCGCGCAATTTGAAATTGAATGGAAACAATTTGTCTGAACTGTGCGTTGATTGAGAATACTGAATGTTTTAGCAATGGGGTTCTTCAGAACGGGTTTAACTATTGAATAACATCGTTTTCATATAATTTCAACCATAATATAATATATAAACTAATAGATAAGAAACTAGTTTGAATAACAGTCCGATGTCTATCGTATTGTTCGATATATGATAATATGAATCGGGGGGGGGGGGGGGGGGGGGACAGTATTCTTGTACAACAATTACGTGAGATAACAATTAACTTTCATTACATTTTGCAATTAGGCAAGGTTAACGTTGCGAATGAACTAATTAAGGTACGAATTTCACGCTTGATCGCGATATTTTCAACATTCTTTTCTCATGAAAGTACGGACACTATCCCATAGTAGGCAGGCATGTATACATAGTTATGTATGTACGTACCTATACCGGAACCCCAGTAGAATCGCGGAGTCTGTGCCAGGCGTTGCAAGACTGTAATTTTCCAATGTTCCTTCGCAATCGACTCTTTCTTTCGTCCCATTGGGAATGAATGGGGCTTAGGGTGAGACGGAGTTAAAAAAATGTTCCTACACCCCTCGCCCTCACCCGCACAAAGACTTAGACTTTACTCCCGCACTCCCTGAAGCTTTCCAAGCGTAACTTAGCATATTTTATTTGATTTTTTGTATTGGATAATAGCCCCAGGTAATGGGGTGCCTGCCTGCAGTGTCAGGAGGTGGGAGTGTCGGAGATGGCGAACAAATTTTCGCACTCTTTCCTCATCCAGTAGAACCCCCTCGACCCCGTACCACTTGCATTAACGAATTTACATTTTTTAAATGGGAGGGTTGGCTGGTCGGGGTGATAACTCGCGAGTCATTTGTTTCGCGAAGAAATTAAACCCCCGCCAACACTTCGTCTTAATAAGCGACCGCATTGCCTTCAAAGTTCAAACATTCTGTCGTTAGTTTAATCCTTGACGAGAAATACCCGAGATTCGTTCCTTTCATGGCAAAATCAATTCAATTATTTCCACCTAACGTTTCGCAAACGTGATTTATCCTGAAATATGTGAAAGTCAGACACTTGTACCTATACTTTTCCCTTCTCAAATAAAATATATATTTTTTTTTTCACAAAATCAACCCATTATTTCGTTACGATTATGAATAATGGTTACCATGTGTCTAAATAATGTAATTAAAAATCTATCGTAATCACGGCTTCGTCCGGCTTAAATGCGGTCGTGTTCTTCGACTTCGTATACAATTGACGAAATTTTTCATTAATTACAATCATCGTGAGAAACTCTAATTCTAATTTGAGAAAAAAAGCCACATAACGTTGGGTTGAAAAATTATTCGTCTCTTTGAGAAAAAAATTGATTGCGTCATGCGCAA
Organism: Tenthredo scrophulariae; assembly: GCA_963978835.1. Taxonomy (NCBI): domain Eukaryota; kingdom Metazoa; phylum Arthropoda; class Insecta; order Hymenoptera; family Tenthredinidae; genus Tenthredo; species Tenthredo scrophulariae. The sequence continues at coordinate 10,062,647 of OZ022227.1, forward strand.
GAGAGACGAACGGTATGGAGATAACCAAAGCAAAGGATAACTTTTTCTCCGCCCTCTTCCTGACCCGCGAGCTATAATCTTTGGGACATATGTTTCGCGTAATCAGCCACAAGGTTCCATCGAGGGAACGGGGGAGCGGGGTGAACCTATACATATTTAATAAGGTTGCGGTCTTGTAAAAAGTCTCTAGCGAAACCCACCCTAGGCCTCCTCCCAACGGGTGAGGATGCTCTTATTCAAATCTCACCCGATGCGGTGAAGGTGCTACCCGCTAAGGGGTGGATAAAGGAGGAAGGGAGACGCGAGAACGTATCAAAGAAAAATACGCCACTTCGAAGCTGTGCCTCGAGCATACATAAACATATAATCTCCGGGTAATACATATTTCAAGATGTCCCCGAGAGCGCTCACCACCCTCATCCAACTCTCATTCTATATCTGATACATTTCTTGTTACCACGTGCGTTGCTTACTCTTCGTGGTTTGAGGTTTTTTCATTACTTCTTTTCGATTTCTTATATTTTATCTGGTCACCTTAGAGGAAAGCCCTAAATTACGATATCTTGATCTATGCTTAGAGGAAGAAGATTTGTTAGCTCGCCCACAAAAGCACATGAACATAAATATCGTAATTTGAAATTGTGCACGTTCTGCAATTAATTAATTGTTGACGTGTCCAACTCGTTCCTGCAGTGGTACCCGACTTACGGTCACGTATTAAATATCATTAATAAATCCTGAATATCGAAGGTTATACCGCATCGTGATCCCAGACAGTGAATCACCCTTTTCGAAGACACCATTAAACATAAAAACGCATTACTCAAATAAGCCTGATAATAACGAGATGGTCAAAATGGTACAGGGCACAGATATACGTGCAGATAGGAGGTCAGGATGAACCGCTACGGGGCGCTATGGGGTATCGCCATATTTTATACCGAATATAAACAGGAGGACAGCTAAAATTTCTTTTCCCAAAGCAATTTGAACGTTGAAATATATATTTTCGCTCGACAAATTTCTTGCCACACGCGATTTATAGGTACCTTTATAGGTTTCAGTGTACGCGTACATTACTTCGTTCTATTCGTAACACTGTTTTTAATCATTCGTGGAAATCATTCAATTACCTGACTCTGCTTGAGATACGTATATATAAGTGATAGTGTGTGGGTAGGTACTTTGAGCAAAGTATCTTCCTCTTTCCCAGTCAAATTTCCTTGATTCAGCAGTTAAACTTTCTCGAAGCCTTCATGCTCAAGCTGAAAGCCTCAAGATGATGCCGCATCGTAATTCAATAGCAAACAGACCGAACTCGAGGCAAATAAAAACTCAACCAACTGAAGAAGTACGCACGCGCGGTTCAACTAGTATTTCTTGTTTTCTGGTCCATCGGAGAGATCTGAAGGTCCAGAATTCTCGGCAGTCCAGAAAGTTGATGAAAGATGTACCGCTAAATATTCAATTTTATTTCATACTTGAACCAACGCCACTATAAGCCGAAGTTTAGATCAGTCGAGTGGTACTCCGGCGCCTTAAGAGGTTTTAAAATAGTCAAAATACCTTCCTGAACTCCCATGGAACGAGGCTGAAAGACAAAACTACGTTAGGCGCTAGTTCACGATTGCTACGGTGAGAATGAATGACGCGTGAGTACGGACGTATACGAGGAACGAGTTGATAAGGTTAACTACAAGATACGGAGGCTGCAGGGAGGTCAAGTGGCCGCGTGGGCGGCACTCGTCACCAAAGACAACTCCGATTAACCGAGAAGCTCTGTGCCCTGGTCTGGCCTGCTTCTTCGCTTACGTCTTTAATAGCTTCATTATGCGTTCTTTAAATTAAATTACGTCGTTATGTCTACTCGTCGCGAAGAAGGTCTCTACATACGCTATACCTATACTGCAAAAGTGGCGTATCACGGCAAGCTTTTAATATTATCAAAATCCCTTCATTTCACCACCTAAAGTTACCTCTGGTTGGGTCAGGTTAGGGCTGAAGGATTTCGACGGGTATTCCAGACGGTAGGATTCGAGTCTACTTAAGTGGCTGAATGAATCGAGTCCCTGCGGTGGGTCACTTCCAGCAGGTTTCTCACGTGTCCCTGTAGGAACGCGACGAAGATACGGCTAACGCCGACCGGGACTCACTTAGTCGTAGCGGGGTAAGGTACATATGCAAATCAGCCATTAGTTAACACGTCTTATCGGGCGACCGCTGCAGCCAGATAAAAACGCCGCGTTGAATGAAACACTGCACCGTGTCTGTCGCGACAAACCAAAGGGTCTTTTTCAAGTCGTTACATCTCGTCATCCCGAAACGGAATCCAAAGTTCTCGCTATTTCGGGGTAATTTTCATAAATACTAATTGGAAGTAGATAAATACCTTCACAGAGTGTCAAACGCCCCAAGAATTTTCGTTCGGCAATTGACACTGTTGCACGCGGCTAAGGTGCAGGGGAATTCAGTTGATCACTTAGTGCGGCTGTTGCATGCTAAGCTTTCGATTATCAGAAAAATTTGAAAATTAAAACCTGAGAGAAATCTGACATCGAAGACTCGACCAGAGGGGCGTCTCATCAGTTGGTGGCGACTTGGACGTGTTCTCCACCATGCGTTAAGGCTTGTGGTAAACCGCCCGCTGTGCAAACAACGCTAGGCCGTTATGTCAAGCAAACCGGTGATGATTTTACTCATTATTTTACCTCATTGTGGGCTTCGTCTTCAACGTTGGCGGCAAGTCTGTGTCTGAGAGACGGACCCTGGACGCAGTAATCAAGAAACACTGTACACTAACAACCGGGAATAAAGTTCAACAAAATCTTTTCATTTAATGAAAGAAATAACCACCGTGTAAAACTGAAGGCTAGAGTCGCACTTCTCCTAAATTTTCAGATAATTAAAAATATGAGATGATTAGATTCACGGAAGAATCTACGCAATCAATTTACCTCAAAGGTTTGATCAGGCTGTTGACGAGCTTGAACAAGTGTATAATTTCGGCGGGTTTTTAGTGAACCACGTGTAAAAAAGATGACAAAAACATAATTCTGAAACAGTCTGCGACAAGATTTTCTTTCCTTTTTTTTTGGTGCCGATTTTTACTAAAACTAGTTGATATACTTTATGAGCGAACTGATAACAGAAATAAAAGGCGGGATTGGCGTTGAGGAAATTAGTCACTTATGTAGGTAGGTATAATAATATACAGCAATGAAGGTGGTCAGCCGCGGGTGATCCATCTCCCACAGAGAATTCCGGCCTATTCACCTGAAGGTTGAGTAGTGCTCGCTGCTAAGTGATATCGTTATTAAAATAGATGAATGTACCGACGTGATAATTATGGCCGGCAAGATATGGGACGCGGTGATAGATGACGGCGGAGAAGACTGGCACGTGAACTCTACGCTGACGACCTTAGCGTGTCGGTTAACGCGATTACGAGGGTCGTACTCATGGAACGAAGACTACGGGTACATGTATCTCTCGGTACGTACACCACTGTCAAGATACGAGGAGATAAAGTCCAAAACATCGCGAGAAGGTCGCATTTCGGGAGGGTGGGAATGGCGATCTTGGGGTCGTCGGTCCCTTGAGACAATGTCCCTTACAGTCTGAGTATATAGAAGTGTTTACCTTACCCTACGCAACTGGGAACTTTAACCATTCATTTCACCGGGTCACCGTAAAAGATCATGGATCCCTATTCAGGGTACTTTATTTCTCAGACTTTTGGACCAATTACATGAAATCATTGTGACTGGAAGTATCGCACAACGTATTTAAAAATAATTGGGATCGATATTTTCAATTACATATTGTGTCAGTAGCCACAAGTTGCAGACGGTGGTTGCGCAAGCCGAAGAGTACGGAAAGGATGTGATAAGCACTTGCATAGGTAGCAGCTACTATATAAACAGGTAGACTTTACTGGATGCAGGTTTTATGAAGCAAAATTGTGTCGGCGTCAGTCGACATTGGTTATTGTTCATTGTTTAACACCTGTTTTAATTAGCAACCAGCTATGGCTGCGCGAATATTGTAATAACAAACTACCCGTAGCCAATAAAACTTCCCGCGGTACCTACTCGGATAATCAGCGTATTTGCTTGCAAACTGAATAGGTATACAGTGACCAGGCGGTGAACCAGCTATCGATCGGGAAAATAAACTGTTCATTCATCTTTTTAGTAGGAAAATTCTCAGGCCTGCAGGCCGAGTGCATGCACATCAATTATAACGTCAAAGTTACAACTAAGGGGGAAATTTCTTTCTATTTTGATCTCCTGAATGGGTATTTAGTAAATTGTACCATTTACTAATGGAATGACTATTTCAGTTTTTATCTGTGACACAAATCCTTATAATTGTGAAACGCGGACGTCAACGACTATATGTGCAAGTACGCAGTATCTGTCTGGCGAATGACGGCGTTTCATTCGAGTAACTCGCGGCGGGTCGTTACTGCTTGCTCAGTTTTTTGCTAGATCAAGTCTCCATTCTCTGTAGGGCTGATAATTCGCCGATTAAATTGGAAACGGTGGAGCTAATTGTGCCGCGCGTGTATTATTCATGGATGCTGGAGGCCTGCCTTTGCTCGGGAGATTGTGCCAGCGAGTTTGAGTACGTTGGTACGTCGGTTACTGCGTTGAGGGGAATAAGGGACTACGAGAAGCAGTGAGCAAGAAGCTGGCCAGGTTCTCGGCTTCTCCATCCAAGGAGCGAGCCAAACTGATTAACGTATTCGGTAATATACGTAACACGACGTAACGCGACGTAGGGCAAGTCCAGACATTCGACACAGACGGAATGGTGCCGCGAGTTACCCATGGAGCCTGATGAAATAAATCGGAATGGCCCAACTGAAACCACTCCGAATTGACTTTGAAATGATATTGTGTGCTGTAACGTCTCTGAAATACAAAGTCGCGATGAAATAGCCTATTGCTTCTTTTTGGAACTTCAGTCGATCTCGAGATATCTGAATCGTTGCCTTTATTCATGTGACTATACTCTGAAGGTTTTCATTACTGATAATGACCGACAGAATCAGCTGAGATTAATCGCGTCAATTAGTTTGTTGATAAAAGATACGTCCTAAATTACTTTTTCAATTTTCGATCAATGCGAGTTATGACGGACGTGTACATCATTCTTGAGTTTCATTCGGCTTGTGATGTATTATTGATGCAATACTGCACGGTGTGGATGGTCTACGTATACCTAGAACGGTGAATCGTTAACGAGATGGAGCGTTGTGCATTCTGCTTAGATTATTCAGTTTGCAGATTACCAATCATTATAGAACATCCATTTTGAGTCTGCCATTTCTGGACGTATGTTGCATGCTTGGCATGTAAACATCTCACGCGCCTTCACCCACATATGCAATATATGCGAATAATTAGTTACACTTCATTTGTCTCGCTCGTTCACCGTGTTGAATAATAGTCGTAGTATATGAATGTAACATACAGAAATACATGAATAATAGCATTCAGTTATAAGTTGAAAATATTTCTATCGATCGGTCATTCAAATACCTTCATTTTTCCTTAATATGCCTATTAATTATCGTACACTCAACCATTCATCGAGAGCTTACATTTATACACAATCTTGTAAGTCTGAATTTTCGCGGATTCGGAGTTTTATTATACCAACTCAGACACAAAATCTATAAAATTGTAAAATCTCAACGTTTTGCTTTATCTGAAGGAGCAGGTTTAGAATTCAGGTATCTTGCGATGCTTTGGTAAAGTTGACTTATTGGAATGATAATTTTCTGAGAATTTATCTGGTTAATCAATTCGCTGATTATACAGAGGACAGTATAAATATAATGCAGGGGGAAATCGATCTTCATTGATTCCAATTCTTCCAGCAACAAGTATAATCTGTTGAGTTCATTACGTATGCGAAATTTTTTGGCCATCACGTGAAGAAGCCCCGACGCAGTACTGCGAACAGAGATTGTTATTTTTGTGCATAATTCCGAAGGTATTTCAAGATCACATTTGAGATTCGATAAGATATTATGTTATACATAATGATGGGTACGCAAAGCAGTGAAGGCCGGGGGCAATCGAAGCGCAATCGACGTGCTACCGATTGGTATCGAAGCCTCCCTACCATTTTTGCAACTCAAAATATTTTTTTATACAGCATACCTTTGAAATTATCATCGTATTATGTCTTGTCTAATGGTGGATAAATTCATGAGTGGTGAATAAATATTTCTCATATACCTGTTCCATAAAATTTCCTAACATAAACGTAAATGGATTCATAATTCATCAACGGTGACTAAGATTTAAGAATTACAAGCGTTTTCAATGGCAGGTTAGCGAAATACGTACATATGTGAAAAGTCTCACGTCAAATCGATCCATAATTATTATTACTGTCTAGATCCAGCGATAAATCTTGTCATCAATTTGGCTGGCGCGTTTGTGAACGCGTATGAACAACCCTCCAACCGGCTTTACGAACCGGCCCTTCATTAGGCGCGGAAATACCGATACAAGTCACTACAATATCTATCTTGACTGGCCTAATCTGTCACGCAATCTGTCCCCACTCCCATCTGCCTTAAGGGGCCCTAGAGCCCTAGCAACAGCAGCAGCGAGGCGGTTGTAAAATGTAAAAGGGACATTAACGAGGCGACGAGCAGATCTTTATCTCAAATCGTCATTGCTACCGTAGAACATCTCTCTTTCTCTCTGTCTTGTGTTCATACTGATTGCGTAAAGACAATTGATTGTAGTTAGTGTGCCCATTGTTTAAAATTATTTGCACTGATTGGCGCAGAGGACGATACGCTGTTTGATCGGATGACAAGAATACCTTAATACCGTAACGCCTTATGAATTTTCGATTCATATGCATTAATTAATAGCCTGTGTACGGGGTCATAGATTAATAATCGCCTTGATATGGTGCAGGTGTAATAGGCTGCTATTATACAGTTCATACTGATTCTTAACATGGTTCACGCCTAGTTAACTCTCATTACTAATTGTAGGTACTTGTTATAACAGTTAATGGAAATTTGATTTATAGACTCATGGTAATGAGCTTGATAAAAGCCGTTCTATTACCAACTTTACTCACAATCTACGCTAGGTCAGTTAGATTACGAATGGAAATAGAGGTAATTATAGTTAGTGACGTGTGAAAACGTGGAACCCCTGGTCTGCAGGATACTGATGATTCCCTTACAAAACACTGTTATATAATCAAAGTGTTTCCATGCTACCAAGCCATAAAATTTCGTTAATCATTAGGTACGATTCTTCGTCACGATTTGTCGACGTCCAATTTGATAGCCCGGTGAGAAGGTGTGGCGATAAGATACTCCACGAGACTCGGGTCGTTTACGTTGTAATCAACGGTGGCTGATTGGGGTACAAGCAAAATTAAGAAGGAGTTTGAAAGGAACTATCTAAACGGGAGCGGCTGAGTCACAAAACAATAATGAGTTTCGAACAGATGCAAATGAGGAACATATCCTTGAAAAGGAGAATTTCGAGTCGGGACCCTCGAAACTGTTGCGGGACCATTTTTGGGTTCTTCTTCGAGGCTTCGCCGCTCACACGCAGAGGATCTGGGGCCCGAACCCTGAGCTAATAAATCCAGGGTGCCTCATTACTAAGCTTGTCTCTTTAATTGAAATCTCGTGTTTTTCCAAACAACTTTTTTCTTTCGTTCAAAGTTCCAGCTTTTACTTGAAATGTGCGACACCTTCCGATAACCAGAGGCTACGTCGAGATCCTCAACTATCTCTGCTTCGTATTTCTCGCCTTCTTCACCCCTTTGCGACCATTCCCTATTTAAGTATCTCTACTTTTCTCAAGCCTCACTTTCTATTATCTGCAGAAGCTTTTTTCTCAGGTAGCACACTCATCGAGACGCCGACTGTCATTGGACTCGACATAGTCGTCTATTTGTCAATAGCCGAAAATGTCGACGAAGTTCTTCGGTTTTCAAAATCGTCCAAAACGCACAATAGGTAGGATTTTTTCTTCAATTGCACCGAAGTACCGCCAAAGAAGTTCTGAGGTTCGGCGTTCTTTCAGAGGCGTCGAAGTAACGGTAACTGGTGTGTCAAGCCGTAAAGCTCAACTTGTTAACTTCTGATCGATTCCCCAGACTTCGGCCGTATATTACAAACTTTAATATTAAATTTCACACGTCAGTTGTAACAGTTTCCACTCATTTTATGATATACTTCTATTTGCTTCACAGCTTTTTAATGCTCAAGGCTTGAACGTACCCGATGAAATGAATAAATACATTTGCTAAATTTAATTTATAATCCAATTTATGACGATCATGTGTGGCTGTCGCACCGTGTTCCGCCTGCACCTGGTGACGTGACGTGACGTGCCTGCTCGTAGGACTTGCGTTTGCTCTTTAACGATCGAACGATGCATATACATGGGAAGTATTTCCGAGGCGATGTGCGATGCTACCTTGCAGCTAAAGGTCCGAATATCTTGGACCACTTTCTCATCAGGTATATTTTAGTGCTTCCGAAGTTTTTCATTTTTTTGGTTTTTCACGAAACGTTGAGTATGTACATTTTGTTTGAACGAGAGATACTTTAGTCAAGAAAAGTTCAACCGAACGAATAGCTCAGGACAGAAGTTTGGTCGTGAATCGGAGATCAGTTCTTATTTTTTTTTTCTTTACCTAATCGGAAGGCAACAATAGTCGTGCGGTTAGGGTGGTCCCCGCTTATCTCAGTCATTGAAATTAATAGTGGTGACATGGGCTCGAGGAAAGAGAACTTGGCGCGGCATGGTGCATCAGCGTCTAGGTATACCTAGACGAGTTGGTAATCCCCGAACACCGTGTTATCTAAATGAGAAGTGACGTCCGGCCAGAAACTACAGGCTGACGACACGCGGCGATATTCAACAAACGTAAACGTCGGATTAGTCGAAACCAGTCAGCCAAGAGTTTCAAATGACATTGAGATATAATGGCCACTAAACAGCTCACAAGTACCTTCCTTCTATTATAGGGTATTAATGGAGTGATGTAAACGTTCATCGACGCAAACGTCCTTCCGAAATCGTAGTATTCAATCAATTTTACTCAGAACCGTATATTTGCTCCACGTGTAAGAATATTGGACCATCGACAAACCTCAAACTTTTTTCATCTTGATCACAATATCGAAGAAAAAACTGAATACAAGCTGATCGCGATGGTAACGGCTACCAGGCCGCATACGATGTCGAGGAAAACGGCAAAGTGCATCACAGTGGTTGTGTAATGCAATGTTTTGTTCAACGAAGAAATTCTGTCTGATGGTATTCGACGATGGTGCCCTGAATTTATGTAGCTACTCGCTACGGAGCTTTGGGGATATCCGTGCTAACAAGTAGGTAGACATGATATCGAACACCGACCTATAGAGAAGGCTATTATCTGCCGTCATGATTCAGGTTTGCTGCAGGTTATTGAATAACATTAGATCCCTGGAATATTTTGACCAAACCGGTATTTTTTATCTTTCTGGCACGTTTCGAGCTATAAGTCAATGCACGAACTTTCGTCGTGTGGAAAATAATCTGTTCAGTTGTTATCTCGTTATTATTACGGTCTTGAATATTCTTGGAGTGGGAATCGTTTGTTACGATAATAGCTCGTCCGCGAGCAGCAATTCAATTAAAATATACACTTATAACAGTTGGGGGATTTACATAATTTGTGGAATATGAGAATACAGATAAGAAATGAAGATGGACTAGAATGGTTTTGAAGACATATTCTTACCGAGTTGATATCAAATAATGTGTGTTAGATTATTCTGCGAAGCGGAAATTTCGAAAGTTCCAGCTAAGTCGAGTGAGAAATATTTTTCAATAAAGTCAAGCAGTTATCATGAAATACGATTGAAGAATATGAAGCTTTTTTGTTGAAATTAACTTGTGCCGTAATGATAAAGTATGTTGAAATTGAGCGGATCCTCGGATTGCATATTTTAGAGAAGAAGCTATCGATGAGGGAAGGTACAAAATTACTAAATTAAAGTATAAAGGTACTTTTAAATAAAAGCAACAGTGATAATGCGACACTGAATCAGTTGTTAAGTGATTTATTCAAACCTCATTGTACATCCTCATTGGCAAATTTTTTTTCCTAATTTTGATGTCAAAATAATTCGAAAATCTGTTGATGTCTTCATCTTCATCAGTCGATTAAAGTAAGGTGGTGGCCGACGAAATCATCATAGTGTGGGTACTTCGGGTACTTTGGGTACTTTAGGATGGCGACACTTACATCTTGGCTGAGGGTAGCACGGTGCACGGATGCATATGACTGGATGCAAGTAGCAGACCTCACCTTTTGGACATTTGAATCCTTTGCAGGTTGGTATTTTATCTCGACACGATGGTACCTTGGGGCATGGGGCCACTTTGCATGGGTTTGTTTGCAAGAAGCACTCCTGACCGGGTGGACAGACAAATCCTTTGCAGCATCGTTTAGGTCTACACGATGGTATAGGGGATGGACACGGAGCAGCGAAACATTGGATTGATTGCAAGAAGCACTCCTGATTCCGTGGACAGGGGAATCTTTTGCAGGATGGTTTTTTCACGACGCACGTTGGCTCCTTGGGGCATGGAGCGACGAAGCATGGGTTTGTTCGCAAGACGCACTTCTGACCAGGTGGACAGGGAAATCTTTTGCAGGATGGTTTTTTTCTGATGCACATTGGCTCCTTGGGGCATGGAGTGAGGAAGCATGCTTTTCTTCCCAAGATGCACTCCTCACCGGGTGGACAGGGGAATCCCTTGCAGGTTACTCTTGGAGCTATGCATTTACACCTCGGTTCAATGGGACACGGAGGGTGTTGGCAATTCTTTTTTGGCTCCAAAACACACTGCTCACCGCGGGGGCAGGGAAACCCGATGCAGGTTGGTTCACTCGGTACAGCTCCACCCAGGGAAAAGTCTACCAAACCGACGAAGAGACCGACGAAAAGCACAGCGAAACGCATTGTAGCCTGACAGTGTGTTGGTTGATGAACAATACTTGTCTGATTATGACCGTTCTCAGGCTGCTCCAACTTATATACTGATGTACTCGTGATGCATGACTCAAGAACGGCACTGGATTATTTTAACTACTCAACTATGGATACTAGAGAGCAGTAGATCTTCAAGAATAACGGAACTATAGTATGTTCACCTGTTAAAAGAATCAACATTCAAATGAAGTTCTGCACGGGGTATCGTGTATGGAATAAACGAATAATAATATTTTCGGTATCGACTTATTTATTATAAATTTTTTTATATGTATGTATATATAATATATATTTATTTAAATTGCGGATGAGTGGTAGCTCTCCATCTCGACAGCATTCTGCAGTTTTATTATTTTTGTTTGTGTCTGCTCACGCCGTGGTGTTATTGAAATAATTTATCTGCCAATTCGGCCAGCGTCTCGCTCTGACCATCTCGGATTTCATGTCTCGAAATGGAACCGATTTTCCTACTGGTTATCTGATCTAAGGAAGTAGTTTCAATCAATGATCAAAATGATCAATCATACGTTACATGGGAAACCATGTACGTACCTACAGTTACGAAAATATATTATTGTATCTAAATCAGGTGAAGTAAGAGAAAAATATTACTACTCCATGAACTTATAATTTTGTGAATGGTTTTCTTGGAACAGTTTCTATTCACGAAAAGGCTCTCGAGTGTGCAATTATACTTTATACCAAAATGCGATCCAGTATAGGTATAAAACGTTGAGATTAAATTACCTGGTTTTATAAAAATAGTTGGTGCTTTTTCTGCTCTGAAAAGTATTTGCTGTATTAACCAGAGATACACATAAATGAAAAAAGTAAAACCCTACATTATGGGGGGATGGATGGGGTAAGGCGATCAAGTAAAAGATTTCGAAACAATGAATTGGGTTATCAATTTGACATATGGATTATTCATTTATTCTGACACAATCATTGTTATCATAGCATTACTTGTTATTCTTCTTTCTTCCGTAGTGTTTAGAGTAGATATACCGTTTGAAGCCAGGCAGGTAAATCGTAGTGATGAGTTTCGGATGGATTTACGAGGTGCTTCCAGAAGGTCTGCACGATTGTATAGGAGGACACGGAGCTCTGATACATTGAACGAATTCCAAATGGCACTCCTGGCCGGGTGGACACGGATTTGGATTGCATGGGTCTGATGTGCAGCCCTGGCTTGTTGCGAATGTTGCTAAGCCGACGAGAAGCACAGAAAACAGAGTGAAACGCATCGTAATTAGATGTGTCGCTGTACAGTCTTCAAACTTGTTTGGCAATACTCAATTCGGGTAGCCTGTGCTTATATACACATTCTGCAACCTTGCGGAGCTCCACGTATACCTACATTATGCAGACATTGAGTGCAGCATTAATAAGTCCAGGGTATCTCTCTGTTTAGTTGTGTGAATGGACGCATCGGGTGTTATCGCTAGAATAATAATAATAATTCAAACATCTGTACGTATCAGCCAATGTTTATACATTGTTCCATATTTATCCTCCGCGAAGTGTGTTCACCGAAGATAAACACAACCTTCAATACCATCTGAAGTAGAAGCTGCGCGAATGAGATCTAACTCATGTTTTATTTGATGACAGAAATGAGATAATGCATATTTAGCCATGGAGTATTATCAAAAACGATTTTGACGACGTGAAAAATATAGTATCCTTGAATATATACAGATACACAGCTACGTATGTGTGATCAAAAAATAATTACCAATGCCAGTAGTTCACGGACAAATATTGTTTAAAATTATTCAATAACATAAGCGTTAAAAAAATACCAATTTGAAAATATCACACCTATACTAGACCAACAGTAATACGAGTATATGCTTATATTCGGCAATCTCGGCCCGGCTTAATGCTAACTTGATGTCTAAATGAAAATAGCACGTACTAGGTGAGATCTTTCTGATCAGAAATTTTCTGCATCAAAGTATGCTTATATTTGAGCAATACAGGTAACCTCTTTCCTCGACATTGTCGAAAACGGCAAAGAAAGGAAGGTTTTCATACGAACATTTGTAATAATTTGGCTATTATTTCCCATAATAATCCGAATCCAATCTACGTTTGAATTTACAAAATATACCAGTTATTCACATGTATGTGTGTAGCTAAAAGCTATAACTGTATAATATAATGACCGAGGAAAGAGGTTCCACCTAGTTTGATATTTCACTCTGATCAAAACTCCGTCTGTCAGTTGGCAGCGTTATGAGTTCTGTACCCGGGCATGTGTATGTAAAATAAAACACGTTGTGCGTTGCATTGTATATGGCAGTTTGACAGCGGCAATCTTAACATGTGTTGCTATACTTCTATGCAAATTAGCACCACTTAATACTCACGCAAATCATTGAAATGACAGCAAGGTATATCCATAAGTTTCGTAATTACCTAATTAACTGGCGGGTCGCTGAACCTTTAACTCAGATGTTGGATTCAAAAAGAGGTTCGCTCGTGCAGTATCTCATATGTTTTTCGTTATTAAATTATTTCAGGTATATTTTTTATTCGAAATTCACACGCTGAAGTATTCCTTTGTAGAGACGTTGCCTTCTGACGTTGTGAACAAGACATTATAATTATAATAATATTGTTTCGATTTATTTTACGGGCTTACTTTAATTCGTAACTAATAGCATCATTCCGTTTATGAATATTCGATGAGGTCAAGGAAAGGAATAAAGAAAAACTACGTGGTTATACATGCTTTGGAATGTCTATATACGAAGTCAAATTTTCTTGTCTCGGAGATTGAGCTGCGACTAATTTTTTAGTGACAACTAATTTGTTCATTGATCTCATAAATTCAAACCAGTTTTAAAATTATACTATGTCATTCAGATAGTGTACAAGTCTGGACGATTTTTATATTACGCCGAACTTGTTCAGCAGCTATCAATAATCGATTTTTTAGTATTCAAATTAATTGATTGATAAGAAATTTGATGAGTTTGCTCCAAGATTAGGCGTTTGTTATCGTTCTGGTATTTGTCGTCTACCCCTGATTTCTTATTATGTCTCTCCTTGACACCGTCTACGAACGGTTTTTCATCGCCAACTCCGAATACTTCTCGCAGCCCCAGGGAGAGACTCGTGGCACTGGCAATAGATATTGAGATACCGGTAGCTTGCATTCCTTGCCATAACGCGTGTCCGTACCCAGAGCCAAGGCGCAGCGTGCCCCGTGGCTTCTTCTGTATCCAATAATTACGGTGCGGCGTCCAAACGCTTCGTGGCAAAACACGAAACGTCCGCAGACGTTCGTGGCACTCGTTTGGCCTCCGCCTGTCTCCCCAGCCCATCTTCTTACCAACGTAGGTTCGTCTTCGGCGAAGTAGTCGATGGATACCGAACGTAGAAACCGGGCGTTTCCTGGGGTGTCGAGCGAGTGGGTCGTCAATTCGTCATCGAATATTTGATGTGAAAAAATGGCGTGAAAAACGAACGGGAACTTGGCAACTCTTGACGGTATCCCTCGGGTACCTCGTTACCAACGTCAGATTCCCATTTTAAGACGGTTATCGGAATGTTTCGGCGACTCGGGTATTGCATAGCTTCCTCGAATCGCTTCAATCGCTTTTGCGAGACTCAAGTCGCTTTCTAAGAGTCACTTTTTATCCAACTCAGGAAAGCAATGGAAATACTATGTTTTATCGACGTGTTCAACAGTGTACAATAGTGAAATACGACTTGGAAATGAAATATAAATATATCCGTCAATTTCATAATCGATCACATCGTATTTTGTAAAAAGACTAGCCGATTACTCTCTGCCTAAAATGAAACAATTGATTTGCACTGAATATTCATAGCCGTATGTTAAAGACCAAAGGATGTAATTCAACTCAAAATATACAACCTTTTGATATCTTTCAATGGAATTCTGACTCCAGTCAGAGTTCTGATAAGCTTTGTTTTACCCAAAGATGTTATATACTCTTTGTTTCATGCGATTGCCTTATAGGATATGTAGTTATCGAAAGTCGAAATGCTCGCTCCGACTAACGGTCGTCTATTGTTTAATTGAAACAATCAGAAAGAAGTTTGTCTCGTTTTTTGTCGAAGATGTCGACAAGCTTGCGTGACAGCGATTGTTTGTCCTTTTCTCTGTGTTCATTACCCCCCATACCCCATCGCTTAGCTCGTGGAACACGGGCTCAAAGCACGAGAGAACCGAGCTAAACGCGTCTTCAATATATATACCTGCATGCGTGGTGATGGGGCCCCTGCACGGCCAGGAATGTATCTGTGCGGTTTCGATTAATCAGCTGTTTTTCGGGGCTTCGCCTCGGGCAGGCCACGGTAGAAAAACTTAAGTTATGCGATGATGCGAGCGGACGATGGACATGGGGAGCACTGCCCCGGAGCAGGGCAACAGAATTTTTGAGAACCGAAAATACCATCACTTTAGTTGCCGGAGTATGCCGAGTGCATTTCTGCGTATTTTACAGCAACTTTTATTCAAACGATTTCGAAATTTTCTGTATCCTAAAATTTCACTTTATTATGCACCGCACGAAAGTTACTGAATATTTCCACTCTTTGCGGTATCAAAAAGTCTTCCATTCATCTGATAAAGGGTTTGAATCATGATTCATGAATTATCGGAAACCAAAAAATCCTCAACTCTAAACAACGAGTTACATCAGTTTCTGAGATAAATACTGTTTTTTCAACTGCATCCAACTATGAGAATCCTGGTGTGCTGTTCAGGGCTAGAACTTCTGGTTGGAGTTGCGTATCGGTGCGCGAATAAGAAGAAGAAGCCCGTTTACAAAGCGGCAGTACTCTTATTCTCTAATCGTTAATCATCTCGTTGGCAATATACCGCGGGTTCGTTTTACGCCGAGATTTAAGTACCTACCTCGCGAGATACTACTCTCTGATGTCTCAATCCGGCACGTGACCGCCAGTATCACAAAGGGCTACAGCTTTGACGCGTGTAGTTAGACGTCGCGACGCTGCGACACTGCGCGTATCAAACCCTTTGGCGGGGTTCATGGAGGCATAACCCGAAGGTAGTTTTCGACATCGTAACATCGCGTAGTGCCTCAAACGCGCGATTGAAGTTCAAAGCGCGAGTGCTAGCTCCTCCGAAGCATGACTTACGACGACGACGTCCCGACGCATCGGATCGTCGTTATACGATTCCCCACGCTTCGAGAATCCCTTGCAGAGTATGGGGCCTGGGACGTATCCCCGTGGCCCATAGCCGATGCCTAGAGAATAGACATTTCGTACACCCGGTGTTACCAAAGTTTAACTTTACACCAGGGGGATGTGACGCCGGAGCTCGCGTGACACGTGTGCAGCTACCCGACCGACCCTGAGCTGCTCCCACAAACCGAACCCATATGCGTATTACGACGACTTGTAAAACATTCTTAAATGCCTGCTACCCCCCACGAGTTTGTCGTAACGCCCTGCGTGTGACGAAAGATTCGAGTTCAACGCGAAAAGCTTGCCTCCCTTTTAGTTGTTAAACGCACAATGGTGGATTCTATACCGCGAAGAATTTTCAACACCTCAAAAGTAGTTGCTACCACTATTTCAGTTAGCTATAGATTCAGTCTTATCGTATCTCCATGCCAATCGTATAAGTATGGCCTATGATCATTTCAGACGATCCCTCGAAATTGGAAATAAATATATCTACTGGAGACGTTCGCACTTCCGCGAAACCAAGAGTACTGTAAATTAAACACTGCCCTGTAATGATTGTGCAGTGTCGATAGTAAATTGGCTCGAATTAGGCTTCACGCACAATTCGAAACAGGACTGTATGAAATTAGGCGAGATAATAATCTCGAACATCGAACATGGACGGAAATCACCTGTAGCTAAACGAATTACGTCGAATTATCTAATAACGGGGGTTGCTCACACCTCAGCTGCAAATTGTTGGAACAGGCACGACAGGGTCTTAAACCATCTGTTTTTATACTCTTTTATACATCTTGTGGGCAATCTCTAATTTCTCGGCTATGCTCGACGCGACGCTTCAAAGCCTGCAGAAAAAATGAATCTCAACTCAGAGTACGTACTTCGCCAATTGTTTCGGGGGTGGAGCATTTCCGCCGAGGTCTCAGCTGGAACTATCGATTCATGATATCTTCATGGCTTCCTTCCTGCACTGTTGGTCCTTCTGAATCCAGGCCCGGCCACACTGTAGCGAACGTATCATTCATCAGCTTTAGAAGGACTTTTACTTCAAGACCCTTTTACGTGTCGGTAATTTCATTCGAAATAGCTCTATCCAGTCTCGAAACGCTTAGGTTTCCATTGGCCAGTGAATGTCGCCTGTAAGGTCCTGCCTGGCGCCGATTCCAGGACCCACGAAGCAATAAAACCGGCAATAACGAGTTCAGCATGCCACAGAGAGGGTTGCTAGCTGTGTGGGGGTTGGGGACATTAGCGGTAGAAGGTGGCACTCATAGAGACGTCCGGTCGCCCAATTACTCGCGCATTAAATCAATGTTCCTCTTCACCCCAGGCAGACTTGGTCGGTAATAAACCGTAGTCGAAATATCTGCACGGGTGTCAAGCTCCCAGTGACTATATCCTCCTCCCTCCAAGACCCCCGACCCCTCGACCCCCAAAAAATATTCCCGTGAGATCGGAGCTTAGAAAGCCTCCGGAATGCCTCGTCTGTCGTAATATTTGGCTTTAAATCATGTCGCGTTGACAGACCCCGCCGATCTTCCCGTGTGAATCAGCTGTCCCGTCACGCCCTCTCCATTCCTCTTCTATGCTATGCCTCATCCGCACCACTAGAGGAGTTATGAACTATTGGATATTATCGGAGGCGTGGGTGACGTGTTGACTTGCTTGCTATGCGTGTAAAGTTAATTTCTACGAGACTTAAAATTATACACCCAGAACCGAGGAAGAGAAATTCTTCTATAGTCCTTGTTTCGTTAATTTTTTCGGTTCTTGTTACGTGGGCGGAAAGTTTCAAGCAATATAATTAGCATCCATTTCACACCTCCGACATCCACTCGCGAGCCTGGAATAACGAATCGTTTTTACGGCACTAGGGAGACAAATAGATAGACGAAATACACCCTGATGCACTGCGTTATAGAAGAATGATATCTCGGAGTCTCTGAATACTTGTTAGGCTCAGTGTAATGAACTATTATTCGAATGTGATACCACTATTATAATGAATATGGAAAAGCGTCGAAGAGAAAAATAAACAAATCTGATTTTCAAATCACATTTATAGTCGTTTTAAAAATATTCAGAGAAATATTCAAACGTATAGTCACATCTCTAAGCCTGATTGTTATACGTAGACTCTATAGAAATGAGATTATATACGCCCTCGTAACAAGCAGAACGTTGGATCGCTTTTCAAGCCTGACTGTACGACGTCCCTTAAGTACAGGCGGTTGTTATCCGAATATTCCGACGTTAGCATAAGAATATCGCAGGTGCACCGGTCTTGGTGGTTCTTGTCGTCCCGTATGCCAGAGGAATGCGCGCTCCTGCGCGAGTTTTTAATCTTTGCATCAGCGGATTTAGCACTTAAAAGCCAGATAACGCATGGCAAGTATAAATCAGCGATGCGCGTTGCATGTTTTCGTGTTACGCTAACGCCCTGCAGGGATGAGGGATCCCGATTTCATATGCGGTCGCCAGTAAACCAAGTCTTCTCCAATTTCGGGTAAGACTTACGCAGGTGGTATTGGTACGTGCGAAATATTTCATATTGCAATTTAACCGTTCCGAATTTCGTTCAGGGGAATCGGTTGGTATTAATTACGAAGTCGATTACGCCAACTGTATATATGATACAAAAAATATACCTACCCCCTCCCTACAAGTCAAGTTGCAGGCGTTAAAAGTGCAGGATTCTTAGCTCGCGGTAGAACGCAAGATTAGGTTCGCGTGAAATTTACGACGGCGATCTTATTCATATGGCTCAGCTTTCATATAAAAGCTTTTCCCTGTAAGCTGCGCTACACGGAACTTCCGCGGGAGGGTCACAGCTAAAAGGCGGGGCGTCAAGAACGGAAAGTCGAATTAGTGATTTGGTAAAAAGCCACAGTAGTCGACCATGCAACGACGACAATGACGCGAATGACGTCCGCCAAATCCATAACTGCCCATGCGAATCCCTACTACGACTTAGTCCGTGAAAATCGATCAGCTCTGGACCATTGCTTAGGACCATGAATACTCAGAGAACTCGGAGAATCTGCAATCTCAATTTTCCCGATATTGGGAAAGACTTATTAACATTTAAAGCTACGGTATACATGTTTTGGACATGTATTGAAAAATTATATACGTTCAAACTAATTTTAGAATAAATTGATTTTTCTTTTGTTGCAGGTACCGCGACGATACTCTCTGTTGGACAGACAGGTAAACTTATTTCATACGCATATATAGGGGAGAGTGGGGCACGACGGACAGCCCTGAAAAAAACAATTGGAATTTTATACAAAATCAATAAATTTTTGAAATCTCTATTTCTACTCAATTACAACTACGTTTCACATATAATAATTCTTATGATTTTCTGTACACTGCAGTTAATTTATTCCCGTATCGTTAAAAAGAAGAAAAGTTGCATGTGTATCAATAATGCAAGAAACATTATTTTTTCTCGTTTATACAGCTATATTTATACAAATGTATTTCTATAGCGTGAATTCTCAGGAATATTGACAATATTACAGTGCAGAAATCGATTTTAAGTAGAAATTTCATGTTTATGAGTTTATGAGCCCCACTCTCCCCTACTTATTAAAGTTATTGATGAAATCTCGTCAAATTGTAGCTTGTAATACCTATACTCACTTCCATTTTTTCTGCATCATATCGTTCCCATGTTCAATGTATTGCTTTCACTTCCTTAATATATACCTACTTTATCTTGTTACTAATTGCAGTAATTGATTTTAAATCACCGTCAAGTGACAGACGCATGATTAATATTCTTGTCTCGGTCTCGAAGCCACATAAATTTAAATCGAAGCTACTTCTTTCTCACATAGTATATGAGTATAAAATTTGATCGCACATACATCTGGCTAACAAGGAAATGTGATTTTTTGAAATTTTTACCTCAAATGAAATAAACTGCGTGTAAAAACGAAATGAGAATAGTTATGCAGCAATGAAGCCCATTTCACAATCTTTAAAAAGGTTCCGAAAAGGTTCGCGGAGGTCGAGGAGAACGGTTACTCTCCCAGGCCAACAATAATTATTCGCGTCAAGATTGATTGATGCAGTGGTCAGCGCAAGCTCGTATACATGTTGGGTACTTGCGTATGAGTTATATCTCGTCTCATAACTTTCTTCGCTTACATTAATATAGGAACGTATATATTAAACGCACCCATACCTACGTATGCGTACATATGTATCCTCACGTAAATTCGTGCGAGGCATAAAATAGCGAAAATTTTCGACCGCCTATACTCGATGCCTGTTATAACTTCCGGGCGCAGTTTAAAGGTTGATTTTCGTAATTGGGTTCGAAGCGTTTGCCCTCTAGCCTAATGGCTGATCATAGGAATAAACAGGAATATATTTGGCCGAAGCATGAATGTCGGTTTTGTAAAGAGTCATGATCGTAGATCGTGGTTCAATTATCAATATAATCATTTAATTCGCTGCTCGATGAGTTAAAGAGAATTAAAGTTATGGGGCGCAATAAAGTGGGGGGCATAAAATAGCAAAGGAATACAGCTGAGATTGATGGACCGAGATTGACGTCGCGATGCAATTCCATTGTTTAAAGCGGCGAATCGCCGGCAAGGCTGCATAGGGGTTCATGTGATGGGACATAAATCAACGCGAGAGTGACCAAACGGACTGACGTAGAGTCGCAGGACCTCGCGACCGAGCTTTCATCCTCGGCGAAAACTCGGCCCGGATATAGGCTCTCGTGTCTACGGGGCAATGCGATTTGAGTCTAATGCGACGAGTTCAAAGTTTGATAGAGCAATATAAGGGCGATTTTTTCGGTGACTTGAATTAATAACGTTTGAGGTAATTCGCAAGCGTTTGAAATTTATTACGTAGATTTATTGCGATGGTGTAGTATAGTGGCTAGAATTATAAGTCAGATAAGATCCGTCTGCCTACCCACTCGAGAATTAAAAGTAGAGTAAAAGAAGAGTTTCCAATATGCTGGCTAAAAGTCGAAAATAAGAGTCAAGACGGGGCACGGGATAATTAATGGTGGCCGGTCTGATCCGCAGGACGAAGAGGAAGGGGCGGATGTATAAAAGTCGGGGGTACAGCAATTAACTATAACTGATCGGACGCTAATTACAAACAGCCGAACCTTGGTAATTAATAACGCGTGTGACGTTATCAGAAAGGGTCTTCCACGTTGCTTTTGATCCTCAACTTCATCATCCGAAGCTTGGTCATGAAGAAGAAGCATCGTGAGGTAGATTTGAATTGCTCAGGATACTGAGAGAAGAGGATTTTAAAAAATCAGTGTAAAATTCAGTACGAATTCATAATGGACTGATTGGATTTTGGTGTTAGCTGCAATACCCATATACAAACGTATGCGAGTGCATCATCCAGTGCAAACATTTTCATGATAATCTCGTTCCAATCCCTACGAGTACCTAGTTTAAGTTTGCATACTCTGTAAAGCAACATGAACTTCATAGTTATGTGTAGGTTCGTGCTCAATTCTTGTCACGTTCTCAAGGCGCGATAAGTTGATGAAATTCTCGAGTACGCTCGACATTTTCTTGGCGAAGAAATGAACCCCTGAGAGCTAAGACGCGCATGACTAAGGAATTCAAGACCTTAAATTTTTTTCTCACTGTATAGGACTGTATATTTATTTACAATTGAAAATGTGTACAGACTTCTTCTAATAAGCACAAATCCTGACAAGCTAAGCTTATATCAAAATCAGTCAACCCATTGATTATAAAATACTTACGATACATCGAAAAGCCATGAATTGTGTCATCTCACCATTACCTTTTCACCAATTCACCCAACGAAATCGATGTACCCTATTTCACATCTCATCCGTACTTTGGCTCAGTATTGCGAAGCAGTTAGGGATGAAAGGTGATGCCTCACAAGCTTCTGTCTTCAGTACAACATACCTGATCGATATTTGTTCGAGTACATCAGCATGGTTGGATACTGTCTTGGAATTGAATTGATGCTGAAAAGTATAACAGCCGATTTTATCCATAGAGTCGTTTCCCTGTCTTGAAGTACCGAATAAAGTAGCCATAAATTCAATACCGCCAAAACTTGACTTCGTATATTTCAACAATTACTTTCGGACTTTCTGTTTATCGTGCAAACAAAATTGACTGTTATTATAGCATTATACTGTTACATATATAGCGAACCGGTCGAATAATGTTACTCCTGATCTTTGACATGTCGTCAAAATTTCACCGGCCCATTTATCCCTGAACGTTGAGGGCAGACAATGTAATAAGTTAGAGACAACGACCAGTATCGGGTACACAGTTCAACAACGAAGTGTCGACAAGAAGCGAATAGCTTGTCGTCCCTCTGATGCTGCGCCAAGACTGTTGGGCTCTTCGAGTCTTGAACATTGGAGGTAGTAGTGTATTTTTTGCAAGCATCAAATTTAACTGGATGTCGTTACTACAGCGGGCATTGTTGTCGGTCCGGGAGTTGGTTCACCTCGACTTTCATCGTCTCTCGTTCGCTCGTTCGCCCGTTCGCCTGTTCCCCTGTTCGCCCGTTCGCTGGCTCGATCCATGCTCGATCGCCAATGCTATATTTATTGTATCGAAGAGAGACCAGAGCCGCTGCATTCCTCCTGCATGCGCCGCCCGTAATGAGCGGCCTCCAGCTCTGTCTGTCCCCGTGTCCGTCTCCCTGTCCCACCGTAGCCCGACGATGCAACCCGTTCGTTCCTTCGTCTGAACATCCGAACGTCCGTATAACGTCCATCCCTTCGACCGCCCGACCGTCTGATCGCCCCAGGGCAGAAGTCACGTGGTCGAACTACATACTGCTTTGTGCCCTTTTTTGCGCAAAATAGCCGCAAACTGATGCGGTGACGATATTACAAACCAGCTATACTCCATATCGGCAGGAAATCGAATCTCCACTCGTGCCTGCCGTCCGTCTTCCGCAAGGAAAACATCCTGAGTCGTTGTGGTGTCCCGTGTGAAGACGTGAATGGTCAGATGATCAGAACACGGGAGTTTTTTTAATTTTTAGTTTCTCGTGGGTTCGAGTGTGACGCATCAACTTTGGAGAAAGGCTAATTTGCGGGTCGCAGTGTGGCTGATTTTAGATTCGAGGAAAAAATGAATAAATGATTAAATCAAAAAAAAAAAAAAACAGGGAGAGAAAAAAAATGGACCAGCTGGTGCTTCTTGAGGAAGTTAAATATGTCCTGGGCACACGTACGCGTTCGGAGTAGCGCGTGCCAGACAAAAAGCCACCGTGGGTTCGGCAGACAGCGCGAGGTGAGGTCCCCGCCTCTGCCCGGGTTTGCTTATCGATTCAAATCGCGTGCAGCGCACGTATGAATGAATGAATGAGCGAGCGAGCGAGTGAACGAACGAGTGAGTAAGCGGGCGAGTAGCGCGCGACCGAGACGGGCCGCCGTTGAATGGGTGCCCGGGGCGACCACGAGCCCGACCGCCTAGAACAGATGCCGGTGCAGCTCGCGACCTGGACCAGGAACCACAAGGGTCGACCAGCCGGAAGCTGAGGCTGCGGCGTACGCAAGGGAATCTGACGTGATTATTTACGTCACGGAACTGGCTTTGCTTCGATGCATTGAAATTGTGCAAAAACAAGAGAAGATCAAAAGAAAAGAAAATCAAATGAAGAACAACAAGAACAAGAAAAAAGGAAATAAAACAACAAACAGAGAACAGGAAACATTCGTGTATTAGTAAAACCTGGCAGAGAGACAGGGTTGGGTAAGCTCGAGCAAGAGAGAGAAGGGTAACAGCTGATTTATGGCGCGTTATGAGAAGTCATAAACAGCAGCGGTTCGCACCCGGAACGGCAGGCGAAGACACACGCCTCGTGCTTATTGACACTGAGACGCGAGCTGCCAGTTGGCACTATACTGGGTAGGAGGTGGATATAGGGTCGGTGAAGAAGAGAAGGGACCGTCTTGATAGTCTTAGGCTCTTCCACTCGTTAATTCAGATCTCGTTCGTGAAATTTTTTACACAATCCGTATAGCTATATAGATAGTCTACGAGGCTGACGATCCGCCGGATCCGGCCAAAAACTTTACGCCCCCGGTAATAGCTCGTGCCGGAATTTCATACTCCGAACAAAAAAACGTGCTAAAATACGAGCATGAGTTTTTTTTCTTTTTTTTCTTCTTCTCTTCTCCTCTGATCGTTGGCAAAACTTTGTTCTTTTCTTGAACAGATGAAAGATTGTCGAGGATATCGCGGCGCACCGGGGATCACGTTAATTACATTGCGGAGCGAAGGATCTCGATCAGTCTAATCGAATTTTGGTGACGGTGTAAGAAGTGAATGAATTCTTAAATCTTATCCCCGATCTAAGTGCCCGCAAATCACGAATTTCTGTTCCCGTATGGTTGACAATCAATCCCAAGTTTTTAGAGAGGTTATTTCTTCGACGATATTGAGTAGTGGCTAGTATTTTCTTCCGTTACAAAAATTCCCCATGATTGGCTTCTTCGTTCAGCGATAATGCCGCTCCGTATATTTTAATTGACAAATAACTTTTTGCCACTTGGGGATCTCTTGCTCTTTATTTCCCTGGTCCGTACACCATGCAGTAAGTACGTATTGCACCAGCTCATATGCTGCTTTTTGAGAACCAGCGACCAGCAAAATGCTGTTTTCCACAAATGGTAGCGGAATGAGGACGAGTCGGCGTTGAGCGTAGCTCGGTACCCGCACCATTGTACCATTCAATTTGATGTAAGACATTCGATCCGGGGAACAGACTCCACAATCGGTTTGCTGCTCCACATTTCATCAAACCGTGGATATACAATTAGTGACGGATACTCTACCTGCAATCATAGGTATATACACTGCAAAGATGATTCCCCTCACACGGATCCATAAGGGCATGGGTAAAAGGGGAATGCACTCTTTTATGACATCTCCCTACAAGTTTGCGTAAAATTCTATGGAGAGACATGCCAATTAATATGGAATCATTGTATATATGTTTCAGTAATTATCTTCTAAATTGTCCCATATTTTGTGAGAGTATAATATCCGCCCAGTACCAACCCATCCAGATGGAAGTATCATTCTCTCGGATAAGCGAGATCCTACGCCATTGTCAGTAGTCGACAAGAAGCTTGGAGGTTGAGATCGAAGAGCTAACGATTGGAGTTGCATTGTCTTGTGGACTGAAGGCAATTTATAAATACGGGAACTTTTATTGCCGTTGATACAGGGTAGGCGCTGCTATGGAACGGGGGGAAAGTTACAAGCGGGGACATCCCCTGGTCAACTTGTAATTAGTACGAATCGGCTATTAATCTAAGTGCTCGGTTGGTCGAGCAGCCGTTTTATTCTCAACATCTTCCTTATATAGGACCTTGCGAATCGACGTCCTTCCGACCGCGGCCTGTGCAGTCAACAAGTTACCGCGGCTGCGGGTGAGTGAATAGTCGCCTGCGAGGTGCAAGACAAAGAAAACAACTAGCTGAATCCGCATATAAGCGATGCCTATATGTATATCTACACACATAAAATTATACCCCGTACGGATGTGCCTCTATAATCCTGGAATCTCAAAGAATATCTACGACGGGGCGTGGGTGGAGCATCCATTTCTCAAGCACCGATTTTCATTCCGGAAAGTCGCGAAACGCTGCAAACATGTTACGCACCGTCTGCATCAACATCATTTGGTTGTTTGAGCACAACTAATGAGAAAGTCATTGATATGGGCGGAAATCTACTAACCAAGCTGCTTAGATGGGTCGTAGTAGAAGATAACCCTTGAACTAAAATTTTAGAAACTAGCATAAAACTAGCACAATGATTTTTATACCGATGAATATAAAATAGGCGCATTATATTGTCGATGACTTCAAGTCGACAAATGGGGGATAATTTATACCGAACATTGTTCGATTTTGATCCAGATAAGCTGAGTTACCTCTCTGCGACTTGTTGGCTGGTCCGCTAAACGTTACGTAGCAGGAGTGAATCTGCGCCTAATTCCCCAAGGGTGAGAAGGCGCGAAACTCTTGAGCGGATTTTATTAAATCCGGTAATGTTTCTACTCCGCGTCTATTTTCTATCAGCCCTTCTTCAGTTTTCAAATATTTTTCGCGTCATTTTATACAGCTGTCATTCAGCGGCGAGGGGTCTTACGATTAGTTTTATAACCTGAGTAATAACTATACTCATATATCGTTGGTGTTTTAGTTGTCGTAATTCATGTTAGTATGATTCACATGATTTTCCACGCAAGCGTACATCATTTTTGTGGCTTTATTATAAAAGTGTTACAAATAATGTATATACCTAGATCCAATTCCTCCATTTTGCAAGACGAAGTAAAGTCGTTTGCCTCGAGGCATGGTGGTTGCTACTGGTACGCGATGTCTACGGTGGAATAAGAAGCTGCTTCTTAGAATGCCTTCAGTGTAGCAGTTCGACTTAGGTGGTGCACACAAACGTCCAACAGGGCAGTGGTCAATCTAGTTCCCGGTTATGGGCTTACAAAATCTTGTGTAACTAGGGCTATGCCTTGCTTTTTCTTTCAACAGAAACACAACTAGACCTTTTTAGTTTTTTTTACATCCAACCACGCATAAAGTAGTTGCTCTGCTCCGAACTCTCAACACCGTTGCAGGCCGCTCTTATGCATCTCAACTTTGCATAATGGGCGACCATTATAGCAACAACGACCCTAGAATTTTTACCGTAGGTAAGTTACCAGTTTAACGGCCTCACTCAGAACGTCAACTCCCTGCCTTGGCGTAGATAACACAAAATAATATCTATGCTACACATGCGAAGTATGGTTTATTGCTGTACAAGCTTAGATTTGATAGCCTCGAATGATAATGAAAAAGTGAACCCTGTAATTAAATTTTATTACGTCAGGTCAACGTTTTAATTCATTTTTCATTTTTCAAGTTTAATCTGTAAAGGCGAACGAAAATTAGACCAGAGAATTGAGGTCTTGGGATCAAGGCAATCATAAACCTGCTCTGCGTACCAAAAAGTTCAGGAGGTATGAATTTCAATTCAGATGATCATAACATAAACGATGTTGTGTAGATTGTTACATTATGTTGTGAAGTAGGTACTAACATCGTTGATAGCCGCATGCATGAGCTATTCAAAAATGTGACGAAGAAATATGTTTTTATATCAGGCACAGCTCGTGTTGCGTATGCCATCTTTCACGTAACTAAATTCAATGTTAGATGCAGTTTAAGAGGTCAAAGTTACGATCACGTATTTTGGGACTTTCGGATTGAAAATATGTACGTGCCGAAAGCGTGTCACATTATTTCAACATCAGTCCTAGAATTTATTATAATACTATGGCTGGTCTTACAAGTTACTCAAACCACTCTCAACAGAGTTGTCGGTTTACACATTTTTTTCAGTCAAACGTATATGATTGTTATCACCTTGAAAATCAGTGAATCAGACATACCTACCCGCCTGTTTAGTTTTTCACGCTAGAAATAACGAAAATAATGAAAAAAAAATTCGAGTATCGTCACATCATCTACGCGTCTTAATGTGCGCGCTGATTTATACGCGGTATTATTTGCTCTCTGATTTCCGTAAGTATACCAACGCTCTTTGAAATCAATTTCCTACGTATTGCGGAATAAGTTTTACTCAGAATGTAGGTAGAATTAAGTGCAAAGAGGTTTTTTTATTTTTATTTATTTTTTTTTTTACCGTCAACTCAATATCCAGTTTTATCTAAAAACAAGAGAGAAAATGGCACACCCACGGGAGTGGTTACCGCGCATAACGATTAATTCGAGGCAAACGAGAATCGCGTGTAAAACTAGCCGTCTACAAATTGTTAACAAATTCACTCCGACACAAACCGAAACCTAGCTGTAAGCCATATACATATATAGTATGTATGTTCGTTGACTAAATGTTGCAGGTGAATTTCAATCAGTCTTGAAATCTCTGGTACAGAAAATTAGCCATAGATTATCCCTTTTGCAATCTTAATGACACAGTCCTGCACGGTTTAATTGCTGATCTATCTAGGGGTAGCGACGAGTTATTGGCGAACGATTGTCCGGGGTACCGGGTGTGCTTCGTGTCCACATAGACTACGCTTATATATGGACACGGTATATACAAGTATACATACCTATATACGTATATGCATGGTTGCGGAGCAGGCAGTCGAACAGATACACAACCTGTCGGAGAGATACGGAATTTTATTGGCGTCACGGGGGTTCCTGGGCTAACCTCACCCAAATGAAGATAGACCATCTCCGTATAGTTTATTCCACGTGCTGGAGAGCCGAGCCTTTGCAGGGGGCGCGCGCAAGGAGGGCGGATATAGTGGGGATGACATCCTCGAGGGTGGCCAAGCACGCGGCTGGCACGAGGCGCGACTGTCAAACGAACCGCGACACTTATGCAGCACCCTTCGCTGACAACGTGCTGCACCGACTCGAAGTGGTCGGTTCTTCTTGAAATTCTTTAATTCGCGCAAAGTGTGAGAAACGAGAAAAAGAAAAAAAAAACACAAATTGATCGAGGTTTTTTTTTTTTATAAATTGAAGACTGACTGTGTTGCTGAAATACATACTCGTAATTTTTGGGATACGAACTGGTGCGCGATGCGATAAACGATGAATAACAAAAAATGTCCTTCAGGCTCAACAGGCCACTAGGCCCCACTTTCAACCCCTGATTCTGCAACATGGATGTTCAGGCTTGCGGCAGAATGTGGCAGCCTCAAGTCTATTCCCCGTACAATGCTCACCCTGCGATAATGCAACTCCAGACGAACAATAACGAGTTCCATTCATGGTTTCATTCTAGGAAGCCGTCCATGGATGACGTCGGGAACGCAACTTCTGTCAACGCTCGGTGAGTACCTCAAACTGATCTCGTATAGTCTTACTTGGACCACATACGCAGACGCGCTCAAGTTTTTCGAGATTTTTCAAGTTCTTCGAGTTTAGTTGCGTACCTACTCCTGTGATTGAACGACATTTGTAATCGCGTAATAAAATTGACTTAACCTATAGCAGACATACCCACCTTACCTACATTCAAAAAAATATCAAAATGCTGTGATTTATTTAATTTCATTATTCATAACTTCGTTAAAAAAAGATTATTATGGTCGTTAAAATAACATGAACACAAAAATCGACGGTCCATTTTCGGTCACTGAACCTCCGCCGTGGATATGAAAAATGATCGGTAGTGCGGCGTCACGTGCAATCTGATAATATGCTCTGATTTCCGTGCGGAATTCGCACCCCTGTGAAACAAATTATCACGCTCGTTGTTGCGGGTTATTTCCCTTAAAATAAATTACAATCGGCTCAGTTGTAAAACTGTTTCTATAGGAGAGCTATATTTTTCTCAGAAATGTCAATGCTATCAGTTGATGAAAGATTCATGTCTATGAAAGGCGATATAATAATTTTTCTCATTTTCGGTACGCCAATTGCAAAAAAAAAAAACCTAACATCTACAGCAACCGAACATCTCAAGGATCGGTTGTTCAGGCTGGAACCTACGCCGCACCGTGACTGAATCACGATATTGGTTCCCGCGAATTATTGTGATTATTATTACCGCGGCGCTCGTGTGACACTTGGCACTACCTGACCCTCGTTATACTTTTTTTGGGTTTCTTACCCCTGCTACCGCAAGTTTATGTGCAAACTAGCGTGATGTGCGAATGTGCGAATACGCGTATAAGTCACGGTTATAATGTGGCCCGTCACCTCCGAGTCATACCCGACGAAACTCCGGATCACAAAATGAACCTCAGCTTCCCTCTTCAACGTCGTACAGTCCGCCGATAAAAGAAAAACCGCACAAGAAAAAATGCGATTCCGGACCGAACTCAGAAATTCCAATACTTTGCTACGATATTGACTTAACAACGGCACCTTAGAGATAGATAAATGATTTGAAAAGACCATTGACGTTTACTTTCGAAATTCATTCAAAATTCGCTCAATTATAGTAATCGGCATTTCAAGCGATCACCATCAAGGAGCATCCATTAATAATCAAATCACTATAATGGAAGGTTAAAAACCGTTGAAGGTACTTATTGTAAGATTGTCTCAGGTATCAAAAAAGTTCCGGGTCCAAGCCCCACTGGTTCTTCCGCGTTTCGATCTCTCGAGGGCATCCTGTGAAAAGTTCTTGAAACACGTCCCCGGGGACATCCGATGTACGCATCTCGACAAGAACCATTCGGCGATGGGGATAACATACTCGAGCGAAAGGTCCGGGTGCTCCTTGCTCACGTATACCGCGGTAGCTGGCTATCTAAGTCGATCATTGTTTTCTGCGTCTGCGGCGAGATCGCCGAGAAAAGGCTGACCAACAAACGATCAATGGTGGTGATAGGATGACCGTCTGTCCGGACCGGTTAGCGATGCGGATCGCATGTGTCCCCCGCAAAACCCTCGTCATTCCACCATACGGACTAGAGCTCTCTTTAGCCAAGCCCTTCTTACCCCAATAGAATTATTTCAGAACATTGAGAATCGGAGAATCAAAAGTGACGACAAATTTCAGAGTCCCATTATAATTCTCGAGTCGTAGATTTTTTTCCGAAGAATGGATTTACTTTATTGCTCTTCTCCTATTCTAGTCTAACCCTGGGTGGACTTTGTTTCCGCTACGTAAGCCGGGGATATTACCTAAGGAAGGTATAGATATAGGTATGAGATCGTTTTCGCAAAGCCACGCGGCGAGCATACAAATTATGAAATAAAAAATGATTTTTGAGTTCGAACAAAGTACGGTATTCATACGCTTCCATCGTAGACGCGTAGGATCCACCCATCCTACATCCACATGCATGAGAATGAGGCGGATTGCGAAGAGGAGACTGACCCTATCGGCGATGATCTTCCCCCTTCGTAGCCGCCGGCCTATCTGCCGCCGTAACAATTGAACCCGTAATAGAATCACATTCATTCTTATTACTCGGCGAGGTCAACCGACGAAGGAAGCCAGTGCCCAGCCCCCGTTCTTCGGATCAAACCGACCTCTGAACCTCTTGCCCTCCGCTCGTTTCACGACCGCTTTTTTTGCTTGACCAAAGCCCGAATTCACCCACAGTCATATCACTATATCGGTCGCTTTTACGTGCCTCTTGGTCGATCAGTTTCACGTGTTATTTTCGCGAGTCAATTAGATTCGGCGATTAGGTAACCCCGTTGAATGGTTCTTGCAGTCTGTGTGGCTTACTTAAATAGCATTTCTTCGAACGCTGTTTTTTCTTAGTTCAATTACTATTGACTCTGTATTTTATGCCGTGAATATGGAGTACTATATGGGGTTGGATGAAACCATGAGATCCGAATCACATGAGATTTTTATTCCCGTGGGTTAATAAGAAATGGCGTAGAATATCGTACACGAACGTGTTTCTAAAAATACACATCACGAGTATTATAAATGGAAATGTTCGATTCTGAAGGAGTCGATCAGCTCGCAAATCTCGACTCTTCATTCTCGGTTAGCAAAGAAGAGGTTTAGTCTGGTTTGCTGATACGAATTACAAATGAGAAATGGCCCTGTGGCGTGACAACGACGACACGGCGTGAGTTGCGAAGTGACAATCCTGCCGGGTCCGTTGCCAATGTCTTAATTATTGCAACGTTTAGCCCGGCAGAGAGCCAAGAGGCCAGCCTTCAGACTCCACAGCCCCGTGTCCGAAACGCGCAAAAAGATAGGAAGAGTCGCTGGCGCTCTCCCGAATTGTTAAAATATGGTAATCCTCGCGAATTAAACCATTACGTGCTTGGGCAGGCTGAAGCGTTGAGCGAAACGTAAGAATTTTAATTTATATATAATGCGTTATAAGCGGTGCCCGTTCCTGGGGCCTGTGATTCCGCGCAATTAGGCAAGCAGCCCGGTACGTTGTCGGTCAGACTTCTTCGTGGTAGTTGGTTAAGTAAGGTTCTTATATGTTCCGCAGGCTCATCGCTAACCCCTCACGGTTCACTTCTGTGTCCGCTATCTGACACTGCATGCACGTATGCGCACGATGGTCCGCATAGTTTATTCTGCGATGACCGAATTATTCTGATCAACTCAGCAAAGTAGAATTTTATATCAAAGCGGAGTCTTGATTTCACGTTCATGCAGTTTCGTCCAGTAATGTGCAAAAATGTATTTTCAAGAGTTCTTTCAAGCTGTACTCGACGATTGGAATAGCTTTATGGACTCTAGATTCTACACTCTAGGTGCATCTCTCGACTCAGTGAACCGGCGAGTCTGGCTTGTTGAAATGGCACTTATTCACTCATTCATTCATTCATCTAGTCTCATTAGCCCATTCATACCGACCCTTCGACGCGTTACAGTACCAACTGTTATTTTCTACAGCCGCGCATCATCGTAGCCAGTAAGCGTCGAACTTTCAACGTCTGTCATTATGCGAAGAATAAAGGTTTTAAAGTAGTTAAACACACCACGGTTCGCTTTCTTTTGTCGTTAAAACAACACTTCGTTTCTTTCTTTGATTATCATTTTTTCCGTAACTAATCCAACCACTTAAAACAGGTCAAACAATTCGAGCTCGCATAAAGAAGAGGGGAAACAATGCAATATGTAATTATTCCATCATAAATTCACAAATAATTGGCTGAGTAAAGCAGCCATGGTAAATGATGAACAGAAAAAGTAAATAAATGAAAGAAAAATTTGATTTCAATAAACAAGGAGTTCTTTGCGTATATGCAACGTTTTCAACGCGGGCGGCAGGCGTGCTGACATCGGTCTAATACGTCATCTAAATACAGGCGTGGGTCGACGTTGACAGTGAGTCATTAATGACAAGCGCGTGAGCTTGTTAACAGCGATCTAGAGGGGACATATATATATATATATATATACATGAAGATGAGCGCTAGAACGCGTGGGGACTTCTCTCGGTATATTCTACCACCGTCCACCACATCATTGCGGTCAGATTGTCCGAGAGCTCACGATCACTTAGCACGAGGTATACCTCTCACATCGGTGTAGATGGCGTCTACTCATACGTAGTATATCTCTGTACATACATCTACTTACTTATATACTTATATCGTATACCTTACGTGGGCGTGGGTGGCAGCGGGTGGCGGTTGACGTTGCGGCAACCTTAGAGGCGGAACCAATGCTTCAGGCGACAACATTACGTAGTTGCTACTGTTTTAACATGTTATTCTGCAGCCGTACTTACAGTACATGTGAACGGAGAGATGTATATTCTTTTGTTTTCTTTCTTCAAAAAAGTTTTATAATGACTATAAAATTCAAGTTTGGATAATATTATTAAAATTTCTTAAGGCTAGATACATGGGATAAATCGGAGTGTATGGATGTACTTGGGTATAAAATTAATGCCGATGAGTTAATCAAGGAATCGTGAGAGGTGAGAAAGTCTCGTAACCATGAGAAAACTAAATAATTTTTTTATAGTCTATGAAATTATAGGTGATTTTAACGCGCTGATAAATTGAGGCGAAATTAAACTCTGCGGTAAAGAAGATCGCAATCGCTAATAAAAAATGATTTATGAATACTAAGCACCAATCGGCCTCTACCTATCCGGCTATAATAATCTATAATAATTCAGGCAATAAAGGGATGCTGAAATCTCCGCATCATAGGCATATAACATCCACTAGTTCTATAATTTACTCGATTACCACGCGAGCCTTTTGATCGACTATCTCATTTGGGAAACTATTAGATAACATATCCACAGTCTGCTGGGCGATATCCTCTAATTAAAAGGAGCCGTTTGATTGGCTCGACCGAATGTCTTGTTGAAATTCCATGAAGAGATGAAAAATTTGTCAGAAAAATAAAAGATCTCGTCTATATAGGAATGCGTGTCTTAGCTGATCGGAGCGGTAGCTGCCGCGTCTTAGGACGGTGAAGGAACGCTCTAAGGAGGGTCGGAGGACTCGGACGACAACACAACACCTCTCCGGGTATCGCGGGTCTATTACGACGACCGCAGGCCGCCAGTATTAATATTAATGCATTCTGCCAGCGCCGCATTGTGCCCGCGTCCGCGTTCGCGTCTACGGCGACGACGTTCAGCTTCTCCTCTTGTCCTCTTGTCTTCCTTTCCTTTCCTTTCCTCTCGTTCCCTTACCCTTCCCTCCCCTCTCATCTCCCATTCTCTCCTTCTATCTTCTCTTTCACTCTTGCGTTTCACTGTAGCGTATTTTTCCCCGAGTAGCCGTAGACGTATGTCCGCGATTGTCCGCGATTGTCCGCGATTGTACAGCGGGCTGCGGAACGGTCGGGCTGAATATTCAACCGCCAAAGATATAAATAAAGGTTTAAAAAATGCGGCCGAAACAATATAACGAACAGGATTTTTCCTTAGGATTCTACCCCGGGTACGTTGGTGCAGAGCTTGTTGAAGCGTCAAGAGAAACCCGACTGGCATCGCGACGCCGACGTCCGTCTTTTATATATCCCATTGTCACTAGGTATTTCCTTTCGCTTTACATATACCCTTCACAATAGGAGCCTCTTTGCCTACCATAACCAATCCGTTCTTATACGAGCTCTTGCGACGGACGATGATGTATGCGACGTATTTCTCCTATCTCCGTTTACGCATTCTACCTATACCTACACAAGCGTACAATGCATGTATACGTCTACCTGCTTCCAACTTTTATCTGGATATACGCAGCTATACGCACTTAGAGACGCCGTCTATTTTCCTTCCTCTTTTCAACTCCGGCGACATTCATTATCCTTGCGGCGTTGATAAAACCTCCCGCCCCTCAGTGTAGACGCCCTTAAACGGAGGCGATTGTGCTCTGTTTTCTCCTATTTATTTACTTCTTTTTTTTTCTCTTTCTTTTCATTCTCATCCGCCAAGCTCGCGTCGTCAAACGTCGCGTCGCTGCGAAGAAGTACCTACCTACCTACCTACCTACCTACACGAGGGAGAAGCGAAGACCCGATCCTTTTGATCGAAATAACCAACTATCATCCTGTGCAGAGTCGATTCCACCCTTCGTGTAACAAAATAGTGAATAAATACGGGCGAAGGATGTGCTAGTTATCGCGAACGTAAAAACTTGTTTGAATTTTTTTTTTTTTTTCCATAGAATTTTAATCACCGAATTATTGAATTTCCAACACATAAGTAAAGTAGCTGTGAGATACAACGCGATATAATAATCTACCGTAGCTACATGTTTATCGTGTAAATATCTACTAATTCTTTTTTCTAATTACCCGCGAGGTAATGACTAACGTTTATCTGTATGTCCGAGCCGGTTCGAAGCTAGATGGTCAATGAGCGATAAGCTGCAACAACCGTATAAGCCAGGGTTTAAATCTACATCTATAGGACTTTACAGTCGCGTACTATCCCAGAGAGATCATTTCTCGCGAGTATTTAAACGGACGATATAATCACTGCTCCTGCGCCCACTGACCGCGCGTCGAACGGCTAAATATTGTACAAATTAGAACTACTCTACGGGCGACTCAAGATTGCATCGGTATCACCTGCTACACATGCTATGAATCTCTCCAAAGTGTACGTATATACCCTTCCTATATATACCTACTCATCGCGGAGTATAGACCGCTTTCAACGGCATTGAGCAATCAGCTTCGAAATTATATCCAGTTAAGCGGTCAGAATTTATGCGTTTACCAAGTGCCATGGTCGCGGGGATAGCCACGCGTGGCCTCGAACCGACATCGTCATCTCTTTTCTTCATTCTATCTCTATCTCTATTCTAGTACCATTAATTATAACCCCGAAGTTGGTCTATTTCATTTAAAGATATACCGCGAGTTGTTGACGTATTTACGAGAGGGAAGCTGATGTAAGTACCTATTCCAGTGACTGTGGTAACTTGCACTGGTGCAGATTGACTTATGTTAACTAACAAGCTCTGGAAGTTATGACCACAACTTTGTCTGTGAAACGTTTAGCAATTACGAAAACAAAGGCGACTGGAACAATTTCAAATCTGATGTTCTCCGCGTTGTATATTATCGCGTTGATGAATATCCTTGGAGACTTATCGAGTGATTGGAAAAAGGTTAAAAGCCGTACAGTTGAACGGAAATAGTCGCTTATGGCGGAGCCGTTCGCCGTGCCTAGAGCCAAAGCCGGATTCAGAGCCAGAGTGTCGGAGCCATGAGCCGTAGCAGCAGGGGGGCTCCAAGTCTCTCCACAAATCTCTTCCAAGACTCGGCCAATATAAAGAAAGGATTAAATGGATATTCAGATATAATATCCACCGTTATGAATTATCACGCCGTAAGTTAAATTCTTGCGAAGAGTTATTATTTGATGTGATTTAATGGATAAGGATCCCCTATACACACCTCACAAGCTGGTAGGGCCGATACACCTTACAACTACTACCTGCAACTATTTGTGTACATCTGAGCTCGGAATCTCTCCACAAACGCAGCGGCTATCATAACGTTGTATATATCCTTGCTGACCGGAAAAATAATTATATCATAACGCATATGTGTACCATATTTTCTGTAATAATAAGAATTACTCATTCCTTTGTGCAGTCAATACGCTCACTTCTCGTTTTTCACTTCTCGCTGAAGTTTGGTTCCGAAGTTATCCTTGAAGGTAAATGGCAGGATGTGAAGTAAACTGGGATATAATGAGAAATAAGATGAAACATCTGGGTGAGGTGAAAATGCATAGGGTGCAGCAGGTGGCTCTCTGAGTCTGGCATCAGGTCACGCCGCGGGGGCCGCAGGTTTATATGAATGACGTAACGCGGACGTGGGGCTCGTCGCCTCTAGCAGCTGGGTCACGCGCCGAAGTAGACGTGCGGTCGGTTTCTCAGTGAGGTTTGCTGGACCACAGCATATCATCCATGAGATGCTAGGCATCGGCATCGGTCGCGTCCCCGCGGCGTGCTCCAGTCTCGGATTTAGCCTTTAGAGTTAGCCTTCTGCTCACGTGGAGCTGCGGGAGCACATGTTCTCTTCACGTGCCTAGCCTACCGTTTGGATTAAGGCAACGATTCAGCCGAATGGCTACTTGGTCCAGGAGCCAAGGGATCTCCGTGTGTCGTTCACACGTAAAGATTTCTTTCATGTATACGATTACGATTGACGCATTTATACGTGAGGTTTTACCAAAAACGTTTGGTGCTTTCTGTTTTCTACCTCCGAGTCACGAGTCTCCGATCTCTGCATCTCCAAGTCTTCCCTGATCAGCGGAAGTATATGACTTGGAGTCTCCGATCTATATCTATGTTATAGCTCTTCTAATTGGGGTTCCTCTTTATCTTGATGTGAATTTAAGCAATCGGTGGATTGTGCAGATATGTATTCCCTAATATAGGGAGGGGCGATGATTGTCACATTTCATGTTAGTTCAGTCGCGAATCTGACTCTAAGTCACAAATATGCAGTTCAGAATGTAAATATTGTCCATCATCTCTAATTGGACGGATC
This sequence comes from Tenthredo scrophulariae, assembly GCA_963978835.1. Classification (NCBI taxonomy): domain Eukaryota; kingdom Metazoa; phylum Arthropoda; class Insecta; order Hymenoptera; family Tenthredinidae; genus Tenthredo; species Tenthredo scrophulariae. The sequence goes on from OZ022227.1 coordinate 10,100,360, forward strand.
TTGCTATATTCATATCAATCCTAGATTATGACATCGTTTGAACTTGCAAGTGGCAAAGTAACAATGAGTAATTGGACGCATAAAACTGGCCAAGGATTATATTTGATTCAATCATATTACTCGCAATTCAAGTTGACAGGATATTATGTGACCTTCTGATATAAAGGAAGCTTCAGATCTCATGTACTGGAGATTTTCGACAGTGACTAATCACCTCTGAGTTTGATCAGATCGAGGTATTGTATCGACAGAATCTTAGCAATTTAGCAATCCAAACTCGTCGGAATTTTACTGTGGTTGTATCTTTTTCAGGGCTTGAAAATTATACAAAATACTTTAAAGTTACAGAATCGGGTTCTTGCGGATTGTATAAAAGCAACAAAAAAATTCAAAAATAAAAATAAAATGAAATGGAATAGAAATAAAAATCTGAAAAATAGTCCGAGGACATCCACCGAGCTGCCGCGTGGTTAAGAAAATTTTCTAACACAAAACCCTGGTCAGGATGGGGCGGCGGAAGGAGGCGCAGGCGCTGGACCCGTGGTGGACAAAGTGGGGCGATGAGGAGAGAAGCTTTGCGGGGCATTTTCATTAGGACGGCAAGCGCGGACCCGATCGGAAGATATTTGATTCGGTTTTTATCGGTGGTGGCCCCAGCATTCCTGGTCCTCCAGGCCGGCTGGCGCGCGGCTCACTTGCTCGTTCAACCGCGCCGAGCCGCCCTGGAAAAACGGCCGCAAAGCTAAGTCTTTATAGCTTACCACTTTAGAAAAAGCAGGTTTAGCGACGAATAACGCGCCCAGTTTACGTCAGTCCCTGCGCCACAGCTGTCATGGTTCTACCGAAGAGCAAAACTTTTATTTATGGCTTTTGAAATTGATAAATCATTCGACTACTCTTCACACTATCTGAGAATCTCCTGCAAGTAGTTATCAATTGATCGTTTATCAATTGGTATGTAACGGGGGTAGATGATAGTCACGCGTATCTCGCGTATGTTCAGTAGGTAGATCTACGAAGTACGAATTGATTAAACCTTTTTTTTTTTCCTTTAAAAATTAATCCTGCAGACCGTTAGTGGAGGTATCGACGCAGGTATGTATATATATACGATTCCCTCCGTCGATGGGACGCCTTATAATGCGAGCGTGATTACGCGTAACAACTTTATAAAATTGCCTAATCTACTAAACGCTAAGCTGTGGAAAAGTTGATTCGAAGACGATAATATGGGCTTCGGAATTAGCCCTAACTGCACTGGTAGTCATTATGCGCCTACCTATATGGATAACAACTACCTAGAGCGGTTCAAAATAATGTTTGTGGTCTTATCCCTGTTCAGGCTCCAGACTCCTTCCTCCTCTCTTACCCTTCCTTTCCTTTTTTCCTGCCTCCGTTGCAGCCCCTCACCTTTTCGCCCTAACTCCTGCATATCATACATACATGCACACATGCATATTGCATACATTCGTATTACATACAGAGAATTTTGTAAATTCTGAACGAATAAAATAGGTTGGTTGGTTCGCCAGCGAATATCAGGTATTTTTCTGGCGATGTAGTGACGATGCCTATTTATGTGTTACAGATTTGAGGAGAGACACTACGCTTTCGAAAGGTATGATCATTTTTGTAAACTGCATGTCACTGTCGTATGTAGTTATAATCATTGAATGGATCTAAACCCTGTGGATGGATGCTTTACAACTTGTGAAATTGGCAATTGTTTGCCTTTGCGAATCAAAGAGGAAAATTCTTTCGAAAGAGGGAGGTAAACCATAAATTCTGAAATTACTTTATGCGGTGCCTACTCCTCACTTGGTATGTGGAGCGATCAAGAAATGACAACTTTTACCTCATGCGAGTTTCTATTTGTTTTATTGTCCAACGCTGAACGTAATAAACCCAGTTCACAGAGCATAAAATTTGAATCTGGAAGTCCTCCGATGGCCTGAACCACTCGAACTTTTACTCGCGTTTTTGGAGTAAACGTAGCAGTCCTAGACCGAAACTTGAATCCGTGGAACAGTAGTCTTTACACATCGTCAGACTACATAATGCAGCGACATCACGTACGTAGTAAAACGTGAACTTGGAACCGGATTCGCTATTTATCTCCCAATAAGAATGAACAACTGAGAACATCATACAGAATAAAAGATCGAAAATATTTGGCAACGCGTTCAGAGTCATTCGAGAAAGATTAGGATTCTAATGGTGGAGATGCTGGCGCAACTGATGTTGAGTAAAATGAGAACGGAACCATCAGACTTCGACGAGATGGAGATGGAAGTTTCTGAACAGGATCGTCCGGACAATCGAAGAGATGACTATGGCTATCCCTCTTCTATCCCTATGCAATACCACTATTCATGGTTTTATACATGTGTAAATGGATGTATAGTATGCGTATTGTATACGTAGGCCCTGCAAGTTGTGCGAGATGATGCGCGAGCCTATATGTTGCTGTGGCCCGGCGTGGGCCCAGCAACTCCCAAGTAATTATTACGCTACTCGACAATTAACTTTTTTTAGGGTCGGGCCGCGAGGATCGCGCGACCGCCTCTATGATTTCGCAGAGTATATCGCAAAAATAATAATGACGGCCTCGCATCTCTTCCCCTAGTGGTCCTGGCGGAATAATTGGGCCGATAAGTGACCCGCGCCGAGCGTACTAATAATAATTCTATTAAGAATGTAAATGACGCAAAATTTCAGCCGGGTAGGCAAATATAATCATTACGGGGCCGGATAATAATGCCAATTATTTGCTGCATACCTGTCTTACCTACTGGGAATCTGGGACCACGAACGTGTCTGTAATTTAACTTTACAAACCAGTAGATTTCCTCGCTTCGGTAGTTAGTAGCTCTTGGCTATATTCGATAGCCTTACCGTCTTACTGCAGGCTTGAAATAAACGAGTAATCAAAACAGAAAGACGAAGCACTGATATTTGCTACCGCGGTGGATATTGATTTCAAATCCAACTATCAAACGTCCGACAGATTGATAAATGAATGGAGTAATGTATACCTCGTATTCTCAATACGGTAGTACATTAGCAGATGAAGGAATAATAAAAGATAAAGAAAAAGAGAAGAAAATTTGCAATCTCACAGGTATACGTTGCTCAATTTTAAAGCTTCTTTGATCAACTTCGTCTCGAATCAAAACTGGTAGCTTTAGCGAGTCGAGATACCGCCTTGGGCCTGGCGCTAAATCGAGGGGTCAGCTTGGATTGGACACGGGCGCTGCACGTGGGAACGGTGTATACCGACTGTAGAATTTGAGAGCTACTCGACACTCGTTTCGTAAAATTTCACAAAGACCAGGGTTTGAGATAATCGCTCAGTCGCTTTGGAGCGAGTGGATAAATGTTTGGATCTCCGTCTGATCCTCTAATAATATTTGAATAGACATACAGAGTCTTCAAGTTTGTACTCGGCTAAATGGTTGGTTGGAAAAAAAGAAGAAAAAGAAAAAGAAAAAAGGAAAAAAGACAAAAAAACAAAACACTCGAGCATAGTTAAATCTCGTGCGGGTTAGATAAATGAAAAAATAATAACGCTTAAATATTGCCAGCTCCATAATGCATGGAGATTATTTAAAATTGTATGGTTAAATGGCAACAAAATTCCCGAGGTGCCGCGTTATTATCACATAAATATTAATCGACGTTTAAACACGATTATGTAAAAATGGTAAGTCAGTAAATGTACGTGGAGTGCGATTTTAGTTGGCGGGTACTCGCAGTCTCTGTAGTTTTATTATAATGGGGCCGAATGAATGCTTTTGTTTTCCAAATGAGTCGTCCTCGTGGGCCCTCTCCTCGACTACTTTTGGGCCTGGCCCGCTTCTCTCTCTCAAACGGGTCAAAGACCTGTCTCTGACATCTGCCCCCCGCCCAAAACCGACCCACGTCCCTTGTCCCTTGTCCCTTGCTTGTCCCTTGTTCCTCGTCCCCGCGGTGTCTCTTGTCCCGTCTCTACTGTAAGACTTCTCTCTACTCTTGTAGTTTCACCACCTTTGACGATGCCCCGAAACTACACGCAACTCTTTTATCTTACATCTTTCATATTCCGTATCCCATTTACAAATCCTACCGCGGAAGCAAACGTTTTACTATGTATGCCTGTACATATGGTATATATACGTTTCTATGTCGAGTACACTAGCGGCTAAAATCTCTTGAAGTGGAGTAGTTTAAACGATAATAATCCTACTTGCATTCGCTTACTGCAGATAATCGTTATCGACTTTTACAGTAGGTAATAAATCGTCGAGGTTTTATACAAAACAAGGTTATACTTGTGAAATAATATTTAATTTAACGGGAGTTCTACTATATTTGACATTCGTTGCTACTTATAATCGAAATCATAAATTGCAGTCGTAATTCGAAATAGTTTAAGAGTGGCGATTGTAAGGACAAAAAATTCCGTTCACCTGCGAAGTTATGTGTATACTGTTGATCAAGGACAGGTGAACCAGATTTCAGTTGCTCATATAAAATCTCAATAATGAAACTGAAATGGAAATAAGTGAAAAAGAGCTTTTAAGCACAGTGCAAATCTCGAGTTTTCAAGGCGCACTATAAAGGACTCGCTCAATGTAATTTCAATATCTTCTTTATCCAGTGCGATCTCTTTATTAAACCGGCATTGCCGAGAAAAGCTCATGGCTTATTGTATATTGTTCCACGTCTGGATCTCGCTGGTACAATTCCGGCAACCCCTAGGCGCCTCTTAAAGGCATTTTAAATCGACATGTCCTGAAAGAATCTCATAACGATGCGACGTATAAAGGCATTCCGAAAGCTGAGAGGGTCGCTCCTTCTGCTGCCATTTCAGCACAGTCTAGAATTCAACTTTGCTTGGTTTCTGCTTGATTTTCTACCCCGTGTGTGACAGGTTTCGTACGAGTGTTCCACGATCTATTTGCAGTTCTTCGGACAACACGAAAATGGATCTAAGCAGTCTGTACATGCGCGGGTACAAAAGTGCCCACCAATTCATGGAGCGAATTACCTACGGAGCTCACATGACGTCAGCCACGTGTGCAAGAAAAGAGAGAGAAATAATAATAATGGAGGTATACTCTGGACCAATGAGGATCGTGTGGAGGGTTTAGCTGTCCCGTTGTCTCGCGGTTCGCTGACTGGTGATATTATCAATTTTCCTTTTGTGGCGAGGACGCGATGTCATGTATACCAGTGGAAGAAAAAGGATTTGCTGACTTGTCGCGTTGACCCTTAACAGCTAGTATGTCATTCGAGTTACTGCGCCCCACTCGCAACGTGGCTCGACGTTGGTTGGTCTAACTAAATAATAAATTTTTATCGTAGGGATTGAGACATTCGCAGTCTCATTTCGTCTACTTAGTCTATGTCTAGTCGGGGGTCAAAAAAAAATATACTCAACGTTGGCGAACTTCGATGAAGCGGAGAAATTGAGCAGGAGTTGGCTTTCGGCCTTCGCAACGTAAGCGCCCTAGGGTGGATTACAACTTTGTTTTCCTTTCCTCGCTCTGCAGTCCTTCCCCGTTAAATATAGAGAGGGTTTGGGTCGGCTTGGTTAACCCCTTCGTACTTATCCACACGAATAATCAACTCATAATACCACATCTTTCCTCTCGACCGTAGCACTTCAGTGTGTCTTTATAGAAGCTGCGAAATTTACTTTACGTAAAAACCATAATATAAACACTCAATCGCTGTTACAGGCGAGTATACAGTGATCGCGCTTACATAAGGAAAGGTAAGGTATCCTTAGACAAGATGAGAAAAGTAAGAAAGTGTAAGTGAGAGGTTTGCAGGGGTGGAATAGAATAGAATGGAAAGGAAAGGTACGGTGGGATATGGGATAGGTCAAAGAAGGGAAAAAAGTGAGGGAGTGGGAAAGGCGATGAACGCCATAGTGCCGCAAATCCAGGATCCGATAAGCCGACTATAGCCTCTTATTGGGATAAACTCAGCCCCGTGGCTGCGATAGAGATACCTTGAGAGTTGAGATTCGAGGTGTGAGAGTCCTTCAGTACCTTCGGCTTTTCTAATAAAATATTGAACCCCACAGTTTTGGGTTATTAAATTCAAACGTTAGAATAAAATAACGATTAAAGAGTTTATGCAAGCTTCACGTTTCGCCTTTTGGATCGTCCAAAAATTCGCTCATACTTGATTAGTCCTCCGCCTCTTTGAACTCGAATTTGGGAAACATGACTCAACAACTAATCGATACATTCATTATTAATTGAATGACAATACCGCTGACTTATCTAAACAGTCAGACTCCGGATAGACTTATGGGGTAAATCCTCGATAAACACAAATCGCCGCGTACTCGGTGGCCCGGAGGTCGCCTCAATGAAAATCTCTCTTTTTACTCAAGTAGGTAACGAAAATGATAGGGTTTTGCATAAGATCGTTATTGATCAGAGCCAGTTCTGTCTAAGAATATTTAATTGAGAAGCGAGTAGGGTTAGAAAAATATAAGAGTAAAACACAATCTGAAGCTTATCTCCCAATGGACGGTCCCTGTGGTTGTCAGAAAAAAAATAATGCTTATCCATACGCGCCTAATACGTTTTAAACATTAATATCATATCAGAAAAAAAGTACAGCTTTTTTTCCGTCTGCAGCTTTATAGTGAATTCATTTATTCCATAAATCTGACAATAAATAACATAGGGTTTGAGCATATTTGGGGTGACCTACGGGGCTGATCACCCCCGCAAATTCACCGGAACGCATTTAAAATGTATTGAACTGTCATGCTGTGGTAGTTTCCTAGATTTTTACATTTTTCATCGCGGTCTACATGCGGTTCGGATGCAACTGCTTCGGGATTAGTGGCTTATTGTTATCCTAGACGTGCAGGGGTCTTTCCCAGCAATCCTGACCATAACTGATGCTTTCGCATTGGTCACCCCTGCGCGGTCCAGGTCTGATCGAATCTTGGAAGTCCCTACGTACTACCAACAGTTTCACGTACCCGTTGCATACCATATAGTCGCAGAATTTTCCACTCTCGGCCACGTCCATATGCTCTTTGTCCTCAATCACAAACGGTCATTGCCTATGGGAATATCGGTATGTTTGAATAGGGGTGAAATATCGCGATCCTCGAAATTCTTGGGACACCGAAACTCACCGTACATGGTAATCTGCATACTCAAATTCCTACTTCTGTTGGGTCGACTGGGCTGCCGAGTGAAGGATGACGCTGCTTTATGTTTAAATTTCCTGGCATCAATTTACCGCGCCACTACCGTGTTGCCTGCCAGTTTAACCCGAGTCAAATCAAAGTACCAGGCGTGATTCGATTCCTGAAAATGAATAGGTTCTTATCCGTAAACCGCGCGGCTGGTCATTTCGCACCAGATGATCGACCATGCAGCGATTCTAGCTGACGATTGCGTAAATGTATGCAAGGTATCGCCTCGCTCTTTTTCCCATAAAGTTTGAACGAGCGCTGAACGCGAATCCTCCAAAATACTAATGATGGTAACCCATATCTAGAAAATTCAATATACGATTCGTTTATTAACTCTATCATAGTATTTCTATGTCGAAGAGAAAATGTTGCAGTCACATTTTATCCATAAACATTTGATTTTTCTTCAGCAATGCAATGCAGGATTTTGCGGAATGTCTTTTTGCCATTTATGATAGGAGATAGGTGATCAATCGAGTACTGCTGTAGTTGTCGCCCTGAATTAACGTTTGATCAATTCGTCCTCGTACGTAAGAAACTGCTACTATTTATCATTCTGATCATGTTCGCGGGTAAGTGATCGGACTCGATCACTAGGAGTAGCAATATTTTCATAGACTCACAAGTCTATATATAGACGCAGACGCATGACGAAGGCCGGCAATTATAACAGTGAAACGCACCACGTCTGTCAGTTCGTCTCCCTCCTATTAGAGTTTGTTCGTTCCCCGGGGAACCTGCGTCGTGGGCAGGCGGTAAGAAATTAATGTGGTTTCCAGGTATGGGCAATCTTGGCCAAAGAGTTCAGTCGCAGCACTCAGATGTCATCTCTAATTATTTATCATTACGTATCTTCGAGTCTCGTCAATCGCGACAAACAGTCATCATGGAATCGCTCTATAGATCTATACTTTATGACATATCGATCCTAGAAAGAAATCAGAGTTCTTGGTACTATCGTCGCAAGATCAACAGTTGCCATACTATGGCTTGGATACTGAGCTGCTCACTTCTTATTCAGTTTTTCTCTCACTAACGCCCTCTCACCCTTGCCGTTCCTCTCTAATAATGGGAGAGTGCTGCAGTAAATCAAAAAGGTCTAGATTTTCCAATACAGGAGAGATGACAATAAACTGACTCCCCATTATGTTCTCATCTCTTCCATTTTATTTTTATTCCTTCTTCAGTCCATCAGGTTCTTCAGGGCTGGCTGTGGATCATTCCAAACAGGTATTGAGTTTATAAATCGACAGCTTCACCACTTGACTACTGAAATTGCTCTCCGACTCGTCTTCCACATCCGTAATCACACACGGTCATCGCTGAAACTTTATTCAGGATCTAACTCGCAGATTTTGAACAGCAAATGCACAATAAACTACAGCTTCCAAATAGCAGAATGTTCAAATGATCCTAGTGCAACTCCCGAAACTCCTACTCCTGGAACCAAGTGGCTGTATCGTACAAAACTCAAAAGAATCAATAAAGAATGATGTAAAATTGAACTAGGCATCATTTTCGTTGAGATAATGAAGTTAATCAGTATTTTTGGTGTAGAATAGCGAAACATCAGTTCGAATATATCTTTGTTTTTTTTTTTTTTGTTATAAGTAGTAAATTGGCACTGTTGTCAAAGCAGCTGAAATAAAAATTTACGACATAGAGTTAATAAACAAAGATCCCCTTTGAAAGGGGCAGATAATGGGCGGAGGGTAACCTAATGACCATCGAATAAAACTGATCGGGAAAGGCAAGGACGGCGAATGCAATCACTATTACGCGCCGCGAGGCCGTGACACGGAGGCGGGTGTCGATTCCAAGAGGGTCGTAGGTTGCGGTGAAATCGACAGATATTGGCCCTTTGACTTTGTATCTCATTTTCATACATACATATTTGCTCGTCCTTTATAGCGATCCTCGACGTGATTCTTGAAATTTCAACTAAGTAGTCGCAAGCATTTCGCAACCGATTTTTCGCCACATGTAAACTCGTCTTCAATTATCAATTAATCGAAGGAATACAATCGCACAGATGCTTGTAATTACTTTGGATCCTCGGAGACGAGATTCAAACTTATGCGAGAATCGAAACAATCCTCTCGAACAGCGAGTGATTGACAGATTAATAGAGAGGGAGCAATAGGCAAAGCGCGCCCTGCAACCTAATCTGCATCAGCAGATTGCTCTGAGAATTGACGAGGCAGATCTTTGTCGCCCTCTTGGTCGCCACGGTAGAAGCTACACTTGACACCTTCGTCTTGAATTTGTCCTTTCACCCTCTTTACTCTCCTGCGGTCCGTCCTTTGCCGCAAGACACAAACTCGATGCATATATTACGGTGGTTTAATTGGGCAGAGCTCCCTGGACAATCTCAGCGATATTAATGAGTATAGGTCGAAATTTCTTTTGAAAAAAGATTCGATTTAACGTTGATTAGTTTTGCCTTAAACTTATCTACGGGTGTAATTCCACAGTCTATAAACGAATTATCTTATATACCTTATTATGTATCTATGGGGGAAGCTGCGGCATATAAATCGAGTTAATTCGAGTGAAAATGTATAAAGAAGATTGCAGAGTCTTTTACTCTTGTAGGTAGGTATTTACTGCCGATGATTAGAAATAAGGTCTTGGGATGATCAGTTGATTGAATAATTACTTTCGTCAATTATCACAGGATTACTATCGCCTGGGCATTTACGAGCTCCCCGATACAAGCGCGTGTTAATTAGTAAATAATTTCTAGGTATAGGTGGTAACCGGTCTACCTGATTAACGGGTTAACCGACGACTTTAATTATACGAGTAATGGTGATCAAGTTCAATTTCGCCTGACAGTACGATATATCTTACCATTTCCGTATATCGAAAGAGAATTTATCGGTTTGTACATGCATACCAAGTGAATATTATTCAAACTATGATATTTCGTAATTTATCAAACGTTTTTATATAGCAAAGTGTAACTGAATTACGAGTCCACCGCTCATCCACTAAATCAGAAATAAATGAACAATCCAATATCGAACACGCAACGAGTGGTTCATATGAATTGATAAGCTCGGTATGTTTGTCAGCAATTTCATCAACGCCGTGAATCTTCTCCGATCGTTTTATTCATTTTATATATAACTCAATCAACTAAAGTTTCATAATAAGAATTCAACGTAGCATGACATACCTGTACATAAATCGTGCAATCTTCGCTGATTCATCTGACATTCGGATGTGTCTGACAAAGGGATTATCAATATTAACTCCGCGCACGCTACAATACGATATTTTCCTCCGAACACTCGTATCTAGACATGTGATATTGACGCGTTACTTTATTAGGATTTATACATATGTTACAACAGATGTACCTGGTTGAGAATGCGAGCAACGAGCAGAGTAGAGTAGATATAGTTACCTTGAGTCTTCATATATATAATACCGTGAGTGTCACCGTATCGAATACAATTCTCTGGGAATCGGTTCTATAGGGTCGTTTGGAATAAGTATATGAAAGAAAATTTATCACTTTTGAAAAGAAATTCTTACACGCTGCAGCTTATTAAAATGAATAATCGCAGAGTAGCTGAGCACGTTATAGTTATGAACGCAAGTATGTAATAATTTCCATTAATCGTCGATACTACGCGGGATGCGGCATAATTTACAGTAAATAATTTTTACGATCTCTGTGCGATCTGTTATGTGAAAAGGATGATTCAGAAAGCTCGCACACGAGCTCAACACCTGATATCTGCTACGGTGCAGGAAAAGGAGATTGGAGGAGCCCGAAGCGATAGGCACGGAAGCAATAGGCCTCAACCAGCTATTGGCCTCGTATGTAGATTCACCCTACGTCTGGCTGATACAATATTTACCAGTCGCTCTCAATATTTCAGTGACGCGGTGGTGTATTAGGTTATTTATAGGCCATTGCTTATGAATAACCGCCCCTATTCGTAACTTACTCACTTCCCAGAGCCTCACTTTGGCCTATCGGAGAGACGCACGGAGAGAGCTGAGGCTCTCCCTAAGTGGGATTTATACCTTTTACCGTTTCTCTTGCTGCCTGAACCGCAGTCATTTCTATCCATGTCCCTTGGAGTGATTTCTTGCTCAGGTATCGCAGCCTGGCATTTTAACATACGCATTTTTCTCTCAAAAATCGCCTGAGGACTTTACAACCCCTTTGTATTTATGATACCTATAGAACGTTTGTTTCTCTTCAGATTCCGTTCGCTTAGGCTAGGTCAGCACAGAAGACTGTTGACACAAGTGCCCCATTATTTACGTATGCGACAATAATCTATAACAGTGCAGATGTTCCGTAGAAAATAAAAATAAAAATAAGAAAATAGAGAAAAAAGAATGAAATACAAACCATCCCCCATAACGGATGTGACAGTCCGTGAGTTGAAGCTTCGGATAAAATCATGATGTAATACTATTTTATGTGATATGATTTTACGGTAACAATAATTAAGATGAAAATTGTGATAATTAATGATATGTTAACGTACATAATATGAAGGTATAGGTATATTGTTTGTTTCGATCACAGCACCTGCGTATCTATAACAGAAGTAATATTAAATACGGATAAGACCCGATCAATTAATAGTCGGTGCAACGCCATATATCAGCATTGGTAATTAAACACGTAATTATAGAAACGCAAGGCGTGGCTGGGGTTGATAGAAGGTGAGGGGTAGGAAACGGATACCCAACGGGTCTGTGAGACGGCGGGCGCACATAAATATAAGTCGCCACGAATTAAAGAACCTCCCTCTCTTTATTGCAACAGTTTTAATTACTGTGAAATGGCGGGAAATTTTTTTTCTTCTGCTAGAGCTAGGGTGCCCCCTGACTTCTTTTCCTTTTTTTTTTTCTTTTCTCTCTCTTCCTCTCTCTCTTTATGAACTACAAAGAAGTATATGGCATTAATTAAAATGCGAGTCCCTAGCCACGGGGCTCCGGGCGCTGTTTCTTATAGCCTTTTACAAAAGAACCATAAAATAAGGCGTGTCTTTTCGAATTCTTACATTCTCGATTTGTCACAGCTTGAACCTTGTAGTAATTAATCTCAGATCATTGCGTACGGTCCAAAGTTGGAAATTTGTCCATGTGTACATCGATATTTTTTTGTTCCTCAATCTTTACACCAAATCCCATATACACGTGGTGTAGATCAACCGTGCAGGTCGACACATCCATATGCCTTATTCTTACAAGGCTCGCGCGCGCGCTTAACCGAGCTTGAACATACGACGACAGTTGTATTTGTACGATGCGTGATAATGTGCATAATTAACGGGTATTATGCAGTAAACGATCGTACCTCTAGGCTACGTTCGAGCATACCGAGACGCCATGTGTACTGAAAATGTCGTTAACCGCATTTCATCAAAATTCCACAATATCTGCATCATTTGCGCTTTTGTAATGAAACCCCTTTCAATACGACTGAAATTGCCGTGAATACGTCGGTCAATTATTTACGATACGCGAAACTACATCTGTTTTCCAACAATCAATTCATCATACGATAGGCAATGACTAGAATAATTTTACTATTATTAAAAGACTAATGGTAAATGAGAATTACATAACACGTGTGTAAACAGCATTACATCGGTCGAACCTCAAGGCAGAGAAGTATGAAAACGCAAATTCCAATCTATCCATCAATACTTTCTTCGACGATTTCGAATCGCGCTGATCTCTCTCGGTCAGTTATTTTTCGCGCTGTTTATGGCTGAAATTAAAGAATTTGAATTCAATAATCATCCTGTAGACGCACTTGCAGAAGTGGAAATGTTGCATGCATGTACTTATTCATATCTATAAAAATCATTAAAATATAAATTTGCAATGGCTAATATACCGCCAAGCTCTTCCACCGACTATAGGAATTCGATTTTTTTTTTAACATTAAACCATGTAGAGGCTTATGCAAGGCTGTCATAGGCTCGAGCCTCTTCTGAAAGTTCTCTCGTTGAATTCGATCGAAGAGTTCCTTAGCCAGTTGCGTTGCATAGCGCGACTGCCAGGGTACCATTTCCATACATTTACATTTCTATAATGCATTTCCTTATCAATGGACATGGGTCCGGTGACGGCGACTCGCGGCCTATTAGCGAATAAAGACGCGTATTTATAGCCGCGTTACGTTCAACGCGTCCCTCTTCCGCGCCGCCTGTTGAACTACTGAAATAAACTTGGCATACGGGGCTGGTTATTGTGCCGCAGGCTGTTATCTTTATAGTTGATACTTTGCAGTTTACGGTCAGGGGCTTAGAGGCTGGCCGCGACCGGCGCACTCGTCACTTTAATGTTAAGGATGCTATTTATGCGAGACAAGCCATTCGCGACAGTGCAGGAGGAGGACGCGAATACGTCCAGAGGGAATTGTCGTCCAGGTGAAAAACCGACCAGTGATTCGCGATGCGGGACAGCTACCGCAGGTAGTTCCTTTTTTACAAATAAACAACCACACTTTGCCTTTCCAATCGATTTGACGGATTACCTTTTGGTTAAAAGAAGATTCTTCAAATTCTGCAGGTGGCAAGCCACGCGAAACGATTTCGCAAAGTCAAGATTTTATTCCTAGCCAATTGCCGCAGACCAAGTAAATACACGAAAGGAAGATCCCGATAGTGATTAGATACTTCAGTAGTTCAAGAAATTTGTTCGAAATATATTGACAATTAATCAATGATTTAATCCTTCGAAAGGTTCCTGTCCAACGTTGCGTTTGGTTGCATGTTCGATTCTATAGGCTCCATAGGAATAAGTGTCACCAAATGCACTGAATAATCTAATTTATTTAAAAAAAAAAAAGACATGGCTGCCACATAAACAGACGCATTGCCTACTTATTTATGCTTGAGTGCCTCGGGGCATTCGCATTGCGTATAGCCGTGAACCTCGCGCGGGGTTTGACAAGATTAATGGTTATTAAAATATTTCTTCGCCTCAACGATCCGGGATCGAATCTATGCTAAGCTGGTTCGATCTTATTGGTTACGTATACTTTTTCAGTGTTCCGTTTGCTCGTTTGTTTGTTTGCTTACAACTGTCTTTTTTATTTATTTCGTTTTTTTTTCTTTTTTTGGTCATCGGCTCCCTTATACGTCTATGTAGATATACTATATGTATGAATGGTTTCCTGCGACGCGTTCCGTCGTTTTTACTCTCAAATTTAACGGGCGATTAACCGTTCAATGAATATGCACGGAGTCAACTTCATCCCGGGACATCCGACATTTGTTTGCGCGACAAAGCGGACCCGTTCGTATATGACCCTATTTGAATTTGAACCAAATGTAGCGGACTATTCGAAGCAGATGTTCTTTTACGCCAATATCACCATCCGCTCTATATACAGACTCAATGTACTTCCGGTGAATCACGAATGATTAAAAAAATAAATGAAAAATGCGCACGAATTTTGGATAGGTGTCTATTTCATCGGTAAGATCTAATGATTGACTAATGTTAGATATGTATTCGAGAAAAGATTTTTCTATACACAGTAAAAACTGTTATTGTTGCACAATTTGAATATTATTATAGCCGCGAGAGATGAGGATGGTTTGTCATTCGTTCGTAATGCAAAGCGGAGATAAAGGAGAAGAGCATTAATCAAACGACGGAATATTACAACAGGCAATTGTTCGCGCTGCAATCTTGTAAAACATTATTCTAACTAAACTATCATAAGCGGGAGGAAATGAAAAGAGCTGCTTAATAGCTTATGTATGCAAATGATACTGCGGCAGATTGGAGAGAGTGCTTTCAAGCGAAAGGCTAAGAGCTACGTTGACTGTAGGGGTTGGAAAGGGGTGACGGTGGCACTCTCCGTCGTGGGGTCAACACTCGACGAGAACGAGTCCGACTTAGCCTTTGTTCTTATTATTCCCTGATATTGGAATTGAAATACCAATAATTGTTAACTATATCGACTCTGGCAAGACGGATGAAGAATACAGTTAATTATAACTTATTGAATCTTATTAAAAAGTCTGACTCATCAACCACTATACGTATCCTACCTAACTGTTTAATGTTCAATATATCCGGCGATTTATTTGATTCATTATCGTAAATATAGGTACTAAAGTTACGTAAGTTTGTCGCCTCTTGGGCCAAGCATCCGGACTATAAAATGTGGGTAAAATTCGTAACGCGATATCTATCCGGTTGTAACTAATACCCAAAATCTTGTTTGGATTAGAGATTGCCACGGCATAAATTCGGCCCCTCGCTGGCACTGCGCATAATATTATTAGATGCTGCAACGCGGGTGTATAACTATGAATATCTAAATCTTATTCACAGCATCCGAAACCTTGAGCAATGTAAATTTCCAACTGACGAGTCGCACTAGAGTAAATAATTGCAGTGATCATATTCACGTCGGAGTTGGATACATTGTGTATATTATTTGGCAATAACTTAATTTGTCTGTTTTTTACGAGAAAAAAAAAAATCGAAAAAAATTCAAGCTCGAAGTCCAACGAGCGCGAATGAATATTCATTCAAATCCAAGGGGCTACTTCATTGGACGAAACATCTAATCTCGCCCTCGTAAACCCTCGGCAAACGCGTGCCTCTTATCGCTACAATTTATTTTAATTTTAATTAACGCAGCCGTGGGACTTCACTCTAGCCAACGTCCTCCTCGATTTCCTGGAGTCCTCTAGACTGGAAGTCTTGTATTATATATACTATTATACGCTCTATGCTGCAGGGTTTGCATTAAAGTCGACTCACGCAGCTTCACTCATCTCTGACATAGTAACGCCGTTGGTACCTTGAGAAAATGGATGAACATTACGATGAATACTAATTTCTCAAGCACCTAATTAATGCGGGAAAACGCATTTGGCCACGAGAGAAATGTCGCGGCTTTAATCTCCGAAATATTATAGTACCTACCTTAACTAAGGTCTGAGTTCTCGTCCGGAATTCCTCTTTGTTCTAGATATACTTGCGGCTCATAGTTTCCCGACATTTTCCTCTTACACCCTGGATAATTCTGTCTGATAAAAAGTGGAAAGGGTGCAACATAAGTGTTGCATTGTAAAATGAACATTCTTTCATTCGATAGCTTAGAAGATGTCAGCAATTTCTTTCTTGGTATCATACGGGTCAGAAACAGGGCATGAAATTATTTGAAATTCTCGTTTCTCATGGACAATTGCGAGACAGGTATTATCGCGGTATTATGACAGATATGAATGTGTATAGTATTATTGCGACACGTCTGTATAAGGGGCGTAATTAAACCGAGCTTCCACCCTTGTCGCCCCGAAGGAGGATCGTTCCGACTTCTTAATCCAATTAACGTGGCAAAGTTAGACCCCGCACTGGCACCTTCCGTGGGACCCTTTGCGTTCAATCTGCCAACCCCTCAAGACCAATAGTCTATATCGAGTTGGGTTCGTCTTAAACAATTTCATTTGCATAGTAAATAATCAAACAATTTCCTTTGACATTTAAATTAGATAGAAAATAACGAGGTGAGTCTCGCGTTGTAATTACCGAAGACATCAATTAGCCCAACATAATTCCTCTCCGAACTGACTATGACGTTAAATACAGTAGCCCCTTCCGAATTCTCCACGTTTTCTGAATTTTTTTTATCCAAATTTCAACATCGAGCAAACCCAAAGCCAGAGCTAGAGATAACGTTGAGAATCTTCCGAGGACTTAACTCCGATACAATTGAATGCTGATCCGGTGGCTGAGTGGGCATTCTTATGTATGAAATTCCCTAGCGCAGATGGAGAGGTTTAGTATCGGCGGTGATCCACGTTCACTATCATATAGATATTATTATTATACCCTTCGGATACTGCGTCTAGCATATGGAGCAGGCCAGGGCGTACGCTGTTACGTCCTGGCCGTACGACTCGTAGCGGCTCGCGTCTCTATCCAGTAGCGGGCGGGGGCGAGTGTCATTATGCAAAGGAGATGGCCAAGGCCGGTCATCGCAGGGTCTCGATGGCCAGAGGTCGGCGCATTCCGGACATCTTGTGGTCCCCCACTGCCCAAAAGCGACAAACAGTACTACGACTGATACGGGTGCCGGTTGGGTCTGATTGATGCCACGCGTTATTGAAAACAATATCCCATCCGAACTGCTTCGTATCCCTCTGCAGCCTAGTGGCGGTCAAACATTACGCCAAGGACTCTCCACTGGAGTCTTGGTGTCGGTGGTATTTCCATTTTATGGTCCTCTACACGGTGGCTAGAGCCGTTGTCCCACCCTCAATGGCAGTAGCTTGCCAGACAAGTTCGAGGCAATCGCCTGGCCTACACATGTGTGTAGGTATATACCTACTCAATTTCGATTCATGTCGATTTACGGTCAACTGCAATATGATTAGATTACTTTTCCTGGACAGACGTGAAACGTGAGATGTGAGCCGTGAGGCCGTCGGTGGTTTCTAGTCATGTTATACGTGCCCAATCCTATGCGATGACGACGATTTTTACCCGGGATTCTGCAGTCATATGGGAATTACGCGTTCCATACAATCCGTTTCACTAGTTGAACTTATACCACGATATTCGTCGATGATGCTAGATTTGGAAACATTTTTTCACAATTCTAGGATCGAGTAAACGTTACTTAAATTTGTTATTTGAGAGTTCATTGATTACCATGTAACGAAAAGACCGGGCCTATAGATTGAACCCCTCGTATTCTATTACTTTTCGGGTGCAATCATTGGGAGATTTGGTACCCGGAAGGATTGGAGCTTGAACCGAAGACTGAGAACTCTATATATATATATATAATCGAAGATCCAGAATAATGTGATTTCAATACAAAGTGCCCCCTCACGCTTAGTCTAAAACTGAAATTATGACACAGGTCAAACTTTCTTGATCTCTCGTCGCAAAGTTCTTGCTCAAAGCATACTTCTTCTTTCTACCAGCCTGATCCACCAAAGATTCGCGTAAGTATTATACTATTCTAGTAAATGTTCATTGGTATACAGTATATACGTATATACATACATAGGTATAGGTACGCGGTTCAGCGTGGGTGTTTCGAGCACCCAGGGTTAATGTAAGGTGAAGTTGCTCGTAAAGGGAGGCACTCGATGATGACCCTCCTGTAGCTGTTTACCACTCGTCTTGCAGGATCGCGGTCTTCTACCTCTAACCAACACTGGTTCACATCTTACGGACACACTGACATGAGGCTTTGCGGATACACACGCGTTGGCTCGTACGGATGAATCATTTATCGCGCCCATAACCCGAGCGACTGGCCGCAACGGACGGTCAGTTTTATGCCGGCGCAGTAGAATTTGATCAAAGTTCGTTTTGCGGTCACTCTGGGAGCAATAAGGACCCGCGGCCCACGACCCCTAAAAGTCTACCCCTGTGGACGCTCCTGATGAATCAACCCTCGCCCATCGTCCCTCGCGTTTCTCACCCTCCAATAACTCTCGATAGTTTCGTAATTACCGCAAAGTAGCGTTTAGATGGAGTTTCGTGGATTCTGCGGGTATAGAATTGCGGTTTACTAATATTTGAAAAATTTCTTCCATACATAACATGCATATGTACTGCATTGATTAGATTAGCTTTCGTAAAATGTGTTCAAGAAAATCCACGGCAGTATGTATGGATAATAATGATTAAGCTTGACGAAATTAGCACCAGCGAAGTAATTACATTCTTGTCTCGCATTTCGAAACTCTCACGGAAGCAAAAGGCAAGAAAGTGGAGCAGTAGCTTGGAGAGGTGATGAAAAGTTGAAATGTTGAAAGCCCGCGTTCAGCGGGTTATAGGTGATTGAGTTCGCGCGGATGAACGCTCTCAGAGACGTTGCGGGGAATAACCGGTATTCTTGATTCGCTTTGTCCATGTTAACGCGCACATGATGCCTAGACGATACAGTGTGAATGTCTGGCTTCTAGTCATACATGAGAAACTAGAAACTAACATCAAGTCCGGTGCTACCGGAAGTTTTTATGATTTCCCAAGACTCGCTATAGTCGCTAATGTGTCCGTTCTAGAGGGCCAAACAACTTTGAACGACATCATATACTCAGCTGTCACTCAAACTTTCATGATTCCAAGAAACAAGTAACATATATGCTTCTCTTCAATATTCATTGCACTCTTTAAGACAAAAAAACAACCAATTTCGTAGCTAGCAAATTCTTTGAAGTGCAATTGATTCGTGTTCTTAAAAAGGCATGATGATAATCTGACTAGTTTCGTTATAGGTACACTACCTGGCCCTCTGAGCCTGCGGCTAATTGTTTTCGGTGCTTCCGAACTTGGTTTCTTAAGTTAGCTCTTTAACATCTACTGATGTCTGCAGGGTGTAATAATTTAATACTACAGGTAGCATTATTACGTCATAGTCTGCTTTCAGGCGACTCACTTGGGAGTTGGGGCCATAAGAGGTCTGCGGAGAAGATGAGAATGTTGCGTTAAGCCAGGTTAGTTAACTTGGGCGAAATGATGTGAGCTCCAACAAGTTCCGCGAAGATTCCAGACCTTGGATTATCGCGCAGCGTGGAACTGAAATAAAAGTGCGGACCCAGATATCTTAGAATGTAACCAAGACTTAGAGTAGCTATGTAAATGGATGAAAAGCGTCGTAATTTTAATGCAGGTGTCATAGAATGTCAAAAATGTGTACCTCATTTCTTTCAGTCGTGCATTTAGAACCCGTAAAAATTTTATCCAATTAGTATCCGAATTTCAAACTTGTTCCTGCAGCAAAAACTCGCGAATAAAAAATTCTGTTACAAATATCAAGTATCACCGTGGACATGGAGCTTAATTACAGTTAACTAACAGTTCAGTCTAATCGCTACTACATAGCCTAAGAGGTATAAATGAGAGCTTGCTTGGTGTAAGGTCGCTATAATTGTTATAGATATAGCAATTACATAGCTTTTTCTTGAACATTCAGGTTGCAATACTGTCAGACTCGTTTAGTGTTACCAACCGCTACTCTATTTGTCCAGAATGCCATGCCGGAGTACCAGCATGAGAGGCGATGAGGCCAGCGGCAGTTCGCAGCTTAAGAATCGCGACTAACTCGAGTCTTAGGACACCTCGTCGTCCCAGCGGGACGTGGATTGCATCACCTCGACCGTTCCTACATTTTTATGAATTTATATTTATGCGGCGGGAAATAAGGCAACTCGTTGCCACAGTGATACGTAGTCGATCAAATGCGTGGACGAGCAAGATTTCAAATTCAGATACCGCGTGGTAAACTTCTTACGGTATACCGTAACTTACTCAAGAAAAGGCACGGTGAAAATTTTTTCAATAATTAATCGATTGAAAATTCTGATTTATCGAAGTCATTTTCCACAGCTACCAACGTACACTGGGAAAAACGTCAAGACATTAGTAACATTTCGCATTGCGTGAAAGGAAAAAAAAATCGCAAAATCGTCTGTAAGCTCCAGTTCTAGAATATCGATGCCCGCAACTTTATGATACAGGAAGGTGACAGGTATCTGCAATAAAAATATAGAGTAGAGCAAAGATATGTACCAACACTGAATTTTTTTGCTCCAAGTATTATAAGTAGAATAATATTGCTGAATTCTTAGTATTACGGGTCAGTGATATAAATTTTATCCGATTTTCACACATTCTTCGATCTAATGTAACATCGAAAAGTAGTAACCTGTCCGTCATTAATCCTGCAGTCTCATGTATCTCGGAGTGGTAGTTTCTTGGCAAATAGTATCATGCTTCTGTACCAATTACAGACAGCGCGTGTCACCGGATCGTCGATCGCCAATTAAGCTCACCTATAGTCCGCCACTTCCCTCGTTTCAAGTGTCGCCGAAGTTACACGTCAGAACGTTGACATTTCGCGTTCACCTAGTTGGTTGAGCCCCGGGCATAATTCGCTGCCAGGTTCTTCTCACCTACCATAAGGTGTTCGCGGATTTATTTATTCCCGCGATTCTCGGTCATTAAGGTATACACAAGTGATTTGACTCGGAGCCCACGTGGCATGAAAGAAGGCACGTGGGTCAGTTCAAGGTTTAAGAGATCTTCGAGTGAAAGAGCTCAATAATGAATTATGTGGGAGCAGAATGTAAATGAGTGTACGAGAACCCAACCGTGTCCACGGACAGACATCCACCGCAGCGGACCATTAGTATCGCTGCTGGCGTCCCGGGGGTATGGCTGTATATACCTACCGAAGCAACAGTTTTTCTGTTTATATTACTAAGATATGATAAACTACTCGCTGTCCAGCCTCCATACGACCCGCCATGTTAACAGTTTATGTAACCAATTATGCGGAGACAACGCCGGCCGGTGCCCTGCTGGAACGAAAGCAACCCACAGTTATGAATGAGCGTGCGCCAAGAGGAGAACTCGAGCTATACGCGCGATTCATGATCTTTTCATGGTGTCTATGTGTCATGGTTAATATACGGGTATATATGTGGTGGACTAATGTAATGTATCAATTAATCGTATGTTTCAATCATTTAATTAATCATCGTACTCATCCAATTGATGTCTACATTTCATTCATGGAGATCAGGACAATTTAATTTGATCTTAAAATACGGACGAGAATGATGAACAAATCTGACACATGATTCAGTACATATCAAAGAGTTCAAGCAACCCGGGTAACAATTTTGAAGGGCAGCATTCGATTGCTTTCTGACCATCCTGCCTATACTTCTTTTTATTTGACCAAGGTGATGAAACTGATGGTGTCAGCCCCGCCATTTTGGAAATTGGAAAGGATCTCTAACTCCATCGCGACTCTTGGAAACTGAAGAAAAGACTTTTATTGCTGTAGAACCTGGAACTTTGATATGGTCTGCTAATACTATTGTCATGCTAATGCCATATGTGGCGTTAATGTGGCATGTGGGTTAGCCATGTAGAATGTCACCCGGAAAGTCACAAAGAAATTTGTCTCAATTTGATCCCAACTTGTAACATCCTATTTCTGAATTTAGAGAACACTCGGATCGAACGTTTAAATTAAATTCTCAAAGAGTTGAGAGCCTGTCTCATTTCGAGATAAATTAATCAGAGTCTAGTCTTGACAGGTTAGTTTTGTATTACAAATCTCTGTCGACGATTCGTTGTAATTTTCGATTTATAACGTTTACGCGGGCCTCGCCGTAAAGCAATGGGAAAGGGAGGACGAGGGAGAATCTAGGGAGAGACTATTTGTTTCAGAAATTTCATTTGGTAGGCCTCAACGTGGTCGTGGCGCGATCCAGCCCACCTTCAAGCTGTGATAAATGCCACCATTCAATACCATGTCTCACTCAAAAGTTTCCAAGGATTCTTTGGAGTCAGTTATTCATCTAACAACTAGACACAAACACCAATTCAAGAAATTCATCCATCCTTCACGCTTTTCTCTTCCTTTGCTTTTCTCTCTCTCTCTGCAAGACTCGATAATTCCTAATCGCATCATCTCCTATAGTAACTCAATTTTGAACTTGCTAGCCCCTGTACATGACTCACAATGCGGGACTCTGAGCAAAGCAAGATCAAAAAGTGATCATCGACTAACGAGGCTCTCAGCTTCTCACATAACTATCATCAACAGGCGTCGAATCGTTTGTAACCAAGGGGCTAATTGAGACGTCACAAAGGCATTCCG
This sequence comes from Tenthredo scrophulariae, assembly GCA_963978835.1. Classification (NCBI taxonomy): domain Eukaryota; kingdom Metazoa; phylum Arthropoda; class Insecta; order Hymenoptera; family Tenthredinidae; genus Tenthredo; species Tenthredo scrophulariae. The sequence goes on from OZ022227.1 coordinate 10,123,219, forward strand.
ATGTTATCAATGGGCTCCAAGGGGGCGAAGTTTCTTAGCTACGACCCCACGCTTCGACCAGGCTACACCTGATCCTTTTACTCCCAAGACGCGTTCCCCGACCGAAGCCCGCTCACCGTATGAGTAATCGCTCGTAGGGTTGGTGAGGTGTCTCCTCGAGTCGCGGCCACCCACGTTTCTTATTAAACGCTGCTTTGACCCCTCCCACCTTATTCTGGCAACTCCGAGTCACTGACCATTGTCACATACCCGGTGTTTATAGATACCGGATAGAAGCGAAAAATATTTTTCTTTGAACGTCAGACGAACGTTTTTGCCACAAGAAAACCCAGAAGGAGTGAAAAAAATTGTATACTTTGTATAGTTTTCCCGTTTTATGCCTCAGATTTAAGGCAACCTTATTTAAAATTCAGAGTCCGATCATAAACTGGGACGCTGGCCGATTCTTTAATTTGTTTAAGCGATGAGTAAGCGCAATAAGGGTGAAGGGAGAGGCGCCCACGGGGATGGTGGGTGCGCTGGGACGTGGGCCTAGACGACATAAAAACATCGTAAAAAATACCCCACCTCTGTTGAACCTGGCTTATGTCGGTCCTGACAATATATCAGGCACCCGCAAGGTCCCGCGTCCTCCGCGATAACCTATGTATGAGCAGGTCGCGGGTGTGGATCTCGAGGTGGATGTGCGGATGTGACGTCACACCGGATAGCTTTCCGCGTTTTATGTCACTGCTATGCTCTATATATTTATCGGGGGTCAGCCTCGCCACTCAAATATTCCTTATTTGATAAATATTCTATATCGGATATGCGATGGACGCAGACTGTTTGCACATTTTTTTTAGCAATTTACTTATACCCTCTGTTTATCAGTTCTCCATAAATCCACCACGAATTAGGATAAATCAAATTTTAACATACAGTGGTAGTCGGCAATTTGGAATAGAAACACAAACCTTTTTTTTTTCTCAACCCATTTTATCGATAACCCTAACCGTCAGCTTAAGAAGTCGAGATTCTTCGCCGTCGGCTTTTACTGTGAGAACAACTACCACCACGACGGATCATAATCGCCACCACCTGTGTTCTCTTGTGGTCCAGCGTTCGCGGCCGTGCAAGTCAGGGCATTTAGCTCAGCCGTCTTGTGGCTTCGCATAGTATGCGAGGCACGCAGCGAGCCAATAATGATCAGCTTCGTATATTGACGTTAATATACCGAGAGTAATTGATACGAATCCATCATACTTGTTACAAATGAATTGGACAGAATCCCCGCGAGAATGGATTATTATTCCTGGTATAGCTTGCGTGAATATACATACTGCAAAGCTTATAACTCTTGGTAAATGTGTGCTCGTCGAGAAATCGAGATACATTACCTATACTTGATGTTTAAAATGAAAGGTGAATCTCTCATTATCCAATACAAGTAGGTGAAATCTGTGAATTCGATTGGAGTAAATCATCTGATAATTATTGGAGCACAATATATCTATCACATTGGATGCATCCTTCAACTAACCAGGGAATTACAAGTAAAAAGAAAACCTGGTCGAATAGCCGTGATTCAATTGAAGTTAGGCTGATTAAACAGCATTCCTTAGACTCGGTAACGGTTAGATTTTTATAGATATACCTGTACATGGTATGGTGAAATAGTGAGCATTTGTAGAAATGATGCGATGGAAGAGCTATTCCGATGATAATTATTGGTAAGTCGAAAAATCTTTGCAGGAATGTACTATGTACTGCATAGCTGCTGCCCGTTTCGCTCAATACGAAGGCAAGCGACCAAGGCAATTACGCGCAAGGCGGGAATGAACGGCACCAGATCTAGAAGAAGGGATAGGGGCGGGTAGGGAAGGAAAGAGAGACTATTTAAATCCAATCAATTCCCGATTGCGCCTTCGCTGTGGTACGGACTCTGTCCGTATAATAACACGCCGCGGGGTCAAACCGGTACCTACCTTAGATATCGAGGGCCGATTGAACCCGGGACGAACCGAAAACTGTATAGGTAGATTTCAACCCAATAATGGTATGCCTGCATATTGGGGCCAATAGTAAGCGTGCCTGTTACGGAAAAAGTACGTTATACGGCTTGAGAGATTTTTTTATTCTCCTCGCGCTAAGTAACTCAGAAATTACACGTTAGAAAATCTAATGGCTTAAACCATGGTACGATTCAACTTCGATAAATCTCTTTAGTACCCTAGCAACCCGGAAATTGACGTCGTTCAAATTACCCCGATTCTCAAGAATTTTTTTTTATATTCTTTAGAGATCTATTTTTTAATTCGCGGAGAGAGAATATGCTGGTTGCTCTTACTCTATCCCATCATTTACCTGGGATTTGGGTATTGCAAATAGACGATCGCCCATGGCTTAACGAGGAAGAGAAATGACCTGCGGAAATAAAAGAGCGAACGAGCTGTCGACCGTAATCGGTAATCAGCCGTTGAGTTATCGAGAGATTCAGAGAGCACCGTTCGTAATTATAATTGAGCACAAAGTGATTCTCACTTCTCTACATCCAGCTTCACCACGAGGAACTAACGTACGTGCTAAGATACACATATGTGTGTGTAGGTATGCCAACGAACCGATGAGAAGGCTTCAGTATATGCCTATGCCTAGTGGTATTTCACAAACTCATAAATCTAGAAGCAAATAATGGCTCGGCACTGTTCACAGCCAGATCGACTGTGTTGATTTAGCTGCGTTCAGGGGTCACTCGAGTCCCCCTCACCCCACCTCATCTTCCCACCGTTTGGTCCAGCGACTGTCCGTCTGGCTAAACTAAGAATTTTCTTTCCCTCAAAGTCCCCAGCTGTCCATCGATTTAGATACAAAGACGATCTCCAGAACAAATTTCATCCCTCTGTTAGCCCGACATCAATATTTATGAACAGTCATCCATATGTTCGTCGCCAATAAATGAAACCATGTTCGAAACAAGGTTTGAAATAATTCAAACTGCGGTATAAAATTTTCTGGTGAAACACACGAGGAACCATGTTCCCGGATCTTCTACAGGCAGAAGCTGTGACCCCCAACCGGGAAGAACAAGACACAACTATAATGCTCATCGTCAGACAACTGCGCGGTCGAATATATGTACAAGTGCTTCATGCCTTACTCGTACCTACGCTTTGCTTTACGTTCGTATCGAAGGTACCTACTCTTCTACCTACCTACCTACCTACCTACCTACCTACCTACCTACCTACCTACCTACATACGAGTGGGCGCTCACTGGAGAGCAAAGGAGCTCTAGTCCCATCGGGAGTTGTTTGATGAGTCTCTGGCCGCCGCCACTGCCAATATTTGTCATGCTCAAGCTTGGCTGCCCCGCAGCTTAAGGTGGATCGCACACATCCACAAGTCAGGTGGTTCGACGTGTGGTACCACTCTTTAGACCTAGTCTGGGCCAATTCCACCGCCACTCTCGAGTAATAGTCGTCCCTCCTTGCTACTACCTTTTCATTCGCGCGTTTTGCTCGGTGATGGAACGTACCTTGCGGAAAGCATACTGAAGAAAAGTCAAGCGAGTAAGTGTGGCGCCGAAGATTGACGTCAGGTATACTAGGTACAAGAATCTTGGCTATTTTACAAATGATCATGCTAGCGGTTGATCGCGAAGACATTTTTCAATTCCAAACGATATGTAAGATAATGTTTGATCTTTTTCGTACTTTAGTGAACCTCTCGCGATGGGCTGCAGGCTTTGCACCAATCTAATTTACGAAATTGCGATGTCTCACCTGCAAGCTGGATTCTTGCAAAAGGTTATGAAAATAGACACTAAGGTACGGGCTTTGGCGACCAAGACAACCAAAGTGAAGTAAAGTAAAGTAAAGTAAAGTGAAGTTAAGTGAAGTAAAGTAAAGTAAAGTAAAGTAGAGTAGAGTAAACCTGCCAGTAAAACTAGTACGTTATTGCCATGCCTTTCTCGGCTACACCCTCACTCCCTCACCCCAACCAAGCTTAAGCTACAATGTGTAGTCTGCGCGACTTTACGACCTCGTCTGGGTACGTGTATATACACCGTCGCTTATTCTTTTATTATGAATAACGAACGTCCGACGTCGCCGTCTAGGTAGTGCGATTACCTCCGAGTAGATCGTTTCCGTATCCCAGCATCCCACGTATGTGGTATTTTTTGGGAAAACAGGTATGCGTGCAATATAAGCGGCACGTAAAATGATGGATGAATTTATTCGCTTAATCATATGTTCATTTTCCTCCGAAGCACTAAAGTAGGTAGTAGTAGGCACGTAGCTGAGAAATAAGGTAGCTGCTCCATCGAGTAATCGTCACAAGGTACATAAATTAAAGCATCATATACGTATGCCAAGGTTTTGTAAGTTATTTATTTACCAGAAAATTTGAATGGAACATAAATACAATTATACTGACATCTGTTCGACAATAACCAAGTGTAGACCCTTGTCTAGTCCTGTGAGGTTTCAGTAGGTACAGAGTCGACTGGGTTTCCTATACGGGGGGACCCTCTCTTTCAAACCCACTCTGCTATTTACGACTGAGTTTAGTGAGCACGACCCTCACCTTGTGATTCTCATGATTTCACTTTTAGAAACGCTTTCGGTTAGACGTTGAGGCACAACTTCGTCGTCAGCCTTCATCTAGATATACGAAATTTATGAGCCCAATGTAGGCCATCGCTCTGAAAACAGCTTTGTACGTTCTTTATACTTGAGCTAGAAAAAAACAATTCTTTTTACCTGCATGGTTTTCAAATACACAGAAGCATGGCTAACATGTTTCCTCTTCCTCTCTTTACCCACGCATTGATCATTCGAGTAAAATAAATCGGGAAAATCATGTCCGAGGTACAAATATAAATCCCATCCATGGTGTGTATACTTGTAGCCATGTATATGAATGTGTATGTATGCAACATCCTAACAATAGCATGAAACCCCTGCACTGACACATGGAGTCAACAACCGGGCAACGATGGGCATGGGGGGAAGGTACCTATAAATTCAAGCAGCGTTGACGGTACATAGTTAAAAATGCGAGGATAATTTGCGCAGAGTATAGTGCAAAATAGACGTGGATCCTGAGGAGGACTGTCCCCGCAGTTCTCGCTTTATCTCGCGTGGTTCCAGGGTACGCGGAGAGTTCAGAACAGCCAAGGTAGCAGGCGGCAGCCTCTACGACCTACGGCGAACCGCTTCTCGGCTCGCTAACGTAGTTGTCAGCGACGATAGGATCTTTGGAGCGGCGGTCTCGGGTTACTTCTGCATCACAAGTTGTCTGAGCGCAGGTCAACAGCGGAACTACGAATCCATTACATACAACGTACCGCTTCGTTGCGTTAAAGTTCGGGTTCGATTACATGCAATTTCAATCGACGCCAGTATCACGATTACTCCAAGTATTTTATTTAAGTATTCTCAAATTCGAAGAAGATCTAACTGACAACTCTAATCTAATACATACACAATGACATGTCGAAAAATGATCAAACGAAAATGAAGTTCACTGTCAAAGTATTTCCTACCTACTGATCATCGAAAAGAAAATGTCTAGACAAGGTCGTGACGTCAGAAACGATATTCATGATAGTTCTGCGAAATCCTATCACGTCTCGCGACTAGTTCATTCTTCACTCTCGAATCGACACGGAGCATCGTGGCTACCGGCTTTTGCAGTCTTCGCTTTTATAAAGGTTGAATCGCTGTTGTACTCCGGTCCTGGACCCTGGACTGCTTTATGCTGCATGTTGCATGCTCGATGGTGGATGGTGGATGGTGGAGCAAGCCCGGTCGGTAGACGTCTTGCAAGAAAGCCGCGCTGCCATAAGAGGAACCAACGCGTTTCCTGGTATAAGTCCGGTCTGGGTGATCAGTAAGTAGCGATCGGTGATCAGCAACCAATCCCACTCATTCCCGTTTCCATTTACCTCCGCTGCCATCAACGAATCAATCCTCCCTGGTCCAGATCACGAAGCGTGATGTCCCCCAACCTTGTCCTCATCTCGTGATCGCATTCAACGACACGGATCCCCACGCACACCACTGCACTATGCTGTCCCATAGCTGTGATTTAGAGTAGGTATAATGCCATAGCTAGAATTACACCCTTGCTCCATCTAGGCTATACTAATGATCTAGGATCGTAGCTTCGAGCGATTTAAGACTTCCTCAAGGAAATTTGTCTCATGCCAGTTCATAGTGTGATGTAATTTTATGTAGTTATCTTCGCGAACAAATCATTTCACCGTGATCTCATCTTCATCCATATTTAATAACGAGCCAAGATTATCATGATCAAGATCCGTGATATAAACTGTACTTGTCGAGTGGCTTTTAAAACCTGAAAATCTGCACAGTACAGACGAAATGTTGTGCGTGATAAACCACGCTGATGAGAAAAACAAGGGTAGGTTCGTAGATCGCGCATGGATTTGATGCCCCCGCAACCGCGTAGGATGACCGCAGATGAGTTTTACGAGTTGGTTGAAGCACGTCGCGGTGTCGACGCTGGCGCGTCTGTACGACCCTTTACGGCCACCCCGGGCCACCCTGGGTTGAACGGTACTGGAAGGGGGATGCCTTCGAGAGGGTTGTAATTGATTACGCCATTATTAATACTCGGACGCTTTATGGCGCGACCCGACTGCTTCATCAGCCTTACGAGCTTTCAATTAGTGGTTCCTGAGGGCCGTCAACGGGTATGAGCTAAGCCGCTTTAACTCTTTTTGCTTTTGATTCGTTCGTGCGAGATTTACCGGCTGAGAAAAATTCGTATGTTCAAACTGTGCCCCGTCTTATCTCGGCATCTACGTTATATATACCTACCTACTCCGTGTAATTTCATTTCATTCCGTTCCATTTCATCCTATCTTACTTTATTTCTTTCGTATAGTAATGGCAGCATGGTAGTACCTACGTATATTTTTTGTCCCATTCAATTTTATACCGTATGGATTTAGCGGGAGAGAATCGTCACGGATGAAAAAACTGTGTATATACGTATATAGATACCCAGTGAATGAAAGGAAATCTCAACTTTCTGTTTTTTTTTGTAATATACTGTCACAACGGCCTACTAATTGCCGAGCCGATAAGACTGAGGTCCGATTACTGCTTGTTATTTTAGGTATGCCTCCCGTCAATCAAGAAAGAATCCACATATCACCTGTAAATTTTCTGTTAAATTGAATTAGCAATGTACAAATTTATACTATCATAGATTTCCTCGGTTACCAACAACGATCTGCCAAAAGAAGTATTGGCGAGAACTCGCGGTAGATATGCTGTCAATTAAAAGGATCGTAAATAGCAAAATGCCAGATTTTACCGAGCTCGGGCTATCGAGCGATACATAATGCATGGTTCTTCGCGTACCAAGATGTCCCGTAGTCGCTTATCTCTTTGAAGAATCTCTACAGGGTGTAATAAATAAACGAGACTGTTGCGCGAGCTAATTTCAACAATTAATAGTAAATTCCTGATTGACTCGGATTGTATGATGATTATAATACCAATCCCATCTGATTTGCACAAATATCTGATTCTGAGTTGTGCACTGACAGCACCGATCAGAAGAAATTTCTGTTGACCATAATATACCTCTGGACTGCGGTCGGAATGTTGAATTCAACGTTTGTAATTAATGGCGAGTGGTTAGCGTCATCATACAACGAATCCTTATTGATTAATTGTGAAGATCTACTTGAACTACCAGCTCTGAAATAATACCGTACATTTGTCTTCACATCGCAATTAGTTATTCTTCAACACCATCCACGTACTCATCAATATCCCTCTCTTATACCCACAGATCTTTTAAACTAGCAAATATTCGCTGAGACTCAACGAGAAGCGGTTATGATGAAGGGGCGGGATAGGCGGATGAGCGGTGGAACGGGTAGGGATGCTGTTGAAAGAGTCAGATGAGAGAAGTCTTCTAAATGAAACGAGTGGTGTTAATTAAGACAACACGCGGTCGTGTATGTATATACATATATACGTATATGTGTATACATTATAAATACCAGTCGTGGCAGAAGACGAGATCAAATCGTGTATACATATATGTATAGTAAGTTTTCCCGGTATGATCACGTGGATAGTTTTAAACGCCAAAGTCAACGGCTGTATGTAGGTACCTACTACGAGTCTCAGTCCCTAATCGTGGGAATAGAAAGGCGATCGGCTCGCAGCCGAGTTATCTATCTACTGGCATACGTATAGGATGTATTAGCCGGGGCTCGTTGCGATGAAATAAACTGAAGCGACGCCGCAGTAATTTGACGAGCGCGGAACGCCGCGGCGCTGATTAAACCTGACTGACTTCTTTGTATCAAATCGAGGCTACGACGAATACTGCTCGTTATCAATCAACCTGTAAATGCTCTAACGTATACATAAATATGATCGATCTTAAGTACCGAGCACAGACACTCGTCCCCACAATGTTTACTTCGAATGTAAACACCGCGTCCCTAGCTGCGCTGACAAGACGCCAAGACGCCAAGACGTCAAGACGCCAAAACGTCGAGAAAACGCGCGAGAGACGCGCAAGACTTTACGTGTGTGCCGATGCCATTAATTGCGTTTATTCAACTATACCAATATTGGTGGGAGCCAACTTAACTTGCCTCACGACTCTATACATATACAGAGGTTCTGGTGTGACGTCACACCATCGTCTTTCTCCAAGTGCACTTTGCAGCATTTTTATTCACTGTATTTCAATTCATGATTCCAACATTCGTCTGTGAAAACTATGTATACAGGAAAACTGAAAAATGTTGAAAAAAAATTCTCACGATATCAGGGAAAATAATACCAGTCGGACTTGTGACATACTGTTCAGATTCTATATAATGGATGAGGTAGAATGAACCTTATATCTTACCGCCTCGAGATACAATCTCAGACGCGCCGAATTAACATGCGTAATTAGAATAACCATAACTTGTCGAAGCAGCTGTTAACGACTCATTAAATCGGAAGAGTTGCTGTTTAAAGTCTGGCAGGTATGTGACGAGATTCGAGTCAGATGGTGCGGTATTACACTTACAGAACTACCGGCCTCCTTCCGTTTATCTGTCCCTCGTGGACAGCTCGATATCTAATTCTAATCTCTGTATCTTCTACCAATTAGTGTTGTGCAACGGTTGAATGATTGGGTAGAGAATTTATATCTATTTGATCAACGCATGGCATCACAACTAGAATCTCTAACATTCACAACTCTACCCTTTATTCCAACTCTTGTATACCGAAAGTACCATTTATTGATATTGAAGTTCTCTTGCAGAAATTATTGAAAACAATTATTTCACTATCCTCAGTAATTCTATAAAACTTCCATTACTCAATAGCTCCATCTACGTTATTTATATCCATATTGCTGGCCAAAACGAATACGTATTTACCTATCTATGATCCTGTCTATTTTTATGCCAGGTTAACAGATTTGCCAAAGTCAAATACGGGTACTTGTATACGTGTGAACAGGCTCAAATATGCCAACGTCAGTATATATTTTAGTTGAATAATGAATTATTTAAAAAAATTTTGTTTTCCTATCAAAGTTGAATGTTCGGCTGTTTCCAAACTTCATAACTTCCCACTGATCATTGAAGAACATACCCATGCTCGATGCTTCTGAAATAGTGAAAAAAGAAAAGAAAAGGAAGACAGAACTAGAGCCACACAAAATATTTTTCACTATCAGTCGGTGATTGTGTATCAATATGAACCCGTTTCTAATGCAGTAAGGTAAACGTCCCAATAGCCGGACAGGTCCCAGTTACCGGACAGAAAGTGTATGCAAGAGAGACAGAAATACGATTTCGTATGGATGTCCGGCCATTGGGATGTCAACCTTAGCTGTCTGGTCATTGGGACGCTTACCTTATGGGTCGAAAAAATATACTAGAAAAACCAGGGAGGCATTCAAATGCTTTTTTCCGTTGAAATAAAATTTAAATTCCGATACTCCTGCATTAGTTTCTGGATACCAGAGGGTTTCATAGCTCCTTGGCGCATATTTGACCCCTTGGGACCATCACAATCTTTCCTGTGTCACGTCTTTCACATTCAATGGGTTCTATCGTCTCCTCTCAACAATGCGATACGAAGAACAACGAACGTTGCTCGACGCCCGATCGTTCGACTGCCCGGTCGACCCCTAACGGTCTTTTCCTACTGAAAACGTAGCAAGAAACCGCGGTTGACCACTTTTTGCTCACTTCGAATGTACGGAACTTACTTAGGTACGGTGGTACGCTTGGTATACATATATATCAGGCATACACATGTATCGATGTATTCGTCAGACCACGGTGCGACATGTCTTTACAGAAGAAATGAAAACTCAAACCACGAACTGGGAGCCCTTGGTATTTCCGTTCCGCGTCTAAAGTTTTCAAATTGTGAATTAAAGGATGTGTGGAGAGTGTCACGCCGGATAAAATACTTGCAGTCAGATGTGTTATTCGGTAAGGAAACAAGAGAATGTGAAAGGCCAGATACAAGTAAGGCTATAGTTTTTGTGCCATATGAGTCTGTTTCCCAATCCATATGGCAATTCGAATAATGCAGGGTACACAATCTCGCGTCTCCTCGCTGGAATACCAGCCTGAGTTTACCTCGTTGTTTAGAACCTCGCTTAGTGAAATAAACAAAACGTATTAGGCCCCGTCTTGCACGCCGTATATCGTAATTACTTATGATCGCCGTGGCAGAAGCAATTAATGCTGGTTTCCTACTCGCTATAACCCGTGTACCTTTATCTAGCCCCCTCATCGTAGAGTGTCAGGTAAACGTGTTTGCTCCCTGGTTATGGGATATAAAGGCGGAAATACACTGAAATACATCTCGAAGTTCAACCTCTTCTCTTATCAAATGGCATAGGCATGATCTTCTCGATCATAGAAGTCATAGATTAGCCATCCCTTTATCACAATTGACGATCGAACTAATTAATGAAAACTGTAAACTGGCGCGGTGGATTTCTTCGCATCGCATATTCTACTTACCCGTTTTACCGTGCACATTGACAACAGGCAAATCAACGGCTTCCGCAGCTGATTATCACAGATTGCTGCTTAGATGTCTTTCATCGAGATCCTTAGGCTCCAGTCGTCTGGAGCCTGAGGGGTCGGTCACCAAGCAGACAGCAAGAAAGGAGATAGCGAAATGAAGAATCACAAGAGGACGGAGGAGAATCAGAGTGTATTCATATGTAGTCAGAGAAGAGAGCCGTTAATTAACCCGATAACGAGCAAGTAATGTGTTTTCGTTGCAGTGCGATATATAACACTACTGCACCTACTTGGCAGTGAACAATCGATTTTTTTGCCTCTTGTTTCGATAGCTGTAGGTATACCTACAGCTTATCGACTGTTATAATGACATGTTTTTACAAATTTACACCTCGCGGTGTATTTTCAATAAATAAACGGGTCAGCGATCAGTATAGATCTTAACAGCGATGGCAGCACATATAAGTGATTGCCACTATTAATAGCCGCGTCTTAGCCACGAAAGGAAAGAAAGATGGAACGAAGTACCGCCTGACGGCTGGTGCAGCAGGAGGAGAAAAGAGGAAATAGAGAAGAGGGCAAACGAGGGAACGCTGGAAAGAACACGTAACTCGTTCTTGCGAGCTATGCATATTATTATCAAGCCTATCCGACTAATGACGGTCCGATCATCCCGCTTGTTTATGGCCGCGGTTTGCCCGCGATCCGGCCTTCGTAATTAATTTAACCCGACGCCCGATCTCTCCTCTCCGTTCCGCCCCCTGCCACCACCCCTTGGCCACCTGCTGAATACGATGCCCTCCGTTTACCGGGATACCTACGATGCGTGCCGCAGATCTGAAAAGTACGATGGATCGTCTCACCTTTTGCTGTATTTCATTTTATATTTTATTTTGTTCCCACTCTCTTTATTCAAGTACGATTGCTATTTAATTTCAGTTCAACGGAGGCACACAATCGTATATTACTTCGTGGCATCTAATTAACTATTCGAATGCAAATTCGACACGTTTTTTATTATCACCAACGATACGCTTGATGCAAAAATTGGAATGACAATAGTCGCGCAATCCAAGTTTCCGAGTAAACCAGCACCTTACTTCAATTACCTAGGGGCCTTTGATCTCGATAATAATAAGAGGCCCCGGTGTGGTATCTCTTTGCATGATGAAACAGACAAAATGAAGCGACAAATTCCAGGTGAGATTATCCATTTGGAGCAAAAACGCTTTATAAACTATATGCATCAACGTTTTTATACGATATGTCTGGTTAAATGTATTATACCCACATGTATACATACCTGCAGCGTTTCCTCGAAATCGCGTATCAAGTTGGCAGCTCTTTTTGAGTACCAATCAGTTGTGCCTTCCTTCTTGAAACCAGCTTTCTACTATAGTTGAATTCGATTGAAAATGAAAAATACTTACCTGACACCCGTCAGTGTATCATAGATAATTTCAACCACATTAGATTGATGAAGAATTGGCCTGTGGTGTACCTCTACAATCTACGTGACTGACCATCGGGTCGAGGGTTAATACCCGAGTTTAGATTTGTAGTCGGGCCTTAACGTCCAGAAACTTACTTACTGACGGGGTCAGTCTAAGTCTTCCTTCTTCCGGAATACCCATTTAACGGGCGCCGCGTGAGTGGTGGCCCCGGCCTCGACGCTGACCGACCCCCAGGAAGCGCGTGCGCGCCACACCGCCCTCGAGTGACGTCATAAAGGAACTGGATCGACCGCCAATACGACGGACGCTGGGCGGCGCATACTGATTAGAATAAAGCCGAACACCAGCTGAAACCGATAGCATCACTGCGGTCAGTCAAACAAGTATCATATACCATCACTCAGCGATGACCTAGAGCAACCCTTGCTGAACCAGAGGATTAAATTGATCAATGCAGGCCAGAATTGCCATTCTTATTCCGAGGTTGACATTTCTTCGGTTCTCTTGCTGAAATTCTCATCCCAACGATAACGTGTGTAGAACTTAGCTCAGTTTTTTGGAACTGTTCGGATGCATGTTCTTCAGCGTTAAGTGGGTCGCTTGACTGCTTGCATACGAATGTCCAACTTGTCGCACACTAGGGGGTGCGACTTGAGGGTGAGTTGGTGTACGTTTCAACGAGGGGAGCCTGCCACGTGAGTGACCGTTCCGGATCATCTCTAAGTTCGGGCAATTCTGCACGTTCAACTTTTAGTTACTATATTTTTGCCTTTTACTAAACCGGGCAATCCCGATTCTTAGGTTAATCATATTAATGAAATCCACGGAGCAGCTGATGGTGAAAAGTTGCAATCAGGTAATCGAGAGCAACATTTTTAGTTAGTACATACGAATGTGGTACATACCAACGAAGCACATCTAATCTGTGTATAAATTGAGGTAAAATTTTCAACAGCTTAGGGCCTGTCGTTTGTCCCGTAAGAAAATGCAGCGTATAGTATTAGAGTAAGGCGGTGTCCTTAATCCAGCTGCAAATTCCCTGAGCTTAAAAGTCTGTGTAAGGATAAAACACCGCGGTTGGGCTTACGGAGAATATTATGGTTGTTTTAACAAGAAACGTGGACCACAGAACAAGGAACATTAGCCAAAACTTCGCTCACCTTACTTCAGCTCCTAAGAAGACGCGTGACTTACCGGGTAGACCTGCGTGTCGCACGGTATAACAGCTCTTGTACACGTAAAAGCCACATAATCACCGTTTAATTGGACTTTATAGTAATTTTACGGGCCGGCATAGCCCAACAAACTGCCTATAAATCCATTTTATTACCAGTCAACAGATAACTCACACTGACTGAAATGTAGGTGAGCTGGTAGCCAATGGCTTCCTGCCAGCTAAAACCACTTTTGTTTCCTTACCAATACTATATGCCCATAGTATTGACTACCTTCTGTAATACTTTTTATTTTATAACAGATTTCAAGTTTTTATCAAGAATAACTGTGAACCTTAAGCTGAACAAGGAAATCTCTTTCCAGCTCATTATTGACCGATTGATCGATTAAAGTTGTTACTTGCTTGCGCATTGATCTAAGACTAATTTAGTCATTCAATATTGCGAAGTGGTCTTTCTATTTTTTTTTTTTTTTTTTTCGTTTTGTCCGATACTGACTTATTCTAGTTAACGGATATATAGGAGAAGATTTAGTGACTTCTGAATCCTGATAATTTTTATCTTTGACTTCGGAATTGTCAAGTAATTCTTATTCCATATTTCCTAGCATGAGTTACGATGAAAGATTGCCAAGATATACATCCATCGTATTATAATTTATATTCTGGATAACGTGCCAGCGTGGGGTAGGTCAGGCACGACTCAGCTCGGAGCGCAGAATGCAGATATCGCTTCTCCAAACACGGCTTTTCACTCAGCCTCCAGCGACCGAGAAAGCGGCAATCTCAACCGGTCGTTTTCGCTCCAGGCAACGACGCCTGTTTATGGTTAATTAGCCGTAGAATCGAAAGGTTACATTCTAGAAGATCACATTCATTTTCGGGAAAACGAATCGATCAAAATTCACAGTCATTAAAATCATTAAATAATTATGATCTCCTCCTTCCTCGTCAAGTTTAAAACACTTCGGTCCTACTCCAATGAAAAAAAAATGTATAAACTCAAGGTAGTCACAAAATCCTCCAACTTTCTACTTCGGAACTTGAAGGTACGCTTATCCTACGCGTCATGATATACCCATATATCCACGCGCATCAACGTAATTTATATATCTGCTGCACACGAGTAGCTATGAGCTCAATGTTGAGCCAAACTTCGCGGCAATCCTCTTTGCGCCTTGGCAAGAGCGGCATAAGCATAAGGTAGTAAGAAGTGGAGAAGATGTGACGGTATGACTCCCAGTGGAGTGATTTCGTAATGAACCCGACACTCATGGCCTACGACGCCCACCCTTGTTCTCCCTTGGCGCGCACATTACTAGATTAGGTGGAGTCCTAGACTAAGTGCAACGGGTCCTCGGGAATTTCCGATTTAAGATGTAGGCACCTAAGTGGATTTTGTGTTCGCATTGTGGGGTTCCACAAACACGTGAAATTACATCATTATTCAACCCTATATACTTATGAAATTTCTTGAATAAGTATATATACAGCTTTTTTGAATTCGTAGTTGATACAGGAAAGAACTCCGCTCTCATACATTCATTCAATTTTTTATTTTTTTTTTTATTTCTGTTCCAGGTAAGAACTGCTATTCTACCATTTCTGTATTAACGTATTATCAAAACAGGTGAGTATTATACCATACTTATGATCAGTTTGTTATTCGCTGATACATATGAGTGGGTAAAAATTTATCGCTGGATTCATTCGTATAGATAAATTTTGTTCGTTGAATAATTTTCAAGTATTGGCGAATTGAGTCGCACAAGTTACAATAGTGAAACAGTTATGGTAACGTCATAAAACTCGCATTGGACAGACGTCCAGAACGTCGAGACATCCGCGAGCGATTACGGTGGGCGTGTTCGGGTCGGCGGCGGCATCGCCACGGACACGCTGTCCCTGCACATTTCTGCAGTAAAGCAACGCCACCCGGGCAACTTCGTTCGCGGCGTGATTGCCGGATCGCTGGATTGCTCCTCGGATGAACCTAATTGGACACATGGCGTACGAACCTCGGCCAAACGTACGTGAAGGCTCGTCTCGTGTAATTTTCCACCTTTCAAACTTCCATATCCACCCTGTACGTGTGCCTAATACAGTTACATACACCGAAACACGTTTTCGCATTACTTGCGCAATTCCTCCTTCTATTTAAAAAAAAAAAAGAACAACAAAAAAATGAAAGAGTCAAGTTAACAAGATTCCGGCATATAAGTAATAATCATCTAATGCGAACCTTGAGTGACACTCCTGGAAAGCATCGACCATATACATATACGAGAGTTTAACGATGGGACAGAAAGTCTCGCGGACATAAGCGATGAGCAATAGTAGAATAAAGTCGGATCTGAACCCGGGGTGAAATTTTGACCCAAGGTTGAGGTACAGCAGGTGAAGCAATCACCAGCTCCAACAGGTAGATATACATGCCTACCTTCATAAAACGTTGCGCATGTATCCATGTAGGGTTACCATCTAACGCGAGCAACGCCGACTTATTACTTAAAACCGCCGCGGCGCGGAATGGTATCCGCCCACACGAACAGACCGATGGACATGGACTTGGACACACGTGTGGATTCAGTCGGTCGAGACCTGAACCGGGCGCAGGTCCGCCCGCCACCGCCCGCCGTCCCTGTAATCACAATTGAAGGCTATTTTCTCACCGGACTGATGATGTGCTCCGAAGATGCCTACCACCACCGTTGTAGGTATATATACCTATATGCCGGGGCACCTTTGCCGTATAACGCTGCAGACTCTCGCCTCGTAAGATCATCCTCTTCTCTTGGGTTCTTTCGGTTCCTCTCGGGTTCCACGGCCACCATAGAACCGGGCCTACAGTTGTGGTGGTCGTGGGCAGAAAATAAGTATAGGAGATGATGGACGCCACGAGTAATTCCCTCTAATAATTGAAATATACCCGCGCGACCGCTTGGCCCTGCTGCATGCCGCATGCCGCTCGCGCTCCGCCGTACGGATATAATATATTGTGTATATCTACCAGTATGTGGGTATACATGGGTATAGGCGTTTTGTCCACACAAATATACGTCATATACGTATATGCGTGGCATCGCCTATGTGGAGGTAAGACAGAAAGGGTGATTCGGGTGGCTTGGGATAAGCCAAGCGGAGGGAGTGTCTTATACAAAAGTTTGAACCCGCGAGAGTCCTCGGGTCGGTCGTTGTGTGGCTGGATCTCTACCGAAAGAGTTCACGGTGTGCAGGAGTAGGAAAGAGAATAACAGTGATCGAAGATGAATTGTAATTAGGTAACATATAGGTGTATAGCTACGTAGGTACCGGGCTTAATGTTTATTACTAAGGAATCGTATAATTATTTGCGTAACATATCGTGCGATTGATGATCGGTATATATGTATAATGCGGTCAGCACCTGGGTGAAGACGGAGCTAGGATAGCTGACGTCATTAATTTTCATATGTATATTGCACGACCAATTTCTCTTGGAATATAGATATATCCATAATTATACCAAGGGGTTTTAATCCGAAGTGAAAGTCGTAATAATTCACTTCTCAGACTGCATGGACACCTAAGTAGTGCAATCATCTGTAGGTATATCCCATACGAAGAGCGAATTATTCTAGCACGATGCAGATAATGGTTTCCGTTACGATGACGTCTTATAGACGCGGAATCGGTATAGATCATCCACTTTTCGTAATCTACCATAATTAGGTACAGTAATCAGTTATAATCGTACCCCATGGAATTTTTGATAGAGAATTATAACTTATTATACCGCGAAACCCCTATTTTCGTATCCAGACTCCTTAAAGGTTCATTTTTAACGTCAACGAGGAAACATATCCACATGTTATAACGTTTCATGCATTTTTCCCTCTTTCAAATCTTTCAATGTGCTTCGAGAAGAAGATTCGATCAGTTTAGTGGTTGGATCGCCACCACTGTTCGTGTATTGCGTAAGGGCGAATGCGCCACCGTCGAAGCACCTGTTCGCTGTTCAACAGGCCCCGCGCCCACGTGAACCTCGGTTCACACGCATAACCTTCGGTAAATCACCCAGCCACGGCCCGTACCAATAATAAGCATCCGTACAACCTTATAACCTTTTGACGATAGATTTAGATGCTCCCAAGATACGGGTAGGTTTATTAATACGCTTCTCTTTCTTCTGTACGCATCCTTCGCCCGGTCTGCTGGCTACTCGAGTAGGTATCCCGTTCTACTGCTCTTATTTTCGCTTCTCAATTGGAGCCGTTTCGTTACAAAGGATATTAACCCGGGATAACGATAAACGAACCCGCTGGGACCACATGATGCAGCAAAAAGTTTAAATTCAACTGGTATCGTAAGAGCGTGCTAACTTTCACACGATTTACAGGTAGACTCTGTCACGTTCAATTCGGAGGAGTCTTAAAATAACTATGTACTCTGTCTTATTCGGAATACATCGAAATCGATCCTGGCAGAATCAACCTCGCACTTTGAACGTTCGTATGCATGACAAGCATAGCGTATATTGGATTCTTGATATTTCGGTGAGTTTTATCCGTGAAGTAAACCGAAGCCAGTTGAAGTGAGTGGCCAAAATATTTCTCTTCTGAATGTACACACATGTATAGGTATGTAGGAAGGTGTTTATGTATGGTTGAATACTTATTCAGCCTCGCACCAAATTTAATTGTTTATAATTAATTCTCGTAAAGAATTGAGGGGCGCACTGGTACGGCGGATAAATTTCCCATCGACCCGTGGGTCCAATGTCTTTGCACTCATTCAATGAAGCCACCATATTCATATTTTTACGGGAGGTGTATAATTTGGCCCCATAAAATAACAGGCTCCCCGTTCGCCCCTACTCCCGTATCCTCAACCTCTGCGGTCGGATCTTGGACCGATCCTCGATCACTGACCACTACGCAGACCGTGGCCGAAACTGACCACACATATAACGTAGGTATACCTATGGAGGTATGGATATCCGACTTATCTATACCAAAGATTCAAATATTTACTCATAAATCTCGATTGGTTTTCGGTAAAAATTTTTCAAATCAATTTTTTTGTTTCTCGTCTGCTTCTTCTTCTTTTATTCTGCAAATTGCTGACCTTCTTCGCGATCCCGATTCCTCCGCAGTCTTTCCTCAGACAAAAATATGCATTTTCATAGTCTTCGGCTTATTTGTACCTACTTCGTTTGAAACAATGACAAATAAGGTTAACAGACACACCGAATACTTAGGGAGTCTACCGGTACGGCAACGGAGACAAATTGCCCCGATGTTTTCCGCCAGAGAACCCGAGAGAAATTCTTTTTTGTCTTCCTCAATTCTTACATTTTCTGTTCTTTCTTCTTTCTTATTGCCTACTGTATTGGCTCCTCGCTTCATCGGAGCTGGCTATAATTCCCTGCCGAATACATGCATAGAAGTGGCGAGCACAGACAATACGAAGCTATATATATTTTTCTTGGTAGACCTACATAGTTGGTTGGCATTTGGCTTTCTACTGATAGCCGCGGGTTCGCGATAGCGCGAGCTACCGAAGAAAGCAACCGGGCACCGTCGGGAAACTGGGAAACTGGGAAACTGGGAAACCGGGGCGACTGGGCGATAGGGGTGATGTAGTGGGAGGGCGGCCTCGCCAATATGCCCGCGTCCATACATCACGCGCGGGGCGACCCGACAAACTGGGGAAACCTGACCAGAAATATGATGTCATTTATATGGTAATGCATCGGAATCCCGTCATTTAGATACTTCGATGATTAATGCCTCGAAAAGACAAATGGCGCCAGCTGCTACCCAACGAATTTGTACAAATTTCTTGATAACGTATAGTTCTTGATATTTTCTCGGCGAGTCCCTCTTTGGTAATCCGAAAGTTCCTCTACCATGATCAGTTCATAATTTGATGGGTTGGCATCCCGGTAAATGTGCTTTTCGAAACCGTCATACCTCTGGACGGGATTTCAATATTCATAAATGTACGCCGGTAATATTCTCACCTACTCGACAGATATTCCAGATTTCTTACATGTAAGTGTAATTAAGTTCGAACGTAATTGTGGGCTTGAGCGCGATATTCAATGGATTTCATCTCGATGAAAAATGATCAGCCGAAATGAGAAAGTTTCAGTAAAGCAAACTGTGCATTAAATCGTCTTGGCTAATTCCTCCAGATTGACCCGGAGGATCTTATACCTCTGAAGACTTTAGCTTCCGTATACATAAGACTCAGCCCCCGGGCGGGTTTCGAAGAAGAACCCATAAGACCAGGGGTGTCAGGAGGTGGGGGTGGAGAAAAAAGGAGACGGAATCCGTCTCCGCCCCGCTCATTGGTATTCCGCGAAGAATCTGCCCCGCGCGCCACTTTATGAGAAAATGTGAACTTAATAAGAAAAGCCTTAAGGAGCTAGATAGAGAGCTTTTGTCACCGTGTCTCTCTCTCTCTCCCGTAGTACCAATAATCTATTCATATTTTTGCTAAAGGTTATATTCTCGAGTTCCTGATATGCTTCGTCGATGAACGGATAAACGGATAAATGGATTTGGCAGATTGCTTGAGCAAGGCAAGGAAAGCATTCACTAGCCTTGAGATTAAGAGCTCGTCGTTTTTGCCCTCGATAAATTTTGACTCATCCGTAGCAAAGCATCGATCCCTAATTTTTACATGGAGGGAGACAAGATGACGTCAACTTGCTTCGGATCAAAGTTTTCGATCGATTTGTTATCCCCGCGCAGTCTTCTCCTAGAAATATTATTTACATTTCAAATATGAAAAAATCGATCCATAAAATCATTCGATCTTGAAGTTTTTCGTCATTCTTCGTCACTGGCTCATACGGTCACTTTTCTTTGTTTCTTTTTTATTTTTTTCATTTCAGTCTTTGATCTATATCATCGAAGTTCATACCGACATATGCAATCTAAGTAATATGCACGCGTAGATAGATATATCTATCTCTGTGCCGCAAAGATGCCACAGGAATTTCTCAGCCTCACCATAAGTCGCGAAAGATACGCGGTATGGCCTGAAAGGATCCTCATTTTTACGCCTGTGTAAATAGAATCTTGGTGTTGCCAGGCCGGAGGCCACGGCATCGTACGTGCTCCACGTATGTACGCCATAGTCTAGGTATGTACCTACATTGGTTCGCATTGCGATATTGCAGCAGTTCGGTATGTCGTTCTCAACAAATGAACTCATAACTTATGTTAGCAATATGTTCAAACGTTCGAGACTTCCGACGATTTTCACCATATTTAGTCTACCTATAATCACTTTACGGACCAATTCAAATTTATTCCCTGAAACATGAGTCTGGTGTTCATATATTTGAATAGAAATCGTGCGTTAAAGTCGTAGTCACTTTTTTGCATTCAAGTCAGATGAATATAATTTTTTTGTACATTTTTTCCTGCGTGTATCGTTGCCTGATTTCTTCATTAAAGTAAGAAGAGATCAGAAACTTCCACTCGTGTAGTTTGACTTACATCATCATTCCACTAAGGTCGTGACCTCCGTTCACAGCGCAACGTCGCACGTTCGTATAAGAAGAAGCTGAAAGGGTCGCGCGTGGCGTTGCGTGTAATTCGGATGTGATATTGGGATTTCATTTTTTACAAGTCGATTCGCTTTCTCTCGATTCCACCACGCTGCCGACAGATTTATTCTTTTTTTTGATTGGTATAATAGACTGAAAACTATTGGTTAACGATTGACCTATGCCAGGTCAGTATAAATAGCTGAAAATTTCACTTGCTACTGCAGGTGATCCGTGGCGATTGCATAAATTTTTGGTACAAGCACAGGTTTGCCGGAACGAATTCTCTGATCGGATATGTTATCGTATATCCCCCGTGAGTGTTTAATGCTCGCTAATGCTAAGTTTAGTCGGCCAAAGTCGTAATTAGAGATCGTTAACTCTCGGTCATAAAGATTATTCTCTAATTAGTCTGTTGCAGTGCGTAGTACCTACAAGTGAATTTTTCACCGGTACGATCGCACGATCTCGTATAGAATTTTATCATTAGCAGATATTATCGATAACACTAAAAATTAACAGCTGCATCAAGGTGCGTCGAATGAAAGCCAAAACGAAGATTCCTTCCTCGAAGATGGATTCACCCTATGGTACGATAATCGGCCTACCCATAGTCACAAGACGTTAACTTTGTCTGGTGGATTATAAAGCCCTAACCGATGAAATTCTTTGATCAGTTAGAGAGCAATTTTTTAAATTGCCTTACAAGCAGTCTCGCAAGATTACAGAGTGCCCTCCATGTCTGAGGTCCCACTCTGTGTGACGGGTAAGTATAGTAGCCGGTCGGACTGGCTTGACAAGCGTGCGGTTGGGCTGCTCGCCCCTCTGGCTTCTCCTGGCGTAATGAGGGAGCCGTCAACAAGGCCTATCTGCACTCAATTAGCGCGATTATCCGCCCCTCTTTCTCTCCGCTCTTCGAGCCGTCAGCCTACGTTCTGCGTCACTCTTGCTGCGTCGCGTGCGCGGGGCTGCTTCTTGACATGGGAGTAAACGCGGTTGCGCGCTTTCAACCGACTAGGCGCCGCTACCTCGCGTTGCCTAGGCTACCAGGTGCTGCTATCGTGCGGAGAATCGCGTAACTTTTTACTATATCTTTCAGCTCGGTCGATGAAACAGATTAGATATAGTTTTTACCGACATCATCTTTGCCGACGAAGTTGTTGTTTTTTTATTTTTTTTTCCAAAAATTCATTATTTACAATTATAAATTTTTCAGTTACCTAGTATAGAATATTAAATATCTGGATTAAATAAATTTTTTGTCGATCATGGTCATTTTCAGACGTTTCATAATCTAAGGGTGAATTATTCTTCTCACAGAAATGAAAAACTGGAAGGCAATCGGCATTGTTGAAATGAATTGGTCTTTTATAAACGTTGTTAGATTTTTGAATTCTGTGTCCGAATTTAGGTGTTTTTATTGCATCAAATGGAATCTATGATCGATACACAGAAAATTGAATGAAATTCTATTCAATTTGTAGAATTTATTGTTCTCTATACAGTTAACTCCTATCGCTCGACTGTTTCGTGAAAAAAAAAAGAAAAAACTAAAACGATACAAAAAAAAAAAACAGAAAAAAAGAATGATTTAAAAATAGGAAAATAGTATATGCAAAGTCACGTTCTGAAACGCCCAATTCAATGACGTTGCTCAACCAGTTTCGAGAATCATTTGACCTGTCTGGCACAGGCACGCACTCTGTATTATATATAAACCAAGATTTAATCTATCGGATGAACAGACTTCACATAAAAGCCTGAATACCATATAAAAACACCGAAATCAATCGTAAATTCAACTAGCGATTTGTTGTCACAGAAGAACCGAGGTATACGTACAAAGAAGGCGGCTTTCGATCTTAGACTTGGACGAAAAAGAAGCGCTATCTTTGTTACAAAAAAGTTAAACTCTGATCACAGCCGTCGATGGGCGGATTGAGATGATAATAGTAAGTACCGTCACTCAAAGAGCACGAGCCGAATGGTTTTCCGTATACGGGCTATTATTTAGCTCGTTTATTTCAGACCATATAATATATATAGTGTCTGTGGACGATATACGTATAAATCAGTAGATTACAAGCAGATAGTGTGTTATACTTTCATAAGCTCATGTGTGCCGCGTGACTAAATGTCTATTTTATTTCCGTCGTGGTCATGGTGAACATTGGTGCATAGAAAATTACCTGATCAATCTAACTTGAGCCGAAAAAAGAAAGACAATCAAATCGTTGCTACGTGTAACTTTTAATTTCCCATCATCTTAGCTGAGGCAAAAAAAGAATCGAAATCATGATGATGTTTGAAAAAGTGTTAATACCTACCTGAAAACAAAGCCGATTCAATTGCTTCACGGTCCGAGTATAGATTCATGATGTTCACTAACCGTTTTCAAACAACATTTGACGGATGGGTGCTGTTAGGAATGATTGAAAATTAAATACAGCGCCGATCAAGCGATGCTTTTTCTCAATAAGAGAAAATTATTCGGATGTTTCATTTTTCGTTTTATTACATTCGCTTTCCATCAAGGTGGGTAAATTATTGGAGCTAGCGGAGAACCATGATCAGTTGGTAATCTTGAACGTGAGATATTTTCCTAATACCGTAGTAGGCGCTTAGCATCTTGCGATTATATAGAAATTCGTTAACCATGCGTAACTATACACACCTAGTAAAAATTTATAAGACAAAACCATACGGAATGTTTTCTTAACTTGTCCTAAGTAAAGTGACCGTGACCAAAAAAGTGACGCTGGTTAACTCGAAATCTTTTTATAATTCCTCATCCAACTAGAACCATAATACCCTGCTTCAAGAATTAAATATATCTACAGATATAAAGGTGATCGCAAATGATGACCAATGAGGATACAGAATAAGTTGATGAATCTGAATTCAAATCTCCTGTACCTATGCTTTCATCCCAAATGATCTTCACTCTGAGTGCATAAAACCTCTTCGTTCAAACTTGTGGCAGATTCGCATCCATCTCACAGTGAAGGGTTCTGATTATCCGAGATTAAACTTCAACTTTATTCATATGCATACTGGAACAAGAGGGACATGATTAGCTCAGGTCAACGAGACGTTGAAAAGTCGCGTAGTTTCTCGTGAAATACTTTCATCCTAACTCTATTATTAATTTGTAGTGACCAAAGAGGACGGCTATTATCCGATCGAAACAGAGACGATGATCACAGTGGGTCCAGAACTCGAGAGGCTGTAGACAATAGCACCGGTCTCGGAGGGCGTTATAGCCTTATAGGACGTCGAATGCAGGGACGGGACCGTATAGTCGACAAAAACCAGGAAGGCGTGAAGAATCACTATCGACGTGTCACGGTGGCTGCGTCCGCTGTCCGTCGCTCCTTACATCACGAAGTTATACAGTAGTTGTTCGGATTTTGCTAGACTATACAACGCTACAGTTTGTTCCGTCACTCAGTCTCGTCAGCATCTTCGTTAGGGTTCCTAGCCCGAAGATTCCTTGAATTTACACGCGTTTCCACGACGGATTGGAGACTTGAAAAAAGTCGATCGAACGGTCTGTGACTCGTACCTTTTCATCTTACTTTTATTTGAGTTTTAACTAATTGTTTCAGTTTTTGTATATCTAATCGTTAGCGCTGTGGGGGCTCTCCTTGGGGATGAGGGTTTGAGGCCATATATTATTATGCGGTCTCGAAGTAATTTCAGATCAGAAACGAATTACCGCAAGTACCTATGTCGACAAGAGTGCCACCACCTATACATGAATCGATCTTTTCTCCTGATGATCATCTCGTTTACACCGTGATCTCAAATTGAACTGGGAGGTTCAATTTACACCGCTTCCCCGTTACGGTGACTCTGCGAATTACTATCTTTCAAGTACACCGAAGTGACGATGCAAGTTCTTCCGCCGTTTCTAGAGAAAAAAAACCGTTCAGGCTCTAGTTTATATAGAGTTTTGATCGAGCAATACGATCGTTGCTCTACAAAAGTGAACTTAAAACTATAAATAATTGGAAAATAAGATTAACTCTAACCCTTGGGCGATCCAAAATGAGCCATAATGCCTGGATACACTTACAATTAGACGTCAATCGTAGATTACGTTCACGGGATTTCAGAAAAGAATAGTGGAATACGGTGTCGATTTCTCATTATCTCAAACTGCAGATTGAAGTTTTTTGACCACTCGTGGCCATTTATTGTTAGAAAGCATCCGTAGTCTATGAGGTGTTTAACGATTCAAGTGATTGATGAAAATTGCTCAATTTCATAGCGCAGATAACGAGAAATACGGATAGCGAAAGAGAAAGGGAGATCACGAGAGTGATTTGACGCCTCTCACCTTCAAATCCATAATCATCTGAGCGATGGCCGTAAAATTTTGTGGCTAGCCTGCGGACTCTTACTTTGATCCTTGAGGCCTAATCGGATGGTGAAGAGAACTGCCATCTCTACAACGCGTGGCCTTGGTTCCCATTCATAACTCGAAGCCTACAGAGCTGAGGTAAAGCATTAAAGCACGAGCCGCGTGGGAAACGAATTGCGCTTACCCCGAAGCCTCGGCGAGACTGAACTTTTCTTTATTTCAGTTGCTACAGTATTTTGTCCTCTCTGCAGGTCATCTTCCATGTTCCATTTCGCTCGACCAAAGTCCGGCTGCAGGACGTCGTCACAAAATGTTGCTCAGAAAAAAAACGGTATTAAATAATTATAGACTGAATAGAAGAGAGGATAAGAGAGAAGAGTTACGTTACGTTAATTCGAAGAAAAGTTTCATTCAAATTTTCAAACTACGTGACAGGAATGGGGATGCTGTTTTAACCCTTACTAGGGCACTGGGATAACAAATTCAGAAACTTTCTTGCCACAAGCTAGGAGATAGGTATAAGGTACGCTCCCGAGTTAGGCCAGTGGATTCTCGAAGTCCAATCAGGGATCCATGGTAAATAAATGTTGGATTCTTGTGCGTCTTAGTTCGCTGTTACATTTTCGGTTCTTGGAAGCAGGAATTCCCTCTCGGAAAGTTTACGAGCAGGAATTCATAACAATCGGTAATTGTTCAACTGTGAATTCTAGTCAAAGCCGTAGAGTATTTTGATCTCAAGTAGCCCGGTGATTCAACCGTCGCAACAGATTCAATGATCCGCGATCTTCATTGCCAGTACAAAAGTTTCGGTACAGGTTAATGCCAAACGCTACTAATCAATTTTGTCACGTTCTACCATTAGATGATCACGATTACTTAAGGGTTTATGCTGCCCTGCCTCCCAAAGAGGATATTAAAGTGCGAGATTTCTTTCGATTTAGCTACTCATTCAAATTTTTTGAAATTTCAGTCACGACATGATGTTAGAAATAAAATATGTGCAAAAAATTATAGAAGCTGTAGAAGATCGTGCAGCACTCTTCATTCCTGACACGGCATTCGATAAAATGCGAATCCTTCATCTTACCTATATATTAATCGATTCCCGCGGCATAAGGTATACTTTTTCCCCTGAGATAATCTTTGGCTTGTTTTCACGGATTGCGCACCGCTCCGCCCAAGGAACTACAATCTAATTCTCAATTCTGCAGTGAATATTGAGAACGTAAAAATTTTGAAATATCTTCAGGGCCTGTAAAGTATGATAATATACGCGAAAGAATGAACAGTTTTTGGAAAATCTCAGGGTGGGCTAACTCCTTAAATGGTCGATTTTTTATCCTGTAGTTTTTACAAATTCTATCGGTGTTACGCTCTGCTTCGATTAGCTTGCCCTAAACGATTATCAACAGTCGTGAGCCCGGTAAGCCATTTTTTCGTGGGCACTGGTAAACGTTCCGGTCTCAGGTGCTGCCTGAATGAGCATTTTTTTTAGCGTATCTTGGATTGTTGAATGGGCCAAGGAAGGCGTGGAGGTAAGAAGAGGTTCCAGCGAGACGGGAGGATGAGAGGTCGAGAGGACGAAAGATAGCCAGTGGACGTTAGACTCTAGACGTGAGAATTCACTGGCGTGCTCCACGCCTGAACGAACATGACGCTCGCGCTTTCAAGATCGTCTTTATACGCGTCCCTGATAATTCTGTGGCTTCATCAGGTATTTATATCTCGATTTGCAAACCGCAAATATTGAAACGAAATAGTATTTACTTCCTGCCGGCTTTTCTAACACCCGAGTTACTGGGAGTACGATCCAGAACAGATAGCGTTGGTGATGTAAAAACGCGACACAATCCCATCAAGAATTTTCTACTTCATACCAATGAATCAAGGAATTTGGATTTTACTTGTCTCATCACGGTTGATCAGTATAGATACGAAGAACCACTCTTTCGAAGCCTGTAGAGCTCCAGTTTCGCAATTTTATCCTCGAACGTGCAGACGTCACTCCGTCAGTCGAATTGGCGATTGAATACAAAACAGGTCTCTGATGGTGTCGATTAATAGCTGGATGCTGAACGAATGACTCAAGACACCTTTGTGAGAATGCGAAAGTACTTGATTACCGTCGTCATTTACAGCGATGTTCCTGTAGGCTCACAGCTTTCTCTATTTTCTATCATCGCTTACAATTTGGATTGAAGAAAAGCCTCGAAACGCAGAAATATGAAGAAATCCTGCACGCGATATGGAATTCGTTTAATGATGCGATTTACCAATTGACTATAACCGCCTGCGCTTCGGAGACTACAGGTAGAGCCATTTGATCAGACGGGAAAAGCTGAAAATGAAGGAGGAAACAGAGCGGGAATAGAAAAAAAAAAAATCTTATGTATAGTCAACGTGTTGAACGAGCCTGGATATAGCTTGTCGATAGACACGATGTTGGAATAATGATGAAAGCATGACATCATCCTCGAGACGTCATCGCTTCATTGTCTAAACAGTACGCAGTATTCTTCCATTCATATTCTAGCCTAATTGATATTATAGAGTGTGAAAAACTATCGGTCACACGTTGGTTTATTGCCTATAAAATATTTAATCGCGCTCCGTTGTGCCTGAAGAAATTCTCAACTGATGGACAGTGTACCGCTATCCGTAATGTTGACATTAGAAATGTCGGACCTCAGTATTGACCATTCAATCCATATACGAAATAAACCGATGCCATTGCATCTTGCATTAGCCAGGTATAAGCCACTCTTTCATTCTCGAATCAATGAAATCAAATCGCTTCTCAATTTCTCTGTTCGAATAAAAATTTGGAATCTAATCGATACCAGAAATTGCAATGAAGATATATTTATATGAAGCCTTGTTTCGCAGTTGGTAAAATATTTTCCCAGTTTTCGGTAGCGGGTGAGTAAATTTTTTTTTTTTTTTTTTTCTCTTTCTTACAAATTGGATTTTGTTTTTAGGATCATCGATGATATAGAACAAAAAGTTAGTTGAATCATTACTTTGCCATACTTTCGATTACGTAGTGATGGGGTGATAGAGGTATAGCTGCAACGCTTCGCTCGCTCGACTAAGAATGCTAATAAGTTGCGGTTGGCTCTCTCCGTGAAATTTCCACAAGGTGGTCGCAGCGCGCGAGTTAATCCTGGCCACAGCTTCACTTCATACATCGGAAAGCTAAAGGGCTCTATCTGTATTGAATGAACTACCAAATCCAATCAACTCCCAGAATTGATAGTCTCGGTCGAATAATACCGCTGACTCACGCGGAGATGTCGCATACTGAAATGTAAACTCTGAGGTATCGGATTGTGCTCGATTGTGGGCTCTAGTTGTTGACCCTAATCTCGACAGCGCAGCACTCGATCGTTCCTCAGTTTATAAGGACAATAGCGATACTATTTAAAGTTATAATAGCCGTGAAAATGGATGAGACCTATTTACCAAATAAATCATGAGGCGGCGCGTAGAACAAGAAAAACTCATTTACGCCCGGCACGTAAAAAGCGCAAAGACAGGAAAATGAAATAGACTCCGTGTAACGCAATGAAGGTTTTAATTAATTTTAACCGGGAACGTGCTTTTGTTCTTAGCACGGTGCTCGCTCTTCGCTACCTTCTGTTACTAACCTATAACTTCTCGTTCCCTTATTTTTATTTTTACTCCTCGTTCAATCTCTATCGCTCTTCTTTTTTATCTCCCTATAATGATTAAACCACCAAATGAATTTCTCGAATGAATTAGTCATCGTAAATTATTATCATCACCTAAATAACTACTCTGAAATGAATTTAGCGAGAATACTAAATAGATCATAATATAATCTACGCGGACTGATGAATGGGTCATCAATACACGTGTGTACCATCGGGTTGTATAGAAGATCTAAAGAGAATGAAAGACGAATGCAGAGCACCGAGTCTATCTGAGTCTGAAGTCGTGGTTTTAGTATTGAAAAGTAGTAGGAAATTGGCCGGAAAATATCTAACGGTCGTTTGAGACTGTTACTGCCAGGATCAGGACATCCAGGACCAGATGTAGGGATAAAGTGTGTGGTTGGGGGAATTATAACTCGTAACATCGGGTCGGGGACTTTAAAAAGCTGTCTTGCGGTGGTAGGGTGCATCTGTTACGGGGCTCTTGTGACTTGAACAGAAAGATAGAGGGTTGGGGTTGGGGTTGGGGTTGTGACGGGAGTAAAGTGGGAAGACAATATTATTCTCGGTCTTAGTTTTCTTCTGCTTTTTTTTCATCTCTGAACAGGCATAGTCAAAGATAACAGTCCTTAACTGATTAAATCAGATGTTTTTTTTTCTTTTTTTCTCCACTACTCTAATCTCACCACGTACATTATACCTTGTACGCTTGATGGTGTTAACTAATAAGATATTCTATAACGTAGCGAAGAGAGCTGAAGCCAATCTATACACGCGAATGGAATATCTCCTAACATAAAATCATACTTTATTCCGTGTCAACCGTGATTGCAGACGAATGTATCATATTATACCTATATGTGATTATTTATTACACTGCAGTCCTGAGGTTTTGTTCATCCTTCTCCTCACCTTTCCCAGTAATAAATACAGTTATTATTATCGTCCTTATTACACAGCACGATGCTTCCGCAAGGAAAATCCCAGAACTGCAAGGTACTGGAAAACGTGGAAGGTACGAAGTGAGAAAATGAAAGGTAAACGAACAGGGAATATACTGCCATAAAGATAGGTTCTACCGCGTACAGGGACGTTGGCACGTACGTATGTTTTCTTATATTCATATTTCTTTCTCGGTTATGAATGTGTTCTACACACCCATGGGGTCCGATGCACTGCACTGTCGTCCATGAGTAGCTACGGGGGTGGATGCACACATGTATGGATGTACTAGGAAAGTATATCACGTATATAAGGTATATAGAGTGTAACGTCGTATGTAAACTGGCGAAAGAAACGGAGCAAGGGATCCCCGGTTTATAGGCCGATGGTTTGTTTTATATCTCGGGGACGTCTTGCGGGACGGGCTTGTAAAGTTTCTCACTGTGATTTGCATTTAAACGAACCGCTCTGTGAAAAGTTGACAACAGTAGGCCGCCGTTGCAACGAGCGTCTAGGGAGCGAATTTTATAGTTGCAGACCAGCAATTAATACTTCAAGTTTTAACTGCGCGCGAAATTTTCGCTTGAGACTAGGATAAGCTTGTTTCACGTGTCAAGAAAATTTCTGACAATACGTGAATCGGTATATGAGCTAGACAGATATAGGGACATATACGCATTGGTACAAAATCGATTGGCCATAAATATTAGCCGCGATATTATAGACATTAATATATTACCCTCGGCCGAAGACTCCACCCCGTAAGCATCGCCTTTCGTAAAGGGGGGTTTCCCCGTCACCCACACCATTTCTACCCGTCTCGGCATAAATCCACTTTCGATTATGTTATCTAATGGGAGTATTATGCAATGTGATTGCTGGCTTTAAACTGCTGTTGGCACAACGGTGTAGGGTCGAGAGGCGAAGGCGTAGGGATGCGATATTCATACGGCTGTCTAAACCGGTGTCGCGGGGTGACCTTTTCTAAACTACCTCCCCGTTACAAGGGACGTAATTGTATGTAATGACATTGTAATGATAATCTCATCTTCTGAAATCCTAACGTCGCGCGCGACGAGAGGAGGATCTCACCTAATTTTTAGCAAAACGTTTTTTTGTTTTATCGCTAAAATTGGATGCAGGAAAATTGGAACTGTGCGGAAGACTCCGGCTATACGATAACGAAGAAAGTTTCCGCTCCTTAAAATGACTCGTTGTTATAATAGATATGCTATAGGCTCGATGTGACTGCAGGTTTTGATTTTTTTTTTTTTTTTGGAAGCACGTGAGTCAACGTGAAGCTCGAAGGCAACCCGAAAGCTCTTATCTTAACGCAACAGATAACTGTAAAGGCTCGGTGGCGGCCAAGCTGATCTAATCTCTCGGTTGATTTAACCGGTTTCATAACTTTCGACCGTAATCTCGATCCACATAGGTATAAACATCCTTTCTCTCTTCATCTTTCCCTAAATCTCTCGCTCTTCCATTCTGCCAGCTCCCTTAGCTCCACTCGCATTCACATTTAATTATACCGCCACAAGCCTTGCTCTCCGCTCCCTTTATAGTACTGCACACCGATTATAAACGCAAATATCGTACCCATACGAACTCTAATAGGGAGTTGCTTCCAAATGCAGATCGTTGACGATAGCTTACCTGCTAACAATAAACTCAGAGTAGTAGGTACTTCACTAAGTCTAATTGAGAACGATATAACGTTGATGGGAAATTTCAAGAAATTCACGTGGAATGTTATCATAGTCTTTGTTTCGCGTTGATACAGAGACGAGAATCACGCACAGCAAAAACGAAATTAGAATTCTTTGGTTCATCGCTCAATCAAATCGACTCAGTGAATCACTAGATAGAGCCAAAGCGATATCTGCAGTAGCAGAAATCTTATTTACGCGGAAAGTAGAAAAAATAAAAACGAAAAAAAAATAACAAAAGAAATCGGAATTTCCCCTGCAGTATTGGAAAGTGCGCGTCTGCTGTCATGAGGGATCGTATCTATTATAGACCGAGGGTCATTCTACCCAGGGCCGAGGCTAGAGTCCAACTGGGAAGGTATTCAAAGATCAACGGACGGTGAAGCCCCTCAACCCGAGAAAGTAAGTCGACGGGGGATCCCAGCGGGGCGTGAGCCCAACGAGAAGTACGACGAGGCGAGAGACACCCTTCCGGTCTAGAGCGCGGGCCGCGACACCTCATTTCCTTATCTTTAGCAGCCCGTTACTCCGCTCTCGGGACGAAGGAATCTGGGACTCTTTTATCTCCGTACCCGCCAGGGACACTTACTCTTTTTCATCCGATTTTACCAGCCGGAAAAATCCCCTCTCAAGGAAAAGCTAATTGGAACTCTTCTCTCTCTTACTTCTCTCCGTATATGTAATCGCACTGTATATCAGCTGCAGGATTAAGATCCCAGCGACGTCGGAGTTCTTGAGGGAAAGACACCTATGAGCTCCGTACTTACTGATCATATTATGGTATCACGGTAAGATCTGGATGAATTTGAGCTGATCAACTTGTATGAACGATTATGCATACATACATTTTTTTTCTAAGGCATTTTACGGAAATTTGTGAAAGTGTCAGATGCGGTAGGATTTTTTTTATTTTTGTATTTTTTACTTGATTCTTTCGTGAACGGAACACTACCTAGAAACGGTACTCGCGCAGACGTTGATCGAATCTGGCCCTCTCATCAGCATAGAGAGTACAGCAAATATAGCGAGGAGAAGCGCCCGAAGTTAGGCGAGTCAAGGAAAACCATCAGTCAGGATGAAGGTCCGCGAGGGTGACACCGGCCCGCTGGCCTGCCGCCGGCCAATAACACCACGTGATCCAAAGTCAACCTACCCCGTGAAAAATGATCGCCCCTAAATTGCCCGCTCACATGATAAATATACTTCGTGTGTGTTTATATTCCGCGCACTGCGCCGACGACCCGATCAATCAATGCAAACTTCAAAGTATACGCGTCCCACGCACTGTTTTCAACTAAAGTTAAGAAAATACGAAAATTATGATAAACATATACCTTGTTGAAGCTTGGATATCAAACATAATTGGGGAAACTACTATGAGGGTTTTTTTCACCACCTTTAGATATGGACGACTGCAATTACAATTTGATGAAGATTGAATATGTCCTGCAACAGATACAGAATCAAAAAAAAAAAACGCATCGCTTCTTTGTGTAGAATATGCATGCACCACATACCAGAAAAGGTGCGTTAGCAATTCATGTGACACCCACACGTGATGCAACCGCGTTAGGGAGCGGAAAGGAAGGTGAAAAAAATGAAAAAAAATAAAAAAAAAGATACGGGAAAACAGCGCACGTGCGTAGTTATTAAACAACGGACCCAAACTGGGACCGGAGCTGGAGGGGATGACGTCGTGTCCATTCATCAACGCGTTGTAACGTTGCACTTGACTAGAACCGGAGAGCGACCTTGGCCACCCTCGTCTTCGACCACCTCTCACCCCTCGACCGACTAACTGTATACTTCAACCGCAGGGTCGTTCTGAAGATTAGTCTCGTCCGATTTCGTGTAGATCTCTTGCCGTTACGACTGCACTAGGACCCTGCCTGTAGTTTCGGGACTGACGTCTTTGAATTATGATAACTCTTGTTTCCACCGTATCAAGGATCGCATCAAAGATTTTTCACCCTGTATATACGCATGCGAGAAGCAACACCATGAATATATCCTAAAAAGTTTTCTCTCGCCATAAAAGGCTGTCAGTTTATCATAAAAAAAATATTCTTTTTCATTTTTATCATAAAACAGTGTTAACGAAAAATGAGAAAGTTTAGCATCCGGATCACAATTCGAATTAGTGGCCTGTGTGGGTGACTAAAAAAATATATACTCGAAGCAATAAGCCCGTAAATCTCTCCATTGAAATCGAGAATCTCTTGACGTATCTCGGTCGAGCTAAGGGATGACCCATAAAATTTCACCGAATAAAAACTGGTACGGTAAAAGTCGTGCGGTCGTAAGGTTGCGGGAGATCCAGAGAAAGTGGTTGGTGTATACCAATTATGAAGAAAAAAAAGTCAAACGCACGCCAGCTTGCCTCCTGCTGGAGCAAGGGAATCCTGTAAGCTACCCCGCGGGGTGTCGAGTGCCACAAGCCGCGAGACTTAAAGGGGAAAGTTGCACCGTAGGAGAGCCGGACTAACCCTAAGGATAATTATACGCTTTGTAAACCCTTCGCCACGCGGTCAACCGGCTTCTGTTTCGTCGCCTATGGTTCCCCCAAGAGAACTACTGCAGCCCTAACGAACGCGTGAATTTTCAAGGAATAGAAAGGGGATGAAAGAAGAGGAAAAGTGGCAACACAGATAAATAAGCGTGCCTCGAGTCAGGCTCGTAAACTCGAACAGGTTATGGGCAAGGGTATAAGCCATGGGGATGCTGCCTACTACGCACCCGCATTCTTCCACACGAGAGGTAGCACTGGGCACCGCTGAAGTACCAAAATACAGTTACTCCAGGGGGATGAAAACTGAGATCAGCATCTCGCCTCAGGCTCGGCTAACAGAGATGTTACAGGGTGTCGCAGAGCCTCTGGGCTCGTAATATATTACCGCGGACAGTTACCAAGTCTTCCCGTTACCTTTTTATAATATTTATTCATAGTGTAGGTGTACAGATTTATCTCTTCCTACGCGCGGGGCTTGGAAGGTGGTACGATTTCATCGCTGGGGTTTAAAAGACCGCCACCCCACGCTGCGAGAATTAGAGCAGGTCATTTAATGGCATTTTTCCGGAGTCAGACTGAAGTTTGATTGTATTCTCGAGGTCAGCTTGCCAGGTTTAAAACAAAACTTTTCGAGTTGCGTGACTCTTACTCGGAAAACGACCACCTGTATTGCTCAGCAGGATCTTGACCTTGTTGGAAAATAAACAAAAGCTGACCTTTTGTGTCGCTTTGTTAGATTCTTTAGCTCTGTTCGACGTCTTACAAGTTTGACTTACGCACTCCGTGCGGGCCACCTTGACACCCTGTGCTCGATCCGGGCTTACTTAGTATCCGCGTTTTGTCCTCGGTCCAAGAACAAACTCTTCAAGGTTCTCGTTCGCCCGATTCTTTCCGAATTACGATGTGAGAGACCCAGAAGCGTGCTAGGGGGCCTATAGGTTGTCATCCTTCAGAAGAACTATTTACGGCCCTCCTGCAATGCTGACCATCGTATACAGACGGAAAAATTGTGAAGTTCGCGATGGCTGCAGAAACGGAAATACCGGAGAGAAGATTTGAGGTGGTTTAAGCTGACCACCGCAGTACGCAATCATTACATACACAGGTATGTGTGTACGTAGTACGTATATCTACTACATAAAAAGTATATAAGACCCGTATATGCATCTAACTATGTATACACACAGATACGCGTTTAGATACATATAAAGACCAGCTACCGCTGTGGTTTGCGGCTAGCCGGTCCGGTGGGCGCCGTAACGAGAAACTAAGGCAATCTTAGGTCACATACCAGCGTATATCCTATATCCTTTTCACTAATACTGTGTGATACACAGTCACATCGGTGAAGTATATATCTATGTACACATTCAGAGCTGGTTGGAGGATTGCGGAGTCTGTTGAATATTAGACTCCCGGCTGTATCGTAATTTCCGATTTCCTGCCGCCGTTCGGTTTATATCCACCGCAGGTCTAATAGACATATCACCGACACCTATCACCGTGGTCGCCAAGGCGGTGATCTTTGAGACCGCCGTCTTTGATGCGGTCATCAGTCTCTGAAAGCCTTTTTGCTTTGATATTGCTTACTTAAATCGGTGCGTGTAGTGGGCCAAGTAAGCCATTCGAAATGCGTCTAGATACAGCACCTTGTACCTACCAGCAATCGACAACCATGTCAATTTGCTTAACGCGTATAATGAGAGAAACTAGTGATTTGAATGACGTTTTGACATCGAACGCGGTTAGCCTCACGACTATCACGCGGGATAGTTATAATCACGCAATACATATGTCCAGGCACGATTTTGCTTTATTCCTAATTTATCGAACGTGAGAAATGGATTGAATTTTTTTCGTTAAGATTAGTGGATTGTTAAAAAAGCAATCCTGTCTCGACTTAGCACCTAATTTATGGTAGATAGGTAGGCACAGACAGGATTACGTAAAGAGGAATACTTCCGCGTGCAGAATTTGCCAAACGTGATATGGAATAAATAAACTAAATAAAAAATGAAAGAACCGTAGGCGTATCTGCCTTTCGCATGCTTTGCATGCTTCAATTCTCACCTAACACTACTTTGGCGATGTACCCGACGGAATTAATGATTTAGCCAGGCTACGGCCAACGCCGTCTGCACGTGGTTCAAAAACAAATGCCGCTCACCGTACCGCGAGAGAACGGTAATATGGTAGCATTATCCGGCAAGAAAATGAATGAATCCTTCCTCACAAGCTTACTTGCGGGCTGCACATCTGTCAGCTTCAGATCACGTAGTCTAAGCGCAACACCATATCTAGCTACGTGCACCACACGGAGTTGCCATCATAAATATCATATCGACACCTTATAATAACAGAAACAACCATAACTGTACAGACTTCCGAATGACAACATATTGCATCTATGCCTACACCAATTAAAATATATAATTACGAATTTGGTGTACGTGTTACTAATTCTGCAGGACGTTATGTACCGAAATATGAAAACCAGGTACAGATATAGACATGGATGTAGATATATAGAGTCGTAACTATAGACGCCTACCTGGGAGGAGGACACTTGTCGACACGACCATCTGCGGGGTCCTGTAACAGTAGATGGTATCAGAGACCGTGCCAAACAGAACAATATCGTGTTGCTTGGCTAAAAAACACGTCAAGGTAGGTATCAGCGTCATTTTACCTCGCCTAGTAGGTATACCTCGTATTTCGAAGAGTCTCTTGCATCGCCCTCGCTTCTCCGGCCCTCTTCCGACAGGCAGTTAGTTACGGCCAAAGCAGAGTCCCCACGATGCCCCCGCAAAGTAAAAATAATAATTTAACAATTATCTCCAGCATCTTCCCGGCGCTCTCGACTCTCTCGCGGGTACCGCGAACCACAAAATTACGAGCTTGATGGCACTCGCATTTTTTTTTTCTCTCTTCTTTCTTTTCTCTCTTCTGTTCGGGGCGTCAGGGAGAGATGGGGCAAACAGAGAAAGGGCAATCGCTCAAGACACCCTTACCATAGCCGTGCAATGCAAACTCCTATCTATATTATCATTATTTCTTATTATTAATCGAGGAGATCGTTAGACGAAAACATTCATCCTCCTTATTTATCTGCACAGGTTTCATTAGACCCAGATACCCGATTAGGTCAACATCGAATGACACATTAATTATTTTGTCCGACCGAAAAGATTTCTAGATACAAAGTCTAATTATCTACTACTTACAGAGATATAGGAATTGTCAGACCATTTATAATGTAATGCCATTTCTACACGCGTGGTACTCGTGACTGTCGTTGTCGTCTATGTCTGGCTGGTTCGGTCCGACGTGACGTCGGGCTATACTCCTGAAAACGTGTCTACTCCACGATCATTCGTGTACAAGCGTACCGAATATATCTTGAACTTTGGTGAAAGTGTCGCATCGAAAGTAGGGCTGGCCAAGAACACCACGACGCGACGTATACCATCGAGCATTAACATTAAACAAAACAGAACATACCTCTGCAGCAACCATTTCTATTCTGTTTTTTTTGTTTTTTTTTTTTTATTGGTTTTATAAAATATCACCGTATGTACTACATATGTATACTTTGAGATATAGAAGAACGGTCATACGGCGTGCCTTCGCGTTGCCATTAGCGTGGGTGCGGCCCCTCCCTTGAGCCCCCTTTTCCCGGCCCCAGGCCCCTTCTATTTACCTCTCTTTTCCTCTTTGCTCCCCTGTGTCACCCCATTCAGTTACGACACGCGCACTAATACTTGTTTTCATAGTCACACACTTGCGTACGCGCACCTTTGCAACATACGCGCTCATAAACAAATCGGCCGCGTTTTATTGGAATGTTAAAGCGGAATTGGTATTCTCGACGTGAACCACCGAAAATATGTAAGCGCGCGCCTCGCATGCCAATTGCCGATGGAGAACCTCGTAGAAGTATCGTGCTCTCCCTGCGCATCCGGTTGTCGTTCGCACCATGTCACCCAACGCGATCCCCAGGTATATATATATATATTTATGTATTATATAGAGCCGCGATGTTGTACGCTCTTCTACGATTCGATACGAGAAACGAGAAACCTGCACACGGTGCAATTCGCAACGGGTGCGAATTATATGTCGACGTCTATTCAGGCTGATCACCCAAGTCATACGTATAACTTTGTACCGCCCATGTACCCATCCTGCTACGATTCTGTAGGTAGGTACGGTTACTTCGCCATTTTACGCTACAAATTTTATTAAATGATCCACGAAGAAGAACGGAGTTAGGTTCTCACTGATTCTTGCGATTAGACAATACCGTGAATCAAGTGAATTTTTTTCTTTCTCTATCGGTGTTCAAACTAAATAGGAGTAAAATAAATCTCGGAGACCCAAAGGATTCTGAGAAAGTAAGGCGTTTGAGATGCACGAAGCTACTGGCGAGCTGTGGTAGGTAGTTGTGGTTGTGAGCGATTGGCTATTTCACACCGCATTGCCTCATTCCTTACACAGCGTCAGCATTTGGTCGATTTTATGCAATACCGCAGCGATTCCATTCGGTCATCGAATTTCTCACACTCGAAAAATCGACTATCCAGTCACTTTACGAATGGACCGAGACTGTGCGCTTCGTCCTCTTGCGATATGCGAACACATATTATATCATTGAATTGATTTATGATATAAGGCTGAGAATTTATCGAACCCTCGAGTCTATAAGTCTATAAGTAATCTGTGAATAATCAGTTGCAAAATACGCTTCAATTCATAGTTGAAAAGTTTACGCACTATTCAGACACACAGAAATTGATGAACTTCGCGTATTCCTCGCCAGCCTAAATTCGCGGAAAATTGTTACAGGCCGACAGCCTCTGAACTTACTATCAAGATTTTACAGATACAAATTGACTCAATCTAAGAATCGATGCCAATAGCTTGACAAATTCTAACATGAAGTAGACTATATGATGCGCATGCGGCACAAACACATTTCTACAAGATTCCAGACCATTGCA
The DNA here is from genome assembly GCA_963978835.1 of Tenthredo scrophulariae. Taxonomy (NCBI): domain Eukaryota; kingdom Metazoa; phylum Arthropoda; class Insecta; order Hymenoptera; family Tenthredinidae; genus Tenthredo; species Tenthredo scrophulariae. The sequence goes on from OZ022227.1 coordinate 10,162,622, forward strand.
AGTGAGAATGATATGCCGTCTTTCATCGATCGGAAAAATTCAAACGTAGGTTCCATCAGCTGATCAAATGATCAGCTGTTCACCCATGTTTAATGTTGGCTTGGACCGTTCTTCCACCAATGAGACTGCAGATAAAGGTCTCTGCGCCCTTCCCAGTCCTTTGCTCCCTAGGGTATGTTGGGGAGCGTTTTGGTCTCTTATACAAGTGTCACGGGCCGTGGATCCGCAGATCTGAGCAATCCTTGGGATCCCCAAGCTAGCGATAGGGACAAGATAAAAATCGTAATAAAAATCGAAAATTTGACGAAACTTTTCAGCTCAATAGTTTCAAATTCGAGAGAATAATCACCATCATTACGGAACATTCCATACTCTGAACTACTGTGCGAAAACCGTCCCGATTTGTCGAGGGTGTAATTACATTATTTGCTGTCATGGTTAATATTAACCAACGTATACGCGGACGCGTTGGTTATATTAGTGGGCGCCAGGCACCTAACTCGATCGGCGTAACCCGATCTCGTATGGAAATAGCGGTGTCTCTATAGTGAAACAATGTTTAACCTGGGACACGGGTCGCGTATTGTTATTTTAATAGGCATTATTTGATTTTAAAGTTCAGTGAATGCCAGTGTGTTCTTGAAGGGGGATTTGATTGCTCCGTCGATAGGGTCGAACCCTGTTATTTCATCCCCTACAGGTCCCCATTTTCTACTGCCTATACCAACGGCCTACCAACCCTGACTGACTGGTTGGCATCTTTGAATGCTATGTGCTTCACAATCCTGTACACATTCGCACATTTGAGATGCTTTTTCGTCCCTTCAGTTTCTCGACGTCCATCCCATATGGACTGTTTCAAAAGTGACGCAGGAGACGCGATAGGATTTATGAATCGTGGATCACGCTAATTTCAAAATGTAAAATGATTCGATATGCCTTTCCTCAGTATTATAATAGAAAAAAATCAGAAACTACAATCATAATAATTCTGTATATAGTATAGATAAGCTGTGCGCTGACATAGGACAAACTGTCAGACTAAAAGGGAACGGGCTGGTGGGAGGAACTGGTGAATAGAGGGGACCGTTTGAAACAGTCTATACATGGCCTACGGCTCCCAACCATGCGTGCCTGTGTATGGAGGTTGATTGGCCGCAAAGGGGCGATGTGTGTGGAGCGGGTAGCGGGTGGGAACCGCTAAACTCGCCTCGAGTAAATAGAGTCTAATCAACTGCGAGGATCGACTGATCAGCCAGATTCCAAGCCAAAATCGGCCCCATTGTATATAGCGTGGCCCCCTTCTTCGGCGGGTTCGAGATAAGGCTTTCTGGCTAACTCCTTGTTCTTCGTGTTATTTAATGCATCTTATACCGAGGAGAAAAACGTTTCTGGGGTTCGAGAGAAATAGTGAGAAACTCTAAAAGGCTTATCAAAATGTCGCATCGTCTTTACTGATATAAAAAATTTAGGGATTGCGATTTGTTTTCGAGAAAAAAATCATACTGAATCAATTTTCTAGCTTGGACTTCCCGCCAGTGCGCCGAAGTATCGATTATACGGTATAGGATACTATGGGTATTTCCCTATCTCATCACAATAGCAATAATTCCAACTATAGAGTAAAAAAAAGTATCCTTTAAAAAGAATACGAATCGGTAATTGAAAATTAGTCATGCCATGAATCATTGTCTTTTTAAAATCCGCGAATATGACATCCTCGCGCGCGCGTCATTGGCTGACTCACTGTATTAAGTATCATCGAAACAAAAGCGAATCAATTACATCGAGCCACAAAGAAATGTAAGTATCTGACCTTTGGGAAATTTTACTGAGAATTCCGACCGTCGTGCAATCCCAAAGAGGGTCAAAATCTTTAGAGAGAAAGATAGAGAAATAGAAAGAGAAAGAGACAGAGGAATGGGCGCGGAAAGAAAAATAAAAGAAAATCGAAAGCGGAGAGGAACAAAAAAGTGAAATAAACAAATGATTTTCTCAGAGAAAGAGTCTGCCGGAGCATTTCCCATTAGATCGATCGAGGGAGCGTGGTGGCGGAAGGACGTGCAGGCATCGCCACGATTCTGTTTTTACAGACGTAGTTGGTCGCCGTGGCGGTTAGCACCACGAGATTTAAATTGACAGGTCGATTGTTGGCTTCTGACTTCTATCCTGAATTGCGATCAAGCATTACAATTAGCTCCACGCGACGTCTAAAGCGTAACTTTTCACTTAGCTTTACGATGCGATTACGGTGATATACGACTATTCTTTAAGTTAGTTATGGTCTCGTTTTCTATGCGGTCATGCAGCTCTCTGCACGTCTCCCATAGGTACGTTTAGGATGATAAGGAGAGATTGTATTCCATGAGAAATAAGAGCGGAACTTAAAGAGGAGACGTATTAATGCCATTAATTAAGAGTTATGATGATTGTTGGTAGGACAACTCGAGAGTAAGCTGATCCCTCAAACTTCACTTAGGAGCGAAATTGAGTTGGGAAGTTTTAGCGTATAATACCTGGAACGACAGTTCGAAGAGAAGTATAGCTCGGCCTAATAAGCCCAATCACGAAGCGTCGTAATCTTGTATAAATTTTTTCGCAAACTGCGACTCTTCAGTGTAATAAGCCGTATGGTGGATGCTTCGAGTTGGTACATCATAGCGTTCGTTCAGTTACAGTAACAAATGTCACATCGTCGCCGTATTATGGTAGCAGGTATTTCAGCTAAAGCGTCCAAAGCACTAAAGTCGCTTAAATTTCCGGTTATGGGTGGCGTAATGGAATGCTGGTAAGAGACAGCGAGAAACAGCAAGAGACAGAGCTAGGCGGTAGTCTAGACAAATAGTCCCTCAACGACAATTTGGCTCCCCGCCTCATCGTCGAAACAAAGTTACACCAATCCGCCTCCTTTCCTTCTTGGGGGACAGAAGCTGGAATAATTAAGTAAGGCCAGGGCGCGGGCGGGCGCGAGTGAGCGAGTGAGCTAGATAAAAAGGGAGAAAAATACGAGGTCTTGGCTTGCCCGCAGCCCGTAGTACCGTATTGAACAGCGTAGGATTGAACGAGGGGTTCTTTTTTTCTTTGGTGTTGAAAAAAAAAAAAAACAAAATTACACCAATATCTGCCTGGCAGAACAACGCCGTTTCGGAGAGGGTGTCCCGCTAATCTTTCTCGTCGACAGGCATAATTGGAAGACAAACGTAATTATAATGGTGTACGCGATACCCAACCGACCACGAGGGTGCAGGGGTGTAGGCAAAGTTATTTGAAGAAGAACGCGTCCCTGACTTATGTCACTCGCGGCAGAACAATCATCCATCAGCATCAGTGCCGCAAACGATTAATATTATACCTACCTATACATCGATGCATTACATATGCTCGCCTTTTTTTCTTACTGATCAATTCAGCCAGGCATAATCATGCCCTTTCCATCACGAAAAAAAAAAAAAAAAACTTTCCTTTCTTAGAACGATATTGCGTTCGCATTTCTATGCTCTGGTCAGTCTGGGAGAAAGCTGCCTCGTGTTTGACCTGCATTAATATATGACTGCAGTTTTATATCCATGACTGAGAAAAATTTCGATAAAATATCGAGTTTGGGGTAGGGAGACATAAGCATGTCTCCTTCCTGCCCGCACCTAATTTCACAGGAGTATTATAATCGCGATCTAATTTATAAAAGGGGGTTCGCATGGAAAAGAGCGGGTTGAATATTTCACGAGTTTATCTGGTAGACAGCAGAGCGCCGCTATCGGCAAACTTCTTACTCCACTTATTATTTCGCTACTCCTTTACCAGCCTGGTATACCTTGTGCCTATACCACGCTTGTTATTATTTACTACGCGTTCGGCTTTCGTTCGAGAGGGTGTAAGGTAATAATCACCGACAATAAACGCGAATTGTACCTACTTGATTATTATGATTGTTCGACTCCTTTTCAGACCCTCAAATAACTCCGTCTCGTTATAGTCGGGGGTTCCCCTAGCCGCGAGGTTGATTCAGCGCTACGACTTTCGAGGAGATACGGGGGTGAATGACTGTGATGCAATTTGAAAAATTACAGGAGCCCGGGTGTTCGTCACCGCGTTCGCTTGCAAGAACCCATGTATTTTCGCATTCTGCGAAGGACTTGTCGTGAATACGCAACGCTTAGCACCTCGCACCGTCTTCCCATTCCTCCCCTTCTCTTCCCTTCCCTTCGCTTTTTCGCGATTTAACGGAAGCGATATCTCTCTGTTCTTAAACAACGAGCCTTTCCCTCTGTACCTTATGGAAGTCGGTAACGTGAAAGGTATACCCGATTCGGCAAAAATATATGATATAATTGTTTCCATAAGAAACCGATCGCAACTGCTTCGTCGTTTGCTTCATGGACCCGTGTGCTCGCAACAAGGCGAATTACGCAAAAGGGGGTAGTTTATTGCGAGGACGTGGGGTTGCCCCAGGTACGCGAATACACGAGGTCGGTGTAGGTAGTTAGCGAAGCTCCGTAAGATAGGGGCTCGTTATTGTAGGTACGGTGTTCCTAAATTGCCGCCCTAGGCCAGGACATCCTGAGCGCAACGGAGGGGGTGAAGGTATGGGCGACCTCGGTGCGACTAACTGGTGGACCAATTAACTTTCAATTAGAGAATGGAGATAACTCTTATCGCGTCCACAGGGGCGGATTTTATGGGCCTTTCTTTACCCACCGGGCGACGTTTATGTGCACGCTGATACATGGCCACGGCAAGGGTTAGAGATACCGATCACTATAGACGCGTAAAAGGGATATTATCCGAATGAAGAGGTGAAGGATTATGCCTCAGGCCCCAGATCCTACAACTGTTATTAATAATCTTAAACTGGATTGGTCTCACATCATTGCAGAACACAAGCCTCGATATTGTCTGAACATATTGAAAATATCGTGACCATTTTCATCACTACGAATGAATGAACACGAATAAATAGATAAGCACATATAATATCTGGTATAGGTATGATAAAATCTAAGGCTACGATTTAGTGAGAGGAGACGATTTCGAGAGTCGAGTGAAGAGAATGTCAGATGAGTTACTCCATGGCTGTTGTGCTCAGCGACTATAATAGGAAAAGCTTCAAAGCACTGCGGCGGTCGGTTTAGCTGGATAGAAATAATGATGGTTATTTTTATTTCTCTATCGCTGGAAGACAATGCCCGGTGATCGAGTAAACATGGAAGTGCATGGGTACAGGCTGCGGGGCAACAAACACGACGCATCCATATGTATGATTATGAGGAAGGAGTTATCACCGGCACCGGGAAGGGACTGCAGCAGGGACATGGAGGGACAAACCCGCAGGCTACTTCATATTTGTGCATTACGCTCACGTGCAACGATACAATAAGGATTCCTTCATGGCAAGGGATGCATGCTAAGTGCTTCTAGTCAACGCTGGCGTGGTGCACCTTCACCGTGGACAACGTGGAGCCTCCAGAGTCCGCCGAGGGATGCACGTTCACTTATTGCTTGCAGTTTATTCTCAACAGGTTTATATCGGTTCCTGCAACGATTTAGGGGAATCGCTATTACCTGTCGGAGATGCTCGTTAGACGCTGTTGTTCACTGAATAAAAGTCGTAACGCGGTTTGGGTAAGTAAAAATTCAGATACATGGGTTCGCCGAAGCACCGTTAAATTCAATTTATTTCTTACGCTACCCGCTCGATTACCTCTGGGTCCAGGTTTTCTAATACAATACGTAGGCAAATGAGCTCAAAAACTCAGACCAACGTCCGTCCGCACTTGTGGATTCGCTGCAATAATCACCGATCGTCTCAAACAAATCGATATTCTTACAAAGGATTCTCAATCTTTGGTATATACTTAATTATCAGATGAATCTACGGTAGAAGAAGCGATTCATTCGAACTCGAGTTTTCGGTAATATTTATATCGTCATTCGGCAAGATCGCGGTCCAGTGGTCAGCTAATCAAGCATAGATGCGAAAAACACCCAAGAAACGGACATCGGTGCCACGCATGGCTTGGCGAGTGTCAGCCGCCCGAAGAGTCGACCTAATACCCGTGGAATCGAACCGTGACACTTGCGTTGCACGGCATCTTACGTTGGCATACCTCGCATCCATGGGCACAGCGGTATGCAGAGGGAGCTGACCCGAGCGGTTATCCGGGAGTTTGTAAAAGGTAGTTAACCGGGAAAGAGAGAAGTACATATAACGGTCTACCAAAGCAAATAACTAGCTGCCACGAAGAGGAACTCGAGGTCGACGATTTATCGATGGAAAACCTAATTACGGCGTCCACAGTCTCTAACCGAAGATTTATCTTCGAAAGAAGCCACGTGAGGCCAAGAAAAACATCAGAATCATCGTCGTCGAATCTTCGGTGATGGCTACAAAATTTACTTAAAAATGGATAAAAGGTATAAAACTGCAATAAATTCGGGTCACAAAATTTGCAGGGTATTCAGGAGCGTGCCGTAGTATGTTGGCCACAATTTTTATAACCCTGATGAATCTAACAGTTCGTTAAGGTAGATTTTGTACCCTGTTCTTCTGATTCTACTGCCTGATGCGATCCACACCGAAACGACAAAAACCGCTGGTTCATTTAGGCCAGCGGTTATAAGGATGAAGAACTGGAGGTATCAGACCCTGTGGTATAGTTAGATAGTTGCCTCTTGTGTTTCAAGACATGCCGTGGCAAGTGTGACGAAGGGATGTACTGCTAGGTTGGGATCCACAAGTCTTGTTGGCAGGTGAGGTCGAGCTGACCTGGTTGCAGGTTGGATCTACGAATCGGATCATTGTTCTTACGTGACCTTATCTTGAGATCAAAAGGTATCCCACTATCTAGAGATTCGTTATCGTTTGCAAAGCTGGTAGTTAAGAGTTTGTTACACAATCGAGTCCTGGTTGGAAGTGAACTTTTTATTTTTTCATCTAGGCTCACTTTTAAATCACAAAGCTGTTTGAAAAACCGAGTATACTCTGCACATGATTAACAAAGTTAATAACAATTACAAATTACCGCGATGTAACTGGAAATCTCAATATCTTGGCTTGAACGAAATTTAGAGAATTTGGAGATTTCTAAAAGTGGCCAAACTATCTAGTATTCACTTAGATATACCTACAACGCAACGACAAGCTTCGAGAATCGTTAGGCTGATCAGAGTCTTGAGTAGCCATCAACCGCTAATTGTATTAAATACGATGAATGCAAAGATCACATAAGGGTTGCCGTTAAAGATCTTGCAGAGAATTAAGATCTTTTGAGAAAGCAAACGTGATTTAGAAGTTTAATTATCATAAATATTTCTGCTGCTACGCAAGGACATGTATAATTATACTCCACATAATGGCGCAATGTATGCAGGAGTACTTACACCACCGCCACGACTCGTAGTGTGCTAGACTGGCGTATCTCGCATGAGAACTATTAATTCAGCAAGTTTGTGTGCACGCAGGCCTGATAAACCTGCACGGGCTAATTCCCAGGCATGGAATAACTTTTGCGCCGGGTCTGATCCGCATTAAGATACGCTCTGTGTTCGTCGTCCCGTCCGTTCAGACCGAGCCAAACCAAGTCAGGGTGGGTTCGGGTTTGGTTGGAGTTAACTCGATGTTAGACTTTAGGCTACGTTAGGTTACATTATGAACTACCTACGTACGCACGTACCCTACCCCCACAATCGTACACCCATACAGATTTCTGCCTCGAATGCGTGTTCATCTGCGTTCATAGAATATATATACAGATATACAGATAGCTATTATTGGCCTATCCATGTAAGCTGGAGCATTTAGCATACTCGACCCAGGGAAAGCACAGGGGTCGATTCCTACGGATCCCAGTTGTTATCGCGGTAGGGGACCGAGGTAGGCCTGGTCGTGTATACGAACAACTTGTTGATTGTGCCAGGAATCGCGAGCATGGCCTTCGTACTACGTAGCCGCGATTGGACCTTGTTACCAACGAAGTTTAACGCTAAATGGTACTATAATATTGTGCAGACGAATTCATGAGACGACCCTGGTCAACGGACAACGCTGTTCACCAGAATCCCATGACACATATAGCTAAAAAAAAAACATTTTCCGCTATTTGTTGGAAAGTTTCACTGAAACTGAATATGGTATTCGAGAAATGAAGCGAGCTGTTCTTTCCGTTCGAAGAACCCAAATCGATTGACGATATCAAACAGAGGGCATCTGTGTCGTGTACTTGACGAAGGTAGATATATAATCGACATGGTAATGTCTTTACGATTATTCCTACGTCAGCATGGTGTGGTTACGTAATTCAAAATGAATGGCTGCTCACATATTATGACGATGAAGTATGGGGTTGGTGCTGAATAACAAAACCTTGGATCCACTTTTTCGTATGCACTTCGCGCTGATCGACCATACCGTCGTCTTCCTGCAGAGCAGTTTGTCATGGGAACCGCACTGAAACAACGAGGAATTATATTTCTTTATTATGCAATCACTTTCAACATAAACGTCTTCGGCCATCTACGGCATGAGGCAATTGTATGTCGTGTTCAGTACGGTGTATAGATAGACGTAACAAACATGTTATTTAGTGTGGTTGCAGCCATTCATCGTATCTTCGTATACAAACTCGTGCAGATATAGGCATAATAGATCCAATTTTTATCTAGCTAGACTAGCTGTATATAAGAATTTCTAAGTTATATCTACATACAAGCGTCTGTGTATCGTGGATAGTTGAAAAGGACAGCTATGAGGTCAAGTCAAATTGTCTTCGTATAGTGACCATGGCGGTGGTTTTGTTATTTACGAGCAACCCGCGAACGATAAGCATTTGCATTAAACCGTACATTTAAGGGAACGAATCCTAAAACATTACCGAGAGATTTGAATGCAAAGTTTTCAAGATCCAGTGCGGACTCTTGGAGAACCAATTTACATACGACATTCTCGTCCGCTGCTATTATAGTCGAACAAGTGAGTAACCCATTCGAAAGCCAATATCACTGTTCTATTATGATCATAGACTGGCAACGGTTGTTGCTTAGTGTTCTTGGTCAGGTAGGTAGATTCAACCTTACTTTTCATCTACTTCAAACGACTTGATTTTCCATCTGATTGAATTCGCGTTCAATCCCAAGCACATCATTCTACAATTTGCAACTTATGAAAACCACCGACAGAGAAGCGAATGGACATTCTAATTCCAGATTTTCGAAAAAAATCTAAGCGTTGAATCAGTCCAGCACAGTCACACAGATTTGGATTTGAATCTCAGGAAAGAATATACGGTGCGTTCAATTCGCGACCAGTTTACATATACCGAAAGTTGTGAAAAATTCCAAAATTTCTATCTCCCTGGATACACGTGCAGTTATCGCAAAGCTACCCTTCGGTCACCGAGCTTTCAGGATCGCGAAGTTTCGTCATGAAGAAAACCTCGTGGTTGTCGAAGAAAGGGACAAGCGAGGGGAGCTTGTTTACCTCCGTTGCTGAGGAGGAGGTGTTTCTCTACGTTACGGGAGTGAAACGAAAGGCCCAATAACAGCGTGGGAGGCCACGAGGAGCCACGTGGTCCTTAGGCGCCCTGGACCGACCTGGATGCGACCCAGAGTTTGCGGGGCGTTACGGAAGGTTCGGGCGACAAAAGCTCCGCCCAGACACCGGCGCGCGCCCTCTCTTCGACCTCCAGCTCCTCTTCGGCGACTCTTGCCTAGAGGCACTCGAAGTACAGTCCCGTCCAGTCCTCCCACCCGCATCGTTCGCGGGGTATCGCTACACGCGACTACGCGACTACGCGACGCGACCAACGCGCGACCGACTACCCCGCAGGGAGATCCCAGTTACCCCGCAGAATAATTTTGGCGTAGTTCAAGAAAATTTCAACTAGCTATTCATCGTTCATCTACGATGTGCTAATAAATGTAACACGCAGCAAATGTGAAGAGACAATTAGGTGCGATTGATCCTGTGCTTTTGTGTACCTAAAAATTTCAGTGGTTCGCGATATCAAGTCTGCAATTTGCCGGTAACTTTAGATTGTGCAAAATACCGCGTTGCCTCGAGTGGTTTATCGCTCGTGGCATAGATCAGAGATTAGAGACGATGACGGTGGCTAGGGCTATGGTCCGAATTGATATATCGTGGGGGTGAAGTGCGCCGATTTTTACGCGTCAGTGTAGGACAAGACGCGAAAGACGAGTTTATTTAACAAAAATATTATTCGTCAGGTGTAAGCGTGGTGTTGTTAAAGTGTATGTAGCGGAATAGGCGCGAGGAAGAAAGATAAAATACCGAAAACTTTATCGTGGTCGAAAGAGAAAAAGAAAATTAAGAGCGGAAGAGACGGACGAAGGAAGAAGAAATTTACCATAATACGGCCGAAGGATGCTGCCGTATCAGGTGGCGATGGACTACGGGGGTTTCCAGAGGCAGAGCCCAGTCGGTGTTGGTGTCGGCGTCGGGGTCGGAGGGCCTCATCAAGGGGGCGCCGGGGCCCTCAACATCAACCCCGCGTTCACGCACTCCTGGTTCGTACCGGCGGACCTCTGTGTCCCGTACAAACAGAGTCAGGGTCCTCTCCTCGAGCCAGGGCATGTTGTTTCTCTTATATTTCACTAATTACATACCTCTACGTACATGTACATATACACATGCGAGTAGCCAATCAGACGCACATATATACGCGATTTATATGTGTGGGAGTACGGGTGAATCTGTAGCCAATCACTCCGATCGTAAACACGAGTCTTAAACAGTTTTTGAAAATCGGTAGATTCATAGGAAACGTGTTATTTGCAGCAATACGTATATTCCCCTGCAGCCGATGCATCTGCACTTTCTACATCAAGAAATCGACGCACATACGGTAGTAAGCAATGCAGTTATTGACTAGGAGTAAAAAACATCGAGGAATGCATGTGCTAAAGGGGAGTTGGAGTCAATTACTAAAATGCCATTTATGATTAGGAGATGTCAATGGCTGTACGTGCTCATGATGATCTTTCAATTTTCTGGGATCATATTTCTGATTAGTTGTAGTTACGTATGAGACCGAGTATCAGATACGACTATAATCAATTTTTATTTTACACATCACCATGATCTTAGGCGTAATAATTGCTTATCAAAGAATCTATGCTCACGGTATTTACTCCAATTTCACGGTATACACACAATCTATATTACACGGCTTACGACGTCGAAGAGATGCAGGATGTGATGCCTAAGGCCTCGTGAACCCATAAAGTTTGTTTCGTCAAAGCGTATTATGGAATTTATTTTATTTTCATTTTACAGCTGTTAAATATTTCTACTCTAAAATTACCCTTCCAAATTACAAGCTGCGCAAACAACATTTTACGGAATAACATGTATACCTACTTTGCAACTTTCCTGAGCTAATATTATTTTTTTGCCACAAGAATCCGGCCAACATTAGTCTATAATTTTTCTGTGCAAGTACGCTTCGACTATGTGTTTAATAAATTTAATAGGAAATTGTGAATTTGTACCTGTAATTCCGAACATTTTATTCTCGGATTGAAAATTCAGGTTAACATCAGGAAAAGGTGTCGTTAGTAGGTATATATAGGTATATGTACCCCCAGAAATGCAGTATAGCGTTTGCCAAGTGAAATTATCCAGGCTTTTATAGTAATGTGATCAGGATAATTAATTTTCAACGCTATACAACTCTGTCATCATTTTTAAATCTATTTTTATGTGAACTTGGGTATGTAGACTATCTAGGAGCGGGACAGAAGACAACTATACAGATTACAGCTATATGCGCCTTAGAATACCGAAACGATGATTTCTTGTCGTACGTTGAGAGATTTGTGAATCATGCATGTATAGCATATTATGCAGGTATACGCAGGTTTATTGACGACAAGAAACGAGTTGTTGTTCTGTAATTCATTCCCATTTACTGCAAATAACACGTATAACGCGTGACATCGTTATATTCGTGACTCGGATTATTCAAGGAGAAGTGAAATCCAATGAAAAACAATCGTCGCATTTTTCACGTTTTGATATAAACATATAGATCGTTATTACCGCTTAAATATAAAATCACGCAATGCCCATGAGTGGGGCACACTTGCCCATATTATAGAACAACTATAACCACAAAGAATTCTTGTATACGTACCTGTACTTGTTTCAAACGCGATTTATTATTTAAACTTTTTATATCCTTATGTTTTACACGTTTATTCTTATTAAGATATTAAGGACTGCCTGCGTGACTGTGCTGATGCATGTCAGATTGAACGCAATTAAGTAATACCTATAGAAATAAGATATTAATTCTCTACTATGAATTTATTCAGAAAAGTAGATGACCATTTGTATGCTGTAGAAAAAGAAAAAGAAAACAAAAAAAAAAAAAAAAACATTCTGCTATAGCAAGAGTAGGCATCATCCGCTACGACGGTAGGAAAAAAGGAAATTCGAGAGGGGTAACGAATTCGAAAGTCTGTACTGTTATAAAAATCTGGTGAATTCTTGATCGAACTCGTTTGCTATGGAAACGGGCATATTACACTTCGTTAGCAGTATTATAGCCTGCTTTACAATCAGTATAAAACGTGGTGCTGATTTTCAAATAGCTCGCGAATATCTGAGAAGCGATATTTCAGCAAGTCTTCCAATCTGTCGAATTCAATGCCTCATTGGATACGGTTTGGAATTCAGAATAGTCTCGATGGTAACTGGGATGTATGGATATAATATCAAGTTTGAAACGGATCGATTACTTTATGTCACTATTTTTAATCAACTCAAAAGTGTAACGGTAACATCAAATAACCGATGCGCAAGCATACATGCGGGAATATTGAGGCATTACAGATACGGAATAAAACGAACTAGTAGGCAAAGAATAAGGATATGATGTGGGCCTAGAAGATGATCGAGGTTATTTACTCTGATATTTGTATTGTAGGAGAAGGCGGATCCATTGAGAATTGATCGACAAAGAAACGGCGTGAAATTCGTTCCTGGAATGATTCAAATGAGGCCCCAGATTTTTCTCTTGCCTAATCCTGATTAACCGATCAAAATCAGACGAGACACGGTATATACTGAGCCTTAAGATTATTAAAGTCAAATTTCAATAGCAAAGGGCTCTTTGCTTATTTTGTTTCTTGAATTTTCATGAACCAAACTCATTTAAAGTGTAAATTATACTACGCGATGCTCAAATAAGGGACTGAGGTGACCGCTTAATCAACGCTAAAGAATCTCATCTATATTGACAGCTTCAGTTTTTAGACTTGAATGTAACACGTCATACTGCGATATTTCGTCATCTATCCACAGCAGTATTTGATCGTCAACCATGCAGTTCGCTCGTACATATAGACATTTTTAGATCTACCTTTCTGAAGCACTCCGATCAATCTTCCGATGGTACGAAAGGTAAATGAGATCTCGTTTCTGTTCCATAAAAATACAGCATACATGAGTCCCAATATCAGAATATATTTCTCTATGTTTTGCAATAGAGAAAAAAATTTGCGCTCAATATTCACGGGACGAGATTCCCGATTAGGTACTACATAGGTAGCCGTGATGGATCTGGTTCGTTTTAACCTTTGATTGGTTCTTTGTTGGCTCACGTACCTGGTCATCATCTGTTGCGATGTCGTGTTACCGAAGACTCTTCTCTGTTTTCCTAACGTTGTATTAATTATAGATTATTCGGTATAAGGACGAAGAAAGTGGGTGGCATGAAAATTGGTTGAAAAAAATCCCGAGGAAAGCTATCGTGGATGGATTGTAACGTCTCCATGGAGTGTGTCGTCGACTTTTTCTTGTCTGATGACACAAGAACAAAGTCGCCCTCAAGCAAAATAACTTCGACGTAGTACAACGAAAAAAGGCAAGCCTATACAACGACACGATTTCTCAATAGGATACGTACAATTCCAGCGTGAAAGTTTCCTCCGTAAATTCACCACGTCTCTCTTTGACGAATCGCAAATTGGAAGAGTCCCTGACAAAATGCTTCGCCTCTCCGTTCCCTCTATAAAAATGCGAACGACCATACTGGCCCGTCCCAGGAGAGTCCTGTCACAGCGAGCCGCTGATGGGTCATGGCTATATGGGCATGTTGGGTGGGCAAATGCCACGTGAAGGGTGGTGCAAGGGATGAAGTGAGGTAGCGATAGGGTGTGGAGGCTACTATACGAACTAGGACGTCACGCCGCGGCAGTAAACCCCTACGCGATCAAAGGACCGCTGACGGGGCATCCCGGGGAGCCGTCAACACCTCTGTGAGGAAGGGGTCGCCACACCGGCATGACGTCCTGCTCTGTTCTCTCCCATTTCCCTTTTCACTCCCCTTTTTTATCTCAACTCTGACCAAAAAGCGCTATTAAATATACTCGCGTGACTCTGTAAATTGCGGCAGCGAGTCCGTTCGATGCTAAAGATGTCGGGTCAAGTTACTCTAAACGCGCCCAAATTCTAATTCAGCCGCACTATTTCATCCTCTTTCATCTTTGGTGGAAATACATTTTTCCAAAAGTCACAAGAATCATCTTCCAATCCCCCAGGACCATCGATGTGTGATAAACTTCAATACACTATTTGCGCGAGATCAGTGGTATGATTTCGTATGTGGTCAAACGATGACGCAGCACACTTACTGCCTCGAGATTTTTGCCTGTGGAAATGAGAAACGGTATTTTCTACGTAAATGAGTTTGGTGAACCTGTCCTAAGATCTATCTCACCAATACTTTGACAATACTACACATCCCCACCACCCAAGACTCCCACTTATAGCTCAAGATTGGAAAATGAAGCCCAAAGAAACTAACGGCTATACATTATCGATGAAATTATCACATTTCTTTCTAAGTCAGTGGGCATCTTGAATGTCCCTTGCCTGGCAATCATTATTGGCAATATATATTTGCCCGGGTAGTTGACTAACCTTTCAAATTTCATATTTCCCTATATTTTTGCACCGGAAACGTATTTGAAACAGTGTGTGAGCAGTGACATGGACGAGACCGAAAAAATGACTTTGGCTCTGTACGTGTTAGTTTCTCATATTGGTCTTGTAGGATTTCTTGATGCTCATGGATCCGCTTAGTTATACCAAAGCTTCAAGTGTTGCGCTTCGGGACGTGCTCCGTGTAAGATCAGTGACCGCAGCACTCCAAGTTAGGCGAGCGTCAACGGAGCTAGGTGAGAAAGAGGGAGGTGTTACGGCCTCACGTCCCCGGAAGTCCGAACGCGAGAATGTCCGGAAACGAGCTACGGAACGTGCGCCCCCAGCGTCCTCCCTCACACGTCGCGACGCCTAGCTTGGGCCCTGAAGAAGACGATCAGGTTCTCGCGGTCCCCATGAGGACTCGGACTTCGCACCAGTGCAGAGTCCGAGCTCGATGTTCACCAAAAGTTCTCAGGCTCGAGTCTTTGCTCACTAGAACATCGGAAGGCCCGGCACGTAGACTTTAAGCCGTCCCTTATCTTAGCGTCATCGAGTGTCTCCTCTCTCTCTCTCTCATCGGCCAGGTACCCACCTACCTTCCTTTTATATACCTGCAACGGTCCTGGTGCATATATGCGCGCGTCGGTCACTCGCGTGTGATTTACCGTCGGCGGATGCGCCCGGGTAGTTTATAGCTCCTCCTCGTTCACTTGGTTTCTTCAAGTCGTTGTATAAGTATATACTTGTGTAGGTATATGTACCTACTCTTCCTTCCCTGCGTCCTGTTTAGCCGTCGTTGCCACGGCACCGCCTCGTCGACATGGGGCACTCGATGAGTCGTGGCCTCCGGAAATAAGGTTCTCTTTGTTCAAATCCTATAAAAAAGCGCGGCCGATGCGAGAAGTAGCGGCCCTTGTCGATAACCGTGCCAAGGGCCGAAAGAAAATTATGTCGAAACTGGAGCCGTAACATTAGGAGCTTTGTACGGTAGCGCTCAGCTACGGCCCCCACGGGACCTGCAGCACTTGGCCCTCTTCTACCAGCTCGCCACGTCCCTCCTTCATATCGACTTACGTACGCGTCCGAACCCGGCAAAACGAACGGACACATGCCCCCGGGTGGTGGTGATGGTGGTGGTGGTAGTTGTGGTTCTGCCGAGATCGAGGTGGCCGCTACCCCCCGCGCGTTACAAACGCTTAATTGAATTAGTCCGAGCAACGCGATGGTGCGCATTACAATTTTCCACCGTTAGGGCGGTACTGGAGATTCGTTGGAGATCTGGAAGCGTAGTTTGTGCCGGAGGAGAGTGCAGATCAAAAGCTTACTTGCCCGGAATTCTTTGAATGCGAAAACAGGACGGGTGCGTAGGATGTCCGCCGTCCGCGCGGAAGTTCTACTAAGTCATCTTATATGTGGTACTACGATCACGACGATCAAGAAAAAAGCGCGAAGAAAGGGGGATGGATTTTGTTCACTTGCCATGCTTTGGGATACGACGCGCGGGGGCTGACGGTAATCTCGTCATAGTCGGCTACTGAATTATTGATGCTTGGCACTCAACGCCCTCGTTTGTCCGTGGCGTTACCAACACACGGACAACTGACGACCTCCATATCCTCTGCCTTTACCTCCGCCTCCTAACTCTCTTCGCCTCACCTACGGGATTCACCTAGTGCCGTGTTGTGCCGTGTGCCAGCTTAAATCTAACGGAAAGAAGAAGGGTGTATAGACGAGAGAGTTGGAGTAAGAAAGAAACCCCGCTTCACGCCCCTGGGGACCCGAGAGCTGCCGCCCAATTTCAACCAATTTGACCGAAAGTTCGGCTTAATTTTATTTTCACGCGTCTGGAGCGGCCGCGTTGGGTACTCTGGTACATACAAGGAGCAGGCGGCCGGCCGTTCTCAGATCCCTGGGGAAGAGACCCCTGGATCAAGAGGAACGCGAGACGAAAAGGAAAAGAAAAGGATCAGCCGCGTGAGGACCAACCTTTTCGCTTTTATCTTTGCGCAATCAGCACCGGAAGGTCCGAGCTCTAATCACACCCTGGGCCGATCTTCGCCCCACAAATACTGCATCGCCAACAAGCGAACACACAATTGACTAGCGTCAATAATTTCGCACGGACATCGGGTAAAGGAGGGAGTCCGGATTGGGAGTATCAAAAAAGGAAGAAAAAAAGAAAAACCCAGGGCGTAAATAAATAGAAATGCACCGCAACTTTTTATCCCTTAGCCGGTATTTCCGAGTCGCACATGTGCGCTCGACCACAGCTAGGCTGCGATAACCCGATTAAGGGTGGGCTTTATCCACCGGCTTTTTAGTATCAACGATTTTCAGAGATTTTCACAGCCTACGAGGGGGCGTCGTTCCCCAGGGTGCTTTTCAATCAGCGACTAACCCGAGCCTGGGCACCTACGAATTCACGTGCAAACAAGGGACCACCGGCTCACGTGGCTATCATTTAACTATATAGCCGTCGGTTTAAAGCTAAGATTTTTCATGAAAATCCAACAAGTTTATGGTTGGGTTTTACGGATCGATTAGTTTCTGACATAGGCGTTCATGATCTTCTTCGCATCTTTGGTTCCAGGAGGTTTCTTGTACTTTTAACGCGAGATTAACTCATCTCCATATACTCGGCTGTTCCTCCTACCCCACCCTTATAAAATAGGTACATAAAAAGTTTACGTGGCAATTGTGCAAAGGCGTGCAAATACGCGACGGTCTGCTCGTGCATGACCTGGCCGTAGCGAGCTATACGGTACATGGTACAACTACAACTAATACCATGGTGTCACGCTTATGTAACGCAACAAATACCCCGTATATAATGAAAGAACTCTGTTAACCTGAATTGCACTCTGCAACCGCGTTGGTAAATTTGAACTTATTTATCCTTCAAATGGCTAATTATCTCCGGAGATCTAAATTTCACGAAATGAAAAGACACCCGGCAAAGTTTACGACGCAAGGTGAATTTCTTCGAACCCTTTATACGCCTCTCACTCCCAAGTTTCCCCATCGAATACCAGAAATGCCAGCGGAGAAAGACTTGGAAACGAAAGCAGCTAGCGTCTGCTGAATCCTCGAAGGGTAAGTAGTCCTGATTACTCCACTGGGACAACCGGGACACGAAATTCGCGTTACTAGACGCTTATGCTCGGCAAAGAGCCGGCACAGCTTCGACCCCGGGTTGCCACTCACCAAACCTCTTCAGCCATCACTATTCCGCAATTCTTCCCGATCTACTTCTACTTCTACTCCTACTTCTACTGTCAAGAGTTTACAACAGGGAGACTAGTTACAGTGCCACTACGTGTAATGGTTCGTGCTGCTCTCTACAGTAGATTGCGGACGTTGTCTCATTGTACATAGGACGACGACTACTGACTTGCAATACTGCTGTCGCTTTATAGTCATTAAGCGTCGTAACAGCGACCCAATAAAAAGCCATCTTCTTGTTTTTAACCCTTTCGGCTTAAACGGCGCGTTTAATTGTACTACCTCATTTTTTTTTCCGCGTTAAGACCGAACGGTCCCTTGGTGGGTCGTTCTGGAGGAACGTGCCCTCTCAGCTTAACGAATCTAACAGAAAATGCTCATCTTTTCTACCCTGTATCGCGTTATTCGACAGCAATAAGCGAAGCGGATGAAGAACTTCAGGGAACGTCCGTGAAATATGTGTCCAATTCAAAGGCCCCTGCGGATATACAATGTGAGGATAATAACCACGTGCTTATTTTGATCGACCCAGGAATTGGAAAGTTCTTTCTCCGTTTATATGCAATCCAAAGTCTTCATTGTATACAAACCTACCTGCCTCGGGCAAACGGCTTTATTTTAAAGGGGCAAATTTTACTGATATACCATATCCATAGATCTCTAAGGTAGCCCATATCCGGTGAAATTTACCTTTCGAAAACTCACAACTTGTTCTAACTTTCTCAAATCTAATCGCTTCAGCTGGAGTCAGCGGCGACTTATGATACCCGCAAGTCTACGTTAGTCTATAAACTCGACTTTAGCAAATTCTTTCTTCAATGGCGGTCGAGTATAATGACCTTATGACTCAACGGCTGGACTATAGATTTTTAATTCGCAGCAGATCATCAGCTAATCGGCACATGTTCAAATGGAAAACCGGAAGCTGTATAGGGCGTGGTCAATGAGGATCGGAACACTATGTCTGCATGTGTTTGCAGCCGATAAGGATAGGCTAGCTGTGGTATAATGCATGCGATTTACGCGGCTGCCCACAAACGGCCTCCATAATACCGGCCACATAACGCCCACGCGATATGGTCTGCCGCGCGGTATCAAGCCGATGGACACAGCTGCCCCGCCTCGCTTTACCAGACAGTGTGTTTATGCAGATTCTCTTCGACTTGCGCACAGAATTTCACATACTGTAATACCCATCTTTTTACTTATTGTTCAGAAGTGAGGAAACCTTGGATTAGCAAAACGTCGATATCTATTTATAGTAGTGAGACGTCGACCACGTATGTCTGCAGTATTCACAGCATTATTTTTAATATTACCAAGTATATTCTGCCGATTTCAATGCAGGTATACGTTAACGTAGAATTCATCGTTATTGTCCAAACGTGAACGAACAATATCTGGCCTTGCATCGTTAATGGTCAATTCTCCATTTTTCTTCGAGGTACTGAAAAGGCATGATGAAAATTGCTCTTATATTTTCAGTGTTCACGTTCAACCGCTGCCATAACCATAATGTTTATTGGTAACTTGTCGTAAAACCATGGATGGTCAACCATGTACATAAGGTTATTTTATTTATTTATTTTTTCGTCCTTTATTATTATTGAGCAATTTGTGGCGATCAGCGAAGTTCTGCTATGGTACAACCATATACGACCATGCTCGCCACAATGTATCGCCAATTGCGGTTGATGAGGAAAAAGTATTACACCAAGTCTTGATATTATATCTATCTACTCTCGAAACGGTTCATAAATTTAGAGGAGCGAGGTAGGGAGGAGGCACATATCTTCACACCGCAATGAAATTTTAATAAATATAATATACTTTGAAAATTAAAAGAATAATAATGAATAAGTGGATCAATAGAGTGATAGTAAAATTACAACTTATGCCACCAGTGTACGGAATGGTCTGAAAAATTAAAAAATACTAGTTACGTATGTACATCATGTACGATTTATTATTTCGTATATATGTATACAAGCGCATGTCTATGCCCAAAGCTTGTGAGAAAAGCAATGTGTAACATTACGTGATAGTTCTAAATATTGTAGCTTGTAACCATGACTAGTTTACCTATAAGAATAATCAAACATAGCATATCTTACCATCTGTGTTCCATCAAGAATAATCTTCTCCAAGCTTTTTACCCATACCTGCAATGAAATATATTGAATACTAAATATCCAATACTTTTCAAAATTGGTTTATTTCTCTTGTTCGATAATCGATGTTCATGTCATAACTGTAGAGAGTCCTGAATAATTCACGGATATTAATTATTGCAAATACATATTTATCCGTAAGGTTGATAGGGTTTGTATAGATGTTTACGATTGGTTGATTGAAAACTAGCGAGGCTAACAAATGTCTTTCTAAATTTGCAGTATCCTTGAACTTCGGAAAGAGAAGAGCAGAGACGCGGCACGATCGCGACGAGGTAAAGAAAACTTCGAGTTCTATGAGTTGGCAAAAATGCTCCCACTCCCCGCGGCCATTACCTCACAGCTGGACAAGGCGTCCATCATTAGACTCACAATATCCTACCTCAAACTCCGAGACTTTTCGGGGCACGGGGATCCTCCATGGAGCCGGGATGGTCCTCCACCCAACAAGTCTGTGAAAGGTAAAAAATTCAAAATATACATCGCAGGTCATTATTCTACGTGTTCTTCTTCGTCAACCCCTTGACATCAAAAGTCGGAATTGTGAACCGTAGGCTCATTCACTATCTTCTACTCAGCACTATCTGCACAAGTATAGATATGTAAGTACTCCCACATTGGAGCTATATATTGTGTATATAGGTATATGTACCTACATACAACTGGCCTTAGCCGAATTTGAAGTGAACCCCAGCAAAGCGAGTAGCGTGTGGGTCTGTAACAGAATTACGCGGGACAAGGGATGTGAGTAAGCGAGTGAGTGGCGGCCGCAATGATGGAATGGAATAGAAGAAGGATTCCCTTGATTGTCCCCATCCCCTATGTCGGACTGTCTGTCTGTTCGTCTATCCGCCCGTCAAACCGAACGACTCTGTCTTCTTCTCTGCATTGTGCTTTCGTGCTCTAGTACAGCCTTTATTATTCTCTTTCCATCCCTAGTGCTCAGGGTACGCTACTAAACTAAACCAAGTTAACCCTGATCCCGTCGCAAAGTCAAATGCTATTTATTCTTCGTATTCCACGTGTAGGGTCTTGCATTATAGGTCGACGTCCTGTCTTTGAAGGCAATTTGGCAGAATCAAGGGTGTCCCAAATTTCGGCCGTCAAATACATTCTCTACTGGTCTTTCATATCCGGTCTCCAATCCTTTTCCTTACAAAAGTGTGCAAAATCTGAGGAAAAATTTTAGTTCGTTTTCACACGCAGCTAATGACCCAAAGTTGCGTTCAATTTACGGGATTAACTCACCGGTTAAATTATCGTCCGTCTAGGAATTCGGACCTCAACGTTATCGGAGCGTTTGATGGACTCAATTATTTTTTTTACTATCAACGGATTCAATCTCTCGAAATAAGTATCACTCGCGCTATTGAATGATGAGTTATATTACGAAGGCAAAAAGTCACGCAGATATTTATCGTACGAATTAGCATATAATACGATGTTAATTTAACCCGCGATATTTCATAATGGTTGAACAGTGGCAGGTATTGTTCTACTCTTAAGTCAACGATGCGCATTTTACCGAGCCCAGAGGATGTAAATGAATACCAGTCATCGAAGGCTGGGTATTATATATCTGTTATACTAATTTAAAATCGTTGTTTTGCCGGTACGTGTACGATCTTTCTTTCCTTGCGTTTGACAGAAGCATGCCTCTGACGGTTGTGCAGGGTCTCCGTTTCCGGTTGACTTGCTCGCGTTCACAGCATCTTTCGAAGTCAACTGGTATCTGTCAGTGATGTAGCCTGATGGATCGGCACTAGGCGCTCGCGCTCGTGCCACTGCAATGAGGGTCTGTCTTTTACGTAGGGTTAGTTCAGGGTGCGACGTCACTCAGACATAGAAAGTCTGAAAACACACAGTCCCACGTCACGTTACTCCGTTAACCGCGTCAGCATCAAAAAGTGCGTTGCATCGCGACGGCTAACGCCAGGTCTGGTTCCCCTGATGCGCTTATCGCAGGACACGTGTGTCAGGATGCGGGGTGCCGAATCATACGAATAACCGTTACCCGATGGAGACTTCTAGCTCCTATATGGATCTCGAAAAATCAGTCAACTTAGCGTCCGCGTAATCGTATCAACGTCACTCACGGAGAAATTTCCGGAGCTTCATGTGCAAGAGATCTCCTAGTGGTATGAGATGATCAGAATCCTGATATCCTACATATTCGTGACGATCATCTAGATATTTTGCTCGATTAGCTCGGTGCAGTTCTGATTTTCTGACCTTGAGGTAGCGAATAAGGAGTATGTGCTCGTCTATCCGCACCTTACTTTTTTATAATATACATTACCTTATGACTTTGGCACAGGATGTGACGACTCCCCTATATATCAGTCGAGTCTTTAGCTGCGCGACTACCTACATTCCTATATGGAGTCCGCCTTAGCTGGTTGTTCGACGAGAGCCATATATGCGAACATGATTGTTACATATGGCGAGAAACAGTACGATTATAGTTTTGAACCATATTGCCATCTAATTTAGGAAGCCGTGACGAATAGCGTCGCGCTCTGAAGCGTTCGGAGCGGCTTACATGGGTCGATGAATCGGTAATTTGCGAATTTTTTAGCTATAAGTAATCGGTTGGGTTTTTTTTACTTATTCCTCCCGATCAAGTTAGGTATTCTCAATTCTGCCGGTAGATAATCGTAGGTAATCTATCATCGAATTAGTTGATATCTCCATAAAAACTTCACCTAGCGGTAAAGATTCTTACAGTTTTCAAGTGTGCTGCACGTTTCGGGAATTCGATTCGGGGGTTTTATGCGTATGCTAATTCTTCACACTCTCGATTGATTCCAAATCGAATCCCCGTGTCTTTCTATCGGCTGTTCTAGGCTATCAGCCACAGTCGAAGAGATCTAGATATAAAATAGAATTCCTGGTCACACACATTTCTCTCGGAATTCGCAGTATCCCTTCTCACAGCCTTATACCTATCCGCAGTTCGTAGCAGCGTAAACAACGCCAGAATAGATAGATTCCAGCCCTTGATATATGTTCACACATATATATGCGAGTATTTATACGTGGGTATATTACACAAACGTAGTGATGTGCCCAGGAGACCGGCAAAAGATTCGTAGATACATAGTAATGGAGTATTGTTGCCAACAATCGGTCGCTGCGATCGGCCTTCTTCATTTTCTAGCCTCATTTAACAGAAATTGGGTGTCTCACTGGCCAACGGGTCGAGAGATCAATATAAATCGTGGAAAACGTTATTTATACAATTTCCTTCATATTCAGGAATCCGTTTACGTATTCTGTACAGATGCAATGTGACATGTCACCTGTCATACTTGATGAGATTTCCTTCGTTCCCCATCTTTTTTTATTTCGCCTTCAAATATTTGCTCGCGATCGTGCGCGTGCTGCAGTTCAAGGCAAAGGATAATGAGCGAAAATTTCTTCCTTTGGAAAGCTTCCCTCGTATTTGCGGAGAGTTTTCAGGGGCGTGGCACGGCCACGAATCGTCCGAAAGCTTCGCATATAAGTATATATCGGTATATACCATGTATGCATAGGTAGCGGTTGGGTACTGTAGTCCCTATGGGTATATAGTAGGTGCTCAACGCCTATCAAGCGAATACAAGGGCCCACATGTAAATCTAATCACAGCAGCCCCTCCAAGCCCTTGTAGAACGGCCCGCGTCCCAGCCGCCGATGTAACTAAACTAACAAAATCGAGTTAGACGCCTCCAGCCACAACTCGCCGTCGAACTAAATCTACTGCATATCTTCTACCCTCGTAGACAGCGCTCCTGAAACGGGAATGCCAAACTTAACGACACAAATTGGGTTTCAAATTGCGAACTGCGTGGGCTGCTAGAAATTCTCATACGGGTATATGGAATCCATGTTTTTACCCCCCAGGGTTGAAAAAGCGTTTGAAATTCTTGTTCGTTGAACCTTAATCCGTAAAAATTTATCAGAAGCTTACATGACACAGCGTGATGAATGTAATAGCTGTAATAATAGTCGGTATTAAGTGAGATCACCTGTCGAGTTATTGATATGCGTAGCTAGTCATCCGATGCTCGCTGATGATCCGCGTTGCGAATTTTCCGCTATACTTGTAAGCCATCGCCGCATACGTATACGATAGTTTACTTGCAAGGAAATCGAGCATTGAGAACTTGGACGTAATTTAAAAACTTATACATGTAACTTGATAGAGACATGTAACAAAACATTACCTAAATTTCGTGAGTCACATTATATTTGCTCGAGTTTATTAGTTCTTATAGGTATTAGTTTCAGTTTTTCACCTTACTAACGGTTGTACTGATCAGTGTGTTTAGAAAACGACAACAAAAAATGAGAAAAAGACCTTCTCTGCAAGTCACAAGGTATTCATTGCGAGGTATCCACGGTCCTGTGTATTCGAGCTTCTAATACCCTCGAGAAATATCATCGCGCGACTTGCATGAACCACTAGATTCCTAATTGCAGGGTCATTTATATACCACGAGCTTGTTTCTATTAGCATCGGTTCTTACATAGTTTCTTTCTTGCGACCCGAACGACCGAACGAGCGACGGACTGCTCTCACGTGCGTGACGGTTCATAGCGATCAGCGGATTCTTTGCAGTTTTTTTTTTTCTCTTCCTTTTTTCCCCTATATACCGCTGTAGATTCACTTTACCACTATATATATACGGAGGGGCCCGTGCCACGAGGTAATGTTCAGTACCGCGTTATGCCATTATGGTCGTTCAAACTGCAGCCACAATTTGTAAGTGTAAGCCATAAGGTGTCCGGTAAACCCGTGAAGCTGCCCTGCGCCCGTGCAGGGTCTTTACTGACGATTCCATATAGAAACGTGATGGCGCGTATCGGTTCGTTTCCGAACGTGAACGGACTCCGATTTTCTTTCTATCCCCTTACTGTACCGAAGGCTACTGACACCCTCCCCAGTTCACCATGCACTACCTACACAGGGCTCACCGTATATATGGGAGATTCACTGGCGCCTGCAGAAAAGGGGAACGCTGACGAGACCGACTCGACAGGGACCAGAAAACCTCGGAGGGAGTTTAAACCAGTGTTTAACGTAGTTGGAGGCTAGTTAGTGGCGAGGGGTCCTGTGCACGGCCGAGGGTTAACTCAGTGGTCCTCAGTCACTTCTGACTTAAACTAAACTCAAACTATTTCATAAAATTACATCGAAGTTGAGGTGCGTAAAATCAGCCAATACCGACGAACGGCGTACAGAGGATAGAATATTTGCAACTTGATGAAATGGTTTAACTATCTTCAGAAAAATCAACCTTGAATACATATTTATTTGGAGTAAAGATCCCTCGGGAAATGAGAAACACTGGCACCCCTCGGCCGCGCACCAGCCTAATGAAATACCGGGATTAACTAAACACACCTGACTAATTAAGCAGCGCTTAACTAGATCAGCGTCACCAATACCCTAATCAACGCCTCGTTAGCATCATCCTATTTGCTCTCACGAATACCATGCGGTGATTTTAAATCCAGACTTGCCTCTGAATTTGGTATTTTATCGTATAGAGACGTCAATTATTACCTTGATTTATCGAATGCGATAAATTTTATGAAAAATTTCCAAAAATATTGAATCTTTGTCAGAAAGACAAGAAATTCGTCATCCAATATCTTTGTGATTTTTTACAACAAGTAATACGCTTCGAAAGTTATGGGGTTCGCGATTGTCGAATACGAGAGTGTAGGTAGGTACAAGTATTTTGAGTTCCACAAAATTTGAGAGTTAATATATGTGTCGAGGAAGTTCTTCGCTGCACTATATTTGAATACACCTGACACATATGGCAGTAAATGGGTACGTAATTGTAGTTTACTCTGAAGTTTCAGGGGTGTCGAACGACACGGAGTTGACATGCTGACAGTTTCGGCCGAGTAAGCTTTTTCTTTAGCAAAATTGTTCCGATATTTGACAATCGCTTGAAGTTTTTATATTTCACGCGTGGATGACCGACCGCGTTCTCAAGCACTTCACAGCGTGCGACTGTCCAAGTTTGGTACTACCAGGTTGTTTAGCAAAAAGATGAAAAAATAAAAATAAACGAGTAGTAAGAAAGAAACGGTCCTCCGAATTAGAGCAGCGTCTCATATTTTCTCTACGGCCACGCGCGACTCTATACTCGACGTATACGTGCTTTGGTCACTTTTTGCAATCGTATATCCACAGCTCAATATACTTGGAAGGCATTTCTTAGGCTGCTACTTTGTATTAAAACTCGCCAGGTGTCCCCTGATTATACGAAATATATACAAATATGTGACTCGGTGTTAAAGTGGCGTAACGATTCACCTTTGGCGGTATTAAACAAATACATGTATATATATAGGTGTGCGTATGTACATATCTAATGTGGATAATTTTTTTGAAATACCAGACATGGTCCACATGGAATGTTGCTGAGAAAATCTCGAATGCTAAACTCAACGTCTTCCCCATGACCAACGGTAATTACCTTTACCCTGTGTGGCTCGTAAAACCAGGGTCATAGGGATCGTATAATATCCCAAGTATTCAGACATACCCATAAAGAGTAGGTAGAGCCTTGACGCGGATTGGAAGCCTGCTGAAGTCCATGCGTAATATTAGATGCAAATAAGATGTTGGTGCACGTGCCCAGCTTACGATTAATACATATGACATTCGGTCAAATATATATATCCAAGGGAGTGATAATTATTCGGTCGAAAGTTGGGCCCTGACCGAGTAAATTTGTCCACCTACCCCGAACACTTAATAACTGCAGGACGATGACACATACATTGCACGCGACCTTATGCTCCTCGTCGTCAGGGCAGGGCGCTCGACGTATTAATTCTTATGATTGAGAAGCGGCACACAATGCGTGGTAATCATAGCTTCTGGGCTTTTGGGCTCCTAAGCTCCTGGGCTGCTGGATAACCCCGCGTCTCCCCCTGTAGCGTCCAATGGTTACGAGTAACGTGCGAAATGTGCTAATGCGCACAATAATGTAACGGGCTCAGGAAATACCTAGCTCATCTGTCCGTCCGTCAATCCGTCGGACCAAACGACCCGCTTTGAGTGAAATATTATTGGATGTCCCCGCGGGGCAGCTTCACGCTCTTACTCGTTCTACCGATATGAAGATTAATCGTTCAGGATCATAAAGCCGTTCGTACGTTAGGTAGCCGTCCTATATACCGAATCTCCACCCCGTCTTTGATGCCTCACGGGGCAGTAGCCTCCCTGCTCTGAATAAAAATGCTCCCGCAGGAGTAAAGTTAGTGGTATGGCGCGCGGTGCGAGGGGATGATACCGCGAGCTTTTCCCATGGACTACAGCATTCCACTTCTATACTTTACCACCGTTATACCCGTCGACTTTACACTGGTTTACATTGATGGCCCATCAAACTGGCACTCGAAACACCCTCGACGCCCCCGCGGCTGAAGCCACCGTGTTTTCCACGTGCTACGTCGACGCGGGGCATATGTGCTTTTGTAGGATGGTACTCGAAGGGCTGCTTAACTGCCAAGTGGCCTGTTTAAACCGTACTTTTATACCCCTGCCCTGCGCAGCCCACTTCGCAATTCGCACGCACTTGCCAAGAAACTGGTCTCCTGCCTAAGTCGAAATCCTTCATTAAATTTCACTTTTTCCACCTTGCTTCGTAGCATAAGTTATAGAGTC
Source organism: Tenthredo scrophulariae (assembly GCA_963978835.1). Taxonomy (NCBI): domain Eukaryota; kingdom Metazoa; phylum Arthropoda; class Insecta; order Hymenoptera; family Tenthredinidae; genus Tenthredo; species Tenthredo scrophulariae. The sequence continues at coordinate 10,190,631 of OZ022227.1, forward strand.
TAGACAAACCGAGACTTATGCCTAACTTTTCAGATCATCAAGCACTTCCGTTGTATTAAGGATCTTGTATTGCACTGTCATAATTGGATGTGTGTAAATGCTAAAATAATTAATTGAAAATTGTATACATATATGGATAAATCTATAGGGATATCAACTTATTCGTGGCACCGTTTAGTTAGAGAAGAAGTATCGGGGCAGAGTCTGCCATATGTTGCGCAGGAGATAAATAACTGTAAAACATTTGGTCGTATTTCGCGGCTCCTTGCCAGGAGGATCAATTCGCGGCAGCCTGGGTACAGGCGGGTAGGAGGAGGGTCTGAGGCCCATAAATCCCCGAGGCGCGCTATCCTGGAGCAGGGCTGCAATATGTGTGACGTCACGAACCGACCCCCCTGCCACTGGTGTAGCGTGTAGGTGGTTGCAGCATATGAAGAATATAATGTAATATCACACCCTCCCTTGGGACTGGGATTTAATGAAAAATAGCCGAATTTGTTGTCTCTGCCGGCGGCAAGAAGCTGGTATACAGCTTTCGACTTGCGGGGAAATTGCGACCGGCCGTGAAATGGAGGTGGGACTTCGTGTTTACAGATATGACATTACGTGACCAGCGGTTATTACCGACTCGTTATATCTGCCACATTTAGCTGCATCTAACTCAATCTTCAACGATACCCGGTAATTAGACTTTCTGACAAGTGAATATTTGCTTCGGCTATACTGTGACAGATTAGAGCGATTGAAAGATGATATGTTCTTTGGCAAAATCATACGTCACTTTATAAACTTTATCAATCATACTGGATTGACGCTCCAACCAAAGTATTCTTTATGTAATCCGGAGAGTTTGTCGCTGCAATTATGTGAATTCTTCAATCTTTCACGTGTTTTAGTAGCCCAGGGTCTCATCTGGCAGGAAAAGAATGGCAACTATAACAGTAGTCGGTCATCGTGTATTTTTTCTATTTTCTCAATATAAATATCTCTGAGTTATGGCACGAAGAAAGCACATAAAACACGCCTTATGTATTTATCAAAATATTGTGATAGCTGGTCGCGAGGGAGAGGCGCGCAGCCCGAGACGAAAGACGCTAAGGGAGGATTTATTGCCGTAACCGGGGAAAACTAACCGGGAAGTACCGGCTGACCGATGGAAATATGCGAGGAGGAGCTATCCTTCAAACCATACCCGTGTAACCTTCAGGTCACCGGGGAACTTTGTTATTTCTGTAGATAATTAGGTTAGCGACTATCGTGACTCGAGAGAATTTACTACCCGGCGTTTTTAAATTTTTGTACTTTTCTTACATCAGGGTCGATGGTGATTCGTGATCCATACTTTCAGCCTTGAATATGCGCATAGGCTTATTCCATTATCGAAATATCCTGCCAAAACCTCAGCAATCATATGTTATATGAAAATATACCAAGATTGCTATCACCAAGGGCAGTTTATGTGGTTCTCGCTGATTGGTCCAGCGGTGGTTCATAAAATTTTGTCATCCTTGCGAATGATTCTAGAACCTTGATTACTAGATTTCGTAATTTTTGGGACTTTTGTGAGCTAATTCGTTGGAGTCCTCTTCGTCCTTTTTTACTATTTTCTTCGGTGTGATTATCAGCGAAACTTACTTGATTGCCGTTCAGCCGACCTTCAGTACTCCCGCAGGGTCAGACACTATAGCAGGGCTCATTCTAGGCTGGTATACCGTACAGGCGTATACGATAGGATTATGGCGGGATTAGACCTTGTCCGGCAGAAACATCGAGACGAATAAACTTGTTGACCAAGCATAGAAAGCTGGGGTCAGCGCGTGGCAGACGCGTTGGTGGTAGGCGGGGGTCAGCAGGGATCGCAGAGGTGCAGGAGACCTCATCCCGGTGGACTTACCAGATTAAGCGACGCCCGGGCGAGTTTGATCGAGTCTCTAAGTCTTTCATTAAGGGTGCCCGCGCGGGGGTGAACGGCATTATTATTACGAAACGAAGAACTGCGTCTTGTTTACTAAGCGAGGGTTCGGGACCTCGGGTCCGCCGAAAGAACTGAAGGGGTTGGCGGATGGTGGGTCAAGGGGTGATTCATACGAGGTTTTTCTCGTTTTTGGCAATCCACAAGACGGCCAAAGGATCATGCTTCATAGCTATGTCATTCCAGTGCCCCAAGCAACTTTATTTATCAACACAATTCATATTCATCGACAATTTCCGAAAGCCTCGTCTGTCTGATTACAGGTGCGAATCGTGTGAGGTCACCTGCATCACTGGCAATGGACATGTTCGAGCAACACCAGGGTACCCACATACTCCAGGTGAGTTTCAAGTCCCGGAAGTGAATTTTATTCTCCTAAATTTTAATTCCGATTCCAAACTCTATACGTCAAAACGAGTTTCGACTGAATTATATGGCACATAAAGGGCTAGGTGGGCTGCCGTTCTTGGCTGGTACCGGAAAGGCTTTGCACGTATCGCACGTATCGCGAAAAGGAGACTGAATTTATTGGTCTTATTGTATTTTTTACTTTTTTTCCAGTCGCTGGACGGTTTCGCGATGGCGGTCGCAGCTGATGGAAGGTTTCTCTACATCTCCGAGACGGTCTCCATCTACCTCGGTCTTTCCCAGGTGAGTTTACCCGCGTGTCATCCGAACCATCTGAGGTGGTGGACCCACCCACCTACAGTAGGGGGTGTGAAAGGCGCATAACGTAGTACGTGCTACCCCTGATATCACGTACGAGGGGCGGGGGAGGGAGTTAAGGGAGAAACGCCAGAGAGAGGAACATATATACCGCGGAGGAGAGGAAAAGCGAAGGTTGTGTGAGTCGGCGGCCATGCTGGCTGCCTGGCTGGCTGGTTGGCACCGGAGGCAGAGGCCAGAGTGAGCCTTGGGGCGGGGAGGGACAGGAGAAAGAGGGGGAGGAGGGGGGTTGGTCGCATGCCGCTCACGTAGCCTCTGCACGGCGGCGTGTTCGCCATTCCTAATGCCTCGAAGGGTGTGGGAGGGGGATGAGGGGGGCGGGGGGACAGTTGGGGGGATGAGGGGGGGTCGGTCGGGGCACTGGCTCGGTTCCTCGCGGCCCACAGGGCAATCAATAGGGTGTTTCGGAGATTCTGGAAACTGCCGCCGCTGCTGCCGCAAACATGGCTGCTGCCCCCCTGCTGCAGGAACCCCAGATATATCCATGGCTATCCTACAGGGCCACCCAGACCCGCGACTGACGGGGGGGGAGGCCGCGAGCGAACGCCGCGTACGACGTGTTCACGTGACCCGACGCCCTGACGTCGATGACCCCTCATGACACCTGGCTACCACCAACCTTCGAAAACATCTCGATTGAACGTTACGAGCACCCCACGGTCAAACGTGCTAAACCCAATTGTCTAGGGTAAATGCATGTGCACCACATTGGGCTAAATATTGTCGGTTTGCTGTTACACGGGTTTCTAGATACACACGCCACAGTTCAGTGTACGACATACCTGGGCAAGAGATATGAGGAGTGTAGAAAAGTTTTAGGTTTTTTTGTTTCTTATTCGGATCATGTCCAAAGGGTCGTAAAAAGTAAGTGGGTGAACCGTGGCGAGAAGTCGTAATCAGGTAGTGCATGGGTAATGTTCTGAACAATCGTCCCGGTACCAGTATGACCAAACGACGCGCAGCGTCGTACCAGCTGCGCACCAATAGCCGCGAACGGGTTATTCGAGATTCTGTAATCGTGAAGGCTTCTAGATCATCCGGCATGCCAGCTGCACCCCTTACATCTTACGGTCGGTTAAATTACAATCTGACTACATATGCAGACTTCATATTTCATCCTTGGACTCGATTCAGACCAGATTCTCGATGGGTCACTGAGCGCGTCAGACGCTCAACTCTCACGCGTTCATACTATAGCCGGTAGGCGCGTGACCGGTGGAAACCGCGCGTGCACGCGTCACCGTCGACGGTGTGCTCCAGGAATACGATATCAAGTGGCACGTAGCCCAGTCGCGTCTACACGATCGTAGGTTCTTTTATATCGGAAGGCCTCGCCCCCTGACCCCGCAATCCTCGATACCCTTCCCTCTACTCTCCTCTTTATCCAGAATTCATCTACTTGTCCAGAGTGTAAAAGTACTTTTATGATGCCACGATTGACTGCACACTTAAATGGGTGTGATTTCCGCAGAAAGCTTTGACAGGCGCGAGTTTATGCTTACACGTAATCCACACCTTGCTTGTATGCAAGACGTGGATAGTGGACGATTGCGCGATGTTGGCTTGCCCGCAACGTCACGTCACACCCATTGCCATGCGACTGAAGTTTAGGTCGACGCTGTACCTCCGACGCCAGTGTTATTTTATTCGCTATTTCATTCCAGGTGGAGATGACCGGGTCGAGTGTATTCGACTATGTTCATCAACAGGACCACTCAGAGGTTGCCGAACAACTGGGCCTCGGCCTCACCTCATCCTCAAATTCTTCAGGACCTCATTCCTCCAGCTCGGGACTAGCGTCTCCAAGCAGTGCCGCCTCCGAGGAGCATGGCTCAACGTCGACGGCTAATCCTGACGGTAACTATATGAACTTACTTATGTATGACCACAATACACTGTCTCGAAATGTGAAAGGCAAAACTTGAAGAAAACCTTTATGATCGTCGCGATTCCAACTGTGAAGTCCGCCGTTTTGGCATCTACATAACGTAGGATGAGAATAGCGCTAGATGAGTCCATCAAAGTTCGACCAGTCGACGACATGTTGACCGACCTTGAGCACGCTTACGATTAGTAGGCAAGGCGTCTGAAAGAACTCAACAGTTTTGGGCACGTTCGCACTTGAACGTTGCCGAGAGCGTGTGCTAGAGTGAACGTGTAACCTGGAATCCGTGACCGGGGCGAAGGGTGGTCAAGCGGCCTAGTACTGGATCGGTCCGCGGAGTTCCGGGGCAAAAGGTGGAACGTGGAAGGTATACGATGACGCGATCTAGAGGACGTGCCCCTTGTTGAAGCCACGTGGTAGCTTGCTCGGCCGGCGAAGAGGGTTGCACGTCTTATCGCCCCAGTGGTTCATGGTCGCGGCAATCGCGGGGGCGAAGTGGTGGCCCGGACGGGTGACGCATACGTATATGCAGCGGCGCCGGGCCGATTGTTATTCTTCGTCTTCCGCAAGACCGCACGTAGCTACTGGGAGCCACCCGCGCCTGTTAGCACGGCGTGACCGTGGTCTCTGCCACCACTAGGAGTCCCAAGTCGTAGAGTTCGGCTTCTATATATTCTCTCCCCCTCGTGACACGTAACGCGTGTGATTCAAGAGATCGGCCTTCGGTTCATCGGTCATCTTGGAATCAATTACATACCTTCTTCATGCCTGATCCATAATTGCTATAGAAACATTACGAGAGGGGGATGATGGACCAAAAAAGAATATTCAACATTTTTAAACCTTTCCTCAATCAAGATTTTCTATTTCAGTATCTTCAGTGATGTCGTTGACGGCTAGTGGCCTCTACAAAGGTTACGACCGTGCATTCTGCGTGCGGATGAAATCAACCCTAACGAAGAGGGGGTGTCATTTCAAGTCGTCTGGGTACCGGGTAAGTGTTATCCGCTTCCTTAAGCATGTTACGATTCTCTCATACGTCGCTCCCGAGCTACACTGATGCAATAGACACCACGATCTGGCAATAGGATATTTCAATAATTCTGCTACCAACCGGTTCCGAGGGAATCTCACAAAGCCACGGTGATAAAGACAGCGGTACCATAATACAAACGACTGGTAGCCCGAGGTGTAATTGCCTCAATTGGAACGTCGCGCGGAGGAGGCGACCGCGCGTGGCTTTCTGAAGTAACGATGCTCGTTAACCAAAAGTTATAACTTTCCCGATCCTAGGAACACGTGCACGGTACTATCTGGCCTAGTCCTCGCTGAGCTTCGTCTAAATGAAGATATGGTTGGCCACATACGGGAACGTGTTCCACTACCGGCGGTTAGTTAATAACCTGCTGGAATCGTTGCGCCGGACCTCGAACTAATACAAACAAACACTGATTGCACAGTCTTAGACCTCGTTCCCCGTATAATGTACTATGGTATCAACTACCATAGAGAAAGACGATAGTAAAAATCACTAAGAACCGTCACGACTTCATCGCACATCATTTTTACCGTTTTTTTTTTTTTTTTTCATACAGGTGGTTCTGCTGCTCTGCAGATTAAGGCCCCAGTACACGTTTAGCCATACCAGGAAATCGGCACCACCACTTATGGGGATGGTAGGTCTCGCTATCGCCTTACCGCCTCCTAGTGTCCATGAGATCCGACTTGAGACTGATATGTTCGTCACTCGCATCAATTTCGACTTTCGGATAGCCCACTGCGAACCAAAGTGAGTGAGGCATTCATTCTTCGATTAAAGTGAGAGAAGTTACTGAATTAAAGTGACTACCTTCTGATTCTCACATGAATCATCATCATCGCGATTAGGGAACGTGCTAATAAGATCTAATCGCAATTGCAGGGTTTCGGAACTCCTGGACTACTCTGCGGACGAGTTAACGGGGAAAAATCTCTATGCTTTGTGCCATGGAGAAGACGCTAACCGGCTTCGAAAGTCACACGTCGACCGTAAGTATCCCGTGAATTTTTACCCCCTGTCGTTGACAACTGTTTCTTCAGATCTCATACCGCGGCACAGTATCCTACACGCGTCAAATAGGCGCGAGGCTTACATTCCAACAGAACTGCTGCGACCCTCTAAACGATATGCTCTCACCAGTGTCGTCGTATATTCAGAAATATTTGATATTGTAAACGTTTTTGTCGTAAAGCCAAGAGCCGCGCGCGCTTCCCGTATTTGAGTAGTCACGTGCCGTGGGCCTCTCTTCTCTTCTCTTCTGTTCTGTTCTCTTCTCTTCTCTTCTCCTCTCCTCTCCTCTCCTCTCCTCTCCTCTCCTCTCCTCTCCTCTCCTCTCCTCTCTCCTCTTCTCGCTTCTCTCGTACCCGTGTGTATCCAGCCAGGATTAGGTAGTTGGTATGCAGGGGGTGCGACGCGCCGGATGCGGCATCTCCAGCGAGTTGTTACTCCCCTCTGGCCTCACCACCCGACTGACAGTCCCCCAGCCACCCTCGACTTTCCCCCTTACCTCAGTCTTCATTTCTCATCCAACCTACGTCCATGTAGCTTTCCGAAAGTTTATCGACTCCTCGTTGCCCTTCCTCACCTAACACTACTTTTGCCAACACCTATACTCCATCTCAGACAACATTCGCAACTCGCGAGAAGTCGAATCCGTTAAATTTTGCTCAAAATCAATTATCCCTTTCATCTTAATTTCTAAAAGTTTCTGGAGATTGATGAGGTATAGATTTTCGACCTGTTATGGTTAATAGACGTTTTTCTTTACAGTAATCAACAAAGGACAAGTCCTCACCCATTACTATCGGTTAATGAACAAAAGCGGCGGTTACACGTGGCTCCAAACGTGTGCGACTGTTGTGTGCAATTCTAAGAACGCCGAGGAGCAGAACATCATTTGCGTGAACTACGTGATCAGGTAGAATCCTCACCCCTAGCATAAATTAAAAAATATCTGATACCCATAACAAGTTGCGTCGTAATGTACAATATTACGTAGTGCACGGGGCACCATTATTCTAAAAAAAAAGAACGATTACAAAAGTTTTCTCACCTCATCCATAATGCATTGCAGTTCAATAAATAATAGCATCTCAGCTCTGTGCCAACGAAGTTCCTTCCTTCAATCAATTATCAATCGAATAATCATGATTCGTGGCGGGCAGTTTTAATCCATACTAATCTCTGCGTTTATCGTAAACGATTAACTATGGGGAACAGTACCTATAAAGCTTTAACGGTTCTTACGGACTTTAAAAGAAATGACGTTTTTAGTGAGGGGAATTTATTTATGAAATTCTCACGGAAGTCGTATTTGTCAATCGCCTCCGAATCGGCCCTAAATATTCTTGACACGTTTAAATCGATATTTAAAGATCCATTTTATGCTCGCAGTGGTCGGGAGTACGAAAATCTTATCATGGATTGCTGCCAGCTAGAGGATGGGGTGACAGGCGTCAAGAGGGAAGATGCTACTGGAAACGACCCTGAGAACGGTTCGCCTGACGCCGATAGAGGAGGTAAGCGTGAAAAATCATAAGACTGAGGTGTAACGCGGTAGAATAGAAGAACAAGGCTTGATTTTCTTATTTATTAGTTTGACAATAAAAAGCACGACGTCGCTTAACATATATATTTAACCACCGTACAAAGATACGACTCACTGCGTGTGTTCGTCACGGTTTAACTAAGTAGACGCTGGCATTGTATGGCCGATGGAAAGTTGGCGGGTCCCGCCACAAGTCTTTCATCCGACAGTAAATTATCTCCGCCGTCACAGATCATCATTAGATCTTTGGACCACGCGAAAGAGGTTTCTTAAAAACTTAGGTACACACGATGACGCGATACTCGGTACAGCAGTGGGTGAGATGAATTGTGTCTGCGTGGCCGCGTTCACGCCGACATGGCACCCGGGTGTGATCCGTGAAAATTCTCTGCTGGGTACGGGATTCCTCATCAACCGGTGTCTCGTCACGCTGACGAGACCGAATTTGTCGGACGTGCGCTGGTAATACAAACATGGTGCTCTTGAGAGATCGACACATCGAAAAAGAGCGAAAAAGTCGTAGTGGAGAAACAAAGAGAAAGAGAGATAGAGTAAGAGAAAGAAATAACGGGGAAGAGTCCCAACATTCCCGCTTGGACACGCTCTCCACGCGGCGTCAGCATCCTCCGCGAAGCGCCGCCGTCTGCCTCTAAGTTGAAAAAGACTCCTCTCGGCCAGTGTACCTGTTTTGTGGGTGTTGAACGTGGCCAGTCCGTGTAACGCGACAAACACGAGTTAGCGTCAGGTACTTAGATCCGGGTAATAATTACCGTGACAGAGGGTGTCTTTGAGAAATGACATCACCTCGAGGTCAACGACTCAAACTCTCGGTCAACCGCTAGCTCGAAAATTTTGCGCATTATTTTAACCTGGACCTGTAATTTCTCGAGGTCGTAGCACAATGATCAGAAAATCGAAAGAAGCTGGGTAAAATTATTTTCGTGAAAAATTAAATTTATTCCAGTCTATAGTAGCATGGCAAACGATTCTTATTTTGTTTAAAACATCAGGACTCTCAGAAGCTGTTTCATTTTCATAATAATTTACGATTTTTCACATTCCTTTGGAAAATCCTGACGGAAAAAAATCAGAGAGTCTGGTTGAACTATAGCAACATATTTACAATTCGGAAATTTATATGCACAGCCAATATCTTACGGACTTTCGAGGTATACTTATATGTATATCATAGAGACAGAGAACGTAATATCACGGAGCGTTTGTTTGCACTCAGCGTGCATTTTTCATAGGACGCAGAAAATGTACTCACAAGTTTCCGTTTCGTGAGGTACAAAAATTTTCATGCCTGAACGAAATCTGAAAACTGAGATTGGCATTATAATCAGCGCACACTTCAAAATGAAAAAATCTGCGTCCTCTTATTTTCAAATTCGACTGAAAGGCGGGAAATTTTATTTTCAACACTGGAACGAATGAGTATTGCATATGTTATATACAGGTGAAAGTTCGGACAATCAGAGACGCCATGCTTGCAAAGATCAATAAATGATACAGCTTTACTTTATTTCAAGTAGGTCGGAGAAAATTACGAGAAACGTAGTTCACAACTTTTCATCGGTGTCTTGATTCAATAACGTTTGCAATTTTTCTCCCGAGACTATATTTATCGATGTCAGAGGGTTGGCACAGTGCCGGAGTGCCAAGGTATATAACGAGAACGACGTTGGCTCTCCCATATTACGGACCTCCAAACTTACTGTCGCCTCAAGCGTAGCCTAACCCACAGTCCACTCACGTATTTAATGTTTTCATTTGACTGCACTTGTAATGCACCCCGGTGCGGCCAACTGCCCCGGGCACTATCTTCCTTCGATCCCTGTCCAAGGGTTTACCCTCTTCGCGCTAATATTGCTTCTAGCCCTCTTCCGCGCTCCCTACTTTCCACCTTTCCCTCTCCTCTGCTTTCTTCTCTTTGACTTTATCAATCAAAGACTTGGCAGAACTTCACCGGAAGCGTTGATGTTCATAGTTACAAAATTGTTCAGTTTCACACACCCGCTTCATTACACTATTTAGATAAATCTTAAGTTTCGATTGTTCGTTCCAAGTGCCTCTATTAATAGAAAGTGAATAGTGACGGGTCGTAACTTTATCATCCAGGTAAAATGAGACGTTATTATTCCCGCGAATAGTGTAGTTTATAGATAAATTCAATCAAATTTTATACCAATCATCGATTTACCCCTATAAAATCCAAGATTTAGGTCAGTCGCTTGCCATTAATGACATTACCTGCATGGTCGTATATCAATCACAGATCTTATCAGCTTCACATCGTTTAACGTACCGTGATCGCGACGAATACCGGATGCATTTTGAAACCTTGATTCTTGATCGAAATTTCTACTAATAAACAACTACTTATAGTCTAGTCGAAAACGATCTGCCGCTAGTCTCGGTTACCGATCCAGATGAATGATCAGTTCCACGTACTTGTTATAAATCCAAACTCAAGTTGAGTGAAAATTGCAACGACAAGATGCCTAATAGGCTAGATATTTGAATATTCAATTCGCTCGATCGCTTCTCTTTACGGGCATGGTGACACCAATATTTATATTCTCTTGACCAACGGAACTGCTGGCCATGCTGTCATCAGGGAATAAATTAGCTCGTATACAAATCGCTTCGATAACTCTATGACATATTTACTTAGACTTAAAATCAGAGGCACGAATCGATTGGGGAGTTTCCACCTATTACCTCGATTTTGCTCGGTTGAAATAATTTTGCATCAGGTATAGTAAAAATTCTAAATATTTCGTACGATTTTGTTCCAGAAGGCCGAAGCAGCGGTGGTCCAACGAATCAGCAGCCAGATCACCCTCACCGTTCTCCTCCAGAGGATGGTGAAGATGCACCGGGATCCGAGGGCGAGCCTAGAGGAGGCAGACAACACGATCACGCAGCCCAGCTGCAGCAAGAACCGCAGGCAGTTGTGGGCAACGTGAACGCACCAGCCGTCAAATTGCGCGGACACAAGCGAAAAATCATTCCAGAAGAAGAAAGCAGCTCCGGTGAGGACGAGGACGACGAAGAAATAGCCACAAAGACGACAACCGCAGGCAGAAATCACGCCCTCAGCCCAGCGTCTTCAAACCATTCCGTTCCTCCGACTGACCACGTCGCTCTTCGTCCCGCAAGTCCAAAAACGCGGCGATCAGAGGGCAATGATGGCACAGAAGCGACTGGAGCTTCAGTAAAAGACCTGGAACAAGCCATGTCGAAGCATCTTCCCGGTGCAACGCTAGGAAAACCGGATTCACCGGCGCTCCATCAGCCCACGGATTTTAGTACGGACGCTTTACTCAAGCAGCAACAACAGCGGAGTACGATTCAGTGGATCGGGGCTCACCATCACCTGAGTCACCTAAATCCACAGCAATCCGCGACCGCGCCACTTCCAGCGTCTGCTCTTCTCAGGCAACTTTACGCTAACAGAGAAAGCGTCATCAGAGCTAACGTCCATGGTATCACGTCGACTGGGACAAGAGCACCTTCTAGTGGAGCCGCGTATTACGCAGGTGAAAATCCACAGAATGGACCATTACCCACGCCACCTGGTTCCGAAGGGTCGTCGACTTACGGCGAACACCAGTTTGTCCTTTCTGCTCACAATCAGAAAAGTTCTTCGGCGACAAGCGGTGCTGATGCTTTCACTAGCTTAGTTTCCTCCTATTCGGCAGCTGGTGGCTATGCTGTCGATTACCACTCGGCGATGACACCACCATCATCGGTATCACCTAGGGATAAACACCCCCAGCAACAACAACAGCAGCAATTACATGCGGCAAGCGTTGTAGGGAGTTATGAAACCTCGGTTTACAGCGATCCGGTTCTTCGACATCAGTATGAACCCGCTCAACCACTTCCGTTAAAACCCCAGGTTTACTCGGCTGCTGTACATCCGAGTGCCTTGGATGCGGCAGCGGCTGCTTATGCATCTGCTAGCCTTGAGCAACCCCAGTTCTATCATCACTCAGCAGCTGGAGCTGGCTTTCATTTATATCATCCCTCCAATAAGGCGACCTCTAATAGCTGGTACAGTTCAGCCTCTTAGTAGCGTCGAGATGGCGTGTACTTAAATTTTTAGAAACATTAGAAACGAACCCAAAGGCCCCACGTGCATATCATATATCCCTCCCAAAAAACCCCTACAGATTTTAAACATCAAGAGTTACGCATAAGATGCGGCAGATTTACTGCAATTTCCACCATCCCAGGCATGACGACCCTATGAAATTTTCAGATTTCCCTATAATTGTATTATAAGAAGACAATTTATGTAATGTAGCTAAGTTTCGTCAATTTTTTTTTTTCTTTTTTCATTCATTGTCGTATATGGGGTCGCCTGTAGGCGGAAATCCAACACCTTGCAACGATTACTATAGTAAACGGTACACGGTCTCAAAAGTCTCTTGAAAAGGGGCGCGTGATCGTCGAATCAAGGTTTGCGGACATATTCTTCCCCCGTTAGTACCGGACAAGGTATTCGTGCTGGCGCTAAATAATTTTCTGAAATTAATAATTTTCACTAGGTGTGATGGACGCGGGTGCGGTGCTCCGCTTGAAAAGGCGACGTGCTCTAACCACCCCTTTAGATATTTATTTAATTGTTAGTACTATTTATGTTATTGGATATGAATCCAAATTTGTTTTCTTCTTTTGTTAGGCAGCTGTGTGGGTTATTATAAAATATTATTGATATAATATCGTGGAACCAAAATACCTAATCCTTGTTTTATCATTTATACAATGTTGTGTACATATTTGTGTAGGTATACTTATACATACGGATAAATTAACGCATACCCAATTGACGTTATACGAAATATAAAGTAAAAAGACAAAAAAAAAAAACAAAACAAAAGAACAAAAAAAAAAAAAACAAAAGCAAAAAGTATGTGAGTATGTAAATCGTTCTACGCTAGAGGCTTGTACAAAATACGTGGTAGCAGTAGATTGTAGTTTAACTTACAATTAGCGTTTACGAGGACGAAATGACGACGCCAGAATTTTGGAACTCTGCGGGTTCCTGGGTTCCCAAATCTTCGATCTCTACACTCTTGTAGAAAATCCTGCACCGTTCGTATCGACCGTTGTTCTTTTCCCTCCGCGATCATTGTCGAGTCAATCGACTTGCTATAAGGTCTTATATAACCGAGTACTTAAACGAGTCTAGGATCGATTAGTCTGGCGATAATTTCGTCCTCCTTTGTACATAAGATACAAATGATTTAAAAGCGTCGAGAGTCTCAGTCACTCCAACGCTTATATCAATCGTCAACTGTTACGTAGGTTTACAAAGAGTAATGAAAAGAGAGGAGAAGAAAAAAAGTAGAAGAAGAAGGAGAAACTTATTAATCACAGCCTTGCGACTTTACTAATTGCTGTTCAGTCAAAGACTATAAGCTAAGCCCAGTGCAATAATTCTGATGTATGATATGATGTACGAATTCACGGCCATATTGTTAGCACGGAGTAAATGCATGGAATTCGCGAGATCAGGGAATTACTCTAACACCCTAGTGGTCACGCTAATTCTAATCCTTTACGCTCACTGTGTCCAGTTTGTCCAGCGTGGTTGGTAAACGGACGCAAAAGCTCCGGGCCAGCTGTATACAGATTGTAAGTAAACACTCGTCAAAATGCTATTGATATTTCGATGAATTCAATGCTAGTTATTAATATCAGCTATGCACAGCGGTATGTGATATGATTAAATACATATTATAATATCACATGCGCTAATGAAAGCATAAAATATGTTCTGGCTTAATAGGCCAACTTCGTTACTATAGGCACTAATATTATCGTTTTTATTCATTCAGCTGTACAGACTCAGTTTATCTAAATCGTACTAGTTATGTATAGACATATATAGGTATGCGTACGTGTTAATGTATATGTATACATGCTTATATATGTATGTATGGATGTGTATAGGGGCGATGCCGAATGGAATCGTCTGAAAATCAATAATCATATATGAATTCGCGTATAGCTCCAGTTCTCTGTAGAGTCTAATTAAAATTGTAAATTTTAGTTTATTTTTGTTATCGCGATCATTACATGCAGCCGTACAAATATAGTTTTCGTATGAAAAAGAAAAAAATCGTATAGATTATAATTAGTTCAGATTTTACACGTTTGTTATATTATTATATCGACGGTCTAACGCACGAAATCACCACCGACGTTAAACGACCGTTTTAAAAAATTGATTAACAAATTTCGTCTAATGCCCTAAGCATTCTATGCTACGTATGTATTTTCGAAGAATATAAAATATTTTCAACTTTAGCTTTGATCATGTATCATTATATTTCCGGTACAAAATAATTGACTGAACAGAAGTCGAACAAGAAATGAAATTTCAATTTCCAGCATTCCATGTTCTCGAGCTACGGAATTAAACCCTCAACACCATGCAACGTAAACATTTTTATTTGCTCTCCGTCAATTTTTATAATCTTTCGAAAAACAACTGTTGTCAAATATTTAGTTATAGGCTTGGCTAAGATCTGAGTATTTTCGTTATTCCATTTTTACAGTAGATGAAAATGAAGATAATTTTCTTTTTTGATCAGCCCGTTGTCGTTTTCGCTGTAAAGTTTAAATTATTATCACCAATAGGCATTGGTGCCTGTTGCCTCAATCGTATCATTATCGTCAATTTGATGCAAGTGGAAAATAGAGGTTTTTTTGAACATGAATTATTAAAATCATTGGGGCACAGGATGCGTCATTGTCGTTGGACGTCAATATTATAGAATATGTATAAATTTAGTGAAATTTTGTGCAGCTACCACTGGGCGTATCAGGAAATTCTTATATATAATTCCATAGTCGCGTCATTTTATCTGTAAAGCTGATATTTTATGGTATAGGCCAAAGTACTGGACCCTCTGATGAGATTAATAAAGATTTTTACATTTCTTACAGCCTAAATAATCATTCGTAATAAAAATTGATTAATCGTTCGATATGTTTCGTTACACATCGAATAATTACACGTGCCCGAAAAAAAAAGAAAAAAAAATACGAGTGTCGCATGTATACAGACGCTTTTCATTTCCACGACAGAGTTCTTTTATGTTAATGTAATGTTCTAAAGAGAAAATATATAGATAAATGCTATAATGAGTTATGAATTTCTTCAAGAATATATACATAATATGTATCTCTATACTCCCCCATCCTCATCATGTTTTTCCATTTTCCAGACTTTCTCAATATGTATGATATATTACTGATATTCTACGGCTTTAAATACCATACGATTCTTCTTATATTCTTGCGTTTGAAATTTAAAAATAAGAAACCGCCAAACGAATGAACATTCCAGCAGCGCCATCTCTATCAATAAACCCAAACTCTATGATGAGGATGAAGCTCCCAAGTCCATTCGACATAGTAGAACCCCTGCAGTACTGACAAAACTGACATTTGTAGTTTAGTTTCATAAGTCCGTCTTGTTATGACGTTTCTTTCGTTAATTATCTTGGATTATGGATTGCACATTGATGTGTCAGTCGACATCGTCGATAGACCAGGATCAGTGAATTTCCTCGTGTTAGCCGATTATCGGTTATAATATAGTCGCGAAAATATTAATTGTGTGAATCAAATCTCGCGATCAAACATGTGGGTATTTGGTTATGGTTCGCTTATATGGAAGGCGGACTTTCCATATGAAAGAAAATTAGTTGGTCACATAAAGGGCTACGTAAGACGATTTTATCAGAAGAGTACGGATCACAGAGGAACACCTAGTAGGGTTGGTTTGAATAAGGAATTTAATTATCTCATTATAATTAAAACTTAAGCTCATTGATCTTCCTCTTTTATATTCCAGCCAGGAAGAGTAGTCACCTTGCTTACGTCTACAAATTCAAAGGACGAAGTATGGGGCCTGGCTTATAAAATTGCTAATGAAAATGTGGACCATGTTGTTAATCATCTTGATTTAAGAGAAAAAGGAGGATACGAAAGAAAGACTGTGCTGTTTTATCCGTGCAGTCCTCCTCGAGCCATTGATCCGTCTACTTTGAATACTAGTTTTTCATCTAGCAGTAGTTTGACCAAAAATCCAACAGTTCCTGTCACTCCGTCCGCCTCCGAAGAGACTCCATTTCAACTTACAATTTATATTGGAGGTGAAGATAACCCGAATTTTGCTGGTGCTGAAGACCTAGACGAGATAGCAAGAAACATTTTAGTTTCTCACGGACCCAGCGGTCCCAATATAGAATATCTATACAAATTAGCTACAGCAATGAGAATGGTGGCTCCTGGAGTTCATGACGAACATTTATTCATGCTTGAAGCTAGAGTGAGGAAATTGGAGGAGGAAAAGGAATCTGAAGTATTATCGGTCAGCCGACAGTCTTGCAAATGTAAAGATTGATGTAAGGCGCAGATGTGTCTGTTGCAAGGCAGTTGACATAGGCAATTTATTGAGCTAAGGAAAAAACATAGTTGCCAATTAATTATTTTCTTCATATCAATGATAAGCTTTTTATCGAAGATAATATTTATTTAACGAATATATACTAGTTAATATCATAGGATTTGTAAAGAATGAAAGAGATAAAGGAATACTGTAATTTCTTATTGCTTTTATTGACGACGACTTGAACCGGTGAATAAAATAAATAAAGTTGATATTTTTAGGGAGATTATCATTTCCATTCGTAATTTTTGTCTGTTTAAATTACGATCCTTCATCGTAAGCTCATTAAAACACAGGATATAAGGTTTGAAGAACTGCTTCGGATATTCCGAAGGTAAATTTAATATTGTAATACCAAGGTGGATTGCCATGTCCCTGAAAACTCATATACCATAATAGAATTATGCTTTCGACCTTCCAAGTATCGCTAATTCGAAAGATAAGCATTGCAAGGCTACACGTGACGCCAAGAACGCGCGTCAAGCGACACGTATACCCTCTGACGATGAGCTTTTTTCATCGTGCAAAGCAGCTCACATTTAGATCGGCCAACAGAAGTTACCATCGTCAGATGTAAGAAACCATCGAGACTCACGCACTCGAATTACAGTTTTTATTATTCGAAAATGCTCAAGACGAAGACCACGTTTATGCATAAAAAATATACCTGAAATGCAAAGAGAACGAAATATTGCGATTCACCCCATTTTTAAATCGAGGTATACTACTTTTTCATCTCATTAATAGGCTTTCGTTGTTATTAGGCCGTAACCGAGTCTACCTTACCAACCGAAGAGCACTTTTCGCTATAATATGCGGCCATGCACGCCGCTTCTGTACGAAGAGACTATGTCTGGTACTACAATGGGCTTCGAAACGGAGTAGACATTTTGTTCGAACTGTTTACTGCATGGAATGTCAGTCAGTGGTGGTGAATTTGTTTGGTTATATTTTTTGTGCTTCAAATACGATTTTAAATGACTCCAGCCTCTTGTCGCTTACATTTCTAGAATCTAATTAACAAAGTTTTATTGCAACTTAGCGGAGAATTGGCCTGGGGTGAGTCACTGTTATTTCCCAACTAGTTATGCTCACTGTAACATGAAATAAAAATTAGTTGCACATGAGCTATACGTATTTAATATCTACAGTAAATTTGAACATCCTGCATCGGATCGAAAATGCTGCAATGAAATCTTCGTTACTTCAACTTATCTGTTGATATAGCTATTCTCTTTACGTCCCACACAACATATCCCCGATATGTTCACAAGTGTTTTTAGGTTAACTAGTAAACCTAACCTCACTCACTTTCCGCCTACTACAGTAGCATATTTCATTCAGGTGTCCGTTATTTCTGTAAGACAAGACGAAACGATGTGCTAAGCAATTATTACTCTGCTATTTACGTGTGCGATTTATTCTGGATACTTGAGACT
This sequence comes from Tenthredo scrophulariae, assembly GCA_963978835.1. Classification (NCBI taxonomy): domain Eukaryota; kingdom Metazoa; phylum Arthropoda; class Insecta; order Hymenoptera; family Tenthredinidae; genus Tenthredo; species Tenthredo scrophulariae. Next base: position 10,208,716 of record OZ022227.1, read on the forward strand.
TGATGTGAATTGTTTTCATGCCTGAGGCATAAGCCACAAGACGTATACCATATATGGCCAAAAAGAAAACGTCACTTTTTATCACAAAGTGATTCATACAAGTTGTTTTTTTATCATATGTACAAATATAGACGCCAATATACTGTGTTCAACCGATTGCATACCGATTGATTGCATCCTTCTACAGAAGTATGGATGGCCATTTGAGAAACGAGGAAAAGTCTGCTTCGAAGCATTGTATTGATTAAATTATTACAACTAGAACTATTACAGTCTGTTTGTTACGGTACGAAGGTGATATTTTTTTCGTGTCTGGACTTCAGCAATAACAACATTTTGTAAATTTTACTACTGAAATAAATTTAGCATAATTTAATTAAAGACCATTTTGTTAGTAGTGGAAGATTGATCACATAATATCTGGTAAAAATATTATTGCTTTTCGACAAATGCGATCTTTTCTAGTTCAAGAAAAATAACGATAATTCAACACTTGACCATAACTGATTCTCATGTTGTGATAGTCGATTTTCATTTAGAAATTTCGCACCCATTTCTACTATGAATCATATTCAAAATATGCTTTGAGATCAAATGACCGAAACGTTACCGGATGCTGGTGCAGATCATCTATTTTACTACTAGCTCACAAAAACTGAAATCATACTCGTATTGATTCAGCACAATTATGCAATTATACGTATCCTATATTAATTCCGTGTGTATAATTTTCGCAATACCCTCGGCTCGTATTTGTTTTATTATTAGGAAAATATCGTTTCATTCGGAGTCTACTCACGAACGAATTTAATTTGATCAACAGGATTGGCAATTTCCGAATAATCAATCCTGAAAGTAATGCCAACGTAATTCTATCACGTCAAAGAGCTTTTTCAATTGCATATTTGGAGAATTAGAATTGCAAGAATTTAATAATCGCGGTTCAATACACTCTCTCTTTTATTCTCTGCCACGTTATTTAATCCGAACCCCAATGTGGCCGTGTTAAATATATGGTGCTATGGCGAAGAACCAGCGTTTTAGGATCATAGATTTGATCGAGTAGATTTTCGATCATAAAAGATTCCTGTGGTTAGAGTTTCAAACATTTAAATTCTGAGAATCTCTTATGTTTTAATGTTTATGAATGCTCCTATCAAGGAACTCGAATTTTTTACAAATAATTATAGCCTTTGGGGCCGGATCTTATAAAAACGTCTTATAGAAGGTAATCAACAGAACGCCATCCAGCTATCGTTGGCCGTTTCTCATAAAAGTTAAATTCATGATTCTCTCATATCTGTCATGTTTAGAGAAATATAGAATTCCCCTCAGGGAATTTCCTTACCAAAACCGTATATGCCTGCTCATCGCGCGAGAGAAATAACTTTTATAGAAGTGTTAAATATTCACGTTTTATCGTGAGCTGTCCCTTTTTATTTTTGCCTATTAATAATTTTTTCACGTTTTATGTAATCGACAGATAAAAATATTTCCATAACAATCTCCAGTTTTACTAAAATCCTATACGAATCCCCCCTAGGATCGATGTGAAATTGAAACGGTTGCCTACCATTAGAATTCGCGAAGCGATACTTCTTTTCTCTGCGTTATTACTATAAAGATAATTAAATCATCGTTTTACTTGAGGTATGAATATTTTCTCCCTATCGCTGTTGTCATATCAGTCGACGCAAATATACGTCGCCATTGCAAGTCTACCCCTTTGTGTATCTAACGCAGGTCGTTTTCTTTGTTTTCTCCCAAAGGTGTCGTTATATCCGGAGAAACTTTTGATAAGACTCTTCGTTGATTTCTATTGTTTCTTAGCTGCTGTAGGTTTTATTGCAAGAACCCCATTTCGCCTCGTAATATTACCTGGCGAATAAAGCTGTCGTTGGATCGATGAAAGATTTCTTTCTACAAATGAAACCGAGTCAAAAGTTTCCTTTAAAATCCTTTGAAAAACTTTCTTCTTTGATGAATTCACTCGGCTTAATCGCTGTTATATTATTTACAAAAAATCTGAAATCCGAATTTTGGTAATCCCACGATGAAATCTCATCTTCAATTTTTTAACTCTCAGCTTCGTTCGGAGTGCGTACCTACATCCTCCTTGGGTTAATATTATGGAATGAAAATTCAATTAGGTGCGCAATTTTCCCCACGTTTGCATAAATAAATTGTTTAATATAAACCCCGGGTAGCCTGTCAACTGCAGTTTCGTATACATGCATACATAAATTTGTAATAAAAGTGCGTGTAAATAACATGCAAACGTCCTGCCATACGTAATTTAGCAGCGCACGGAATGCAGACTTTTTATAATAATGCAGTATCATCAGGTGCCCATCTAGGTACCTAACTGAGCGGAGAACATCCATCTGCATTTCATTGGAGCAGATAAAACGTGAGAAAAAATCAAGACGCGTAAAAGAGCTGGAATGAAAAATACCTATTCAACGTGTTGAGAATTGATCACGACGTAGCTTAGACCTGGCTCGTCATCAGTTTTGGTTTGTGTCTAAAAGTGTTAAAGCTACTGCAAATAACAATCGTCTGCACCTCGCCGCAAGAGTGCTTGACTTATAGCGGGTAGTGGAAATTCTTCTTCTTTTTTGTTTCAAAACTAGGCTGAAACCGTAAAGAAAGTTGAATGTGGTTTCAGCTTCGTAATTGGGTCAGGCTGACGTTCGTCACATTTCATAGTACAATAATTAGTAAAACATTCGAGTGCAGAATCATTCTGAGTATGGACTGATTATCCACTATTTTCAATTATAACTGAAAACAACTTCGAGCAAGATTCAATCGCCATTGTACACACTCCAAGTCATCATACATACATTTTTATTTTTTCGTATACATCGAGGAAGTACTAAAAAAAGTGATTAATGTACTACAGCTGAACCAGTGATCATCTTATCAAAGTTATTTCGTAGGTCTATAATTTGTAATTAGTGCGAATTGATAAATCTCATCGCTCGTGGATTCCACGTGAGTTGAGACAGCCTAACTATATAATTGATGTGTAGAGATAAATCGTGGAACGTGTTCGCTGCTTTTTTCTTCAAATTGTAATTAACTATAAAATCTTTCTGTTGGTTTTTTTCCTTCAATCCAGCTATGCTAGGGGTATATGCTTGATCACAGTTTATAATGGAACGTCTGAAATTTGAATGTGAGAAAGTTCATTTTTATTACATCGTATAATTACCCCATATTAGCGACGAAGCAGGTCGTATATTTTCTCTGAACACTGCGGTGATACGATCTGATACGAAAATGAAAAATCTCTCACCTGTCTAATCGTCAGTCCTGTTTTCAATACGTCAGGGGAAATATACCTATATAGTGCTTGTTTCAACTGTAAACACGAAAAAGTATTGGGATTGTGTATCTACCTACTTGGACCGAATAGGGATTGAAAGAAAACACCGTACTGTCCCTCAGAGTATCGAAAAACAAAAAAATAGAAATAAAACTTCAAATCTTTGCTATTGCGTTTCCAGACTTTCGGGGAGATGGCGAGGCCAACAGACGACCTATCTATATCGACCCAGATTGAGTTGACCGCTCGAAATTAGCCCGAGTCTTTGACCCGTTTGACCACGTCTCATTTTTCTCGACTTTTCCAGCTTCACAATCAGTCTAAGTTGGATCCTATTCCTCTTTTCTCATTCTCTTTTCTCATACTCAGGAAACACTCTTATTTGCAGTTTCACAAATTTTTGTCTTCTCCTTTTTCTCCTTCGTAATAGTAAAGCGAGTATCCTTTTCCTCTCTGCATGAGAAACCTAGGTTTCTTACCCCTATAACGAATAGCTATACAAATCTACGATCGATACGGTTCTATCACATCGGTTGTAGATCGTGCAGGGAATCGGTACGACCTCTTCCTTACAGCTATGTATCGTTTCTCTATCCGTGTATCACACTACCACGTATATCCATCGATGTGCCCATACTCGGCAATATGGAACACGAACGATTGGAAACAAGTGCTTACCTTCCTTCGTGAGACGAAGTGCTGACGAGGTTGTTTTCTGTTCTTGTCATTCTCTGAACGATCGGCGAGACTTTTTTCTTACAGGGAGATTTCTTATTAAAAAAGTCTAATAATTTTTTGGGGAAAATTTGATGCCTGAAATCTGATGCTTTAGTATTTGATTCGCATCACTGAAGGGCGGCAAGAGCTGTTTCGAAATTGGTAGACCCCCTATCATGTATTTCGTGACGAACTAATATAAATCTGGTAATAATTCAATGGAATTTAGATTTACTGAACCGCCTGTATAATTCCTTATCGTTTGACCCGATAGCTAATTAATAATAATTACTATTTGAATTACACAACTGTAATCAGCTGGATAAAAATTGCCTCTAAATAGTAATAGAGCACTGCTTTCGAACACAAAGATGAAAAACTATATTTCGACCCCTGAAAGTACAAGTTGTCGTTTAGATCGATTTCTGTTTAATGTTTTTGGATTTAGAACATTTATAGGAAAGGTAATATTCAACCGTAATATTCGATCGATGAAGAGCTTATAGTTTATAGTCGTCATAATAGTAGAACCGGTGTTGAATCCTCTCTAGCCAATTTCAATTAAAGCATGACACGGTCTTTTGGCCCTTAAGCGAAACACCTCGCATAGTAATTTCTCAGAGTTAATACACGTGCGTCAATTTCACACAGACGCAGTAACTCCGAGACATTAAAGACACTCTTTTCCCTGGCGATCGAAGTGAGGCAATATCAGGTTTAAGGTGTAGGTATATGTGTCCCCTTAAGGGGGCTGGGGTCTGAAGCATAGGTACATAGACACGAAAGTACAAAAGTTCGTAATAGTGAACTGGGGGGTGAATCACCGTCTAGAATACGAGAAGTTGGACGGGCGTCCTCGGTCTGGACATGCGCAAGCTTCTCTCGACGGTACAGCATGCGTCGAGCTTATCGTCAGTGTTGACTGTTTTGTCTGATCTGACATCCACAGTCCGCGTGGCTCCTTTTCGCTGCGTGCAATCTGCTCTAAGTTTTGCCAGAGATATATTACATTTTTTTCTGATAGGTACGCCGCAGCGTCTGGACCAATAATCTCCAATCCACATACGCACGCGGTTGTGTTAGGTGTGTCTCCCCGCGCGAAAGTGTACTACATCTCCCACACTTTGGTTGTGCGTGTTTCGGATACAACGATTATATCTTACTCCGCCGTCAACCGGTGCGTGTTCATTGACTGTCCTCCCTTCCGTTCTGATTTGTGAAATGCGAAACGCTCCAGGATACGAAGATATCTGAAAATCCGAAGCGATTAAAATGAATACGTCTCTGAGCCTAAGCTTGCAGCGATTTCGGAGGTAAGCGAGCTTCTGATGCAGAGGAGATACGAACACTTGAAAGTTCTATTCGTCTGCAGCGACACGTACGATTGAAATTAACATTTTTTCAATCCCGTAAGATTTTCTTGTGATTAATTGCAGCTAATCGACAAAACACATACCGCTCTCTCGCCTTTACAATCATTTTTTCTCATGAAGTTTGCTGCGCTTTTAATAGCTATCAAATGATCGTAAGTCATCCCACGCTCCGTACAAAATAGTATTATACCGTGTTTGTTTATCTTCGCAAAGTTAATTAGTTTGTTTCGCAAGAAACAAGTCTTCGGACTGAACCATGGTAAAAACAAGTTCGAAAGTTGGACGTCTTAGCTCTTCCGTTTTTCTTCGCGAGAGCTTGATGGCTATCTGGCAATTAAGGTGAAGAAAAATGCGTCGATTCTACGGACTAATTAACCGGCAGACTGATTGTTACATCACTGCTACAGGTGTTGTTCCAAAATTGTTGGAAAAAACTCACTTTTCGAATCGCATAATGAGAAAAAATAATAATAAAATAATAATAATAATAATAATAACTCTTTTTGAACGAATTTTATGCTCCGTTAAAGCTTCACAACTGACGTTTGTAGCGACTAGAGTATAAAAGGTTTAGTTGAACCGTGGTCAATTGACTTGTGAGGATTGACATTTGACCGTGCAGAATATGATTCACCCATTTATACTACATCGCGGGTTCCAGACGTACACATCCCATTGAATAAGGTTGAAACGTTATTGCCGAGTTTACGCTGATGCGATGCTTGAATTGTATTGCTTCGAGTTCTCATCTGGAGATGCCAAGTAATGATAAAAGGGGGAAAAGAATAGCGACTTGTACATCGAGGCTTTTAAGAAAATTTGAGTCCAACCCCTGACAGCACTGCTACCAGACGTTATCGTCAGCTGTTAGATTCGTGCATTATGTCTGCATGAAATGATGGGGTGAGACTTACCCCAGGCATAATAATATCTATCAACATTAGGTATATTTATTATTAATCAAAGTTTTCGTATCACGAGTGGTGTTTCAAAATTCTTAATATAACAATCAGATCGAGTTGTTAGTTCAGCTAACCGAGTGGAACTCCATTCGAATAAATTTCAATGAACGGCTGAAAATTCGTATTAATTGAAACGTATCATAGCTCTTTTAAAGCGAATTTATATTTCCTTCGTTAGATAGTTTCGAAAGAATCATTTCATTTTTTTTCCCCTTGAACTCTCAAATTCTGAAACTCCGTGCCTCGAAGATCTAATCACAGTATGGGGGGGAATTGGAAAATTCTTAGCAAATTTGTCTGAACCGAATTACGTGATTATTGAATGAGCGATTTATTCGAGACCCATAAAAGATGAGTTATTGAGGAACTTGGGGTTTGCGGTGCCCACAAATTGGAATGTGAACGTTTTACACAGATTATACGATGCGTTGGTGTAATATTGATTTTATTTTACAAGCACCGGGGGGGGGGGGGGGGGGGGTAAACCGTTTAATATATCTTTCGAATCAATTTAGGTATACGAAAACTTTCCATTACAATTTTCGACCTCATATATATAACTGCACCCAAGATTTTTTTTTCCATCATTCATAAAAGCTCGCTCCAAGTCATTAGTACTTTATCTGTCCAAACTTTGTTCAAAAATTGGAATTGGGAAATAAAAATTGAAAAAAATTCTTGCAACGATTACTCTTCGGTGCAATGAACGTGCTCCGAAATTGACTGATCAAATTTATGATGCCATTAAGGTGTTTTTTTCATTCTCATTCAGTCTTCACTCGCAGTTCCTTTTTTCCCCCCATTAACCGCGTTGAAGAAACAAATTACTCGTACCCGGTTAACTTCTTCAGTCGAATAATTCGCTGCGCTATAGTTGCTCAAAATTTATATATAGAACCTCTCACGATTAGTTTTACTTATAAAGGTCAAGTTAATTTTTAACGCCGGCCCACGATTGCGGCATCAGATCATTGACATTTCCACAAAAATCACGTTGAGAGGAAATCGCAAGAATAATATCGAATATAAACAGCTGCACGTTTCGTCGGATACTGCAGCGTAATCTATGACGAAAATAAAAGTGAACGCAATTTTCTCTAACATAGTATAAGGGAGAAGACGAGAATACGCGTATGTACTACGTGGGGTATCTAGTGAATGGACTGCAGAGTAGACAACAGTGAGGTCACGCTCCAGTTAACACGCGTGACGTACCCTCCTTCCGCCCATGCGTGAGGCTTGGGAATAGATATTATTAAGGTCCGAGAAGTCACGCTAGCGAGAAATATTCGCAATTTTTCTGTAACTCATTTCTCCGACCATCCGAGAGTGAGTCATAATTCATAAACGAACATATGCTGCTTCGTTGAGTAAAACTCGCACGTTTATGCCTTGAAGTTTAAACTCAATTCACGTCTCGCTATGAACGATTAGAAAATTTCTTATTACTCTCCGAAAAAGTACTAACGCGGGGAACTGCTTGCATAAAAAATCTGACCGAGAAATATCTTCGTTTCTCACTATGCGTCTGAAAATATATCCGACGAAAGAGAAGTGGCTCTGTCGTATAATCGTTCGCCCTTATTAATCATCGCGATGACATATAGATGGCGAACGAACTGTCATGATAGAATTCCAGTTATCTCTGTGTTGAGGTCCTGAAGCGCATAACTAAACTAAACCGAACTTAACTGAACTGAACTGAACCGAACTAAATCCGTCAAGAAGCCATCTCCCGTTTGAATAACGTCCGGTTTGAAACGACTATGTGACTACTATAAGCTCGAACAGTTGACTATTATAGTACCTGGATATATCTTCACAAACGTTCATTTCAGCGTAGCGAAGTAATACGTTAGGTATGCTCTGGTATGTTTTATGCCAATTTAAATTACGCTCAGTTGTGTTCAGCAGAGAATGAAATAAACGTTGTTATTTTAATACATAAACCACAATTAATTTGCACAGAATTAAAACGCTGATGTGACAGGATTCGCTCTGTTTCATGGAATGATTACAGTCTCTTGCAAATAATTGTTAAAACAATCTCAGATATTTTCTACCGACGTGAACAATCCTTCATGATTAGTCAAAATTAGACCTGGAAAGTATTTTTTTTCTTCTATCAAAACAAAAAAGTTAAACATACAACTGATCTACGTTAGATTGTTCACGTCGAAAGATTCGGGGCACCTGTCCACCAATCAATCAATCATTCATTCATTTTGTTTAAATACTTAGACCTTTTCAGTGCTGATGAGAACTGCATCAATCAATGCGTGATGCGATAGTGAAAGTTAATTAAAAATATCTCCAAGTGTTAATCTCGTGTCAAAGATAACTCCATATGAGATTCTACTGAGTTACGTGTTACAAAGCCTGGAATTTATCTCCCTCAATTGATGCTGTTCTCGTTGAAGTATTATTCGCAATTATGTAAACTAACTATCACTGCTAACGAAAGCTAATTTTCTATTTTATCGCTTATGCTCATGACCCCTTGCTGCCATACCACAGCTTTGTGGTATAAAAGTGATATACTCTCAATTCATTTCTTTGTTCCGTTCGTTTGATACAACGTCAATGATTTATTGACGTTGGCTCGACGTTTTCCCCAGAGTTATATTCTTGACATTATAAGCTATAATATTTGTTCTTCATTTCTTCGCGTGCCGTAATATAGTATATCTAATATATAATAGATTTCGACTAATCATATCAGCAAAGGTTGCGATGTGAAAGCTGTTGTCAAACTGCAAAGGGTCACCACTCGAGAAATAACCATTGCCTTATTAGTTCGGATTCGCAGTCCCCATGAGAATATCTGAAATCGTTTTAGCCGTTCCATTGCAGTCTTTCAAGTTTAATTCTGCGATTCTAAGTCTGCGATTGACTTAATCGGCTGTGCCTAATGGGATTGCGGTCAAAAAACGGGATCCAATTATTTTCTGGAATCCGAAATCACCCAGTGTTTAACCATAGATTATACAGCCTAAGCTGGCCACGCCAGAATTTTTAATGACAGCTGAGACAGCGAGTGAGTTATGTACATTGTACAGTACCTTCCGTGTTTTATAGGTAATAAATTCAAAAGCTTATGCCATGTAGTATTACTTTTTGTGGTTTGTGGTTTTGAATACCTACTCACCTTACAAATGAGTAACTTGGAATCTTCGAAACCCCGTCAAAAGGTGTTTTCAGTCAGTCTGTAATTACAGCGGCATAACAAGCGTAAGAGCTCAAGCCGAGGAGGAATTCTGTTCATAGCAAATGAATGTAGTCTGGGTGTGGTAGGCGAGAGTAATTATACTTTTTGCACTTATTCTCTTACATCTTTGGCTCCCTCATTTATTCACCCTTCTCATTTTTCGACGATTTTTAAACGGCAAGAAACCGTTAGCTGTTGGGTGCTAAGTATACTCGTACTTGCAGTGCACATTTTACGCCTGAGAGTCACCCATCTCACAATCAGAAATTCCCTATTGTGAACCAGATGGTCGGTGAGTTTTGGAGAGGGAAACACTTTATCTACAATACTCCACGATCCTAACAATCTTTTCAAACAGATGTCGATTCAATTCTCCTAGTGCTTTGTATCGCATCAAAGTCGCCTTCGATTTCGCCTTCGAGAGGTTTTGTCAATATGTAACCCTCAGAATGGGGAAAACGGAAGAAACATCTATACACGAGAAGTGGAACGAGAAAAAATAAAAATAGAAATAAAGTTTTATTGACTATTTTGATAACAATTGCTACATAAGGATAACAATGCTATATAATCTCATGAAACTGCAGCTACCCTTTCCAACGATTATTTATTAGACGTGATAACTTACAGAATCAACAGCGTGCTGAAATTTCACAAGAAGCAACGTAGGTACTTATATTCTTCCTTGAATTAGCCAATAGCTTGTCATTCACGAAGATCTATTGATATATTTGTGAATATATTCAGGATAAGAGCAAAGGTTCGACTTTCTCGTAGGTTCAAATAGAATAGGGAAATATCCATAATAGGTAGTAAATAAAATATTAATTTTGCCTGAGATAAATAAATATATGGTCTTAATTTAAGAGACGAAAAGTTACCCGAGGTCCAATGAAAATTTCAACGTAGGTATCTATTCATCTGAATTATTTATCCTTTCTAAAAGTTTTGCTTAAATTTCAGTGCTGCTGAAATAGGGGATTTGAATCAACATTGAAAGAATTATTTGAGCAGCCGCCTCTACATCTAACGAGTTAATGTTGATTGATAATTGTATAACCCAAACTTCGTGTTGTTCGCGTTACCTCAGACGTGCTTCCTTCAATCAACTACCTCCAGTCTTGTTTCTCGTAAACTGAAACTTTGCGGAAGTTATATACTTGTTTTTTTTTCAGGGTCGATATGCAGCCCGTGTTATCATTTCATTCCGCCACTTTTCTTCTCCTGAAAACATTCGCATATCCTTTCTTATTTTGCGACTACCATCCCTATTCCAAAAACCCAGTCCCCTCGCCGTAAGCCAATTACAAGAAACTCGGGTTACGTAAACGGGATTAGAAATTTAGCACGTACATATTACGCGTAAGGTTAAACCATCGGCTTTCTTCGGGACAAAAGAAAAAGGAAAAAAAAAATAAAAAATTGAAAAAAGAGATATTCGAAAAAAGGGGAAAGATATTGGAAAGGAACCCACGAAGAAGCCGCAGGCTGTCGGTCGTGGGGGCTTCCTCGAGCGTGAAATATATTGACTCATTCCAAAGTTTAGTCGATAGATGAGTTTCTCTGGTTCGTTGAATTGATTTGGCAAAGGGAAGATAAAGGACCAACCCTTCCGTTTCTTTCGATACCGTCATTTGATAGTGTTCTTGTTTTTCCAGATTTCGAGATACTCCGAAAGAGATTCCTAATATATCACGTTGTCAGCGTTCGCTGGATTCGTAAAAATATTTTCAAATTATTTTCATGGAACAGCCATTCCGCGACTAAATACTTACGTCCTTTACGCAAACATCCGGTATAAAAAATCAGGACATCCTCAACTGTCAGGTCGACAATAGTTTTTTTTTTTTTCTTTTTTTTTTTCTTATATGTATGAGACACGAAGACAAGTTTTTATTGAAGTTTAGTATAAACTACATTCGAGGATTTATTTTCGGCCGAGTGTCTCAATATCGTAGAATCCTCGGCATTACTTTGTTCTCGCCATCCAAGTCTTTTTATAAAACAAATTCGGGATGAATTTCGATTGGAAAAGTTGACAAGACTTTCCATTTAGCGCACGTGGACATCTGTTAGGACCAAAACAATTTTACGACTGGCAAGATCGGCCGGGGATTTAAAGAGGGATTTTTTTAGGCATAAATCCAACCTGTTTCAACCTTTTTATTCCTTTTTTCTTCTTTTTTTTCTTTGAAATATCGAGTAGTCTCAAATATTATTCATCTCAAGATACGGTGTTATTTCTTACCTCTTGCCGAAGTGCTAAATTGAAAAATTTCACAGGCATTGCTTCATTTTCGTTGTAAAGTGATATGAATATCCAATCACATAGGAAAAAGAAACGTATGTGTTATAGCTGTTCAACATTGGATAATTTCTGCATAATATTTTATTTCAACAGTTTTCCCCCATCGATTTGTACAACTTTCATATTATCGAGCATATCAAAAAAATGAAAATAAAAATAAAAATAATTACATAATAAACGTAAAAATAAATAGTATACATATATATGCAACAAAAGTTATTTAATATAAAATAAATCATCCCTTTACACCATATATATTACCTACATAGATATATATGTACATTCAATGTGTAAAACGAACCTGGGAGCTTATCTGTGTAGATGAGCTACCGCAGAGCATTCAATTATCAAAACTGCGTTCATCCGCGCTGAAACCTGAACATTAGGTGAATAATTTTGCCTGCGGAATGAGTAATGAACCGTTTCCCTAAGTAATCGATGAATTGAAGATAAACTTCGGAGGCGATACGGTCATTGCAGAACTGTGGATTCTAATTATCATCCAAAACCCGATAGCCTTTCGAAAAAAAAAAAAGAAAAAAAAATTATGGTTTCAGCGTGGCTTATCGCAACGCACAGCTAAACCCTCCCTAAAAGTAATATAGCTGTACCTCCCGTTTCTAATTTGATAATATATTGTCATTGTAGTGGATTCTATTCCCAATCAGTCTTATTTGTTAATTTCATGCTATATGTGTATATTTATACCCATAAATACACGTACAGCACTGAGTGTTCATATAATATATATACACACTTTATATTCATCACTTTTTAAATACATTTGCATGGAATTAGTCTATCAACAAATCGAATCATTCAGGCTGAAGAAATGACCAAAATTTCAGTATCACTAGTAGCTTTTTGTGCTACATATTTGTTTACTTTTCTTCTTCTTCTTCTTCTTCTCCTTCTTCACTTCACTTAACTTCATTATCTGTTATACACTTTATTACCGTGCACCGTGTGTTAAGTCAATTACACTGATTGCCTTCATAGGAAGCTGTCGGATATCGTTAGCTTCTAGCATTCGAATGACTCGGTCTTTTATCTCGAAAGCGCGGCAGACGTGAAGGCTGATACAGACTGGAAATTGTCTGACAATCAGGTTTAATCAAATCGAACCGATGATGCAGTTCAAAGTCCGACAACATCCAATAACACTCTCTAGTGTCAGCGGGAAAGCGAAAATCCAGATGATCCTCAACAGCAATTCTATAGGCTTGAGCGTATGTCGATGAATTACTGTATAGAACTGAACTGCCGTCAACGAAATCGTACAATTCGGTCGTTCTTGATTGAAAACCAGGACGATGTGTGATTTGCAGGTAATCACGTTGATTAGAAACGTCGCGCCGGCGTGATCAGGTACGTTGAATCTCGAGTCTAATCAGTTGGTAGAGCTAATCTTCTGGAAATTAGAATTCTTCGCTTCGTTTTTGCCTATCTTACATTTAGAAGAAACCTCACGTTGCGATTTAAAATTTTTCTTAAAGAACTGAACAATTTTAGGCAGATAAATGGTTTTGGGTTCATCATATTCTACAGATCATTTGTTTTAGATAGACGACGAGGACCGTACGCAACGGGTGAGATATAAATCCGATAAAATATTCTATGGGTGAGCACATAAATTGACTCTTTCCCAATTCATACTTTACTAAAATGCTTTTCAGGTCTTTGATCTTTGGGTATGCCTGGTTTCTTCGTTTCCATATTTTTCCAACTCCGTTTCCTGCCAACTTGCAAGAATTGTGCTCTGCTCTATTTTCATCCCATTTCCTGATACAGCTTTCTTGCGCCGAAATGAACTACCGTTATTATCCCCGCGCGAAAAGATCTGTTCTTGACGTAATCTTCTTGATGGCTGGTAAAATTCTGATTGCACTGTACTGCCCACCGCCCAGAGAGATCTTAAGATCATTGGTATCATCTTGTTTTGTATCCTCTTCTTCCTGCTGGTGAACGAGCCAGACAGTGCCCAGAAGAGATAGAACGAAGGTTACCACACCAACCACACCCAAAATACTGATAAGAACCGTTTGTACAATAGGCATGATGATAAGCCCTAGTTTCATTAATAAGACCAGGTCACTTGGCAGCGTAGGAATCATCTGAAAAATGAAAATTTATACTATGAAATAATTTCTTGAGAAAAAAATTCGTGATACGCTCATTTGGCGAAAGTTCTAAAGAAATGAAAAAATTTGAATTCTGTTTGTTTTTTTCTTCCTATCAGAACTCACCGTGCACACGAGTCAGAGGAAATAACTATGCACAGTGAAAGTTGTTTGTGATAAATCTGAATCTGAAATACGTATTATCGTCGCGACTGTCCGCTAGCGACATCTATAGGCGTATATCCGTTCATGCTACATACTACGAAACATGTATGTTTCCACAAATTTAAACCGATTTTTTTTTTGTAAATCAAAATCAACGATGGATCGATAAAATATTATCTGATATTTTAGTCAAGATCCTACGTTTTTGTCTGAAATTAAAAACGGTCAGACTAAAAGTTTTTCAACTTACCAAATCCGTCCATACCAAAGGTATCGTCAGACCATTGAAAGGAGTAATCTTTGGGTTGAAATCGACGGTCTGCATGACCAGGTTAGTTTGCATTCTAGAGTTTACTTGTAGAGGTATTCCGACTTTCTGTAAGCAGAGAAGACAAGCTAGTATTACTAATTAGTTGTTGAATATCAGACAGCTTAAAGTTCATAAATACAGAATGAAGAATCCTGCATATACGACTGACGATGATTATTTTAGCATTTTTACTCTGCACATACCGGTTGAAGAATGATTCTAGTCCCATGCTTCTCTTCGTTTGGGTTGAGGCCATCGACGGCCGCGAGTAGACTCGGATCGGCCTTGTGAAAGTGTGGCAATGACATTGCCACTGGTATACCTGTAATCAGGTAATAGGTAGCCGATTGAATGACACAATATCATGATAGGAATTTCAATGCTTCACCAATTTATTATTTCCAGCACTTCAAAAACGTGCTGACGTTCTCAATTGTATATATATAGTGATCCAACAATACCGATAGCAATTTTTTTTTCCCTTTTTTCTTCAGACTAACTCAGAACATGTATATGTGAATATCTGTATAGTGTTCATTAGAAAATAATGCGATGCTGTACCGTACTAAAACGCAAATAATAATTGCGCGAAGGACACAATCATCCGATAATGAGACTTTGACCGAGATGACATCCGGTCAAGTATGGGGTCAGCGAAATAGTTACTAATATCTGGTCTAGAGTTCAGTTCTATTTCTGTGAGATTCGTTAAAGGTTAAATACTGATGATTTAACTAGAGTTCGCATACCTTCAAATAGAACAAGTATTATATCATCGCGGGGTGAAAGGATGAGAAAGTTGTCATATGTCTGTAATACATTATACAATCTTGTATAATTAGCTAAAACCTGATGTGAAATGGGTGTTTACCGAAACTCACTGCATCAATGGATTTTTAATTAAAAATAACACAAGCCTATTCAATTATATGGCAGCCCTATTATAGACGCAAAGTTCAACGCTTGACATTTCGGTTACGTCAGCGAGATGTTCTTTATGGAGCGCGTCCCTTTGGATAAGAGGTCTTCGTGTATCGATTTAACAAGAATTAAAGTGAATGCCCGTTCCTTCACGTCTGAAGAAGTGGAAGTTGAGAGAAGTTTGTAATTTGCAGGCTCTGTGCATTTGCATAAACCGCCTCGATCGCGACCTTTGGACTTTGCATATTTTTGTTACAAAGGTTCAAAAGTTCGCGACGTTTTTCAATCTGTATATATATATATATATGGTACGCATATGACCTTCGAGAAAAAAAAAAATTTGTTAAATACTGAGTTGAAACCGGTGCGATAATATCCCAACGCAGAGAGTTCAAAAATTATTTCAAATAAATTTTATGCATGCATATGGCTCTCGAATTATTAGAAAAAAAAAATTTAATTTATATGGAAGAAGCATTTGCGTTACGTGAAAATAATTACACATATATAGGTGTGGACTACGCTGTATCGCTTCCTTTGGCATTAGCAGCGTTGAATTGCCGAAAATTAAGATGATTCATGTATAGTGTCAATGTATTTCGAATTGAGGTATGAAAATGTATAGTATATTATTGGATTTCGCATGTGAAATATCGTGGAACAGTATCTAGAATAACTTAGGTACAATAAATGAGTAATTTCATGAAATGTAAAAAAAATTTTAACGGTTTTTTAACATACGTTATTACCTGACGTAATTTTTCTGGTAAAACCCGATCGCTAAGACGTGTAAAGATAAATTACGCGCACTTGAGGCTGTCTAAAAAACTATTTACAGTCAGAGAATCTAAATTGTTCTTGATTTTTGAATCCATGATTTACGTCAATCGACTTTGTAATATATGCTAAGCTGCGATAGCTTTTATTCATTTCTACTTGTACGTCCATTAAAAACGATGGTCTATATGCTAGCAACCATAAGTAAATACACTCACTGTAGTAGCAAGGCGACATGTCCGAAAGCCCCTTCTTCAAGCACTTTTTCATCTTACGACAGTAGCACTCGTTGTCACTGTTCACATCAGGTGTGTCCAGGAAATCCTCTGCAACTGTGTACATGTAGCCGGGAATCCCACAGTCTGCAGTAACTTCCTCTACAAATCGGATCGGCAGCGTTCGGCAGAAAGCTTTTCTGTAGATGCGGAATACCGCGTGTTTATCCAAGTCTCTAGGGAACAGGGTTCCTTCGGTCGCACCTGCGAGGCGATTACAAATCGTGTTCCTAAAATGGTGTTAATAAAAAATGATTTACACATGAAATGAAAAAATTTTACATATGTCAACGAAAGTACACTGCCTACAGGAGGTATACTTTGCAGGTAAATGGATCTAAGCGAGATGAAAAATGAACTTACGCTGAATTCGTCTTATTGCCTTCCTCGGGCACATAACCCCAGTTCGATAGTCCTGGACTTCCATTGAGACTTTCGAGACTGAGATATCGTCCAGTTTCATCAGTCATATTCTCGTTCTTATTAATGTTCATCGTCATGAGATTATCCCCCTCGTCGTACAGCTGTGGACGTCGTTAATCCATAATATTATCATTGCGAATCAGTAGCCAAATTGATATTTATCATGAGTGCCAGTGCCGTTAAAAAATATCTCCTAAGACGCGTGAATATTCCAAATAAAATTAAGTATAGAAAATATAAAAGACTACTTCGAACTTGGCAGAAATGCTATAATCCAAGAATGCTACTTATAGGTTCAAATGTGGCTCATATTAAAAATTCAGCCAATTTAGGGTGAGGTCAAGAGTGCCAGTGCAGGTATACCCTGATTATGGTTATATCGTCACGGATATTTTTTAAACCTAATGACAGTGAAGGGACACGAGCATAGTATATGGATATGGTTGCTCGCGCCTATTTCCCGAGTGACTCGTGGTGCACACAGTGTTTCAATGACCTTTGTCCCAACCGCAAGGCCGACATTTTAACATACGAGTCTTCATAATTCACTCGCAAACGCGTTTTATCTCCTTCGCCATGGGTCTGGTGAGAGGAAATATACCGGCAGGTAGTCAGACACGTTTTTTCGAGCTACTCATTAGTTGAGTCGTTTTTCGAATTTCTTGGAATGCAATGAAGAGCTAAAAGTTCAATAATTATGAAGCAATTACTTATTTGCAGTGAGATTTTAAACATTTATTTGCGCTAGATCTATACAAGGAAGTTTTGAGTCGGCCGAAAAACTTTTGGAGTCAAAATATTCCAGAATGAAGAAGAAGAAAAAAAATTACTCTCCAAGCTTACGTAAGATGATTAAGGAATGATAGTGATACCACTTTTCACTTCCATAGTACAAATTTATTCACTTGTGTCTACAAAGTGAAAGGATTAGATAAATGATAATTGACGTACTGCAATAACTCGTTACAGTCCGAATAAGAGATTTAGCAATACCCACCTGGTGTATACTAAGAGGCACGCAGGTTTGATATTTTTTATATTTTTTCGCCAATCAAACGGGAAAGGTGACGCAAGAAATCGTAGAATACGATTAAGCGTTAGTTTAAATAGCCGGATCAGGTTAGAGTTTCGTACGAATATCATTTACTGATTACATTGAGAAAACGAGAACATGAGTAACCAGCATGAAATTATGTAAGTCAATAAATGTCCAACCGGAAATAGTGTTTGTTCTTTATCTCAAAAAAACATATGATAATTCACTCTCCAACCTTTGTTTATCGTTTGTTTGACAAAAGATCAAATACTCCAATTGCCTTGTTAACATGCCACTTTTGTTGAAGATTGCCAGTAACCCTTCCAACGCGTAAAGGTTAGCATGCTTGTATAAAGGTCGGCCATTAGCTGCGTAAAAGTGCTAGCAAACAAGCCGGTGGTAGTACCTACTCAGGTGATCTTTCTACCGTATCAATATTACACGAGCTACTTCGCGTATGCAAGTTTATGCTGCACATATACCTCCAGCAGCCGCACAAACTTGATCCCATAGGGTCGTTCGGTCGTTCTCTCTGCCTGCCAGTGTCCAAGTATTTCTATTTCTATTTCACTTTCTTTTCCTTTCATATTCAAGGAGTCACAATATCGTGGAAAAAGCAATCTGGGCCACTGACACTCAGCCTACTGTAATTGCATTTCGTTTAATTGGGGCACGCACCGTATTTGACTGAATTACGGTAATGAAAATGTTGCTGGATGAAAGCCAGAATGTTTTATTACGGAGTAGATGACGTGTCGACACTTACCCTATCCAGGAGTCCAAACTTGCGGAAGTTGATGAAGTTTGGCACTATGTTACTCGCTAGATTAACCAAAACGTCGTCGTATCCCCAAAAATATTCGTAAGCAGTGATGTTCAGTATCGTCTGACTATCCAGTAAATTTATTAACTGGGACAGCGGTAGAGTTATAAGAAAACTGCTGTCGGATAGTGCTGATGAAATACCCTGTTGATTATACAATACATGACATTATTAGATAAGTGATCATACCGTTTAGACCTTTCCATATATGCGGAGTCGTGTAATAGATCAAATCATCAGGGAATTAGAACCGTTTCTGAATTTCATTAATGAAAACTCTAAATTGCCCGCATGTTGTAAGATACCCGAGAATTTATAGTTTGGTGAGTTTCAAGTAAAAGCATTTCCCGCCCGGCGGAATTCAGATACCTCGATCTTCACATTTTACACAGTGTCGCGCTTCACGGTGAAACATTCGTCCCCTTGGGCTACTTCTGAAAACGTCCGGCTGTCAGCCAGAGGGAATTTGATATTTTGAAAAAAGTAAAAAAATAGGCCTGGTACCGAGTCTGGTTTTAATAATATATTAGGTGAGTGGATTTGGTGGGTACCCGAATGTATGAGAAGGCAAAAACAGAGCAGAAAAAAAAATTGTAGGATAAAAGAAATAGAGAAAACCCTGCGGCCTGACCCAGGCTTGGTTCTGATGAATAATGCTGAATAAATTCCCTCCCTCTTGCAGGGGTGAATTCGCCCTGGCAAAAGGCTTCGTCTGTCGAATTCATGCCACTTGGCCTTCCTATCGCAGCTAAATTATACCTAAGCCTGACTTATGTTAAGCTTGTCTTCGGCGTCGCCTCTAGGCATTCTGGGATTATGATTTTGATAAAATAGTCAATAGCATTCTTCGCGAAGAGATGGGTACTGAATTTATAGATTTTTCCATCAAACAGGCTGTTATATTTAGGACTAAATCGTTGAATAACGAAAGTGTCGCGCAGCTTGATATGCGATTATGTACAATAGACACTACGTTTTATTTTCGCGAAATTTTCCGCGGGTATTTTGCGATAAAATTTCTCTCGCTTTCAGAGAAAAAGTATTTTACATAGATATCACCTTGAATAATCTCCATACTATTTTCGCTGCAGAGTGAATTTAAACGCGCTTGTCATCTGTAGCAAAAATAATAAGGCGATTTCGAGAGTCTTGAGTCTGGGGTATGAGCGTGGATAATTCAAGCCGATCTGAGTTGACGATTAAAAAATCAAGAAAAAGAATCTGCAAGTAGATATTCGCATTCATTTTACAAAAACTTTGCATGGCTACTTCTTCCTCATATATGATGATCAGCTTACTGCTATAGAGATATATTTGCTATATCTATTAACTACTGACTGCGGGAATTATTTACTTGGCGAGCGTACAATACACAGTGGCATGTAATCACGCGGATGGAAATTACTTGTCGAGTTCTAGTAATAGATAAATGCATATAATCTGTAAAGTTGCGCAATTCGTTAGCATAATTGTTCACCTGTGTCAAGTAGCGAATTACCGTGACTCCCAGTAGCATAGAAATAAACAGCTTTTTTTTTTCTCCTGAGTACTTGACACTTGGGGCTTCTATCGCCATTAAAATCTGTAATTCCTAATCAATGTCATGCACTCGACTTCTGAAGCCTATCCATTACCATCATCTATGCACTGTTTATTACGTGCTATTAAAATGCCATCGCAATTATCACATGTTAACGCGTATTCATAATATGGTTCTGTCACACGTTTACATCAACATATCTTCTCGCGATTCTCCAAATACCCTTTCCGCGAAGTTCGTGAATTTCGTAACAGAATACCGAATTAAAATACATTCGAGAATAACATTTCCGTATTAAAAAGTCAAAAAACTATACATCCGCTTCAGGTTTTGGTGACTTAAAATAAAAAAATACCGAAACGGAGATACGATCTTAGTCATCTTCATCTCTGTTACCGCTATTAATGTCGAAAAGTTTTTTTATTTTTCTGACATAAGTTCACCTCGGAAGATTTAAACTACGGATAACGTGAGGTCGCGGAAAAACCGCGACTTCGAGGCGACGGAGGTCGACAACTTGCTCGAAGCCAAGGAGTTATAGCATTTCGGATTCATTAACATCCGCGTGACCCTCAGCGTTACAATCTATCGCCGCGATGTACCTACTTGCCTCCGTGTATACCTTGGAGGGAAAAATCTATGTCGATTGCAACGCTTCGAATTTGCAAGTATAAATCGTTAGGCGGAAAAAAGCGCGATCACAGGGTCGAATAATTAGTACGTATTTCGATGTGCAGCTATCATCACATGCAGTTATTTCCATACATGACGTTTATGCGAAGCTGTGTTTTCAGTTGCCGTGGAAATAACCAGAATCCTAAAAAAATTAATCAGCTATACCCGCGAAACATTTGCGACATACTGAATCCGAAAATTAATTCTATTTACGCACGGCCAGTCTGCGTCTGGGACAATAATCGATGCACAATCCTACCTATTACTAGTCGAAGAGGTAATTGATGCAATTTTAAAACGTTCTATACAAGACGTGCTTACCAGTAGCGGAAGGTTTGGTACTCGAACTAGGGCCTCCTTGGGATCACCAATTGACATTTCTGGGACAAAGTAGACCGTTCGTTTTGGCCGGTAGGATATTGTACCGTTGTCATTCCACGTTACGTTATTATTCTCCAGCATCTCCCTTAAAGAATGTACAAAATTTGAATACTCAAGTTTATTATTTATAATTTTATTATACGATCAGAACGTCAGTTCTGTCACCTTTACATACGAAAAAATTATACGAATGAAACGATCGGACGCAGATTACCAGTAGATATAATTTATGACTTACTGGTAAACGTAGGGGCCGACTTCCTCGACTTTTAGCTTCTCTTCGCCTCTGAGAAACTCATCAGGATTCGTGATATTGAATATGTAGACCTTGATGTAAATGTCCACGGGAGGCTTTTGCCATAGTGAAAATATCAGCGACGTAGGATTCATTTTCAGCTTCTGTAACACAATCATAATTGCTTCAATTTTTCAATGCATAAATTATGATATTGTATCTCGGGAACTATGGATGGGATTTTACTTATCTTTACGTCCGACTGAAAAGCGTGGGATATTTCTTACCTCTTTTGAAGGAAGTCAAGGACCTTTACAACGCTACCCTTGGATCCCGTATGGGATAACCTTAAGTTACTATATGGGATCTTGGAATCTTACGCAACTATTGTACGCGTTGATTTTTTGATAAGTATGTACTCACATATTCGAGGACCGTTTTGGTGGGATTTACCACGTAGATTGCGTAGGCCAAACCACTGCAGATTATTCCCACCATGAATAGAATCAAACATTCTGAAACAAACAAGTAATACGTGATGCGTTTTCATTAATATGATAAGTTTTGGGAAAATTTTTATTTGACTAAATCTATGACGTTGAAATTTGCATCGTTGGAACGAAACGAAATTCAACGTAAATTTAGAAAAAAAAAAGAAAAATAGCTAGACTAAAAATGATCCTACTAGGTTTAATAACATTTTCAAGTAATTTCTGGTCGTTTTCACTTTTTAAACATAGCAGGATCATTTTTGGTAGAATTTTTCTTGCGCACTTCGTTGCGTGCGAACGATGCGAACTTCAATGTCATCTAAATGTTCCCATTTCATTATCACTTGTGTATGTGAATACCTACAGCCAGCATAAAGTTTTCGTATTTCTTTAAAGCAACTAATACTCATCAGTTTATTACTGAAGTATAATAACTCTACTCTATCTCGGATATTTTAAACTTTAGATACTAATCCGCGAACGTATTTCACAAGTAAGACTCAAATGGAAACGGGTTTCTCGAACCGTTATCAAATATGAGATAAAACATGAAAAAGTATAACACTTGAAGTAACGCTCGCACGTCGTTAAATGCGTCAGTGAAGGTGTAATTACAGGGTAATATTGTAATAGATACAAATGGAAATGTACGATTTGGGAAGATCTTTTTTCATCTTGAGTCACTGAAAATTCGGAAATCTGACGTGGAAGAGAGACAGTTTATACGTTGGGTAGGTATATTAAGAAAAGACTCGCGTCACAAGTTGCAATATCATTTTAAAGTGAGTTTCTATTTCAAATGCAGGGATAAAAAAGACCAAAAAGAAAACCGGTTGATAATTGAGCATTATATTTAGTAATCAGACCTGTGAATTATAATCTGTTGACCTGTACTCGTTTGTTTGCTTATTAGTTATTACACAAGATTCTAGTCGCGTAAGTGCAGTGTTCGCATTTATGAGCTAATGTGATTCAGAACTCGGTACGCTGCACCACTTAGCTGCACTATCTTTAGCAATCGTATATAAATTGCACATTATTGCCGAAGAACGGTGTAATTATCAGCTGTGAATTGATCGCACCTCATCCCTGCAATTTTATAGTGACTTTCAGAAACTTCATGCAGTTTTGAATATGAAATTAGACAAGTGAACGATTGGTATTAACAGATTTTTTGGCAAAACCCAAAAGTCAACGATACGTCATGAATATAAAATACTAATGAAAAATTTATGAGAGAAATGAGTAAAACTATGATCATTTTGCAACTCATCATCGCCTTCGACTCATTACTTATACCACAGCTATACACCCAGAAATAATTCGGTTTGATAATCTTACCAGTTATCTAATCGACAAATTGAGACCATGGCGCAGAAATCGAAGGGGTCAATGTACCGACATTTTTTCAGCGGGTTCATTATTCAACCGTTTAATCACGCGGAAAAGGGTTAAACAATTTTCGCTCTTTGATCCTCTCGGAATAAATCAAAATTCCTATACCTCTTTTCCTCGTGCTTTACCTCTCGTTTGTGATTTTCCATCTTTATGTTTTCAACATTTCCCATGAAATTTGTTCTCAATGAAAAGAACGAAAAGAAATGAACGGTACATCATACATTCGTGTTTCCGAGAAATTTAGTTCATCTCTGATCATCCATTCTTTCTAAAACACTCGTGTATGCAATACTAACCGTGCTTGCGGCAGTGTTTACTGTGAACGTCAAATAGTTTCACTTTGGCGTAATTTCCGTCACAAAATTGGGCAGCTGACCATTACCGAGGATACTAATTAACGTAATTAATGTTTGTCTAGGACTCGCCTGTGTCTCAAGGTTCAACAGTGACATTGAAATGTTTAAATGTCTCCGTAGAATCCTATATAAATATTCACACATTTTATCGTGTAATAAATCGACGATTATTTTGGTGGTAATAATGGGTCACTGCGCCCAAACGCCACTCACCTTGGCCCACATGACACATCGAGAATCGAAAACTAATCAAGGTCTTCGTCGAGCAGTTTCGATATCTCCTATAGTCAGGTGTTGTGCAGCTATATGTCACACGTCGTTGATCGGATCGGATCAGCGCCGACCAGCTTTGATATTGGCTAGTTGGGTTCAACTTTTACCGTGACATTATCGCGTCGGGCTTATCTCATTCGAATCGCATTCATAAGAGTTTGCTATTTAATATTTATATATACCAATTGTAAATGTCTGTTGATTGATCAGTTTCTACTCCTGGAATTACAATATTTGAGATATATTACAAATTCGACGATCGTTTATAACAGGCGATGCTTATCATTTTCGAAAAAAACAAAAACCGGAAAAGACAAAAAATACAACTATGTGTTTCCGTCGATATTTATTAAAAATCGATAAAAACGAAGGACGTGTTAGAAATAACAATTTCGCACGTATCAGACGATTGCGAACCATTAGCAAGATCGACAAGATTGGCGCGATACGATTATTATAAACGTCTTGTATATTTTAATTTAAACACATCCCGCGGATAATGCCATGCTTCGTTTCGTATGGATAGACGCCTAGGTGTTTTTCTTTTCACAACTGATTCACCATCAATATTGACTCTGGCTTGTCTGCTCACAGAATTTACATTCAAATACCATACAGGTGAGTTCTAGGTATCCTGCTCAATGCCGTTTTTGAATAACGTATGACGGAGTACATATTTATACAAACGCTTTTTGTGAAGAACTGCATATATGCGTATCATGTAAATTAGTATTTTAGCTTATCTCAATTATTATCGAAGATCACTTATCTGCACGTAAATATTGTAGCACACCGAACCCAAAAAATCAATAAAATAATGGGTACATCATCCTCTAATTTGCTTTCTTCAATTGCAAACCCTCGGCTAACTCGCACACGGTAATCCCCGCAATGCTCGATAAATATTGTACGATTGGTTTAGTCAATTTCTCGTGTTGTTAACGTTTTTTGACAAATAAAGAAACCATATGCAGATTCGAATGAGCTAAGGAAGGCATATCACTATACGTCTCGTAGCATAGATTTGGACAAAAATGTTGAAACAATCTTTAACAGCCTTTGATTTACTCAACAATCACCGAATCATCCCTGTGTGTCCCATGGAGGCTAAAGCCATCTTGGTTTCTTTGGAAATAAGAATTCTCAACTAACAATAAAACCACCCTTTCGGTAATATATTCGATTTTATTTTATGTTGATGAGTGATTTAGGTGCGACAAGCCAATAACATAAGTTTTTGCATAAGTTATAAACTTGACCCGTATGACGCACATCGAATCATTCTATCAACGTGTTTAATCGCCAATTAACGTTCAACCTAACCGTCTCTAATCGTGGAATCGTCATTTATATACATGTATATATGCTCTTTTTTTGTTCGCAAATATAATTATATATTTATACTGTTGTTTATCTCAGATTTGAATGTGATTTTAAACTAAATATGCAAAACTTTTTTCTTTTTTTTTTTTCACCTCAACGATCCTGTTCTTATGCGGAAATAATTTTTTCAGATAGACAAAATTTGATCCGAACTTTCGATCGTCGTTAAAAAATGAAAAGGAAAAAAAATTCCGTGACGTAATTGGCTCACGTGTACAAGACGAAAATAAAACCGATCGGCTTATCACAAATTTCCAATACAATTCGCTTCATCCAATTACCTAATGGCTATAGCTCATATTCACAGTATCTACAATTGACAGAACGTCATTAATAATCTGGACAAGGTGGTTTCAAAGTTTAAACTGATAGCTATCCGCGGGATATCACAGTAATTCACTCGGAAGTCAACGATGAATTAACTTTGACGTCTTAGATGTATGATCTCACAATGTTGCCTGAATGGATTAATTGCCCTATCATGAATAAAGACGAGTCTTGAAAATCACTACTGTTAATTGGCCTCGTCATATAGCGATGAATATGTCCTTATTGCTCGATTTATTCATACTGTCATTCTCGCGTTTACCTGAAATGCATACTGCATGATTATCGCGTGCTAACTATATGTATTTTCGAACAATACTTCATCCCATAATCACATAAATTCATATAAATGTCTGTATTTACAAGTAGCCGGTTTGTTACGAGCCAAGTTCAGTGAATCGGAAGAGAAAATTCACACAACGTACATTTTAAACGGACCTAAAAAATGGGGTACAAGTGAATTTTGTACTTCGACGATTGCTCTTTCAAATCATTCCGAAGCTTCATCAGATATGTATGGCTCATACATGTGTGGAAGTCATTTGCGCCACTCAAGTCCAAGAAATGCGGAATTGACAATGACATTGACCGTCTTTAGACCGCGGTGGACTTTTCGTACTACGCAACTTATGAGTCTGACCTACATTCAAAGATATACATATGTAATTTCAAGAGAATCAAGGAAGCGTGTAGACCAACATCAACATATCAATTTATACGTAACCAGGAATTTCTGGGACCCAAAATCGCGATTCTAGTCTTATGTAAAGTTAATGTTACGTTCCCAAATATTTGCGATCAATGCAAGTACCGCACAGAGCGGAGGGATCTAGCTGACTACTTCAATTGATACTCCGGCATCGTCAAGGTAGCATTATTATGCCATTGATTGTAGAGTCCGGCAATGACTCGTCCACGACATTCTACGAATTAAGGTATCTGTCGAAGACGGTAGAGTCGTAAAAGCATCTTTCATGTTTTGACAAATTATATACTTGACGTAAGATTGATGCGGTCAGAACTAAAAAAAACAGAGATTGTCGGTTCCATGACGCCTGACTAATTCTTACATTAGGTATATGCACATGCCGTCCAGTGATGCCTGTATCCTATTTTTATTATTTGAATAGCCTTATTTAGAAAGGACTTCCTTGACATTATTACGAAAGATTTTTTTATTATTTTATTTTTCTCATTTCTGAGAATCGAACTCAAAGGCTCCAAGTACGCCCACTTCCCTCCCCTATAGTTTCCCACTATAGTTTCAGATTATCAGCCCTTGAGCGATTGAATACTATGTGAATTTTCAAAAAGTACGTATTGAAAACCCACAGAAGAATTGTTGGTTAACGTAAAAAAAAATAAAATTCAATTCATTCTGGTGCCACTGAAGACAAGCTCAATGATTCGGCTCATTAGTTTTCAACTGCACATCGATCGCATCTAAAATATTTTCGAATGTCAAAATAAATCAGTATGCAAGCCATCGCCGCTCATATTGAATCGCAACCGTGACTTAAGGTTTAAGCATCATATCTAATTACAAAATAATTTCACCCTAGATTCAATTTGTTATTGATCTTCGGATCTCATATAAATGTCAAGGTTCGACAGAATTATTGGTGCCCAGATAATTATTTTAGCTATAGTTTGTGCGAGTGCAAAATCACGCCCAGGGCTCGGGCGGTGGAAATTTACATTTTTTATTACCGATTTGATGCAGATTTTGCAAAAATTATCATTTACCTTTATGAGTGATCCCTGGAAATAGATCAACAAACAAACCCCGTCCATTGAGAATCGCAGGAAATTTTGAAGATTATAATCGATCAGTCCCTGCTGCCCATATCGTATTTTTATATTTTTGCAACTATCGCGATAAACGTTGGAAGAAAAATTCAGCACGGAATTTCTTACACCCTACATACGCTATTTGTCCAATATTCTAGGAATATTTCACCAGTTGATTGGCACCTAAGTATGTGCTGCGTCGTGTAAAAGATAACTCTACATCTTACTTACATATTATTTAGATTGCGTTATTTCAACGATGATTAGAATATAAATACACACTTCACTATAATTATAGATAGAAAACTAATCAATCCATTCGATAGATTTTTTTTGTGTAATCAGCACTAGTTAAGGTCCGCTGAATATGTATTATCATGCATTTGTTGACTGACACATGTCTAAACAGGCGGTATTTTATAATTCAAGAATAGATATTTAAAAAAAAAAAAGGTACCTAATCATGTAACTTGCACTTGCTACTCATCGTTTCTTGATAATGCTTAAAGCACGGGCACTTATGCAAAACAATTCAAAGTATATCAGAAATCACGACTTCTACAAGATTGGATTCGCTTCGGCTGTTTTGTAGCATTTCATCTTAGTGTTAGACATTTTGGAAAACGCCATTATACACTTATACAACCTGCTTTCACACATTCTTCTAAGTTCATTGCCACGCATTATAACAAAGATCCTTTGTACATAGTTTCCCCTTTATGAATTTGTGAAGTAAAATTCAAAGGAGTAATTTTCTACCATGATAACAAATGGTATACCCTACCTATTCACACCTATTATAGTACAAAGAAACGTCAGTACACAGTAGAACATTAAAGAAATTGTCAATCGCAGTGTTTCTACAAATCTTCTGCTCACGCCTTTCTTTACTTGCGTGCAACTTTCCTGTAGATACGTCGGGAGGAACATATTCGACATATTGTACATTCCTCGGGTCGTTTCGTGAGTGACGAGATATCGCAATGTTAATGAAAGATGAATACCTCGAATCACAGCGACGTCACATCCAGTTGAATTTTCGGATATTTGATTTATCGTGATCCGCGGATAATCAACCATGATATACTTACTTTTGAACTGTTGTAATTGCACGCTGGCCTTCATGATGAGACGATCCTCAGTTTCCTTCTAGAAATTCGTATCGGGCCCACCTATCTAACGTTCGTGTCCTGAAACAGACCACCAATCGTTTGGTTAACATCTTATGAGCACATAAAATGAAGAAATCGTTTGGTTAACATCTTATGAGCACATAAAATGAAGAATTGCATAATTTGGAACGCTGTGGGTCCTGAGAACCAAATCTAAGGGTAAGGAAACAAAACCTGCTTGGTCAGAACTGTGAAGTGTTCGTGGATTCAAAGAAACATTTATTTGCGTCGTGTACAATAGAAACCACAAAATTTTATTTAAACAAATAATTGTTCAAGAGAAACAATATTTCTATATGTGAAGTAAAATGAGTGTTTTTCTACCCGTGATCGCTGTATCAGCGAGTTCAACCGCATGATAATTCTTTTTTGTGTGGTTGACATATTTTTTATCCCGAGAAAGACCTACCGCTGTCGAGCGGTTTGCGACACCAATATTGGAGGAATAATATTCTCGGAAAGTTCCAAAAAATGAATCGTTTACCTATTTGGTACATCTCTTATCTCGAGAAGTGCGAAGTATTTCGAAAAAATTGATATTTCCGGAAACTCGCGGTGGACGCAAACTCAAAATTCCACAGAAAATTGTGCGAGCGTGTTATGTCCTCGTCAAACAGGAAGATGCTAATAACTTTGGTAATCATAAGCTCGGCGAGGCCGATCTTTAAACTGACTTGTTAATTAGGAACATGCATATATGGAAATTGTAAAAATGCCTACATTAACTCTGTCGTTGTCTTTCAATCGACGGGATGCATATGATACAGCATGGGAATGACAATCGACCAAGAGCCCAAGAAAGTCTTTGATTTGTTGCTTATCACATAGATTATTCAATCAAGATCTTGAACAACCTTATTTCGTCTTCAGCCTCTGTACCGATATATGCGTAATTAGAAACTCCACAAAATTTCAATTCTCATCACTTCCAATGAGCACTTCGCAACATGTTAAAGTTTTATATGGAATTGCACCTTTCCAATTCTCACAAATAGTATAACACAATCTCTCGTTACAGTCTGCTTGACACGTTTAATATTAATCCATTTCACCTGGAAAATCTTGCGATACGACAACTTTTGTCCTTTTTTTTTTTTTATTAGTCTTTTTGCTTCCAACGCGGTATGTCACGCGACACTGAATTGAAACACATTTTTCAATTTCTTTTTATTTTTCATTCGAATTACTCACGATCCGGTCTTTTCATCACGCATATCTTATCAGTACATGTTCATTTGCCTCATTAACTCATTTTTCTGAAAAGTTTTGATCGGTTTCACGTTCTTGTACTTTACCGATTCAGCCTCTATTATCTTTAATGGATAATAGAATTCGCCGTGAAAGTTAGTATGCAAATATTTAATATTAATGATTCTTTGAGTAAGTATAACGACTTGTTATTTTCCAAATTTTTTGGGCCAGCTAGAGACCAAACTCTCTCCGTAGATATAAATCTAGAATACAGCTAACAAATTACTCGACAATTTCGACGCAGACAGCATGCGACAACTTTGACTCAGATATATGTTTCCAGTCTCTCCAAAACTCTGTATAACCGGAATCTTCGCAAACTACGAATATGTCGTAGAATTTTACGTACCAGATTACACACGCTACCACGTATTGATGAGCATGGATGCGTTGTGAATGAAAGGTGCCATTGACCGCGAGACGTTACAGCATAGATAGTTAATCTGGTTTTTCAACCCACGACCGTTCTATGTCCTGCACTCTGCAGGCAATTCACTGTTATTCAATGTTAACTGTAGCTGACAATGGGTATTGCGATACCACGTATAACAATTTGAAAATTGTTTGCGCGCAAATTCATTTATTTTTTCTCTTTTTATAAATTTTCCCCTCTATGTATCTAACTTATTCTTTAATTTACCGCACCAACTCTTTATGGACAAAGAGCTGCAATTATTCTAACAGCAAATACTAGCTGGTATCTTTGTGACTTCGCGTATGATTGCATCCCTCGTTGTTAGTGCCACGTTTAATGACTTGATTGCGGACATATTGTGTGTTTTACATTCTTATCAATAAGCAACAAAAAAAAAAAAAAAATTATCACGGCTCCGTTTCTGCGGGCAAAGACGATTAGTTCATGATGAATCGTTATATAGTTCCTTATGAACGAAGCGACTACCTTATACAGATAACAGCTAGTTCAGATCAAAGTTAATTTTTTTTTTTTTCCTATTGGTACACGAAAAAACCATACTTTTGGAATGTTTCCCTAACTCCCGTTCCTCATTCTACTCTTGGACTCTTTTCGAATAAATCTTGAACAGTTCTATTGTGCGCGTGACTAGCATCGCTAACGAGACGTGTTCGATATCTAATGCCAATTCTATTCGGCCAACTTATACAAAGTACAGCCGAAAATGTTGATCATGCACGATATATTGCATGTTGTAGATCTGTGAGTGAAAAAGAGTTTTTTTTTTTTAACGTATTTAACGCATTTAAAAATAATGCGCCTATATTCTAACGCTTGGTCGGTTCATTGTATTCGTTATTCCCGTACGTATATTGTAATTGCAAAACTGATAATTGAATCACGTCACATTATTTGCCAGTTAAATTGATTGATTGTCCGTGGTTTTAATCCGGCGATTAAATGATATACTCGGTACAATGCATAAGTCTGTTGTTCTAGGGGACATTGTCCCAGAGCCTAATAAGGCAATCAATTAATAAATCAATCAATCAATGTACGAATATATTCTCATAACGTTGGATGCAGTTGGATAAAAGATGCGCGTATAAAATACAGAGACAAATGAACAAAAAATTATTGAAATCGTCGAATAATAGAGTTAGTGAAACTCGAAAATAACCAACACACAAATTGGCCTTTGGCCTGCAGACGATTAATTAATTTATGAAAATAACATAATGGCGTGATATTCTCGTCAATGACATAGATCGTTGTTGTGTTAATATACCCCATTCATCTCGATAACAGTTGAGATTTTCGCAGATCTGAAAATATATACCTAGCTTGCGTGAAAACCTTGGATATTTCATTCAATAAAATGAACGTTTATTCAACGCGGAAGCTGACAGCTAAAGATATTCCAACCATTAGAAACGAATGTGCTAATTACAGGTGTAATCACGAACCACACGTTTGGCCGTATAGCTTTGCGTCTAATCCTCCTTTGTGATAGAATAGCAATACAAATCAGCAGTGATTCTGAGGTCCGGATATCTACAGCTCATAAAAAAAATTGATATCTAAAAATCTGCACTGCGCAACCGCCTAGGTATATCCGCGGGGTAAACGATGATTCGACAAATCAACCTCGCAGTTTTGTTAACTCCCTTTCTATAACGAAAAATATCGTTTAGTGTATATCCACCAAATGATTATTCTATTTACGAAAATGAATATCTGATCATTTCACTATATGTACTTTGATACGTCCGATAGCCCGGATCCCAGAGCTTTTCAATTTAATCTTCATGGTAAACCGGTACCAATACGTGTTTTATTCCGTGCGATTTTCTTCTTATTCGCGGCTAAGTAAACGGTCAGAACGGTATAGTAAACAATCGGCTTTGCCTGGTTATTTACTTATAAATATGAATTTATTATACCCAAGACCTGATCGTCGGGTAAAAAATGTCTCATATATCTGTGAAGACATGAGCAGTTTGAAAAATGCTTCCTGCTCTGGTACCAGATTGTAAATATTTTGTCGTTAAGTGGCTTTTTTTTTTTTTCTTGAAAACTAGCTTACAACAAACCTTCGATCGGACTTCCTTGACCTTTAATTGCAGTTCTGAGAAAAAACAGAGGAACTATACTATGGACGATGAATTATTACTCATGAAAACAAAATAATAATTTATAATTTATCGATTCTCACGCGTGTAGCGATAAAAACGAAAATTATCTGCACACATTTTTTCGACCATTTCTTCCACTCGATATAAAGATTCGCGGCGGCGAATCGCCGCCAACCACCTGATACCTATTCGAGTCAGACCAGACAACGAGGAAGGAATTCAGGAAGTGACATAACCCAGGTCCCTTAGCATTCCACCTACGTGTACAGGGGTCTCCCGCGGGAACCCGAAGCTTTCCAACGCAACCGGTCCGTAGACCATTAACTCGCACACGTATGTACTTTAAGTGTTAGCAAGCTCTACTGTCAGAAATTTCACGAACAATCTTATCGCAGTGCTATATGAGATCCGTATATTATATGGTGTCGCTCAATGTCGTCCTGTAATATCCACTCCATGTAAGCGTAGGGTTATAACAGAATGGAGTTAAAGCTGTACAACACCCCGCCGTTTGTTAATGTTTTTTTTTTTCTCTTTTCTAAGGCATGAAAAAAATGTTGAAAAAATTTGTCACAAATTTAGTATATAGGAAACTTACCCAACGCTCAATTAGCGTCAGTTGCAATGGGGATGAAGAATTTTTAATGAAAATTATCATAAAGGTCGATTCTCGACTGCAGGTATTAATCAGGTCGTTCGATTAAATCAATCTGTATGATCGAAGCTTGTTTTCCTTTTATCGATAACGATTCACTACACCGTTATAATCCTCGCGGACACCGTGTCTATGATCGGCTTCACTCCCTTACCTCGGTTAATTATTTATTTTACTATATAAAACGCGGTAATAGTATATATGGTACGAAATTATAATATATTATACTCGGTGAAGGATCCGATCGGTAATTAACAGTTCGTGCACGTATACTGCGTGATACTCCCGCACATATAACACGCCAAGTTGACTTAGAAGCGTTCGTCGAGTGGCTGGCACTTATATAGTCTCGGAAGGTTAGCCCCGGCGACCCTTCCTGCCGCAATCCCCGCGCTACGGAATCGAACAGATTTTTGCATTACTGGTTGGTCGGTTGGATAGATTGTTATTTTGAAAAATCCTTGTTATGTCTGTATTCTGTATTGTGAGTGGTTCGTGTTCTACGCGTGTCGCGAGGTGGGGCATGTACGCATAAATGACCAACGCCAAGATCGGTTTGAAACGCTGCGGACGACCGGCAATCGTTCGACATGGTCCAGGCTAGACCAGCAAGGATTAGTATGGCAGTCCGACGCCGGCCGTTCTCGCGGAACGCCGAGAACCTTTCGCAACTCCTTAGGATGTATGAGTGGCCCATATATACATATGCACACGTCTATTAAACGCGTTCCAAAATTCACCTCAATTGCATCTTTTAAGATATCAACTACGCGTCGAGCCAAGATTGACGGAAAATATGACATCATAAAGTATCACCATTGAATTTGGACAATTAATCGTGTCTGCAGAGCTAAGACTAGCGTATTAAAGTACGAATTTTTTTATAATTTTTTATGAATAAAAATCTGTACCTATAAACCGTATTTTTTTATTATTTGATTTTTGGATCAGCTTTCGACTTACTTTAGTAATACCATAATATATATTGATATTTGATAGATAAAAGCAAACTCGGCCATATGTGAAAGTTATTGAAAATATATCCGCGTTGCAGTATACTTGACTCTATATTTTTCAAATTCCTGGCTGTTAGCTTTCTCGTTGTTTTTTTCATTCAATTATCTTCTTTTTTTCGTCATACAAATCGTATCATTAAATTGGCCTGGAAAAAAAAAACAAACACCTAACGAGCTACGCGGATCGTAATATAATGGACAATATTAGTCGGTTGAAAGCGATATTGTTTTTCCCTTGTCTTTTCGAATACCTGTTTGACTGGCTAAACGTACATTTCGACAACGATAGATTCGCGATCATTTCATAGGTCCATGCTGCGTCCACACATATGCTATTATCTCGATCTCGTAATTATATTATTAATATGTTTCGGTTTTTAAAACATAGAAAAAAAAAAAAATCACTGTAAAAAGTGCGTTGAACACGCCACTAAAATTCCAGGGTGTCAAACAATTTAATACCATCAATCATTGCATTAACAGCTGCTAAGTATTGCCGATATAAGTCTGGTGAAGCTGGTATGATTTAAGGCTATGAAGCAGAGGCGCTTAATTGCGAATTATAATATCATTATACAAAGCAATGAAAATTTTAACTAGTATATAATATAATTGGATGGTTCAATCGCAATCACCTGATTTATGAATCAAGTTTATCGGATATTTTTTTGCAGATTTGACGGCAATAAATATCGGTTTGAATGCTGGCAGCGCTGTTACTACATCGTAATATCTACCAATAGAAAATCAAAAAAAAGGAGGAGAGGCGTCCGAAATTGTGAGGCGAGTGAAGCGATTCAAATTTTAACTGAATGTTCCTACCATAGAGACCTTTTATATATCTTCGGTACACTGATGTTTAATTGGGCATAAAAGTGTATCTATTGAAGGTTTGCCATTAGAGAGGGAGAAGAAAAAAAAAGCAAACTGATATTAAAATTCGATAATTCCGAGCCTATTCCGTATGGACAAATCAAAATATATTATACGGTCAATAATTTTCAGGAACTGAAATATCAATTCGTATACACATAAAACGAACTCAATATATTCGGAAGATTTCATTTGAATAATTTTGTGATAAATTTCATTCGCTGATTTTATCAGGATTCGAGAAAATTAGATCCCGCTTTTTTTTCCTCAATTTTTTACCATTTCTGTTCTGTCTTCGTCACTTCTTATTTCCTTGTTTAAAATTTTCAGATAACATGTTCAACAGAAAACAATACGTTCTTTAATGATTCATTTCAATACGCCAGTATCGTGCAGCCATGGTGTAGGGTAATAAATCATAATACTCGTTGCTATATACATATATAATATATATAATATATATATATAACTGTCATTTCTAATCAAAAGATGGTATATACCGACTTAGGTCCTATTCAACTCGAATTATTTGCACTCAAAAGCGAGGTGTTAGATGACGTTGAAGTTTGCATTGTTGGAACGCAACGGAATTCAACCCAAATTTAAAAAAAAATATATATATACATAGCTAGACTAAAAATGATCCTACTAGGTTTGATAACATTTTCAAGTCATTCCTAGTCGTTTTCACTTTTTAAACATAGCAGGATCATTTTTGGTAGAACTTTTTTTGCGGACTTCGTTGCGTGCCAACGATGCATACTTCAATGTCATGGTGTTAGAGGGAAACTACGAGAGGCCATCTAGTTGAGAAATATGTGTGTTGATCAGATCTTTGAATGTGTTTTAGTATAATTTTTGAAAAAGTCACTCCTTAATATGTCTGTTCTTTTTTTTTTTATTGCGAATATATTTTCAATATTTGTTTGTTGGTCCTAGTTTCGTGTCCGCATGTCCATCCACTCACTCGTGTATCTTGCCAATCACAATTTTGTTTTTCAATAGCATTATCACTTTCGAAAATAATATTTAACATATATTTGACCACTCAACCCCAGGAAATTAGTAACGCGCTCTATGAAGGTACAAAGTATAAATAGATCCGTCTCAACTTCGCTGACCTAATCGGTGGGAATTTGCCTCAAACATGTTAATTTTGTTACCGACTATACGCAAATAATTTCGACAACATTGCCGATCAGAAACAATTAGCCGTTTTTGAATATTCTTTGAAGTATTATAACGCCTTGCAATTTCAGAATATCATTCAACGCATGTAATGAACAGATGTGATTAATTTTCATGGTGTCAATGTTGTAGAAATGAATAAAAGAATTTCATGATAACTCAGAGAAACTACCGTGGATTCGCGATCTTTTTCAATTACTTTCTTGATAGTCACAGTAAATATCTAAGTGATCGAAAATAATAAAAAATACGCTGGTCGAATTCATGACGTCGAGGCTCTAGTGTTACAGCTTACTGTGAAGGACCGATTGTTGAGAATTTCAATAATTCATATTCATTATTCGAGAAAGTAGCTTGTAAAAGTACGTTTTAAAAGTTGGCTAAGAGGGTTTAACCTGAAGTGTGTCAATTGTCCAACCTTTTGTTCTCTGTAATGGAATAATTAGGCGTTGGCTTCTCTTGATTTTTTTTTTTTTTTTCTTAACAAAATTAACAGTATCTATTTGCAATGTAATTAATTGAATAATCAGAAGGATCAGATCTATCAGGAATCATGTTATTTTCGATATATCCTCTCATGACCTTAACTTCAATGCTTGTCGAACGAGTTTCTTCTTTGGTATATACCAATCAGTCTTGATAATCTTGTATTTAGATAGACTTGTCATTCTATAAAACGCCGCTTGACCAGCCCTGACGGATTTTCGAGTTCAAACTTTCGAGATCTGATCTACAGATTCCTGAATTTTTCCAATACCTTCCATGGCCGAAATTAAATTTGCCGTTCATTAGTTTCATTTTATATACAGAGCGATTCTGTGGATAGTGGTCAGTCTAATGGCGGCGCACTTATTTTTTTTCGTCAATAACAACGCTGTCGGACGACCACGGACAAGCGATCTACTGATATCTTATATGCCTATGACTGATATCTTCAGACGAAGTCTGAAGTCACGTCGTAGGTTGTAATGAACTGTCATATTCCAATATTGTGTAATTAAATTGTAATATCGTTCATAATGCAACGGTATACGATACTATCTCATAAACAAGTAGTGATGAATTGTTAAATTGATTGCAGATGTCAATTTCTGTTTATTTCAAACATTATTAGGTTCTGAATATCTGTCTTGGTGAAATTTACGCATCTCGAAGTAATAAAGTTAATAAGTCAATGGCATACGATATTGATTCTTCATGAATCCATTTCAGTTGTGAATTTCTGTTTATTTGTTACATTATTTACAATCGAGCATTTCTTCGTTGACTGACTGACTCGTTGCATCTCTTCGACAAGTAGGGTTACGAACATAGTGATGTGAATATCATTCATCGAGCAATAATTGCATCGATTCGGTGAAAGTGTCTCATCTACGAGGCATCTCTGCTGAATAAAACAATACTCTACATGTCTTCTAAGCCTAATAAGTACGAAAACAGTCCTGCACAAATGGTGCGTTGGTCCATTAATGCGTGTTGAAGTTTCATCGAGTAATAAATGAATTAAAAGTATTGTTCTTATTGTAAATCTATTTGATTGTGTATTTGATTGCTGCGTAGAATAAGGCGTTGCATGCTTGTTCAAAATACTGAATAACAATAATTTGGTGCGACTTTTCGAGCCCCGCGGTGCGTCATTTCGACCCCCTCGGTGCGTCATTTTGACCATCATCTCAAAATCGACCTCCGAATACCCGTAACTTTGGCTCGAATGGACGGAAAGTATTGATGTGTTATTATTACAGTTATTATCGATTCGTGAAAACTCAGATATTACTGGTTCTTGTCTACATTTTGAATGGGGGGATCGCTGCAGACACATATAGACATGTATACCACCAGACCTATTTCCTAGATTTTATTCACACGTATTGTGCCCGTATTGTGCATGGACCAGGGTCAAATTAGAGAGTCTGCGACACGTTTAACCAGTATAGAAAAGAAAAAAAGAAATTGTAAACGCGTCTGGCGTGACGGCCGGGCATATATATAATTAAAAAACATAATTAAAAACGGAACTGGCTGGAAAGCCATTGGCACGGGTTCATAAACTTCGACGTTTTTTTCTCTGCCCTGATTTTACAGACTCAACTTGTCTGGCGAAGATTTCTTAGATTGAACTTTGGCCCCAGAGTAACCTCCAATAATTAGAAGACCGTCGTTTCTTCATTATGCCCTATATATGAGGGTCTAATTGTTTATCTAGAACTTCGATGACTAGTTGGATATAACTTGAAAATATATTGACATCTAGATAAAATCCAGTCATGCGGTAAGTCACAATCATGCAATCGATCCTGTAAGCATTTTTGATGTTTAAATTAGGGAAACTTGTATTGATATAAAGTCAGAGTGCAAGTTACTGAGCTTTTTTTACTTATTTTAACGGTAAAACAAATCATAAACTTCGACAGTCGTAGAAAAACAATTTTTTAAGAATAATCTGATGTGTGCACCATCTTTCATTCTGATTGAGTAAACTATTAGTCGATACGAGTATATTTTGTCAGGAGAAAAAACGAATTGAATAATATTATACTACGTAAGATCCTGAAGTTGTCAATAGCTGAGTGGTTGGATCACGTAATAGTATAGGGCAGGTCCAGGTTTCCATAAAAATGTATACAAAAAATAGAATAGTCCTTTCATTATGAATATAAAAACCATAAGTAGGACTTAGTTAGGGGGTTACACCACCTTGGCACTCTGAAAAACTAGCATAAAAGAAAAACATTTTTTTTTCTCGTCCCAACTTTCAAGTATAATTTTCTTCTTCTATGATCGCTAACTACAGTATACATTGACGAATATATTTTACAAAAATTATTGAAAATTATCAAAAAATGGCGGAGATATAAGCTGTTCTGACGGTGGAGGCTTCATAGCATCGTCAGGAATCGTCTAAAAATAAAGATAAAATTTTTTTTTTTAATTTTCATAAACGAATGCAATATCCAACAAGTAGCACAGGGAATAAAAATTTCAATTTTTTTTTGTGGATAATACAGTTGTTTGAGAAAGGATGTCGATTTCTTGTTACAATTTGGAGTTCAAAAATGAAAAAATAAAAAAAAAAAAGGAGCGAGGCATCCAATCAAAAAACGCCCATGCCAATTTCTAGATAATACTAGAAAAAGGATATGATGTGAATTTCATCTGGATCGGTTGAGCAGTTCTCGAGATATTCTCCACCAGTTCGAAAAAAGTAGTTTCGAGAAAAACGCGAAATAAAAAAGTACACGTTAGCGTCTTATAATCTATCAACATTTTTTGTATATTACCTTGAATCTGCAACTCCTGGTCCAGACATTGATTTTATACCAGAGATGCAGCCATGTCCTCGGACTCTTTTGGAGCTGCTCTTTTGGGGTTTCTTGCCTCTTTTGTTTTTTCTTGCGATCTCTATGATTACTCGACGCTTAATCAAGTCCTATACTTCAAATTGCTATATAACTCAGGTAATATTCGGCATATTGGCATGGTCAAACTCTTGAAATATTCTTAAAAGTTTAATCTTTAAATCTAAGCAAAGAAAGAATTCGATTTTTTGAAAAGCTCAAGGTGGTGTAACCCCTTAACATTTTCTTGTTTAACGATAGAAGGCACCAGTAATCGGTACGGATCTACATAACTTAGACTTATTGGCTGCTATTGACTAGGTTAAAAATCCAATATACTAAAATTTGTACGTGGAAGCTAGCACAAATGAAATAGTATCGTTTTGAGTTTCTCATCACGGAAGTACATTATACTTTCACAATTGTCCGCAATGAGTATTAAAGTAAAGAATGGCGTTCAGCATTGTACGGCATTTGTTGTCAGCAAATGTAGCTCAGTATTTGGGTCAAAAGACATTTAAAAACTTCAATATTTCGTACATTTGCGTAGCCTTCCATCTTAATTAATTTTCGATTTCATTTAATCTGATTAGCGTATAAAAACAAATCCTAATATATCTTAATAGCGATACACCATGGGCATGCTTCCAAACTCAGTACGACTCCGTGATCGGCTAATTACAAGCTCTTGGTCGATCAGAAGCCTGTGTTCAGTTCTCACAGATGCATTTTTAAATAAAATTGCGATATGTATACGGGCCATAAAGATTTAAATTATAGCATTGTTCGTATACCTAGACACGACATCTGACATGATCTAAAGATCTGAGTAATAGGCAATTAGTGTCACTTACCCGTCAAGTTTCATATTCATGTAAAGTTTTTGTTATTTTACTCATTTATTTATTTATTTATTCTACGTTAATTACCATATTGTAAACATTGTTACCACTAAATTATTGTTCACTCATAGCTCATAAACTTTTGTGGCAGCATTTGTCGCGTAAGAATCATTTGCATATAGATATTGAAAAAATCTCTAGTAACACACCTTATGTCTGAAAGCATTTGTCTGCAATTATCTCAAGAAGATCTCATGTCAAGGTCTTTCCGCGACAGATTTTTTTCGTTCATTTTAATCAACTTAAATGTGAAGAGGCACTCGCAATCACTCTTCTTAAACGCTGGCCAACCATCAACTGCAGTCATGATTCAGGCCGAATCCCATCAATGCACATCTAATTCTCAAAAAAACTTTTTTCTTAACAAGTTATACATTTCACCGTTCTTCAATATTAGAGTGATTCCCTACCCAATTCCACCTTACCTGAAAACATTGGACTTAACGCGTGCAGACGGTTTTGAAAACTTTTTACATGGATTTCTTCTCTATTTTAGCGTGGAACCAACATGTTTTGGGCCGTACGTGTTCGAAATCACACATAAAATTGCGATTTGCACGACGAATTTTGTTTTTTTGATTTCGGTGCCCAGGCAAAAATATTCCGTCCAATAGCACCTTCTGCACGCGTTCAGCCCAATGTTTTCAGGTCAGGTGGAATTGGGTAGGGAATCACCTTAAATAGAAAGTATACTCACCGAATAGGCTTCATGGATAACTAGCACGAAGAAAATGAAGAAAGACGTTAGCAGTTACTGATGATTCTTAATCTGGATCAAAGCTATGTGTTTGCTATTCGAGCAAACAAACTTTTGCATTTTTTTTTTTTTTTTTTTTGTTTTACAGCGCATATATATATATATATAATACACTGACGAATGTATTGGAATATTTCAAATATTTTTAATATTGGTTAACGCAGGTGCAAAAATTGAAAAGATTATTGATATATTATCGACTCGAAAAGAAGCAACGGTGAAGCGAAAAATATATGCATATAATGTGAAATTATAAGAAAAAATCATCTCTGTAACACGGTGTTCTTCGGTTTTCAAAACACTCGTTATTACGCAACCAGCGAAGACCTTAAGTTTTTGCCCAATTTAAAACAGTGTGCTATTCGACATGATATATGTATGGATACGTGCATTTTTAATAACCTCGTAATAAACTACTTGTCTAGAATTGTTGAAAGGCAAGTTACCGGAGGTTTTTTTTTTTAATTATATAGGCGCATATGAGCTGATTATTTAATAATAATTACCGTCTCATCGTCAATTAGCCTTGCACGTCAGAGATTTGTAGGTACATGAGGAAATCTTAGTTACGTTCGAAAAACTTGCCCTTCATACTAAATTCAGGTGTAAACAGGCTAATGAAATGCGACCATCGCCATGTATCGGTCTTACACCATGCTTGCCCTTTTACCATACCTCAACGAACCTGACTGGACCTTAATCTTCACGTTTCAATCATATTGTCTGAGTCGTCTTGACATTTGGGTTAATACCTTGAAGTCTTTCGTGGTTTCATCTCTCGATCATCAACCTTGATCCGTGAAGCTGTAACTGGACATCCACCAAAACGTTAAACAAATGAAACTGGATCAGCCATTATTTTAACGATGCAGTTCCGTCCGTTTTAATATTGACTGTATACCCCTTGATATATTTGAAATAATTATTAAATCGCGCACTGGTATGCTGTAGGTGCTTGACGTCATAAACTGTTGTACGCCGAAGGATGAACTGAAAATAGTATTCTATTACATCGCGGTGTGCTTAATTGATGCTCTGGCTACACGTCAGTTACTTTTCTTTATGTTTATTCAGAGATCTCGCTTCGCAACACTATAATAATTTCAGGTTACAGTAAGGCACATGACGTTGGTTGTCAAAAGATTAAATTCAAAATTTCTTATGGACGCACCTCACTTATTCACGATGATACGTCTTCTTAGGGTCATGTTATATACTAGAATTACCGACATTAATAATTCTCTAAGAATGCAGAACGCGACTTAACATTCGGATTACTACCTTCATTTCGTCATTGTTTTTCTACCAGATTATTCGACTAAGAACCACATCAAATTCAGTCTTTTATTACTTTTCACCTTCTGATTCATACATATCTGATACATGGATGAAGTTTTATTGAAACAAATAATTATATGGGTTGATCAGCCCCACAGGCGAAAAGTGCCACGTACATATTACTGGTACTTAAATATTTTATAGCTTTCTTGCTTGCGAATTTTTTTGTTTATTAACATTTTTATAATCTTTTTTTTTCCCCCGCATATTACAGACCTCGTTATTCTCGTTAATAACTTTTGTATCGCGGCAAAGTATATTTCTGTATTACCAGATATTTCTCATCAATAAGATACTTGCAGGTTGACGACACGTGTAACGTTATTCCTTCGCGAATTATAAGTGAAACTGATGATTTTCCGCTCAAATAAATTGACAATACAATAATTTTCCATAGTTTATAAAATTTCAAGTTTTTGTTGGTGCGCGTAGCTGGTACTGTCTTTCTGCTCGCACGTAAAATTATAATATAGGAAAATGTTGAATAACTTATAAAAAGAGAGATATAGGCTTCGAGAAAAACAAGTTGGAGGATAAAATTCCATCACTAATAATACAAGCGTGAGCAAAAAACGGATACCGAGCTATCTCCTTATATTGTAACCTTTAGTGCTAGCGAATAAATTAATTTCTTTTAATCCTCATGTGACGTCTCATATTCTAACTCGCGTTGCAACTAGAATGATTAAGTGATCTAATTGATGCTTATCGTGACATTATCTGCGAATATCTTTGCATTTCATTAGAACCATCCACGTGTACGATAAACAAGACGCGACGAGTATAGGAATAGCAATTGAAGAACTTTAATCGTTTCCGTGATTCAGCAGACCTCGAAATCGTGAATAGTCTTT
Source organism: Tenthredo scrophulariae (assembly GCA_963978835.1). Lineage (NCBI taxonomy): Eukaryota > Metazoa > Arthropoda > Insecta > Hymenoptera > Tenthredinidae > Tenthredo > Tenthredo scrophulariae. The sequence continues at coordinate 10,252,209 of OZ022227.1, forward strand.
TTGATTTCATTAATAAATTGATAATAGCTGTAAGATCTTTAAATATTATAATCAATTATATATTTCACATTAAAAGCTTATTCGTGTCAGGTGTAATGCACCGATACGATAAACACCTTTGGAGTATGGGTGCAGACTGAATAATAAATCATTTTCAGATTCAGCCACAACAATTCTATTATTATAAAATGTCTCAGACCGCTGAATCCTAAATTATGCATAAATTTTAATACCTGTATACGTGCACTTACATCAACGGTATAATAACAGTATCGGAGTATTACGGTACTTATCTCACTCATTACGTCGTCGTAGTACAAGATGCTCTGGAAAGAGCCCCAGCTGTATAACTGGGCTGTCGGCTTGCATAGTGTTCACCCTGCCACAGCGCACCGCAATCCTTCCGTGCAAGCAATTACTGCCAAACTATGAGGTACAGGTTTTTAAAATTTCTTTCCTTATCGGAAAAATGTCTCGTGATAGGAGTTGCTTGAATTCCGGTGAGGTTGAACGATAACCCATGTTAGAGCAGACAAAGCGAACGTTCACTTTTTCCTTTTTCTTCATTTTCAGCTGTTTACATGTCACGATATGCCCGGGCAGGTAGCATGTGTTCGTGCAACATATCAATACCCATAGAATTGATGAAAGTTTTTTAATATTCTCTGACAACGGACTATGTAGGTAGATAGGTTTTATCCAACAATTAATATTTAAGTTTTATCGGAACCGCACGCGCGGTACAGGTACCGCGTAGTTCAAAGATCAAAATTCGATCTTAAATATTTTCTTTTATAGCGATCTCTTGTACCTCCAATCGGTCGATCGATTCGTCACAGGAGTCAGGGGTCAGCTTTGAAGGAAGAGATACCTTGCTTAGTTATACCGAGTTTTTAGGTATTGAAGACGGATATCACAGGCGAAACTTATGTTCACGTGTAGTCATGCAGACGCTCCCGATATAGAGATAGATAATGGTTATTAATTTATCGTGGTCAGTGTAGTTACCTGTAAATATTTTTAACAGTAATTTTTTTTTCTTGTTTTTAACGCTTCATATCCTTCTGAAAAATTAACCTCTGGTCCTAGCAGGCTGTTTTTATATCAAACCTAACTTCCATCATTGGCATGGGTATTAGTTTCGTGTGATATTACGACGTGTAACTATTCCGTGAAACCTGGCAGGGGATCTACCGCGAATTGTTTACACGGGCATTACTTTCTGCAAGAATACTAAACAACGCGTATAAAGTTCATTCTACCGAGTCATATAAAGATTTTTGTATATTTAAGATCCGCTTTTTGGCTTCTTGGTCATATCAGGATAAATCGTGTTATTCAAAGATTACCAAATTTCTAAGCCCTCATTTTTTGACGAAAGATTAAATATTCTGCCACTTTTCAGAGCATTCCGTTACCCTTCCGTTATGACACCTTACGTAATTGGTATTCGAAAGAGACTATGAAGGTTATAGGTATTAAGTACCGTTTCCCATCGTCATATACAAAACTCACGGTTTGTCGTATAAATATATAATCATCTTTCGCTCGTTAGTAGTTATGTCCCATAAATCTCATTTGCGTTAGCCTTGCATGATCGCAAGTCTATAAAACGAATGAAGAAACCAGTCAGCGGCTGCATATCCTCTCTATGATTTTATTCATACTTGTCATAATCGGTACTAGGGTTTCAAAATATGGATAAGGAAAACGCTCTCTGCACTTCAAACGACATTCAATCGAAATAATCAATCGATGTAATCGAAGAGTCCCACGTTCATCTTCTATCTCTCTACTCGTTTCGAGCATTGCAGTCCTCTGACGTCTTTGAACTCGTAAACCTTCCCTCACGGTACTTACGGGTATGTCAAGCGGTTCAAAGCCTCGAAGCACTTCTTCGGAAACTTGTTCGCACCCAACTATTACGAGTGATCAACTACAAGATTTTCCTTATGCAATGCGGTTTTTGATACCAAAAGAAAATCGATTATTTATTTTATTTCATTTTTTCCTTCTGGAAAAAATTTCACGGAATGTTTGCTGGCCGACAAATTTTAGACCACAAGGTCTTTTGCCGAACACCAATTTCGAAAGATGATTAATTGGATAGTCACGGAAAAAAAAACCCGTTACTTCCACTTTTCTCAATTTTTTTAATATTTTTCTTTCTTTTTTATTTTCTATTCACTTTTATATCAAGATCAGATAAAATAAAATAAAAAATGTCACCGCAAAGGTGGAAATAACTGATAATTTTTTCCATCATTCCTCAATTATTACGGTTGAACAAACAACACGTCATTCGTCATATTGCCAATCCAAATATCTGTACCTGATTGGATCCATTGGGACATAGGTTTACCATTTATTTTTCGATTAATTTGTTCGACTTTCACAGAAACGGTATACACATGGTAACTTTTAACACCAGACAAAAGAATCAAACTTGTGTATACAATTAGCGAATATCGGTGGGAGGTTTCAGAGAATATCGCGTCATCAAAGTACATCATAGGTGAGACCTTAGTTTGCGTTTTCATACAAATGTGTTCACTTGTTTATGGATTTCAATGACGTCTTTGTCACTTAATTGTACGGATGTGCGCGGACATTAGTTGTTGTCCGGTTTCATTAGAATTGTGCGAATCATTAATATTAAGGTGCTTGCCTACGCGATTCCATCACACCTGAAAACATTGAGAAAAAAGGTGCTATCAAATGGAATATCTCTGCCTGGGCACCGAAATCAATGAAACAAAATACGTCGCACAATTCTATGTGCGACTCGGAACACGTACGGCCGAAAAATGTTTTTTTTCACGCAAAAATAGCGAAGATATCCATGTAACGTTTCAAAACCGTTTTACATGGATATCTTCTCTATTTTGGCGTGAAAAAAAACATTTTTGGGCCGTACGTGTTCGGAGTCGCACATAGAATTGCGTGACGTATTTTGTTTCATTGATTTCAGTGCCTAGGCCGAGATATTCCGTTTAATAGCACTTTTTTTCCCAACGTTTTCAGGTCTGGTGGCATTGCGTAGGCAAGTACCTTAAAATGTTATTCCATACGTATACGCGTTCTGGCGATAGTCGCGAACATTTGACGTGTCGCAGAAATAAATTTTCTGGCATAGGATTGACAAAAAAAGAAGAAAAAAAAAAATACAGGATCATGTATGAAGTAAGATTTGTTACTGATGTCAAATCTCATACCGAAACAGGAATCATCAACTTTCACAAATCACTGATGAGAACTCAGTAAGTATTCGATATAAAATTTTGTACTTTTCCTGTGATCTACCTTTGCATATACCTCACAAGTCACACTACACCTATAAGAGACTCATTCAAGGCTACGATCTAGATTCCAGATAGCATTGAAAAAATGCTATCGAAATCGTTTCGGTAAATTACTTATTCAATTATAGTTATACTTGTACTAGTTTCATTTCATTTCATTTCAATCCTCCATTCATATAGATTATATAGATTACATGAAGTGATAGGGGGAAAAAAAAAAAGAAAAGTAACGTCCTACAAACAGGTTATTTTTTGATCATTTTCTTTCGAGGCTCGTTAAAGAGACGGAATTTTAATGGCCCCTATCATAAATAACGCACTTATCTCGTGAGATGCAGATACGTATTTATTATTAGGAGTCATCGATTTCTCAGCTGCAAATGCAATTAGGAGACGCAACGAAATTACGATGATCTATAGTCATGTATATATGACGTAGTTAAATACATAGTCGAACGACATGCCGCACCCAATGTCAATCATTGAGTCTTTGAAATGTGTTATTAGAAATCTAATAACCATATGAATGAAATGGTACCTCTTCCTCTATCTTACATATCATTATTTGCTTTGTTTTATCCGTCTATGAGAGATTTCTACGAAAACACGCCTGGTTGGTATTAATGATGATTGAACTATTTTTCAGTTGTAATCAGACACCGTGTTTTACAAGATGACCAAATTTCTGAAGCTGTATGGTCCAGAATTTTTGGCCACTTTGTATGAACCAAAGACTCGTGAGAGAATTTGGAATTGCCATTATATGTGTGGTTTTATTCCTTGCGCGAATGGTCGGTAATTAAATAAATTTCACAAGTACCAAATATTTCGTGTAAACTTGGAAGCTGAGATGATGAACTTCAGACTTCTATTTATGTAATTTTTCCCAATAGTATAGGCATGCAATAAATTAAATTAATCTATTGCCATATACTGCACGCACCAAAATAATTTATTTTACTGGTAATGTCAATAAAATAATGATTTAAAAAAATTCCTATGTCAATTGTAAATCACATATGTGTATATATAATCGCGAACAAAAAGTGGCACTCCTTCTGCAAACGATATATAATATGTGTAAACAGCAATAAACGTAGATGCCTAGGCGATAGTACCATATGCCAGAAATACAAGATCTTTTTTCCTGTTTTTCAACATTATCAACTATAAACTTTATTTTCAGAAAATTATCTACCATACGCTCAGAGATTGAACTTCTACCTAATATATGCGTATATATGAATATTACAAATCGGCATTATACATACATGCCGGAATCTAGATAAATTATTGTCATTCATTTCACCCAGAGTTGTGTATACCCGGATCCAATGCATATTAATTTAATCACGATTCGAACAGATGCGAGGTATATGAATCTTTGTCCCAAAAATCCCGGGATTTTATATTTTAGAACTTAAAGTCGACTTGCAATTACCTATGATAACGAGTATGGAATTCGACGATGAGTAACGATGACAAGGGTACGACCCTGATCGTATATTTTCAAAACATTTCAAGATTTTTCGAGACACATGAATTATTCCTAAAAAAAGTAGTGCTAAATGCGAATAATAGTTGTGCAAATTCTTCACTGTCAACGCCGCTCACTTCGTTTATCTTTGCAAAAGTACTACCAGTCAAAAATGCGAATTCATACGTCATATTTACAGCATCTAATGATTCAGGTTTCGGACATAGAATCGAGGGAAATTACAGTTTGCAGAATGATCTAGACATATGTACCATCACGGCTGTAGAATTCCTTCAAGCTTTCAACTCCAAACGTCCACTGCAAGTAGCAATCCCAACGGCTGACCAGCCAAATTCGACCGTGAGATGGTTCCGCGATTTATGTCGAAGACGGTAACCTGTTAGACTATAGGGCAATGAAAAATGTGGAAATCAGTGAGATTTAATTCAACAAAAGTAGTGGATATCAATTAAGAATATCTTTGACAAATATCAACGTGATTAAATCGAGCTGAATTTGCATGTTTTAACTAACTTTTTAAATAATGTGACGCACGTTGTTGAACACGCTTATTATTTATATAACAGGGATACGATGGGTGAGAAAAAATGCTAATTAATTTTGTTTTTTATTTTTCTTTTGCATCAACATTTAGCAGGTGGTATCACGAAACTTGTTTAATAGGTTACTACCGTAAATTTTCTTCATAGATGATGCGCGAAGTAGCGAAGTCTCATGCCCGTTAGGTAGATACAGCGCCGTGTGAAGAGGGGGACGAAGGGGGCGCTCGCCCCGGGTGCCATTAGTTCAAGCAAGGTAATTGCTCGGTCTCGAGTTTTTTTTTTGTATGGGAAAGGGGGGGGGGGGGCAAATTCAGGCTTAGCCCCGGGCGCAGATTTTTATCCGAAAAAATATTGTGATCTGCTGACCGATGACACAGGCCAAACGTAGCACAGGCAAAGAAAATATGTGAGATTCGCGGGTAGGTGTGCTCCAATCTACTAAGAATAGACAATAAGGGAATGTCGCATAGATTCGATGACGAAATTATGGATAACTATGAATAATCTAAGATCGATATGGAAGAAGAGAAAAGAAAGTCCGATTGTACGCTAACAGGCTGAAAATGTGGAGCAACGGAAGATGTGAGAAACTTAAAAAGCCCTAGGTGAAATACCGTTGCGATATTCTCTTGTGCCAGGCACGGTCCAGGAGATGAAGTCACTTGGTCTAGACCACGAAGCATTATTGTAACGAAAATTATCATAAAAATTGAAAAATTAACGCTTTAATAAAAAGTGGGAAATTTTTCAACGCGTCATTTGTTTGTCTTATACAAATACCGTTATACGAAACTCAGTGAATGTTTGAATATTTATTTCAGACTTTCACGAAGACAGAATTATATATATATATATATACATATATGTTGTTTTGCCCAGGCGAGATTAGGAAAACTTTGAACTGCCACCCTTCGTATACCATTATAGCTCGGAGCAATCAACCCCCGCAATTGTACAGGTGTCCGCCTCTGGCGTGTTTTTACGCCTCAGACGCGGGGTCGTGACGGAAAAGGACCTAAGCTGAAGCCCCCCGTACTGTGAAACAGCAGATTGCATCAAGTCCCTCAGTCTAGGTGCATTTTTTCAAAAAGTTTAATGAGTATGAAGCTACCGACTGAATGCCCGGCCGCCACTCCGCTGCTGGTTGTATTCTTCAATTAATTCTGAAATAGGTTTTCATCAGTTTCCATGCAAACCGAGATCATTTCGATACATTTTTCACAAGTAAAATACTTTTTGTAACACATGCACGATTTTCGCGTTTTTTTTTTTATATTTTTGATAATTTAGTGGGCGTTTTCAGTTTATTATTGCCCGCTTATGCTCGAGTAGCGGGCAATAATAAACTGAAAATGCCCGCTGCTCGACGTAGCGGGCGTTTTTTTTTTTTTTTTTGCCCGCTCATCTGAAAACTGCCACTTTACGCCCGCCTCATGAGTCAAAAAAACGCGAAAATCGTGCATGTATTACAAAAAAGTTCTGCATATATTTTATTTTTCAATATTATCAATTCAATATACTATTTCATAATACGGGCATGAAGCCTTCTTTCATGCTTTTCGGGCATAGGGGAAATCACGTGTTTCGAACGTGAGTCCCAAATATCCATCATCTCCCGCTCAGCCGAGAGGGAATGTACATTCCCTCCCGCCCCAGCGCCATTCCCAATTCGATCGACGCGCATCAAAGAAGGCCCATTTCGTGCCCTTATTATAAAAAATACAGTGTGCAACTAGGGGAGATGGCCATTTTTACCTCAGGTGAGACCTTTTTAGCACTCGTCTTCGTCTCGGGCGCCTTCGGCGCTTTCTACCACAACTCGTGCTAAACGTCTCACCCTCGCTCGAAATGCCCCCCCAGTTGCACAATATATTAATACGACGCTCAACCTACACCGAAATCTACTGATTTTTACAGCATAAGCCGAGCTGATAGTCGGGGAGCCAGTGAACTTTTTTTGGCACATATTTTCGCACGCCCTGTTTATAGTAGTTTCGGGTCAATTGGTGATGTTTTTCAACCAATCGACAGTCTGGCTATTGATTTCCGATCGAATCGATGAGTGAACATTACAAACTCATGCTACTTATTTTTGCAAGGCTGAAACTTGTTGTACCAATTACTAATACCCTAAAACTTCATAAAAAAGCAGTTTGGCTGGTTTCAGGAGTTGGAAAGTCAGTCTGGCAGGCTTTTTTTCATCTACAAAAATCGGGCTTTTTTTTCAACGCCCGGAGCTCATTTTGCCATAGCCGAAACTCGTTGTACTAGTCAGCATTATAATAAAACTCAGTAAAAAAAGCAGTCTGGCTGGTTTTCGGAGTTGGGAAATGAGTCTGGCAAAAATTAGAAAATCGTTAAAAAACGTGGATTAATAGAGAAATATTGTAATTACTATGCAAGTAGCTAACAATGGCAATGTTATTCGAAGAGTATTGTAGTGGCGACGGTGATTAATCTGTAAAAAGTAACTTTTTTCTAACTTGCATCCGAAGAGCGATTCAATATCATCATTTCAGAATTAATCCGAAAATTCAGACTTTCTCCCAATAAACTAATGTGCATCATTTTGCTCGAAGCATCATATATGATCATACTTTTGGTGCGTATGACTTATAAATTACATTGACGCATGCGGCATTACTAGTTGAGTAAATAAGCAACACGATGAACCAAAAAACCCAACATAATAATTGACTGGCCGCAATGTCGCAGTTATATGCTTAACGAACATATCGCGTGCAGCAAACCTGCAATACATCCTGTTCTGTGAATCGAAAAAGCCTCGGGCAGTTCTGGGTCAGCTATATGCCTAACCATGTATTACTGAAAATCTAGTACACATCAACCCTTAAACATTACACATAAAAATTTGATCACGAAGATCTGCACCCTGGGGTCTAGAAGAACCACTTAACTAGAACGCAACATTTTTTGTTCATTAATATTGAGTTAGGTGAAAAAACAAATTCTTTTTTCTAATCTGGCGATGAACTAATAGCAAAAGGTGTTTTGCGGTCGGCTACTTACGCAGTTAATTTACGCCGTTCGAAATTTCCTGAGTTCGATTTCATGGGCCGCAATGTAGTGTTTAAGGGTTAATTGCTTGAACTTGATCTTGTATTCCGCAGATCTTAAATTACTGTTATTACCAAAGCAATTACTTTTTTCTTTTTGTTTTTAGAAATAATAATATAAGTATATCGCATGGTAATCGATCGTTGAATCGTTAAAGATTCATAACAGTTTAGACCAAAAAAAATTGATGTTAGATACACGTGAGAAGTTGAAAAAAAAAAAAAATCCAACTTTGCTACCGAGGAAAAATTTTTGAAGTGAATATTATTACCTTGTAGTTTTTTCACGCATACCTGTGTGTTGTAATAAAAAAAAAAAAAAAAAAATCAAAACGTGAAAAAATCTGTTGCAATATGAAGTAATATTTCACCGCATTGTGGACACCTCCGCACCAATTTTATTGTCATCAATTTATCAGATCTGAAAATTGGAACGTTATATTTTTTTGAACCGCAAAAATTCTTAAGACGAATATTATTTGTCGATTGACTTAATCCGGCGATAAATCTTTTGCTCACGACTAATCTAAACCAACTGGAATTGCGTCCGACAACTCTTCAAGCTTGGATCTTGAAGTCTACATGTTCTCGTTGTGGTTTTCGAAATGGAGCCTATTCCAAGCGGTGGGTTGCATAAGAAAATTGGGTGGATCTTTTATTCGTCCCCAAACAATCATCACATACCCTCTCTAGCTGGAGAACCGACAATAAGTATATAGGAAACAAAACGACTAGCTGTAGGAAGAAAAAGAGGGCAATCAACTTTACAACGAAGACGTTATACAGCTAATTGCAAAGAGACAAGAGGCTCTACATTAGGAAACTGATCATAACATACTGATTAAAAGATTAAAACAAAAAAAGAGTTTAACTGAAGACAAAGTCGAAGCATCATGGAAATGGACATGGAGGTGAAGATGGAGATGGTGATGGAGATGGAGATGAAGATGAAGATGGAGATGGAGATGGAGACGGAGACGGAGATGGAGATGGCGATGGCGATGGCGATGGCGATGGCGATGGCGATGGCGATGGCGATGGCGATGGCGATGGCGATGGCGATGGCGATGGCGATGGCGATGGCGATGGTGATGGAGATGGAGATGGAGATGGCGATGGCGATGGCGATGGAAAGATGAAATCAAGTTCAAACACTGGTCTGACGTTGCCTCAATTGCAATTTTTTTAAATCTACTACTACGCAAATGTCAACCTTAACGAATTGGTCAACCACACCCTATAATATAGTTCTGTACATTTAATGTCCAACGGATTCTTTAGCTGACTCCCTCCGATTCGGAATTTATCATAATTTATACGTACTAGCCAACACACGTGCATGCCTATGTTCTCCGCATGCAAATCAATTTCTTTATTAATTTCATATGTTTCGAGGCTATCGTAAAATATTATAGTATTATATATACATTATACGTTCAATGATTTGTGAGTAAAAAAAAAAAAAAGAAAAAAAAGAGGAAGAAAAAACAAATCGCCTGTATATAATCTATGCGGTAGGTAGCATGGTCTTCCAAATGCTATTTCATCGAATACCAACCACTCTTATTAGCGATGGTCACGAAATCGAATTGTGTTGTTCATATTGTGGACATTATGTATTGATAATATTTCCTTGTTTCAACTTACAACGTAAACATCTTTTATGATGTACTATTATAATCGTATACTGTTACCTAACATATGTATCAGTCGAGCGTTATCGGGTATGTGATATTTCTAGCTCGTTTTTCAAACTTTGCATAAAATTTTGAGAATGGCGTCGCAGTGTGAATCGTTCATATGGCTTATACATTTAATTCCTTACCGTTCTTGAATTCTTTTCAACGGAGGCATGGAGCTAAAGGCAAGCCTGAATATATAATTCACACATCTTTAATACTGTTGGGTCCTATTTCATCTACGCCGCATATTTTATAACCGTGAAATATACAACTTTTTTTAATTGGAAGTCAAACTATGCCCCCCGCTAGCTGTTTAAATTTGCCACATATTACCAGAAAGTTTCGCGAAGCGCTAAATATAGAACACCTGGCTCATATAGTTTTCCAGGAAACTACGATACCATGATGCTCAGCTTCTGCTACAATATAGGAGCGATTCTGTGGAAAGTAACGTGCCTTAAGGGGGGGAGGGGGGGGGGGGGGGGGGTGTACTCGATTTATTACTGACCTGTATTTTTTCGCGAATATCTCCGAAACGAAGCCATGAATCGAATTGTCCTTTCGGCAGCCCATGTTTTACGAGTAATGAGTTGGAACTAGTACGTTTTATCGGATGAAATCGGGATTTTTTTTTTTTTTTTTTTGATCGCAAAGTGTAGGCGTGCCATTTATTTCGACTTATATCACAGCCTACGCATCAAAAATGCAAAATCTACCTCTATAGCCCGATTCTATAGGGAATTCCAGAGACAACCATCCAAAAACATCTTTGTTTTCGACAACGATGAAGGGGCAAAACGTATTTCACGATTTTGTGGTAATTTTCGCGATTGTCCACGGCTGGGATCGGCAATGGCTGCTAATGTGATGAGGTTAGTTCCCGGAACGCCCGTGAGATGAAAACCCAATCGTCGATGTTTGAGCTGCTCAATACAGGCGTTTCTCATTTGCCTACCTTTAAGGCGCATTGCTTTCCATAGAATCGCTCTGTATGTATACCTTTGCCATTGATTAACATACTGCGTACCTTTTAGAACTTATCACACCTACGAAGATTTCACTGATTTCTAGAACTAGAGAATCAAACATCCGGCTAATATTATGGCAGTCAATGATTCATGGACGTCACGCGATATTGGTCATACTCAGAACTTCCAAACATATCGGCATATATGTATGGGGAATCCCATACGAAACCGACCAATCCGTGACCCCGACCATTTTTGATTTTGTTGAAAATTTTATATTTTTTTTGTACCTACTGAAAGCAGTCTTTCGAAATTGTTTTAGATTTTTGTCTCAACCCGTCCAAACACGATGAATTTTTCAAAATCTCGCACAATTTTTTTTTAAATGCTCATAGCTTTTTCAAAAACAGATATCAAAATAAAAGACTAGGTCTTTTTTTTCGTTTTGAGTTGTAGTTCCATAAAAAAAATAAAAAAAAAAAATCGAAATTCATTTTCCTTTTGTTTTCAGTCTTAAACCCCAAATATTTTTTTTTTTCAAGACTTGGACCATTTTGATTTTTTTGAAAAAATTCTCCACTTTTCAAACATAACTTGTATGTTTTTCTATTTTTGAAATAATTCTCAACACTAAAAAAGTTGGACAGATGACCGCTTCGGCGTTGATTCCAATCGTGTGAACACGATTCCTTGGTTCACACGTGGTAAAAAATAGAAAAAGAAAATTCAAAATGGTCCAAGTTTTGAAAACAAAATATTTTGGGTTTAGAACTGAAAGAAAATGAGAAAATGAATTTCGATTTTTTTTTTCGAATTTTTATCATGGAACTACAACTCATAAGGAAAAAAAGGCCTCGTATTTTATTTCGATATCTGTTTTTGAGAACGCTATGAGCATTTAAAAAAAAATTGTGCGAAATTTTGAAAAATTTATCGTGTTTGGACGGGTTGAGACAAAAATCTAAAAAAATTCAGAAACACTGCTTTCAGTAGGTACAAAAAATAGAAAATGTTCAATAAAATCAAAAATGGTCGGGGTCACGGATTGGTCGGTTTCGTATGGCCAGCATTTATCCCGATCCGTTATTTCTCATTTACATCATAAAGGTTTTTTCATGTATATATGGACCGGCATTCCACTCCCATCATTCTGACAATTAGATACGTATTAATTTTTCGACCTTGGCATTGCAAATCAACTTGTTGGCTTTTTCGCACACTCGTGTATCCATTATACTCTAAAGTGCTCGTGTTCCTTAAACAAAATTGACTGTTCCAGTTGGGCAACGAATTCTTTTTCTTCATCTCACGGTAAAAATCCCGAATATATATATATCTATATCAATTAGTGAATAAACTTTTTACAGCGTGCTCGCAAATGAATAATATCTTGTATAACGTATCAAGACATACCCAAATGGCAGCTCGAGTCTTTGCACTATACCGTAGCAGAAAAATGATGATATAATTATAGTCTTTTGTTGTTACATAATTTTCAGGTCGTATATAGTAAAGACGAGATATGTATGTAGGTATCTATATTTGTACCCAAGCAATCACATTATTTCACAAAAAAATCCCTCATCTTAATTTTCGAACAGTTACGAAGCTTCTCAAATACAAGTGAATTATCTCGGTGAATTTTAGGGCTGCGTAACAGGGACCTAAATGGGTAACTTTATCTTTGATTTTGATTGTAGCTCAAAAAGTGGGAAGCGTCATTTCATGATTTATATGTATATCGTATTACCTTTTACCTTACAGCTAGAAAATTATCTCTTTTAGAATGATATGTGTACATTTCTTTATAATTCCGACTACTCGAAAGCTTATAAAATATATTGACAGATATTCGGAGTATGTATGCATATCGTTATTCCTGGATAGTCATTATTCATTAGAAACTTAGTGAAATTTGAAATGCCAAATAATCTACGATTAATTTGTCATGTTATTACAGCGGGTTAGTCAGATTTTGGTAATATAATTCGCATCGGGTGACTTTCACAGTTTCATACTTGATTAACGATATGTAGAGAAATTCAATCTATATAAAAGACTTTCGATATCCGATACGTGAAATATTTATTTACAATTAGTCTTTGGGTTCACTTCTTCCTATATTCGGTGGGACATGTCACTAACCATTACAGAATCCGCGTGGAAATCCTGTCCAAACTCCTTGTTACTTTCAAACGAATTATCGCAGATACAATTAGCGATACCTTCTTGATATTCTCAGTATTCGTGAGACAAAAAATATTCTTTTACGTCAGGGTGCAAAAAATATAGCTGCGTAATTTTATTACGGCAAATTTATTACCGCAAAAATTAAATGAATCCTTTGGTTATTTAAAGAAATATTATGTCTTCGGTTAACAGAATTTTCTTTGTAATCTTCACCTTACTCATCTGATGATGCATCAGATATGATAATGGCTGTATAACCGATTCTAAAGTCGTTGAACATCTAACCTGATCTAATGCAATACGGTGCTCTTCTGATACGATATTTATACATAAATATTGAATATATTATCTTAATGATATTAATTTCACGGCCCTCGCGATTGTGCCCATTGCGTTCAGTTTCTGCCATCGCCCGCGGCCCAGTTTCATACTAAACTGGTCTGATACATACCTATAGGTATAACATACGTACCACCGTGGCCACATTAGCTAAAAATTTCTGATGTCGACTGACGTCATGTGTTCTCCTCTATCCGTTAACACGATAATAAAAAAACATGTCAGTATCTTGATTTAAAAGCAAAGTCGAATGAGCGTAGTCTGTCGACCGTCAGGACTCTATCGCCCTCAAATATCTAGAATCATCCGAAAGGTATACCACGTATACCTACTCCAGAGTTTATTGACGCGTATAGCAATGATCATGTGTGATATTAACATCTCTGGTATAGAAGTCCCCGGTTTAATGTCAAGGTTGTCAATTTTGTACAGCACGTAATTGTGCCCCGCCTATAGTACCTCCAATCGATGTGATTTTATCATAGCCATATCCATGCGTCTGTCCATAAAAGACTCGAGAGAAGCAATATCCGTAATCATGCGTTGTCATTACTCTAATCGTACGTGGCATTCATGCCTAATCATATATCTTGTCTGATTGCTTGATTCACAACCGTATCATTTCGTTAATGCAATGGTCTAGACATGGACCATCGCGAGTTATAGACACATGAAATTTCGTAGTATAAGACAGATTCGCATTGTATCTGGATAGGTACCGATTAGGTACCATACAATAATCAAATGTCGGTGCAGAGCATTCGGTACGTGCCCCATACCTGCTCAACATTTTCATTTATCGTACTTAGCGAAACCTTACCTCTTATTTCATCTCACGTGTATTTTATACGTTTTATACCATTTGGGTTATCCCCAGACTATCAACTCTACTCGCACACGCTGTCATGTCGGCCGTTAAAGCTATCTCTTCGACTACGCAGTTCGCTTAATAGTTTGGATTTAAATCATAGATGTTGATAAAAAATTTACGCACTTATGTCCATACTTATATTTATGTTTATTAGAGGCACAAGGCGGGACCCTGACATGAATAGGAGTGAACGTTTATATGCATTTGCTACTATTTTGGGCATAACCACTGTTTTCCTGCGTTAGGCACAGAGTCACGAGTTACCTACTTATTTTTATTACAATCCTCGTATATGTCAGTGTAAATCTCTATCAGCATCCCGGTTTCTTTATTGTCAACTTGAACTTACTCCTTAATGCCTCAACCCCTATGTATTTAGAATGTAAATAGAATAATTCATCGAATTATAATGTTCAGCATGAGAAATTTCTGAAAATCTTAACCATCTCTTCGAAGCAGTTCATCTCGCAAATATTTGATGTTTCTTTCAACACGTATTCCGCCCGAGCTGAAACCGGTGAACGAATGTGAAACATTTCTCTACCTAATAAGCAATCACTGATTTATTGGGAGCGATTCTCTCACCCTGAAGACCTTGATTATGTCTAACGGTTATCGAACTTTGTGTTAAAGAATAATAAAAATTGATTCTTATCTCTTGTAAATCGCTACTGTTAATTAGAATATTCAATTGAAATTAGCTTAGATCACTTGGATTGATTTTATCCTCCATTGGAAATGGCTATCAACTTGGATCTTACGCAATATTTTTTATTTATTTTTCTCGTAACTAATGGCACGTGCAATAGTTACAATGTGCAAAGACAACAAGATTTAATGCCACGTATCCATGCGTTGTGCGAATACAACAAGATACAGTAATTGAATAATTATTCCCGTAAAGTAGGTATGAGTTACTATGTGACATTAGTCATTCGTGAATAAATCAATTGCACGAGAACACATTGTTTCATTTAACACCAATATGCATATCGTATCCTTAGTATCGTTGGAACTCTAGCATTACTTCACGTAAAACCGCCGTATACGACGTGATCGATCAGCAGTGCTCGTTCTTGTGGTCTTACTTTTCTCGTGAGTAATTCCTTTCGGGATCATTGATTCAAAACAACAAATATGTTCCTAATTTATGCCCTGATGGTAAAATCCACTTTTTCTACAAATAGAGAAACAACTAATGCCGTCAATATTTACAATTCCATCTTCGCCTTATGTTTCAGGCGCAGAGGGTGCATTGAACGTGCGGAAAGAGGAGGTGGAACCGTCACGATGATGGAGCTTAGTCATAGCCTCACCCTCAACGAGGATGCGCTTAATCAAATACCAGAAGCCAAGCGACCCGTCTTCGTCTTTGAATGGTTGCGTTTTTTGGACAAAGTCCTTGTTGCAGCGCAAAAGGTAAATGCTATAGTGGTCTTCGTGATCCAGAGTGCGGGAGGAGCGATGAGAAAACGATTTCAGAAGTAGGAATATGAGAAGATTAGCACTCCTCGTATCGAAAACAGTGTTTAGCCTGAATTGTTAATTTTACGCATCATTACTGATGCCATATAACTATATGGTTCAATTAGCACCTGTTAATTTTATAATATGTTGTAAAATCGCTGATTGAAAACAGGAAATAAATCGTGAAATAAATACAGCGGCATCGAATTTCGTATAAAAAATCACGAGGTTATTGAATACTTCAGAGATGTTACAGTCCCCAATTATTTCGGGAGAACTGTAAATATATCGTATTTCATACCTGTGCATGCCGTTTTAAGATTACGCCACGCTAATGTACGGTGAAGCTTATTGCTTTACTATAGCTGCGATCACGGTCCAGTTTAATCTCTATATAATGACGGATATTCTACAATAGTTAGATTAGTTGCCTGGAAATAATAGACTGTTTCCACAGGTATCTATCAAATTGTAATTTCGGTCGTGTCGAACAGCACACATGAATATTATCGAAAAATGTTTCTGGCGAAACCTTCGAGAGCAATTTAATGACGAGTTGAATGAAACTTCAGGTCGGCTCTCTCTATAGTATCGAGTAGCAGAAAACTGTCATTGGTTGTTCGCCAATCACCGCATAATGGTAAAAAACGATAATTCACAGTCAGACTAGATTAACCAATTCCATACCGATTTCAGTCCGAATGGAAGGTTGGATTATTTCCAATAGAGTTCTCCTCTCGTGCCATCAATGTGACAACATTAATTAGTATAGTACCCGCGAGTTGAGAATGACATTTTGCATAAATATCGGTATGTACAGATATGTATCTACACCGAATTTGTGATTAGAGAAATGAGCGAGTTCCTTTATCGAAAAATCGCTTCCTCGAGAAGTGGCTACGAAATAAAAAGTTCGTACCAAGTGTTCGTACTCACTAGACACTTCTGACTTATCTATCAATCTGACAACTTGTAGACACATGTATTTGAGATATGTGGGCCAATCATTTCGCATTCAAACTGTCAATTTTGGTACCCTGTATTAATGTGTTATTTACTTTGCTTTTAATCTGAACAGACATACCTATTATATGTATATTAACTTTTCGTTCATATAGTAGGTATGCGAAGTCACACCTTTTATTAGCTAATGCCTTTTTTTTTCCAACTGGGACTCCGTCCGAATAACATTTGCACAAACTTGTTGCTATAAATTTGATAGAAAAAAAAAAAAAAAAAAATGACTATCTACATTAAATTATCAATACTATTTTTACGGAATATATTAGCAGGTAGGTAATACATATACCGTCATAGTTATAATTCAGAAAAGAATCTCTGCTTTTTATAGACTATTTGTGGCGTTGTACGAGTCTATGATATCAATAAGGAATTTTAATTTATAGACTGTATACTCCACAATGAAATAACGTGTTATTCATTTATTTATACTTTGCTGTCGTGAGTTCTTCGAAAGCTACGAAATAGCCATATTTGAATATTCGTAGTATGATATCTACTCTGGCCAAGAATAAAAGCAATTTGTATACGTCATACTTGAATCCAAATTAGCACCTACTGTGCCAAAACAACGTATATGAAAATTTACCGGAATGAATTTTTTTTTGGGGTTAAGAAACAAAAACTTAATCAATCTTTATTTGGGTACTTAAACTTTGAGTTGCTTTCCCAAGTCCCAACTGTACCGATAACATCAGAGACTACCCTGAAGTAATGCACATGGATCAACTCGCCTTGTAGAAGCGCGTGTAGCAAGGAACCATTCTACTTGCTATTGATTGCCTTCAAAAAAGAATAATGCAACACCGAAAGAATTGAAAAAAAAAATGGCAAAATATTTTGACGCGTTCGAAGTCAAATAATGAATTAAGATTAACAGGAATATACCATTGCGTATAGAATACAATATGTACAATTATCGATCTATAAATAAATCCTATATAACGAACAGATTGGAAATTTTTTTTCCCCCACAGTAAAATAATTATTGCTGGTGGGGTAAACTATTTTAATATTTGTTTAATGCCGTGCGCATGAACATTATATACATACAGTATTTATTACATCGATATTACGCTTTTTCCTCAAGATATTAGATTTTACGATCATTATATTACCCAAATTCATACAGATTTAAATACATTTAATTAGAGTTTTTTTCACTGATCTTCGTCGTATATTAAATGGTTGAATTCTTAACTGCCTATATCAAATCTTGCAATACACGCGGTATAACTGATCCGTGATTCGAATTTGGGATACTTTTCTGGGCGCCCTTTTAATTCGGCATCTTATGCAGCGATGATCTCATCAAACTTTGGCGAACCTTCTTTAACAACAAAATATACGCTTCATCTGATGTTACAGAGTGATATCAAAGGATGCCAACAAAAATTGGTGGAACAGCTAACAAGGCACATGCAAGGGGCTCCTGGACCACCGACACGTCGTCTTATCGCGCGATGTCTTGCAACCCTCTTCAGTGTTGGCGATACATTTCTTCTTTTCGATACCGTCAACAAGTGCAATGATATTCTCAAGAACAAGGATGATTCTCCAAGTTTTCTACCGACGAAATTGTGAGTTCACATTATATGAAAAACCGTATAATCATGAATTTAAGATTTAGGAAATATTTCCCCCATATTCATGCATGCCATTGAATTTTCCATCTCGTACAATAACACAATTCGGTGTTATGCCCGTAATTTTTCCCTAGCCTTCAAAGTATAGTCATACAAAGATAAACACAACTAATTCAAGAATCGTCAATTATATTTCACAAACTATTTCGTGCCGCGTGCAGAGCCGCCATATGCTGCGTGGGATGTATGTACGAGAAATTAGGACGAATGATGGGAAGATCATACGAGGACACTGTACAAATACTCATAAAATCTCTTCGGTCCGCGGAATCACAAACTCGAATAGAAATAATGCATACACTTGAAAAGGTAAAATTGTTAAGGACAATTCTATAATAGCATATATATGTCTATTCAGAAAACTTGTGATTTCATATAGTTTTCATTTTCTATCACGTCTTGATTTGCCTGAAAATATGTATAAAAGTCAATGAAATAACTACCAGATATTATTTCATGGCTGATAGGTGTGTGCCGGTATGGGATCTGCCATAACGAATGTTCATAAGGAAATCTACAAAGTGGCAAGACACTGTCTCACTGATAGAGTAATGGCAGTACGGTGCGCCGCTGCTAAGGTACACGATTTTCAAATTTGTTCAATATAACATGAAATGAAGAATATTTTTCTCCCGTTCATTACTTAAACTTTATTGCGACTTTACGGATATATTTTTTGGCGAAAAATATAGTCGTTAAGAAGTCAGCGTTGTAAGTTATTGTTTGCGCAAAACTGGAATCCACACTTCGTATTTGTAACATATTTTTGCTGTATAGAATATCTAAAGATCGTTAAGCTTGTGTGATACAAGGCCACTAGACTTTCGTCCATATAATTATACCTGAGATTAATATATTATGCTGTTCAAAACTTGAATTGATACATAATCAATAACTTCTTCAGTGTCTTCTGGAAATGTTGAATCATGCACCTTTCCTTTGTACAACTGAAATCGAAAGTGTTGCCACATTGTGCTTCCGGGCATTTGAAGGTTCAAATTATGAAGTACGATGTACGGTTGCTAAGCTTCTCGGTGCACTTGTAGCAACTACACAACAGCTACCACCAAAAGGGAATACTCCCGCAGGTGACTTGATCCTCTCTTTTTCTGTCTTGTAAAATTAGTCTTTAATTCTTGCAGTACATGAAATAAATTATAATAGGATTTCATTGAATGTATTCAACTCTGTTAGCTTCTCAAGGTAAAGGATATAAGCCAATATCATTAGATGAAGCATTGAATATACTGATGTCTGGATTCCTGCGTGGTGGTGCGGGCTTCTTGAAAGGAACAGGAGAAATGATCAAGGGTAGTTCAGGAGTCAATCGCGAAGTTAGAGTCGGAGTTACACATGTAAGTCCCAACATCTGATTAGCATAATGCGAATTCTCAAGACACATGATAGACATTAATTTTGGTCCATAATTTTTTTTTTAACTTTTTTTCCGTACATTATGCTAATGAGCGTGACCGGATCTCTCGTTAAAAAATAAAGACTTCGTAAGTTTTTCTGCGTCGTATATTACAAATGACCTAAATGTAGACTCATAACTCGTTCAATATTATGGATAAAAAATGATTTGTTATCATTTTCATATCGTCGTCATTTTTCAGGCTTATGTCGTTTTTGTACAAATTCTTGGGGGAGCTTGGCTCGAGCGTAATATCAGCACACTGGTCGCTCATGTGCTGGATCTTGTTGCCAATCCAAAAGCAGCCAGTTCGCATGTTGATGCAGTATATTCGAGAAAATGCATAAACTTTATTCTCAGAGGTACAATAGGGAAGCTTTTAGGAGAGGGAGCTCAAGCTGCTGCATGTAAAGAAATCGCACACGTCATTTTGAAGCAAATGAATTCAATTGGTATGTGAGTGGAAGCTGGGATTAAATCAAACCCATGGAAATGTTATATTTATTCAAATTTTTTCTCAAGATTTTAGCCCAGAAAACGCTAAGGACTGTAATCAAGAAACATTATTCAGCCAACATCTGTTGGTCTGTGCTTTGCAAGAAATGGGAAATCTCATTCTTGGCCTAGGCACAACTGCTTGCAATCTTATATCCGATCAATCTCTGAGTAAGTAGGGAAAAAGTCAGCAAAAGTTTATTTTTTTTTTTTATTTAGTCTTGGTACAAAAATACATGCGATGTGAATATTCATTCTTTTCCCCCAACGTGTTTTCCAGGTTTAATTGAAACAACAATCGCAGTTTTGGTCCACCCTTGTCAAGCAGCAAGACTAGCTGCTTCCTGGTGTTTGAGATGTATTTGTGTGGCTGTTCCTAGTCAAATAACACCACTGATTGATCGTTGTGTAGATGCAATCGAAAATATGCGAAGTTCTCCTGAAGCTATAGCAGGGTATAGCAGTGCTTTGGCTGCGGTTTTAGGAAGTGTGAGATTATCACCACTTGGAGTTCCACACACTAAGGGAAAGGTAATAATTATAATACTTTTATTTTTAGATATTCAATGAAGTTTATTAGCATATTAATGCTTACATCAATGTATGTGTAAACTGGAAAATTTACATTCCTGACTGCCCGACAATCGAATATAATTATCTCTTGTCACATTAGTGAATTATACATTCTAGAAATCAATGAATTTAATTATTAATTGATTTATGCTAGATGAAGTTATCCATAATTATCAATAATTACCCACTTTTTTCAGATTATATTCAATACTGCTGAGGAATTATTAAGAAGTGCGAGTCAAAACAGCCGATTATCATTAAATAGAACTCATGCTGGATGGCTCTTAATTGGAGCTATAATGACCCTTGGTAAAGACATTTGTATATTAAAACGTTCTCGGTGGATTGCTGGAAATAGCTTTATTTCTAATCCAATAGATCTTTTCAAACAGTAATTGCTCTTTCTATCGGTACATCTCAAACCACAGAATACACACTGTAGATTTTTCTTGACCAGCGAAAATAAGCGATAAAGATGATAATTTAAACTTTTTCTAGTATAAAATAAACTTATTCACATACTCCTTGGATACTTTTCACAGGTGTGGCTGTGGTGAGAGGATTACTACCAAGGATGTTGTTACTTTGGAGGAACTCCTTCCCACGTTCGAATAAAGAATTAGAAAGTGAAAAAGCTCGTGGAGATGCATTTACATGGCAGGTAACATTGGAAGGAAGAGCTGGCGCACTCTCTGCTATGCACAGTTTTCTACTTCATTGCCCAGACCTTCTCAATGATGACATCACTCGCCGGCTTCTTACACCTATCGAATCAGCCTTGGCAATGCTCACAAAGTACATATCTAATGTTTTGTATTATAATTCTGTATCCATGCGTAGTAACTATTGAAACTTTGGAGATGGGTTGTGATTCATTCTTTACAGACGGAGTTCTCATCAGTATAAATTTGTCATTTCAGCTTATCTACTGTTCTCAAAAACTATGGTCAACAATTGAAAGCTCCAGCTGCTATGGTGAGATTACGTTTATACGAAACGCTATTGTTGCTACCACCACAAACGTTTGAAGGTAAATTCCCTGATGCTAATCGGCTTATTTTATTCATAGATAAAACAGCAGTGTACTCGTCTTGAAAATCGAGTACTATTGATTGATGATCAACAAAGTTGTTATTAGTATTGCTGAGTGTTGAATTTCTAAGAAACTGACATTGACTTATTTTAACTTGTGTTATTATGACGTGATGAAAGATCCTTAGTACATCTCTGACCTTTTAGCTGTCGAAATTTTATATCGATCCAAATTATAGGCTCATATACACATCTTCTAAGGATGCTTGTTTCTGAATTCACACTGACTGAGAATCCAGGAAACACTACGACCTCTTTGCTGCGGGTGGTATGTCACGCTGATGATTCAGTTATACTTGGCACTTGGTTGCAGGAAACAGATCACCGAACTATCGAAGATCAGGTAAGTAAATTAAATGACATTATTTCGTAGCGACCTTGTTATTGAAACGAATATGAACAATTCAAAGTGATAATTGAATCACTTCTAAATGGCTCATAAATGAATAATGACCTCTCGTATTATATAATGTTTTGATACCGAATACAAGTGTGTTCAATATAGCCACTTGATGATCGGAACGGTTAGCACATGCTTGAATGCATCTATTGTAATCCTAATCTTGCGATTTGTGCTTTACTTTCTAGCATCATTTAGTAATTCGTATAGAGCTTTCTCATCAATTCAAAGAATGCATGTTTGAAAATGAAGTATATTGTACTTATATAATTTCTTGAATAATCAGGGAACGACCGAGTGAGTCAGTTAATACGAATGTACCAAATTTTTCATGCATGTGCATGTTAGTTTCAATAACAGTTTGTTTTATGGACTATAGCTAGCACTTTGTTTAGATTTATATGCATTGAAAGGTTCAATTTTTAAATTGGTGTTTGTTTCATCATGGATTCATAAAAAGGTATAATGGTTCAAGTATTTTATATTCAAAAATGATTCATCCAAACTATTTTTTGATGCATCATTCAATTCTATTTCATGAAGCAGAATGAAAAAAGTTTAAACGGTGTGGAAGAATAGACTAATAGAAAATAGGATACTCGACCCCTTTTTAGCAATGTTACACATGCATGTGCATATATCATTGTACATAAACTAATCTTTGGTGACAGTTTACAATAATTATTAACGCACACTGCTCTCATTCATGTCTAGATGGAACCAAACCGAAGGGCAGATTCTGAACATGTGAGTAATGTGCTCTGTAAACAGTGACTATACCATCACTCAGCTAGGCACAGAAGATCAGTTTTCCTTACTTGAAACACTTATAGTTTTTTATTATTTTATGACATCATAAAGTCATTGAATCACCTAAATATTCGTTATCGAAAATCAATAGCTTCGGGATCCAGTGCTTATGATACTTATCAAATACTACTTTCCTTATTTACAGTTTACTTAATGAAAATTTTGTTGTTTTACTCTTCTGTTATCCGATACCTGCAATATATTTAGGATTCCTTGACTAATGGCAGCTTTTCAGAGGAGCAATAACACTTGTATGTTTTTTTTTTTTTCGATGAATGAATTTTGCGTAAAAAACCCGGCATGCTTATATCATCTAGATAATTGTAACTTATAATGTATGGGATATTTCGGATCAAATTAATCATCATACGAGTGCTCTTGCGGATTGGACTAACTAAACTGTGATATACAATACCTAGCTTGCATCACTTCAAATCCTGGGAGGCATTTTTCACATTGTTAAGGGTACTGAATGTGTTTTCCAATAACAGGCTCACCCTTTTTTTGGCTTATTATTCTTTGTTGCATAAAACTTATTGTCAAACCCAATTAATACGTTACCTATTTTGTTGCAGTTGCAACCGAACAGCGCTGCTGGATCAGGAGCCCTGGAACATGATTCATGTTGTTTATATCGGCCTGTACCAACTGTGAGTACTTTTGTATTTATTTGCTTTACACTCTAAATCAGTGCCTACACCGCAGTCAACAAGCTATTAGATTTCATACAGTGTGAAACCTAATACTTTTTATGGGGGTGAAACGTAAAACTTCGCTTATTGGTTTTTAGGGCGAAATTGTTCCCGGGCCATTACCTCTGGGTGTTGCTGTTATCGATATGTCCGTCTCATTATTTGGACAGATCTTTCCACGTGTGGCAAATAAACATCGATTGCAAATGTTAGAACATTTCAGCGAATGTATTAAGCATGCTAAAAGTGCCAGGCAAGAAGCTGTGCAAATGAATGTTTTCACTGCTGTTCTTAGCGGATTGAAAGGTCTGAACGAAGCGAAAACTAGTTTTGGCCAAGAAGATGTTAAAAAATCAGCAACAAATCTGATCATTGTATGTACGCATTGCAACTCACATACTCAATAGCTGATCTATTGATTCTGATTAACGATTTTCTACTATGGAATATCAAAACTGCATGCACAATCATTAATTATGAACAAATTTTTAGGGAGCATTAGTCAGCAGCAATTCAATCTTACGTTGTGCAGCTGGCGAAGCAGTTGGGAGAATGGCACAAGTTGTTTCCGACTCAAAATTCACTGCAGAATTGGCACAAACAAGTTTTGATCGACTAAAATCTGCTCGAGATGTGGCTAGCAGAACAGGACATTCTCTAGCACTTGGCTGTCTACATAGATATGTCGGTGGTATGGGGTCCAGTCAACATTTGAATACAAGTGTTAGCATTCTACTTGCACTAGCTCAAGACAATACATCACCTGTTGTGCAGGTATGTTTCTTGACTTGAAGCGCCAATATCGGTCAATGATTATCGGATTCTTGAATAAACATTTTCTAATTTCAAATTGCAATATTTTTCATCAGGTCTGGGCACTACATGCATTGGCGCTTATCGCTGATTCTGGTGGCCCTATGTTCCGTGGCTATGTTGAGCCTACTTTGTCGTTAGCATTGACTCTTCTTCTCAATGTACCACATTCTTATATTGACGTTCATCAATGTATTGGCAAAGTATTATCTGCTCTGATCACCACTATCGGACCAGAATTGCAAGGTATTACGTCTACCGTCTTCTCAGTATTGAAGCAATCACTAAAAAAATGTGTACATTGAAAATTCTAAATCTCCTTCAATCTGGCAGGCAATACATCGACTATCTGTATGGCACGGTCGTCGTTTTTATGTGCCTGTGCAATAATGCAAGATCATCAAGATCCGCTAGTTCAAGCCGAAGCTACTGGCTGTTTACAACAGTTACATCTCTTTGCTCCACGGCATGTTAATTTGTCTTCATTGGTCCCCACGCTCTGCGTAAGTCCCCACACATTCCACGCACTCTAGATTTAAAGTTAATAACTTTCTTGAAATAATGAGGTGTATTATTGATTCTAGCGTACCTTATCGAGCAATCACCTATTACTTCGCAAGGCGGCAATATCATGCCTCCGCCAACTTGCTCAACGTGAAGCAAAAGAAGTATGCGAACATGCAATGACATTAGCTAACGAAAGTAGAGATACAAACATCGTAGAAGGCCTTGTTATCACTGAGACAGGTCTTCCAGGAGTTTTATTCAGCATGCTAGACACAGAAACGGACAGTCGATTGATAAAAGACATTCATGATACTCTTACTAGTATGCTTCAAATGCTTGCCGCTGATAATTTATCACAATGGTTGTCTCTCTGCAAAGATGTTCTCACCGTAGCTTCGGGTAAGAAGTAAAATAAACTGCAATATAAAAATCTCCCATTATTAGTGCTATTCTTATTTTCTTAGAATTCAATCCCAGTACAGAGATCACATATCTAATAAGTACATTTATAGAATCAAGCACCACAACAGAGGAAGTTGCTCCTGTTATATCAGAAGACAGTACGGCTGATGACGAAGGTGGTGAAGCGGAAGGTGATGATGATCAGGCAGAATTTCATGCTGAAGAGTCGACTCGGCAGCGTCCAGCAGTTTCACCACGTTGGCCAACCAGAGTTTTCGCTGCTCAAAGTGTGAGACGAATTATCACTGCTTGTCTCGTCAACAAGCAAGCACATTTCGACTTAGCTTTAGCTAAAGAGATGCAATTGACCAGAGGAAGAGGTGAGTTGTTATTGCTATTTGCTCCTAATGAAATAGTTTAATCGTTTCTATCCTTACTGACTTCGTCTTCACGTCGTGACAATTTTGTATTTCAGGGGATTTTCTGGTACTGCATTTATCAGATTTAGTACGTATGGCATTTATGGCTGCGACAAGTGACTGTGACCCTCTACGATTGGAAGGTCTTAAGACTTTGCAAGAAATCATTGATAAATTTGCTAAAGTTCCAGAGCCAGAATTTCCAGGACATTTGCTACTTGAACAATTCCAAGCACAGGTGATTATCGTTCTTGGTTTTAGGATCCAATAGAAGTTCGGATTATGAAATTATAACATGAATCTTATCGCAAAGGTTGGTGCTGCATTGAGGCCAGCATTTTCTGCAGAAACAGCATCTCACGTTACCGCTGCTGCCTGCGAAGCCTGCAGCGCATGGATTGGCAGTGGCGTTGCAAGAGATCTCAATGATTTGCGGCGTGTTCATCAACTGCTTGTATCATCGTTAGAAAAGTTAAGAGGAGGGCATACTCATCAACAGCTTTATAACGAGAGCCTTTCAACTCTGGAAAAACTAGCCATATTAAAAGCTTGGGCTGAGGTAAATATATATCTTATTTCAAATGATTGAAACATTGAAAACTATTCAAAGCAATGGTAAAAGCTAGATGCTCCATTACGTCTCCTGAAATAAATTCAATATGCTAAATTGAAACTGTGCTCAAAATCTTGATTCTTTAACCACATATTACAGGTCTATGTAGTAGCTATGATCAATGACGGATCAGCACCAGGCAATGTAGACACTTCGACAAGAAACAAGATGTATACAAGTGCTGATAATGACGAAGAAGGTTTTGGAGAGTTTGAGTTTCAGAATGAAAGTCTGCTCAGTTTAGTTCAACCAGAATTACTGAGCCTGAGCCAACACTGGTTAGCTGCTCTCCGAGATCACGCTTTACTCTCCCTACCACCTGGTGAGTTATTTGTCATAAAAATTTATACCTGCCTATCTGATATTAAAAAATTTATCGGTTACGCGTCTCATCATCATGCACATTCTAATACTTCGAGTTTAGCGAATCCAATTTATTATACAACAATGTTGTTTTTATAGAATGGATTCAGGGAGTTTGTTATGGATCTTGTTACGGGATGTTCGACGATAATAATCGTGGGAATATAGTTACAGCATGACATTTATTAAAATCTTATACTCAAGGGAAATACATTTGAATAAAATCTGTTGTGAAAACTAGCAAGTTCAAAAGAGACAATTTCCTGTCCAATTCCTATTGAAAACTTGCTAAAAAGAAGTGTTCCTGTCGCTGTAAAGATTCAGAGAAGTCCTTGACGTTTTAAGTCCTCGTAAGTCTTACGGTTCACAACATTGCCAAGAGAGTCTTCAAACTCTTCTTCTTGTTCCGGTTGCCATCGTTCAGACTGTTTTTGCGCTTTCAGCTTTTCCCACAAAGCAAGAGCGTCTTCGATCTGTGTAACGTTTGCAAAATGTGCAGTATTCGGTATCCCAAGACATCGCATACCATGCGCGTGTCTCCACTCTGCAAAGTGTCTCTGAAATGCTTTGGGTCCCTTGTACGTAAAATTGCCACAAATTTCACAGTTGTAACTGATGTTAAGACCATGAAGTTTGTACAACCAATACGGAATTGGTTTTCCATCCCAACCAAGCGGCAAATTCTTTGGATTATATGGGACCTCGTTGTCGTCTTCTTCCTCCGACTCACTGGCGCTAGCCTCGGCGTCGGAATCTCCTCTTTCACCTTCGGTTCTTGCCTGTTTTCTCTGAACGTTTTCTTTAGTAGAAACACGCTGGCTAGACACTAGCTCTGCAAGTCTATAAACCTGAGCTTCAAGCATCGCTATTTCCCTCTGCTTTTCTACATCTCTTCCTTTTCCTGGCTTGCCAGGTTTGTTTTTAGTCAATAGACTAGGATCCAGCGATGCTTGACCCTTTGTGCTGAATAATCTTTGCGCTCTTTCCTCCAACGTACCGCCACATTTTAGGCCCAGAGCTAATAGCGCGGATTTCAGTCTGTCCAGACCTAAAGATGCGAGTTCTTCCCAAGATGAAAAAGCAGATAGTTCTAAATGTGCTCCGACATTGGTCAGCGCGCTGCCGGTCTCTTTCGGCCATCCTGGAAAGGTGCTGTTTTCCCAATGCGTAACGAATTCTCTATTAGCAGTTTCTATTTCTCCATGTAAATCGAGGAGCGGTCTAACTCTGCTTAAATATTCCGTCAAATATTCTAGCAGTGCTTCGACGTATCGACGGTACTCGGCGTTCTTTCTCTCCCTTGGAATGTCGAACAAATGATCAAAAGTTGATAGATAAGTGATGTAATCTACCTTCTCTATGCCCTTTAGGTTTATGTATTTTTCGTAACACTCGTGAAGATCAAGATACTTTCCGTATCCCTCTTCGTCCGTGAATTCTACAAGGTTTGCTAGTTCCTCGGTTGGATTTTCTCGCATTTTAGCCAACTCCTCGAACTCCACTGACATCGGAACGCTTATTTCGTTGGGATGTCGTCGATAGAATTCCTTGATTGACTTAAGCCGCGAATAAAATTCGGAAAATTCATTCGGTCCAGAAAGAGCCTGAACCTCGTCCTTTCTTTGGCCGTCTTTATCCTCGTAAAGATCTTGTAAATGAGCAGTACTGTCCATGTGCTGGTCTAATAACATTTTCAGACGATGTTCAGAATTTATTGTTTCTCGGTGACCCGGCTTCTTGTGTAGCATTTCTTTAACCATCGCGTCCATTAGTCGCTCCCGTTCCTCGTGATATCGACGTTGTTGTTCAAGTATAGTTTCCATTTTATTTTCTTTTACAAAAAAACTCACTGTTACTCAAATATACTTATATTATTTTACACGTAAACGAACTATTGACCACTTCGTACGCCATTTGCAAAATATAACTTGGACAGTGGACCACAGTGGCGCCATGCCAACAGTCACAAGCTATACGATAGATTCAGTCTTCTGACTGATGTAGTTTCTCAGTCGGTAAAGTAGATCTCTTTGAATTTAACAACGATAATCCATAATAAGTAGATAAAATAAATTATTAGTTGATAAATTTAAATCATTTAGTGTCGTTTACTCATACAAAGATATACCGTCATTTTGCAGATTAATTATTATTTTTTTAATACAATTGATAAAACATCACTGTGTTACGTATTATTATTGTTGAATATATCAAATAAAATTTTGCTTCTGTTTGTGTATTTTAGAATTTTCAAGTCAGCTACCTCATGACG
The DNA here is from genome assembly GCA_963978835.1 of Tenthredo scrophulariae. NCBI lineage: Eukaryota > Metazoa > Arthropoda > Insecta > Hymenoptera > Tenthredinidae > Tenthredo > Tenthredo scrophulariae. The sequence continues at coordinate 10,281,676 of OZ022227.1, forward strand.
GTGGAGCTTTTTACACAACTGATACAATGGAATCAGCTCGTCCCTATTACCTGGAATCTTGGGCTCCTATACTTCATGCAGCAACACTTTGGCTAAATGCTAGAGGCTTCGAATCTACAGAGATAACCAATGTTGATACCAATGCAAAAAGTACACACGGCAATAACAATAATAACAATTCAACAAATACAGAATCTAATGTTGAAAGATTTCATCTCTTGTTTGGTAAGACTTTTTGCTTCAAATCATACGTACTGCTTATGCATTTCACTTCATTTATGACCCCCCCCCCCCCCCCCCCATTACTGATGATCCTAGAGTTTGACTCTAGAATAATTCAATGTGCACTTTTTAAGGTATATGCATGGAAGCCTTATGCAGTCCTAGATCTTCCGAATCTACCCAGAGTGTCGAGACATGCCTGAGTGCTCTTTATACACTTCTTGATTCAACCTGGGCACGTAATGTCCTCATGGTTGATCGATCACTTCCTATTGAGCTTTGCAATGTCCTTCACAGGTAAGCGGTAGATTTCTTTTCATAGAAAGTTAAACTATGTTAATACTTATCTCATACCTTTCAGGCTGTTGTTAACAAGAGAGAGCTATTCCATTCAAATGATGGTTATGGAAGTATTGAAACAAGTGATGCGGGCTGCTCAGGAAGACCTTACAGATCGCAAGAAATCAAAACTGAAAGGTCCTCTTCTTTACTATTCTTATCTTCAGGATGTGTACATGCATTTGGAAATCTTAGATGAACATGCAATTCATTAACAGAAATTAATTTTATGAAACTATTCGTCTAATCAGTTTCAATTTCATATAACAGTTGAGAGAAAAATAAAACTTCTGTACTTTCATTTCATTGTCTTCTATGCAATACTTCGAAATATACTAGATAAATTGAAGACAAAACTATAGGTTGAAGAAAAAGAGGATGATATATAAAAGATGAAATTTTTGTTATTATTACTGTGTGTTGAATATTTTTTCTAAACTCCAGATCTTGTCCCGGCAAATCAAGAGTCCAAAGAAACTACAGAGGTCGATATATTGGGAGAAGGACAAGAAACTGGAGACCTTATTCCAGGACAGTCTTTGGTCTTTGCTGTATTGGAAGTTTGCTTGTGCCTATTAGTGCGACAAATCCCAGCATTAAACCCTAGTCCGGGTGGTGCAACTACAGTTTTATCTCATCGAGGGTATACACCATCAGAAGAATGTGGCAGGCTTATCGCGTCTGCTTTGAATGTCATGGAGGGTCTGCCAAGACTATGCTCCCCACAGGGTGGGTCTAAAATTTGCTGTGGCATCTCATTTTTATTCATCACACAGCAAATATCTGATCCATAAATTTATTTACTGTATTTACTTACTGGCAATGAGCCCGATAGTGAAGAGACTAATAATGAGACCAAGATACGTAAAATATATAAAAGGTCGCAAAAAATCATAATACATAAGAAATAATCTCTATTTTCGTACAGGCGCTGTTGCAATCCTGCCTACACTATTATATCTAACAACTGGGGTAATAAGAGAGACAGCCGTCCGTACAGATAATGATATTGCTGGGGTAGGTCCTGGAGCTCCAGTGCATGGAGCTCTGCATTGTCTCAAGAGTCTTATGACCGACAAATACGCAACTGATGCAAGGAGCGAACAGCAATGGAAAACCTTGCTTCAGAGTGCCCTTGCTAAGATAGTTGATTTAGCTAAAACAGGTAAATTTATCAGGATTTTCATTTGAAACAAAAACGGATGACTACATAATTTAATTTCTAATATTTGGATGATTCTGAAGACACTATTAGAACTTTTTTTTAATGTGATTGAAATTATTTGCTCCTAGGGTGTGATGAAACGAAAATGGATGAAGTTGCAATGATGTTGGGAATCGCAGTATTTGTTCTTCATGCATCGCCTGAGGTAGTCAGTGCACCCAACTTACAGTATCCTTGCATCAATCATTTTCGGCAGTGTATTCAATCGGAAAATACTCTGGTATGTTTTAAATTGAATAATAACAGGTACATCTTAAGAATAACACGTGTTTTCAATTTAAAACTAAATCTAATCTTACACATTCGGGAATAATTTCTTCCTAGTTTTATCAATATATTATTATAGTTTTTAGAAAACATTTGAACGAACGTTTCTTTCATCAGTGTGACAACGTCTTATAAAATAACGAAATATGTTTTTTCTAGGTGAAATTGAAATGCATCCAAACATTACGGACCATCTTCATGCACCCTGAACGCATCGTTAGCACACCGTATATTCATGCTCTGGCACCAAGGCTGGTGGAATATTTGTACAGTGAAGCAAGCAAACAAGTATCAAACGATACCCAACTGACGCTGACGTTAGAAAGTATAGCCACTATTGAAGCACTCATATCATTAGCGGAACCTGCTAATCGTAAGTAAATAATTAATTAGGTACTATTTCAGTGGATCAATTCTTGTAATTGCTATTTACATTGATAAATCACATGTTGCATGCAAACCAGGAGATCTCATGCAAGGTATGTGAGTGCTCATTGATTTGAGTCGATCTCTGAGTTATAGGCATACTTCAATTTTATGTCCATCTACTGTTTTAGCTTATTTCATCCCTTTCTGATCGAATTTAATCATGTCATATGATCCCAATAGAACAAAACTTGAAACTGTTTGGAGGGTCAATGTTTTTTTAATTCTTAGGTATTCAAATGCTTACACTACTGGTACCAATTCTGATAAACTATTTACTGGAGGGTGACACCTTGCACCACGGATCTAAATTTCAAATCAGCCTTCATCAACAAAGCTTTCAATGGCTCAATAAAATAGGGCCGAAGTACCCTCAGGTTTGTATTCTAGATAATCTTTCGACATTCTCCAATACTCGCGAAGTTTCTAAGAAAACTATTTATAATAAAAGCAAATCTATTCTTTTAGGAGTTCAAAACTTTGATGGCACAGTCTACAGAGCTGAAAACAAAGCTTGAAAATGCAGTGAGATCCAGCCACCAGCAGGCACAGAAACAGTCAAGATTAGCAGAGCCGATGAAACAGGCAATTAAATTGAACACTGCCCCTTCAATTAAATTGAAAACGGATTTCTCTAACTTTAACTAAATATAGCTATAGAAATGAAACTAGATATTTCACTCCCTGTAGAATACTATATCATAATATTTATGCTGCTGTGTTAACGAAAAGTGTGTACACATCTTCGCTCATCAAATTGCTTACGGTCTCACACTTCATCAAAAGTTCAGATGGAAATCTGTAAATATAAAGAAGAGAAAACTTATTTTTATCGTTTTAATAAAATACCTTATTGATAAGATCATTTTCTCATCTAGTTTATAATTGGTTTGAAAAACGATATCAGTGATGTTTTTTTAGTTATCTAATGATGAATAGTCGGAATGAACAGCCTACTGCTTATACTAATTTTCGGACTACTAATTTAAATGATAGGTAATTAGACCGCAAATTATTTGATGACACAATTCACAGGAAGGGAATGCTCAGATATAGAATTATTTTTATATATCATTTTAGATCAAGAGTATAAAAATTTTTGGGTAGGCAGGTAGCATTTTTCGATTACACACTATTGTATCCACTTTTGTGCAATTTTATTTAAATTATTCATATCCACGAATCATCGACTGTTTGGGATGAAATTCATCTTCTCTGGTAATCTATGTAGTCCATACCTAACAACATCTGCACAAAGACTGTTGAAATGAAATTTTACCAATGAAAAAGAAGACTACAGGTAATAATAATAATCGTGTACAGACTGAAAATAGTCCTTTGCACACCTTTTAATTTTATTAAACATAAATCGCTGTTAGATATTCAATTATACCTTATCGTAGTGGTGATAAGATTATAACGTAGCAATAAATAATTATAATATGAAATTCTGATGGCCTATCATTACACGGTACTTTTATTAAAATTAATTTAAGGTGAATTCTTTATCCGTTGACATATCTGCTACCCATTTATCTCTAGTAAATATCAGCTATTTTGATAAAGAAAAGTCAAAGATCTGCATAGTGGCATATAAACTGTAGTCTTTCATCCTCGCACAGCACCGGCAGTCATGTATACATCTAGTAAGTGAATAAAGTAGCTGTGATTATATTATAGAGATTATGTAAGCTAAGTGATGCTGGTATTACTACATGTAATGCCGAGAACTTGTATCAGTGAATCATGTTGTAATTTTAATCATCAATAGGAACGACAGATCGAAACAAAACAAAAAAAAAAAGGAAAACAAATATATATATATGATAGCCATATCATTTGTATAGTTGAATATTTGTCTTGCGAGTACAGGCGCACCCTGATGTTTAATAAACGTTAAATAGCGGAATTCGCCAAGTCCAATTTATGGAATTAATCACTGACCCTGTGTCTTTACTTATGAATACCTAAGAACCACAACTTATCTAGAAGGAATTAACATAGTCACCTTGATACAAGGATACAGCAGTGCATTTCACGTATCAGGTAAAATGCCTAATACGTGTATACTAGGGTTCGTCTTATTTGGACTTTTTTCTAATTCTGATTCCTATATCCCTTCAATCCATTCCAAATAAGAAGCACCCTTGTGTAGGCACTCCGAAAACCTGTTTTTGCCATGCAAATTTTCTAGCGAAAATCGCCAGGATCAACTCATTTCATTCCGGTCGAATCGGCGCTGAATCATACTGCCTTTTTACTCGAAGATCGGCTAAGGTATGAATAAATCAGCATGCAATGAACGTAAGTGATGCAGACAACGGACGGGTTACTTTCCTACAAAGTCGAATTCAGTTCGTCGCGGGGGACATTGAATAAATGCATTTTCGTTCAAGTTAGCATGAACAAGGATCTATAACCCAAACTGTTGTTAATCTGAAATAAAAATTCATCGTAACAGTCATTCAAATAAGAGGCGCAGCTGAGTAGTAGGGCCTAGGGGAGACTTGAGTCGGGTGAAACACGGTGTCAATTGAAACACATCCTCTTAGTTCACTATTTAATATTACTTATCGAAATATTATGGGAAATATTATCAGTCACTTCATCACATAACAGACATGTGAAAAAAATTTCAGATCAGAATGCAACGAAATGCCATGGCAATTCCCATTTGAAAATAATTCATCCTCGAATTTTCGCGAAGTAAATTTGTTCACCTCAGAATATTTCTTAATTGCATACTCAATATTACTTTTAATGACAAGTGCACTACATCAATAAGTCCCCTAGACTGCGATGTTTAACATACAGCATTCGGATTTTATCCATACATTCAAGCCATTTCGAAAAATAGTTGAGAATAAAAATGATGGCACAGGTGTCAGTTGGAACACTCTATCCACGCGCAACACCGAGCGTTACATTTTGAAATTCATATCGATCAAATTTATGAAAAGGGATCAACGTATAATTATCAGAAAGTTTTTCATCGAGTATTTTTAGGTGTATTACGTGAAAAAATGTATTTCTTGATACTAAATATCAATTTTATTTTATTCACCCTTAATTTTATGAACTAGATATTATTTCAATAAACTAATGACACCAGATATCAATTTCATAATATGATTTACTTTTTAGAAACAAATTCTATTTCAAAGACATTATACCTACTGTGCTCATTTCAAAGCTATTTTAATTGACTCTAGGTGGTGTTTCAACTGACCCCCGTGAGGTGTCGATTGCAACATATCGCTTGCTCTTCATTTATGATTTTTCTCTCCGAAACTGTTCGATCAGAAAAATTTAACAATTGGTATGATGTTGTAAACAGTATAAAGAATATGTGCTGAAAATTGCAGCTCAGTACTGTTAATGGATTGTGAGTTACTTACATTATTAATTTTCGTGTTTCATCAGACTAGTCTCTCCTACGCCTAATGATATGCAACTCGTAAATCACGAGGTAAAATACTTCATGTTGATTCAGCGCTACTCCAGTGACGTTCTCACGAACTGCTTCTGCCGTAACCTGGTAGGCGGGAGTAAGTATAAATCGCTGTATCGTTGAATTTTTCATTTATTGCTAAAGAATGATCAATGTTGGTTGGCAGATATGATTGTGACATAATGGCACATTTTTAACATTATTATATTCATTCCGACACTATAGCAACTCAAAAGTATCACTCAAAATAAATTGAACAATCTTGCAATTGAAATCGGTGATGCATGAAAGATAAAAAATTATATTTTCACCGGAGCTCTCATGCTGCAGTTTGATAAGCTACGAAATTACCGCGATAACATCGAATGTAATCGTTTCTGCATTGTTCTGGCAATCTCTGGTAATTGATACTTGAAATCAACATCGTTAGTAAAGTTACTTTTAGATGCATTTAAACAACTACGAACAGAGATATATTTCTTGTATTCTTTCACAGTAGGAATAGGAACTAAAAAATAATAAATGAAATTGTTTGCGATGCACAAATGAGATAGGAGAGTTAGCTAAGAAGCCGAGAGCTGGTTATCTATTTATAAAATTACCCGTGGCATTATTATTGTTTAATACCTATAGTCGATTATGAGTCAGGTAGTGGTCGGCATCTAGCAGAAGCAGTCTAAAGTATGACTAATTTGAATTGTCTATCACAACAAAAGACCATATCCTTGTGGCCTTCCACAAATGGGAGGGCTATCGACCCTTGCTAGTGTTTGGATAGCGTCGCCAACAGTGCACGACAAAATCCCCCAATGTTCATCGGCCGGAGATCGGACCATCAGATGATATTCTGATTCCTGTATAAACTACACTATATCTCGGCCAAATTAATTTGGCGCACAGTGAGAGCGGAGACAGTACGGAATCATTCGTTGTCACAGATCCCGCACTGAGAAAATTCTGTAGATATCCACCCTGTTCGGCGTTGAACACTATTTTACGTCAAAATAATACCAAATGGTGGATTTTTCATTTTTACAACAAACGATGTTAAACTGAGCACCGAACGGAGTTACACTGCATAATTTCGATCAGTGATATATTAGCTTGATCTAACTGATTGTTGTGGATTAGGATTAAGCGCGATCATCGATAGCGGAAACGGCGATGGTGATAGAATACGTCTACCATCGTGTGTACAAAGTCTATATTCAAATAATTATCACAGTTGAATACCGAAATGAAACTTTTTTAATTTCTGGAGATTTACGTAGAGGGCATTACGTTCTATGTCTAATGTTGGTTGACTAACAAGACTGTATTCAAATTATTTCTACAAGTCACAGTTCGTAGATACAGTGCCGGCTTCAGACATGACGGTGCCCTGAGGCAATTGGAGTTTTCGCCCCCCCCCCCCCCCCCTGAATTTTGAATTATGTGTTACAAATCATAAAATTATATGTCAACAACGACCTGCAAGTTGGACCAAATAAACCAATGCGAAACAGCTTACCTAAGCCCAGAATGACCGAACTAGTGAACTACCAAAATAATTGAAGCAATCCCAAAAACAACACAAATAGACTTAACCAAACTAAAGAAGCCTATCTTCATTCCATCCAATATAACTTGCGACTTTAATTGTAAATCGTTCTTTCGAATTTTCCACAAAGCAGTTATTCTGAGTTCTGGACGCTTCTGGACGTTCAATTTTGAGCTATTTTCCGGCGCCCCTCAGAGTCGGAAGTCGGGTTAGTTTCAAATTAGAACCAATGAGAAATAAGATTTGACAAGAAATTACGGTAGTCTTTTCAAATCACACTTCTCATTGGCTCAAATTTGAACCTAACCCGACTCTGACCCTCCGATGGAAACATAGTCTATATAAGAGACAAGGACAAGAGGCGTGAAATATCTAATGGAAGATCCCGAATTCTGAAATCGTCGCATTGTTATTGTTATTGGGTATCACATAATCACACTTTGCAAATCGCGTTCGGTCATAATTTTGTGTATACACGCAATAACAGTTTCGGGATTTGTGAGGCTTGCTTGGGTTCACTCGGGCTCGGGATTGGCGGATGAATAAGGTTACTTCGCTTTGAATATGGATCAACGAAGCTGCACTTAGAATTGATTCGAGTTTTACTAAAGAAGAAAAAATGCCTCATGTTTTGGCGCCCCCTCCACAACGGCGCCCTGAGGCGGCTGCCTCACTTGCCTACTGTCTGAAGCCGGCACTGCGTAGATAGTATTTATCACATTCCAAGCAATTCCAACAACATATCTTTTTCCTATTGTGCGGCGGTATTCTTACACTTCAAGTCCCAGCCATCGTTTACAACTTGAATCACTTATCTACCCTGTATACAGATTACAGGAATCGAGGTCCCGTGCCATTACACTACGTCCCTGATGCAGCGGAGAACGGCAACAGGTATAAGAGGTCATGTGGTTGTGGCCGCAGGCGTGTAGTGGGATACTTACTGATATAGAATAAGCGTGGACACACAAGCCGAGGTCTAGTCAGTCAGTCGACGATTCGGTGAAGTCAGTAGTGATTTGGGTCGCAGTCGTGCTAGTGTTCATTATACTATCTCTGGTACAAAGTTGAGATTACTTCCGGCCAAGTGTCAGTGTTATATATGTGGAGGTCGGCCAGATTCCTAGTGAAATTCTGAAGCCTGTCGCTTTCGAAATAATACGGCCGCTCAGTGTCACAAATTATTTGTGGTTCCTTTGAGTGTTACCTATTGTTATTGATACAGCGATCGAATAGCAGCACGGGATTTATGCGTGTACAAAAGTGAGCGTGGATGCACCTGTCGCGCCAAGTGTACTAGCCAAAGTACTGCACGCGCTATTTGATCATCGGATCATCCACGTGATTTGGTGTGTGCATATGTGTCGCGTGGTTGGGAATATCTTTGTATATACTGTTATTTCCACCAAGAGATGAGAGAGGGCTTGAAAGTGATATTTGCGATGACATGAAGATACGCGTAGGATGAGAAGAAGCTGCTGCATGTATCATAGAATGGTATCGACGATTCATAAGAATACCGATCATCCGAATTACGAATGTCGTGGTTAGAAAATGACACATAAAGCCAGTGGTATCTTCTTCGATGTATATTATCAAAGTCAACAGTCATCACGACATGCGAATTTATACTTCCATATCAATAATTATGTGAGCTAGACCTTCAAGATTGCTTAACACCGCGGTTACAATCGCTCAGTGTTTTATTGAAAACGTCAAAACATTGAACGGAGATTGTATTTTACGCAGGTCGGCATATGACTGAATAAAGTTTCAATATACGTTGTACTGAACATACTCCGTTTATACTGTAACGTTCATAGAACTTGAGAAAATTCTTATTATAGCTTGCACATCAAGAGTCGTATACAATTTCCAGTCATCCGCTAACTCGGAAAACGTTGTGCGGATTGTGTTAGTCAACCACTCAACTATAATTGTGAAATCTGAACCAACAACTGTACACAAAGAATTACTCCGATAAGCGGAATAACCTGCTGGGCTATAGGAGTCCAGCCAGTTGCACTGGAAAGTTATAACTATCAATTTTATATTAGCCGCTTGGATAGACAACGTTCACATTAGATAAAGACGACAAGGGACTCAAAAGAGATTGCTACCAGGTACTTATTGACCTAGCTGGCACGTGACTTATTGTTAAAACACTGTACCGTGAGTAGGTTTACTTAAATGAAGAACTAAGAACGTCAGTACATAAATTGCACCAGAGATGTTGGGTACGCCAAGTTGACAGTGTGATTATTATCTCTCGCCACTGTGGCTACTGAACCTGCAGATTATCTTCGGGAATCAACTTAGCTAATTGAACCTGTTGGAACTGACTCCGAGATAATATGGACTGGTACAGGAAGCTACGTCAAAAACGGTGAGATTCGTTCGAAATTATTCATTGTAAATGCTTGTTACTGATAAAGGAAGGCGAATATCTGACAGAAATAATGACTGACCGAGGAAAATTAGGTTGAATAAACGCTCCGGCTGTATTTGATCGTCAGTACTAACGATGGCTAAAGTAACGCTCGTGACGGGCCAGAGTTCAACTCTTCTTTATTTATGACGAAAAGGTGAGGAAACTGAAGCAGTATATTTCGATGAGTCTGTAGTATCGCGATGGTGAGCCATAGGATGATCATGCAAAAGTCTGATCATACAAAAGTAATAATATGTTTATACGATTGATGTCAACTAATTGTTGACAATTACCTTGCATTTTCCTCAACGAGCCATTCTCGGTTCGATCTATTTCTCGACTCGGGATGCGGCTTGCGTTACAAAGTCTGGCGTTGTGCCGAGTATAATGATGCACAGCATATGACAGTACCATCTATGTAATTGTGAAAATAACATCTTCTTTGGACTCCGCACAGTTAACAGTTGCAATAACTAGATTCTTCAAGGACTTTTGAACCCACGTCGTTAATGTATTCCAGCAACATGTTGCTCGGGTATCCAGTGTACGGGTAAAACAATCAGTCATTATCAATGAAGTTGATAAATAATATTATGGTATATTTGATATTTACTCGTCTTCCGTCGTGCATGATATATGGAGGTATAGAATTAGTTCATGTGCGTAGGCAATAAATTCAGGGTCCAAAGACTACACAACGCTTCTCTGATAACGACGTGAACTTAAATCGTCAATTTCTGACAACCACTTTACTCCATGTTAGATCTATAATTATGAACCAACACTGAAATACCCTGTGAAGGGAAAGTGAAGATAAAAATCAAGTATTTAAGACGCGTGCACACGACCCGAACTGGTTTTCTATTTCACCGATCACATACCAAACCCAAGTTTCACGTATCCAACAGCGTTTATTCAAGTACATTCAACAGCCTTCATTTTCCAGGAGGTAAACTTCTTACCCGTGAACCCAAATGGCAAAAATAATATTTTTCAGATCCATTAGTGTAATTTAAAAGAAAACTGAGTGTGAGCTATAAAATACAAAAACGCATTAGGGAAAAATTCCTGGATACTATTACATCTCGACGTCATTGTTCTTTAATGATTAGCATTCTGCATTAATATTTCCATTCAAAGGTACATGACTATGCGTTATGTATATTTGATGTAAAGTATACCTACTCATGTAAAGAAATGAATGTTTTGCATCGCGAAGGATATCCTGTCATTAAATCAATGACCAAGAGTTATGGATTTGTCTTCGGATTTTATACAGAAACTAATATGCTGTTGCCCGAGGCAGAAGATTCGTAGGAGCAACATATATATAGCGAATGAATCAAACTAAGTCTGTAATAATATTAAACGAAATACAAAAGACACAAAAAGCCGTATACGGACATATGTATACATACTCTTTTATTCTCATTTTACTGTGGATTTTTTTTTCTTCCAAGTACTCAAACTATACGCATGCGTCCATTTTTCGACCTTGCGAGTGTCTAATACCTGGCTACAAATGTATAAGAATAAACCGCTGTTTGCTGCTATTGCAGCTACAGGCAAGTGACCAGAGTAGAAAATAATTACAGCATAGTGCTGCGTTGAATATCAAAATGAAAATTTGAAATGCAATGGAATTTGAAATGCACATTGACCACGTGTCACAACGTTTCTTTGTTCAAGAAATATTTCAATGCATATTATGCAATGCTAATGCTCTAAAAAATTAGAGATTCGGTGAGAACAGTCGAGTGGCTCATTGTCCTTCTCATATGTATGTAATTCAAAAGCGTGTATAAAAACCTACGGGTGTAATTGGGTCAACGACCTGCATGTACGTGGGCTATAAGGAAATGCAGCGCTCTCAGCGAGGTTGTAAGAAATAAAAATAAAAATGCTCACGTGGACGGTACGGTGGATGTTAATGACCTTCACTTGTTTGTGAGAGGAAAGAGAAATACCAATGCTGGAACTGGATTCTGAGTGTCAATGAAACAAAAGTGAGAATGAAAGCTTTGAACAATGATCGGTATTTATATTTCATACCTACCTTGTGATTCTCTATACACGTAGCTTACGATTAGAAACATTTTTATACTCTTCTTTGATTCAATATTTATTTCACATTGTGTAACGGTAGTTTATCGATGCCTACGGAATGGCATGTTGGATTTAGAGTGTGCAAATCGGTTAACCCTTACACTTATACTCTTCCATCTTGAATTGAAAAAAAAGGATTACTTTAGTTTCTGCTTCGGTCGCATGTATGTACTTACTATGGCAATAATGACTCAGGTTCCTAAACTTGAATCTTGCGATAGTGATCCTATCAGCTCACGTGGGACTTGATATTGCGGTGAGGAAACGATCCATCTATGGCAATTTACAGTAAAAATTATATAGTTGTGAAATGCATGATTTGGTCTTCTCATCTGTTCTCAATGCGCGATTTGATAGTGGATGCAATCAACTCACGTATATTAGGTTCAGTGGGTAGTGTGGGTGATTAGTTTCGTTGATGAGGTCAAGTGTGTGAGCGGGTGGTCGCCTTCTTTTGCCTTGCCATTCAGCATCTCGTGTGCCATTGGCTTCAGTTCGGAGCCCAGTACAGTTGTTTTTTCGAATTATTTCGTTTACTTTTGCTTTGTGTTGTAAACTATCGAAACTCATTTTCAACCGCAATTAAGGTTCTACCGATACGTTCCTCGCCCTGCCAACTAGAGTCTGCTTTTCTCTTCGACCCCTTGTTCCCTTCCCCACTAGCTACCCTATACCCACTTCAGGATTGCATGACGTTCGTTTTTCCCTGCTATCTTCATTTTGTAGTCTGCCACCGAATAATCCGGACCAACAATCTCTACCTCATCACGCTTTCCTATATTACTTCCTTTCTCTAGGTTAGTAATAGATTTTGAGAATTTTTTCTAGAGTTAATTGGGACCTAGCCTCGATTTTGTCAGTTAGCCTTTTCCTGCCAGTGAAACCGATCGTGACAGCGTATGATATCTGGGCAAACATACGCTAGCTACACCTACACACTTATACATTTATACAATGTACAAGTTACGCAATCTGTGGCCGTAATCATGTGTTTTTGGTTGACAAAAACCACAGTTCAAATTAAGATAGTTATACAGTCTCTTATCTATTTACTACTGGCAAAGCAGCAAATACTGACACTTCTCGAAAGATTTTTTGTTTATTGGTATACTCGGCAGTTTAGATCGAAATACACGACTTATCGCTAAACGTTTGCGTATATGAAGACAATCATCGATGCAATAGTCCCTGCTCTTCTCATGGCTGACAGCCAACCAAATCTTACGAATTGCCGGCGCCAAATTTGCGGCCAAACATTATACAGCCAGCGTAGGGGTAGTCAATCTATGATATCCACACGTGACGGCCTTCAACAAGGTGGCAAAAGTCCCGAGTTATTGACAAAGGTTGTTTCTTATGACAAAATGAAATGGAAATTTTATCAGTCCATCGGTAGGTCTTCAAGGTATAGCAGTTGCATCTTTCATTATTAATCCTTCCATTCGAAGTGCAACATATGATAGGAAATACCTGTAGGTATATTCAAGTCATATGACCTGTCTCAGAAATTAAGACACTGCATAACAGACTGGCCTTGGCTCAACATCAATAAGTATATATGTGCATTCTGTATAAACCGATAAAGGACACCGACATTGACATAGGCTGTTAACTGCAGTGAGCTCTGGACGCGCTTAACATTATAGCTCCACGTTTTGTGTTAATGACAAGTGCAGGTGGTAATTTCAACGGCGTAGTATGTTTTTGACAGAATTCCAAAACCTTTGTCTTCGTCTTTCTAGTAATGACTTGCAACCGCGGAATGATATCTACTAGTACTCTTCAACACTTGGTCAAATGGACTATGCCTAGAAAATTTATGACATTTTTTTTTCTTTCGTAGATTTTTCTGGACTAGGCTATTTCACGCCTTTCTATACATCATTTTTTTGTTTTGGTTTCGTTTCGTAAGTAACTTATAAAACTGCAAGATATGAGCCCCAATTATAAATGAATAACAATGGGAACATGCCATTATTGGACTGACCATTTAACAATAATTTTGTAACGTATTATCAGAGTGGAGTAGTGGTATACATGGGATTCTTGTTATTCATGTAATCCCATGATCTTTTTGGATATATTATGTACTAATGCCATCTGTTATTATACAAGTACGGAAGAAATGTTGTCATCGTATATATCACATATCTATGTATAAAACGAGACCTTACATATTATTATTATCAGCAATGTTCCAATTCAGCTTGGGTCAATAACTGCATAATTTAATGATTTCCTGTAATCTAGAAAGAGTCGTGGCGTCAGAAACAGGCCTATGATTAATGTGAAACCTATTGCATATGTGCAAGCCAAACAATCTCACATGATTCATTGTATGGAAAATGATGCAGAAACGAAAGTAAAAGTCCTATAACCATATACCTACATGGGATTGGGTTAGAACCTACGTTTATGAAGATGACATTAATTAAAGTATGCTGAAAGGTTCGTGTCCCCGTAAAACTTTCCTCTTTTTTGGTTTACAGAAGGCCAGCACCTGCTGATGAACTCGAGACGGTCGTTGAGAGGCAAGAACGTTGGAGAAGCATAAATGTGATTTACTTCACGATGTTTCTAATGTCCCTTGGGTTTAGTATTGTTCTGACGGGTGTTTGGCCCTATTTGGACAAGGTGCGTATTTTATCGGAAATATGTAAAAAAAAAAAGTTATCGGATGAAGGTCAAACCCACAACGACGCGAATCCACTGTAGAATATGAAGAGACCATTCATCGTACGTCTGAAGTGAATAGATACGAATATCAACACAAGGACAAGTTTTTCTAGAACTGTTCATAATTACGTGGGTCATTTATAGTTTCACATTTCGGAAGCGTACAAAATAAGAATGCATATATCTTCTGATATTATTAATATTAAGACCGGGATATTTTCCTACCTTTCCATCCACGCTTCAGCTTACAAGCTGGAAATTATCACATTCCCATACTTTCCAGGCCCTTCATCCGTCACCATATAGTGGTGAGCGTTGAGCCCAGAACTTTCTATACGAATTCTTGAAGGAACAGGCATCTCCTTCCTATCGCGTTAGTCCGGTAGTTATTTTCATGATCACCCACACCACCGCACGCTCCGATACTAGTACAATTGCATAGCTCACATAATATAGATGAGATATACGCTTTCAGTTAGACCCTACAGCCGGAAAAGAATTCATGGGATACGTGGTGGCTGCCAACCCCTTGGGACAGATGTTGTTCTCCCCGTTGGTCGGCTGGTGGGGTAACAAACGTGGGTCTGTTAGACTGCCGCTTCTCATTACTCTTGGAGTGTTTACATTGGCTTCTGCGGCCTACAGCATAGTCGAAATCATTCCTGAGCACAGAAAGTATGCGATGGTCGTCTCGAGGTTCTTCGTTGGCGTCAGTTCTGGTTAATGAAATAAGTTATCTTACAATCACCGATCAAGATACAGATTTTTCAAATTTCAAACTAGTATCAAAACTGATTTACCAACTTGCAAAAATGCACCGAGTTATGACGCAGACTCATGTTGCGTAGTGCATTCAAGTCTAGTATAAGATCGAATGCGACTCTCAAGATTAGATATCTGTTGGTTTAAATTCAAAGACATTATTTCAAATGCTTCCAAGCATCGCAGGCCAGATTCGAGATTGGCTTACTCGCATTGTTAGTTATCAGAAATGAATCTATTGTTAAGATCGTAAAACCTCACTCTTTATAACGTTCAGGCTTTACCTTTGAATGGATTGTTGCTGGCCACGTACATGGGACCAATATCCAACGATTCCAAAATTAAACTGTCGATAATTATCTGAAAGCCCAACAATAAAAGTTCTGTATGAATTACTGGTCTGATTCAAATCCGGGGCTCAAAGCTCGGGTAAATTACCACTCTTATTATTCTTCATCGTCATAATACTATTTTCAGCAAACATCGCAGTGGCACGTTCTTATCTTTCTGCAGCAACGAAATTGTCTGAGAGAACCCAAGCGGTGTCCATGGTGTCTCTCGCCCAAGTACGTGCAAATATACTATCTATTAGCTCACACATGTGTACTAGTGCCTGAGTGGTATGAGTCTGTAAATGATTCACTTAACAGTTATAATTCTAATTGTGTAGTGTGTAACATAATTTAAGGAAAGGCCAAGTGGCCAGAGTCACGCTTCAATTAAACCGCCACGCCGCCGTGACTGCGATTACTTATATAAAACCGCGAGCGAGTTACGGACAAGAAACCTTGATTCACAATTACTTAGTAGTATATAACACTTTTGATCCGAGCAACTCGTGTACATAGATATTCATCCATCCGGGAAATAAACGGGTTCATGAATCTGTTCCCAGTAAGACTAAAACATTCGTTGGCAGAGAATTTCATGGAATTTATAAAATGTTGAATCTATAGTTGCAGGCTTAATTAGATTCTCGAATTATATCTAAGGTTTACGAAAGCTGGTCCCAAAGTGATGGTAACGAAATTCAATGTCACTATATTACGTATAAAATATAATTGGAAAACATTTGCTTCACATTTGCTTCTCGAACAATCAATCAATCGACTAATCGAGGAGCCCTGATTCAATTAATTCACAATTAATGAACCAGTCGATACAGTTAAGACTCACTAAAATTGATAATAGCAGCGTGGTCATCCGTTCAGGTATGATTTTATATTCACTCATCAATTTATTCATTCTTTGTAGGTGCTTGGATTCGTGGTTGGTCCAGGCTTACAAGCTGCGGTGACACCACTGGGCGATGAAGGATTTTATCTTCTGGGTCTTCCGTTCAACATGTACACAATGGCAGGTTGGATCAACGTGCTGATGGGTCTCTTCAACTTCGTTCTCTTCCTTCCGTGGAATTTCACGGAGCGCAGAATCGCAGCTCGCGAAGCTATGCAAACACAGGGAAAGACTTCAGGTAAAGTTTACTGTTCAAAATTATACTCCATAAAAGTATTGCTTAGATCTTGATAACTTAATACGTTGAGCGTTTAATTTTTTTTGTTTAAAACTTTTGCGTTCTGACCTTGCTTCGATCTAATATCTGGCACGTTTTTATCACGTTGTTTTATCACGCGTGTCACGTGACAGTTCTGGTTTGGATGTCTCTGCCACTCAATCTATTGTGCCGTTGCATCGATATCATGCATATGTTATCAATTCACTTTACACACATATTTTACCGGATTATACAGTATGCGGTTTTGATGGCGCAGCAGTACCAAGTACCTAATGAATGTGTATTGTTACAGAGGAAGAAACTTGGAAGGCAACGAAACCAGATTACCTTGCTTCTTGGACTCTGATTTGTGCCTTTTTCATATTGGTATTCAACTTTGTCCTGCTTGAAACGTAGGTCACACTGACACTGCGTTTTTATAATATTTTATGGAAATTTCAGTACACTAGCTTTGAATATAAATGATTAAAATGAATTACCATAATCAATTATCCATATTTTTCAGACTGGGTACATCACTGACGATGGATCAGTTCGCTTGGTCAAAGACTGAAGCCTTGTATTACATGGGGCTTCTTATGAGTGTAGGTGCCATAGTTGCCTGTGTGACTTTCGTTATGATCGGACCTCTGTGCAAGAGGTAAGTCAAAAGGCTTTCCTCGTTATCTGACGTGACTCATTGTCAAAGAAAGGCTGAAAGTTGCATTTTGAGATATTTCCTAATGGAAATGCTTAGTCTCCTTTATATGGACTATAATGGTGTTGGTTCAGGTCATTAATCGGACCAATTTCATTTTTCAGGTTTGCTGAAAGGAGAATCATGCTCTGGGGTGGTTTTTTCTGCATGATCATAGGCAGAGTCATGTGTATCCCCTGGGGCCCAGACCCTCCACAGATAGCAGAGTTCGGTCGTAAGTATCTTTTCCTGACATAGAATGAATGATTAATCTTAAGGATGGAGCGAGCTGTGTGGATCCTTAATCTTGAATTGAATACGTGTCATAGAATATCTACAGCGGATTGTTCACATATTTTTAAATATATTCATCTCGACACTAAACGTCAATTAAACCGAAGAATCATGGAAATATTGCCAATTTCGGGATTATTATGAGAAGCTCCCTCTGTTTCTTTACTTGAAATGCGAAAAATAATACTCATTTAACCCGTTGCTATAAAATCTCAGCTGAAGACATGAAAACATGTTTCAGCCTACGACAACGAGACGAAATATGCAAATGGGACAGACATTCTGGGCTGTCCAAGTACGCAGGAATGGTGTCGGCATACGCCAAGAATGACGATACTACAGTTCCTTATAGGCTATGGGTTTACAACAATTGGATATCCTCTTGGAGTGACGCTCATTCAAACAATATTTAGTAAAATACTCGGTCCCCGTCCTCAGGGAGTATGGATGGGTCTTATGACGGGAGCCGGTTGTGCATCGCGTGTGTTGGGGCCGG
The DNA here is from genome assembly GCA_963978835.1 of Tenthredo scrophulariae. Taxonomy (NCBI): domain Eukaryota; kingdom Metazoa; phylum Arthropoda; class Insecta; order Hymenoptera; family Tenthredinidae; genus Tenthredo; species Tenthredo scrophulariae. The sequence goes on from OZ022227.1 coordinate 10,300,103, forward strand.
TATTTGTGGGACTTATTTATACTAGATATGGAACTTATCATACTTTTGGGATTACCGGTGCGTCACTGGTTCTTGCTATGGTTTGGATTCAGCTCGTAAACAAACGTTTAATACCACCTGAGATTACTGACCCGGTCAAAGGTATTGGGGGGACTAACGACGACAAAAGAGACGTGGAACTTCCTTTAGTTCACCGAAAAACGTATACTGCTAAAAAAGAGGACGAGGCACAAGGATTGAACGGAGCTTCGTGATGAAGTCTGACGAAAGTTCATTATCTCATACGTTGATGATATTACGTCAATGGCAGTCGCGGAGTATCTTGGTCGGTTAATTTCGTTGCGAAGGTTTAATGACCTATGAAAATAGACTCGAAACCATACCGACCTATGACGTTATTTTTTGGTTCGAGCCTTCGCAGATTTCGCTGAACATAGCTTGCCATTTATACTTGATGATGGCTCAAAATACTACAGGAATATAGTTTACACTGTCTGATGAATATCTTGTTTTTTTACCTTGTTGTAATGTAAGTAAATAATATAAATATATAAAAAATAATAAGGTTCATGAATATACAAATTATGACGTATCGTATATTGAAGACTGTATAATGATGACTTAAATAAATATAGTATTATTTATAAATGAAAGATGGTAATTTTAAGCTGAGTGTAACAATTCCAATCTCCATCTAGCAGGGGAAATCCATTTCTTTCGGGTCTTTCCTACTCATCGTAATAAATGAGAGATAATGAGTACAGTTATCCGAATGCCATTCTGTGAACATGAACACCTACATGCACTTTGTGCAAATCGGTTTTGCAATCGGTTAATTAGCGATGAAATTTAATCTTTTTTTGGTCTAGCGTCTACAACCTTTGCCACGATATCGAAATCTCAGTTAATATTGCGAAGAGCTTTCACGCTGTAATGATATAAAGACTTTGACCACTCGCTGTTTGATATGTTTAGAGGAGTGCAAACTTTCTGGCCACCGATTGAGGGTAACCCCTCCACTTTTGGCAAACATTCATCAACTCCCACCTGACAGTCAGGTACTTATAGGTGTACGGACTTTGTAGAAATGTTCAGTCATATTTTAGGGATTCAGATATAACTCATGTCGTGTAGTGATTATTCACGACATCTTCGTACAGGTAAAGGCAATGGTATCGATAAGTTAGTAATTCAAAGTGAATTAAATAGAGTTTGAAAAAAATCTACCCTCAACTGAACTTATTGCGAGGATTCGGTTGACATGTTTCAAAAATCGCAGTTATGTGTGTCTTGCGCACGCTGCCTACTACTCTCATACTTTAACCAAGGGCAAATCGATTCCATTAGTCGGAAGTAAACGTCATGTGTATGTAAATATACGTCATATATTCTGCGGGTGATTGAACGATAAGACCGTAGGTGACTGCTGCTTGTGGCATGATTTTAACTGAGAGAAAAAAAACATTGTGGAAGGTTCAAATCGAGTTGTGGTGAAAGTTTTCGACTCCGTTTCGATCTCTGGTAGGGGGAGTTCATCAACCTCCATTTACGGCGCACCTATACTAATCACAATCTGAGGTATGGCGGGAACCATGTTGATATGATTCAATACTAGGATAAGATTTATCATGATACCCTGAAAAAAAGTCAAGAGATTAGAACGGCGCTCTTATGATATGATGGACTATTGCCGAGATAAAATTTTCCTATACCTATCATAGGGATGTATAATTGGACTTTGCAATATGTGTCACGAACCACAACAATAACAGGTATTTTTTATATACATATATCTGTGTGTGAATCTGTATATGTTTTGATGAATTTCAATACATTCGTTCACCTGATACGATCGTTTGGCCATAATCTGGAGACCACAAAATTGCCAAGTTGTACGGGTCAATGCCCTCAAATCCTAGCCCCCACTGTTCGGTTAGCTGGAGCAGCCTTGGTGCAGGCGATATTAGTGGTTTCAGCTGAGACGGCAGTGGGTCAGTAGTGTGGCAGGCCGATGAGCCCGCACGACCAAAGCAAAAGCAAGTGTGTGTAATAACACTCGAGCGACTTCAATAATATTGTGTTGGGTACCGAGTAGATCTGCACAACTCAATACTTGATGTACGTATTATATTGTGAATGAAATTTTAACTTAATATGAAAATTTAGTCCATTTTTTTTTAATTACAATTAGGCGTTTGAAATACCAATTTTTTTTTTTTGTCGAACTGTGGTTTACTGTTCAAACGAAAATTTTATTCTATTTCGATCATGACGTTGGAAAGTTGAAAAATTGTTGTATTTGCGCACATTTTATGTATAACACATTATTTCAAATCATAATTTAACTAATACAGAGTCCTAGGTATTGTGGTTAGTCGATACGTGACGTTACTTGACCGACTGGTAGTAAGGTACAACGAGGACTACAAGCCCGTGCAAGACTTATCAAGTGAAATGAATAAACTTATAATTTCCTTTCATTTATCGCCTCCGCTCTTCGTTTCAATGATACTATCCTTGAACATATTTATTATTCTTCAATCTTTTAGAAAGGAGTCTTTGTTTTCCCACCACATTCGATCAGGATCTAATCTTCTATATGATCTGACCCTCAAGGGAACCGAATTTTTTTCTGTTGTAGGTGCTATTCGACATGACCGATTCAGAATCATCCTACAAGCCAGGTAATATGCAGCTGAGATAATTTTGTTGGTATAGAAATTGGTATCTTTTAGATCTCATTTTTTATTTTCGGTTTTATCATCACATTACACTCCAGATAAGCAATAGGCTGTAAATTCATAAGTTCCCTCAAGGTATTCAATTTTTGTAGAGAGTCAAAACTGCACGGAAAAAAATCTTTCGGAATATTTTATGATCTACTGAATTTGTATTATGCGACAGTTCTGTGTTACAAAAAAGAGTAACGCAGACTCTATAAACGAGGTTGACGGTAATTAGGTTTTAAGTATGATGAGAATTAGAACGGTTCTCCGAATAGTGCGTATATTAATAATACTTAACAAATTCCTGCAGACGTTACGTTCATTCAGAACTTATATTGCGGGAATTTGAAGATGATTCAATCCTTGAAATAAAGTCCGTGGATAATAATCTATTGAATTTGTATTATGCGACGGTTCTCTGTTACAAAAGAGAGTAATGCAGACTATAAACGAGGTTGACACTAATTAGGTTTTAAGTATGATGAGAATTAGAACGGTTCTCCGAATAGTGCGTATATTAATATTACTTAACAAATTCCTGCAGATGTTACGTTCATTCAGAACTTATTGCGGGAATTTGAAAATGATCCAATCCTTGAAATAAAGTCCGTGGATATAAGTCCTGGCTGCGACAAAGGTGACAACTATATGTCCGTTGTAAATCGTCTTGCTGTCACAGGAGTCACCGGAAATGGTCTACGTGAGTATATTGAATGTGTATTGATCCCCTCGCTCAGAATTTCATCTGATGGTCAGGTCGAAATCCATATTTTATTACACTTTACCTTGAAAGTATTACTTTTCCGTTTAGCTTACCAGAAAAGTTTCATTTCTAAGACCGTACCTCAAACTGAATACCATCAGGAGGTCTTTCAAACTAAAGAACTCTTCGCGAATGAGGTAGCAATGTATCAGCTGCTGCCAATACTGCTGCAGAAGAAAAAGAAGATAGTTCCTGACTGCTTGTTCGCCGATACCAAACAAATCATCCTGGAAGACTTGAAACCGCAAGGCTTCTCCCTCGGGGATAGAATCAAAGGCCTGGACTTTGACCATATAAAAGTAGTACTTGAGGTTGGTGGCTGCATTTTCTTTTATCACGACGATAACAGTCTGTACTTCAATCAGATATGCTTCATGGTACATGCTATACACTAGCAAGATAAATTACAAATCTGTATAGTGCAGGCTTTGCTAAGCATTGTAATTTCGATGTTCTAGCAGATTTATAAATATGTATGATTCGTTCTTTTTTTTTCAATTTCCGGACTGTATGCAAATAAATGAATATTTGCTAATATTTCTTCTAGACACTCGCTGAACTTCATGCAGCATCACTGATCCTAGAACATACCGATCGGGATCGTTTTTTCGAATTACGGAAAGACGTGGTGGAACTTCTTTTCAGTGATTCAGATCCTCCTGGGGTTGGAAAGTTTCTGAATGATTTGCCTAATTTCACTGTTCTGTGTTTGAAAACTGCAGCTACGCCAGAAGACGACCATTCGAAAGAGATTGCTTTCATGAATGGGCGACGAGGAAAAATTTACGACGTGGTTAAGGTATATTATTAAATCATATTTTACAGAATGTAATTTTACTGTCATTATGATCTGAAATGTAATCATATAATAACATGATATTATTATAACTTCATCACGTTAAAGGTGATATTAAAGACTTTAACATTCACGTATTTTAATACAGGAAATCGTGAAGCCTGCCAAATATTCGGTATTGTGCGCTGGCGACTTATGGATAAACAATCTACTCTTTAAGTATGAAGAAGCAAATGAGAGGAAGGTAGTTAGCGGTGTACGATTTCTCGATTTTCAAGTGTCTAGATTCGGACCAGTGGTCATAGATATTCTATACTTTCTGCATACCAGTGTCCCCCACGAACTTTTGCTTGAACACGAGAACACTTTTCTAGAAATTTATCACACAAAACTGCGATCAAACCTTTCATTAACAGACGGAAATGCATTTGACGAAATTACTCTCGAATGGTTGCAAAGCGAAATGGAAAAACACAGATATTACGGCTTGTTCATGAGCCTTTGGCTCGCGCCAGCAGCCATGATGGATGCCAAAGATGCTCCAGATGAACAAGCACTTGCAGCTCAGACCGCAGAAAACGATGTTGCCGTAGACTACTGGAAAGACAAGTTGTCTCCACATTTACTACAAAGAATTGTACAAAAATGTAAATATTTTATTAAATAGGTGGTATACACATTACCCTGTAGTTCAATGACATCGGTTATACCAAATTGTGGTTTATATATATTTTATTCTATTTTGTTCGATACTTACTTAACTAAAATGTTAAACTGCCCAACGTTACTAATTATTGTGAATATGTTCTTCGCCTGAATGTCGGATGAAGTATTCTGCAGTGCCATGCGGGATGAATACCAGCTCAAGCCAAAAGAAATGATTCTTTTCAATGCATCGATGTTGCTTGAGCTGCTTGATCATGAGACGCAAGTTCACAAACGAGTGAAGTGTGGGCTCTTTGTAAGTCACTGATCGATATCACTATACGTATATGTAATTGACGCTTAATACAGTATTCAATAAAGTTTATCATTGATTATATACGGCGGGTACAGTGAAGTTATTTTATTTCAGGTTTTATCAATTAATTATAATACATACTTTATGAGTGAATTTTTATCACGATTCAGTGATAGATACTTACGATTCTTCCATCTGCAGTATTTAGGAAATATGAGTGGATAGAGATATTATGCCCTTTTCACATTTGATGACTCTATAGTGATGCTGATCAACTTCGTCTACCATATGCGAAATCCTTTTTTAAAGCGTATGTAAGTTCAGACTTGGGTAATCACCTCGGGTACATGCGGGTACGTACATAGCCTCGCGAAAATATGCTTACCGTGGATATTTCATTTGATAAGACTATCATTACCGGAGGTTACGTTTAGCAATAAGAATGCTAGCGTAGGTCTTGCTCTTCCGTCTTACGTGGGTCCGAATCGGAATATCGGTACAACATGAATTGTCGAGGAAAGATCCTAATACTGATTGTCGAATCTGTAGTCTTCTTTCGCCAAATGGCTCGTTTCACACCCTACATGGATGTTGTTGAAAACTTTGAAAATCTTGAATGAACATAATGCATAATTACAATTTCAATAGTATTACTGTACAGTAATTTGTATGTATGACTGTTGGGCTGTGATTCTGAGACCAGATTTCACGTCCAAGAAGAGAAATCCAGCTTTGTCCAGCGAATTTAGTACTCAAATCTTCAATAGGTCCTTCCGCCAAATGAAATGATGCTTTCGTAAAATCAATGGGCGGACGTTGTAATAAACGTAGGAAACGAAAACTCGTCTTCACACATGAGAGCAGTCATTGTATTTCAAGGGAAACTGCGTGAAAACAGCTGATAGTCATCGTCCGTCGTTCCAAGGCCTAAGCAGAGGTCGACTCGAATTAATAATGCCGAGACCTACATCAGCATGTCTCGGCGAAGGTAGTCTTGCGTCGGTTAGGGGCTCGTTATTATAAATCGAACAAACACAGTAGTCCAAGGATTGGACGGGTATATTTGACACCATTATTATCGAAAGTATACCTACGGAATCTGTGTTTGTAGTATCGTGTGAAAATTAATGAAGCACACCATCCCTTATTCATACTGACTCTATACGTATACAAATCGATGTTCACCCTTCTGTTGCGTGAATGCGATCCGGTTCAATAAAAATGATTGTTGATTCAGGTAAAATTTCATAATATGAATTATTATAGCATATGGTAAATTTGCAATCAGACCGCGTTTTCTCGGGACAAAATTTTTCATTATCTATAGTCTACCGGCTGTTTAATACTTTGAGCGAATATGAAATAATCAAAAGTTTGAAAAGATAGATGTGGAGGACGTACGACGTTGCGCACGAGAAGTCAGGCGGTGAAATAAGAAAACATGGTACGGCTAATTACGTGTGGATTTCCTATTTGCGACCAAGTCGATGTGTTGCTACGGCTTTCATGTGAAAAGTGTTAGAAGCTCTCGAAATTACGTAACCTTGGCGTAACAAATTTTGGTCGTATTTTATCTGTCCAACGTTTTTCATGAACGTGATGCAAGAAAAATAAGTGTCTGACTTTATTTATAATAAAATTGCCACGAGTTCGATACTTACTTGTTCGTTCCTCATTTCTAAACAGCTGTTAAGTTCCAAGCTTATGAATTATTATCTTCAGTTTACCATCAATCCTTGATTTTTTATGTGAAAGTATAATTGAGAACAGTTATTGCTGCCATGTAGTTTCAAGCGGCACGGATAAACAACCCTTTTATCTGTCGTTGAGATCTCCTAATATTGCACCCACAACTGTGATTTGGATTATGTGGAAATGAGCAATCCAAGATTTTTGGAGGCTACGGTATAAAATTTGTAGCTTATAAATTTTAATGAGATTAATTAACGCATTAATCGAGAGCGTGTAACATCGTTCATATCTTATTTGATACGTGATCTCTTTCATAAGGTACGAGTTGAACTTTTTAAGACCTATTTTCGCAACTTGTGGGTGAGTTCTGCTAGTCATGTGTCAAGTGCGATACGAAGCATATTCAATTTCCCACAATTTCACAACAATCGCACAGTTTCACGATTTTAATTGGCACGAAAAATGGAAACCCTGTTTATCTCAGTACAGGTCAAGGATACCGTAAAAGCTTATCTACACATCGTTGCATGGACATTAATACTAGGAGGCGAAGAAATAGTATATATCTCTAACGGGGGAAGCGATATTCGATTTTTAATAATTCTCAATCTAAATTCGGTAACTCCAGTGACCTAAGAAAACATTTAGTATTTTTTTATTTAACTAGAAAATGGATCAAATTGGAAAAAAACTTCCATTTCCTAGTAAATGCGGAAATACGATAATGAGAAACGTTGTCAAAAATTTCTCCTGGGAAAGGTGGTATCCAGTAATCGACCTTTACAACGCGCAATAAACTCGTGGGGCTAAATGTCAGGAATCCTAAGCTTTTTTGCTAACTTCAAATGGGTATTTTAGAGCGTGACCTTTTTTACTCAACGCGATGCAGGAAGCACGAACTTTGGTGTCATTTGAAAAGGATATTGCAAAAAAAAAAACGTCCAAAAGAGTTGTATCTTATTTCACGAAAGGATCAACGGAGGAAACATATTTCTTCTTGCCATACATATAGTCTTTATTATAAAACATATTTTGAACAATCACGTAACAGTTCTCTACACCAGTGCAACAGCCACGGTCTTGTTAACGAAAGTATTTAACTTTTTCACTGCTGCAACAGTTGAATCCTTAAGCGTTTCTGTCTTCTGTGGGCATGTATAAGTGCTCGCGTGACGCCGCACACCGTGACTTTCCCTGGTTTTGTACCTGCACATAGACGCATAGAGATAGACGCCCCTCTCCGCGCCCTAAAGTGATAGCTTACCTCTCGGAGAACAGCCCTCTTAGAGAATAGTATCAACCAACTCGGCGAGCGAAACAGCATACAGAGTTTCCTCTGGATAAGAGGGCCACAATGCGGACTATACTGAGGCCTATCCTGTTCTTAGGTGAGTTTCATTAATTATTACAATAATTATCTTCATTTTCGTTGCATGTCCACGCTATATTGCTCATATGGACGATGGTAGTCCAAGGGGTAGGAAAATCTCTCAATTGCTTTGTGAAGACTTTGTGCCAACATGTCAACCCTTGTCTGTGGCTATTTCATTGGTCAATTGAATCAGTTAATTATTACTTTTTTTATTATGATAGCAATTTTTGAACAGTGATTTGGGTCAAGGTAAACGAAACTCACAGATTAAATGTTTAGTCAGATTAAAGCTTGATGAAGTTCAGGATATAAAGTCTACTCGTCAAATATAATAGCGGGTCTAATAAAATCAAATGAAGAGCACATTGTTGCGAGTGAAGAAGTTCAAGTGATTTGTAGTTGTACAATTACCTATACTGGGAAAGTTTGGAGTGAATCTAGCGATAAACGGTCTCGAGAAGATTTAAAAAGATTTCGAAATGGGTTGTGTAAAGCAGAATAATATCGTGTATGTGACTGTGTGGCATTGTCAAAAATTGAAATAGCAATTGTTTAGCAACGGATCATGGGTGGGTTGAAAATGAAGTGGAGACTCGTACCTGAGAAATTGGACGGATGTAAGGTACAATGTAATCAGGCCTCCATCTACTTCCTGATGTAATTTCAGTTCCCTACTGGAGTAATCGCTTTATTCTAGTTTGATATACTATTTTACTTTTTCGCAAATTTGTTGCCAATGCCACGAACATCTTTGAAGGCAATCTGCTCATCATATTATAATTGTACTCTAGCACTCTAACCTTTCACGATGCAGAAAGAATTTCAACATCGATGTACATATCAGTTTTCACTACTATATCATTACGAGAATTCATTTAATCCCTCGTATTTTTTTTTCTCTCGTTTAAGATTGATACTAATGGTTTATAAAATTTATTTCTTACGTGTATCCTTCAAACAGCTCAAAATACTATGGATTATGGTAAAAGGATATGCTTGAAACATGGGAACTACGTTTCTATAGGCAATTGTGTTGTAACTTGACATTAACTGGCTACAAGAACTGTTTCATCTCTGTACAATAAGAATTTAAATACTTTTCCACGATGTTATAGTGTGTAATTAAAATTTCACACAGTAATTATGCAAGCAGTTTAGCAAAGTCATTCTACTCAAATTAGGACAATACCTACTTAACATTCTGATTTATAAATTCACAAGACTTGACGATTAACTCGTTGATGGTATTTAAGCTCCAATTAAACCGTCCAGTTTCCATGATCAAATTCATCTCTACGATTTGAAACTACTAGTATACGTGCGTTGAAATATTAGCTGGTTCGTAAAAGCTGTTCTTCTTTGATAGTTCATATCTATGGATAGTCTATAGTAACTGGACAAAAAGTCTAGAAAAATATTGAAGGACATGCAAGTCACGAACTCACTGAACTGATCCGAAATGCCCCATATATACATATATATTCAATAATATCACATTATATTCAATGAACAATGATCAGTCCAAAGAATCAAAATAAATAACTTACCATTACATGTTTCCTCAGGATTTATACAAATTCTAAAAGTCGAATCGCTTGTGAGACAAGACACCACAGAAACTGCACCAGTGACAAACACCAAAGCCAGTAGTCGTTACAGAGATCCATTGCTTGCTAAAATTTGGCCTAATCGAACTCTGACGACGAACGAAGAGCGGATCCGAGCTTTGGCAATCGCGCTACAGAACGCTGATAGGGTTTTGAATGGAAAGAGGTCCAGGAAAAATGAGCAGTCGGAAAAGCCTAGGATATTTGCTTCCCCGATCATGGCAGCAGAATTACGTCCCAGGTCAGACGATGGCCCGATAGATCCTCCACGTAGAAATGTTCGATTGCGTTCCAGGCCGACTGGAAGATACTCAACGCCCTCATCCGTATTGCTACCGCCGTACAAATCCTATACTCCAGAGTTCAATTTTGATAACGAAAAAACAGTGCAATCTCCATCACCGAAGACGTTGACAAAGGACGATGCTGTCACCACAGAGCTTCCAAACAACACGACTGTCGGCCGTGCCAAGATTTACGAACTTACTTCGGCATATCCTCTGAGAGATGATATAAAAAATCCATCAGTTCGGCGTGGGTCGGACGAGAACAAAATAAGACGTTATTTCGCCCCGCAAAGCAACAAACATACCTTTGGAGATCGCCATGAATATCCGTCAATTTCTTCACGTAAGGCCGATACCACCATTCCGTCACACTGGGATACCACCACGTCGGAACCACTAAAGATAAGATTGAACGCCAACGCGACTATTGAGTCAAGTAGAGGACATGGGACTGGAAAATATAATCAGGAAACAAATGACAATGTAATTTCTAAGAAAAAGGATCTACTCTCGTCCGAAGAAAGCGGGTACCACTGGGGAAGACGTCCGGTTCAAAACGTCAATCACTATAAATTTGTTGGTAGGTAGACTCTACCTTTTTATCAAATCGTTACATCGAAAGAAATTGAGCATTATGATAACGCTTTTTTCCACCCATTTCCTCGATTGATTGTCCTTTTGATTAGTTCTTGTTCAACCGCATTGATGATTCGATTCGGTGAGCACGGGCAATTAATCACGTCGCCATAACTGCTTGTGATTTTATCAAATGTCTTTTAATGAAAAGTTGGTGTGGTACTAAAATTTTCCGGTGGCCGTCGCCCGGCCGAATTCGCAACTTGGGTGAAAATTTTCCGTTATAAAAAACTGGGAAAATAAATCTTGCGATGAGAGTGTTGAATGAGTCTCAATTTCGACGGTAGCGAATGTTTTGCTTATTATTTTTTACTGGCTTGTTCACCTTTTTGCGATAAACAGAATCCTTTTTTCGATCCAGATACAGCATGGAAAGTTGGAGCGATACCTGGAGTACCTGGACAAGATTATCCCGTTCACCAGCATCACGTGCACAACCACCTTCGGTATCCTTCTAGCAGGTTTATCTGTCCTGTCGGTCCTGGAACACACGTCTATCTTGCGGATCGTGCCTCCAGATGTCAGGTAACAAAAATAACCGATACAAAAACGGAGAAAAAAAAATTTGATAAGAAATCGATCGTGGATGCCCAAGCGTGGAACCGCGTCTTGTATTTGTCACTCCGAAAGTTTTTGAATTACGTGAACATTTTGAAGTAGCTATTGAACTACATAGGAAAAAAACCTAACGATTACTTAAGCTGGAAAAGTATCTGGTCTGGTTTTACTAAAAAAATCATTAGACTATTATACACCTGAATTGATTCGTCTCTCCTCTTTATTTGTTTCGATAGAAAAGTCATAAGAAGAACATGATATTTCGAGATTAAATATACTACATTAAATTACGCATGCATTAAAAAGAAAAAACTGTGACTACGTAATGGTTTATGAAAATTAAAACCCATTCGATGAAGTGCAACTGATGATACAATTACTGCTCTCGAATCTGTCTGTGACGGTTTAAGTCTGTATCATGCCAGTAATGTCGAATGGTGAATTTTGAAGGCTGCAGGTGAACGGAAAAAAATAACTGACCAGCTCACCGTCTAATCGTATTGCTATTCATAAATCTAGACACTCTGTCCTGTTGGATAAAGAATGAACCTGGATCTTCATTACTCCCACAGTTGCAGACTCATCCGAAGTGAGTCGCGAAATAACTCCGTTTTTGCGCTATGAGAGGATTTTTCTCGCGTTCAATAGAGTGAAAAAAATGTTCCTAATGTTACACGTTTCTCGTGACAAGAGTCATTGTTATTGTCCGGGCCGTTAACATCGTTGAAATTTCTGTTAAAGTAGGTACTTTAGACGAATGCTGCATCTGGAATTGGGTACAGTTCGATTCACACGCTATTACTGTCACACCAGTTAACCGTGGCCGTTTATTACAGATAGTAAAAGTGTGAAGAATCGCGTAGAATTTCTTTACAGCCATTTTTTTTTTTTTCACGGTTATAAGACTGCGGTCGTTGACTACATAACTGTTATTCCGGCGATTCCAGATATTTTACGTGTGTTACGGCGAGAAGACAGGAGTACCGATGATGTGTCCAAACGGAACCCTTTTTAGCGAACATCTACAAGTCTGCGACTGGTGGTTCAACGTTGCATGTTAATCGTCATTTTTATGTACATATATTTTTATAATAAAATTATGAAGTCAATGCTTCTGTAGATGTTTTTTTTTTTTCTTTATCGTACGTCAGTCACATAGCTGATTGTTTTAAACAGGGGTAATTTGATTTTGCCTTTCTGATACCTTCTGAAGTTCATTGAATTCATTTGGTGTTTTCAATACTTGTCAAAGTATTGAACTTCCTCGAGAGAAGGTGAAAAAAGCAAGAATAGAACTGGCAAAGGATGGTAATATAATCATTTGTCTAACTAAACTGTAAAAAGACATTGTGAAAATCAAATGTTATAAATAGACTGCAAATCCCATTCCATTCGTTTTTTTATGTATTTTTTATTGTAATAGTAGAGAGTAGACTAGACGCAATCCTCCAATCGTTGATCCTTGGAATTGCTTCATGCTACGCTAGAAGAAGGTGGGGTCGGAATAAGGTTATCGAGGAAATAGATACGAATCCGATGGTTCCGGTGGGACGCGTTAACAGAGGAAATTGCGTTGGCCACAACGGTCCGATTGTCAGATTGCCACATGATCCAACTCTTACTCCACACATCTGCCATTTGAATGTTTTGAATCTTGCCTATCCCACACTGCTGGTCATTTGTTTAAAATTTCTTGACAATATGCAGTATACGTTACATACTTGTCGCCTTTGGGAAACGTGCGTTTCAATTTGTTAGAAAAAAAAATGACAAATTTTCTTCAGTCGTTTGTAAATCTAATATCACGGTAATTGTGTAGTAGAACGATACTGCCGTCTCATAGGTATAGGGATTCAGGACGAAGGAAACAAATAATTGTTTACACCATTTCAAATACATTACATTTATTAATTGTAAGTATAAAAAGCTGTTTATTGGGATAAAAGATAAAGTGACACTTCATTCTCATCTTAATTCAACCCTCGCCACTCCGTGCAAACATCCAACCCGTAAGTGAGTAATTTGAATACAAATAAATGCGCGGAATGAGTTCGAATACTATATTATACGCGAGTTATAGATATAAAGTTAACGAAACAATCACGCGGTTGGGTCTACGATTGTTCCCCAGAAAAGCATTGCGTTTGTCGCTTCATGGCGAATGAAGAACAGGAAAGGTCTGTCGACTACAAAGTTCTTTACATAGCCACTGTAGTTTACTAAAGAGCCTGCAATGGCGGCTGCCTCAGTCCCAGCCTCGTTTACCTCAAGTGCAATATGCTGGATAATATCTGAGATACGGAACTTTGAATCTGCCGCAGCTCCAGTAAGAGTCAACTCCGGATTTGACACGGTTTCGTGGGATACACGATTCACCAGTTCTGGAACGTCAGGACTATTTCTAGACGATATCTTGACGTTATCTGGGGAAGGATTCTCGGGAGACTGATTTGCTCTTGAGTCTACACCAGGTTGTGGTTCGTTTAATGGTATAACTCTTAGCGGATCAACCGTGGTCTGCTGGACTGGTGCCTCCGAACTAGATTGAAGAGGAACCGATTTTTTGGCATTGGCTGATGCCGTGTCTGATGGTACCGCACTACGTGAAGCGGTACTGTTGGCTCGTTCTGCTTTCTGCTTATTCAAATAGGCTGCGTGTTTTTCCAAAGCTGAGGCGATCCTCAGAGATCCAGTGAGCGATAGTCTTGGGAAAACGACATTGACCGTACGTCTTTTAGCCTGGAATTACAAATGAATTGAGTAAATGAGCCGTATTTGAAATTTGAAAATACTGAAACACGTAATCACTAACCTTGATGATCAGGTCGGCGAGATCTTTGCTGCTGAGCTGAGAGACCATATGACCGACGTTAAACTTTAGTGGATTCTCTTTTGTTGGAAGAATGACATACATCGTGCAATCCAAGTTAGAATAAGGCATTGCGAGAAGACGAATACCTAGGGTTGTGTTTTCGCCGTACAACGCCTCCTCGAAACTACCTCTCATGAACATCACTGGGACCTCTGTCGTCGCTGACGTCTACGAGTTAAAAACGAGTAGGTAATCAGCGTCGTTACTATGCGGCATATGACATTATGAATAATCCGTCTAAAAATACCTTGAAGAGTCCTGCACTTGTTCCTTCGGGTATGAAGGGCGTTTGCCAAGCACCTCGGAAGTGCACAGCGACAGCTTGGATAACGGCGGTGCTTTTTGGTGGTGGAAATGGTAAGAAATTCTTGATGAGTCCACCAGTTTGCAGTGATCCCCAATTGTTTACCGTGTGTTGTGCCTCGACAGAATTAGTTCTGTAATTAAATCGAGTATCTCGATTGTAGTGAATACAAAAATTGAATTTTTCGTCAACAAGAAGGGAAGGAAGAGTTTTTTTCATAGAATAATACGTTAGGAAAATTTATATTTTCAAAGATTGAACAATTCAATGTAGTATCTGAAACAGTTACTGCAACCTACTTGTAGTCAAGTGACACCACTTTTGAATCGTAGAAATCTATGATTGCGTGGAGAAAAGGCTCGCTAAGGCTCATCTCTTGGTCCACGAAAAATGCACTGCCAGTATGCAAGTAGGAACTATTAGCGACTGGGTGAACATTTCCAAGTGTTGGCAATGGAAGTGAAAGTTCACGGATTAGACCACCAAGTTGACGATGTAGTTCCAGACCAGGTAGACCATTTGTACCCCTGAAAGGTAGTAAAGGCATATCTGCACGCTGTACCTGGTAAGATCCGGCATCCTGTGCGCTCACTGTTCCAAATCGAGACTAAAGGTGAAAGAAAAACAGGAAAAAAATTGAATGCGATGACGTCTGGAGTCATCTCACACACACAATTGCGACTCGATAAAGTTTTGTATATTATTTGCGTAGAATTCTAAGAAGCATTAATAACATCGATTTCACAGTAACGTGACATATGACACGCATCTTACGAACAGGCAAAGAGTTCGCCGTATTATTCGCAATAAGTTGTTCTTCACTTGGGGATTCTCTCATAATATAACGATTAGTCGGCGATTCGGAGTGCAAAGTAAACCTTTTGATTCTGCTCGTTCAGTGAAATCGAATGAAAGCCAGGTTGGAGATGAATTGGTATAGTAACCAGGGGTATAAATTTTTACACAACTGTGACACATAATAGTTTCTAAATTTATTGAGACTCGACTGTTTTAAATAGTTCAGTAATACATAGTTTCACCCATTTCAGCAACCATCACGACTGTGTCAAAAATATCGTGAAATATATAGGAATGGTTGTCTGAAGTCTCTCTTGAAAATATTTTCAGAATATGTTAATTGAATTATATGTGCTGTAAAGTATAATCTTGTTATGTTTCATCTACTCACAACGACTTGGCTACTATCTTTGACTGGCCTCAGATTTGACATGCGTTGTTTAACTGTGGTTGTAGGATTGACGGCATCCTGCGGTTGACTCGGGGTCGCAGATCTGCTGGGAATCCTGGATGGATAAAAATAATGTACAGGGTGAATTCTCTCCGGGGTCCGAAGAGGGTGTAGCTTAAGTCGGCTGAGACTGCGCCTTCTCTAGTCATACTTGTAATTTTCAGAATGACAATTCTCACTCATTTTCAGCTACTATTTATTTGGCTCTTGCCATTTTATCTACACTTTTTACCCTAATCTCTGAATGGATTGGCCATTTTGTAACGGTGGTGTCAGAGAGGCACCCCACACCCTACGGCGTTTCTTCAAAGAAGCTAATTAATAAAAATCTAAGGTATAGAGTTGGGCGTCTGACACGTAAGTGTCGATCTAAGGTAACAAATAAATCTTGAGCGATAGTTAGAGATACGATATCGTCGGAATAACGGCCTTAAAGCTCGCGGTTAACTCGGATTCGCGAAAGATAATGGTAGAGTGGGTGGATTTACCTTATTTACTTATTGAAATATAAACCCTGTATATACAGGTAGGGAGGTACTTTCCTTTTACCAGTGGATTCCTCGTGAAAATCTAAGACGAAAATTACGAATGCTAAAATGTCGATAGGCTAACTTCAACCGGTTCCTGTCTAAAAACTGCTTCCCCATCGATATTTTAGCATTGATAATTTTCGTCTTAGATTTTTGCGAGGAATCCATTAGTAGAAGGAAAGTACCTTATTCTGGATCACTCTGTATATAAAATACCGGAGAATCAGGGCAACGTAATGTCCCCCAAAGTATATGAAACAACTTCCGCTGGTAAGGCGAAGAAAAATTTTCTCCATTCAGAAGATAAAATATGTGTATTAAAATTATACGGAGAAGTGAGCCCCTCGAATTTTGAATAAGTTAGCACTACATCGAAAGTTCAGAGGATTTTAAATATAATCATGACATCACTAGAATCAAATGTGAAATTTTTTTTGTGTGTTTCTTACTGAATCTTATCAATTCTATAATTCTAACTAACGAATACTCACTTATCATGGTCCGCTTCACGAAGAGTGAGTAGGACTCCAATTTGATTTTTTAGGTCACCTCTTGCACCAAGCATTAGCTGGCCCAAGGCACCGGCCACAGCGAGTGGAGACACAAGAAAATTTTGTTGTATTCCATCATGATCTTCTATAGCTTGAAGTTTCAGTGCGACACTCAGAACAGCTTCTATGGCTAAAACAGTCAAATGCTTATCGTTTTTAACTGAGTTTAAAAACTTTTACAATAATGTATTAACTGATAGTAACTATATTTTCCCCTCATCTGTACTTGGATTCGTAATAACATAAAAGATAAAAATAATTAATGTGAAACTGTTTAACATATGATTACGGTTCTTCGATAATCTAGCGTGTTTGTGAGCCTTCAGTCTATTCTTGACATGATTAAAGTGTCATAATTGGCAAATCGACGGACGTAAATGAAAACAAATACATTCTGTATTAGCCGTCTGAATATTTGTATAGTACGTTTGTAGTGTTATAATCTGATGAATGATGTGATGGAACGAACGAATTATCGTGGTGTTACAAATAAGGAAAAACTGAAGAAAATATATATGTACGGGTACTTCTCGGATACTACTGCGACTCTAGTTCCTCTTATTCTAAGAAAAAGTTACGATTGAATATCACACTAGATATTCAACATTGTGTTTTGCCACATCGATGGCTGAGCAAATCAACATCGTATTTCAGAATTTGGTTCAACAACACCATATCTCAGAATATTTTTGAAAAACATCGTGTATCAGAATTTGATGCAACAACATGTCATCGCCTATGCCTTACACACTAGGATACAATGTTATTGGATCAAATTTCGAAATACAATGGTTTTCAACCAAGTTTTCAGATACGAATGTTGTTCTCCTCAAACGTCGTTATGGCAAAACTATGAAATCAGACTCACCGAGCGGGTACTTTTGAGGATTTTGGTTATCGAGACGTTGGGAAAAAATGTTTGTAATATCGCCTGGATCGATAGGGTTTCGCGGTTTATCGAAAACTACATTCTCCGAAAGGACAGTGGTCAAAGTGACGCAGATAATGGAAAGCACTAATTTCATAGTTGATTAGTCGAATAACTTTTACGTCAGATATATTCACATGTAAGACTAAGGTGAAAGTTGATTGGAAATTGTTATTTCGGACAGAAGAGTGACGAACTGTGTCCCAAGCAGTACTGACTCTGGAGAGTAGAGACAGTCAGTTGTGACTGCTGGTGAAAAAAATTCTGACTCAGATAATGTATTCCGTCGTTCGGCGAGCCATGGTCGAACAGTTCACAACCACATAGCGGGGCTCGCAGTACTCGAGTCGCGAAGATCGTACTACAGACGTCATCGTCAGGGCCGTCTTTACACGTGGGATATGGAATGGATACTCCATTATTCCTCAATAGTTTCGAACACTGAGGAAAGTTATTTGCTGGATTCATTTGCCTGAGGGATGGTAAGTTTGAACGAATTCATTGAAATTCTCCTATCGTAACAAGAACGGTAGATTTCATCATTAGATATTTTCCATTGAGTCATCGTAAATTTGGCATTGTTCAATGCATGGCTGTATAACCAGTTTGAGTCTATTGCATGGCCTCATGATGCGATTGCCATGAAAAAAAGAGACAAGAAAATATTTAATTTCAGCTATAGTACAAATGGCTGTGTAGCTTCTCTGCTCTAGTTATCGAACTGTAATTACAATTTGTAATATATATATATATAGATTTGAAGTAGCTTTTAGATACGATCCTGGTCGTCGATTCAAGGATAAAAACGAGCAGAACCGGTCGTAGTATTTTATCGGTCTGACGGATCGTGTGCGTGGATACGTCGAGCCATGACCAAACTGAGGCAGCCACAGCATACGACTAACCAGACTTTCCTCTGGATTTCCCAGAGCTCTGGTTTTTCCATTTGACTACAATCGTAGTTCATAACAAGTCGAGTTGACCTCCGAGTCGCCGACTTATTACCAGCACAAATCATGCCGAAAATTCGTACTTGTGATATGGTCATATTACTTACGCATTTACGAACTAAGGCAATGATTTATCTGAAGGTCGGCCAAGCATTGTGCAAACGTTCAGAGTGCGCAAATTTAATATTTAATCATCAATCACATTGAATTCCTTGACTCGGTAGTGAGAAAGGGCGGTATAATTACGTTCATTGCTCTCTGCCATCCGAATCCATGCAACGATAACGCGTCCGTGGATACTTCAAATTAATTAACTTACACGCTTGTTTATACTGTGGTTTGTGGTTCGTCTAAACGGGCTTGTAAACAACTTCTCCGGTATCTACCGTAGCTATGACTACACGGTGTACCACCACGGAAACTTATCGTATGTCAATAGAGCAGGCATCTGTAGCAATACCGGCAAATTTGAAACGGAACCAAGTCCGGTACCCTGGTACCGGAGATGGCACTACTTCAGCTTAATGGAAGTTTTCTGCCTTTTATCGTGAAGGGATATAGGTATATGTTATAGCCACGGTTAAAATGTTTAATAACACGTTGGTCGTTTGATTTATCTAGGTGCTTTGCGTGATTCATGCGCAATTAAAATTCTTTCAGCGACACTAAACAGAGCAACTGCAGGATCGCGGACCAGTTCAAGAATGAAAACTGGTAGACCGCTGATATGTGCAGCTAGTTAATCACAAGGTTCTCTACTGCTCAAGTACCCGTGGAGTCCAGAGATCTGCACAGCTTTATGATTTATTAATAATCGAATACTGAAGTGTATCGTTACACTTGTAGTTACACTCTACAGAGGATCTCTTCAGATCGGTCGAAGGCTCATAGTTGGCAGAATGTATCCGTAGTATCCTGCACCGTAATAAATGGCCTATGGATAATTATTGAATTTCATTTATTTCTTTACAAATTGATCTGGGTTGGGTATAAACATTTCAGCTGCATCGCTTTTACCTGGCTTGAAATTTGGCCAAATATTACCGCGCTGTAAAATTTCGTCATGCGATCCTCAATTAGCCGAGCTGCCGTACTGCGTCGAAGAGCTCTTACTTCCACCATACGGACCTACAGTAGAGTACTTGGTGTTGAAACTGGTTTTTAGAAATTTGAACGTTCGCAGCTGCTCCGCTCTGCTTATGCAAAAAAAAAATACATGAAATGAATATTTTTCCGTAAAGCGTAAAGTTCAAACACTGTATAGGTATAAAAGGCACAAAAATCAAAATCATAGTTTCATGTGAGACGAAGTATTTCGCTATAATGTTCTTCTTTTTACTCCTTTTCACTTGCGGCTATCTGTTTCTGGGTTCGCTATAATGTACAGATATTTAAAGATGTCTAGCAAGGAAACGGCAGTAGCAATTACAGAAGCAATAACGATAGTCTACTGCAGTGCAATATGCAAGATACAGAGTATCCGGCGAGTAACGCGTTTTTATAGTGCATGGTGGGCGTAGATGAGCGTCTATATAGGTATTCGCCAATACTGTTGTAACTAAAGACGAGACCTGCCAGCAGCTTTAATTACCCCCTACCAAGTTGTGATTTACAATCAGCGATGCCTCCGTTCGATAGGACAGATAAATACAGCGAACTTGTAACCGCGACCTTGTGGAATCATAATTCCATGCGTATATTTGCCGTTTACTCGCGGATATCGAATGTCTTATAGTGTCCGAACCGAAGAATTTACACCTCCAACAAAACCATCGCACTATCTCGTGCATACCTATACGAGCGCAGAATCTTGCCACTCTGCGTTTAATCTGGTCTCATTCATTAATCTGAGTATTTTATGCTTTAACCAACTTATAAGGGACGCACGTGATCGCTTGCATATATGTATATATGTGCGTGTGCGTAAGGGGTATCTCCCTCCATATGTGCTTCGTGGGTGCGGTTAATGAATTTACTCGGGTAGAGTAGGTACACACATGTTTGAGAATACTTATTACGGGTTTATAAGGTATACCTATATGTATACCTGGCGTATGATTTGGGCCACGTAGTCGACGCATTGCGGCAGTAGTATAAGTTGATGTTGAGTTACGTAGTGCGATGTTATGCCTACGTTACAGAACATACCTCTGTCTAGTTGAAGTGGTAACAACTTTATCTGTATATGAAAAAAAGGTTAAGGGATGCTGGGAATTTATACATCTGTACAAGAATACAGAAATCGAATTTGAATGAAGCAAGTGGATCAATCTGCAGTTAATTTCGCGTTTAGGCTAATATTATACACGGCTGGAGGTATGGGTAAGTATGCAATTTGTGTATGCCTATAAATGCGAGGAAACGTTGCGCGTAAATTTCACAAATTACATTTTAATTAAAATTCAAAGTCAACGATGCCGCATTTTTTCAATCGCTTTATTGTTAGCCGTATAGATTTGGACAGAATTTCAAACACGCGAGTCGATAACCATAGCTCTTATTAAAAAAAAAAAATTAATTTTAAAATTTTGTAAATTTTAATAAGCATACGCCAACATGAAATTAAACTACTTTAATATTACCGATAATTAATATCACGGTCAAACGTTTACGCACTCAAACGTTAATAGAATTTTCCGAGCATATATATATTGATTAACGAAAGGGTACACGAAAATCGGCAATAACTCCACAATTCAATTACAACAATACTGATGGGGAAAATTGTTATGAAAACTTCAACAGTCGCATATATAGGTATATTATATTAAGATCAAACTCTATATTTGAATCACAGAATACATTTCGATACGCACACTTGTTTACCTTGCGTTCCACCGTTACCAATTCGTTTTAGGTCACCACTCAAATAGCTAAATGAACCACCCAGACCAGACGGCTGGCGATAAAATCGTAACAATGCACAATGCCTGTAGAGTTTCGTTGTCCCATCTACTGGGCCATCGTAAACAGTCACGCTTAACATTAATGGCACATTTACCAGCAATAAACCTAACAAGTGAGTCGCTGGTGTGGGCTCATTTGATAAGCAAATGTGAATCGGCTCCAGCCTTCAGGGGTTAGATTTGGGGATGCCGCACCGCGTCTCGAGTCGGAAGGCGCGGTGCAAGCGCCCATCACTCTGTCTATACCTGATAAGACATCCCTGTTATTCGCCCGGTAGTTCCATCCACCGATTCCGTAGTCCGACCGACAGCTCCCTGTAAGGCCCTGGATTACAACTTGGTCCTGTGCATATGGGTAATCGTAACTCGGTGGGATTTAGACCTGCGACTGCCATGCTGTATGTGCGTATGTCGTGATGTGCTAATCGTAAGCAGCCACTTGTCCACGTATTTGTGTATGTGTGGTGCGCGATTAAATCGCGCACAACAAAATGATCTCACTTTGTACTTCGTGAATTTGCGACGTTAGATATCGTTGTTCCACCTGCTTGTAGATACAATAACGGGTCGAAAGTTGTTTGTTGCCAAGTAACTGTGTAGATTGTGAACGAGAACTCGCATACGTACCATAATGCACGGAATGACAAATTAATCCTGCTTCGAAGGACGCTCTTAATTGGTGTACCGTGAAAATATTCTACTGCTTTAACATGGTGTTGTTGGAATGGCTTCTTTTATATTTGACGATAGGAGGAGTTCCGTTTATCAGACTCGTAAAGGTATAACGTTATTGGTATGTTGGATTCAATGATGCAGGAGCTATAGTATAAATCAAACGGTCCGAATGAAAAACACGTTTGGAATTCTTTTGGGTCACAATACTGGTATTCCTGGGGATCAAGTTGATTCCTATAACGTGAAACCATTAATATATTTGCACAGGAAGAGCAACACTAGAAAAATAACCAGTGTGTTCACATTTAAAACTTGAACAATTTCAAAGAAAAATCTAAAAGTTCGAGAGAAAAAAAGTGATATGCCAATCGTTTCCCTCCGAGTCTTATTGAGCAGAGTTAATAGCGACTTGAATTCTGTGATAGGATTTCATATCGTTGGAATTTTATAATATAATCATGAGATCCTATATATAACTACGATCGATTATCTTGAGAATCGAACATTGTATTGCATAATCCAAACCTAAATCCACGTTGTACAATAAACGTTACGTAAGTTGGTGACTAATTGCGGGGAAGTAATGCGAAAAAAGTAGTTTCACGATCGGGGAACACTGCAACCCTAGTCCCAGCTTCACCATGAGTGCATATGCTCGTTAAGCAGACTTCATTGCCGTTTCTTAATCGTAGCAATTAGCCGAGCAGATGAAAGGATTAGACGCGGCACGTGGATGTCGCCGGCAATGCCTCGCCGCAGTGCAGACGCCTGTACACAATGGATTCGTGGTAAGCCCTTTACCCTCTTCCACCCTCTTCTTTTGGCCCAAGTTGCTTCGAGGGGTTCGAGATCCGCTCAGATATCAAACTGCCTGTACCTACTTTGAGTGTTGTTCTATTTCGTGAGTCACGTTAAACGGCTAGAGTCACGCCCTGTGCAAAGCCTACGCCTTGCACCCTCTGACTAGCTCTTACTTATTTATAATATTGGACTCATCTCACCCTCTAGATAAGGGAATAGCTAGGGAGCCATTTATATAAGTTCGTCACCGTAAGAGCTGCCCAGGGCAAGAGAGGGCGAAGATTTTGATACCACAAATCGCTGCAGATATACGCGATTCCTGTGGGCTAAACAATGCATAATATATTACGTATCTCCGTCAGCCCCTTGTAGTACATGTACTGAGGGATGCAGCGATACTCGAGTATGTACGTTGTATGCGTTCATGTATCTCTTATAGCCTCCATGAATTTAGAAGAGCCGATTTTCGCGGGCCATAGCGAGTTGGCGTAATTTAGGTATACGCGTGGCTAGGTATTCGTACGTACATTTATCCCTGTAAATGTGTACCTGGATGGTATATTATTTTCGTGACAGTCTTTTCGCGACAAAATTACGGTGTCACACGTAGGTATAGCTGTGGCCGTACGCTTTGTAGAAGAATTATATTTACGGGGTATACACCGTGGTATTATTCCTCGTTAGGGATGAAACAGGCCAAGTGAGTACAACGAGAGCAATTCAAGTGGCTAATTGCACGGTAAAAAGTGTATTATTCTACCAGCAGACCTGAATACGCAATTGTTGTAGATATAATGAAGTTTCTTTCCCGTAGAGAAAAGGTCACGGGAATTGGTTATGCTTTCAGTTTCGTATCCGAGAATAACAAACCTTTCGTAGAACACTCTTGATTGTATATTTCACATCTTGGTATAACGGGTATAACCCACTCGTTTCGTTTCGAGTTAAGACAAGTCAGTTTTTTTTTTTTTTTAGGTAGAACCATCCAAGGTTGTATAAATACTTACTTGAATAAGCAAGTGCCCTACTTTTACAACACGAAGTTGATGATCATATTATCACCATTGACGTATAGGAATGATTCACACAATCAAAGCAAGAGGAGTTATAACAATCAAGCGAGAATTGACTTGGCGAACTGGAAACAGAAATGAGATTGAATGCTTGGACACCAAACTTGAACGAAGATGCAACGCTGGCAGTTCAATACATTTTCACATACACATCCATATACGTTCGCATACATTATTGAGTATATACCTATACGTTAATAATGCTTTCAGAACAGGGCAGGACTGGTTTTGTAATTTCGCAGTTAGTTACTTTTTACCCCACATTAACTGACCCTAGTAACCCATCACTTTTACATCACTGTGTCACATCAGGTTTAAATTTTAACGGAGAAGCATTGAATTGGGTCCAATTTTGGAATTAGTATTACGACTGTAGATAGGTTTGGGCTTGATTTTCTAGTAGAATCAGTCGAATTGAGCTGGCGAAACAGGGAACAATAGTTCGATATCTGGAAATATTATACTTGGGCTACTTTCACGCGCAGGGAAATTACGACTGACGATTTTTCCAGGAAATTTTGTATTAGCTTAATCATTTTCACAAGTTCTACTTCAGTTGAATTATGCTTTAGCTGACGTCCTCTAAACGGGATGTAGGCAGGTATTTCACATATTACTATGGAGACGAGGGAAAATGTATAAGGCATCCAGTTGAAATATCTTTGCGGCTGTAGATAAAGTGGTTTCCATCTAAACTCTGCAGCGTGCACAGCAGCACACTACAACGACAAGTAAATAATTACATTTCATTACGCGACGGTAACAGATCTCATTCCGATAAAGGTCTTCGCAAATTACAATAATGAAGGTAATCAACTTCTTGGATGTAGTCTCGAGTCTGATGTGGTATAGCCGGTTCTTGTACTACTATATAAATCGTTATCAGCTATGACGCTCGTTGATACAAATGCACATCGCATGCATTCGCAGAGATTAACAACCGCGTGCAGACGCATTGATCTAACAATTCACTTATTTAGATAGTGAAGAAACATTACAGGCTCGAGATGGCCAGAAATTATTTTCGTTCGAGTGTAACTCAAGTACGAATATGTAGCACACATCGGACATATAGATTTCCGGCTCTCTAGTTCGCGCACTCTTGAAAATACGGATTTAGAATGGTTGATTTAATCAGCAGCCTTCTCGTTCTCGTTCTATGACTTCAACTTCAAGATGAGATCATTAAAAAACCCAATGGTACGTGAGTAATGCTTATTGCGGAAACCAAGCGTGTATATAATATAGTGTTTTTCATTTGTCTATTTTTTTTTTTTCTGAATGAAACAAATGTTACGAAATGAATTACAGCAACATATTGTACTTTAGGTAATAATTCCCGAGGCAGTTGGGGGAGGAAAAAGTTGTTCCCCCGGGTGGTCGAAATATTAGTTTTTTATGTCACGGTGCCGATATATTTGGTGGTATATACAGGCATTTCGCGAGCGAACACGCGAACGGCAGGATCTACTTCGGGGTTGCTATTGGGGCTGATCTGGCCGGGTGTGAGTTGGGATGGGTTTGCACGAATACGATGGGGGTTGGTTGCTTCTGACTCCGTCGGGACGAAAGTTAATTTGAAAATATGACCGCTGTATGATTTCAACTAATAAAATCGCGCTACGGTCGTATCATTAAATCCCAGTGGACAAGGTGGCTACCATTATACCTTGATACGGAGGGGCGTTGTATGAACGTGCTTTGATATAACAAACAACGATCTCTCCTGACCCAGCGTAACGTCAATCTCAAATTTTCGGAAGTACGGTGAAAATAATAAAAAAAAAAAAAAATGAAATAAAAAAATTCTTAATTTGGACAACGCTGTGCAACTGTGGATGTTTTTTGGAATAAGGCAAAGTTTTTACAGCAAACAACTTCGACTAGCTTTGAACTTCGTTTTCGACTACTGTAATTAAATTCAGGTATATAACGCTACGTCCCGCCAACTTTGTACAAACTGCTAACTTTATATTCAACGTTCTCCACTTCGTTTTCATAGCGCTTGGAAAGTTACCATTCCACAGCGCGGCTGACTTTACCCGACTGTCAGGACTCGCCTCATGTATATACCTATATACGTATATATTTCTAATCTACATATATACAGATAGATTAAGCTTGTATGTGAAGGTATACATACGAAATCTCAGATGTTCAAAGTACACTCCCACGTTAGAGTCTCTGGCCTCGGTGATTAAGGTTTTGGAGCGTTGCCACTTCACGTTAGGTCAGGTCATGTCAGCTAGGACTTAGATAAAAAATAGTACATTTTTTCTTCAATCGTGGGTCTGACTATAGTGTTTTCAATTATTCCCCGGACTCAGCGAACTAAATTAATCTGCAATATGTATCGTCCCTGCTGGGATAGGGAAAAAACTTGATGTCTCCTATATACAGAGCGTCGCGTCGTCTGCTGAAAATATGTTCGCTGCTAGAAGCATATTAAAAAAACAACGTCGAATTGCACGGGGGGTCTTTGGATTTATGATGTGGCACGGAGATCGTGTCTATGCAATATGAATTGGATTACGTCTGAGCCTTACAACACTAAACATAATCTACGACGCGTTTACTGGGTGATTCCTTGCTTACATCGAGTGATTTGAGTAGCGGACCGTCAGAGCACAGGCTTGTTTATCTATATATTATATATATATATATATCGTATATAGGGTATTCCAGCTCAGCTCAACGAACCATCGACACTCATGTCTTCGTTTTTACAAATCGGTAATGGCGACATTTGAGAAAGTCGAGATTTTCGACTTTTATCGACCAAAATTGGGTCGAAGAATGATTCGAAAATTCTGAAATCACCTGGTATTGTATACCGTCTGTATTATACACGTATTTTGGTTTCTAGGTGTATCATTCAGATCTCCCCTGGTCTAATATCTGAATATTGATACTCTGAAAATGATCAACAACGACTTTGCTAATCCGTCGTCAATCGTATATAATTAAAGTAATTAAATTTAAAGCATCGCCCATTCGAATAATTATTCGACAAATTTTCAGGCCGTACCCGATATCTCAGATCGGATTATTTCCATTTATAATTCGAGGCGTTTCAACGTGAATAAACCAAGGCACGTTCATGCTAATAAACGGGGAATCCCGCATCCAAAAGAATCAGATATCTACTTACCCCGTGAAATCCCACGCATCGCGGGATAATATAAAAACAGCGATCCCTCTTTTATAGAGAGATATTCGTCACGGAGGGGTTAACGTATAGCGGTCTATGGCCCGCCGTGCCTCAGATAATTCATAGCAGGGATTAACAGCGTCTCTTGCAGTCTGTGTCAATGTTTTTTCTCTTCTGTTCTTTACATTCATTCTCCTATATATGGGCGGACCGCGGTACCGATAGTCTAGGGGAAAATCTATTATTATTAAAATGAGCTCTAAACGGAACATTTGTCTGGATATACGAGGCAGATGAGGGACTAATCTAGAATGAATTTTGTCTTCAGTAAGATGTGCGCTAGTTCGCAAGTGAAAGATGTCAGGGAGTTGCGCCTACAGGTAAGGCAACTCGATAAACAGTCGAGACTTTGAGGCAACTTCAACCAGATTTACGAACTGCATGATATACAAATATACGAAAGTTATTCTACATATTTACATGTATAATTCATCTTGACGTACAAAAGTCATGGCTGTAGAGCTCGGGTCCGTGTTGCAAAATTTTGCTTAATGTTGATTAATTTTTGGAATACGAACTATAGTACGTAACATACATACCTTCGTCGAGATTTATCACTGTGTTAAGCGTAGGTATAGCTGCTGTTTAATGCAAGCACTATACCTTGGTGCAATATAAAAGCCAGAAATTTGGTAAATGAAAGTATTTTCATGTCATGAGGAAATAAAAGAGTTAAATGGTAATGGTTTATTTTTATTTAATTTTTTTACTTTTTATTTCTACCGGGATAGTTAATTTACGAGCAGTGTAAATGCTCTGAATATAGAGGAAAATTTACGACTGTCATTTGAACCGTTGTTCGAAATTGCTTTTGTTCAAAAATTTGAGTAACTTGCTAGTTTTCACGCAATATGCAATTATGACATACTACTCGTGAGCGGTGTAAAAGTTTTCGTAAATTACCATGGTCGAGGAACTCCATGCCCCGAGCAAGCTTTTCACGAACCAATTCAAGGTATGCTAAACATTTCCAAGAATTATACTATGAAAGTAACTCTATGATCTAAAGGAAAGCTCACACGGCTCGGTGCCTGCATACGTTTAGTTATACCAACTGTTTAATTATCTCTACCCTCTAATCTAATTACCTAATTACACTCAGAGCGAGTCGACTACCGTCTATCGCTCACTGATGACTTGTTAAAGTTATTCTTTGAACTTACTTCGACTACGATTTACGGACAGTTCGTTAATTACTCTTTAATCGACTCGGAAAATCTCTAAATTCAATTTGTCATCATTGTTTATTTTTTGAATGAGAAGACATAATTCTTCGGCGTGAGTATCAGTCATTGAAAATGACTAACATTGGACGAAATTAAACGCAATGTAAGTTATCCACTGACCGCTCATATTCTTATGCCATTTACCATTGCGGTATTTACTCGTCCTGAAGGTATAAACCAGGTATACCTTGGAGTTTCTTCTGCAGGCATGACCAAAAGCGCATGGTTATGCATATGTATGAATACCTAACTAAGAAGTGAGCTATAGTTCTTCTAGAATGTTAATAAGGCAAGAAATTTGAGAACGTTATCACTTCCATCTAGCTCCCAATTATTTTCATATCTTTCCTGGGTGTACCGGGGTGCATCGACTAGCACCTGTGCCAACGAGCAGTTGTAAGTGGAAACGTTTCGAAATGCGGGGATCTAGAAACTCCCAGTCTGATAGTGAGCCTAGTGAAACGCCGATTTTCCATTGCACTCAGTGCAGCGTGGCGGGTCAGCTGCATGCTCCCAGACTGGACAAACAGTTTCGATCATTAAACCCTCGGCACTCGGTATTTACTTACTTAGTATTTGCCGATTTATTTACGATTGCCTTCCCTCCACTGCGTTATATACGCCCCTTCGCTTCCTAGCCCCTAAGTTAAAACGTTGGTAAATAGAATACGACCTCAACTGGGTCATCTGCAGTATAGCTATAAAGTAAAGATCATTCAGACCGTACTATTCTGAAGGCCCGCTTTAGTTTGCAATTTCCAACCATTCGTAAGCTGCTTAAAACCGTTAAATTTTTATTTTGTTGGCACCTCTTCCGGCTGGCGTTCTGAAAAAGTAATTCATTTTCATGGCAAAGTTTCTCCCGTTTGAATACATTTAATCAACGTAAAAAAGAAAGAAGGAAAGAAAAGAAAAAAAAAAAGGAGCAGCTTCTGGTGAAAATTTTATTAATTTAATCAGAGAGAAAAAGTATGTGATTAGATTCTCGGTAATTATTGAATAACTCTGAAAAAAAAAGTGGAATCTAATCGGAGGTTAAAAAGTCTCATAAACTCCGATAATCTCTGCAAAAGGTTAACTAAAAAATTCTCGAAATACGAACAATGTTTGATGAGTATTAATTAAAGATTTTGCAAAAAGTTTTCATAGTTCTTTTTTTTTTATCGAGGTTTCAATTAAATATCAGCGATCTAAGAAATTTTACTGATTTTTCCGAGATTATAAGAAAATGTGAGGAAAAAGCGATGACGATCATTTTTTTCTGTCAGTGAAAAAAGTGTTAAATTAACAAAAAGGTAACCATAGTCGCTACCACGGTACGAAACGACCCCTTTATCCCGGCCATCTCTCGTACCCAAGTCTTGATTAGCGCGCAAGTGACAATTCTTTCCAACTTCACTGTGGATCCAATTTCCATCACAATCCCAGCAACGCATAACCCTCTGAATCTTGGTACGACCATAGTGCGTGACGCGTGTGTTTTCGCTCGTAAAACGGACCAAACCAAGCCTTCTTTAACACCGCCACAAACCACTCACCGGGTAGCATCGGGTCACCAAAGGTGTTACGCTTACGTTCGCCTATATACCAACAGGACCACGAAAGTATCACTCGCGAGCAAGCGTTTATAATTATACACCACCTGTCGCTCACCGAACGAACTAACAAATATACCACGCGAAATCCAAACGTCGCTCGTCTGCAAAGAGTGTGCGGCGACCCGCCTTTCGGTCGCTGTCGCCTCACACTCGTTCTCTCTTATCGTCTTTCTCTCCATAGCTTGAATGCTATTCTATTATATTCTCTTTGTATCTTGATACGTATATATGCATACTATTTATGTATGTACGCTTTATAGTCATTCATTTTGATTTTATACTATCGAGCAATTGTTCTGAACGCAGCTATCATTTCGTAGTGTATTCTATTTGCAATTACTCATTATTTACTGTTCTCTCATCGATTTTACTGTTTTAGGTAGGTGTATGTCCCCATTTAGATAGTCAAGTCTTTTTTATATGTTCATCTTTGTATTCTCTATCGACTTTGAACTTTTCTGGTTTCTATTGATAACCACGTTTTAATATACACGTAGTTACATACACCACGATTACTAGCAATAATACGCCTCTTATCTGTCTTAGCTAAAGAGTGGTAAGCAGAAATCTGCTACTTATATAGGTATGGGGTATTCCATGCCAACTCAACAAGTCTTTTGACCCAACCATTTTTCATTTGGCTATTTCTTTAATATATTGTACGATACTTATTGAAAGAAGTATTTCTGAATTTTTTTCAGAATTTTTTTCTACCCGTGAATTTTCGAAAAATTGATTTTCGATTGCTCCAAATCCGGATCCAAAATAAATTTTCCGAAAATTTACGGGCGGAAATAAAAATCTGAAAAATTCAGAAATGCTCCTTTCAATATAGGTACTACACCTATGAAAGAAACATCCAAATCAAAAATGATCCGGTTAAAAGGCTCAATAATTCAGGCGCTAATAAACAATATTCTAGAGTTTCTTTTACATTTTAACTGCCTTTCTCCGGCGATATAATTTGAACATATGTATTCTGAACATGAAACCCATACGTTAATATAATATGTTGATAATTATCATTTGATGTATTATTATACCTCATAAAATAATGTGTTTGAATCCTTCCTACCGAACCAATGAACATTTTATTATTTTTATCCAGTAAAATAATAAAAATCTCTATGAGCATTTGTCCAGCTTCCACTAGGGTACGATAAATATTTTCGAATATTTCTCTTCGATAAATGGCATTTGGCTAGTACACTGAAGTAAATTCCATAAACATTTGTGCCACTATTTTTGTTTGCCATTTTAAGGATTTTATCAACAGCAACAAAAAAATTATCTCTGACTACCTCGCGTATCTTTTATTCTGGCAAATGATTAGCCTTATAAAAACTATGCCCACCATCCCTAATCGACTGATTGTGAGATATATTTCACTGATGTGCAGCACGTAGGATATGGTAGACCATGTGATGATCGACGTGAAGAGAAGAGAAGAGTTGGTAATGAAACTAGACGACAAAAAAATTAATGATCTGTTCAATGAAAAGTAACCAATATCGCTACCATGGTGCTGAGACGGCGGCAATCCGCCGGCCGTCTGCATACGCAAGCTGGTATTTAGGAAGTATGTGACAGCTTATCCAGCGGGATTTTCGTGAGCTTAAACTCAACATTGCGTTCCTCGATTAAACACCATAAGCGAACTTGCGTACCTGAAATGTGCAGGCGAATCTTTTGGGCATTAGAATATTCAGCATCGCAGCTTTGCCACTTACCGGGTAGCATCGGGTTACTTGTAGGAATTTGGAGAAGCACTTGTGAGCAAGCATTAATGACTGCACGACATCTATCGGCGGAGAATCGACCGTCAAAGTCTTTCGTTGACAATAACACGGCATAGCCTTGCTGTAAATCTTCGGGCCGTCCTTCCACGTTATCTCATGTTTACTATTTTTTTTTTTTTTTAGAATTTTTTTTTTTGTACGAGATCTGAACAATCTTTTACAGGCATTTCAGATAAAATTTCACCCTATATACCATCACTTTCGATGAAGAGGGAATCTAGACAATGAGTTTACGTGTCTGAACGCGAAATGATCAGGATCGTATAACGAGTGAATGGAGTAAACGGCGGGTAATTTCGGGTATAGATAGGTGAACCCGATAAGTCTGTCAGTTGCAAGAGTCACCTCTCAAAATGAATTACGGTTGAATAGCAAACCTACAAAGGGTTGATATTCCATTATGTAGTAAAATACAGATTGCGAACAGTTATGGGTTATTATGGAATCAATACCTCGATAATATTCAGCAGTCGAATTTCGGCCGCCAATCGACGGGCCCTATCGCGATGAGCTCGAATCGGCGAGGATACAGTGAGACTTGTCTATTAAAATAAGAAAGATTTATATCACAGACAAGATAAAGAAACTGCGCCATTTCTAACGGTACGTAAAATACTAGTTTCAGTTTCGTCTATATAACAACGTTAATTCTTGAGATCTCTAATTCTCCTTTATACTCTCGTAAATGGAATTCTGCATACATACTTTCGTAAAATTTATGCAGATACATATTCGTTCACATATATGTAGGTACATATATCCTTCGGAATATCCATCCGTGAAGCACTTAGGCATAGCTTCCGAGTTCCGGGACGGTTCATCATATGTGCATCATATACTCGTGGGAGTGCATAGAACATTCTGCTCGTTCAACTTGCATACAAGGTATAGATAGGTGAATATGTATAGTAGGTGTATCTCAATCTACCATAATGTCATTTTACTGGCCGATTTATTCCATCATACCGTTTAAGCCAGTTATCGATCTTCAGAAGTCTGATAATTGATTGAAATTGAGGTAAAAGAGAATGTCGGAAAATCCAAATAAAAAGTTGACAAAGACCGTAGAAGGAAGTACTGAACATCGAGATGTTCATTAATTTCATATACACAAGGGTGTCGGAGTTGCAGATGAATATTTATCAAAGGATTAAATTAACGTCTGTTTATCAGAGACGTGATAGTCATCGTATCAAACGTTTATAAGCTAGGATTTATAACTCCGTTTTACGATTCGAGCCACGACTACGTTCTATACATTAAAAAGACTTCTGATCTTCCGTGCATGGTATATGTTGGAAAAATCCAATACCTCTATACGATTACTCAGCTAAGCAGTTTATGCTTCCGTAGCTTTGCAGAAATGCAGTTTTCCTCTGCACGGTTTTAGAATTTAGTAATCCGAGCCCTGATACCATTCATGTATTTGTGTACGTATGTATGCACGTATACATGTGTGTATCATGTGTACACACGTAGATATATATGCAGTATAGAGTCAGACTCGCGCTCGGAGCGGGGATCTAACTCAAATATTGACTCCTGTGACGAAGAACCTTTTTTTCATCGTCATTCTTCACTTCTCCGTAAAGGACACGGGTCTACTAAGGTGGTGACCACAGGCTAAAGACGAAGAGCAATCTATGAGGGAACGGAGGAAGAGCTACGCAGCGAAAATCCCAAGGGAACGGGCAACAATAAGACAACAATAGTCCTGTGCGCGCCCTACCCGCTGCGTCTCTGTGTGATTCGCCAGTCTTTTACTTTCTGTGGGAAACTATTCATTTATTCCAAAACTCGGGCTGACTCGAAGATCGCAGTGATTCTCAGGTTACTCCAATCGTTCAAAAGTCTTCTTAACGACAAACAGTTAATTTTTATTTCTGGATTATATAGTCTTGACACTTCGCCAACTACCGTTACTGTTTTCTGTAACTGTTGATGATCGTTATATCCTCGATACGATATTAATACTGTTATTGTCGCCAGCCTAGCTTGAAGTACAAACATGAAAATTGGCAAACATTTTTATACAACTTTTTTGCTTTTATGAAGGTTGAGATAATCCGTAATGAAATTTCATCCTATCGACTCCTGTCATCATTTCAACCCCACATGTAATGACCATCGATTGAATACGCAGCTGAATAAGTTATTGCAAAATTTATATCTTCTGTAGCGGAATTATAGTTATTATACTATTTACGGTCCTGGATCGTAAGTACAAAACAATCAAGACACGTATCATTACATTCTTTATAATTGATTTAATTTATAATTATTTCTGTATAAAATACTGGTCCCTCGTGCACATACCTTGGCTCTTAGCAGTTTCGAAAGCTCACTGAGCACCTCTGAGAGTGTTTCTTGTCGGGGACAATGCGGTATAATAGGATTACATAAACACAGCAACGAACTATTGTGGCCAGAGCAGGTAGTTGGGTCAGCCATAGGGACATAGGTGGCATCCCTGTTCATTCAAGCGGAAGATATTTACCTCAAACGCTTTCAATATTTCGCCAATATTTGTAAGATTTGTTACAATGCCCCGAATTTCACCTACTCAAAACTATACAGCAAACACACTTGTATACATATAGACATATGTGTGCGTGTAATGTGTTTCCAGTAGATCTAGCCAAGATGCAGCCTCCAATACTTAAAACCATGCAAACTGTGAGGCCATGTGCTGGCTTGGCCCCTCAGTGAAAGAGTTCCATTGTCAAAATATTGCGGAGAGTGTGGCTTTCGGTTTAGATATATGATGTGTCTGGTTCTTAGCGTGTCTCTATGGGTGCAGATTTATTGATGTCGTGACCGGCGATCTTCTCTCTTGTGGTTGAAAAGCGGTTGACAAAGTATACCGCAACATCCGCATGGTATATCACGGCCGTTTATCCAGGATTGTGAAGTCTCTTCGTTAAATTTCACAGCTTGGCTTTTACGGATTTTATATCCAGCTATTGTATTAGATAAAAGCTCTTCCGATCAGAAAAAAAACTTTGCTAAACTGTTCGGAACAAATTTCCAATCTCACATCCGCGATACCTACACCAAACGTGTTCAGAAAATAAAAGAAAAGGAAAGAAAAAAAAAAAAAAGAAAAAAGAAATCGAGGATTCTTTCGAATTTAATTTCATTCGTGAAAAGGGTCGTATTAGGGGAAATTCGAACCCCAAGAGACCCGGTACGTGGACCCGGAATATCCGATTATAAACCGAAGAACTGGGCAAACTATCCCCTAAACCTAAAGTATGCAAATTGATCGTGAGTTGTCTTCCATAACGTCAACCAGTGTCACTCCGGCCAGAAGGTAACCAAGGTGTATTCTTTCTGCTTGATTTTCACCCCGTAAAATCACTTGTTTGAAGATTTTGTTGTATCGAAAGCACGATTTGCTATACGTTTGAAATGCTCGCGCGGGATCTTTGCTCGTGTTGAGTCCCTGGAGGCTACCTATAAGCGGCTTCTCCCGGGTTGTGAAGCCTGGCCTTAGTTCAGCTCGTCCGGAGCCGGCAGGTCCCTGCGTTTGCGGTGCGCATTAGCCGTATTACAGGCGGCCTGATCTGCATGAGCCTCTGCCATACGGCGGTCCGGGACAATCGCACATCTGCCGTACTGTAAGCGTTCGTTTCAGGACATAGCCGGATACATACTCCACGGTTCTAAAGGGGCAACCCTTCGTTGTAAAACACACCCTGCCCCTTCTCGAGTCTGTCTATATGTCGACGGGGTTCGCCTCCTGAGAACCCTTAGAGCTAATCAATCCGCATTCAACGCGGTGTAGGTACTGCCGAGATTAATAACCTGTTACATGTATGCCACAAGGGTATACATATGTGTATATGACGTGAAATTGGCTGTGGTCTGACTTTGTAGAACAAAAACAAAAAATAAAAATATGTATACTTGCGTAAGTGTACGAGTGCTGGATGCAAAAATTTTACGATTAGTGAAAAATGAAATGAAACAATTGGAGTTGCAATACTTTCCAACAGCTTTGTTCAGTCTGTCCGTTCATCAATCACATCTGTCGCGGATGACGGCCTTCTAGAGACGCGCATAAGAGATACACCTGCTCGCGCGTGCCTGTTTATACCAGACTCTGTTACCCGCACAAACCCTACTTGAAGAGGCCGCCTGTCGCGGTTTAAACGCTGACTGCACCCCTGTCTCGGCGTTAGAGACGATATTGATTTCTACGCCGACGGCTGGACATCTGGCTAGTGTGTCACTCGACCGGTCAACGACGAGGTAGGTTTTCTACATGCGGTTTAAAGCGTGAACAAAGAGTTTCGTAACGGACATGCGGGAATATACGTACGATATATAGATATATCGTACTTTCGGGGTGATTGTATTGTATATACTAACCGCACAGTGGTTATACCTACATGTATATTTCTCTTATTATAATCGCTTGGAAAGATACATTCGTTTAGCTTCCACTTAAAATTGAACCAAACACTTTAGGGTATAGCTTCGGACAGTTTGATAATAAACTGGCAATAAAAAGTTTGATAAATCGTTGCGTGATACGTTGCTTATTTAAATAAGGTTTAATAGGCTGGTTAATGGATTCCGGAATGCGCATGGCTCACAGGTAAGTTCTTAGGATAGACTTCAGGTATACACATACCTCAACGCCTATACTATACATATATACACACTCGAAAATGTTTTTACCTTTTAGTCGAGGTTTATACGTCAGTCAGGGTTGCGCGGCAGGGTGCGGGAGAAAGTGTGCTTGTTTTATGACTATTTTGACACGTCTCGATGTCTGCGGCCGGGGAGCCAAACCTGGGCCGAGGATCGGCGGGGAGTCGTGTTCCTCGCAGCGGGGCTCGCGTCGTCCTCGAATTCGTGATCCTGTCAGGCTTCGCCAGGTCTTCGCCTCACCTATAGAATCAAATATAACTCGACGTACCGCACGTTGCGTGTGACTGCACCAGGCAGCGCGACGCGACGTACAAAACCGATCTATCATTTCTATATCTGGTCCTCGTCGATTATTTATATTTAGACGACGTACTTATGCATACTTAAACAGATTTTTTTTTTTTTTTTTTTTTCAAAACATTTTTTTTTTCTCGGTTACCCTACCGCGTATGACTAATTGCGAACACATCGAACGAAAGCTACAGCTATCGTATCTCTATATGTCTATAACGTGTACCGTGGTCGCAGTCCGCAGATCATTTCTACAGATAGGTATACCTATACGTATGGATATACATTGAAAATTTATTCCATTATATCAACTGTTAAACTGTTGAAACAAAGCGAAGAACTATAAAAATGAAAGGAACTGATCAATCACTCGTCTGATAGATCAATCGAATCTAGAAACTCCGTTCCCAAGTATCTCGCTCTGGAATCAGATCGCAGTAGAAGGCATACCTACGGTGCAGTAGTGAGTAGACACTAAATTCATTCTGTGAAAATCTTCTGTAGGTAGATACAGAGTAAAAAAAATCTCTGGACAACAATATTGAAGTTACTAAGATGAGGGAATGATATTAACTGATGAGATACTTACGCTTTGAAAAATTTGACATCTTTACTATAAACGAACGAAAAGTAGGGGATGAATATACAAGTTACAGTTACAGTATTTCTGAGAATTCGATTCTTCGATCGTTCATTCATTCATTCATTCTTTGATTCTCGCAATTGTAGCTTTCATAATCTAGATTCTAGGGT
Organism: Tenthredo scrophulariae; assembly: GCA_963978835.1. Taxonomy (NCBI): domain Eukaryota; kingdom Metazoa; phylum Arthropoda; class Insecta; order Hymenoptera; family Tenthredinidae; genus Tenthredo; species Tenthredo scrophulariae. The sequence goes on from OZ022227.1 coordinate 10,337,877, forward strand.
ATTTTACCTGCCTTGTGGAAGCTAATTAATAAGCGGTTTTGTTCACATTTCATTCTTGCTGAAGTTTTGTAATGGTAGGTATAACCACTTGACGCGTCCCCGAGGGTGAGTGGCACGCGGCTTCACACCCCTTCCAACATAATTCTAGTGCAGATTCGTAATTCGATATGATCACCAGTTGGCGATGTGCTCGTGTATAACATACATGGGTACATCTATAGTATGTACAGTGTCATACTGTTGAGATTGCGAATCGCACGTGGCGCTAAAAAAGCTTTGACAGCTGTGCACCGAATGACTACGTGGGTGTCTGCTACTTATATATTCTATACCTATCTCTACCCACTGAACTGTATGTGATAGTCGTATGCATGGTGTAGGTATAAAATTTTCCTCCTCATTCCTCGTCCAACATATATATATATATATATACCTATACTTTGTGCGAATTGTGCACTGGATGCTGCAGTTGTCTATTCATAAACCTTTATCCCTCGATCAAAGAGGCCCTACTACTACCGGCGCCGCCACGTTCCTCATGGAATTTTTTATTCCACATACGATACCAGCATGTGCGAGCATACTTCACCTAATCATCTTCACTCAAGCATATGATATGAAGAATGAAGAGGTTCATTGATTTTTGGAACTCGACTGAATTTCAGGCAGCAAGGGTAATAATTTATTCACCTTCAACCGTGTATATAAATAGCTTATTTACAGATCTGTATCATAAAAAAGTGATAGGAGGTGTTTTTGGGATCAGAGTATTGCTCCATTGCGGTTTTGTTCAGGTTTGTGTGTTGAGAAATGAGAGAATAAGTCAAGAGGGAAGTGAGGGCAAGCCGTCTGCGAGGAAAGCTCCGCCTGCCGCCCGCCTCCGCAGATACACGTGCGCATTATACAGTCACGCACGCGAGCACACCGCGAGTTAAACGGGGACGAGGACGGGGCTTTCCCTTCGCGGCGCCCGCGCGAGACTCGCTCGTCCGCGGAGTAGCTTCTACTATCCTGTTCCTAGCGCGGCGTTTCCGATGACCGTGGAACGCAATTCGCCCTTGATGCCTTGAACACAGGAGGGCAAACTTGATGAGAAAATACTCAGTGGCTCTCTTTGCGTATATTCACGGAAAAAGTTCGATTTGTCCTGAAATATAATATACTTTTGACTTTCTCTTTGCGAGTTATCATTGCGGTGACTTGTGCGATAATAACCGCGTTTTGTTTGGTCAGCTCGATTTCTTGCAGTACTATGGACTGCTAGCACTAATGGTTTTCTTTCGCGGATCATATAAGAAACGTCGAATGTTGGGTGATTTGTCATTCATTTTAGACAGACTTTCGTTGGTTATCTTATTTGAGTATACGTTATCTTTGGCGATACTGCGAACACAGTATTTCGTAATTCGAAAGAATCGCGTAACTTCTTATTAGCATGGTAATGCTTTCAGCGTATGCTACTGTAGCATAGTATTAAATACACCGTATTACGGTAAATCAGGTTTAATACTTTAACTCCTAATCTCGTTAGTAGTAAAAAATGTTCGCAATGATTTATAAAAGGTGGATTCTATCCCGGGGTTTCGCACCTAACCGTATAACACGGAAAGAATTTCAAATTTCGCTTTTATACCGGCGAAAAGTAAAATGTAAAAGGTAAAAGGAAAACGGAAACTGGGAAACGGGAAATGCGGAACGTAATTCGAATTTAAGAGGATATTTCGCTCGAACTTATTCGAGGGGACACAAAACCTGACAAAAACAGAGACAGTTGTTACCTCGGCCAAGTCGTTTGCCAGCAGCGCTCTTTCGGGGCACTAGTCATACGCGGCGAGCATCGCGACACTGGAAGTGGCGTTGAGACGGCTGGCGTCACCCGCGGGCTCGTTAATTTGCCAATGCTTAAGCCCAGCCCAGCCCAGCCTGCGAGCAGCGTAGCACTCGCCGACGCCGGACTAACCACTGACAAATTATTCGACCATAAAGCAGAGAGGGAGAGAGAAAAGAGAGAATAGAGTACCGTATTCGAGCTGCAGGCGAGACGATGAAAAAGCGAATTTATGTCGACAACTCGTAAACATGCAATTAAGCAGGATGCCTCGGATCTGCACCCTGTCGTGGATTTTACCGGGCAACTCGTTTCTTGTTGTACGAGCGTGGAATTCAATGAAGTGCCAATTGGTGTGTCGAAACTGTCTTCCACTGGCTTGTCTTGTATTCCTTCGCTTCGACTAGGTATAAACCAAATGAATTTCCCTCGCAGCCTGGCATACCAGATCCGAATGAGAAAGTAACCGTTGGAATTGCCGAGCTTGCAATTAATTCGTTTCGCGGTGTTCGATCAAGTAGATTTATGTGTACCAATCAACTACTCTGAACAGCTTGTGTAAACTGGGCATCAGCGATACGTATGTAACAGGGGTAATACACAGCTGCTGCCTATAGTGGAAGATATTTGTCAGAAATAACTACCCAGCCGATGCATTATTCGTTACATATATATTTCTACATTTTGAAAAATGCATACCTATATTCAAATTTCAATAGCAAATAATTAGTAGGAACTGTAGGTATCATCCTTCGAGCCAGACCATTTCGCGATGCGATATATCAAATTTACTCGTCATTTCGCATAAAATAGTTGCAATTATTATTATCATGCTAATTGCTAATAGATTTTTTCAATTGTTTCATCAATTTTATCACTTTAACTATTATTTAAATTTTCGTCAAAATTCGACGAGCCATAGACTAGTTGGTACCTCGTATCCACTACAGATGGCACTACTCGGTTCGACTTTGGCTAAAGATCGTTTCGACAGTCGACTTAAGGGCCAAGACACGCCCGGGGTGCCAACAATGCATGCCTGCTGTCGTCGATCTGACAAAGCGTCTATAACGTGCCTATGATATGGTCCTTTTTTGGGGGTACGTGAGTAATAAGATACGGAAAATACAGTATATTTCAGATAACACGAATACTCCGATTCGGAGTTGGCGAAGTGTGAATACTGTAAATATTCTTTAAAACGAATGAATCAGAATATTTCTGCATGTAGTACTTCGCATTCAAATTATCGCCGCAATTATCATCAGCGTCGATATTATTGAGGAGAAAAACACACTCTCGATAATTTTACTGTCGAAGAAAAAACTGGCAGCCAATTATCGTAATTTCGAGTTCTTTATGCCCGCATCTACATGCCTCAGACAATTTATGGATATATTTATACAAGCGCGTATTATTGTTCTTAATTATTGCCAGGCTACTCGGAAGAGTTGCTTCAGGCACCCGGTGCAATTTTTGTATGAATATGCGTACATGTGGTCAATAGGGCACGTCTATTATGTGCATACAATGCAAATGTATCTGTGGCTCAAACCATTGTATACAAAAACCGATTTCATACTTTTGAGTAGTTATAAAAGGTTTAGATCGTGCTTGGCGTTTGCCATAGTATTGTGAAAATTTTCCTATAGTAAGAAAAACCGTTTCTCACTGCAAGTTTTCACGATGCACTATTCTGCAGCTAGGCAGGCATTGAAGGGGACGAAGTGGAGTTAGGGGAAGGTCTGGTCTCGGCGGAGGGGATGTCGGCGTGGCATCGGTGGGGAGTACCACGCCGCCAGACACGCAGAGAACCGACAACCAACTCTGGTTGAACTGCAGAGTCAGTCGCGCTCCGAGGTCCGAAGGAGAGTGTTGTCCGACTCTCAGAGTCCCGCACGATCACGCGCGTAACATTATACATATAGTAGTTTAAAGTTTATAAACAAAATAGTAAAAGACTATAATAAATAATAGATAGGACAAAATCTCCCGCCGAGAATACTCGACTAAAGTGTGAAATCCAAAGTTAATAAAGTTAACAATTTGCGAGCTCGAGATCACGATAGAAAGAAAAAGATATTATCGAACAGTAGTCGACCTAGAGCTTGCAATAATTACCAAGTGATTCACAAGTGGATTATCCTTAAGTTTTCATAATTGGGTTTATAGGTTTGAGGGGTGGGTGAAACTGCGAGTGAAGTGACTATGAGTGCGTGACGATAGAGCGATTGGAATAGTGTTTGTCGTTTGGGGTGGTACGAGTGAAGTGTTATAGCATGGCTCGCGCGGTACTATTCGCCGTCGTAGGGCTAGGAATTATTTTTGGAGTGGTCCTGGCCCGGAGTATCACGACTTTAGAAGCTCCTCGGGGTTGCGAATGGCGAAAAGAAGAGGGTGAAGACGAGGCGTTGATATGCCGATTACGAACCATCACTAAGGCGCCAGCCCTCGTTGGAAATTTGTCGGCGATTCAGGCCGAGTCAGTTACGTCTTTGGGCCTCGAATGCAGCGATGTACTTTTTTTCGAAAGCCAACTCGACGGACCCCACGGTTTTCTCGCGCCCTTACCACGCCTACAGAATCTCCGTATCGAATACTGCAAGATCCGTTATCTTCCCGGTGGTGTTTTTGCGTCGATGCATTCGCTGCGTCGACTCTCACTGAGAACTCATAACAGCGATTGGTCGGCAATGACCCTAGAGTTACACCGTGATGCGCTTCGCGGACTCCCCGACCTTCGGCATCTAGATCTTGCGGAAAATAACATATGGATTTTACCATCTGAGTTACTTTGCCCCGTACAAAGTCTAGCCAGTCTGAACGTGACGCGCAACAAGTTGCAGGACGTCGTGTCCCTTGGACTATCCGAACGAGGTACACCGTGCGCACCAAATCTTGAAATTCTTGACCTAAGTGGCAACGATCTGAGTGCTTTACCAGATCGCGCTTTGAGCGGTCTGCGCAGTTTGACCGTTCTTAAACTTCAGGATAACGTGATCGCGGCCGTCGGCGATCACGCCCTTACTGGACTCATTGCTCTTCAATCGCTCAATATTTCGAGCAACAAATTGGTCGCTTTGCCACCTGAGCTTTTCTCAAACACACGTGATCTCAGAGAGCTCATACTCAGCAATAATTCATTAGCCGTTTTGGCACCAGGACTTTTCGAGGGATTGGATCAACTGCAGTCCGTCGATCTTAGCAACAATGAACTCACGAATCGTTGGGTTAATCGTGACACTTTTGCCAGGCTTGTGAGACTCGTAGTTTTGGACATGTCCTTCAACTCATTAACCCGCGTAGATCCACACATATTCGGTGATCTCTACAGTCTCCAGATTCTCAAGCTGGAACATAACGATATTGATACTCTGACCGATGGGTGTTTCGAAGCATTGAGAAATCTTCACTCGTTGACTCTCTCGCACAACAGAATCGGGCGGCTGGATCCATCCCATACTGTCGGTCTAACTGCCCTCGGACAGCTTTTCCTCGACAGCAATAATCTCCGATCTGTAAATTCACGGGCCTTCACCAATCTAACGGATCTTCAAGATCTTTCTTTGAGCGGAAATTCTTTGACTGAGGTTCCGGACGCAGTACGTGAACTACGGGCCTTAAAAACTCTTGATCTTGGCAATAATCACGTATCGAAAATCGACAACGAGTCCTTTACTGGTCTTGATCAACTTTACGGTCTTCGTCTGGTCGATAACAAGTTAGAGAATGTATCTCGGGAGGCTTTTGCCTCTCTGCCAGCTCTTCAGGTTCTTAATCTTGCCAGTAACACGATAAGGCACGTTGAACAGAGCGCATTTGCGAACAATCCAGTTCTCAGGGCTATAAGATTGGACGGTAATCAACTGACGGAAATTCGCGGCGCATTTACCAGCCTCTCAACTCTCGTCTGGTTGAATGTGTCCGACAACAAGCTGCTGTGGTTTGACTACAGCCATTTACCATCAGGTCTCGAATGGCTTGACATGCACGCAAACCAAGTAAGCGAGCTCGGCAACTACTACATGGTCCGAAATACTCTCCGCATAAAGATGCTCGACGCTAGCTATAACCTGATCACCGAGATATCCGATGCCAACGTACCGGACAGCGTCGAAACTCTATTCCTCAACAACAACAATATCCGCACCGTAGCACCGAAGACTTTCCTGCAAAAGACGAGCCTCGAAAAAGTTGTTCTTTTCGGTAACGAAATCAGACACCTCGAGCGTAGCGCTTTGAGTATTCAACCTGTACCAGCTGATCGAGAATTACCAATGTTTTACGTCGGCGATAATCCGATATTCTGCGATTGTAATATGGAATGGTTACCCGCTGCTAACGAACTCGCCAGGCTTAGACAACACCCCCGAATTATGGACTTGGACTCTGTTACCTGCGAGATGTCCCACGCCCGAGCTTCTCCCCGTCGACCACTCCTGTCCTTGCAACCTAAAGATTTCCTCTGCCATTACGAGACTCATTGTTTCGCTCTGTGTCATTGCTGCGATTTTGATGCATGCGACTGCGAGATGACATGCCCCGATAATTGTTCCTGCTACCACGATCACACATGGTCCAGTAACGTGGTGGATTGTTCAAATGCAGGATACAATCACGTACCCGAACGCATCCCGATGGATGCCACGGAGATTTACCTGGATGGAAACGAGCTTGGAGATCTTGGGAGTCACGTGTTCCTTGGGAAACGTCGTTTGGAAGTTTTATACCTGAACAATAGCGGCATTGCCGCTCTCCACAACCGTACATTCGTCGGTGCTGGTGCCCTCAAGGTTCTCCATCTCGAGGGTAACGCCCTGCGCGAACTACGGGGCTACGAGTTTGACCAGCTCGAACGGGTCTCTGAATTATACCTGGACCACAACGCCATTGCAACCGTCGGAAACACAACGTTTACAAAATTAAAAGGCCTGGAGGTCCTGCGACTTGACAACAATCGCATCGTTGATTTTCCACCGTGGACGGCACTCCCCGGTGCTGGATCCGGCGTCAGGGTAGCCCTCGAGGGAAACGCTTGGAGTTGCGAGTGCGCGAATGCTGCCCTCCTCCGTGCCTGGCTCGCCCAGCATTCTGGGGACTCCGAAAAAATGTACTGTAGGGATGGCGCTGAGACTATCGCTCAGGCTATGCAACGCTGCGGAGATCCAGCCACTGAAGCCGTAAGCCGTGGAGCTCAGGATAGTCCGCTTCTCGGTGGAAATTTTGTTCCCCTACTAGCTGGCGCTCTGGTAGCGGTGATTGCCGTCTGCCTCTTTGTAGCACTGGCCTTTGCCTTTCGTCAGGATGTGCGGCTTTGGGCCCACGCACGGTATGGCCTTAGGCTCGGAAAGGCTACGCCACCGTTGGACGAGGAACGAGACCGTCTTTTCGACGGATATATAGTCTACAGTGGACGAGACGAGGATTTTGTATCCAGGTGTCTTGCTGCAGAGCTTGAACAGTCTGGTCTTGTCCTGTGCCTGCATTGGAGAGACTTGCCGCCGGCGAGACCACAGGAAGCAGTACCACCAGCCGCAGCAGCAGCCCGACGTGTCATTATAGTCTTTTCCCCTGTCTTTCTATCCGGAGAATGGCAGCACCCTGAATTTCGCTCTGCCCTACGAGCTGCCCTGGAAGGAATCAGACCCAGTTGTAGACGAAGACGTGTCGTCCTTCTCCTAGCTGCCGAACCTCCGGCCTGCGATCCCGAGCTGCAGCTCCTTCTTCAAACTTGCACTGTAATCGTATGGGGTGAAAAACGCTTCTGGGAAAAGCTTCGTTTCGCTATGCCAGACTCCGATAAACGCAGGGATGGTAAGAAGCTTTCGAACGATAGAAACCGTGCTCCGGCACGATATACTGCTGCACCGTCGGCCGTTGATGCTTGGACAAAACCGAACGGTGGCTTAGTGGTACCAGTACATGCACCAACTCCAACCCCGACGCAATCAACCTACGTAAGCTCTGCGTCAAGCAGAACTGAGGATGAGGACAGCGGTGCTGAACATCAACATCATGGTGGGTACAGTGCGTTACATACTAGTAACGCGAGACCTGCTAGTCTGTCGTCACGAGGCAGCCATCTTTACAGCACTATTCCTGAACCCCCGGGGCCTAACGGGGTCCCAGCCCAAATAGCGGCTGTTGCGATTCCCTCGGCCCCTGTACCGACGAATCCTAGAACTTATTTCGTCTAGCGTTACGGGCGAAAGAGATCTAAGGCGCCTTTTTATGACTAATATGTCGTGCGTGAGGTCAGTGCGACAGGATTCAATTTTTGGGTATTATATTATGCGAAACGAGGAGTAAAATAATTGATGGAAATTAATTTTTCGCACTGGCCACACGGTGTGAAACGGCCCTTATTCCTATTACTTGATTAATTTGCGATTGTATTTTAACATAAATCGAATAGTCTCGATAGACTCGATGTGTGAGACCTCGTTCCTACAGACTGCTGATCCTCTATGCGGGGATCACTTAACGCTTACTAGGCTATAAGACTCTTTGTAAATAGTGTACTTATTCTTGTAAATATCACGCATATTATGAAATTCAACTAATTATATTATTAGTAACTGAATACGTGTTACATATGACTAGGAATTTATTATTACTGTATTGTATGGTTGTAAATACGCTCATCTGATCATTCAACGCATTTTGTCGACATTATTATTATTACATTATTAAATTAATTATTATTACTTAAATAATAATGCAGCGAAAAACAACCTCGAAAATAAATACGTTTCTTTTGTAAAAAAAAATACACAAATACGTCCTTGCACTTTTTTATTCATCCCCCATCCCAGCCCTTATATCCAGATCGTTAATCCTCTTCACGAGTTTCCCCTTCGGGTGAAGTCACATTCCTGAACGCGAGACTTGGGTATAGTGAATCCTCGTCCACAGGTATACCTACTGCACGCATAAGTATATACAACATATACCTGGGTGGGTAGTCGATAGACTAGACTAGACTATATATAACTTACAGGTCGTTCGAGATCCTTTCTTTAGGAATCCAATTGTGTGGAAAGATCCAGCAGAGTCCACCAATGGTTATTATCGAACAGGAGATTTAAAATGATTTTTTTAATTTCATGGCAGAGGCGAAAGTTGTTTGACGTTAGTAGATAGCCGGAACATTGAAACTTTTATTTTTCGCTTCTGTATAAGAAACGCATAGAAATGTTCGTTGACTGAAGATCGAGACGCCGTAGAAGCAGGCATTGCTTTTTTTCTGTTCCTATTTTCTTGCAAATCCAATTTTTTTCCGATACGTATATGAGAGAGATCAAATTATCTGTTCCGTATTGATTGGGCTGTGGTAAGGTCTCTAATGGCAGGTCGAAATTCTTGAACGAGAGATGCAGCATGCTGGGAAACCTTTCTACGAAACTTCAATTGTCTGGAAACAAGCATTGAGTCTATTGCCAGGTCGTTGCTAGATACGTTGACCCGCAGAAAGGGTCAGAAGAGGAATAACATCGACAAGGACTATGAGTTCTTGATAGGGAATTCTTGAAAATAATTATTATTCGAGTCACACCGTAGGTCTTGTCTCATTCTACAAGCTTTCCCAATAATTAGATGAAAGTACACAGTTTTCGCCGCAACTCCCTGTCAAAACGAACTCGCAATACGGAACTTGGGTTTCCTTTTACAATTTTCTGAATAAAAGGCATTGTAACTGTTGGAGGTGGACCAAGAATGGACAGGAAGAGGGGAGGAAGGTACGAGGAAATCTGTAGCCTGTTCAAAATGTTGGTTGGTCGTTTGTTCAGTCCAAACTGGTTATGGAATTTTTGTCGGTGATTTTTAAATTGAATTATACAGTGATATCGTTAAAATGAACATTTTATTGGACGTGAATTAGTATTCCAACTGCCCCATTTTGTAAGAAGAAAAAAAAAAACGTACGCCTCTTCCCTCGTCGTATCAAAAAATTCTAGTGAGACTCAGAATTACATAGATATCTGAAAATTCGATCACGCCTGCGAAGCGATCTCTGATTAGATACACGTACCCCAATAAAATGAATAAATATATAGAATAGCATGGAGGGAACACCCCACGGAATGAAATCCACGCAATAACTTCTGAAATAATGGAAAAATGGAAAAAAAATTTCTTTTCAAAGATACATGGTTATGCGAGGGGCAGATTTTGAAAATCAATTTATTTCTCTATATTTTTTTCCACCCTATGCCTTCTGAATTCTAGAGTCATAAGTGAAATTGAAATAAATTCAATAACGTTGAACCACAGTTAATCTATAAATCTTCCAATCATATATTACCTTCCTTAGAATTTCACATTGTAGTAGTAGTAGTTTTGAAATATCGATGGTTTTGATGTAGGCAGTTCAAACAGTCATAGTAGGTATATATGCATAATGTGTGAACAATTTAGCTTGGCAAAATCCTGTTGCGGTTAAAGTAGGGACAAACATTCTGATTCGATAAATCTTGCTCTCTGTCACATATTGGCCACATCCCGCAGTATTCGTCGCAGTTCATCTATCGGCTTGTCTAGTACAAACATGTTAGGTCATATTAATTGCACAGCTGAACTGAACCCGATCAAAAGTTAGACAAACCTATCGATTCTGCTATATCTTGGCATTTATATTGTGACATTTCACCCATACTGTGCCTCCATGTATCCGCTGATTATTATCTTTCTACGAATTGATTTACGCATCATAATTTCAGTAGTAGTTCTGAGTAGAGGGCTGAAATATTCAAGGCATTACATTACTACTTCCATAATAATTAGATAAGCTTTATGTTTGTTGGGATGCCATAATTTGGTTATTAGCGGTTCTTAAAACAACTAATGAAAAAAAAAAAAAAAAAAAATACGTCTACTCTCCGCGCGTTTATCACGTTGAAATAATGACGAGCTGTAAGCGAAATGAATCGCGTCTTATTTCCCTATCTAAATTCTGACCGTCATCGCCTGGGACGATAATTCGATGAAGACGCGGCCGTCGAGATTCAGAGTCATCCGCGGCAGTTAGCACGAAGAGATAGTTTGTCGGGCACGCCACGATGTCGGGAAGGTCTTCCCCAGGTTCCCTTCCATCAGTTTGGCGCCGAAAATAAAAGCATACATACCTATCTACACCATCGAAACATTCCCCACTACTATGGTTATGACCAAACCGAGCTCACACGCTTGACTGTTTCTTAAGCTAGTGTGTGCGGAGGCGCCGGGACGTCAATCAGCTGTCGGATGCCGCGGCCACTAATTGCCCGCACCGGAATATCTCGATCGATCGAGCAGGGCCTTTGGAATCGATTATGACCGTGACGTGCAATAATGCCATTACGCGTCACAACATCGGGGACCTGAAAGGGGCAAATCGTCGATCGATACGTCATCAAGAAAACTTTTTTCCACACAGAAAGACCGAAAAAATTATTTCAGATTAAGTTACTGTTACTCAGTGATAAAACAATTTATTATCGTCAACCTCGAGTATTTTTTACTAACAATTTATAGTCTTGCCACGGAATCTGATGATAGATAGACAAATAGATGGATGGATGCTAAAGGTATATATATAGAGGCGATTTAGTAGGTATTAAAGAAAAGAAAACAAATTACATTTACAGAAAACCATCGTCGATGGTCTATTCGGCAGTGATTCTAGTTCAAATTGTTGGAATTGTAGTATTTTCGAGTAATTTTTGATGCGCACTCTTGCGGAAAATGGAATTTTAGATCTCTCGATATCCCAGCGGTATTGTCATTACAAGGCTATAGAAGGAGAACTTACGGTACGGCAGTTGTCGATTCATATATCGAGAAAAGAAGGCCTTAGCCGAGAGAGGATTTTCTTGTTTTAAGAGTAAAAGAATCTTGAGCGTCTCTGATCTCGCGGAAAATCTCACGTCCGTTGCCAAGTAGTTTAGCTTTCGTTGAAAACAATACGTAACAAAGTTAAGTGCTCGACGTAAGTCGATCCCCGATCCATAAATACATCTCCAACGTTTACAGGAGCGATATAACGACCTGATACCATCTGCACTACGTTTCCGCGTACATGGACTACTCGGGTCTGTGGAACTTTTTGCACCACGATACAATGTTTTAACGATGCCTTCATTAGAGCGAGTAATCACGTATGTATCTATGCTGTAACCACCACTGTAGGATATTTTTAATCCCGTGATCCCTCAGCGCTGTACGCGTGCGCGGAAATATGTCAGAGTAGGTCTATCGCCAACGCGATACCCACGCGTAAACCTAATACTCGTATCGATTGCAAGCAAAAGGTTCAGGAATGCTTTTTTGATTAACTAATCACAGCTTTGGTTTCAGCTGATGGTTCAGTGCACATAGAATGAACCGCTGGTTTCACCGCTCCTTTTTGCTTTTGTTACAAAAAAAAATCAAAAAAACTCAAAGCTCACGCGTAATTCTGCTGGCTCGTGGGAATTCCTTTGATAACTCGTTACCTTGTTTCGTTTTTATGCACTCTTAGTGCTCCGCGGGATTCGCCATCGCCCCCGCAACAGTCTGGCATTATAGCAGCCGTTTTTATAGGTACGTATAGAATAAAAACTTTTAATCGACTTAATAATTGCTTAATTGAGAAATGGCGAGGACCAAACTACAGGAACTTCTTCAGGCGGTTTAGAACCGGATTTCTTATAAAAGTAAAGGAAATTTAAAGATTGTGAGATCGTGTAGGTATATATAGTTGAAAAGCCGGGTGGCGCGTAGACCCCCGCTGTCCTTGACTAATTCGCGTTCGTCTCGGCCGCTCACGGGCCGTCACCGTCCATCCGCTCTTTCCCCAGCCATCCCACAGTAGATGAACTACCGTCGCCGTCTCTCCATTGGCATCAGTCCCTGTTACACGTTGCAGTATAAGCAGTGCATTTAATATAGTGAAGCCTAAATCTTCTATATTTGTATCGTTCGTATTCTCTGGGGGCACAGAAAGAGTCGTCGTTTTAACAGCCGGAACTTTACCCATTTAGTTTTTACAATCAACGTTCAAATGGCAAGAGTTCAGTGCTCCAGGTTCTGTTCGTTCCTCCGCGGGTCCACGACAAACGTAGTTACTAGGTACGAGTCCCACGGTCCTGTCGGGGTCAGCTTAAACACGTGCCTCGGTTTTTTCTGTTTTGTCGAAAACGAAATGGTCGAGATTTCACGGCCCGTGCCACGATCGGAGTTTAGCCAAGGGCCCCGAACTACCCGAGTGTGGGATAGCGTTGGTGTTCCCGGCTCTCGAAGTACCGCGGGTCGATAAAGTCCCATGAAAAACTAGGAAAAGTCCCGTAACGGACCGACGGCCGGTCCAATGAGCACGTTTTTGTTATCAAACTAACCGAGTCTGAATCCCGACTGGTGAAATTAGGAGAAAGCAATTTATCAAATTCAAACTTTCTGCAGTTGAGTCTTGCGGAGAAATTCTCCCAAGTCGCACATACTTTTTAACCCGTTTTTTTTTATCACTCTACTCCATTCGCGCCCCGTGAAAATTAGTAACGCCTTAAGTCTAAGTGTAATAATTGCATCTCAAAAACGTTAATTGACGCGATGCCTGGAAGTATTGAGGATTATCGAAAATATTGAAAAAGTCCAGAAAGTGCTTTTGTTAATAAGAATATTATTCAGTTAAACTTTCTTAGGGATAATAATTCATGTTCTTAAACATTTCACGAGTCATTGAGATGACGGTAGGATGCCTACCTACCATAAATTAAATACAGATTATCTATAGTATCGAGTTGAAGAAGAATTGAAACTATTGGAAAGAATAGATCGGCGATTTTCTTTGAAATGCATGAAATTTGGCAAAGCCGTTTGCCCGCCATGCCTTGGTCCGTTGGGCGCGTTCTAAAGTGTGCGTAAAGCATTGGAAAATTTTTGAATCGTCACGCAGAATTCCAAGTCCTGAAGGCTTTTCAGAGAGTTCATAGAACCACGGAGGATGATACGGTGCTGCGGAATAACTTGGGTCAAGCGTGCAATTTCAGCGGACCTCCGAGAAGACGAGTCGAAGCTAACGAAGCTTTTCAAATTTCAAAGAGCGGCAGCAATTTCTGTACCGTCTCTATTTCCGTCTTGTCAATAATCTGGAAACGTGCAAAACATTCTTAGCAGACAAGGTTAAAAAAATCGAGTACCTCATTCGAAGTAAAATTGGAATTCAAACAATTAAACGGAAAAATAATGTTTTGAACTATTATACAGAACATACAAGAAATACCCAGAATATGAGAATTATTTCCATCCATCGTGAGTTCAACCGCTATGCTAGTTTGAATTCACTGAAATTCTAGAAGAATTGCACGTGCGGGTAACGCTTGCATAATAATTATAATCAACTCGCTTAAATACATTCCACGGACAGAATACCGCAAAAACTCTTTTCGCTGTATAACTGGAGCAACGCCTACGAATGCATAATATATATATTCGCAAAGATCCAGTTTTTAATTTCATTTTAAAGTTGCCTGCAAGACGAAAGGAAGCCAGCACAAACCCATCCAAGAAGAAACTCAGAGGTACGTACGGCACGGATGAGACACGCGGGTATCCGGAGCAATTGGTCACAGGGCTCAGGCACACGTGTTCGAAGCAACCCTTGACGAATTAACCCCATTGCCCGAGGTTTCTAGACCGAGGTTCTTTGGTCCTTTGCCCTATGATTGCCTCCGAACACAGTCAATAGGCCTTTTTGTCGCGGAACGTTCGATCCGTGCGGGAGTATATCGATATACATAGGTACCGACCGTGAAGGGTATAGCTAAAAAGTCGTTAGAATCTCACAAGTACGGTATACCAGTTTATCGGACCTGTACCAGGAATCAAAATGTACAGTTTTACAGCTCACTCATTTCCTAATGTTTGTTTCTGTTTTTTGCTCAATATGCAATTAATTTTAGGCGGCTCTTGGCAATTGCAAGTCTGTATCGTCGGGACCGAGAAATGAGGTCTGGACCTTGGCTGGACCCGAATCATGCGAGGTAGCACTCTCATCCCGAGGAAGAACTGAGAGTTGCCCGTGGAGGTTTTGGATGCTAAAGCAAATTGCCCTACGCAGTGACTCGCCGCAAAAAGAATGCATTAGTTGGCACTCACGACGGGCTGAGATAATGCTTACCTGCGAAAATAGATTGTATCTGCCCGCTTTGTCCTGGGGCTGCTAGGCGAGAGTGAAGAGGCTGCGAACCCTGAAGATGCTCGGGCTGTCAGGATCGTTGCCGAGATGGCCTCGAATCCTTTTAAGCTAAATAACGATTCTTTCGTCTCTTGACGTAAATGCCTTCACTTTACAACAACGATCTTGCGGTAGACGACTATAACGCCAAAAACCTGGAAGTTAACGCGATTGAGTGCCTCCTGCGAGTTCTATGCACACATATTCAAGTCTTATACCGAAGGATACTAAAAGAAGCATCTAGAATTCAATAGAAAAAAGAAACAACAATTTATCTTATGGGATCATTAGGAAAATAACGAATAAACTAAACGGAGCTAGTCGTTTGAAGATGGATGAGGACAAATCATGTTATTATTTCGGTTACTTGTTATGTAGATATTTTTTTATTCGCATCCATCATGCTGTTCATTCGAGTTGTAAACATAGCATTCGTGTTTAATACATTTCTGACTGCTTTCTCGCGGTAGCTGAAGCTCCGAAGAAGGCAAGGACAAAGTGTAGGTACAGTCCTCGAGCCGTGAGAACAGTCGCTTGACGCGTATTATCCTCGTAGTCGAGTGGATCTCTCCCTCCCAGTCACCGTCTGTATCCAACAAGCTGCAAACGGGTCATGGAAGAGGAGGTATACGCCACGGTAAACCCATTCGGTCGGGGACGGGGTTATAATCTAGAAATTTCATAAACACGTCCAGAAACCCCTTCGACGGCGGCGGTCCTGATTTAATTGAACCTAATGTATAGGGGTGACGGTCGTAGAAGTAACTCGGGTGGTCCTGTCTGGATCCTTTGGCTAATTATGACGTATGGCTCCACTTTGTTGCCACTGCCAAATCGGATGTAAATACCGGCTAAAATACGTTAGTGTATAGAGATAGCCTCCGTGTTATCTGTCGCAAGATCTCCTCTGCCATCAGACTACAGTAAATTGACTTTACGGAAATCGAGTTCATTTTCAAGTCCTTCCTTCTTCACGGCAACAGGCTGGACTGGTATAAGTATTATACTTACAGAGATACGTGGAACCTGTTTTGAAATTGCTTTAAGGGATCGCCGGTGAAGACAGTAGCCTTATTTTTATGGGACGATCTTTAATACAAAAATTCTGATACGGTGGGTATGGAGTCAATCGGTAATCGGTTCCGATATACTTTTAAGGCTGTGGAACCATCTGGTGTCTGCTACCCATCCCAATCTCGAATCCTTAAGATTATAATCCCATATGGTGGTTCTTTAATTACTTACAATTTTCAGAAAGGGTCCGGCACGGAGCTTCTGGCGACCTTTCGACGACCCTGCAGACACGGGACGGTGCTAACGTGCGTTTTTCGATAGCAAGTCATCGCGGGAGTTTAGTGTCGGTAACATTTTCGGGCCTCGCGACGAATGCGGCCTATCCTGCCACGAGGCATAACAGGGAGGCCGGAAGACCACCCACGCGGAATCGGCAATTCCTTGCGATACTCCATTGTGGCTCGCTGATAGAATCTATGCGGATTTATGAGTCGTGCGTACTTTACGGTCGGGACCTCTTCTCCTCGATATACAGCAACTCTCTTTACCTTTCATCTCCATACGTTTCAGTCTCATCTCCGTTCGCTTTCAGCCTGGGAACTGTTTGCGAGTCTCGTGTAGCATAATGTTCATTACGTATAGGCTTGTTGAGCGTATGTGAAAATTGCTACACTTACATTATTCACCTTTTTGTAAGATTTCTTTGCGATGTTAGGCATCTTCAAAGTATAATGTATAGAAGTATATCACATATGTCTACTGTATGAAGTTATCCTCGTTCGTTCTTAGGGGTATATACTTGATATTTTTTTCATCCTGAAACGAAGTTTTTGTTTGAAGTCTTTCTGAGATTATCCATCTCCTTTAACGAAATATTTCTCACGGCCCACGTCGGGTAGTTTATCAAGCCAACCAATAATCTTCTAATTGAGAAGAGTTACCTGTATAGTGATTCGTGGCTTTAAATAGAGGTAAAAAATTGTATGTAATTAACGGATGTTTACTGAAGCCACAAAGATCTTCCGTGATTGGTGACGATAAAGAACTTACTGTGAACTGATATATTTTCTTAGGTATACACATAGAGTGAAGACTTATACTGAGAAGCATGAGTCTAATTAAATTAGCGACCATCGTAAAGAAAATAAGTCTACGGAAGTACGAAGAACAGCTGAATTCATGCAAGTGGTAAGATATAAAAAAAATGAAACCGCTGGATATGACAAATTATTTGAATACATTTCGAGGATTCGCATATTTCGAAAACTTCGTTCAATGCAGCCTACCAATTCTACTCTCCACAATATATGCTAACCAAAGAACGTGAGATCAAATAACGTTAGAATTTGGACAAAGGAGTTGTAGAAGTTCACAGCTCAAGTTAAGTTATTGGAGACTTATTAGCCATCTTAAAATCCAGTCTCTCTTTTATTGAAAATGGAGATTATTAGCAGAAAGTAAGTCAGATTAAGCTCGTTACTAACGATTACTGGATTTCGAGTTACTAACGAAAACTGGGTTCGAAGCGACCAACGGAACGCACGCAGAATAGAATAAATAACACCTACTCAGCGCCATAACTCGAGTAGGTATTGATAGAACGCTCTAGTTATATGCTTCGGTTCACGGTTGCAGCGATTCGAGTTTGCATAATAGACTTAAAAGCTTTCCGACTGTAGGACTGAAAAAGGCTCAGCAGAATATGGTGGTTAATTATATTTCAAAGTTGGAAAGTATTCGCAAAGCTCAAGGGAGGTTCTATGCAGCCTTTGGATCCTCGCGGAAGAGAGCAGCGTTCCTTGTTGTTCGGAAAATAAGAAACTCGACTAGCGGCCCTTTAAAGATCTCGGATGAAGCAAGCTAAAGGTTCTCTTGCAGTTCAAAGAAATCGGCACTTGCTACAAAGAGGCTTTCTTCCGGTGCAGCACCACTTTATAGAGCAGGTTCCAGTCTGTACTAAGACACTGAAGGAGCCTAGACGGTCTTTCAGGTACGGAATACATGTATAGATAGGTAAATATATGTGTGTATCCATCCATAGCATGTATATTTGTATTGGAATACTTGTATACAGGTAGGTATATACCTTAGTAGCTCTGTAGCTGGCACAGGCACGAAAGAATACTTCGTTACACTCTCCGGAAAATATAATATTCACGTTGTAATCGGGTCCACCTTAAGCCTCTACTTTATGGTAACGTTGTGAATATAGTGAGCAGGTAGGAATAGTTGTTCGTTGACCGAGGGCTATAAAAATCCAAGAGTATCGGATCTAATAACTCCACGACTAGATTAGGCTAGTGGACTCTGTTTCCTTATAATGGTTATATTTGACACTTTACGAGCGATTTTCAGATCTCGAGATATCGTTGATCGCCACTCGGGGAAACACATATCTATACTGTATTTATATATGAATATTACTGCTACGATGAAGCTCCGCAGCTGCCTGCAGGTATAAAAGTTATGAAATGAAGATCTATCTTGATTAATGCAAGAAATTTTGAAAGCCTCGGCTTATATAGTATACACCCGCATTTTTTAATTCCGTTCTTATGTCACTGAGGATTGATGTGACCCATTGTCAGAAATGGTTTCACGATTTTCTTTACATATCCGACGTTAAATATGTTCCATTCTGCATTTTGTGACTCTTGAAAACGTCGTGAATCGATGCAAGATGATGCAAATGGGCAAAACAAACCGCGATAACATGAAGTGGAGTGTGCTCATAAGTATACATGCAGAATATAGTAGATGTACATGAAGGTACGCGCTCACTTGACAGACCCGGATGCAGTCGAGCAAGATATTACTGGACAACTATATCGACGGGTTTGTATCTGCATATTACGAAGGAAGGTTCTCAGAGTGTTTACAGTAAATATTGAGCCCCCATCTTGTCCTGAATCAGGGGCCTTAATCCGGGCAATCGGGGACGAGTTCAGTTGGTGTATAATTTGAGTAAATCGTTTATTCGCCGTGCAAATGTCTCAATGAAACAGACCAACGTTGTATTATATACGAGTTGTGCAGAGATTTGGTTGCACTATAATTCTGTCAAATATATAGTTATATAAACGTTATATACTGCCCGATTCTTGACTTTACGGGTTATAATATACGTTCACCCCTCTCCACTATACCTTTAGTATAGCGAAACTTTGGCAAACTACGAGGGTCCACAGCAGTAATAATTATGTTTCGAGAAGTTGGCAACGAGATCTAATCTGAACATTGGATTGGTCAGCCTGTTTATTCACGTAACAGATTGGGTAATGGACGTCTGCTTATACGCGGCCAGACTTCAAGGCAGGGCTAAATTAGCCATGGCCGTTGTTAAGGGGTTCCCTATCAATACAAAGTACCGAGAGTTTGGTCAGCGTTCTCCACCTGGGCGAGCCCCTGTTAATTAACGAAATCGCAGGCCACCGTACGAATTGATAAACCCTTAGTAATGGAAAATGTCGTTTACGGTCACCTGCCTCATGGGAACGTGTTGCCCGGAGGCGGGTGACTTGTTCGGATTGTTATACGCGGCCGTTGTGGTTATCACACACGGCATAGGTAGGTATACACCTGAAAGTACTTGAAGCTTCTGATGTTATAAATAATTTGATAAACGTTGATCAGCTTGAATTCATTCAACGTGTACATTTCAGCATATTATACGAGTATGAGAAAAAGCTAAAAGTAATTACAATAAAGAAACGGACGATGAAATATTGCCAAAAAAGTTTAAAAAAAAAATCCTCTCCAATTTTTATCAAAAGATTCAAGTTTGGGTGCAGCTGGTAGATGGGCCGTGAAATATAAGCGGCTCTTATGGTGCTACACCGAGCAAGGCTTCGCACGTTAAACCGTATTTAATCATAATCTAAGACAATCGTACTCTCAGTACGTGTGAGTATCTCAAATTGCGCGTAACGAATTAAAGTGAGAGAATCTAGGGGCATTGCTTTCTTTCATACATTTATATACCTATATTATGAAGATACGTGTACTGTATCATGATATGTGAATATGTGTGGGTATGATACTCACCGCATATATACTGGGTGTAATGAATTCGCGAATACAGTTGCTTAAAATTTCGAGCAAATGGCAGAGAAGACTTCGCCGGCCACTGCAGTAACATCTATGAAAATTACGAGTGTAATCTGATTAATAATTATGGGGGGTGTGCACTATGCTGCTACGGACCTAATAACTACGGCGGCACGACAATTAGCCAGGGACCCCTCTAACTTACAACTCGCGTGATTATGGAACTGTTAATGGGAGTTACATTACCTTGCCAACCTGCAGGTTATCACTTGATAATATTTAGTGGGCTTGGTAACCCCGGCGATTTATAGTCATGGGATATTTAACGGATCCGGCAAGCCTGGCGCAACAAGGTACCACCGCTGCATGAGTTGTATTATACCATTGAGAACTTCTCATTGCAACAGGGCCACGTGCAGAACACAGGAAAACGTTCAATCGCAAAGAAAATCTTTACGGTCGGTGTAGAGTTTTCATACAAATATACCTACTACGGTTTTGGTCTCGACATTTTTTCTCTATTTCACAGACTGGTTCGTACAATTTTTTCCAAAATAACATCGTCTACTAATACTGCAAAAATGTGTCATTTTTAATTGCAAGTATCTTGCAGTAGAAAAAAAAATTCATGTCACCATTAAACACAATTTTTAGTTTAAAAAAAATAAATGAGCTACAATTCTCCTCATTTTTTCTCCTCATTCATGCTGTAGTCATATCAACTATACGGTCCCTCATGGATTAATTATTTGACAAACGCTCTCACACTTCAGTTCAGGTCAGTCAAGCAGTATAACCACCTGTTCTCACCAATGGTCTCCCGATAGTCGAGCAAAACACTTGTCAATACTTAACGCGCGTTGATGTGACCCTGTCATGGGTGGCACCTGCTCAATTATATGATTCATTGATGCAACAATTGAGTAGGTGGGCCGTCGCGGTACCGTGACCAATTGATAACAAATACCTTTGTGCTCCGCGCAGAAGAGCGAACTTCGATATCATTTATTTTCTATACCATGGAAATTATTAGACCGTGTATAAACTAGAGCAGATGTCACCGTGGGACAGTTGCAATTTGTTTTGAAATCAAATTACTATATTCATCATACATATACCTAATGCGTGAAAGGTTTCACCTGCAAAATTAATTTTGTGTTACAATTTCTACGTGAGATCCGCGTGCGAAAAGGGAAATTTTCTTATCTTATACTTTCAATCAATTTTCTGCTCACCTAATGGGAGGTCCGGGAAAGGCGCCCGGATAGATAAATTAACCAGTGGCTCGTCGCGGAGCTGGGAAGGTGTATTATATACTAGTCTTAATATGGTGTTGACGGGATCTCACGGTCGCGTAGCCCTTTCTTGCAGACGTACCCTAATCATAATTAAAATACATCTACCTAATTGCGAGGTAGTGACTTTATTCTTGTATTCAACGATGTTCCTGGCGCCAAGTCGAGAGGATATAATTTGAACTTCATTTGTCGATGAAATTTGACGCAAATGTGAAAAAAATAGAAGAAAATAAAACTTGAAGCATTGAGGCAGCATATTGCTTCCGGTTTGATATAATTATGTACGTACTACAACTCAACAATTTCAGGATTAGAATCCATCGTTTTGAAACGAAGGAAATAAATCTCACGGAATACCTTACCCCACCGATGAGAAAATGAGAGAAAATGTAATACGGAGTTTGATACGATCTCAATGAAAATTCTTGGCGTCGAAAGGTACGCATTATTGATTTCGCATGGCGATATCTTTAAAGGTAGGTATTTCGCGGCAATTTCCGAGCTCTCCACTCGTCGGTGCTACAAGAACGATTTTTCATTTCTCGAGTGTTCCTCGATCACCGGGAATCAGAATTCCTGCAATTCTTCGTAACAGCATCCTCGCTTCCGAAACCTATACGGAAAGCTTATGGTGTAATTTTGCAAAAACAAAAAAAAATACATAAATGAATAAAAAAAAAAAAAAGAAATCTTACAGAGAACCACGACGGATATTGATCCGAAGTTTCCATTCGATACTTTTCAAATTTGATACCTCTCTCAGGATTAAGTGAATGTGAATAGCCTAATTGAACGCGGAGTGTTGTTTACTTGAAAAGGAAAAAACTTTTCAGTTCTATCGATACAAGCAGGTTTCACGAACCTGTTATTGGCAGGCCCGTATATGCATAATACACATATACAACATCCACGGGTCTTTGTACATAAATTTGTAACTTGTCTTGTAAAACGAAGGTACGTGAAACGTTGGGTCAGCGTTCACTCATAAGAACTACCTATACGAATATATGAATCTACACTTTTTGATAAAAGTTCAGGAAAGTCTTACAGCCTGTTTAATACCAACTACATTTATGGGTATCTTTATATATTATATCTGCGTACAATCAGAGACCCGCGATTCAAAGGCATACCGATATTTTTCAATCAATGACATTGCGTTTCTCAAGCGTCGGCGTATGTCAAAGTGAAACGTACGATGGTGACGCGGTGCTGAATGTCTCTGACGAGTTCCGGGGAAATGATACCTCCAATACGGTATAAGGTGGCCTTGGTTCACGTCGAAGATCGCTGAGGAACGTCAAGAAGGATTTCTCCGTACAACATCAGTGAGGATGGCTGTCTACGAGGCAGCTGTATACACACATTCAGAAATAAAGTCGAATATGCGCACGTATAGACAAGATGAACGCATACACATGTACATCGTGGTTGGCGAGGTAGAGAATAAAGTGGGGATGAATGGCGGGGCAGTCGTTAGCGGCCTGAGGCACGGCCGCCATATTTTATTACTTAAACGGCATGCCAAGGAGGTTGTTTGTTGGTTAAACAAGGAATTAATGCCAGCCAGATCTATCATTACCGAGGCTTGTTGCGAGGTCCGTTGCACACAGAGCTAAGCTAGTCTGCAGGATACCGCCGATCGTCCTATCTGGGTAGCCGCACTACCCCAGTGTCATACGATGCCTTGGCAACGTACGCCATCAGCAACCCTTCAGTGGGGAACAGGAAGTAGGTAATGGACGTCACAGCGACGTCTCCAGCCGGCTTCTGTTTTCCTTCTCTCGAAATACATCATAAAGTACGAGAGCTGTGCAGCGTCGCGACGCCCTAGACCCCGACCGAGGTCTGGCGTCGCGTCGCGCGTCTGACATGACTTCTGTTTTTCCCCTGTCCACTTCTGGAACTTATAATCAGTGATGGGGGGTTGAAAGTCGATATTAGGGTTTCATAAAGGCTAAAACTGTAACGATGTGACGTTTTTGCTTCCAATATTTGTTTGTTTTTCTTCTGTCGTTCTTTCTTTCTTTCCGCTCAACGCTTTCAACAGGCGATGGTTAGCGGTTTGAGAGAGCCTTGTAAAAAAGTCTGGAACGAGCGTGAAGAGGGTTTTGAAGATACAAACCGAGAGAAGAAAATTTATTTAATTCAGGTACAGTGGAAACTTCGAGTAAGTACTACCGTGGCTCAACTATAAAGAGACTGGAAACGTACCCGAGATAAGTAATTGGCTTTGCTAGATATCCTTGAGCACGTATGTGGACAAAGTGATGTCTACGAGTTGAAAAGTTTCTTGGTAAAACCCATTCCATTAGGGGTAAACATTTTACTACTGTATATTAGGGGAATTCAGTTATGAATTATGATTATGGATTGGCGTATACACTTTAGAGAAAAAATTTAATGCACATTGAAAATATTATTCCTCTGTATGAAAAATGAACCTTGATTCGAAAATCTCGAAAAAAAAAAAATTTCATAGCACTCGGAGATAATTCGGTACAACGAACCCGGCTCCAATTTCTGACGAGCCTCACTCGACACGTGTGTGGTCACTTTTTTTCTCATTACTTTTCTTTGTTGTTTGCACATCGCGTAACGCGATGAGAAAAAATATTATCTTAGCCTGCCCAGTTTAGCACCGGCTTTACTTCATTCATTATTATAGATGTCTGCCGAGATTAGTGGTGAAGATAAGAATATCTCAATCAACTCGGAGTTACGCCTCTTCCCGATTCATCTACATACTCAGTGAGCTGTTAATATCGATGGATATATAATTTTAATTCAGCCATCTCGAAGCACTGCTTTGACAGATCGTCGACAGCCAGGTGCTAAATATGAAAACTTCATATGCGTCGTTCTCCTACCTTGATCCCTTCCCTTTTTTGCGATGACCAGATTGCACCAGTTCCCCATGCAAGTATTCAGTTACCCGTATAGAGTGAGATTAAACGAAACGCTGTCAACTTCGTTGATAATCTCGTTCGCAGAACCATGCAATCTCCCTGCACAGTACTGGCCCTCTTATCTTGTTCATACACACGTCTGTGCAAGCTCCGGTTGTCAGTTATTAATTTACGCGAGCTATATTCGCTCGCGGTAAGTGGTCTGTTTAACCAAAGCTGTAAAGAAATCCTCGGATAGTCCTGAAAATCCTGAACGCGGTTAATCCTAGCCACCCACGTTTTTCTTATATACCATTTTTTATCCGGCTCAGACACGTCTCGAACGTTTTTCGCAAATTTAACGATACATTTTTATCTCCGAGTATGTTTCGTCCTAGCTTCCCTGCAAAAAAGGAAAAAAAGAAAGGAAAAAAAACACAGAATACAAAAATAAAGAAAAACCTCCTCGTCTTGGTATTAAAAAAACTGGAGTCTCTTCGAAGGATTTGAGTTTAGCTCGCTATTACAGCAAAGTAAAGAACAAGTGCAACCGGTTCCGCAGCGGTGGGTCCTCCAATTGAATTATCAAATCGTCCGAAATCAACTGGAACACCTGCCCGTATACTAGCTCGTTCCTCCTAACAAGGGTGTAATAAGCGCCATCTCTCCGTTTCTAAGTTGCGTTCTATAGCGAAGGCTGGGCACTTTGTCCGCCACCGACTTGATTGTATGTTAGTTTTACAAACGAGAAGCTATCCGAAGGCCTGGACAGGTGCCTGTGCTGTCCAGCGTCAGTCAAACTCGGCCACCCCGTCCGTCCGTCTTAATCTAAACCGCTTTCAGACCCAGGGTGAGCGTGCGTCTCTATACTCCGCGTTCATAATACATTCGGAGCAAAGTTTTTGAATAATGATTAAGCAAACCTTAAATATTTAAAGATAAAAAAAAAAAAAGAATTCAGATCTAAGTAATTTATTGATAGATTCAGTTTTTCTGAGTAAAAATTTATCACATGAGTGATCAAGTATTCAAGTGTTGCTCAAAGAATCTCGACGTCCAAAGTTACGAATATCTTCGCCTAACTTATTCTACCAACCATATAGTACCATTCGCGACGTTTCAATCAATCGGTATTAAAAAACGACAAATACTCTTCAAAGTACTGACACGTCGCCGATACGTTATCCAATCCGGTGTACCTGGTAACGTCTCTTATCTTCGGCAATATCACTATTGCAGCGTTTGCATACTCGCAGCTGCCTGGCTACACTGACACGGACATTGCAGTTCGCTTTAGTATAACAGTATATGATACGGAGTAATAACGTTGTAATAATATTTTTTCGTATTCGTCATGTTCCTCATCTGTTTTCACAAAATGACGTAAGATCTTTGGTTGGGACTATCAGCTATGGTAACAACGTATCAA
The DNA here is from genome assembly GCA_963978835.1 of Tenthredo scrophulariae. NCBI lineage: Eukaryota > Metazoa > Arthropoda > Insecta > Hymenoptera > Tenthredinidae > Tenthredo > Tenthredo scrophulariae. Next base: position 10,363,573 of record OZ022227.1, read on the forward strand.
GTCATTGGACCTTGGTAGAGTTGAGTTCTGCATTAGTGTGCAAGTAGCCATAGATCTTTTGTCTGCAGCAGTCGAGTTCTTCCCATGTATGGAATAAGTGGAACGAATTTATGCACATGTCTGTGTATATGGATACAGGCATACCTTAGTATACGAGAGAAGTTTCTTCGCGTTTAAAGAATAAGTACCTATACGCATGCTCGGTTACCTTTCAACTCGCTGTGATTTAAGGATCTTGAACTTGAACTGTGGCTCAGTTCCTAAGCCGCGAAACTTGCGTTGGTATAACCTAAGGGTACCCGCCGTCCCAGGTTACGAGGGTACCCAAGCGCCCCAGTGTAATTCAGGCTTGTAGGATCGCTGCCTTGATGTGATCCAGTCTTTACGTAATTGTGGGTTATTCGACCGTTGCGCGAAAGAGTTTTGCGAAAAATCGCGGCTGGTTCGTGTATACGCGGGAGCCTCTCACGCGGGAGAGGATAGGAGAGCTGGGAGCGGGGTGGGAGAGAAGAGAGGGAGACAGAGAGAGAGTGGTTATCGGCGAACTCCTCGACCCAAGGACCACACCGCGAGACCACCGTGCTTGCCCCAGGGCCTCTTGGCTAATGCATCCTCGATCAAACATCGGCGTGATTAACTGCGTAATCAGTTCCCCGCGCTCCCCTTACCGTCTTCGACCCTTTTCCGTCCCTTGCTGTTCAATCACCAATCGCCGATATCGAATCTTGCGATTTAATTCAGACAGTCTTATCCGACGAAAGTATAAAGACTCTACTTTTCTGGTTTCAGGTATAGAAGTATAGTAGTTATGATTGTATGATTATATGATAGTATGATTGTTCAGCGAGATCTAAGGATCAGGTTTCGCACGATTAGACAACTGTTTGCATAACGGTTATCTAGATTGCATGTTATACTGTATAACAGGAACAGTGTCAAGTTGGTCACTGAGATCATCCGGTCGCAGGAGAGAGTTGCCGATTGCGTCACGGCGGAACTCCGGCCTTAAGTCTCACTGTCGCGGCCGTGTTCAACCGAATGAATCACGATACCCTAGTCAAAGCTGCAGTCCCAACTTCGTCTCTTCACAAGTTATTTATGGCCACCCGACGTCCAGATTTATTAAAATTATAGTCATTTGATGATCGGTTGTCCGCCTCAGGAAGATTATTAAAGGAGAGCTCTTGAGACTTCGAGGGAGGCTCCAACGTCGTTCGTCCGTCCGACGGACGGATACGTCCGTCTCTACCTACGCCGAGAACCCCACTTAAGCGTGATATATTACATGTATCGAAGATTTCTTTCGAATAAGCCAGAGCAGGTACGGCAGAGACACTGTATATGTTTTTCTATGAACGGAGAATCAGCGCGGCTGTACGTGAATTGGTTTCAAACGGTTCATGATATCTAAAGCCTTTCGATGAAATCAAACGTTCAGCAGCCTCGATTATTGGACTCTTTGATATTGTCGATACTGTCAAATAGTTCCGAGATTCTACTATCGCTGCTAAAGTAAATCGATCTCAAGTAATCAAGGTTCAAATATGAAGTAAGGAACTTCCCAATAAAATGCACACCGATACGTATACTGTATACATACATACCTATGCTACTAATGAAAAAATGCCCAGCCTATATTTATAGTCTTCGATTTGTCGATTCGTTTAATAATTAATATACTTACGAGCACGGAATATGAGGCCAACAGAGTCGGAATAAAATATTCAACAACACATGCTTCTCACTGCTCGACAAAAGTCTGAGAACTGCAAAACTGACAGCCGGGAGCGTCAATCAAAAATCGAAGAGCCTACGTCGGACTTCTGATTGTGAGTCAATTCTCGATTATGGAATAATACCTTACGTAAACGTATCGAAGAAGTTGTGTCAGGAGTTATTTGTTCGTTGGCTAGGCAGGTTATAAGGCAATTGTCCTGGCGATCTCAGCATCCCTTGCTAACGAGACCTCGCGGTGCAGGGCCTCAATTATGACGTAATAGAGGCGGCTTCAGGCCTCGGTTGCAGGCTGAGCGGTCGCCGCGTACCGTATAGCGGACTACGTCAAGCTGTATCATTATTTCTACACTGTGGTTAGCCTAGTATTCCAAACTGGGTGTATCATGGCTGTGTGTATAGAAAGACTCGGGTATTCGGTATTTGCTGACATCGAACCGATATACTGCTTCGCCGGAACCAGTGATTCCCAATTGGAACGACTACATCTAAAAGTTAAAGGAACATGCAAAGATTTGTCTGAACATTTTTAAGAATTTTTTTAATGATATCAAACGGGATTATTATAGAAATAGTTTGATCTAATCTAAGAAAGTACATCAGCTTCTGTTACGCAATGCTCTGTTCAAGAGTTAAATTACGAGTATCAATGATAATTCACACTTGGTACTTTTGACAGTAGCATATCTAGTCTCTCTTATAATATACTGTGTGTGGATCACGTTACACGGACGACATTTGATCGTCCGACTCATACAATTAAATAAGTAGGTTCAATAAAACGGGCGTTAAAGATTGACCCTATTTGTTAGTAATGGATCAAGGCCATTTAACAACGTTTGCCAGTTACTTCGAGAAATGAATCGTTCGTTATACTTTTCGGTTATACATTCCTATGGGTGTATAGTTACGGAAAATACGATGAAAGGTACAGACGAAGGCTACGTGCGTCCACCGCAAGATCGGTAAACGGTTCTCAAAGGGAGGGGAATGGGCTGTGTATCAAACGGACGATTTCCTAACTCGCTGTTCGTACCTATTGACAGTAGGCGTGCATTTAAAATACTCCGAAGCCCCAGCCTCAAAGAAATGTTTCCTGTGCGTTTATTACATCTGTCTAAATCACATGGAGACTAACTCCTGGAGTAGAAAGACGCGTCTTGAAAGGAACCCTTCGCTAGGTTTATTCAACGCTATATTTTTAGCAGCCTAAATGAGACCTTCGGGGAATACTTCAAGCAGAATAAAATCATCCGTTTTTCTCTGAAGTGAAAGAGCAGCGAAGGTCACCAATCATTGACGTGGGTGAAGAGTGGCCGTCGCGACGTTGCGGCGACGATGAATTTCAGAGGCCCAGAAGACGGTGAACAGACTGGGCGCCACATACGGTTTCTTCCAAATCGCGTGGTGAGAATGGCGTTGTGGTCAACTGACAGCTCCATTCATCGACGGATTGGTTATTTCTTGTAAAACCGGCAACGATATAAGCCCGGTATTTCAGATACGTGGTTGAAGTGGGTTGTAATCGCAGTTTAAAACCACTTGACGTACCACCGCCGCATATAATATCTCCAGGACGCATCTCGATATTTGAATGCTTAGCGCCAGGCACTCGCTTGGCCTGGCATGCGGCGCCGAAGAAGACCTTCAATATCCTCCATTGCCTGGGAATATTTTTATTACACTCGGAAGTTTAATTTCTTTCGGCGTCCCCACGTAAAACGATCATTTCATGAACGTAGTATATGATAATACAGCTATACATGCAGCACGTATAAGGGAATTATCGGTATTCAGCCTCTTTTTTATTTCCTAGGACGAATGTGAAAAAATCATTCAATCTTCCGGAGGTCATCGCCAAGCTGTTTGATAGAAAGAAAAATCAATATGCTACACAACATAAACTATTGGCATCCTATTGCAATATTTGCGGACCAATTACCTGTTGCCAAGATAATGCATCCATCCAAGCGGTAATGGCGAAGTCACGAAGTGCGGGGCACGCCACCCGCCCGATCGGATAGAAACCCGTGGCAACTCGTTACAGAAAAAATCCAGATTCTAAAGCCCGTATTACACGTCGGGTATAAATCGTGAGCTCTTTGATACGCGAGCTACAGCGTTTTTTGTATTAGCATTACAGTTACTCAAATCTCGTTGGGCAAAAAAAGATACTATAATTATTCTAAATGCAAGAATGTTCTACAAAAATCACAGCCTTTGATACGAAGTTTGATGTGCAGTCCACAGCTGGAAAGTAAAAAAAAAAAAATTGTTATTTCAATAGACTCAGGGTAAAGTCTCTTCTACTCTTCATTACTTTTTTCACAAATTAAGGTTTCTGTTTTAAAAATCTAAAAATTACTTCTATCAACCGCATTTGACGCGACAACTTTAAGGCTTGAGATAAAAGTCCAGATTTCTGCTGCAGGCGGTGGCAATTAAATCGATTTCCCGTGCTCCTCTTTGCAGGAACGTCGGTTTTATGTAACGGGATTCACCAGTGACGGCACGAGTTCGATTCAAGGAGCTTCTCCAGTCTCTGGATTGTTGTAAGAGTATCTTTTAAGAGTTTGGGAAGGTTCATGGTGCGGTCACTGAGGGTCAATTACCGTTCGTCTCATACCGGACTATGCAAAGTAATTGCTTCTTTGGATAGGACGCGGTCTCGTCAACCAATCGGCAAATGACGATCTCACCTCGGGAAAAACAATTATAAAAGTTTGCCGATCGCCACTTAACCTCGAGGGCGCCGGGCGACAACAGCAACGGGCGAGGGGCTGGAACGTGAACTTTGACCTATTGGGAACCTGGGTCGTCATCACGCCCGGCCCACGAGCTTGCAAGTCGTGCTCGACAAACCCACGATCAGAATGAATATAGACAAGAGAGAAATTTCAGCAGAAATTTCAAATCTCGATTTAACCGAGACTGCCAAGAAAAGCCTTTCCTCTTTCAACTATTCCCTTATGTATAAACTGGATGTACCCATATATATCTAGATGTATATTTGGTATACTGATCCAGGTATTCAGACAACCCAGAAGCCAAATATAAGACTTTTATCTCCAATTTTTTCAACACCGAATGCCAATTGGTTCTTTAACCGAAATACCTGGAAATTAGGAAACAAGCGGAACAAAAACATAGGAAACACATGTTACATATTTTCAAAGCGATGCCAACACATAGTAGATGTATGTCCACCGTTGTTTCCGGAATATACTTTTTGTTTATAGCTGTCTAAGTTTGGCCTTTGCTTCGGCTAGACAGAAAAAATAGTCGAAAAATTTGACAAGGATTTATGAGCAACTTGAAGACCCTTCATACCAAGCATGTATTGTGTGCGTATGTTGACGTTGTTGCGTGCTCGTGCCCACGAAGTGTTTCTTACGAGCTATAACGCAACGTACGCAGAAACTGAAACGTTCAGGACAATCGGTGCGATCAGATTTCACCGTGGGCGATAAACTCAATAACTAGATCAGACGTTTTCATTACAATACCTATGGCACTTTATCCTTCAAGGGTATGATTATTTTTCATAACACTAATGGGGCTTTGTTAAGAAATTCTTTTCGTTACCAGTTTTTATGCCAAAGCAATAGATAGTCCTTTAATTTCGTAATCGTGAGACTACGGAACGCCCTCAAAATGTTCGATGCCGAACGGTAGCTGCTCGTTAGCCCTGCACACTTGCAGCGGTACTACACCGTGCAGTATTTTGAAGGCAGTTTAGTATCACGAGAGCCGATAAATCTTAGCCAATTCCTCCGCTCCGTGAGACGAGACTCGCGGTACCATGAGATGTACACTCACACGGATACTCGGGCACGAGAGAGAGTGCATACACAGGTATATACGGATTCTTGTATGCATCCATCCATATACGTGATTAACACGATTTACGAAGGCGAACACACCTTTGCGTCGTGCGCAAAATCTACTATCGGCGAATCAACGTCATTCTTAATTATCACCCTTGCTTTGCGATGGGGCAGGTCTTTGCCCGAGGGACGCTACCTATAAGTATATAGGTATTATAAACACGGTGCGTGTGTTGCTAAAGGGCAATATATTATCATGTTATAGCGGCGACGGAGCTTCGGGACATCCGGATTCATAAGAACACGAGAGGAAAGACGCGCAGGTTTGCGCTATGCTCGTCAAAGTTGATTCTGTATACCAGTGATTGGATAGAATTAGAATAAAAACGCGGACCCTAACATGGTCCGCGTTGGTTTTTAACTTAGGTAGAGTATTTCAATGTGGAATTGATAAGGACGGATATAGCTGATGATTAGTTGGCTCATTTGACGTTACGGAAGAGCTGCAGTTAGTAAGAGAAAACAACTTAATTCAGATACCTACCCAATGTTTTTCTTATAGAGCCAAACTAACTGGCTCCGACGACGACGCTAACGATCGTTTCACGAGAGAACAATGCGGAGGTAAATTAAAACGTACTGCCATGAGCAGCCATTTTTCTGTGATAATTACCGGAAGTGAGCTCTTTTCTTTAGAGATCTAGATAAGCGGCACGGACTCGCCAACCAACAGCGAAGAACCAACAACCGGCAACCTAACAGCTAAACACGATCCGTCATTCGTTCTCGCTGTGAGAGGAAAAGAGGGAGAATCTCTTTTTCATATACTCGCGCCTCGCTGCTTCCTACTTCCGGTGAAGCGACCATCTTGATTCAGTAGCTTCTTATAGCTATACACACCACTCTTCGCGATGGAGCTTGATCCTTCTTCCAAAACGATCTTCATGATCTCGTGTATATGGGTTGTCCACGATTCATGCGGCAGACTTGAGCGTAAATATTTACGTGAAGGATCAAATCCTATTTAGTAATAACATCACGACCGCAAAGTGCGAAGCTGGGCGTTCTTAAATCTTTCATTCCTTCAATTTCAACAACTCAATTATTAACTATCGATTTACTGCTGAAACTAATATGACGATAGACATTATGGGATATCAATTTCGCTAAAATGAAAAGTAGTTTTTGCTTCATTATACTTGACTAAACTTTCATGAATATTTAAAACGACAGTCGAAATAATTCACTGCTGTCTCAAACCCATTCGTGTAAAACGTATTCATGAAAAATATTGACACACTGGTCTGCTACAGGGCGAAATGAGAACTGCAGACCTGCGAAAAAAATTTATATATATAATTTAAAGAAAAGAAATGTTGATACGAGGACAAGAGGATTTTTTTGTTGTTGTAGTACCGAGAATTCAGCACATATATTCAGAAAAATTTATTGTTGTTCTTATATTAAGAATTTGTCTTGCTGATCGAAGTTTCTTGTTAAGTGGGTACCTACTCATAATTTATGGAAGCTATGAAAAGTCCGTGCTTAGGGCGGTTATGTGATGTGAAACCTTGTAAAAGCTAATTGAACAATTAGAAGTAATTAAAAGAAGTACGACGCCAAGTCTAATTGGCCGGTGCCTCAAACAACCGTGGTGCACGAGTCACTTTCAGGTGGAGTCAGTTCTTTCGCGAGTAAATAAATATGAGTACGTACATTCGAGTTTCTTTGATCCAACATTTATTAGACATTTACTCGACCGTTATGCAATAATGCCTGTCGTTGCAGTATAGTTACTGAGTTTGTGTTGTAGTCGATCTTAGGTCATAATATGCTTTTCGTTCCTTTAGATTTGTTTTTGTTTCAACACAAAAGAATACTCTATACGCTGTGAGTCAAAGCCTTCACAAGTATCTCAAAGTTTTGTTCATTTGTCTTCAAGGTTCGGGTGATAACCTAATTCGGATTAGTTCGTGGACGCCGCGTTGTCTAATGCCAACTTGAATTTGTCGACGTAATCCGTGCAATAAAGTTATTATCCGAATGTCAGTTGAACGTGGCAGGGGTGTACGTCACCTTAATGGAGATACTTGACTAGGACTTGGCTCACAGTTTTCCACATCTCTGCAGCGCAGTTCGAGAACTTGGTTAATTATCAGCAAGTTGGGCTCTACAAATTAGGATACATGTGGAGGGTTCGAGGGTCGGGGAAACCCAGGCTGGGAAGGAGGATGCTTAGGTCGAAGGGGCGAGAGTCAGACCGTCAGATGGCGCAAGTTTAAGCCCCAATGCCTGTACATATATACATGTGATGTAATATTATACATAGATATCCCCGCTCACAGTATTCCGTAGCTATTCCACGAGGTATGCCTGCGTAGTACATTCGGTGTGATGCACAAGCCCCAAGGGTAAGATACCTTAGTAGACACACCAATGTTCCTAAAGCAGTAACCAGTAAGCACGAAGCGATATAGTGCTGGTTGTAAGTAAATCTACAAGCAGGGATGCACCCGACGAAGTTATAGTCCACGCCACGGTAATAGTCGTGTGGTTATACCAACGGCAAACTCTTAGGAGTTGACTAACTAAACTTTTGATGTTCTCTACGTGTAGACACTGTGGGGTATCTGGCATTGCGGTATTCATTCGGATCACCGATTCTAGTTACAAACTCGATAAAAATAACGAACTTACACAGAGTTATAGAGCCGATAAAGTTCAGTCGGGATAAATTCTTGAATAGATATTCACAAGTCTTCAAGTGAGGAATGTCAAACAATATCGATGTATCAAGATATCAATTATCCCATCGATTGATAAGGGAATGAAGACGGTTTTATAGTCGCAAAATGTTACTGACCTGCGCTGAAGTATGGATGACTAAACGGCTGCTAGCGGTATGGTTTACATACTAAAGTGAAGATTCACACTCAATGAATAAAATACAAAGGTAATGAACATATGGCGGTATGGTTTTGGTTCAGCTCGACTTTTGACTGACGGGAGTCGAGATTCGGTCGGGTTATACGCGCGGGCGCACAGGCATTGCGGATTAAGATCCCGTGTTTGCAAACATACCCACCAAGAGTGCTAAATAATAAAAATCCATTACTCGCAACAGCTGTTTCCCTGGCTGTTTCTCGTATGTCCGGGGCTATAACTGACAGTTACGAGTGGGTAAAGGGCCGGATTCAAGTATTTAGCAAACCATAGAGTAGAGATGAAAAAAATGAAAATTAAGAAACCACCATTCCTGGATGGATTGTTCGCGTTCTGAATCAAACTAATATTTGACGAAGGCTGACTCATGCTATGTCGAGGTTCGGCGCAGAATAGTTCGCGTTATATTACCAAACAGCTTTCTATTATCCGATCAAACTGTCCCTGCATTGAGATCATAAGATCCGATCCGGACGCGTGTTTTAACACTGAGAATCGATACGGGATATGCCAAAGAAAAGAATAGCTCTCGCATATCTATATATCTGTTCGGAATTAGTTGAACATCTTTTACTTTTTAACGACCTGAGACTTTGATTGGTTTTGTGAAATCTTGTTAGGGTTTTATGGGGTCCGTGATTATTGGCAGTAAACCGATCAGTGTATTTGGATTCCTCCAAATCGGTTCACATGGTATTAGCATCAATGAGGTCTTCTCATCCTAGTTAACTATTTACGCCAGGTACCTGATCATTAGAGCGTCATGATTATTTGCCACGATGCCCAAACATGCCTGAAGGGTGGAGTTTGAGGCCTCAACCTTCCGTAGGGCCGACAATCCTAGGTAGGTACTGCGGTTGATGCTGCTGCTGCTACCCTCTTGGGCAAACCTAAGCCCTGTTGAGCTACAGCTTCCGCCGATAAATTGCTGGCATCATTACAGTTTCATTGAGACAAACGTCTGCTGCGGTGAATAATAAATATTGTCAATCCAGTCTACGGTGGTTTTGTGTCAACTTAGTAATTGTATTCCGTATAATTCAGCATGATAATATTCAATGGGTATTTTTAAAAGAGAGCTTTTTCTTTCTCAGGGATTGAAAAAACTCAACACATATTACCCGAAAACAATAGAAATATTTTTTTTCCAAGGAATCGTTTCGTGAATTTCTAGATTTAATTATGAAAGCTACAATTAACGAACTTTCCGTATATCTACCCACCTACCTTGTGCTAGCCGTACCGTTTGAAGTATTGGGGCTTCCTCACCAAAACTGTAATCTAAACGGGAGTTCGGCTTGTAGAGGGTTTCGGAACCGCTTATATCGACTGGACTTAGAAATATTTAATCGGATGCGAATTTGAATGAAAAAAAGTTGGGAGGGGGGAAAAAAGGAATTAAATTAAATACCGGACCCACACGTTGTAACTTTCCAGACTGGCGGGGATTACCCTTCGTTCGGCTCCAGAGAACTGAAACGGAAGGAAAACTGATTCCTTACAAGGGCAGATTATAAGTCGTGCGTCTCGACGTCATGACGACAAGGATGGAATTCTGGACCACACACACACTGCCTCTAGGGTTAAGCGAAGACACGTTCAACCTATTCATTTGTATTCGAAGAGTTCATCCGTCGTCTGTCGCTCGTGGGTTTCAGACTCTGTAACATTGGCCTACGTTCACCTTAACACCGACTTTATATTTTTATACTGACGCGGTTGCTAGGGCGGAATGAAAAGAGCTAAAGTCTTATGCTACTTGCCAGGATTGATATGCAGGGTTGTGCCTCGTAACAAGAAAACTAAAAAGTCTGCTTCATCGATGCCGAATTCACTACTTCCTATGATTTTATTGTATATTTTTAATTTTTCCAATTTTTTTTTTTTTTTATAGCAAGTAATGAATGATGGCGAAGAACGTACCTACTACCGCATGCTCGCAAGGGTAAAACAATAAGTGGCTATAAAATTGTCAATTAATGACCCAAGGGCTGCCTCGGAAAGTAAGAAGGCATCAAAAATGAAAAAATGTTCAAGCTAATATCGATACGTTCAGTACCTCCCATCGAACGACGAGGGAGCTTAACGCAAAAGGACGTTGCCAAGAAGTCGGGCGCGGGCCCGTTGTCGACGCCCCTTGGCCACAGGGCCACAGAGGAGCAGGATCGTACACCACTCACGTGTTTATGATTGTTTTTAATGAGCTGGTGGCCCAGCACGTCCTGACTACATTAGCAAGTCAGCTTCTGCTGCTCCTACGCCGTCCCCTGAGGACCAGTCTGCTAAAAGAATTAGCAAAGTTGCGGACCATTTCTCGAGTTGACCCCGGACGCCTAGAATTAGTGTCATAACTGTTTAAAACTTTATTCCATTTTTATTCGAATGGGGAACTCTTCTTGGGCCCATTTCATGGACTCCGACGAATTAACCGCGTGTAAAAGGAAAGTTTTTATTTCGACTTTTATCACAGATTTTTACCCATAATTCACAAGTTTTCGCACGAGGTATACCGTACCTACCGTACCGGGTGAAGTTATCCTTTTGTTTTTTCTTCCTTTTTACGATCAAAGAAACTTTCGCCGATTAACGCACGATGCTGATACAGACTTAATTATTATTTACGTTAAGATATATCCCGCACAAATAGACATTCGCAAAAACTTTGGTTATGCTTACGCTGTACCTATTCGTAGTTATACTTGTCCCGCAATATTCGGAGAAAAGTATCCGACGAGAAAGCGAAACGCTCCACTTTCTTATGGTCAACAAAAATTAATGACTGTTACGACTGTTCCAACACCCGTCAATATTAGGTGTATTTTCATAGGACATAAAGAACAACGAATTGTTGACATTCGACGTGCAAACAGTTAAGTATCGAGTGCTTTTGGGAAGCTCTTCAGTCGACTAGTAAGTGTATAGGCTCGATGTGTTTTGTGAAAACAATTTGTATTAAATTTTATAAAAACTTTGTTATTTCAGGTAACACGGGCGTACAAAATTTTACACGGTCATGGTAGATACAGAAAACACCAACAGCCGTCAAAAAGTAGATATAACAGTATAATATGGTTAAAAGATTCATGGTGAACCCATCCACCGCGTTGCTTAGTTCGGTTCACTGTTTAGATAGAAGGTACGAGGTAAACAAGCCCAAGATGTTGCCTGGATAACGTGACGTCACAAAGGTGCCGGTCCATTAGAGGTATATAGAGGTACCTCCTTTTCCTTTTCCTCTTCCATTTTCACCTCTTATTTCGGCTTTTATCTTACCTACAAGTTTTTATTTGGCATTAACATCCCTCGTGCTTCAATCTGTATTTTCATATCCTGCGGATTCGCAAGAATAAGTATAAGTTGCGTAGTAAGGATGGAGCAATGATGCGACGAAAAATTCCGTCATGGATTATGTCGTTGAAATATTTTCCGGAAATCTCACTTTATATAATATTAAGTTAGAAATATCGTCAGTTCCTATGGTCGACGATCTAGGTATAAGCTAATAATAATCTCCATGTAATTATCTGACATCTTCTAAGACTATCTGGTGGTTCAAGGCTTATCTGAACGGTAAAAAACATGAGTTGACACAAATGTCATAATTACGGGTAATTTTCTTCTATTTTACGTTAAAATATACAAGAATCTTTACGACGTATCATCGACGTCTGTACATACGATCGTGAGATAGACAATTATCTGGTAAATGCTGGGACGACGTATTTCTCCGAAGAGTTTACTTTCCCAATAACACCACTGCACCATCAAGTCAACGGATAATAAAACGAAACTCAAGATTATAGGTACGCTATGTTATACGTTTAAGAGATTATTGATTGAAGAATATACATTTTTCTTCTTCAGCACAGTCAGTATAAGTTCTCACCCGGTCACTGTATCACTTATCATTTTGTACCCAACCATAACTCTATTTTCTAAATTTTTTCCAGAGCTAAAAAAAAAATAAAAATTAAATTGTATTCAAGTTCTTCTTTGATTTTTTTTTTGTTTTTTTTTTTTCTTACAAGACAAAAACTCTCGTATAACGTTGAATTAACTTTCCGTTTGGGGTTTTCACCACGTAACTGCGTCTTAATAGCTGAACCTTCGGAACTATAGTGTGAACCCAAGTGAGGTGAAGTGAATCGAAGTGAACCGGAGTAGATTGAACGGACTGAGAGAGTCTGAGAGACCATTTTTACGGCATTTCCCCCGACGTCAAATGGGCGGTTCATTTTAGTCCATCGCGTAGTCGGAGGACGAGCCGACAGACGTACGGACAGGTGGCATGGCTATAGCTAATTACCACTGGTAATCCAGATTTACCCGCGATAGCGCCATAGCGCCTCTGTTTTTACCTCCGACCGATTATGACCGGGTAGTTAGGTAGGTAGGTAGGTGGGTATAGGACGGTATCTTTTACGAACGAGAGAAGCTAGCTGTCGCAACGATAAATACTTACGAAGGTTTCAACTTTGTTCTTCAGCTTTAAAATGTTCAATAGAGAAACTGTTGAACGAAGAACATCATCTTTTGCCAATAACGAAGCTACTCCACCATCGATAATAAAGAGTTGTAACACCGATGGGGATTGGTTCGGACTTTTAAGAGTTCTGAATCACTTGCCTTGTCTGATAAAGGATACAACCACAAGAATCTAGTGTAAGTGAAACGGAAAGAATTTTATACAATACGCAGTGCCTACGAATCTGACATGTTTTTTCTTTTCGTTCTTTTTTTTTTTTTTTGTGTTTGGAGAGAAAAGCAAAGTATATACTTACCATTCTTTGAGCGAGTTCTTTCCAATTCTTCGATTTTCATTTGGTAAGCATATATAGTGGGGAGAGATCGGGTATATTTTCTCAAGGACCTTATTCAATCGGAATAGATTACAAGACTATCAGATCACGTCCACGTCTCAGTTGAGAGTAAAGAAAACAAGGCAGCTGCATTGGAAAGGAACAAAGAAACAATCGTATTGTCGGATTGTGAAATAGTAGGTACCAGCACGAAGAGACGTTCGGTTGGTCGAATCGACGGACGGACGAACCGCATCTAGCAAATTGCAACTCTGTCGAAATTATCGGGCGGGCAGATCAGCCCGGGGCAAAATGCGACACAATTGTTAGCTGGGTTGGTTAGTCGGGTAGGATATATCTTTCCTTGCGTCAGTCCGTTGTAGTCGCAGAAGCAACGATACCATCTGAACAACCAACCCACTGGCGTACAATACAGCCAATGGGATACAGCCCATTCGAAATAAATTGTTATTTGATACCCTGAGAATGCTCCACTGTGGTAGATGTCAAAGCAGATCGCTCGCGAGCAAATTAACCGTGCTATGGCACCCATCTCTGTCGCCGACCTGACCTAGAGGCAATTGTCCATATTTCGTGTTGAAAGCAGGAAGGCCGCCACGGCCATGGCCAGGGACAAGGACAACGACAAGCGCAGGTACCAATCCTGGACGAAGGAAAAAATGAAAAAATAACGGAAACAGGATTCGGAAAAATTTGGGACGATCCTTCCTTTCTTAGGAAGCGTAATTAGGACAGCCTGGATTACTTTGAGTTCAAATTATGAGGACAAGGTCGGTAGTTATGAATAAAGTTCTTTCTCGGCTTCTCAGTAAATTTCGAGGTGAATTTTATTAATATTGAAGAAATAACAGCTTATACGCGAATAAAAAGTCACTTTGTTCTGTCACGCGTCGCTTATTTCAAGCATTTTTAACGTTGCATAAATTTTTAAAGCGATAAAAAAGAGGTATCATTTGAAGTTATGAAAGTCATACATATACACGGTCGTGTGCACTTGCGCGGTTGAAATGTGATACAGCTTTTAGCTATATCTTGGTATAGCTCTCGCACGTCGAGTCAAGTAATCGCATTTTTTGTCACCATGATCTTGTGTCCAGTATGAGAGCGAGCTGTTAAGTGAGTTACATAACTTGACGTGTGACTCTTTGTGCGTCAGAAGAGTGAAACTTGAAAAATTTAAACCACTTAGTAGCTGTGCCTGTCTGGAGACATAAAAAAGTTTAAACAATCCTCAATGCCACCACTGACCACATTCACTCGCTAAAAGTGATAAACTAGAATACAAATTAACATATTTGCTCACCTGACCGCAATCTGCGGTTTATACAACGCATACCTCGTTGTCAGTCGTGCAGCCACCCACTTTGAGCAGCCGCAAAAAGTTGACCATTTAGAAAAAAGAATCGCGGCGAACGCTCATGCTTGCGGTTTGAGGATGTCAAAAATATGAGATTGGTTATTATGTCCTATGAAGAAACGGGTGGATATGATTTTGTGTAAATTCGTAGTGGCTATCTCGATCTTTGATCATAAACTAGGGACAGTTGGACGGTTATCGCACTGCATATTCTTACATGCGGCCACCAAGGTGTACACATATACAAGCCATAACCTACTCGTGCGTCATTGCCATTCACTCAACTGATTCAAGTTTCCGCTTTGATAGCCGACCCTTACATTCATGCTATTGAAGGTCGCGATGACGGATCTATAGCAGCGAAGAATCAAAGCTTTCATAAGCAATCGCAATCAGAAAAATTGTTCCCGAGGAAAAGAGGCAGTGAGCTGCCGCCACAAGCGTGATATTTTCTATACTCGTATGATAAAATCGTTTCGAATGAGTACTGCCTTATATGTATACCTACATATAGAAATGTCTATATACATACATACATAAGTATATAGAGCCTAACCAAAGGGTATTGACATGCTGCCTGAGGAATATTATTCTGGTTCATGTGTGGCGAATGGTATTAACTCGTCTTTCAAATCTGCGCCCTTTATGTACCCTGAATAGAAAGTATTTCATTTCTTCACAAAACGCAACGAGATTCGATCGAATTCTAACTCGTGACGTGTTCGATTCAATTCCAATTCAATTATCAATATCCCATGGATCACACCCTTGCCTACCTCATTTTTTTTGCAAAAACTTCCAATACTCGTGGAACAGTTTCACAAGATGGTCATGCCAGTTTTCTTCTACACATAACACGACGACAATGACAATATAAAAAGCATTATTCTTCTCATAATTTTTCTCAAACCCGTCCCACTCTGAGATCAGGATGGATGAAACATAGCTATACGCTTGTTACAATAAAAGCAGACATTTCCAGAGCCGAAACTAGCATGAGAATATAATAATATAATTATAGAATTGAAATGTATACTCAAGCTCGTAATTCGTAGGTAATTATTATCAGTATGAGCATACGGTAGACAGGTCTATACTTATAAGTCTTTACCTCGGTAATGTTGTATCGAACCACATGTGAGGATAAAATGATGTCAATGATAAATAAAAGGAATTCAACGTGGAAGATGTATAATAAAATTTTTTATACGTAATTTCGCGGTTTTCGAAAGGGCCGAAACGCTGCACTTAAGAACTACTCGATGTTTATCGAATTTATGAAGCTACCTCATAGACTCCTTCGCGGATAATTACCAACCGCGAATTTCGTGGAAGACGGTCGAGTCATTCAGGAAACATTAGCGTGGCCACGCGACAGCTTTATGTACGCGCGTGGTCAAAGAAACCCATAAGGGGAACCAACCGTCCCGATATCCTACAGCCTATTCCAGCCACCGCCAAGGATTCACAGGACCCAAAGCCGTATACCATGCTCGGCACGTCCCACGAACAGTCGGCTAAAACGAAAATAGATATTGTACCGGGATGGCGGGATACAACGCCGTATAAGAATTTATTTGCTTTTAAAAACGGAAATCTGCGCTGAATTCCCCGCCGGTGGACATATCAACGCGTGTTACATCTGCGAAGAATTTTAATTGTTTCCAAGCTATAAATCGCCACTGTGAAGTACTATGGCTCTCCAGAGAAACTTGTATTGGAAATCTTTCAGAGAATGGTACAAGTCCTAATCATTTTTCTATCAATTTGTGCCCACATCATTTCTTCCTTTATGGTCAATGTATCGGATAAAAAATATACACGTGAATACGTTTGACCATATTTATCTCTAGTTGATTAGTCAAATGAGATTTGACGCCCTTTCAATCTTTATGAGGGAAATACTGACGTACTACAGTTCCCTCTAAGATAGGTTAAATATTTGTCTACCTGTTCACATATATATTATATATCCCGTCGCTCCCTGCGGACGTTGAATAATAAACCAATTAATATGCGGCGTACGAAGTCACCAACACACTGCCATCGACTGAATCGACCCTACGCCGTATAGTTCTCGGCATACGGAGAAAGTGGCTACTCGATATTCATGGTAGCGTTGTGACGGGCAAGGCCATAGTGTCCACTATACCACGCCACTATCAAGTCCTGGCGCGTGAATGGTGTATACACTGCAGGTATGCAGCTATAAAGACCGCGTGTGCATGCATAGATGCACATGCAACGTCAGGGGCGGCACTCTTTGTTCTTTGCGCTTCCGACCGCGCGGAGCGAGAAACTTCGGGAGGTATAAATCTGGCCCTTCAGTGGAAAAGTCTGCCTGGTATAGGGTAAGTCCTCGGGGACTCCCGCGGCGCCCGGGGCGTGACTGACCATACGAACCCGCGGGGCTCTTGTAACAAGGTGTTTGTACTCACCGCAGCTATGCAGAAGGAGACGAATGATACGATTCGTGTGATAATAAAATTGAAAAAAACGAAAAAACAACAAACAATAAAATAATGTATTTCATGATGATGAAAAGGAACAAGTACAATGTTCTATTCATCTAAACGAGTGGATGACACTTGTTAATTGCGAATATTCTCCGAGCCATATGGGCATCAGGAATTTTTATGTACATTCGTGGCAGTTTGTGAAAATTATCTTTTTTTGCTTTTTTTCAAACTCGTGTCTGTTTTGAATGAGAATTTTTTCACGTGAGTTTGAAACTCATGACAAAACTTCATAGCTCAAAGTTTTTAATTTTTTTAACACCCATACGAATTAAATCTAATAAATTTTTGAATGTTCTATGACCGAATAGGAAATCAATAATATATCTGTAAGAATTTTCGAGATAATGATGAACATTTTTTCTTTCTTTATTCTTACCAGACTAGTGCCCATATTGTAGCCGTGATTCCTATATAGAAGTCGTACCGCCCCGCCTATCAATTCTTCCGATCCCTTTGCCTTTTAGTCCTCTCGTTCTAGTCCTTTTCTTCTCCACCCAAAATGTTTCTAATCACAGGGCGCTGCTACGTGGATTCGTTTCCTTTGTCCAAGTTTACAGGGATACTCAATCAACGAACCAAAACTAAAGGAAACTATCCTTTGTTCTAGTCCGTAAGTTAGAAGTCGTGCTGATCACAATTCGCATGTGTAGCATGTGGGTGATTGTATCAATAGCAATTTGCAGTCAGAATGACGTCCGAGTGCTGAAAATCGACTTGACGGTATCATCAGAAAAAAATCAGAATGATTAGTTTACTGGATTGACGTAAAGAGAAAAAAAAAAAAAAAATACCCCCGGAAACAGCTGTCCCGTATTACGCCCAGAAAATACTAATGAAAAAATAAAGATAGCCTTCACCTAGTATGTAAATACTTGATGTTCAACACCAAAAATGGTTCGACCTAATCGTAAAGGAATGTTAAGTAAAACGTGTGCGTTCATTTACCTTATTTAGAGCCAATATAATTATTGATAATTTTGTGAGAATCGTGAAATAACCGGTAGTCTTTAAACGGATTGATTATGAACCGTAAAACGTTAAGCCTTTCATAATAACGCGTGGGAATTAGATAATTGTCGGCATTTCATTTCGTTCAAACGAGGTAGATGTGAGGTAGCCTTAGGTTGAGTGACGCTGAACCCTTGGAGGGCCTGGGCTTCACGAGCCCATCCTTAGGACTCGGTAACTGACGGAACGAATTCAGTTTCCGCCTTGGCTCATCCTGGACCCGGTTGAGAAGGGCCTAAACTCGCCTCATACTTTAGTGCATAAAGTAGTTTGAGTAAAAGTACAAAGTCTCCAGCATAAAGCACAAGGCACACATATATAAATGTATCCCTTATATGTCCCGTATTTCAAGACGAGCTTTTTGTATTTTTCCTTACCTTTTTTTCCCATTCCGTGTTGCCTAGATGCTGTATTGTGTATCCGGATATTTAGACGACCTTTTTGGCTCGACTGAATAGAATTGATCATGCTTCATGCAACCAAGGGCGCTTTTAAACATTTTATCAGATTCTACATCTCTGCCCATCCGCTGCCGGATGAAAAATGTATACGTGTATTAAAGATTAATTCACAATACACTTAACGCTTTCCATCTTTGTATTTTCATTGTATTACGTATGCAGTACACGCGTGCAATCCGAGCCTCGAGATCTCTCTTTTTCATATTCGAGTATATGAATCATATTTTAATAATTAACTGCGTACATACAGAAAGGATCAAAGGTATCCAGTTACATCTGTATCCGAATACTGTTTCGTTCAGAAATTTGAATTATCTCACTGACATTATTTATCTCGTATAATATATGAGGGCCACTATTGTCAATTTTAACAAAACTAATTGATTTTCTCTACAGATTAAAGGGTTTCAATTGGCGAATTCTGTAATGGATAAATTAATTTGAACCAAGTCGAGCGTGAATGAAATGGTTTCGGCTGTACCGCACACGTATAGGTATAGTATACACATATATAAATATAATATATCTGGTACCGTATAGCTACCAATAGTTGAAGGCAGCTTTTGCCTTCTCCAACTTGAAGGTAAATAATATATTAGAGTGTAAAGTTTTTTCTCACGAAACTGGCTTGAGTGAAAGCGTTGGAGGGATTGGAGGGGGATGAGGAAGGTGCCCGATATTGAATCGAATGAATATTTAAACGGTTAGCAGCGTCTGCTTGGCAAAACTTTGCTTAATTAATTTTCGTTTTATCCCCATTAAGCAGACGTCCTTTTATTCAGCCAGCTCAGCGTCTGCAAGTTTTCTCGGTTCTTTTAATACCCCGCTACTGAAAACCACCCTTCGATATATTTCATATTATTGCTGTAACTCGCGAAGCAATTTAATTGAATTAAACCGTTTTAATGTTCAAACTAATTAAAATGTTTAGCTGCTTTCGTTAAAAAGCTGGCAACTTTACAACTTAACGTATAGATCTCGTATACGTCAAATTTTACTAGTTCGAATAACTTTAAAGAAAATAATTAGCTCCTAATTATCACTCCTTGATGTAGCGGATACATTTCTCATTAAAACCATATAGTATACGCTACCATATGTGTAAAAAGATACACGTTGATATAATTAGTATACATATAGCTGTATTGAGAAATTATCGTTTCGCTCGTCTAGCTATAAGAAAACCGAACTGGTGAAGATCCATTCAACGGCTTCATTTCTCTAGCTGTTCTCTATGTGTGTGCCTTCGAGCGCGAAATCAGAAAAGCGCATGTAAACAGTTAATTTGTGATAATTATGTTCGTGAACCTTCAACGGGAACCTTTTCACCGAATATTTATGAGAGAATTAAAAAATAAATCCAACGATGACGTAGAAATATTGGTTCTCCGCCCCCCCGTGCAGGCAGCTTAAGGTTTGGCCTTGAAACTTTCCACCGCAAAGTATAATCACAGCATGGGGGTTTTCGGTTTTCCTTTATTTATTTATTTTTCCTTTTTTCTTTTCTTCTCAAAGCAATTAATCGTGCCCCCGCAAAGAGTTAAGAATTAATTTTCCAATTTCGGAGGACGCCACTCCGAATTTCCCGTAATAAACCGAGTTGCAATAATTTGTACGTGGAGATTTTCAGGATTATTTTTTAGCCACGGTTTCACTGCAGGCTTCTATCCCTAACTGTAGGGATGAAGCTGTCGACTATAATATCTCCGAGATTAAATCAGCCTCCGACATTCTCTCGCCCCTTGCACTCTGCGCTGTCACTATCTCTGCCATAGGCGCGCCGACGGATATTAACTAGGTATAACTCGTTGGCTTGGACAAGACGTTGAAAAAAAATTTAGTGAGGGATTAGCCTTGGCCGGGTTTTCGATGCTTCTTTGAACATATCGTGGTGGCAGGACGCATCTGTCGTGACGAGAGATTTTCCCACTCTTTCAACATATGAGATATCTTGTCAACGGAAGATTTCAACAAGTTATGGTTGATACGTATAAATTCGAATTTGTTATTTCGTGTCTATTGCAATTCCGGTACACCGTGGAGATTTTTCAAATTCTTTTGCAGATTCAGTTAACTACGATAGCTGCATATAAGCTATCTTTCTCAACCGATAACCCAGAGCGAGATACAGCTGGAACAAGATGTTTTTAAGCAGGCGAAAAGCAGTTTATTCTATACCAGAGCGGATAAATTTCTCGGTAAAATTCTTAGAAAAGAAATGTAATTTTTTTTTTCTTCTTCTCGTTAAGGAATGCAGTCGTCAAGGCTGTAAAAGGTGTCGGTTTTTGAATATTGAAGATAAGAAACGCTCGAAACGGAATTCGGTTTCTAAGGATTTATTACATCAACCGATAGTAACCTTTGAGGATACCTTTTCTAGGCACCTGAAGCGTTCCGTGTTTGGACAGGTTACCTTAATCTTGTTCGTGATCCCAAGGATCCTTAATATAGTCGTAAAATCATCAAGATCCGAGTTCTTCTTTATAAAAATATTCTCTTTGTTTTTTCCGACTAGCTTATCTCCGTGTACCTATACCTCACCCACAGGAACTGTTTGTTGTTCGCTTAACTTTATTGCTTCGCTACGGCATTAAAATAGTACAGGAGAAAAAAAAAAATAGAGAAAAAGAACTGAATGAATAAATACAAAAGAAAAAAAAAAACTAATATAAAAAGATCTTGACTTAATGAATAATCACAATTAGCTGTATAAATTATAAAGTATTGCATCGATGTTATATAGTAAGTATCCTAATTTTTTTTGCACACATTTTCTTTAATCTACCAGCTGCTACGTTTCATCCAGAGACGCGATTAATTGGTTCCACTTTTTTTCTTTTCTCGAGTGGCACTCGAGGATAATTAAAACAAGACCTACGACGACCTACCAGAAGTGAAATTACGCAACGATTAGATCCGTCTAGAAAGACGTCGAACAATGGCTTCATTATACAGGGTGATTCATGTTGTATTAAGGATTCGAGTGGAGACCGACTCTTGCCGACGAAATGTGGAATTGAATCATATATGAATAGTTGAATATAATTTCATGGTATCGAGATATATTAATCACGTCACGTTACGTCATGTTACATACGAAATTTATGTGAAACAATTTGACGAACGAAATAACTGTATTATAGGTTTCCTGTTATAAATTCAATTCAATAATTATTTTCAACCGTTAAATCATCGCAGCCTCGGAATTAATTACACCTACGAAAAATTAAAAACTTTTTCGAACTACTCTGGTAATGAGCTGAAATATCGATCCCTGAGTGGTTTTACAAACTTTTATTTTCGACTAAACTTTACCGAGGTGCAATGACCCGTAAAGAGAGTAATAAACTTTTGCCGAATCACGAGAAACCCGGTCTCCATACGGACGGGACTGGATTTGAATTTTAATAACGTTAGTTAATAGCCGCATATCGGACTTAATTCGGGACTTAAAAATATAACAAATGTCGTAATCCGGTTGAACTCCCGAGGGGGAATAGTTGTCATTGTTAAGCACGAAAAATGGCAAAATATGCCGTAATTGACCCAAATTTATGTCTTAAGACAGCTGAGGACCGGAGTCAGCGAGGTTGGTAATTAAAAAAAGGAAATTGGAAGGACTAAAAATCATTACGAAGGCATACACCTACTACTGACTGAGTCCATTTAGTTCAGCCTGGGTCGGCTAGCCCAGTGATTTAGATGTAGCCTGTATTTAAGATAGCACACAACGAGGCCTCTGGGCGGAGCTACTAAATGTTCAGGTGCTTTTTCTACTTTTTAAAAGTTTCCGTTGAATCATAATTATTAGGAGAAGTAGCGTCGAAGAGGAGCCAGA
This sequence comes from Tenthredo scrophulariae, assembly GCA_963978835.1. Lineage (NCBI taxonomy): Eukaryota > Metazoa > Arthropoda > Insecta > Hymenoptera > Tenthredinidae > Tenthredo > Tenthredo scrophulariae. The sequence goes on from OZ022227.1 coordinate 10,386,080, forward strand.
CCAAGAGAGAGAGAGAGAGTGAGAGGAAAGAGCTGAGTAGAGAGGAACGGGGAACTCGGCCTGTTGCTTTGTTCCTCGACGCTGCAAGCTATTTATCCATTATTCCAGAGTGGCTTGACTCTCTCCTCATCTCCCGTATTCGCCTATATTTACATGCGCTTGCTCTTTGTTCGTTTAATGGCAGTTTTTTTCTACGTTACTTTCGCGAGATAACTGAGACACTAAGGCGCGTTAGAAAAAAAAGAAAAAAAAAAGAAAAGAGAATAAAAAAACCAGAAACTGAAAGAAACCGCCAGTCACACCGCATTCCGTTTGAATTTTATACCAATTACTCCAAACAGTACTATGTGAGTATGGAAAAAAAAATAATAGTGAAGGATATTAATTACCAACGCTCTCACATTTACGTAATAAATATCATAATGATGAAAAAAAAAAAACTGGTATCGTTCCATATCAATTCATTGAACCGTTCAAACGAGGGCCTGCTGCAGCCGTGCAAACTGAGATGGATTAGATTTTAATAATGCGAATTGTTCCCACCCAGAATCATGTATGTAGCAAATCGAGAGGGGGATAGACTCTCGGGGAAGTTACATTGTTACGAACACGATTGTTAGAATTTGATTGGCTCGATGCAATGCACTATTATGCCGGCATTTCCTCAGGGCACATCGGGGCGGTGTGTCGATTCTGTATGCACGTAGTCCCCCCTGCATATATCCAGAGGGTTTTCGGTAGGGGATAGAAGGTAGGTAGGTACTGCGTGAGTGAGATGGGGAAAATCTCTGGCTTCCCTCATTCAACGCTGGTCTGGCAGGTCTGTGAATTATTAATTTGCCGCCTGTAATAGCGGCAGAACATTTACAATAGACCGCGATGCTGCTGCGCGGACATACCGTACTCTCTACGTTTTGCGAGGGCCCTGTAAACGTACATCGAAAGTCATAGTTGAAGCTGAAATTCTATAGGGGAGAATCGGGGCACTTTTAACAAGGGGCTCGTATAATCAAATAGATTTCATTCGAGATAAAAGATATGAATCTATGGTTCCAAAATTTATCGCAGTCTATAGTTCTTCAGCATCGACTGAAAATTTGTATTTTTTGAACTTGTGAATTTTTTCGTTACACGGAATTTCATTCCTAAACCATTTAATTGGTGTTTCGTGGCTTTTGAGCAATAACTTTCCACGTGTTCACTGACAATTCTCGAAATAGTCATTATCCGATCTTAATTATGTTTCCGAAAATTAGGATGGATGGGTAAAAAATGTTTAAATGTGCTCTGCTCTTCTTCTCTATGCATATAGTTACCTACCTATATTTATTCCCACGCATCTTATCTGGATCGAGTAACATTCTGGCGTTGACAACGCATGTTCTCAATTTACGAGTTTCAAGTCCCAAACGGCAACGTAAACTGTTTTAATGGGTTAGACGAATTCTGGAATAGGTTCCTATGGCAAACGGTTTCATTACCTGTTTATACCGTGGAAGTAATGAGAAGATTCGAGTGAGTATACTTTCGATTCATAGTCTTTTGATTTCTCAAAATTTCATTCAAATTTGGCTTCATATAGATTCGAGTGTGAGAATTGAATCGTATTAAACGTAGCTATGGGAGGATGAGTAATCGGGAAATTTAGCACTCTGTAACGACTCGTGAGATTAACGCTGGTTCCATTTTCAGTGTAAGTGTACTTCTATAGTCTTACCTCTTGCAAATTATATGTAAAATAAACTATTAGTCGAGCTTGAATTCATGGGCGTGGTTCTCGCTAACCCATTACGACTGGCAGAAATAAATTCTTTAAAGAATCGATTTCATAATGTAGGTACGAATTTTTGACAGGAAATCAATTACCAATATTTTTACGAATGGCGAGACTATCGGTGAAATAAAATAGCTATACCTACTCATATTACTTCGAGACGACTACCCTGCCCCTCGTATACTTATACCTATATACCTACCCTGTTGACTTTTTCTCCCGCGTGTAGGCACGGTGGGTTGTATTTGTTTAAGTATTCACGAGATGATTGATAATTCATGGTTTATTAACTATTAACCCTCCCGTTTGACCGCTGGAATATTGCACCGCGTCCTGCAATTTCGTCGACCCATTCGAATACAGAAATGAAAGGGAAGGTTCGAGCAGGCAACTAAAAATTAAAGATCCATATGACTCGGAGCTTCCAAAGTACCTAGGCTGCTCGAAGTTGATGCAATAATATTTATCTTTTATTTAAATGTTCCAAAATAACACGTTATGAGGTAATTTAGTTATGCATAAGATTTTTGAGCTGAGGAACGCTAGAAAATTTGATATTATTAATACGCCGGTGTTGTTTAGATTGAAAAGTTTTCAACTACTATGTATAGTTACCTACCACCAACGAAAATTTCCACTGACTTGGCTGGAGCTGCAGCTTGGCCATTTCAATTTTGTTTCCTCATGGCAAAGTTAAACCTCAGACTTGAAAGTTACTTCGCCAAAGGAAACATTCGTCTCTCTCCCCTTGAAGCTGCGCTATCGCCCCACGTAAGTGGAAAGAGAGAAGGTAATTCGGCGAACACGTGTACAAACTGCGAAGCGCATATTCATAGAACATTGAAGAGCGGAGTGGGGAGCGGCTCGATATCTTTAAATATTAATCCTTGCATCTCTCCAAGTCAGCACCTAGCGGGAAATCTATTGTCAAAGATTCCGAGGTACAGGTGCCGGATTAAAGCGATTCAAGCGATGCTGTATACTCAGTGACCGCGGAGAAGATATCTCGAGGATACCGTGGCAAGGAGAGGAGGTAAAAAATGACGTTAACTATTTCCTTGTAATTAATTTCTGCGGGATCAGATCGTACCGAGAATTCTTGCATGTAGTCAATAGCTTTGCGAGTGTTCACCTGCAGGAAACTTGATTAACTTGGTAAGTCGGAGAGGACTGCTGGGCCGGCGTTTACCTCTGCGATGCCCCGTGGCCCGCAGGTCCCCACCCTTACGGTGCCTATCCACACGTGTGAGTTTCGCGTGCGTGTATGTAGTACACACGAGCGTAGCCCCCCGCTTGAACAGGACGGTTTCACGTGGGGTAAAATTTTGGCTGCAAGGACATTTGGTAATTCATGAGACCACAGAATATAGGTGGTAGACTCGAGCGCGAGGGGAGGTTCGGGTAATGAAACTGACGCCCAGAAATTACTAAGGAAAAAAAGCCCATTTTCAAAAGTTGCACCAATCTGTTTCTACGCGTAACATGTAATACACTGCAAGCTGTATCCTTGAAGTTTCGCAAGAAAAGTCGCTCGCTCGACTCGTGTGAAAGAATAAGAACCCCGCGAAGTGGGAATTATATCACTTAATTAAGATTCGGATGAAGGCTGAAGGAGGTTTATAGTCTTTTCCACCGAGCGGAGGCCCTTGGACGCTGAAGATGGCCTGCGATTACGCCTTGAGCCGCGCGGGCTGCGAGACTTGGAGAGCTTATTAATGAGAAGTCGTTTATTTCCCAACGGGGGGGCTCTAGGATCGCCTGTCTTTCCGTTGGGGGGTCGCGCGAGCCAGTCTAACTTTGCTTGCTCATTGGTTGGTGCTTCCGGAAGAACACTGAACCAAGTTAGTAATTCGATATGTTTATTCGTTAAGTAGTACACTGGCTTGCTAAAGACGGTTGTAGGAAGTCTATTTTATTTTATTTTATTTTATTTCTCCTGTAGATCTTGCTGAAGGAATCAAGGTGGCGTAACGTCTAGGTTCTAGGACCAAGTATAGAATGTAATTGTACACCGGTGCATTATCTTCCTGTATAACTTTCTCAAATGCTTGTCGTATCAAGCTTAACTCACATTTACGAGTTTTATTACGCTTAGAAAAATCAGACATTATCTAATACGTTATTAGATCTAAGACCACGGATGAATATATACACATATGACGCTATAACAAAGCTGTGCTTGTTGAAGGCGGAAATCTTAACTACTATATGGAAGTTTAGCTCAGAGTAGAACTACATTATTATCAACTTATTGTTTGTGAACCCGACATTACAAAGTTGAAATTAATGCAGCGAAGTGAAACTACAGTAGCTGCAGGGATTATAATGTTACATACGGTGGCTTCGCCGGGGAGTGCCTAATGGTTAGTCCATTACCAGATGCAGTACGTAAACGAAAACAGTAGATTCATTACGGTCACTTATCGTAGGCACGCTTAAGTAATTCAGTTGATACGCGGAATTGATTTATTATGAAAAAAATTGACAAAGTTTGGAGTTAATTCATTCTCTCCTATATACCTTATACACATAGTATACACGTTGGTATACATGTATGTATAGTATATACATACGTATAAGAGACGTTCTAAGAGCGCATCATTATGGTAATAGGCAAGCAATTCGGTTAATTCAGTTCGAGAGAAGCTGAAGCCGAGGGATTCTCGAGAATGTCGAAATCGCGTTATAAATTTATTCTCATCGACGTCTGGACGCGAGTTAACGAGCGAATTATACTAACCAGAACTTGGCAGAATCTCGCTTAATCACCTGCCAAGAAGAGCTAATTTGTTCGCGTCCACCGAACAAATTGGTTGCAAATTAAGAAAAAAATAAATGAAAAAAAAAATATGTATATACATACATGTCAACGAAAGAACGGCGGCGGGAGTACGCGCATACCGTAAATTAATTACGTTAAATGCAAAAATGCTCATTCGAATCGAGAACTCGACATCTAGGCTCGCCATGTCCACCGCGTTGGTCCCGGGACTAGACTTACATGCTCCCATCTTGCATACTCAATGCAAACACGACTTCATTTTTTCCATTATCTTCTGATCGCAGGCTGGATGATACTTCGTTGTAATTGCGCAAGCTGGCATTTCATACCTACAACAATGTACTCGCATTATCAGTAGCACTCAACGCGATACGTCTTGTTTGCATATAATTGTTGATTAAAAATCTGAAATTCAATCAGTCAACAGTTTTCAGTGAATATTGTTATCCTACCGTTGCGTCGCGTCGCCTGCTCGATAACCTCACTTATTAAATACGGAGATATCTGTGACCAAACACTAACTTGTAACACGACGACACTTGGTATGTACGTGTACATGTATCCACGTATCTCTCGATACTATGGTGCCTATATCTATCCTTTTGTCACCTGAGAATGCAAATGTACAGCTATAACTTCCTTGCATATCTTTCTCGCTATATGACTGTCGTATGCCGTGATTAATTCTTTATCTATGCAGATAGAAGCTCTGCTCTGCTGAACCGATGGTATAGAGCAAAGGAAGTCACGAGCTATTCACGACGCTGCGCTGCCACTACCCGAAGTAAAATTTTACTAAACATATTACTGTTATTATTTTTCTTTATTCCGTTTTTTCGGATATCGAATATCACTATGGGAAAGTGTTACTCACGTGGTGTTTAAAAAAAAGTAGTTCTACACGGTTTGGAAGAGCGCCATCGGAGCAACTGCAAACGTCTATTAAAGGGCGACTTAGAATGACCAAAAAAACATGAAAGTCTAGTAAATCGAAAACAGATGTTTCTCAAAACTGCTCCACCGTCCATCTCATGGGCTGATTCCAAATATCTCATCTGATCGTCTTGATCTTCCTGAAGGAAAAAGTTTTGCATTTCTTCGTTTGATCGAAGTCAATCTCACGCTCAAAGAGTCTGATTAGATGTGTCATGACGTGTTTTTCCTGCGCGAATGCAATTCCCTACGTTTCTATCTATATAGACTCTTCATCTCTTTAGTGAGCAACAAGCGATTTTATCATAGAATTTGCTCATATTAGAGAGAATTCAAATTCCCGTGAGAAGATATACGGTCATGCAAGGGGGTTGTATGCGTTACGCGGTGGAGGAGGGGCGCCGGACGCACGCGCGGAAGCACCAGCGGTCGCGGCTCGCGATAATATATGGCAGCATTACTCAACGGCGGACACCTCAATGGGGGAGGGCTTCACGTACTCCTTCTCATCCTCCACATATACATACGTTCCTATCTCGTACAACCGGCTGCCTGACTGCCCGGAGGGCTCTCTACCTTCTAGCGTGGTTGATTTTATTTAACTTGCACATGCTGCCAACTCCTTCCATTCTCCTCTTCAGCCTATAACGTGTTTCGTTACCAAGGTCAAGGTCGTTATTAATCACGTCGGAGTAGGTATTCTATCGGAATTTTTTCAACCAGACGACGCGTTGTACACTGACACCCTGGTAATTGATTTTGATCATTGAATTAATGTTCTTGGCCAATCGACCCATCGACTGACCCAGTCATACTTCGCTGTAGGCAGGCATGCCTCGTAGTACAAGTGTATACTCACATTTAGGCACATCGATGATATTACATTCATACATTCATACGCCTATAAGCGGTATATAAAGGTAATTTCTACGCTTCGGAATGACTGATTGGATCGTGATTTCTAATCAATAGAGTTTAATGAATTTAACAAGAGTGACCAACAAATAGTCACTCAATTCTTCAGCTGAGTAATGTTTTGACAAATTGAGACAATTCGTCAGCTGCTGCTACAAAGATTTATCGATTTACTATGATTGATCGAACCTAATTACAACCTTGTTAAAAATCAAACCTCGTACATACCTCTACGTTACTTCTGCTATACCAAAGAGAATTACAAAGATAGGATCATGCATCGATGCACTTCTCTTCGATCTCCAGCTTACAGTGAAACTAATTCACTAATTATCTAATTAACCAAATCCAGCATGAGTTCAATCAGGAGAGACAATTCTAACGTGGATTCTGTCAGATGAGTTCTGGCGCCTGCAAGGGTTCCTGGGACCACCAAGGTGGTACAATCCGTCATCGAGCCAGCGAGCCACGAACTACGACCCAAGTAAGCTGCCAACCTGTTGCTTCATTGTTACCTCGCGTGTATTCTGTCAGAAGAATCATAGTTATTATTAAAATCTTACCACATAGTAGAGGAAGGAGACAAAAACAGGCAAGTTATCGTCTCAAAGTTTGTACTCCAAGTATTTTTTTCCTCGAAGCTGTACGTGGGTATACAATACCGACAATCGTAATCCGTTAGTCAGTCAATAAAACAGCTTCCTTTAGCGCTTATATGTTATACTTGGGGTTAGGTCTACTTGTGCTTGTACATATATACTATATATCCACATAAGACGCACAAGGGAGGGCATTGTCATCCCGTTATTCCAGTGCTGCGCAGTTGTTGGTTCGGAATGCCCCCGCATTGTTGGCTGCTCACCGCACCTTGACTCTTCAGATTATGTATACGGCTGGGAATGACCCCCCATTCCCTATTCTGAGTACACGTAAACTCCCATGCATATTTAACAGCGATTCGAATTCAAATATAATTTGCTACCGATCCTTGAGACGAGAGTCTACAATCCTCGTCGTATTCGAGTAGATCCTCGAGATACGAGCTGGAAGAGCTACGGTAGGTCATGTCTAGTAGATCATCGGGTCAGCCTGGGGAATAAACCCAACAGGGTTTAGTTTTAATCATTTCCACGATCAAGATTACGATTCCGGAGTCTACACGGCTTGTGTGAATTGGTATGGCTGTGGGCTAAATCTGAATGGCAAAAAGAACACGATGAAAGATTTATATATAAGTCCAGGGAAACTTATTTATTCGGAAAATTAGAAGCGGTGAAATTTCTCTAGCTCTTGCTGACTCGATCTGGATTCACCAAATCGAATATTTATCGTAACCAAAATTGAGTAAATAACTCTCCCACTCGAAGATCTAATGTCGACGATCGGCCTATTCTGTATCCCTCAGCCTTTTCTCAGGCTACAGCGAGCAGGGGTCAAAGAAACAACATACAAAATATCTCCGAGACATTTTGAAAGTGTATGAAAGCATGTATAAGGCAGGGGACTAGGGAATAAAGAAAGAGCACTGTGTAGGACAGGGCAAAAATTCCCATCAAGAATTCATTCCATCGGTGCGTCGGTGTATGGTAGAGTTGCAGCTTTCGTAACCACAAAATGCGGGCGCGGTGGCTCAAGTTGGACCAGTTGCAAGGGGAAAGTCAAACAGGGTTTCTCTTCACTTGCACACCACGGCGATCTATGGGTGCCTGATGCCTCGCTCTACTTTTATACTCTACGTGCTTTGGAATACCCGGATGTATCCACCCCCTTCCATGCTATTTGCGCTAACTGCTGCGAATTACAGCTAAAACTCTTGGAACTTAAGTAGTCAAAGCGAACTATTCTGCTGCACATTTCTGCAGCGATATCATCGCGAGGTTCTAGCTATAATAGCTGCTTCTCATACCTATGTATGCACATACTAGCTTTGGCCAAGGCAGTGTCCCTGATTATCAAAACGCTCATAACAGGTACCTCGAGAAATCCTAAGAGATAACAGGGAACGCGTCGCCGTTTCCAAGTCAATTTTTCCTTGGAACTGGGCCAACTGGGAAAAACTCTTCGCACGTCGCTGTATGGGTATATTATCCACTTATGTATATATACATAGAGATGTGATATTCTCGAGAATATATATTTCAGATAACGTTGGCTATTTTAAAGCTAAAAGGATGAGCGAAATTATTTTTCTGTTTCAAATACGACCGAGGATATTCTCGACTCGTTGCACCGTATCGCGTCCTACATATGTACCATATCCTACCTATATAATGACGTAGAAGTTAAGATTGATATCAAAGGAAAAAATATAGTATAATCGTTGGTCGTTTGTTACCGGCCGTCCAAAGGAGTATAGTTTTATTTATTTATTTATTTATTTTTTTATCTTGGTAGTTCTTATCCCGAAGCTGCAGCACTAGGAAGCCCATGTTCTTTTCCGTTTACCGTTCAAATCGCACCACCGCGGTTGTGGCAAGCTATACGATTGTCTCTATGGACGCAATCTAACCTCATTAATCTTTTCCCCACGCTTATCCCGTCTCGTGGCTCCTCTACCAATTATCAGAACGTGCGACAAAGGAGAGCCTCTACCTCCCGTGGGGTTGCGGTAACGCGGCGCTATCTTTCCTCCGTTAATTTTATTCGCCTCGGAAGGCTGTGCCCTGGCCTCACCCGCGCTGTGGGTCCGAAACGCGAACTCGCTACATTCAAGGTGAGCTTTTAAGAATTACCTACCCACCGGGAAATTCTGGCAAGAATATCACGTTTTACTTCCAACCAGTTCCCAGAGGTCGTGCGGCTATACCGCCCGCACTTATTTTATGCCAATCGGCAACGGGAAGATCGCACCGTAGGTCTACGCCATAGAAGAAGGAAATTGATCGTAATGGGGCGTGGCTGGAGTGGAAAGTCTAGGGTGTTATCAATTAGTAACGAGAGGGTCAGAAGCAACCAGCTTCCCTCCAGGTGATGGAACTGATCTACCGCGGCTCTCGGCAAATTAAGTGGTCGTGCTTGGCATTACGGGCACGTAGCCGCGTTCGTCACAACCCTTCGCTTCGTTCACCCCTTCGTTTCCTCTTCGGGAAACTATTCGAGAGAGAAGACGAGACAGAGAGACAGGGGAAAGAGAGAGAGAGAGAGAAGGAGAGCAGATAGAATCTAGAGAGAGGCCATTGCGGTACTGGATGCTGCATACGTTATAGTGTAGGTACCTAGTCGGGTTAAGGATAATGTGTATAAGTCAGCGTGATACATATGGACACGTGTCTATTACACTTGAATGTTTACGTGTTCTAGAACGTCTGCATATATGTGAAGCTTAATGGCGTTAGACGTAGCTTGAGCCAAACGAGGCAATTTGACGCCGTCGTTGTTACCTAAAACTAGAGACACGAGATTAACGCTAATTATTACACTTACTTCTAGTGCTGCTTCACTGCAGACAATTTTCGTTATCGTATGTAACTATACACGCGGTTAGACGTAGTAGCGATAAATTAATGTATAGAAAACTGCATTCTGTACAATATTCACTGATCGTAAGAAACTGTTTTATGGTTTATCCAAATTTTAGAATAGGCTGGATTATTTCCCCCCCCCCCCCCCCCCCCCCAAAAGCAAACGTTGAGTTTTCTATACCTACCTTGCTTGTTGCGTTATTCGGAGTGAGCCGCCGGCAACATTACTAAAACTTTGTCAATATGCAGGAAATTCTCTCGATATTAGATGTATATATATATATATATAGATATGTAATACTCGTTTTAACATACATATAGATATGTTGTAGGACTGTATTGTGTTGGCGGACTGGCATATAGATCTCCTCGGCTCAGCCGGCGCCAGAACCATTGAACCATAGTGTAATTTCGTATACGTTCAATCGGAATAAATCGCCAAACTTCACAACGAATTCGATGTATACATGTAGACGCATACATGTGCATTGAAACATATACACATGTACATTCCGTGTGAATGCAAGTAGGTAATAAAAACCCACAATTTAAATTGTGGAGCGATCCAATATAGCGCATACCATTATCCCTCAGCTGTGGCATGAACTTTTATTTTAACTTTTATTGTAAAGTTGATAAAAAAAATTTCAAACCGATATTGGTGTATTGAATGAATACAGGGAATATAAGCTTCAACTTTCGATCATATTGTAGACGCAAACACTAATACGCACTGGCTCGCTCTACATATATTTGAGCTCGTAGGTATCAACCATTCCAAATAATTATACGAAACGAAATGGCTTCGGGTCAAGTCGATCGAACATGCGAAAAGTAGAGATTCAAAAATACAACGCATCATAAAGTTATTGATGTGTAAAATTTTTCATTCAATCAAAAAATGCAACGTTTCAACACGTTTTGGCACTGTAACAGGTTCTCGCTAAGCGACTGGCGTTAATTGGTCCTATATTCAAGCTATTTTCCCGAAACATATTTCGGATAAAACTCAATTCATGGTCCATTCGTTATTTGCGGGAAACAGTTTTCTCTGCTATGATATTTTTCGTAAACAATGCTCCAAACGATCATGGACATACTGTATACACATGACACAAATGTCGTTGCCTGCACTAAAGAATTGATGTCCATATTTGTGGCAGAAAATATGCTGCATAATAGGAGGTAGCTGTTTCAGTACCACTACTACCGATGGTAGAGTACCGTGCACGTCCAAGTCTTAGGTTCGTCATGCTTCGCAGCAGATCGTGACAGCCATCATTTTGTCCATTTCGAGGACATCTTGTCCCTGCAAATCCTGGATTATCCTTCCTAGTTTCTTGTCTCCTCGTTTTCTTCGTTTATACAAAGTTCGCCTTTTCGCTTTCTTAGAAAGTTATTTTACGATTAGTTAAAAATACGCGAACTTTTGTCCGTAATTCTTAAGGTACGTTATACTCTCTTCGCGTCGCGACGAGACACTCTGAATAAATATTGACCCATGTCTAACGGTGGACGTTTGAGTGACGGCTCCAAGGAAAGAACCTTCGCGAAATACCTCGCTCCTCGGAAGTCGCGTTCTTTTGCTTTTCGAGTAAACGCATAACTGATCTTTTTTTCCCATGCCTTCTATTGCGGTAACTATAAACTACTCTACCTCTATTTAGAAGGAAGCATTTACAAAGCAGTGTTTCATCGATTCACTCATTCCGGTCGGATAAAAATTTACCTCTTCGATAGCTGAACGGTTCTTCAATGAAATGAAACTCGACGTAGCCATACTGAACTGTCCTACTATGATCTAATGGAGTTTGTCATACGAAGCCGCAGGCCTCTCATATAATGATGCAACGCAGAGAGGCTTTTTCTACCTCAGTCGACAACACGTATGTACAAACACCTACATACACGCATCAAATAGTTTGTTGTTCAGGTCCAGTCTATGAGTGTCCAGAGTTCGTTACTCTTCGTCACATTTCCACGGTGGGCTTTGTACAATGAAAAAATAACAGTACGAACATTTAGTCTTCGGATTTCAGACTACGCCTAAAATTTTCGGAAAAAAGTATAATACTGATCAAGTTTAAAGGAGCTGAAGGTCAGTATATAGAGATGCACATTATTCGTACCACATCGTCTCCCAACTTCTCCTGTGGCTACTGTGCTACTCGAAAAAACGTTACGATAAAGAAGCATAATCACGTAATTCATTAGACTCGATGCTGCGATTATTACAGCACACGGTGGCTTCACGGTCGGAGAAATGTAGAGATCGGGTTTCAATGATCGTGGCACCGCTCAGCGATAACCGGAGTCGGTTGTGGCGGCGCGCGCGCTCGCGCGTGTGGTAAGGCCCGTCTGTTCATACGTCCGTCCAACCGTTCCTCAGTCCGAGCCGTGGTCCATCTGTAGGGCCTCTTTGGGGGCCCCCCGTTCGGAATGTGTGGGTTGCATGTACACGTTGCAGCGTGGGAGTGTTACGATCACCGGCGCGCTTTCAGAGATTACGGCAATCGTTATGTTGGAGTATGAATAAGTCGTTTCTGCACGAGAGATGCCGGCAATCTCGACGCCGGTTATGGCAGCTCAAGAGCAGATATTATACATATAAGCACACGTGTGTAAATATATTTGTACACGTATGTGACTTCGGACGGATTTCAGTTTCATTTTATTCCTTTTATCTTCTACTTGTAAGAAAAGTGGAAATGATATTCTATTATTTGGGCTCCCGCACGAATGAGCGCGCCGAGTCCGGATGCGCTGGAAAATTTTTCAAATTACCGCTACGAAGAGAGGTTTTAACTTTTTCTTCCATCTACCCTAAGCGTTGAAATTCACATCGCGCTTCTCTGATACGTGATCAAAATCCAAAACTTACATACCGTTGATCGTCAACTCTTTCCGCCACTATAATATCGACGCATCTATGTAACCAGCACGGGACATATCTTTATGCATTAATACTTGTTTACTTACTTAATTCAAAACGAGACGTACGACAACGGGGTAGAAACTTCCCGGCGAACAGGTGTGCCGATTATATGTGGCACACGTACGCAAGGCGAACACAACCTTGTTTACAGTATAGTACCGGAGGGAGACGCTGGAGTTTAGTTACACTATCAGGCAACAATGGACGGGCACAATGGCCCCGTTTCGTAGAGCTGGTTTGGTTAATTAATTGTGCTGCTTTGTTGATGAGCGTTGTCCATCTTAGCTACAAAACGTGGGCGTCAAGGCATGCGGTAATGCAGACGTTGGTTCCATGCTGCAGGAACGGTCGTAACGGGTCATCGCCGGACCATCTCATGGGTCTCATCCCTTACCCAACTTCCGTGGTCAAATTAGCAACAGATTAGCAACGTCCTTCCGTCGTGGACATAAACCGTAGCACAATTTCATTGGCCCGTGAGCAGCGATTCGTAATTAGTTCGTAGCAATTAGTCTGTACGTAATTAGTCCCTATGTTATATAACCCAAATCCAACTAGCATATTGAAGCCTCCTCGACGTATCAAAAGCGGACGCACGCAAACGTTTTATCGTGCTTTATTGTGCCGCGGTTTGTTTGCCCCTTGATCATATCCACTCCATTCGGTTCGATGCAGTAAACTTCGCTCAACCGATATTCGAGGAAAAAGTTTTTACTCCCAAACTCTCCGAGGTAAGTCTGGAACTCCATCGCCCGATTGGCATCTGTTGGCTTAACTGGTATTATAAGCCGATGCCAAAAATCGAGTTTTCTTTTTTGCCAATTCATTGAATTAAGGTTGTCCGGGCTTGTAGGGTGACATGACGATTGAAAATGTCGATACGATCATTATTATTATTGCCATTATTATTATCATTATTATAAGGCGACGTAAGCTCTGTGGGGTCGGCCCTTTGTTGTCTGGTGGTTTAGTGAAATGAAATTTACCGAAGTAACTAGATTCTCAGTTTCCAAACGTATATGCACAGTATCGAAATATACGATTAACAAATAAAAAGGCATATTTGATAATCCACTTTTTTTTCTGTATCGCATCCCGTGACGAGTGTTGAATTCTTTTATCTGGTATCTGATTCTTAGAAGTATCATACAAGTCTCTTGGATCGTATAACTTATTTATGGCGGATTCCCGGAGAGAGAAGAGATTGATTTATTTACTAGAGTGAACTTAGGTGACTGTGCTGCCACTGGACAATGGACGCAGTGTCCAGCGGCTCACTGACTGGTATAGGTAACCCTTCTACTCTTCGACCGTTCGTTTCGTCTGCCGGTTGTTATTTCATCGGTCGTTTGCTTCAGGATTCACATCGGTACAGCTGACTGCATCGCATGCTAAGCAAACACTACATAGCCTCTTCGTCCTGAGCCACAACGAGGGGTCTTTAAAGGGTGCCTTTATACACGAGGAAATCTCTTACATACCCTTTAGGAAATCTAATGCTTTTGTATGTTATATATATATATATATATGTATATATATACTATATAATATACATATCAGTATGCCTGCTGCCGACAATCGGTGCGAATCCACGTATTGTTTGAAGCGAGGAAATTATAATTAGCGCAAGGCGAACTTAATTTTGTATAGCTATATAGAGGAAATGAGTCAATATTCAAATCGAGCCGGAAGTCTGAAGGATTGTTCAATCGATTAGTATCAACAATTGCGTATTAGCATACAACGAATGATACATTGACTTACGGTAAATCGAACTCGTCACCCATGATTCCTGTGAAAGAATTACGACTTTTGAGTTAAGCTTCTTAGTAGATCCAACATGCGGACAGAATGACAGAACAGAGGTCATCGTTTCATTGAGTCATTACGATCATGCTTGCGATGTCAGAGTCAATATAATATTATTGGCTACACGGGCAACGATTTATTTCTTTCCGTCTCAGCTAGTATAAGATTTGTCTTCCACTACACTGATACGTAACGGGTGTCTAGCCATATCTATTCTTCAGTATAATCGTCGAATAAAACATGAATTTTATTTATTGGAGCACAGGGGCGAACAGCGAAATAAGCAGTTATCTCAATACTGTGAGAAATAAAGAATCTGACAAATATGAATAGACATTTGAACACTGGGTATAGTAACATGCGTCGCTGCACAATCGTGGTAGTAATTTGCGTGGGTGAAATACATCATTTCTGTCTCACAGCGATTCAGAGTCTATTGTTCTTTCAAAGTTACGTTCCATTATTTCCCGGACGTTTTTCGAAGAAATAACAAAGGAAATCGGAATGAATGTCAAGTATTGGATTAGTCATTTTATAACTGTACGTTAGAAAGCATAGAGAGATACAATTGCTAAATTTTAAACGGTGATTAGTCACTTTTTTCTAACGACTACATTTTACTTATGAAAATCTTGATTTCTGAAATAAAGGGATGGCCATCTTGCATCCTTTTGTACATGGAATCAAAACGGAATACTTACGAACCGCGTTAGGCAGAAAGAATCTAGGAGCACGTAGGATGAGTCTAAAAGTCACGAAATACATGGTTCGAAGACATAATAAACCAGCATTTAAGAACTGTACACAATTTATGATGGCACGTATCGCCCGTGCATACACAGCACATTTCGTGCTGGCAATAGAATTCGAAAAGGTGAAACGACAATGTAAAGAATGCATCGAATCGAAACCGATATAGTAGTAAAGTCCGATCATATACCGAGCTTTCGAATTGTCAAATAATTCTTTCCAGCTATTTGAAAACCCGGACTGGACTGAGTTTCAACACAAAACTGAATTACTTCACTGCACATATTTTCAAATGGAAGACAGAAACTTTCTGTACACGCGCCCTTGTATAATAAACATATATTAGACACACATTTAAGGATGTATGTACATATATATATATATATATATATAGATATGCGTCTACGGCACGAAATATATGTATATAGTATTCAGGCAGGAAATACTACATGTGGTAGGCGATGGTGTGGGTGAAAGCAAGAGGGACCAATAAACAGAGTACAAACGAGCGACCTGAGAGGTAACGAAACGAAAGAAGGCGTCGTCGGCGCAATGTAGCAGTCTCGGGAGGTAGAGGTAAGAAAATGGAGCAAAAGAGGCTATTTGCTGCTTGTCGGTGCAACACTGAAGCAACTGGCGATATTAAAGCGACTTGATTCATAAGCGTGAAATTTGATTCGTTGGCAAGGAAACAACAGCCAATAATCAATTTCTACCTGTAAGAAAAGATGTAGTATTTCATTATAAATTATTGGTACTACATAAAATTGAGACTCGTTTATGCTGCAGATTTGTATTTCCGCTGCGGCGTTATACCCGCAGCACGCATGTATCAATTTGAATTACGTAAAACACACTTACGTTCTCGAAGCGTGAAAGAAGCTGTTCGCGATATCCAATTCGGGAAGAAATTATAGACATAAGTAGTTCCAGATGCAGTCGTATTGAATAGAATGCCAGGACCTTGCCGAACGGTGAATTTAGATGGGATGCATCATTCATAGATCTATAAAATCGCAAATTTTGAGTATCATTCAGCCTCAAATATCGCGAGATTTAATTCCTCAATTTGGCGATAAGAATGAAGTGAGCTTTGGGAGTACAGACAGCCGTCTGCCACGACACGTGACGTGACCCTTGATACGCATATCGCATGATCTCACTCAGACGCATTTCACCTATCTGATCGACTCGGATCGTGGCGTCTTTCCCTCTCTGCATTAATCTTCACCCTTAACCCCGTCACCCAGTCACCCCAACACCCCGATTGGGACTCGTCGAAACTCGGGAACGGGATCCAAGCCTGATCTGGCTGTTCTTGTTAATAAAAATGCCCCTAGTTGATTCACAATTAGGCTTAGAGGCAGGTGGGCCTGAGTAGCCGAACCACGGATGGTTACTATCGCGCAAGCATCGAAATTGGATTCAACAAAATCACGAAGTCAGTTGGGTTCCAGTATTGTCCGACGACACGGGGTCGGCCGAGTCGGCTATATAGACTCACTAAATTCACGCGAGAATCGGAGGGTTCACAGGATGGGGCCTCGTAGGATTATGCTTTTTTCTAGCGGTGGATCAGTGGATCAGCACACGAGACCACAGAAATAAAATTGTTGTTCTCCTTTTGACTGCAAAACGGCAGCCGAAGGAATACTTGAATTGATCTTCTTAAGCTGATCCTGCTGAGCCTCAAGAGTTGAGGGGGTTCCCGAACGGGTTAAGACTCTGAAACTGACAGTTGAATGTATTTTTTTTCTGCGGATTAGCTGCAAAGCGCACGTTGAGCCGAATCCGGAGATCCGGAATGAGTCTATTGTGGGCAGTGCTGCAGTCTTGAAAGAAATAGTCGCCTCGAAATGGGGACCGACAAATGGCATGGATATTGTTTTTATCAGGGTCCTTTATGTACATGCCCTTCGTGTAGACAGTGACAACACACTATATAGTGATTCATAACGCAAGTATACGAGTATAAGAAAGTTACGTTATACGAAAGTTTGCCAAGTACGTCGGTGGGAAGGTAGATAAAGTTTAGTCTATCCTCTCAGCGCAGAATTTTTTTACTTTTAGTTATTCTGCACTCGCATAGAACTATGGTATAAGTCTACCCATTTTCCTCCGTTGTTCTCTGACAGCTTAAAAAAATAACATCTTCCATATTATGGCTAGAATATCTATGTGAACTGTTCATTTTACTCTTTTGTCGTGTCTGGATATTATCTTAGGGCCAAAGGATAAGTATGTTTTCCTAACAATTTTTTGTAACCTTTGTTGGAAGGGTGTTACTGTTCTTGGGTCATTCTAGGGTCTTTGATTAATTTAAAATTCCACATCACCTTCAAACGTCTTCTAAATGATATTTCACTCCGATAAACTCCTTTCTTGTTTTCTCTGCAAAGAAGCTCCACAGCCTACAGTGGTATCGCGATTGAAGTGCTCAAGGCTGAACTTCAACAAAGCCGTTGGAAGCGAGAGAAAAGTTCGTATGAGATTGGATCGTCACTTGTGCGACGAGACATCATATTTCAGAGGCAAGTAAAAAATGCACCACCCCATCACAGAAGTTGAGAAGAACCTTGGATGAATGGAGACACTTCCTCTGCAATCTCTATCTAACAGGGTGCGGCCGTAGGGTTTCCCATTTTTTCGGACCCTGCGTGAGTAGAAGGGTGGTGGAAAGGAAAGAACAGACTTAGGTGACGGGCACGGGTTATCTCGTACCTTTTTATCGCGTCCATGTAAGGAAGCAAAAACTCAGATGAATTATCTCGAGTTAGGATCAGGCAATACATCCAATCCTGTGTTTTCAAATCATTCGAGTGATTCGAAGTTAACGTACAGTAGAAAGGAAATGAACAACCGATTCCATAAACTTGTACACAATAAATAGGAATTGAATTATAAAATTTGACCTCACACCCTGTGCTCAGGAAAAGGCAAAGTGAGGTGGGAGACGTGGAACTCTAAGGAAGAAGTAGGTATAAGCGTCTTATCTCGTTCCTCTGGTCCATTGTGACGAGCGAAGTGGCCTGTGTCCCAAGCAGCTTCTTTATTCATTCTTCCACAATAGGCTATACCTTTATTTAAATACAAATGCGCCTCCATGCCAGTAGCCCACTGCCCTTCCAGCCCTATTTTCACCCATTTTCTCCCTACGCTTGCAGACACTCATGGTCGCAGGATTTTGATACATCTAGATTGAAATTGAGATACCCCCGTGTTGTTGGGCCACTCTAGCGCGGTGGGTAAATATATGTACATATACGGAGACCTTAAGCCTCACAATGCGAGACTGTAACAATTTGGTTTGGCCACCGACTACGATTTTATTTCTGTTTTCTTTCTCACTGGATGCTATTATTTTAGTTATTTATTTCGTGCCTTAATCTTGATCTATGTAAAACGGACGAGAATTACCCATTGTTGACTCAATAGGGCGTTGTATTACTGTTACACTTTCGTCCTTTGATTCATTCAATCTATTGTGTTTTAACGGTTCGTTCTCCTTTGTAAATGGAGTTTCAAATTTACTGGTCATACCTAGACGAGGCATAAACTATATGCCGAAGAAAACGCGTATCTTCAAGTTAAAATGATTAATTTCTAGTTGGAAATCAAATTCTTACCATTCATTTTCATTTGAATAACCTCAGATTACACAAAATCGGAGATAGAGTTTCCTAATACTTTATGGGATTCGTGATGAAGCACCTCAAAATAAACGCAGTATAAGTACCGCAACGTTACGCGACCTCTGAAGTTCCTGTTAAGTTAATGGATTCGAAAGTTATTGTGGACGGAATGCCAATAATGGGCAGGTAACTAGACGTTAGCCAAATATTAACCAGGCGTTTGAAGGGACTGCGAAGGGCACACCAGAAGGTGAAATTTGGCATAATTATAGTTATAGCTATAGGGAGTCTTAGAATGGGAATTCCCGGTTTTTTTTTTTTTGCAGTTGACAATTTCAGTTACAGCATAGATTGCCTTGAATTCTGTTCCCTTCGACAAAGGCAAAAGGTATATAAATTATGAAGCGCGTTTCTTACGGAATTTAAAGCTTGTAGGTGACAAAAACTTTGGAAACCGTTCAGTTTTATGAGTCTCTCCGAGTCACGGTAAAGTTAAACCCCTCGGCTGCTTGTTAGCAAACAGATGTAATTGTATTTACAGCAGGGAGTCGTAAATTATTGCGCCAAGGAGAGGAGAAGAACTTCAAAGATATACAGGAATATAATACGTAGGTGTATTTTTTTTTTTTCTTCACATCACTATAAGTTCTCCTAATGTTGAATAGTACCTATGTATCTACGGTGTATAACTCGCAATCATTTTCTTGGATAACCTATTACAACGATTTTTATCGTGCTGCTCTGACTGAAGAAAAATGAAAAATCTCAAAGCCTGAGACTCAGCTCTATATTTTACTTGCACCATACGATTCGATAGACTTTTTTTTTATCACACAAGTAGTAAACACGATTGTATAAAGTCATACTTAATTTATAAACAAGTACATGCGATTGAAATTGCGAATTCAATGTTCCAGGAAGGGTGAAACGAATATAATAATACGTCATTCGAATAAACGGAACAACAAAATGAAAAGTTTCTAACTTGAAGAAGTGCAGTACGGGCCGAGTCATTTCCTAAACTCCGTAATTTAGTGTACAGCAATGAATTTCAACCGGTTTAAGTCGATCATAAATTGAATTGCCACCAGAACTAAACGGTTATTTCTTACGCATGGATTTACCATGTGCCTTCAGTCGACCGTAGGTACTATTTTATTACCCCGTTTGACCTACTCAAAATGCAGCGTTCAACCCTGGCCATGGAAAGGTATATTGTCTGGTGCAGTTAGGAATCAATGGGTTTACTCATTTACGATGCCCCGTTATTTTCGATGTCACCGTAGACATAATGGTTCTTCGATATCCGTGCAGTAACTGTTTCGCATACTTCTCCTGTGACTATGTAATGGTATCATTAGTGCACTTCGTTATTTATCCAACCCCTTAATTCATTTCAAATTACCTTGTCGTATGGTACCAGCCATACCGTAATGCAAACCACTACTTTCATTGCAAACAGACATGAGTTCGCTCTTGTAGGCATGAATAATCCTTTGTTACAACGTAAAGCAACCGTACTAATTCGTATATAGCAAATAATTTAATACCATCAACTTCGAAACTTGATTCAGGGAAGATAATAAAGTAAGAATTTGAGACATTGAGTCAAAGTCCATCGGAATTTCTCAAATCGGTTTTTCTCAAATAAGAATGCATCACGGTTCAATCTATTTTGCCTGTCGACAACAGAACCTTTCTTAGAGCTCATATACGGCGACAATTCCTTGCGTTTTCATACGATAAGGAACAGAGCGGGTTAGGATACACTGCAATAATCGTAATGCACGCACCTTGACCAGATGCTTGTGGCAACAACGAACTTATAGTCATCTTTTCTCGTTTGTATATGCGGATCACGCGTCGAGGCAGATGTCAATCGCCAAGTTTCAGAGCAACAGACGGGGGCAGCCGTCGACCAGCCACAGTATAGAGAAAACAGCACGCGACCTGCTGTCGCATTTAAAGTTCATAATTATTCATTTATCGACCTTGGACAGGTGATAAAATATTTTATAGCATCTATACACATTATCGAGTCACCTCTTGATATCTTCCAATGTTATAATTGATTTCATGTGATTTCCAATACCTGTTAGTAGTTGGTAGGTAATTACTTGACGTACGTAATTTTTGACTAATTAATCAAATGTTTCAAAAGAATGACAGAAAGCATCTGAGGGTGAATAAAAGAATAATGAGCTGGGTAATAATTACTGGGAAAAATGGACAAATGGAGTCCTTAACTTTGTCAAGAGTGACAATTGCTTTACGTTGTAGAAAACTTTCACACAAATTCAGTCAACCAGATGAAACCCCCACAGAAAAATATGTCATTATCGAATATAACAATTTCGGATTTTAATTATGATAATTTCACTTTGTGTTTATCGCCCCTGGAGGCAAACTACCATGCGATTATAATTACGTAATTAACGTGCCTTTTGTCAAAAGAGTTAATGCAGTATTGAGCGGAGCATTATAATTCGTCACAGAATACAGCTGCCTTCAATAACAGTCCAGGGTTCAGGCCCTACGTCATCATTACGTCACGAGTCAAATTTAGCGATGCGCTTCGTTGGTCTAGTGAGCTGAAAATTTAAACAGCCACGACGAGTAGACTCACTTGGACACCTATATAAGTATGACCGAAATTTACCAAATTGTGAAAAAACAAGTTCAAATGATTCCGCCTAGGAAAGAATTGCTGCCTTATTGTAAATCTAACTCACGTATTCGTGTTTTCGCAATTGTTTTCGAAGTAGATGAAAACTGACTTTTAGAGTAACGGAAATTACGGTCCGTATTTTTTTGCACTGACCTCAGCGATATGCCAAGACCGGAGCATTAAGTTTATTGTACTTACGGTTCCCTGGTACTGAAACTCTTTAACTGCTTCAGGTAGGTACAAATATGTTGTTGGGACTCCATCGGAAACGGGTCAATTTTATTGCGAAAAGGTGTGCCCGTTCAAATCGTCCACAAATATCGTAGTTTATGACAAGTTTTAAGGAGATCATCGTAAACTAGAAAGTGTTCGAAACCTTTCGACTATAAGTATTCTTCAAGCGATCAATGCAAAGCACCCTAGTGGCTTATATTTTACACCGTTAGCATTTTTTTTAACAACGAACGGTAGGGGGTACAAATAACTCCAATAACTTCTACGGTTATATTTTGCACTGTTGTGTCCCACTTGCATCTCTACGTGACGAACTGGAGAATCAACTATATATCTGTGCAAATATATCTTCGGAACCCTAGATTTTCAGCTTTTAACGTTAATCACCCAATTAGTCTTCATCGATTCAAGAATTTACATTATTATGGAATTTCTACTTAACGGAAAAAGAGACTCTACCCAAGGTGCCCTGTCGCCCTAGTTGTATAAAATACTAGCGAATAATACGAAAATCGAGATTTGCAAGGCGAGTAGGCCCTGTGGTGTACCCTTTACAATTTTCTCCAGTCCAGCTGTACGCATAATAATAATAATAATAATACTAACAGTAACAATAATAACGCCAGTAGCGTGTGGGAAGTAACAACGGAAAAGGGTAGTCCTGAGGGATCTCTTGGCTGGCATATTGGTGAGAATTCTTTTTCTACTCCTTGTCGCAGCTATTCACTTTTTACATGTTCCCAGAATACACATTGTACAGAATTTTTGTTACAAATGAATCTAATGAAATCGTCTGGTTAAAATGCTGAATGCATACACGCGACCCAGATTCATATTAACAGATTTTGTCCAATCATATCGGGCTGAAACTGAAAATGTCACGTTATACTTCATAAAAATTCTACCACCTGGTACTTTTTTTTTGTCAAAACCATGGTGAGGGAACGGGAACCCGATCTGAACAATCATTTCCAAATCACTGGATGGTTTATGGCCTGTACAGTTTACGTTTATACTAGGAAAATGCATGGGTTGCGGCGTACTGTATGTAAACCTGCATGGCTGCATACCACGTGGATAAATATAGATCTGTGTTATATGCCGGAGGATAACATGTGATTGTTTTCTCTCTTCTATTGTTACTATGAACTATTGTTGACGAGAGTACTTCGCTTCGCGTAATGGATGCGGTCATGTTCCACCAGTCCTTGTGTTAAGTGTTGAGGCAGGTCTCTGACAAGATCCGAATCGTGGATGTTGCGTGGATCCAGGGTTGTGCAAATCGTATTTAATATTTATTGCCATTAAATTTCCAATTACCCATTACATTACGAATAGATTCAATTACATATCACGAATGTAATGGACAATCAAATTGGTTATCAAAACCCAAAAGTTATTGATGGCTCCCCTGTATGAATCTTCGGCCCAGTCTGGCTCGGACGACACGAATATATAGCATGGATATTTATCTGAATATTTGTGAAAACTTCAAAACCTTTTCAAGATAAGATCTTCCCCGTTTGAACTATATATTTACATCTATAATCAGCATGACCGCAATACATCCGGTCAGCACATCGGCCCAGCGTTCGAAAATGTGTCATTACGTATAATATATATTTTCTCATACGTGGGGCTATTGGATTATTGACCAAATGATAGATACATGACATGGAGGGTAATGGTGTTTTCTTGAGTGAAGTGGATCACCTGGTCCTGTTGAACTCTCTAACAATTAATTGAATAGCAAATACCTACTTTTGTCAGAATTATTTGCATTGCTCTTTTATTATATTACAGCCACATTTCCAGCTACATTATTTCAAAGGATACCTATAGTTGGAACATAAGTTAGAATTGGAAATTCGATTAAAATTAACGAGTATACCTACTCGTGTACATTTGCCAATACACCTGTTATGTGCATTAGGGATAATTAACCGTCCAATTACTATCAGGATAATGTAACAGCGATAGGTCAAGTGCTACAGGAATGCTTATATCACGGTTAGAACAGACAAAAATGAGAACATTTAGTATTGCATCATACATTATATCATCGTTCAGAATATTTCCGGCTCTAAAACTGCATTTTGAAACGGAAATAGATAAATAATGCACAGCTGTACGTGGGTGTGCAATCCCCCTTCGTTCGCTAGTTGCATGGGAGCTGTTTTGAGTCTGGTGTAACGGCTAGATGCAACTAGCCATGTGACTTTACTCAACCGTGTTGCACTGTGTATAAAATCTACCGTATTACATGCATGATTGATCATGTAAATGAAATGTACAATAATATGTCACTGATGACAAACTTATTGGAATAATTCTACTACCTGTGTTTTACATTGGTAATGGTAACCAATATTTACTCAAGTAATATTTACTCAAGTAAAGTTGAAATGCATACCTATAATTCGTTTTTTTTTTTTTTTAATCGCGACGTAATCGATTGGGCAGCAACGAACTGCATACTAATTGAGATTCGGTTACTTCCACCGTGATGATCACAAGCTGGTTATTCACTTGACTCACGTTTGACTAAGATCTTAAGTGAACGGTAGTCACAGGTAAATTTATGCCAACGACATTTGATAAGCTGTTTCGATTCATTGATCAGCGATTATCCGCAGCGTATTGATCAATCTGATGTTCCACGATAAAAAAAAAATTCGCATGGTTTCGCGGCTGGAATAACGAGTCGGTAGATAATTGCTATCGAATACGTCGAGTCGGGTAGCAGCTGTCACTATATATGCTTCGGTTGATGCATTTTTGAGGGATCTTCAGGGACGGCATAAGGGGGAACAAGAGCTTCGCGAACGAAGGTTTAGTTCGTTGAGAGAGTCCAAGAGTCATGTGTTTGAAATATTGGCAAGCACCCAAATGCAACAGGAGCGAGTCTGAACGGCAGCTTATGATTGGGGGGGCCTTCAAAGCTCAAAGAATTCACCGCCACTTCGGAATATACTCCGTGGCTCCTTTGTGCTAACCACTCTCAGCCCCACCCACATCATCCAACGTTTTCCTCCATCTGCTTGTCTCGCTTTTTCTTCACCCTCTTCTTTTTATCTCCTTTCTCTTTTTCTCTTTCGCTCTGTCTCTTCCTGGGCATATTTTACGCTAATTTATTGCCAGGGCGGCAGAGAATTACTAATTAAAATCTTAGGTCTCGTGGAATTCTTAAAATATACCCTAACCATCTCCCATACGTTCGGAACAACTGTCGTTACAGATGAACAAAAGGTATGTGGCGTTAACTAACATGTACGATACACCAGTCCCTGATCTGTGTACAGATTCGTCCCGTTCGTGATTTATTGTTGCATTCGACGAGCCCTGGTCGGCGAAGGTTCACCGATCCTTGACTTGGGTGACTACGTTTATCTGGAGTAATTTTAATGAGATCGCGTTCCTATTTGGTACAATGATAGATTATGGTGTTAAGAGAAATCGAACTCAAATATCGCGTTGGTACCCGTACCATAATACGAGCCTCTTGAAACATTTAGAGCCAATTGGATTGCTACCTTAATTTTGTGGGCCACCGATACTAAGCCATACATTATCGACGTCCAATATCACAGTGGCTAGGCATCTTAGTGGGCTATCAAAAATTACTTTCGGTTATATACCAACAGGCTCACGTTCTACCGTATATACTTTATTGATTTCTCCTCTTACGAAACATTTCCAATATATTTTTTATTTATATTATCCTGGCAGCTTCAATAAACTGATTTGTCGAAATATGAAACAAATACAAAGATATATTTCTTTTGTTCAACAATTTTGTAAACAGCTTTATGAGGTTATGTATTTTTTAATTCAACCTATACAAGTGTACTTCTAGGTACTCAGGTACCTCTTTTTGGACCCATAAAATTCACTTGTTAAATTTGAAAAAATGATAAAACCAACGTCACACTGTTTCAGTATAAGTTTTCTTAGAACTTTTAGGAACATTGTTTGAAAGTTTTAAGCTGGTACCGAGCTTACGAGGTTTTTTCATCATGACATCGCGATTTCACTATATAGGTATACGGAATCGCAAAGTATCCTTGTACCTTTGAAATAGAGTGCCGAATCGATAACCCATAAACAGTACTCCAATGTCAGGGCACAGTGTCGCACATGCGACGAAATTCCTCATTCTTCCAGGAAAAATATATACTATACCGCGGTTCCCGACGAGCTTATCGCACGTAATAATAACGCAGCGTATATGAACTGTGTGTACGGAACACATATACCGCTGCATAGCATAAAACCAAAACACGTTGATGCCGGGAATTAGGATGACGCAATGATAACTCTTGAGAGTGATTCTCCCAGAAGGTTACCAGCCTTCTATAACGTGTTTTTTTAAGTGACGATTACTTAGTCAAATCTATTTTCGAGGACATGAAGAAATATTCTGGTATGATTGATGCGATAATCCGTTATGGATACTGAGTTACTTTAATCACTGTAATAGGCTTCAAAACATAATTGGTATAATAGTCAATATATTATATCACAAACGACTAACGGTTATGAATTTAAGTTTTAATTCTTATCACACTATGATCATTTCTATGGCGATAATTTCTCAAGACATAATAAATCTTCGCGTCTAAACACACTGAATATTAATTAACAAGTGTGAGTTTTGTAATCCTTATTCAAAATGGTAAGGAACAAGTGGAAAACAATGTAACGAATGGCTAAATGATAAAACGAAAGAACGAAGAAAAGAAAAACAAAAATGCCCGCGCGCGCTTCGTCCGCGAGTTTCCTGGCCACGCTAACCACATTTCTGCGAGGGGTAAAGCAGTCGACCGTTTGCCAAATCCAGGAGGCAATTAGCGGCTCGTAAATATAATCATTTTATTACTAATTAGCTGGCGCGTTCTAGTTTAGAATCAGTTGGCTTCTGTCGGAACACGATAATTTTAAGTCACGACCATTCTCAGTGTCTAATTCTAGTTTTCGCGTATTGCAAGTCCTAATTACGCATCCTAATTACACAACACCTATATCTCTTTGTGCGTGGGTGTGCCTGTGAGAGAGCTACCTGCGAACAATCGATCAAATGGCATTTTATTAAACTCAGCAATGTACACTTGGGTAAAGACAATACTTGTGTGAGCAGTTCAGGCTCATATGATTCGTCACAATATATTTACGGAACATTTCTTTTCGGGTTGTCTTTTCAATTGAGGTGATGTGAGTATATTAGAAATGAGCAGTTTCGTTCATTCGACCTTTTCTACTATTATATTATATCACATCCTGTCTTCCACATGAGTTATAGACACTTCACTTTCGATGAACGAATTACGAGAACGTGACTGTGTGGAAGTGAATATGATTCAATTTTATTCGTCTAGGAGTGATAGTAGTGGATAGCAGAGTTTAGTCGACGATTCGAGTTACATACCTATGTGAAACGATAATTTATGAAACAAATAATGCGATATCATTCAACATTATGCCTACACGATACACTGTTTAGAGACACAACATCTCTCTAACTATGATATAATACATGTTGATGTAAATCGAGCGAGGAAATGTAGGTACTTCAAGCATAAACAAACATCAAACGCAAACAAACATGGAAATCAAGCAAATTTCAATCCGGTATAATTAAAACCAACAACAAAATCACGCAGAATGTGACAGCTCGAGCAGTACAGAAATAAAAAAAAATATATATATTCAATTAGTCGTCCTTTTCATTCCCACCGTGGGTTATAAAAAAAAAAAAAAAAAAAAAAAAACGGTTCAAAGGTTTTTCTATATTATTACTGCTGATACAATTACGTATGAACTTCCGGATTGATTTGCAAATCGCGATCGGCTAGTACTGAAGGAGCGACGGAATACAAATTGTAACAATCTTTGTTATAAGATACGATAAATTATACTCAATTCGTACTCTTAAATTTATACAATCGAATGCTAATCGATATATACCATAATAAGTCTAGTATATGTATAGTTAGAACGGCGGATGCTGCCAATAAGGCAATAATTCATTACTCGTTGCTCTAAAGTTGTCGCAGCTATTTCATGCGAGTTAGTAAGTCAGAGATACGGGAACGTATTGCCGACAGGGTATATTTATGAATAAAAGGCTGTTATTAATTCAACTGCTGTACGAGCAATTAATCTTTACCCGACATTGGTATTATTTATCAGGACGGTACTAATATTTTTGAGGAAAGACACATTTCTCACTAACTGTTCGTGACGGGATGTGGATCAGATGCAGGGAGATCCATAATAGAGAAACGTAGGTAGGTACCAGCGTCGAATATCAAAGAATCGCCGGCTTGGAATCCTGCTGGCATTTGCACCAGCGAAATTCCGGTAAACATAGAATCGAGCACTTCCGGCGAATTGGAGACTCGCCCGTTCCGATTACCCGCCCAGTTCCAATTCGAATTAAACTCGAGATGAGTTTGGCCGTAATGTAGCGAGGCAAAATGCGAGAGGGTTGAGCAGGAGGTGGAAGTGGAGGTACGATGCAGGATACTGCCTGGAAAAAATGTAATTACACACGGAATGATAATGAAGTTTACATTTTAATAACCGGCCGTGTCGCCAGATGTCCCTGAGTGCAATATTAATGCTCACTGCATTTACACAGAGCCCTCTGGTCCGCATAGCTTTCTATACGTTGCGAACCTGTATTTATACATCGTATTATTGCATTCAAAAAGAATACCATCGCCAGTCTCATCGTAACATATTATATCTTGGCAATTTTACACTTGTGCCTCCGGCCATTCTAATATTATCAGCCGCACCAGATACGTCGGTACAAATTAGCTTTGAGAAAAAAAAAAGAGAGAAAAGAGAGAAAAAAAGAGAAAAAATACTACGCTCAGAAAGCTCGCGTATGAATTAATCCGTACTTTTTCAAGAGCCTGGAGACATAATCGAGCCAGTACGTAGGTAGTAACAAGAATAAACTTTTTAATTGTGAAAAAAGAGATTGCACCGACGCAGCCCATCATGCGACTGTTATTCCAATTGGTTTCTGGTAAGTCGCGTGCTACCAAAAAATCTAACTTGTAGGCGGAGTTGGAGAGTCGAAGCAAATTATTCACATAGGATTTATCTCGAAAGGTTAATGTTGTCCACGTCTTTTTGCACTCCGAAGTAATAGTAATAGGACGTCATCGTGGTCCGCATTCCTTCACTCTTCCAGAGTCTCAACGCTTTTGTTAACGCAAGTTGGAAAACAAATTATCGGAAAATACACCATACCTGGTTCACTTTAATTTTGCTCCACGAAAAGGTCTTCATTCAAGATTGTTACTCTTCACATACGTTGCGCAGTCGAGATAGACCGGGGTCGAAGTTTAGTTAACGACAAAACAACTTTCTGCCAAATTGACAATCGCATAGGGACAGTTTGCAGTTCCCTGCTGTAAATTTATTACAACGATTCCGGTATTTGATACGTTGAACGAACGTGATTCTATGCTATAAGTCAATCTTACCATAATTGCTGTCATTTTTAGTATGTTTACTGCAAAAAGAAGACAAAAAAAAAAACAAATATCGCACTTCTTATGCATTTAAAAATACGACATAATATTTTTATCTTGATTTTTATCCGTGTGTGTGTGTGGATATGCCTTCGTGAAATATGGAAGGCACTTCGAGGACCTGAGTAACGGTTTATTAGCGACAAATTGCTCCGTACGATACGTGCTTACGGTAGGTAGAGAGTTAAACCAGTCGGGGGCAGCCGACAACACAATTGCGCATTAAGTCTGGCAGAGCTTCAAGCTTCGAAGCTTGTGCCGAGGCCCCTATTTACCAGTCACCGCGTGCATTCGATACCTGTAATAAGAGTCTGGTGGATCCAGGATTAGAGCAATTACGATACGTCATTTCCTGAGACCCAGGCGCTACGCGTTAGGCGCCGGACAACTTTCAGAGACCTTTGTGTAATCCTCAGCCTTTCTTTCACTTTGGGAGAGCGTTGAAGACAGCCTTGAGATGAGGAGATGAACGATACCGTATGTGAAATGGAGATGGCCCAAAAATTGATACTACAAAAATATGAGAATTCGCTAAGATTAGCGAATTCAAAAAAAGTATGAGCCGAATGAAGCGATTTGAATAAACTTTAGCCTGGAATTGATAAATCAGGAGAATGACTAGCATCGTACATAAATGGTAACTGGTACCTTGGTTCTTGGTAGTTAGATGGTGCAGGGGTTAATGAGAAGTCGAGGATATAAGAGAAAATAACGAGTTGTTCGAAAGCTTCAAGAGTTAGTCATGTGCCTACGTGTGGATAGAACGACTGTGTCCAATACGCATCTATAAAACTTGATGGTACAGCAACATCGGCGTCGTCGAGGACAGAGGCGTCCTCTTTTCATGGTCACAATTAACCATGAGCACATCGCGATTCGGGAACGCTTTTCCTCGAAGGAACAGCGTCGATAAACGACCAGACCATTTCGCAAAACGATATTCATCTAAGTTTAGCTAAGGAAGCGAGCTTTCGAAATATCCATCGTTCCCTGTAGATATTCACCTCTCGCCAACAACTCCACCCATCACAGGGTGCAGGTATAAGGCGAGGCGAGGCCCCATCCAGGAACCTGACAGCTATTATCATATTCGCGCATATCGTACCAAATTTATAGCTAATAAAGGCCGATCGAATAACAAGCCCGGGACGTCGTTGGCAAGGCGTATATGCACGTTTCCACGTATCCATATATTTATGTGTATGTGTATACCTTACCAACCAGGTAGACTGGCACCGACCGGCTACCCACGGCCACTCCACAATGTGCATCCCGCTTTATAGTCATGGTGGTTGGCAGTAGTGGCAATTGATACCCGAGCCACTGATATATGGGAACGTATTTCACTAGATTGGCAGTCCCGCCAGTTCTTGCAGTTTCTTGTTGGTTTGACTACGACGAAGATCAGCCACCTCGATGCAATTATTTGAATTATCACTACCCATGGAGAATTCCGATTAAAAAGTTAAAAAACCTTGAGATATCTTAAAGCATGACTGAAGCCGATCATATTATCCATCCTTTCAACTTATGATTTGCAAAATTCACTTTCTGACCAAACGCACGGATGAATACTAACTTCGATAGAAATCTTTAAGGCAACAAATATTACGAGATAAGCGAAGGCTCCGTAAAACCATCGAAGTTTTGTATTCTTCGAAACTGCAAAGTGAATATCCTTAATCTGTTTCGGGAGTGCTGCGTCATATCCATATATATGTAGTACATACCTCAGCTGGACGTATATATAAGTATGTAATATGTGTACCTGTTTGCATATTTAAGTGGCCGCGGCGTAACTGCATATTGTGCATTATATTTATCAAGTTGGCACGAAGAGGCTTTTTTTTTGTTCAACAGTGGCTCGCTGGTAGAGACTATTAATTAAAAACAGCCACCGTAAACTACACTCACAAAGAAGTAGATTTAAGCGTCAGGTCCGACAGTAGCGCATAGATATACGACCGTCTCCGGTATGTACTCGTATCTGTATTCATGAGCAGATACATCTGATTCTTAGTCTATGAATATCCAAACCACTTATCCTATTCTTTTAATTGTACCTACACCAACAAATTGCAATTGGATATCGAATGAATTAATTTGTTAATTTTACCTTTCGCCTTTCATATGCGAATTTCTGTTATTCTTATCTGCGAGCACTATTTGTTTTTCACTCATTA
The DNA here is from genome assembly GCA_963978835.1 of Tenthredo scrophulariae. Lineage (NCBI taxonomy): Eukaryota > Metazoa > Arthropoda > Insecta > Hymenoptera > Tenthredinidae > Tenthredo > Tenthredo scrophulariae. Next base: position 10,417,703 of record OZ022227.1, read on the forward strand.
TTTTCTCACTCATAACCATGGGGTGTACGCTATATGGTGATAGAGATTGGAAACTAGAATAGCTCCAAACGCAGGGCTTTCTTTTGTAGGTCGTTGTAACTCGTAACTCATGTCTGAAAGAAAATTAATAAACGTTTTAGCCGCCAGTTGCAGTTGCACTATTGCATTTCTTCACTCGCATTGGTAAAACCCTTATTCAAAATCAAGATTGAAGGTTCCTACTTACAGAGTGAACCTAATACCATCACTTACGAGTTCCTAGGTTGTCACCTGGAGCAGTTATACCTACAGAGAGGGAACCGAGGGGAAAGGAGAATGAAACGAGAGTGAGACAGGGGAACTCTGAGCTCTCCTTTCTCTCTCACACACACGTGTTCCTTCCCCAAACGTCCAACTCGTCGAAATAATTTTGCTGTACTTAAATATAATACGAAGTTGAGAGACGAAGTAGTAAGTAAAATAATAACTTAGTAACTTCGGCATAATACCTAGCAAGTGGCACTATGCTAAATTAGGATTTAATACCAAATGAAGGAATACTTCTCAACGAGGTCTTGAAACTTTCAATTTAATTTCAAACGAAAATTTCCAGTTATACTGTATGATATAGTAGTCGTAAATCCACTATCAGCAGCCCAATATCTTTTCACATTGGAAAGTAAATATATTGAAAAAATCGTACAGAGGCAACGAACGCGCGACAGGAATCTAAGATCACTATATATGCTAATTATGAGGAAACCACAAATCTTGCCACTGACGTATAATACTTATAGGTTTGCGAGTATAACACACGTAAAACAGGTAGGTACTCGTGCCGGTATGATCCTTTGAGAACTAACGTATAATCGATTCAAGAGCTTTTAGGCTTTTTGCTTCATTTGCCAAGAAAGTGTATTTACGGTGTTACGGGGTGGTTATTTTTACCCGAACGTATCACAATACCTGCATTTTTATCTAAACTAGCTGCCACTCCGTTTCTAAGCGTATACCTATACTAGTGTAGAGGTAGAGGCAGAGGTAAAGTGCATACCTACCAATGATTTCCGCGCGCAGGTGAATGGATGCACGGACGTGCACACACATATCTACATATGTGTCCTACTATGTTTATTTGTACAAGGAAGAGAAATATTGCTGGAAATGCGACTCGCGTCCTGCCGTCGTATTTTCCGAGTGGTGGGCGATAAAGCGACTGAGGCGAGCAAAACAGCCAGAATTCATTAGGGAATGCTCGGCCGCGAGGCTGCCGCGGGGCTGTGGGTACAGAGTATGCGACTCGCCGTATTGCGACGCTGTCGAGCTGATTATAAATGGGCAAATGTCACGGCTGCTGATACGCGGCACGCGCCCTCTTCTAGGAAACCCTCTGGACTTCGACTTGCGTCCCCACGTCAACTTCCGCTCTCGCCACCCCCGCGATTCACGTGGATATGACGTTGAGAGGGGCTTATAAACATGATATTTGACCAAAATTAAAAATATTTTCTTTACTGTGTGAGGAAAAATGATGTCACTTTGTAAATGCAACATAAATCTTCAAGCTTCGCGATTTTGTAATTATAGCTTGGATTATAAAAGTTCTGAAAATAGGCGTCCCTGGTATTCGAAATGGTCCAAACGTTTCTAATTATACAATTATGAAAATTCAGTACATACTCTTCCAAAAAATGACCAAAGGGTAATAAGAAAAATATTCCGCATTCACAAATCGTCGGATAAGGTTCAAACCAAAAAATTTCATACCTGAAGAATCCCATGTTTCTAGCAAATTTAAAAATGCTCGATGCATCGTATGTTTGAAGCTTTTCGATTGAAATTTATGACGTCTATTTGTGAAGCTATATAATTTGAAAAAATTCACATTGCTTCTTTAAAATCAGATCATTTTTTTCATAGTAGAAAATTACGTGGTCATTTTCACGGAATCAGTCGTCCCTATCGGGATCCGCTGAATCTGGGAATTCACGAGTCAATATTTCTGCGCCTTTTTCAGTCACTCTGTAATACTTTTATCTTGACTATCAGATGTGAGAGTAGACACACTACAGTCTTCTTCTGAAGTTCATCCCCGAGGATTTTTCTCGTTGTCGAAGAGAATTTAATACCTATTACCGTATCTATATGCATTAATATCAATTACCATCACATCTCTTCCATGGCTGGTTCCTTCTGAAGTTGCGAAATCGCAAACGTGAATGCGTTCGCGGTTGACAGCAAAAGCGGGGTGGCATTTAACCACGGTCAAAGGAAGATGTAGGACCCATTAGATCAATGCGGGGTAACCTCTTTCCGACGAGGAACTTCAAAGGCGTTTTTGCACGAGCGAATATGAACGCGTGAGAGATATACTTCTAGGAAGCCCATCGACTTCAGCTTTGGTTGGTATATCTATACAGAAAAGGTGTGTATAGATATATACCTATATATCTATATACCTACCTGGTTTCCTTGCAGTAAGAGTTTCGGCTTCCTCTGATTCCGGATGGTCCATGCAGAAATTGACTTCTCAATCCGAGTACGGGTAAGTAAGAGTCTAGTTTCTGTTCACAGTTTTATAGGGAAGTAAGAGAGTAGAGTACGCGAGGAAGAAACACGGACGATGAAAAATGCAGGAGAGATGTGAGCAAAGGAAAAAAAAAAAAAAAACAGATGGAAAGAATTGGAAAGAAAAAGGAGCATCTAGAGTACTAAAATATAGTTTTACCCTTACCTATATACTTACTCGAGATTAGATTGCTGAGAAAGTTTATATTTTCGTTTGGTGAAATCATACCTTGTACTAGATATCGAAGGTATACTTGATATTACACATTTGCAGCATGTAATTGGTTTGAAGAATTCAGCAAATAGTAGTTTTTAGTTTTATCCTCTTACCCGATGTGTTAAATTAAGCAGAAAACTAAGGGGAGGATTGGTAAAAATAAATCACTTCCAAGTTCCGAACTTGCGTCGATGATATATCCGTATAATTCTTGGAACTAGTCCAGCAAAATCTGCTCCTTAACGGAAACCATGAAATGAAATGAAATGAAATGAAATAAAATGAAATGAGATGAAATGAAATGAAACGGAGTTAAAAATATTTCAGAAAAATCACCACCAAATGCCCACATACAGTAGTGATCAAAGCCAGCATCCGTGAGACAAAAATTCTCTTGGTATAGATAAAGGCTTCCGGTAAACCAGACACAGATCTTGCTAACTTTTGTCATTTCTTTTTTTCTTTCATCTCTCGCTCTCCATTCTCCTCTCTTGGAAGACAGTCTGACTCTTGACTGCACTGGAGTGAGGGGGGCAAGAATCTCGTATATATTTCGGGTGCTAACGACCACAGTGTATCGCTGCAACGACCTGGCCAGGGCAAAGCGTAGCCGACGTAGCTGGCTGAATGCCAGCCGCCCACGCGCCTTAACGCGTTGCTTCGCGTCGCGACGCTCGCGCTCTCGAAAAGAAGACAACGACGCCGCTCTAATCCGTGAGAGCTGTTGATAAATATGCGGGCGGCGAGGGATCCCGTCCTCGTTGGGGCGTCGGAACGGCTGCCGTATATTGGCCTGTCAACGCAAAGAATGCATCATTCGTCACAGATAAGTTGTTTGATACTTCGGGCAACAGTATGGACCGCAACTTTTCAAAGCTGAATATCAACTTGAAATATTAATTTGAATCGGTAATCCAAAGAAGACAGTGACCGATTTTAAAATCCGTGTTTTTCAATTTGAATCGCTATTGGAATATGTCTTATGCCTGACCTATGGGCTAAGGATTAACGCGTTTACAAACTGTTTGATCTTGTTTAGGCAGGCGCTCGTCAGTGTCAGCCATCATCTACTTATCTGATGATCAATCAATCGCTGTATCAAGTAACGCTATCAGTATCGTTTCAGTTAATATAAAATCTTTATGGGATCGAAGGAAAGTCATTCTGCTACCGAATCGAGATCTATAAGCGTCAATTTAGCTGTGCAATATTTTGGGGCTGTATTAGTAAGCAATAAGGTACTCGAAAAAGTTGAAGAATTTCATGAAATAGAGGAAAACGAGTGAGAAAAAAAAAAACACAAGATTCCGATGGGCGCGCAGGTAACTCCGGGATCTGGATAACGAGATACCCCGGCCACACAGCGGCTGGTGTATCACGTAACGAAAAGAAATCCAAGGCGCGGGTGCAAAGAGGCGAGCTTCGGAGGAAGCACCCTCGACGGATTTGTGGACTCTTCGTTGATTTATTGGAGCAGATAGCTCGCGCCTTGGTCCGGAAGGTTTTGAGACGCGGTCGCGTGAGACAGTGGGGTATTATTCAAAGTCGTCTTGCAAAACTCTCGATTTGCCCAAGCGCTAAGAACGTCTGTACTTAATCTGTTGTTTCGTTAGCCACCAACCAGTTTTTTTTTTCTCTTCTGTTCCATTTTTTATCTTTCTTCTTTCACAATATGACTTAATTCATTGAATAACGTTTCGAAGAAATTGAATCAGATATACGGGCAGACTGGATCGTTTCATTGCTTACATGCAGATTCATCACTGTCAAACCCTCTACGCAAATAGGTATAATCTCGTATCACGAATTGAATCATGGGAATATCGCTCTTGGAAGTAACAAGATTACGAATTGTTTGACATTGTGGATTATCGGTTGAACAATCAGCAGAATAAATTGGATGATAAATTTATAGAGCTACGACACGTTATTTTCATTCAAATTAATTGAACAGAGTGATTCCGCATCTACGGTACACATAAATATACATTTATCGTGGATTGAAGAAAATCAAGACAAGGCACGTAACAAACTCTGAAAGTTTAAAGCCGCACCATTCTGGTCCGCCGGTTCATTCAAAATATTTACAAATTATTAAGAGTCTAGATTTATAGTGGGCGTGTGAGAGAACAAACGGTTTCAGCTGGACCTCCTAACGAGGGCAGAGTAAGAGGAGGAAAAAGACGGGTGACCCGCGAACGCAGACCACCAGATGAAAGAGCCAAGAGAGTGGAGAGCGAAGGCAAAGACAAGGTAGGGCATCGAGAACAGTGGCAGTAGCAGGGTGTTGGAAGAGGATGGAGTCTGTTACGACTGGAATAACTTCTAAATGTGTCAGAAGCGTTCACTCGCCCCGTAAATACCGTAGTTTTATTATCAAAGAACCACACGTACATTATACATGCGACGAAGCAAAATGGGACTTCGAAGAGGCCACCGTGTTGAACAAAATCGTCGGTCTCGTCTCCAGTTTAAGTAATCGGCGAATGTGTGTTATTCGACACTCATATTCCTCCGAGTCGATAAATTAGTATTAAGAAATTGCTTGGTCGATAGACTGGCTGTAATAACCCGCGCGATTTTATACGCCCTCTGTGCGTCGCTCATTTGTGACAGGAAGACTAACGTTCGAATGTTGAGTGACCATCAAGTTAATTTGTCAAGCCTATAAATCGGGGGAAGTAGATCGTTCAAAGTTAGTGCTGAATTATCACTAAATCAAGAAAACTGGTCTTGTAATTGTGTCATCGTATCTAACAAGGAACCTGGTGTATCGTAGTTCTAAGTGAGTGCCAGCAATAGATATTCATTAAAGAGCTAAGCTGGTGAAGTGCCATCTCATGGAGTTCATCAAACATTCGATTTGTTGAATTCTGCAGTCACTCCATCCTTCAGCCTTTGAAATAATACTCATCACAGAGAGGTGCACGATGTGACGGCTATACGCAAACACGTGGGTATGCAGATACGTATATTGGCACTTAGGCTTGTGAATGTAGAGAAAACCGTTGGCGTATGGCCATTAAGGTTCATGGAAAAGTAATTATCTTGTTTCTAACACAGCAGGAAATTCGCTGTACGACCTCTGCCAGCCTTCGCGCATTTTCGCGCTACATTAACTGCGCGACGGAGTAAATGAGCTGTTTAGTGGCATATATTCAGTAGCCCGCATCTTATGTCTGACAGTTAAGAGAAACCGAGCATCGGAGAACGAGTATGTTTCAACGCACGTGCGAATGAACCCACGTGGCGATTCTCTCTCATTCAGATGTCTTGTTTTTTGAATGAACGATATGGTAGATAAATCCAAATATTCGAGGAGAGTTGAATAATATCTATGATAACGATCAGTTCTTACGATTTTTTTTTTATCAGGTATTTCGAACGGAATTATATCGTTTGTAATTATCGAACCGTGTGTTCTTGCCGATATCTGACTAATGCAAAATGTCTCATAAATTATTGTTGCCGTAGTGATGTTAAGTGAGACTGTTCTTGTAAGCTGTTCGGTAGAAAATGATTAACACTTAACCTAGCAGAGTAGGTAATCGAAATTATTTAATTATTATTATTCTGGAACGCTTGATTTCGCTAATAATTTTAAGCAAATTTTATCCCCTTCGCGTTGTATGCGACGGCCAAAAGTTCAAAGCCGTTCGTTTTTTTCAATCACAGTTGTCTAAAAATATCAGTTTTCTTCACACAAGTTTTGCAGAACGAAAATTGCTGCAATAGTAGAGTGAGCTCTTTTTATACAACTCTGATTGGTCGCTTCAGCGGGTAAATGATAATGTGATGGATGTAAAATGATAGCTGTGAAAGCCTGAGATAGAAATCGGTGGAACCTCAAAGCCATTCGTGTTTATTCGCTAGTAAACAATAAACGCCTCATGACACCTAACTGCAGGTCTTCTGTTAGTGTGTCGCAGACGCCACAACAATAGGAGAGATCCGCGTCAAAGCATTCTCTGGTTGGAGTCTGCACGAAAGTCTGCATAGTTGGCGCCGGGAATGCATCGAGGGATGTCGTCGCGGGCCAAGAGAGGCTGCTACGCCCCGTAAATTATTGTCTTGAATGATAGATGTGTGACAGTGCAGTAGCGCCGCTTACTCCATACGTCGATAGGAGTAGATTCTCATGATCCGGAACCTGTAAAGTATGCTGACGTTTCCCTCTGCCATTCTACAGCTTTGATCTACCAGTCGAGTAATCGACTGCACTCGAAGCTATTCTAGAAACTCACATGTTGTACTTGCTTGGTATAAAATCACAGAATTCTTGCCTGTTTGCGCGTACCTAGTGCATTGTGCTCTATATTGCATCGCATCAAAGGCTCTGCAACACATTTGTTAACCATACATCCCAGTAAAGCGTTGAGATTTTTAAGAAGAATGAGCAATGCGGTAATTTAATTTCAAAGCGACCTGCAGTGGGTCGTCTCAAAGTTTGAAAATCTAGTGATAAGGTAATGAACGTTAATGCATTAATTACAGGTAATTGATGCCAAGTTTGGCTTCGAGAGTATCGGCGCCTGGCGCTGAATATAGTTGGCTCGTACGTTTAGCATACTTCTCTAGCCTTGTTCTTGACCCTGTTGTTTTTTCTTTTACTCCTTCTTCTTTGCTCCTTTGCTGCTTCAACTGCGGTCCAGCACGCAGCCAGAATACCGAGACCTTAGTTAACCGACCTTACCGGACGGGCCAGTCGGTCCGTGGACCCAAGAACCAAACTCTTATTTTCTTCAACATGCCGTGCTGCTCGGGTCTTATCTGATGGTCGAAAACCTGATTCCGTAAAACGATCACGTGGTTCAAATCATTTTGAATACAAAATGGAGAACGAATGCTGGCTGCTGGCGTTCACGTATTTATACCGATGGTGTTTCCTTCATCGGAGTAGCTCCTGACCAGATGCAGTGACATGTTCATTTTAGAATATCTCCAATCCCTCAAATTCCGTTTTGTGGAGCTACAGGTATGTGAAAATGAATCCGTGGCAAGAACCGTTCTCTAATACGGGAAAATTTTCGGAGATGAACCACTAAACACCACCATCAAAATGCACCGTAAAAAGAGATCCTGACCACATTTTTGAGGTCGAAGGATGAACAAAAAAAGACTTGATCGTTGTTTCTATGAATGCGTTGACAAAAAATATTTTTCGCTCTCTTAATTGAAACTTCAAAACTTTTCAAATTCCCAGAATGCTATAACTTTGGATTAAAACGTGGGAGTGGGCTCAATTTTTTTCATCTCTTCGATGGTACCTACCAAATGTAAAAAATATGTTGAGTTTAAGAACTCTTCATCGTCTATATATTAAGAAATGGCACGTTCGACTTTCGAAACTGGTTCATCTTCGTCGACTTTACCATCGAACGCGCTTATTACGCCCATAATGTAACAGAGAGGAATATTTTAATAGAAAATTTCTTGCGTCATAAAGTATGGATCACCCTCTCGGTACTTTGAGAATTGAAAAGGTTAGATGCAACTATTTTCCTCCAACATATCTGACGTAAGTATATACGTACCTACGTACCTACGAAACTTTCAACCGCAGGTATTAACCATCAGATAAGATAAGAGTCTCTTGCAGCCATGAATACATAGCTCGAGTAACGATACTTTATGTATGGATAAAGAGATGGTAAGCCATATCTATAGCGTGGAAGGTAAGGTGGTTGATGCTGCATAAAGAGACTGCGGCAAGGGTAGACGGTAACCGGGTAAAACGACTTGGTAGAGGAGGCAAGCTCACCTGCCCTTATCCAGCCCTATCCCACTATATCCCCTCCTTTTTCTTCACCGTAAATTATACTGCGAGTACTTCGAAAGTAGCCTTTGCAGCGTCATTATACGCGCGCGAGAGAAGAAAAGATGTAATTTCGCCACTGGAACTGCGTGTGGATATAAATTGTACGGTTTTATATACGCATATATATATAAACAAGTTTCAATTTGCTGGTACCGTTATGGTACAAGATTCGCGCGATACACTTGACCGCTGTCCCATCACACATACCCATCACCACCGTAGGAGGTGACGCGTTAAAATTTATACCTGTTCGGCAAAAATATTCTTAATTTTACTACCGTCACGACACCGGACAGGTTATTATTGTGATTATTCGAATTCCGTATTCAAATTTACCTAAACGTTAACGTTTGACCGGTCTCTGGGAAAGGTGAAAGGGAAATCCTTTGTAGAAGAATTAGTTGCGCTGCATCGGCGTGGGTGTATGTATATATGCATAGTGGATGATAGTTTACGACTAAATACAAACTCCGTCAACATCATGTCACTAAGTTATATGATATTGCAGCTCGACCACGGGGGGGGAAAGGAAAGAACTCTTCTTGAATCTCCCGAAGTTGATTCACGTAACTTTGCTGCGGTGCATTAGCGAGCAGTCCGAGCGGTGACTAATGCTTTTTGCGCGAAAGAGCCACCCTTGTGGTCAATTATCTTTATACAAAAACGCAGTCCACTCGCAATCGCTGAGACCAGACTTGGCTTTTGCTTGAGTGCTGGTCAAAGCTGGCCAGAGATTCAGTCCTCGCAGGGTCTGGTGGTTCTCGAAACTGACTGCCGAGACGACGGTAATCTCCTTCACCACCGAGAACTCCAACTATGTTTTTGCCATTTCCGACTTGTCACAATTGTCAATCTCTTTGAAAAACGGCTACCAAATTTTTCGAACGATCTATACTTGTATAGGTAACATCGTGAATCGATATATCTCTGGAACTCTGAATCGAGGGGAAAATCTTCATAAATTCCGATCCTAAACGCATTTCGTATATAACGATATTGCTGCCAGACTCATCCAATTACATTATCAGACACAAAATGCAAATATCAAGGGACAGTCTTGCAGATTCAAAATCTCTTTTAGCACGTTTTACACTCACACGAACTCCCTGATTATATTCCTGTGCCCATATAATCCATCCGTATGAAATACCATGGCTGGTTTGTACCTTTGCCCACTGCTCGACCTCTCATATATAAGTGTGTATACGCATAATCCGACCGCGGCGAAATGATTGCCATTACGCCGAAATGTACACACACGACAACGTCGCATGCACGTGGACAGGCTAGGGGTGCATACGAATGTAATTCAATTATTTTTACAAGATTGACGTGGCAGTCGTTACCGGTCCCCGGTCCCCGCTCCCTGGACCAAGTCAAGTTGATCTTGTGGGCTTGGAGGTCGGCCAACCATCAGGCCGCAGATAATACATGCGAACAAAACTACTTTACCTCCTTTCCTTGCCGCGTCTGTTTCGACTTGAGTGTTATTGCCTTTGCAATTATCCTTATCCTGCATTTTATTATTTTTTTGCCCCCAACTTCATTTTCCTCGGGCTACTATTCCGTGAAAAAACTTCTGCAAGTAATTGTAATTAGTATCGTTATTATATTCCTTTACTGATCTGTATTTTCGCTGGCTATATTTTCGCATTATGAATACACAGTATATGCCAAAATCGATGGTTAATGAAGGTGCGCCTTTTACGATCGGAAGAAAAACTGGCAAATTGGTAGAGTTACATAAAGCTCTACGGCTCATTGTAATCGCACATAACTGTTGCAGAATGCTGTTTTATACCAACTGATGCGAAAAAAAAAAAAAAAAAATTGGGGGTAATAAAAGAGCGATAATCTGCGAATATGGTTAAGCAAGTTTCTTCAGCTAATGAAGTTGACTGCAAAACGGACAGAAACAATTTTCTACAAACTATCTCAAAAGACTGACCAAAGGAGTTCTTTGCACGAGGAAATATTATTTGAATTCCGTTGGTCATGACCTGACCTGGATCTTCGATCGCACGGCTTACCGGCAAGCAGAGGTACCCATATATAAATATCCGTGAATACATACCTGCACCTATATAGGTACCCCATACCTATATAGATTCGTATATTAAGCAATGGTATCGGTATTATGGCTGGGCGAGAGCTCAAATGCATGGTCGATGGATGGACGGACGGCAGGCGGATGGACGGACGGATGGATCAGTTCGGGGACCTACGGGCCCTCACGGGGCCATCGGGGGAGGGCACGGGGTAATTACACAAGCAAACAAGGGGCGGTCCCCGCAAGATTATAGGGTCTTCCACGGTGCCCCTCTAGCCCTTTGCTGCCCGTAATTACGGGCCCAAACTGCTTGCCATGGCATTCTTTCTATCGTGGATCTCTCGATGCAACCCTCTAGGTGAGGCCTGGTTCGTCGATGAGATCCTCTGCCCAGTGGCGACCTTATGCGCGCGGGCCATGGTTATAGAGTCCGGTTTAGGCCACCCAAAAATTTCGAATCCACGCCGATCCCCCTGAGAAAGGTCAGCGTTGAAAGGAGAGGAAGAATTTAGTTGAATATTAGTGGGAAATGATGAAACGTTGATTCTACCTGTAAGCTATTATGTACCTGCTACACTGTGTTCTTAGCTTTTGTAATTACGATTTTTATCTAGGGAAGACCGAGAGAAAAATACCAGAAAAGATTGTCAAAACACTATTGGTACTCATGATTCAGGTTCGGATGAACATTTCTTATTCTTTTACTTCTTTTTTATTCTTATAAAGATACCAGCAACTGTAACACTGTTAATTGAGTTATTATCTAATTATATCATCGACCTGAATTATCTAGCTTGAAATAGCGTTGCGTATATATGAACGTTTCAAGCAGTCTAATACTCTAACCCAGTTATGAAAAGAAATAACAAAAAATGTGACCCATGTATAGTTCTAGCGCTTCGTTCCATTGAAATTGAATACAACTAACCCTGTGACCCAACTAGTAGGTTGGGTGGGTGGATAAGATGGCTAGCCTTAGAAAAAAATTAAGAAAATAAAAAAGAACATAATTACATGTACGTAACGCCTGTACTTCCTGGTACTGATGCGGGGAACAAAAGATAATAAAAAGTTGTGCTCAATTTACGACTTGGTCGGTGTATCTTGTTTAGTTGTTGAAAGGCAACCTCCATCACTCGTTACCCACCCATTTTCCAACTGAAAAATAAATAACTTTCAAAGTATTAGCCAGATGCTCTCTATACTCTCGAAACGGGGTATTCAACGCAGTTAGAGATCTGCGGTAAATCATTATTCATCGATAATGGTTACTCTGTTCTCATTAATATTGCCCTCACTAATTTACCTCACATTTATATTCCGGAGTAGGATAACTGCAGTTTATCCAACTTTGGGAAGTTCCGTAAATCCCGAGCTTTTAACCGTACTTACTTATCGATAAGTACGTCGTTGTACATACATATACGAAGCGTTAACCAGCAGCTCAAGATATTTTTCTCACTTTGCAAAAGATACGGTCTACATTTTACTGAATTAAACATTTATATTCGAACGAGCGCGGGCGCATCAAGAACGATCTTAATAAAAAAAAGATAAATAGTTTTTTTTTTTTTTTTCACGAGAACAATATTATCGACGAATCGATATACACAAGATATGAATACACGTAGGATGACAATCGTCATGAATCTATTTTGTGAGCTTGATTTTAAGGCCGTGGGTTGAACGTATGAAAGGTATATATAGGTATATGCATGTGCAGCGTATGAAATTAATCTGTGGATATATACGATGCGTAGGTGCATTCTGATGCCTCATAGTGATAGTATCATTCACGAGTCCAAGAGCCTGGGCCGTAACGCGGATCTGGAATATTTCCTCGTTTTTCGCGAAGTTGAACCTTAAATAACGTGGTGTAATATGCACGTATTTTTCTCACCGAAGCCTGAAAACTTACGGCGGCAGCTCGAGCCAACTGCGAAATTGGGAGATCGCGAAGATTTGGTAGCCGTGCTCGCAGCAGTGGTTCATTCAAGTTGAATTTCAATTATGGAAACAGCGTTAGCTAATAAAATACTCCGGAGTTTCCGTCCGTTCGTTCGACAATAATAGTGTCTCGATAATAACGTATTCAACGTACGGCCGGAGGAATAAAGTCTCGAAATTTACGAGTTTTGGTTCCATTGCTTGTCAGCCAAAAGCCTATAAAGGCCTTTGGCTCGCATTCCAATACCTTAGCTAGAAATTGTTGCCGCGGCAGCACCAACATCACCAGGAGCACCGGGGATAAAAGCTAACAGTGGAGAAGAGAAGGGCGACGATCGCACCAGAACTTCATGGTACCTCACCTTACGGTCAGGGCTTACCTCACTTCTGTCTGCATCGGTATATGTGCCTCTTAAAAACTCGGACGAATCGCGCATCGCGAGAGTAGTTGTCAGTAACCATTTATTTACAGGCAGGCGATAGCATCACCCGCGAGGCGCCATATTGTCAATTATTATTTCCAGTGATTCCCATCATCCAATTATGAGACTTACCGGCGGGGTTCCAGCGCCCAAGTCCGGTCTAAGACCCAAAGGCCCAAAGGCACTGGGTTCCACTCTTGTACCTTAACCAGGCCCAAAGGCAAATCGCACCCTGTTCCTCGGGATGCGCTTCGTTATTGTTTAATTTAGGCGCGTCAGCGTGCGACGGGCTCGTTTATCACCCTCGACCTGTTGGAGCAGCTAACTGTTTTAAAAAGTTAAATCGAATGCGAGCGGCGGCTGGTTGCGAGCGTGCGAGGCATCGCTGGACCGAAAGTGAACCACACCGGCGAACGAACGAGAGAGTTAGAGACAAGCGTTGTAAGAGAGACAGAGATCAAAATCGAGATGAACGAAGGGGAGAAAGAGAGACGTGATGAGACGATGAGTGGAACATAGTCGACTGGTAGGCAGGGTCACTTCGGCTCCACTTCATTATGCGAGATGGTAAATTGTTTAGTCCGTATAGTAGGATAGGTGCCGAACGACGCAAGCGTAAGAGCTAAGCCGTTCTTCGCGCCAACCCTCTGCAGGCGTCAGCATCTCACCCAGCTACTGCCATGCCACGATGTTCCACTTATTGCAGCCAGATTGGAAGGCGAGATCTTGTGGATCGATCGGTCGATACGGACATGGTAGGTACAGCCAATTCCTCGCATCTTCGTGCAAGTCAGCCCCGAGGGAGCACGACTAGGTAGCTCTAGATCAATTCGATTCTCCGCGTCATGATCGTTCCTGCATTGCATATTGACTTACGAGTTATGACCAGTGACTAGTATCAATTGCGCCCCGAGCAACACTTGCCAATTTGCAGAATCCACGAAATTGACAGAAGTTCTTGAGCTAACACTCCGTGTTCTGGGTGCGAATGTAGACTTCAACTTTCGTGTGTACACCGCGTATATTGTTGGTTGACGCTTCGACCGACCTCCTAGTATCCAGCTCTCTAAACCCTATAACTTGTTCTGCACGTTGCAAAGATGAGTCCTGATTAACAAGCGGCCATTTCTGTCAATCACTTGTTATTACGGGCACGGACTATATTTCACATCGGTTGTCCTCCCACGCCTGAAAATTATTAACTGGGAACTGAAATGGCGCAATAAATTCTCCCGCTGGTAAACAATCTTCTTGCGAAGACTCCGCGATGCATCCGTATCTTGGAATAGGAGACGCATTTTCGCTCCTCTGATACCTATATCTATATATTTATATCTGTATCTATCTATCTATCTATCTATCTATACCTACAGGTACCACTTTCCCACCGTGGATATAGATTCCCTGAGCTGATGTTGCCTAGATCAGAATGCAGGCTGGTGTTCGCCTCGTTTGCAACAATTGCGATTGTGTTCATGGCCGGGGAAACGTAGCATGCTGTCGCCATGGCTGTAGCGACCCCGGGATCTTATTGGTATAGAGATTCCGATCAACCGTTTGCTATTTCTATCTGTGAACCAATGTACCGCGCAGTATCGCGTGCAATAGCAATTTTCATACGATTGTTTGACGTTATATAGAATAGCCGCCACAATCTTGGCAGAAAATTTTTTCGTTCTTTCGGCGGCTGATTTTCTTTAGACAAAGATTTTAATTATGTTAAGCGGGTGGGATTATGCACGTTGTCACAGATAAGGCACGTTCTGTTTAAGGCCACGATGTAAAATAGTTTCGATTAACGCGTCTCTAATGATTACCACCGGCGGAGCCAAGCACGCGTCTGGCGAATAGAGACCATCAATTTTTTTACAATCTACATACATATACGCTATATGTACACATACTACTATAGAAGTTCGCGAGGCTGGTTAATTTTCAATATTTCCCAACGGTATGCTTGGCGGAGCTATTGACTCCTCCAGTATTGCCTCGAAGGATCGAAGAGCCGACGCACACACATTGTGGCACAGAAAGAAGTGAAGCTAATCACGTTTTCAAGGCGTCTATCGGGTACAGATCGATCCGTGAACGCCTTCTCGGCCATCTTCACCTTCGCGGCTTCACTAACGGGCGTCGATGTAAGTATGGTTACTACTTTCTAGCGTCCTAATGGGGAGTCCCCAAATCGGTCGCTATCTTCTCGGCACATGGAGTGGTGGGGGGTATCATTTGAAACTTTGAATTCTGGTCACATCGGATTTACATATTCGTTGGCCGTGTGTAACTTTGGGTAAAAGTACACGGGGCGCCCGCAGCAGCTTTGGGCGTGGGGTGGTGAAGTGCCGAATTACAGAGCCTCATTTGAATAAACATAGCCAACGACAGAACGCAAGTATTTTTATTTCTTAAAGAGACGTAAATGTTCTTGCATCATGCGTCTAAAAATGCGTTAAACAGCTACGAACACGGTCCTCGCGGTACGACTCGACACAAATAAATATAAACTGAATGATCTTATTTGTCCAGGTAAATTAGGAAGGACGGTAAATAACCCAGGATCTCTCAACGCACAAGACTTTGTCACCGCGGTACTATACCGCATGACACAGGCGACAGGGGGTTGTTGATGTTGCTAATTGAGCTAAGACGGGCAGTCTACCAAGCTACTATCGAGAGACCGTCCCAAGAACACGTATCTATGTATTTGTATATTCACATTCTACATATAGTTTAACTTACATTTCTAGCAACCTCTCTACACCGCGGTCTCCTCTATACAAGCTATATGGTAATTTCGACTTTCAAGACAACAGGGCGAGGAACAGGGATGTCGGTGCTTGACACACAGTCGAACTCTAACTCCAAGTTTGATTGTTAGTAGACACGGAATACGAGTTTCATTCACTATTCCATGGACATAAGATTCGATTCTTCATTTGATGATTGTTCCGGTCAGATGTGGTTGGGTCGATGATTGAGTTCATAAAATATCGCAACTAGAGATTCGCAACGCAGGTCCTTCTTCTCATTAACGAGGGATTTGACCTTCGAGGCGCTTACGTATATGGTGGTATTTGAGTAATTATGGGCTTAATACCTTGACGCTCGCTGTGAGTAATCCGGGGGGAAATGTTAACTCTACGATAATTCATGAGTGTTGTATTCACCCACGAGTAGTTATTTTGTACAAAAGTGATCAATTTTTTTTTAAGTTCTAACTGCGAACGCGCATCATGACGAGTACACAGCACGCGTGAAACGCGCATGTATGTAGGACAGATGAACACCGCGAACTGAATGACTAAACTATATACCAATCAACATCTCAATTATATCTCGACTACAGAGCCGCCCGTAATTAAATTTTACGTATTCCGACACCGACGCCGACGCAATCGCCAGCGCACCCGGACTGAACCGTAAAAACGGACACCTCTGGACCACGCTGGACTATCGTCAGCTTAAGTGCAAATGCTGCCCCATACATATAGGTATCTGTATATTTATGTACACACCTATATGCATATATGTACAATCTATCCACCAACCCATACGGATGTAGGTACTTTATACTCGTTGAAAATGGAGAGAAAGCTATTGTGTTTATTTATTTTTATTCTGTTTCTTTTGCTATCGTTTTGTACTTTCTTTTTTTTTTCTTTTTTTTTTTCTCATCTCTTCTCCCGCGTTATGATGCCGAGAGTAAAAAGGTGAAGGTGAAGAGGCAAACGGACAGAGATGCGCCGGGCCGGACATGCGCCAGAGATGCGGCGGCAAGACAAGTCCATCGCTTCAGCTAAACTCCTACGACGAGGTCTGGCTCGTCTGGTTTTCTCTACCTTCCAGTATCCACCCCGTTAGTTGTGGTCCAAGCGTACCTTTATCGCTACCCAGCCATTGCATAGTCATACACGTATATACAATGCGTTTGATACCTACACGCGCGTTTAAGAGCTGAGAGACTTGCTCGAAGGCTTAGCGCGTGCTGGAGGTCGGTATGGTGCAGGTAGTTTGAACCGAGACACGTATACAATATTCATGCGGCTACACGCAGACCATGGTGAGGTGATATTAAAACGTCTCCAACCCCTTAGCGCGATAGGATCTCTCAATATTAAATGTTTATAGAGGTTGGCGGCCGTAGACAATGGCGTTTCACGAGTACCGCGGCTGCACTGTACCTACTGCGGTGAACCGGGTGGGAATACCGGTGCCGAGAAAGAGAGACATGGTACAGACGCGCGCGCGATCTGATAAGGCCTTACTGTAACATTCGGGGTGGATCACGTCTGTTGAACAGCGCTTCAATTCTGCGCTCCAATTTTACAATTCTCTTTCATTATGGCGCGGAATGATTTTTCATTATTATTATTTTTGTATTTATGTGAAGGAGCTGGCGCTTCTTCGTATAGTCCTGAACTGAGATTACATCTCATTTAAATTCAGCAGTAATTCATTTTGTTAAAATTTACATTTCATATCGAATATTAGACATTGAATTAACATTGCAAAATAATAACTCCATATATCCAATGTGCACAAACTAAATAATTACATATTTATCATTTTTATTGTATCGTTAAACCATTTATATGAATGTAGGAAAATTCTCTAAATATTCTCAGAAATGAGTAAGCATTGGCATTGGGAGATAACGAGTATCCGAATATTTTACTCACTTAAACCAAAAACAACTTATTGTTGGTATTACGTTGAGGCACAAGATAATATTTTTCAAACGAACGAATCCAATTAGACTTTTGAATTTCATCTGGGAGTTAGTGTAGTAGATCAAAGATCAAGAACATACAATAACCTTTACGACAACTTGAATCGGCTTAATAGAGCTATATGTAATGCAGTGTTGAAAAAAAATATCGTAGAACTATACAGTAATACAGTGTTGATAAAAAAATATCGATAGAATTGTAATAAGAATCAGTAAATTGTACAGCTCAGAAGGATCTAACATGAGGGACATCACAGTATAATAGATTCGAAGAAATGTTGATAAATATAATATTTTTGACCTTGATGTTAAATTGCCAGAAAATACTTTTCTCAGAACATCTTTTCAATCGCGTTCCATCAATTGATTCAGTCGCCGTTTGGCATTTAGTTCGTACGTATAGGCGCATTGAATTTGGATCGCTTGAGAATTTCAATTTGGTTCCGAATTTATTTTATCTCCAAATTTGAGTAGTTTCAGTGAATTATCGTTATTTTACACCGTATAACCCCAATAATTTGTGTCTCTGGGCAGTCCCTGAATCCATTTGTTATAACGATCATGTATATAATATATGTGAGGATAACCATTGATGGGATTTTCACCATGTGGTGAATATAGAGCTTTCCTCAGTCCCGGATTACCGTAGAAAAATCGCAAAATCCCTGCGTCGTGAACGGCACGTTACCGACGTGCCGTGAAATATGCAACGGAGGCAGAAAACAAAATACCACCTCATGAATTATATTAGAACGAAAACTGTAGCGAAAGCGTGCGAAGATTCTTTTTCTACTTTGTCTATATAACTACTACAGATTCTTTTTATTCCAGACACTTCCATCAATTTTCCTTGCTGACCACGGCTTATCTGGCCAGTAAAGGTAACCAGACGAATTTCTCATTCCCACAACGTTTTTCGCCTCCACCAATAACCTGGCGTGGCGTTTATGAATCCCGCGCGTAATAATCGGCGTCTTCGAAAACCGCGAAGCGAAAAAAGAAATATAACCCCACGGTAAGGCTCAAGAACCAACACCCGAGCGTAGGCGTGTATCTCGCGGCATCCCTCGTACATCTTCATTTTGACTTAATGTAATTACCTGTTGTACGGCAGAAGGAGGCGCTCATCTCCGTAAAGGAGATTTGGTGTGGACTGCGCGGAGGGCGCGGCCGCGGGCGTGGGTGCAGGACTGACGGCAGACTGCCGACTGTCGGATGATCCCTTCGGATGCATGTTCGCTTAGTTAGGGCCACGTTTAAACTCCATGTTTGTACTTTTATAGCGAAGGATCTACGCAGTACGCGGACCTAATCACGCGATTTATAATACGCATTATGCATAATGTCACGCCGCCTCGTCGCGGGGGCGGACGAATCGTATGGGGCCCTACTAAATGTCTTATTACTACAAGTTATACAGTACGTGGTTTCCATCGAGATATGAATTTTATCCAAAAAAAACCATTACCTGCCACTGTAAAATGATTGCGATACTTAGATTACTCCGAAGCGAAAATTATAATTATTATAATAATTCATATCTATAGGCACGTGAAAGTCAGTGGATATTCCATGTTTAGTTATAAAATAAATATTTTTTTTACGAAGCATTAAACGATAGTTAAATTTACAGCGCAATCAACCATTATATACCCACATAGGTAAATATATTTTTCCCAAGTGGTGTACTTAATTGAAATTTGATAGCTGGAGTAGCTGTACTCAGGTATTTTAAGTACAACACAGTTTTGGGTGGCTGCGATTAACTGAGATAGCTGGTTTTGGAAGGACTTTTCCGTACAGGCATAGCTCTGGTCTCGGCTGAACCTGATGGTTAGCCATCTGCTGGCTGCAGGCCACAAGCCCATCCGTTGGTTAGAAGAAGCTTATCCAAACAAACAACGAAAAGTGTCTTTTAATGTCCGTCCGCATTTTCGAAATAGATAAATTGCAGAACCTTATACTTATATCTGGCGAGCACACAGGTACGTATAGTCCTACTTTGCAGGGAAAATGTCTAGGAATTGGTGTGGGCGGCGAACGAAACGGAGGAACCATCACGATCAGAGAGTAGCTGGAGCCGGACCCAAACGAGGCAAAAATTGATTCGGCAGGTGAAACCTCTTGGTCTGTTCTCTCTGTTGATTTAAGCAGCGTACCGGTTGTACAGCACACTATAATCAAGCTCGGCACACCGTCATTACCTTGTTGTCAGTCCCCTCTTTGCCTTTCGCCCCTTGCCCTGCCCTGCCCTGTTCTGGCCCACAATTCTCCCTGTATGCCTCCATATCCCCCCGTAACCTCTCTTTCGCGCGTCAGAAACAGGCCCATCTCTTTCTGGGACTCGAAAGATCCTGATCCTCATCCTGATCCTGATCCTGATCCCCATCCCCATCCCCATCCTCATACTCATCTTCATTCTCATCTTCATTCTCATCCTCATCCTCATCCTCATCCTCATCCTCATCCTCATGTCTCATGTCTCACTCTTGTCTTCGCGTAACGAGGTTGTTCGGATTCAAGCGCACAATTAATTGATATACTCGAAGATAGGTAATTGCTAGGTCGCAGGGATTTCAAACTTTGACTGCTACATGGCGCTTTGATCCTCTGTGTCTACTGTCGTTCGAAACTTGTCGAAATTCTTGCCCCGGTAACCTGGATCCAATTACTTATAGTGAATGGTAAAAGCGTTTGCAGGCAGTTTTGCTTAATTCACGGTTCATTTGCGTCATCGCTTTGCACATGTATACGTCAACCTACGCATCAAATTTAAGAGCATCCGTCAAACTTAACTATCAAGAATTAAATTAGGCTATGACTGACCATTTATTTCCTACAGTGATAAAGTAAAGTAGAAGATTCTTAAAAAATTATATGAAAGATTTTGTTTATGGGAAGCTAATGTGTACGCCGCGAGCAGGACAGCGAGCATGATATATTATTGCTGTTTGCGAAGATAACGTTTCATTATTAATTTATGGATCTATTTGCGAAAAGTTTAATTGGCATAAGAACGAAGGCAAGTATAGTTAGTAAGAAAATGACCCAACTCATCGGAGCTGAGAGCCAGTTGAAGACATTGCAGGCCAAGAGTACGATTGTACTATACGTGATCAAGGTACCTCCGCATTTGTGGAACCGATGTATGTATATCTGCAGTATGCTTACACAAGAAAAAATTATCATGATACCCGTAAAAAATATAGCAATAAAGCCGATCGCCAGGATTAAACTCAGCAACCATTGTGAATAACCGCAATGCCAGGAGCCAGTCGGTTCGACGTCATTGGAACTGGTAATGTCAGAGGAATTGTAATAAGGTACACTGGACACCGTGATTTTTCGGAAACGAAAGTACCCTGTACCGGAAATTAGAGCAGCAGCTGCGAATATCCAGTGGATATGGGTTTTGGCTGCTTTTATGCACTCCCAATTCCACAACGGGTCACTGTGGGTAACGGAGCATTCCAAGATCATGTGCATCTGAAAGAAGGAACTTTGATTTACCATTTCCTGTCCATATCAATTGGGAATCAATGTAGTCGCAATAAAAATAATTATTTAATACTACAGTAGTTTTCTGAGGCATTTTAACTAACGAGAACTGAATGGCTAACGTACTGTAAGAAAGCCCAACCAGTGATAAGGACATTGTAGTTCATCAATTATGTCCATGATGACAAAATATATGGTTATGCTGATCATTATCATGCGGCCTGTGAAGTACGCGTTACACAGTATGGGGAAATCATATCGATGAAAATTTTCCGTCTGTACTTCGAGGGTTCTTCTCGCGTTGCCAGGTGGGATAATTTCCATTCAATTAAACCATTGCAAATATAAGGTTAGATTTTTTAGCTGATCAGATCACTTCGCGTCAGCGTAATGCAGAGTTAATTAACAAAAGTTGGAATTGGTTTCATGGCAATCACAGCATGGGTTTGCAAAACAAAATAAAGAGAAGTCCAACGGGTTCGGTTGGTATATTTCAGCTGAAAAATTTAACATCGCAAATTTCAATCCACGAATATGTTTTAAATTTTTATGTCGGTTCATGACATCGTGTAAAATAATTTCAGGATATCAGGTTGAGTGAATTTTTCAGCATAATCCATTCCAAGTTTCAGAGCTTATCGTGGAAACTTATTTATACAAGCGACGCAGTCTATATAATGCATGCAAACGAATTTTGAAAATATATCTTCATGTCGTAACGGTGGCTTTTATCTACCAGTCTTCAACACATATGGCACCATAGGAAGTGAAAACAACCAGTCAACGACGACATATAACCAATAAATTGCACGGTGACATATACATATATGTAAGGGACAATATTCTAATGAATGCAAGACTGCTCGTGTTTAGACAACGATCGAAACTTGCCTCCGGCGATGACTGGCACCTAAAGAAGAGAAGACAACTCCGATGCTGTAGTCAGTATATTAAGCATCTCAACTTGTCTATAATTCTTCATATCAAAGTTCAATAATTCACTATCTTCGAATACAAAGGCATCGATTATACGTGTCATTATATACTCGCTTAATCGCGGTTTTATCCCATCTTCGCGTCGATGCCTGGGTATAGATTGCAAGTATAACAAACCTGCGGTTACTCAGGTGGGCTGATTGCCTCAATTACTTATCGGAAAATCGCCTCAATGGCTTGATAGGCATTACGAAATTATAAGTGAAACCATGACGATAAAAGAGATTGAATTTTCTTGGATATACCGACGGTTTTATTCGCCGGAGTATTGACTATTTCAATTGGAATTGATTTATGACCAGTTTGGCTGCATCACTTTCGTGAATCACGCATTACCTCGGTGATGTTTATACACATACCTACCACGGGAATTAAAACAATGAGGCTGCTTTCATTCCAAGATTATCGCGATTTATAAATAAACAAGTGCACGTGGAGTAGCTATCAGCCATATTAATGCACAGCGCTCCATTGTTCGCCATTTGTTCCGCGATAGATAATTTAACGGGCATATGCTACTTGCTCATGCTTCAGTTAACCGCAGTAGGTATTATTATGTGCGACTAGATATATCTCTGCAAATTTAATAAGAAAATATTACATCCTGATTGAAAGCAATTACAGCTGCGACTTAATGTATACGGAAGTGATTGATTCAAAGATATTTATACGCCACCTAAGATTGGAAGACAACGATCGGTTTCTTATTCATTCATTCTGCTGTTTATCTATTTGTCTATATTAATCCACCGCCAGCGATCGTCTATATGATAGATATATTTTCATGGAATATTGACCACCGACGTCCCTCGATTTTATGTATGATTGATTCCCATACGTGCACAGATCGTATCGCGAGTCATTGCGCACACAGAGCAACAATCATTTATTTTCATCGCTTGAGACGAATACGAAGAAATTGACTTTTACCTGCTCCCAGCGTTGCGTTAGCTTATGCAAAATGTTCAATCAACAATCGGTACACGTCGGGCCTATCAATATTCCGCGTTCCTACAGAAGATGAATACAGAATTGTTCGAACACGCCTTGTTTGGGCCAGCGTCAAGTCCTAACACACCAGGAACATTTTAATCGAAATTTGAACAAAGCAGAATCGAAAACTCCTTTCCTTCACCGCCGGTATTGAAGTGACTTCTGCCTGCAGAAGCAGCTGGCTGGACAGAACTTAACTCATTCCTTTGATGAATAATTCGTAGCTTCCTGAAGGATGCGGTGAGGACGACGATACGGAGACATGCTAGTTGCGGCTTTTGGCTCTGGTGCAAAACACGTCCTGAAATAGCAGCTTGTTGCAACGAATTGCGCACCCAATCGCGATAGACGTAGGTATATAAAAATCCATGTACACTGTAGTACATAGCGTGAGCTGACGTGGCGGTGAAACGAACGGCCTAAGATCAGAATAAGATAACGTTGAAAAGTAAGCGTGTCAGCAGAAATCCAACAAGTGATCCGTAACGAGCCAATAGGCTTCGACCTTCGATCGCGGTGCTACTTTCAACTGTCTGACGTTATTTCATGACGTCAGGTTGACCAGAAGCCGATCCGTCTATCCCCTGGTGGCTGACCTCTCTGCGTGTAGCCACCCGTCCGCGTCGCCTGTTCCCAGCACGTTTTGTAGCTGGGCACGGTTGACATACTAACTAGCCAAGGCTAGGGCATTTGCCTACTATGATACCTAGTATTACCTCTTCTATGTACCTACATACACGATACCCTTGCTCACTTACCAACACATCACCTGGGGACAGGATCGACTCGCAGAAGTAATACTCCGGGTGGTTCCTTTGACGTCTAATTGGTTCCCAGGTGCTACTCGCGTTCCAAAGGCAAAGGTTGTCGGACGCGCGAAGTACACTTTCTACGTGAAACTTCAAAGCCGTCGATACAGCTACTAGAGATGCGGCTTCGGATGGGAATGAAGTGGGTTCCTAAGTTGCGAGTAAGGTACACCGTACCTAACGATCCGAAAAATCTAAGGTCTAATACGCCCGCATAAACAATTAGCGCGTGTTAGCCTTCAATGAACAAATCAACGAAGTTTGTATTTTTAGCTTACGTCAGTTCATTCAACTTCAGGTTTACTGATGCCTAAGTCATTAATTGAGTTCAATATGGCTTGATCAAAAGATCGGGGATACTCCTGTCGCTATAGTGCACTGTGGCGGTCAAAAGGACCGGACAAAGTACCTGCATCACGGAAGCTCGTCACGACGTTCAACGATCGATAAATAGAGATAAGCTTCTGTCTATCGCAAACATGGCATTCCTACCTGTTAACGCCATACATTGAAATTCCGTTTTGTATGCGGTGGATTGTTTCATTTAAACAAATGTTTACCTCCCGTATATGCGGGCATATGAGAATCTCGTGACGGTTCATGCAACAATACAACGACTCATGATTCTTTGCAGCTAACGTGGAATACTAAATTATATTCGACGAATGGTGGTGCTGCGACTTGAATTTATGTTAGCCTGCTTCCATCACATACCCCGCTAGACTGATGGGATCAGTGGTATCAAACTATGAATGTATTACCGTTTTTCGGCTTTTATTAGAAACCAAAAGCAAATAATCCACCTTATCAAAAGCCTTTATTTGAGAACCATATGGGTATTTACGATTACCTGAGCTGTAAATTCCCGCAGAAGGGAATTAAGTCAAAGTCTTGTCGTCCCGTCTCACAAGATACGTGAAATGGCTCTGAATCGAGGAAATTACGTGCTCAGGCAAAAGTTACCAGCAGTAAGTTGATAATTTCACGTCAGTTGTCACTGGTGAATGATGTCCTACCATTGTTGGTAGCCCATTCGTAAGAACCGAAGACAAACAATTTGGAAATGTTAAAAATAAGTTTTACTATTCATTAGGAATTGTTGCATTGAATCTTGTGTTTCGTTATTTGCAATCATTTCTAAGAACAAGCTAAAGTACCCCTGCGCATTCACAAGCTCATAAAATAAAGTTACGTTGCATATGCGTCTCATCAGTTCTTATTGTCCTAATTGAACTATTAACTGGGCAACTAATGTATGTGTCTTTGAATTGAGATGCCAAGGTTCGTTGAGCATTTAAGTTCCAACAGAAGACTGTGGGCGTTTGAACATGGGTCGATTCTTTTATAAAAACTAACGACAAGTATGAAAGTACAACAACACCATGTCGGTGCGGAATTTATTTAGTGGTAATTCTTTCCATGATCACCGCAGAAACTCAGCAATGATTCTCTTTTCATCTCTGCTCTACAAGCTTGCTCTCAATATCACGTGCACACGCGGGACAACCTTCCGGCTATTTCACGTCGACTCTTTGATCTTCTCTCCACCCTCTGCCACGCTCAACACGCTGTTCACAATTCGCTCAGTTTTCCTCGTCTCCGGCTTCATCGGCCTGCCACCGTGAACCGGACGCCATGCAGTTTACGACTCCTTCCTGGCCAGGCCATGAAGCTTTCCAATGAAATTTCTCCCACTCACAAGTAAGCGGACAATATAAGTCTGGATTCTCTGGTCGAACCAGGCTATAGATTCCGGTGCTTCGTCCGTAAAATAGAGCGCTATCTCACTGAGACGATCGTTTACCTCCATTCGGACTCATTCCTATTTTAGAGGATCAATTCGAAACGATTCTGTGCCACGTGTTCTGGTATGCTAATTTCCTTCGCTTGCCTATCTGATTTAGTGGGCTCATGACATCCGCGAACGTGTACCGGCGACCTACTGAAGCGAGGTGACGCAAAGTGCTCGCATACATTGAGGTAGGTCAAGTCTTGTTAAATTGCCGCTGACATCTTAGCTGGTGATTTGCGGCCACCACACGGTACTCGCAATCTTTCGTCGTGGGGTAGACAGAACTATACAAGGCCCTTGTATAATTTAACACGTTTTTCTACCATGACGAAAAAATAATACTGATCTCTTCTGGAAAGGTGATTGTTCAATCATATATATACCTACTTTCATTTCATCGTACGAAATTTTGTAAATTTGCAAGAATAGTAGTTTTTTTTTTTTCTCAATACAATTCATTAACCGAGGAATTACCTGTTCTAAAATCCAAAATATTCATTTATTTGAACATTCGTGAAATGTTGAACATGAGAAAGCTTAGAAGGATCCCGGAATGAAAGAGACATGAATATAAGATATCCAGCGGAACGATCGGAGCGGAAATATCTTTAGCCATCAGGAAGTAAGACAAATATAAAAAAAGAAGAGGAATGAGCTGCGTGACTTCTTCTCTAACCCTTGACGCAAAATCGCTTGACAGAATGTATATTCGTTCTCGAAAAATGATGGCTCTTACGATGCCACCGTTCACATAGATGCACGAAATCGGGGTATGTGAGTACGAGAGCGTAAAAGGTACGTCGTGCTGGCACCAGGTGACAGTTTTTGACAGAACATTAAACATGACGGGCTCGTATGTATAGCAGTAAAGACGCGTGGGTGAATCCCGATTACTGATCAATATGCCACGGTGTATATCAGTCCTTGAATAGAATGCGTATGGAATGTACGGGGCGATCGTTGCCTCCTGGGAACTACCACTGTCACCACTATACGACTGGCCACGCCTGCCTCGAATGAACAATAATGTATTTCTAGGTACCAAATATCTCTTGACCTCAGCTGAACCAGGGTGAGCCGTGCGTCAATTTTTTTGTCGACGTGCCATGTTGGAGTGTCTAGTTGTATTTGGAACATTAACTGCGGAATTATAACTTTAATCGATAAGTCCCACTCCCGGCTGAGTTTCTCAGAAATAAAGAGCAATACTGTCGTTTGTAAATCTATGTAGATTGGAACAAAATTTATTGTCCGATTAGTTCCTATTTTCAAATACTGTATCTTCATTTTTTTTATAGCTCGGAGCAGGAAATATAGTTGTGTGTATATCCGAAAGCAACGTGCTCAAGAATGACAATTTTATTTCTGGTTATTCAACATATCGAGTACCATCGTTGATCTCTTCGATGTAAGTAAGGAATGTATCGCGTGTCTTTTAGTTTAGGATTATTTTTCAACTTGAGTAGATTTTTACTGATGGACGCTTTCGACGTGGGACGTGACACGCAAGGTTTGAGTATAATACTATGAGAGCCGGTTACAGGTCCTGTAATATGCTTTGAGATCATGATTCACCTTCTGTCACTTCATATCTAAGCATGTCGTTATAGATAGTAATATTTCATCAATTGGTCAGCGAAATAACTCACAAAAATCTTACATAATTGATATTAGCTCGTGTACATTTCGTGCTGTCTCATCTTTCTGATAATGGACTCAAAAAACGTTCGCTTTGACCTAAAGAGAATCCCGTATTCTTTTGAACGGATGTCGAGATGGCACATGCAATTATAAGTACACCGTATATAATCACACTCTCAATGCATATTGTCACTACCATGAAACACTGCTTTCTAAAACAGAGTTGATCTAAGAAAGAAAAAGTAATGAACCTAAGACAAAGCAACATCCCGGAAGCAACGAACGCGGGATTTTTGTTTTAAAAATCCAATTGAAAGGTGTATAAGCAAGCTACATATCGAGGGCTAAGGACCAGAAGGGCGTAACCCACATTTTTTCGACTTTGGTGAATTTGCTGCCATAAG
The DNA here is from genome assembly GCA_963978835.1 of Tenthredo scrophulariae. Classification (NCBI taxonomy): domain Eukaryota; kingdom Metazoa; phylum Arthropoda; class Insecta; order Hymenoptera; family Tenthredinidae; genus Tenthredo; species Tenthredo scrophulariae. The sequence continues at coordinate 10,445,566 of OZ022227.1, forward strand.
GGCGTATATCTGAAAATTTAACACGTGAGCCCTTCTGGCAGCATCCGCAGTTTTTTGTGGGTTACGCCCTTCTGATCTTTAGGCCTCGATATATGAAAGATGAAAGTTTTACGCAAGAAATTCTTGCTGATATAGCATCAGGCACATATTTGAATTCCGGCAATTCGTTACAAACGATCTACGTAAATAAATGAATTTATTGATTGAATTGAGACTGTTTAAATTGGCGTGGGCACTGAAATGCAGTTATTCTGTTCATTACTCATGATGGAGATACACATGCGGAGTCGCGAACTTTGTTTTTGTATACAGAATTTGATAGCATTGGCCCAAAGTCGACAGCAACCCGCGGCTGTCCGGGGCCTTATAACGGCATCGTAATGGCTCCGCCATCTTGAGACGTGACTGAGTGTAAACAAATACTATAATACTTGCTCGGTGAGTCGAGGGCCCAGACCAGCAATGCCATCGACGGTCGAGAAACCGCACTTTGCTTGGGGCTCGATTCGATTATTTTGATTGTTTTGTGCAGAATTATTTCGGTCATTACGTTGGTAAATGGCGATATTGGCTGGCCAATCATTCTCCGATCCCCTGATCGTTCGATCGTTCGATCGCTCGATCGCGCACGGGCTATTGCGATAAATTAAAAAGTTTAGCTCGAGTTCTCGAACGAGGTAAGTATATGGGCAGGTATAATGTATAAGAACACCGAGTCTGTGTCAAGTCAGATATGTCATTATTCACGGAAAAAAGAAATGGTAATAGTAAAAAACAAAATATAGTACAAAAAACCCGACAGAAAAAAAATTTGCGGCTAAATTATTCGCTATAAACTTTGTAGACACTATACAATTGGCTGCAATTTATATTTCTACATTTACGATTTACTGCTCTCGTCTGCATCGCGGTAATAAAATCTGTCGTGCAAGTAAGCTGTGTGAACTATTTGAAATTGGGTTTCAGAAGTTCGGGTGAAGAACATAATTATCGTCAAATCTGACAGTAATTAGAAGAAAATATATGTAAAAAAAAATTAAGAGTGACTTATTTCATGTGTGATAACTAGGATCCGAAAATGGCTTCCGGTCGCACGAAAGAATAAGATCGATGAATAAAAGGGAAAAATAGTTTATAATAAAGCTGGACAATCTCCTAATTCCTCAACTCTGGGGAGGTCCATTATTTTATACAATGTGTGCGTTTATCCACTGGTCCAAGAGCCGAAGACAAAGGCTAAAAAGGTAAAATACTGAAAAAACCATGACACGTACGTAACTACAACAATAGATACCCGGTGCTCATAGCTCCATATCGATCTGGTTTTTTGTTTTTCTATTCACAAAGAATCATGCGTTTGTCTCTATCTCGTTCGCTGTGATTCTAGCAGCAATCTAGGCATGAGGTGATTTGAGGATCGGGCCATTTTAGTTGGGTACAACAGATCAACCGATCCGGTATCGGGATCTCACAAGCTCATCAAGATGCTCGCAATACACATCGGGATGAGGAATTGAATTGATTTCTTTTTTTCATGATTATTGGTGCCTTCTAGCACGTGAAACTGAATTACATCTAAGCGAAAAGCTCACCGAATTATAAAAGCACGATTTTTGTAGAAAACTAATTAGAGCTCGACGAAGACTGTTTTTTGCGCCTGGCAAAGTTACGAGTATGAAAGAAAATGAGAACGTGCAGTCTTTAGGGTGATAATAATACAAGAATCTGGTCAGCCTTGAATGCATCCACAAGTTTCAGGTATACCTATATATCTAGGTAAGAAAAAGTTTAACAATAACCTATCAACTTTTAACAGAGAAATACATCTCTGAAATAAAAGTCTGTAATATACGCTCGGCGTCTGCAGCCACGAAGTCTACAAGAAAATTACCGCATTACTTGGTGCTACCATCTGGAAAACAAGCTCCAAAAACTCCCCACCTAGTTCAAGGCGACTTTTCTTGCCATCGCTGGTTATACATGTATATTATTATTACAGGCAGGTATCTATACCTACGTACACATACATATAGAAATAGCTGACGTACAATTCTGATCGAAAGACCTCTTGCTCGAAGACAAGAGGCAAGAACACCACCAGCAGAATCACTAGTCCGCGTCAAAGTAGCTCGTGAAAATGGAAGAGGAGGTCAGAGAGGTGGATGAAGACGGAGGCACAGAGTACAGTAGTAGAGATACGAGGAACCGCGGAAGGCGCGAGTGAGACGAAGCAATTCACCGTGTGAGCTATCGCGTTGGGCATATTATTAAAACTCATGCTCGCCTGGTATTCACAGCGTCTGCATGCCTATATTTGGCGGTCAGCTACGTAGCGAAGCGTGTAGAAACGAAGGTGAACAAAGTTTTTCACAAATTTTAACTCAAGTACTGTTAACATTGCATCAACATATGCACGCATAGGTCTGTAGATCGCGCCGCACAACTGTCTCGTAAAAACCAAATTAGTGGCGATCTCTCGCTAAACGAGATGTCAAACTGAACATGAATCGACGTTTTGAAAATGAAACTACCCCCAGTTTCAGCGTCAACGAGCGTGAAAATTAATGGATTGTTACCATCGCCGACGCACCACCCTTATACGTGGCCAGAGACATGAGTTTATGGTCTCTGGAAGCAACTCGATACGGAAGACAGTTAAAATTAAATAGCATCCAGAGCTACTTGGCAAAAGCACTCTATGTCGTTAATATCTCGTGCCAGACGCATTTGGAGATCTATCTAGAAGAATGGATGACATCAAAGCCACCCATTAACTCGTACAATCTAATCCGCGTGTTTTTTCGCACGAAGAATTCCACGTATAGAGAGTAGAATCCTTATTTTACTCACCCACTGAACTGAGCGAACATTTAGCGAAAGCTGGCTGAATGATGGGTAATCCTCAAGGATGGTCCGCAGCTGCCGATAGTGGGAGGGTGACGCTCTAATCAATCGGGAATCTGACATTTGGCAGGCCCTACTGGAGATCCTGGGATCATTTTCAGCCCTTTGGAAGTCACGCCGTCCCTTCGAGCTCCATTATGAGTCGAGGATGTCGCATCGTCCAGGATATTTTACGGCGGAACAATTCTCTGAGTTATATCCCTATAGAGATTGTCCGTCTATTTTTCAGAGTTATATTCATATTTGGATACTTTATTTCAAAGTAAATCGATTATGACGCGTCAAATTGCTGTAATATTAAGGAAATAAATAGAATCTATCGAGACACGTATGGTAGGGTTAGCCTTGATGTTTCAAATTCATCAATCAAATGACGTTCGTAGTTATAAATGAAAAAAGAGATCACACTTTATCAGAAAAGATTTCCCAACGTTTTTTTTTTTTCAGATGAATGACTGAGATTGATGATATTTTATTAATCAAGTATTACTATATCATATCTCAACACTTGTATACGTGTAATACTTATGTCGAAATATCATACAGTTGCGTACCTACAAAAAAAGGCATATCACATTCCGGCAGAAACATTATTGCTTGCAGTGGTGATAAACACGTAGCCAGAGTTTCGCGCCAGAACCGGGACTGACACCGCGGATGTGGAATCTCACGTATATGGGCCAGGTTCGATTCTCATTGAATTTCCCTCCGCATGTACGCACTCCAAGGGGAATTGCAGCCTACAATACCTGGGCGTCTCTACTTAAATACGTAATTCTTGTAGCTCCTGATACACGCGCCAACAACGGTATACATGCATGCACGAGTAGAGATAAGATGAAATCGTCGAATAAGTCAGACTTTTACGATTTTCGAGATATTGCACCAGAACTGTATACGACTATTATAGAACGTCACATCGATCTTTCACATCGGGCACAATACACATATCCTTCGATTTGACAAGTGACACATACAATTCTATAATGTCAGGAAGGAATCGCGTAATAATCATCGTTTTATCGGTTTCTGAATGAATTAGAGTGCTTGATCATTAATAATTCCAATCTTTATGCACCATGTAAAAAATTGGTATTACCTATACACGAGATGTTTGAATGCTATCAAATTAGTGATCGGACGGGAGATAGAATGTTCGATAAATCATTGCGTGATTCTTTCCCCAGTCTTTTTCAGTGACTTAGCCATCACTATATAATCATTCAAATGGATATTTTGGTTGAGATCGGCAGTGCGTAACTAAATTGAAGTTCCTCAACGATGGGGTGTTTATTTTAGTCCCTAATCAATTGTGGAAGCATAGAGAGTTTGAGTAATTTCAGAAATATAAACAGAGTCGTCGTAAATTGACTCTGCAGGCTATCACCTAGTGTATAGGCATAAACGACACAGTAAGAATCAAAGGCCAGGATGATCATGGCCTATAGTTAGATAGAGTCAAACAAACCGTCGGTTTGCCTCAAAGGGCGCGTAAAGTCAGAACAAAATAAGCAAAAGACAGCAATTAGGGAGTTTGTCGGCTCTGTCAGATCGATTCACTCGCGAGACACGAGGACGCAGTCTCGAGGGCTGAATGCTGAATGCTGGAAGCTGGATGCTACCAATTTCACCGGGCAAAGTTGTTTTGCGGCCTAAGGGACCCGCCCTTGCACAGAACCAGCGCAGTCTTCTCCCCAGGGATTTTAACCGCTCCTTTGAGGAGTCCCGGGTGTCTCTCGTTGTCCAGCCCGTAACGTCGCTCTGAATGGGCTCATCTTGTCTTCTGAGCTAAAGTGTCACTAAGTAGCTTCCGTTTCAAATCCCCTCAGGCATGTACTCACTTTGCCGAAGATCATGACCGCTCGTTGACTTTGCTGATCGAGGTATAAGTATATCATTAAACACATCAATGGGACAGAGTACACACTGACATGAATTTAGAAATGATGAATCAGCATGGACCTATTAGACAATCCATTGTGTAACAAAATTATTAATTATTTTTTTCACATGAGTCCCCCAAGTTCAAATTGCGAATAAATATTGGAGCTGGGTAAATTTTCACGTTTTTGTAAATATTCCATCAAAATTGTTCGTATAATCAGCTGATTCATTTCTCGCAACACACTATAATCCGAGCCGACACGGAAAATTGTAACAGCAGCAAAAGGAAAAAAAAAAGAAAAAACAGGAAAATAATTATTGTGCACGGCTTTGTAGCTGCTACTGAACTTCGGAATCGATTAATATTTATTGGTTACGATCAAGAAGTTTTTCATGTATGAGAGAAGCAGGAAAGAAAAGGTAGTTGTGCGATGCAGGAAAAACAATAAACGAATGAGTGATAAAATGCAACGGGAAAAAGAGGCGGTCACAAGAGAAGGAAGTTGAGATTAAGAGAAGGAAGGCGGAAACAAGGAGGATGACTGCCAAGGCGCAGTAGACGCTGTGAATCATGAAATGCATTACGTATGCATCGCGCTGTCACGACGGGCAGCCGAGATTCCGACGTCCACACGGTGCACTCGAGCTGAAACCGTTTTATGACTTGGTATAAGACCTCGCAACAGAACCATTCCGTAAGACAACCCCGTAGCTAAGCTTTAATACGAGTGCAATGAATTTCGTGTTTTACAATTTACAAATTCTACTGATTTCATCGATTTTCACAGCAATATATGAATTTCATCGTTTTTCGCAGCAACATATACAACACTGAACATTTTTTCGAATAACATTAACATTAACACATATCATTTCAAGGATACGGGCGGAAAAGCTTCACAAAAACTATTACTGGCAGTAACTCATGTCCAAGCCGTGTAGAACTGCTATAGGTACGGGTAACTTTGGTCAAGCACTTGCGATCAAAGGCTGGAATCACCCGGTGGAAAATAGCGTCCGCTCGAATTCGTCGACTGGTCAAATTAAAGGATAATTACAGACGAATAGCAAAAACTCGGAATAGTGCCTCGAGCTTTTCGTATGAGCAGCTAGAGGTTGATTACTACGTCGATGAGCAGGATATAGTCAATCGTTACTGCGATGACAGCCATCAGTTCTACAGCTTACCCATAGAAATAATCAAATTAATATAATATCACTGGCAGTTTTACTCTTGGTAGTGATTTTCTTATAGCTCCAATTTGGAACCGAAAATAGAAGCACATCCATATTAGTCAATATTATATGTATTTCAGCCCAATACCACCCTGGTGCTTTTCATTGTTTCATTCGCTAGTGTTTTATCCACTTGATTCTATCGATTATCGCGAATGTACGAAGCTATCGTTGTGATACGAACCGATTCAAACCGATAATACTGATTGGTTTTCAGGCCTTGTTGTCGTCATTAATTGGCACTATAGCCGAACGCATAAAAAAGGAAAACTTTTTTTTATATATATATATAACAGCGGTGTATTCCTGTACTTAATTTTCAAATACGGTCTAGTGAAGCTCATTATAAATCACATCTACAATATTTTATCAAATACTTATAACTAGAAATTGAAAGTAGCAAGGCTTCGTACCACTAATCTACGTCGTATTAAAACTTTGCTAGATTTTCTAACCACAGTAGTTAATTGCTTTGAAATTTAGTAGACGTCAATAATAGCTTGGCTCAAGTTTGTGTGTCCAAAAAGTCTAATTTGTCACACCATAGCTAACCTCGGTCGTTAATTCTCGTCTGCAAGGGCTCTGTTCATGCCCTGGACGCATTCCAGCAAGTTAAATGCGTCTATAAATAGCTCGAGCTGTACTTACTTGGACAATGACGTCAGCCAGTTAATTAGACTTCACTGGGCGAAAGATTCCAACTGCAATCGTAAGAAAACTGTCCATGCGCGCGTATAAAATTGCTCAGTGTTTTTTTTTTGTCCCCCTTGATATCGAAATACTTTGCAAAACAGTCAGCTATTCTATCTCGCGTGCTGTTTTACGTGGTTTGCAGATTACTTCCTCTTCCCTGAAGAGAACTGTTTATATTTTCTATATGTATGCAAACGTCCTCTGGCTATAGAAAATGATATTTATCGGAGGTTTTGAAAAGTATGAGACCCTTCCTCGCGATAGAGAAGATAAAACGAATGTTTCTTCCGTGCCTCCTGCTCTTTCTTTCCGTTCTTATGTCTTTTGTGTCTTCTATACTGCGTGCGGCTTCACGTATAATAAGGACAAAAACTCTTGACGTAAAATAAACTTCATAATAGAGATTTATTGCTTCCATTCCACTATCAACAACTCGAGGGCGCTGGTTTGCTCGAGATAAGCGTAACTAATTTACTAACATATATACACACGCTGTTCAAAAACAAGACGTACTTTAAATTAGTTAATATCTTTTATTTCTACGGAGAGATACGCATATGTACAACCCAATAGGCTTTCTCCTCTGACAGTGCCATAGGCTTCCAATTACCTTTCACAAATCCAGCATTGCCGCTCTGGGTAAACTAATAGACCCAGATGATTGAGCGGAAGTCACTTGGGCAAAGTGAGAAATAAAGAGAGAAAAATTTCACCTAAATGTGAAATTCGTCTATTTACTTAATTGTCAAGAAATCGTAATTAGCTTGTACTGTAGTGGCTCGTCCTCAGACAGCCATTCTATCCCAGGCCTTCATACTTCATAATACTACGTCGCAAAGCCCTCCTGCTAATTTCCCGGGCAGTCAATCATTCGTGACTTCGTAGTGGACGCGAAGTTTTTTCGTCTGAGGTCACGGGAAATCACTTAGATAATCTAATCCCCTCTTGGGAGAGGCAAGAATCATGAGAACCAGGCAGGCTTGACGCAAAAGAAAGGCCAAGGTTATCTTCGTCGACGGTGCATCGTTGGATTGACCCGCGCCCTGCGACTGCATTCGGCCAAGGTGCTTGCCTGCCTGCCTGCCTGCTTGTCTGTCTGTCTATCTAACATTGTTCATGGATACGAAGACGTGGATGTGTGCATAATATACAAGACGACTATCTCCGCCGACGCGTGGGCACCTGGCCGGCACCCCGAGGCCTTCTCGGGTTATGAGTTCCCCCGGTAATCCCCCTTTCCAGCCGCCAGCCACCAGCCACCAGCCACCCGCAACCCCCTCGCGAAGAAATCTTGGCTGGCATCTAGTTAACCGTGAGTCGCGCCTCAGCAGTCGGCGCGCGATCTCTGCTCTTTCGAGCGGCGGATGTCCCGCTGTGAAGGACCCGCCCTGGCCCCGCTACCCTACCTCCGTGGTAGATTGATTGCACCCGGCTCGCCTGATTGAGAAATTCCTCGTTCCTCACTTTCAGGCTCTTAATTTGGCCAATTTCGCCATCGATCAAACGACACTCTATAACTCAATCTCCTTTATCTACCCGATACCCATGGGTCGGGTGAGCCGATACCCATGGGTCGGGTGAGCCGAATCCGCATCTTGCTACCTCGAGCCTGAGTCGTTTTGACTCATCATGTCATCGTGGTGAACTTCAGGATGTTTGAGAAGGCGGTCTCTAGTCACCCTGCATATACCCATGTTTACTCTGGTGACAAAATTCTATGACCGCTAACACAAAAGAGGCTGAAAAAAAATCAGACGGTAATACATGCAGTAGACCCAAAACTAGCCCGTGGGCAATGAGTCGCTTGAGAATATGGCTCGCAAAGCTCGAAAGTTTTTGCGATTCCGTTTGTCGGAGCAACGCAGACTGAGAGCACACTGTACCAGTCTAATTGTCCTCCATGTTCCTCCCGCGTGTCCTACTGACAATGAGCGCACTTTAACCTCATACCCCGGTAGTCGTTTCGCACGGACTTTGCTTACGGAATATTAAAGCGACGCCAAGCCTGCCGTGAAGCCGAATACTCGCCCATTTTACTAACGCGAAAGGGGGAGCGGGTCGCTAATCGCGATTTTATCACTATTCTGTCACGATTTTATACAACCTTGCAAGTTCGTAAATTATATACATTTATCTATGTGGTAAATAGGAGGCGTTAAATAAACGTTTAAGTCATGCAGGTGAAAGACAAACTAGCTGTTGATTAATCGCGCGGTGAGTTCATGATGCCTACGACATTATATAAACAGATATAACCGCTTTTATTTTTATGTCAGTGTCTCATCTTGACATTCCTACTAGAAGAACAAGTTTCTCAACGTTTGAAGCATCAGTTAAACGCATCACTGTTACATCCGCGGGTAAGAGCCATTTGTATAACAAGAATGTTTAAGTACGATAAGTTGTGATTCATAAGTCTGCAAATAATGTTGAATTAAACGAGAAAAATCAGTGGTAGTTTATCACGACTCCTCAGTTAATACTACAGATGTCTGTGATTACTATATATGGTCATTTATGTCAAGGGTGACGTCAATTTGCACGGAATATTCGACGCCGTTTGAAGATTTTCCACATCACAACTCACTACTCCGTGATAAGTTACGCCAACACTCTACCCAGCAAAGGTTCGCAAATTTCAACACAGAGTAGGTATATGTACGCGACTGTTACATGTTTCACAACCCTCCTCACTAGTATAGCGTAATTATAGTTCAATCACGTCAAGTGGACCATTCGTAAAATTTATAACAGCCAACTGTTGCGGTTATGAGAAACTTTCTCTGTGTAGTTTTCATCAATTTTTAGCATCATATTCACACCATATTTCACATTTTGCAAGGATACCGCATGCCGTGATTTCAAATAAGGAAACGATTCTGTATACAACTGGTACCGATTTACCAGAACCTGGTTATCGTGCCAACAAGCATCGTGCGATCCATCTATAGAATAATTCGCGTAATGGTGAACGTGTCACGAAAGTAATATCATTTCTATACCAATCTGAACAGTTTTTTTTATTATCTTTTTTTTTTCAACCCGAAAGATGTGGTTGCTCGTGGCGATTGAATTGTTGTAGGAAAAATCCTTAATTAGGTATCTTGGAGTACGTTCACATCGGAGTTACGGGCCATTGCACGGAATGAATGAAATTTACGTGGATTGCGTAACCGGCCACAAGAAACAGCCTGTTTTTACTCAGGTACTACGGAAACCGCACATCAGCTGCACGCCGCTTATTCTTTGATTCGATACCGCGCGTGGTACGGATATACGGACGGTGGATACCCACAGGTGAGATAAGACGACATATAATCAGAATTATGCCATTGAAGCACCAAATATTTTTAGCACAATATTGAGAAATGAGATTACGAAAGTTGCTTGGTATTTGATGCTTGGATGGAGTCTTGGACGACTTTGAGGGTCTTTGCTTTCAAGACGGTAGATGATATCATGGAATATCATTAAGAGTTACACCCATGCCCTGAGTATGCTTGGGCTACTGAAGTCTCGAAGCGGATCGCTTGGAAATGAATTCCTATGTCTCTAAAGTAAATTCTAAATGTCTAGGCTGACTCCAGTGTCCGATTAAAGGTCGAGAGATTGTGCCGTGTACGGTCTTGGGCATTCGTCATTAAACTAGACATTGATTTGACTTGGAGATGATATTTCGCTACCGTTTTCTAATTAATATATGATACCCTCGGGTATCTTTGCAACTCTCCTAAAATGTACATAAACCTGAGTCCAAAAGCCATAAACAAACCACGAACCTGAAAAATAAATGTCGGTCGTTAAATTGAAATACGCTATGCTTTATACATTCCGTACCGTAACCATCCAATCCTGTTACGTTATAACTTTTATTTCCTGACGCACCCGCACGTGTGTCTTTACACTTTGATTGAGAATCCCTTCACAATGGAAAACTCATGAGCAGGTAACTCGAAGGATAACCATAAATATTTAGGTCCCTCCATATACCCCTATACAAAAATCTACTCGTTCAAAAAGTTACAAAACTATTACAACGAGCTTTCATAATACCGTCTACATAGTGAGCTCTGTCAAACTCAATGATCAGTATTGTCAGTGCACTGCTCATGATATCTTACCTCATTTCACCAAGTCCCTTTTGATCAAAGACATTACACCTTCAGCGAGAGCTGCAGTAACCCGTCGTTTAAGTATTCTTATTTCTCATTTTTTTCTGCTCATGATTACGACTCCCAAGTGCCGTTGCCATTTACATGAGTGATTCTGAGAGTATATTGCAGACCCTTGCGAAAGAAAAGGGGTCCGAGCTTTAGCCGCCTGCGTCTTTTGATGGGGTCTGCGGAAGAAAAGCGTGCGGTTCGTACATCGCTGCCCATTAAGTAGCTAATAAGCAGACAACGAGGGGTTACCGCTTACCGGTTACTGGTCAGTTGAGGTTAGATAAGCGTTGATACGTCCGAGGTTTCGCTGTAGTTACCAGGCCGGTGTCTTGGCGATCGTGTCTTCGTGTTGAGAGCCTCATGGCCCCGAGTGGCCCTCAGTGGCCCTGAGTGGCCCCTCTGCACCCAATTAAACCGGGGACAATAGCTTAGGCTATGCTGCCTCCTTTACCCGCTCCACGTCCTCACTGTAGGTATATCTACTCACAGAAAGCTATTGCCTCTGCCGCCGAACAACGACCAGCTCGCCTTACCTTACCTGGACATATTTCCTGACTTATATGGCTTGTTCTGATCAAAGGAAATTCCTTTACTCACTCAAGTATTCAATTTTCAGAAATAATATTCCTCTCTGGATATTCGTAGCTGAAGATTATTGCAGTTGCTCTAAGCGCTCGAAGATCCAATGAATATTGAATCGTTCTTATGGATATCGATCTTCTGAGCGTGTAAGCTGTGCCTTTCTTATCGTCGATACATTTGTTAACTAATTAATTGCTTGATGATACGTTACCTCATCGACGTCTATCGTTGAAAGTTTCGATTCGATGGACAGACCAGTAATCGCCTGGCTTGTAATTACAATTTCTGATACACAATTATGAGCAATTAAGACAAAGTAATGTTCTATATAGTTTATAGCTTCGAAATTTGTCGATGGCAAGGTGTAGTATGTGCGCTCACATGGACCACCATTATTGTCCAGTGATCGATGGATGATAAGCCATGTAATTAGTAAATAATAAAATGTAGGTTTATTATTTCTTGGGTATGAGCGTATAATGGCGAAAGTCTGAACACATGCTGAGAATTTTCAGACAGACACATCAACGAACAATTTCGAAAAGTATCTGATTTAACGGACTTTGTGCCACGTGAGATAAAGTTCGGACTTGTGCCCTAACTGCGTGCGATCGGAACGTTTAAGATTCTGCGTGCACGTGGCTTTCTGAAGACTCGCACAAGGACCGCCGAGCGCCAAGCAGGACCAGTGACCACACATGAAGCAGGTAGCCCAAATTCGAAGTTGGCACAAATCGTCCAAATGTCGAGGAGAGTAGAAGAACTTTTCTAATACGACCACGAAGCTCTCAGTCCATACAACAAGCATTGATTCAAAAGCTATTCAGAAAAGTCACGTCCACGATACGTTAATTGAACTCAAATACGAACCACCTTCGTGTCTAGAGATCAATCATGATTGACCCTAATCTCACGAGCTATAGGGTTTCAAATATGCCGTGCATTGGATTCCGCAAATGCATAATTGAATGTCCAGAATAAGGAAGAGAAAAAGGAAGTAACAGAATAAAAATTCAGTAATGGCTTCAGACCCAATTATTCACTCATTAAACAGTTGGCTGATCTATATTCGCGAATTTAGTTAGCATGTCAATAATTGCTTGAATCCTGATTCTTGTGATCCTATTCTGAGTGAATGCCTGCAGTAAATATTAGGGACCTGACACTGTTTGTCTAGTCATTGATACGGATCAAGAGCTGCAATTGGCTTTGTTTTCTATTGTTACCGTCAACATGACTTCATTGGCAAGCAGTGTCAACGAGATCGAGCCTGGGCATGTGGACAACGACTGACCACAGATTGACCTCACTTTAGAGAGGTATGCGTGCTGGCCGTCCCCAGAACCCGTTTAAATCATTCATTAACTGCTATGCTATCATTCGTGCTTATTTAGATTGAAACAGATTGCCGGGAATTATTTGGTCAATAAAACGAGATAGATACAGAGTTTTCAAACACATTATGGCCTTTGCGTATAGATTTTCGGGGATCAATTCACAGTTGCGTACACACATTTAGTACACTGGCATTTGATTTGACGGTAACATCAATGGCTAGACTAAATAAAAACGAAGTTAAATAACTCTGCTGATATATTTAACCTGATTTAGTGAGTTGACCATTTTCCATTTTGGTGAAAGCAAATAGATTATATCAGGATAACGATCTCTGCAGAGCGAGGAAGCTGTATACATTCATCCAATAAATTAACCTGAAAGGATAAGGATGAATGACCTCGGGATGAAATCGCATGTCACATCCAAATAGCTATTCGCAGACTTACAATGAACACACATGTACATTCAGGAGTCACATATTTTGGTGGACATTGTGTAATTTGGAGGCCGAGGTCACTGTGATACGTTGATAATGAAAATTAATCCTAATTTGGGTTTCATTTCTCACTGTCAGTAGCATTATGCCAGCATTGGAACAAGTTGTTTTAATACGCTCTTTAGTTAAATGCATGTTACAGCGATCGCAGCTTTCTGTGATACTGATACAGACACGGATCACCGGTAACGGTACCTTAATTCAACACATTCGTCATTGAACCCAATCTATTACGTTTGTATCTTCTGATATGTTTGTTCTTGATGTTTGCCCTGCTCGTGTACATATACGGTATAGGTACGGAAGATGTCCTCGCAGCGTTGTAAACACGAATAGTCAAACAGTTAGCTTCCCTATGTTCAGACTAGTACGATGTGTTTGGAATGCAACGAGGATTTCTGTAAACAGTCGTGATTATTTACATTGGTTCAGTGGCTCTTTGATGATAAGGTTAGTTGAAGTGTGATTTATACTATAAATTATTACTCATTCATTAACGAATAAATTCTGGTTTATTTTGTCAACGGAAGTCAATCGAAGGAGTACCTGTACCTCGTCAAGTCACAAGGTTAGTAATGATGGTGATCATGGGAGGATGCCTTTTTACGGAGACCAAGTTAGACTTTCAGGTCCTCCGTCAGGTCAGATCTGACCAGCTCGTTAGGTATTCCAGTCTTAGCGATATCGTAAAATACTTAATTTACCTTACCATGTACTGACTCATTGAGTACTTGTCTTCTACTAAATATTCAAGCTCAAGCTTGCCGCTCTAAAATTATAAGCGTCTTTCTCCCCTCATTTTTCTTCCACCGCCATTTATACCTAATTTAATCACTCATCGCAATGAAAATATCCTGAAACCAGCTTCCTCACTTTTGTATGGTCTAATACACGATCTGAAGCTCAGATTTATGAATTCCTAATTTTGGATTGGTTCAAGTTATTTGAAATCGGGTTGAATCATCCCAAATGAACCGCGTGATACGGGAGGCTTCGGGTTACCAGGAGCAGCTTGGTCGCGGCTTTAGTCGAACGGAAGAATGCATCGGCGACTAGCAAGATCGAAACCTCTCCCTCTCTCCATTCACTCCTCATCCACTTTCCCTCTTCAGACCCTCATCCTCGGCTCCGTCGCCGTTGCTGTCTCGCACCACTTGTTGATCGCTCCGTGTCCTCGCGTCGGACGTGCCGTGCCAACCAACCAACCAACCAACCAGCCAGCCAACCAACCAGCTAACCAACCAGCAAACCAGCTAATTTGCTTACTAGTCCAGGCTGCACGAAGCCACCTGCTTACCACGTACTTAATCACAGGTGCCTCAGAAGTAAACTGCGGTAAAGTTATATATAACTATATGTATGTGTTTTTCTGCGAAATATACGGTGAATATTGCGCACCTCTTAGTCAATCTCTTTTGGTCTTATTTGAATCTTGAGAAAAGTTCAGAACTTATCTGGACCTTGAGGGTCGTCGATGGATCGGAAACGGTTTTTCATAAAAAAAAAAAAAAAAAATCAGCTGTAAAGTTTCCGATGCGAAGATCTTATCTTCCGAGTTTAATACGGTTTCTCACTTCAGTCGCGGCATCGCCTTCGTAAACTTCTCGGGCTTCCTTTTCTTTTTCATGTGCTTCAATAATTTGGCTTTTTTCTAACGTAGCCGTAAGGAAAGTTACAACAAAAACTTAAGTCTTCATTTTATTCTGCCTACGTATGAATAATTTTAGGAAAATTTTCATCAGACGTATAGCAATAGTCTTTTACGACGCGTGCATTATACTGCCGAGCGATTTTAATTTAGTGTTAAAGACTTGCCGTGTGTTTAATTTTAACACGTCTTCCCCAGGGTCCAACAATAAGTGAAATTCATTATGAGGTCCCTAAAACCCCGAAGCTGTAAGGGACTGCAGTGCGAACAAAGGGTTTCGGGGGATGTACTGGGTTAGCGATGTATTGTTGAAGACGTTTTCCGTCAAGAGATAGCTAGATATTTATTTGACGTTGATAATTCATAAAAATCTTGTCTTTCCTGGCACTTGCCAGAATATTTATGAAATTTGAGTCGGCACGTATTTTCTAAAAACAACAAGCTTCTGTTAAGAAGTTAATTCAATAGGTTTCACTATACAACCGGCTGTTCAAAACGCACTGTGAATCGGAAATTTGAGATTCTGACAGTCGAAGAAATAAGTCTATGACTAACTCCTACGCAATTAAAGTCGGGGGACAAATTACCCACGTATTGATTTCACTTAATCCCACAGGCCTGCAGTACGTGCATCGTACCTGTTCGAAAGGATACCATTTTACTCTCCTCACAACGTATGATTTATGTAATCGTTTATGAATTCACTACAGCTATGGCTATAATGATGGGCACAGTATAAAGCATTCGATCATTCACAATTATTAAATCTGTCCGATTAACGTCGAAGTATGTCTGGTAGTTTGAAATTCACGACACCGCAGAATTACGATCTTTCGTACAGAAGATTTGCAATCAATTGAAGAAAATTTACTCGGATTAATTTCGTCAGGTTCCATCTCCTCACAGGGTTTGTTAATTGAGTCAGTAAGTTTATCTTTGAACGTGTGAACAGATTTGTAGAACCGCTTCACAACCCGCGGGTATTTCTCATTAGTGTTATCATGGTTGACTTATAATATTATCTGGGCTTCGCCTGGTGTTACGATGAAATAGCATTCCAGATAAAGCTGTCAGATTAAAATTCTCCATTGAAATTAGGAAAAAAAAAAAAATAACAGAAAAGTATACTCATAATTTCAATTCGTACGACCGTGGGTAGAAAATTTAAACGACCACCAAATGCCAGTCATATAACGGCAGTGTATCTCCAAAGAATCTAAAAATTTATTGCCTCATAGCTGCTGCAATAACGCTAAATTTGCATTGGACGTACCTGGGATAAATTATTGCATCGAGAAAAATTTAATTGGCGTTAAAATTAATGCAGTCAGAGGCAATTTATTTACCAATTACTCAAAACCCAGGGCTGACTCTGGCGACCTCCAAAAGCGGCATTCATTATCAAGGTAGAGTCAATAATGATTAATGTGAAAACCGGTCCCGCCAACTTATACACCATTCGTTATGCTTTGGGTCGGCAAACGTTACTTTCATGAGGGATGAACTCAGCCAGCGTGTTTACGAGGCATGAATCTCAAAACTCGCGAATATATCCTCAACTCATATATTTTTGATAAGGAAAAAAAAAAAAAATCCATTCCTAATTCCTTTAGTTGATAAAATTTTCGCAAGCAAGATTGGTCAGTGCAACGAAACATAATATATCTCACGGATGTGGTTTTATCCACCGTTTAATCATCGTGCTGTTTTTTTTTCCCCCTACGTAATGTCGCACAGTCTTCAAGGCACGTCGGATTTCACGCCATGGTGATTCGCTTTGTTGCGTAACGTATTCAATTATACAGAAGGCAGGAGGATCCTTGTTTTAGAATTACGTGCTCTTTTTTTTTTTTATATTTTTCATCAACGCGTGCGTCCCGAATTCATTTGGTGATGGCGGCGACATTGAAATAAATTAAGTTACGATCCGATACGAATCAGAAATTTTTACGAGAAGACTATACGACAAGGCAAGACGGAAGTCAAACGATAGAACACCTACACTTTATATATGGCTTTTTCCATGCCAACTGACCTGGTCGCTGACCCTCGACATTTTATATTATATATTATACAGCGTCTGCCATCTACATGGTCAAGATTTCCATTTCAAAATTTTTATTGTTTATTTAATTGTCATATACACCTACATCTTGATATTATACAACCATGACCCTCGACAGAAATGCCTTCATCGAGATGTATTATTCAGCTATACTAGGTCAATGGACTCTTAATTTCTCCGCCACCTCGCCTAAGTGAAAGAAAAAAGAAGATGAAATGCATCTTGAAGATGTGTGTGGCGGCATTGTAAGCCAGTGTTGTCAAGATGGCTCAAAGTTTCGTTTATCCGTGCGGAGAGGAACGGCTTATGACATAATATACCTACGGGGCTAGATCTTATCAATCGAGAGGCAGATGGACCAGAAGGATAAAGGAAGCGTTAATAACTCCATAACCCGTCAAATCTACCGTGATAATTTAATAACGCATTATGTCACCGCTAGGTGGCCAAGCGAATAGTTAGTTTCCGGGTTAATTAAGAATGAAATTCTCCATAGGAACAGGCGGTGAGATTCTGATGAATAGGGCGAGATATGTCGGCCAAGCGACAGCCGCCAATCCATCAGTGAACTATTATACCTAGCGGATTGGTCGCACGTAAGAAGTTAATTAATGCAATGTACTCGTTTCTTATTGTGCCTCCAATTAGAGGATAATTAATTAAACAACACCTTGACCGTGTAGAATAATATTTTTTCGACTCCAGGGTTCAGCCAGCCGACTGGTGACCGGTGACAACGAAGAGCATGGACGTAACTCTGCTCGTAGACTTGCCGCAGACCTGTAAGATGTGAACCATTTCCTCTCGGCTTTACGTCGCCGAGTATTCAAATTACGTTGCGATTCCATCTAGCCTCGTGAGTCTCGGATTTAATCGCAAACTCACCTGGTGACATGAAGAATTCCACGGTAAAAAATATTTCTATGGTTTGCGACCATACTCGTGTATATATACGTGCTCATAAAAAATAGTATAAGTGGAGAGTTAATTCGAAAAAAATTATCAATTCCGTATAGTGCACTTCTCTCTCGTGCGTAATTAATTACCGTCAATCACGAAATTACATTGGTACGCAAACCTTAAATGTATTTACCTCGTGGGTACGGTTTAATCAATCTACTTCGCCTGTAGAGGTGTGCTTGAATACGGTTCTGCATTGGGATTGAATTGCATATGCACATATGTATGCATGCAGGAATATGCATAGAATCTATTTTCCCGAATTATTCAATTCAACCAAATTTATTCCTTTGCTTCGAGACTAGTCGGTAGGGGACAATGGACACATTGTGGTATGCATCGCATAAGCACGATCCCAAGTAATGCTGCCTCACAATCACCGGGGAATTATTAGAAATTGTTTCATCACGTGAAAAACTCTTTTTTCATTCGCAATTTCCATTCTTACCATAGCCGCTGGATCTTGTCAATCCATTTAGCGAAAATATACGATAAAATGTAACATAGAGGTTCTCTTTATCGAATCGTGGACTTCCGCTACCGAAATTTTCCATTGTCAATGTTTAGCTAACAGCCATCACATGGAAATCAGTGGGAAACCATTCATTGCCATTGGCAAGACCGTATTGGCGGTGGGAAATTTTTCTCAGGGAATTGTATAAGTGTATCGAAGTAAACGTCTCAGTGGGATAAGAAGGCCCATGGCAACGTAGCTACGCGAAATCGATGTGAAAGCCTCGATTGGCTTGCGACCGTGATCCTATTGTTTCAAGTACATTAGCCATTGTAGCCCTCTGGTACATAATTCCTCATGCGAGGTTTTAACACACGTGTACATCACGATATATATATATAATAGGCGCTGATTCACCACTATAAACGTAACACGGCTTCAAACCTCAACGAGGATTACCGATCGGATCAACAAACGTTGGTATAGGTTAGTCAGGTTAGTGCACCACCTGCTATACAAATCTAGTTTCGCATTATATATAATATTATAGTGAGTTGTCTCTATAACTATATTAACATGCTGTCTCGCGTGTCGAGAATTCACATTCATCGTATGAAGTAATTGTGTAATTGCCGAATGCCAGTATTAACGATCAAGCGAGCACATATATCCACGCTGATGTACTCATCAAAGTAAATGGAAACTTTAAAGAGTAGTAAGTAATGGAAATGAAGGTGTATTCAGAACGCTGTCAATCGTTTTCTGGCTGGGTCTTCCTTCGGATATGCTCGAACGGTTTTGAAGCCTAGCTATAGGTTACGTATCTTGTGGACTTGAATTTCATTTACGATGGGCTGATTTTGTAGCCCCGAATTATCGGGCTAAACGATCTTTAAGCTTTAGTTTCACGTCAACCGTAAGTCATCAGGTCAGACGCATCCCGAGATACGGATTTCAGTATTCATCACTCTGTAACTATAAATCACCCCAGAGAATATCACACTCAGAAGAATTTTTCACTGAAATTTGAGCTCCTCAGTTGATGAAAGCCATTGAGTTTTGCATCCGTAGATGGATTCGATTAAATTTCATTCCGCATTGATGAAATAGTTATTAAAAATTTGTGTGTTTGGATATGTAACATCTCCTCATATGGTTTTGTATAAAAATACTGAATTTTGGGTTACTTCATAAGCTTAATTGGGAATTCCCTCAATAAAGAAGAAACTTGAGTTGAAAATGCTTTCTTAATGTGGTTTAAATGTTAATCTGCCATATGTGACAAGTGAGATGTGTAGAAATTAACACGTTTTTTCTAACTGTGTAATTCCCTAAAGTTCTGTAGGGAACAGGAATGAAGTTTGTAAATGTGTAAATCTTGTATGAATTCCGAGTTTGCAGGCGTTGAAGATGCTTTCCGAACTCTGCGAAACGCTAGAATTGTGTCAAATATACAGTCCCGTCGAGGTGGCATATCTTTCCTTAGAGCAACGAGGCACCAGGCACCGAACCACTGAAAGGAATCTCCGTCGCCTGCAGATGTCTGCATTGTAGCGACTAATTTTCCTTCTCTATGGCAAACTTACGCCCCGGAACTCGCGCAACATTCGCATCCAAAGCGAATAATACTCTATTCCGCGATGTTTCTCCCAGCTCGCATTACATCGCGACTCTCTTTATTCACAAACATTTTCCAAAGGTGTTGAAGCATCGTGACAGAATTACGTTCATATAGATCGGCGCAATGTTACATTCATGAAAACGGATAATAACTTCATCAGTTCTCGACAATATTGTACCTACATTGTTGTCTAAGATCTTGGAAATGTGAGAATGCAACCAAAAGACAGAATAAGTTCCATCTTATCATCTGCAAACGTGACTTCTCACTTGTTACATAGCCAACCTGAAGAAATTCTGTATGACAAAGTTTAATGAAGTTATAATTTTGCCACACACATTTAAACAAGCTTGCGGTCTAATTAGGTGATTATATTATTAGTATTACGGTGATGAAATATTCTCGACACTGATACCAGCGTTGGTAAAATATTCGGTCAAACATATATGAGAAATTTGTCCGAAAGTATTGCCAAGTTAATGAGAGCCATGATGATGATCAATAATCGTCGATAGTTTGAAATTTTTTCAGAACTCTTCGAGTAGCTGATAATAAAGTAAAGTACTATATAAACCGTATACACTGCTCGCGTGGTTACAGGCGTGGTTTAGAACAGGTCAGGTTGTGCTACCTCCGTTTTTGTGCTGGTTATTCGGTGCCTATAACAGGCTATTGACTTTTATACTATGACATTACGAGATGAAACATTAAGCCGGAGGGCAGAAATGCGTTATTCATGGAGGGCCCATATCGCGGTGGTTGGATGGAGGCCCGGTGGACCACGGAGAGGACAACTGTGTGTAGGAAAGTTGTATCGAACAGCGAAAAACGGAGGACGGTGATCCGCGCGCGGAGGAACGATGATAATACGCTACGTGCGCCGTGTCTGAAACAACGGAACGATCGACTGCAGACCCGCCCTGCATACACAGTCCCCTATAATCACGCACCCACTTCGTACGAATCTTCGTGTTCAACGAGGACTTTCCGCCCCCTTTTTCCATTCCGTTGTATATTTTCTGTTTCATTCCTACCTATTCTTTTCTTTCGTTATTTCCTTTAGTTTCAGCTCTTTCCCAGCTCGTTTTTCATATGTCGTCGATTATTATTAGTGCATCTTTAAGCTACTCGACAGGTCAGAGCAGGGAGACGAATGTCGAAGGATGAGGCAGGTATGTATATATGAAGACGAAAAAACGGAATAACGTCTGCAACGTAGCTTAGAAGTGTTAGTAAAATATTCTCCGTTGATCTGGTAATGCACGGTATGTGTCTAGAAAAAAAAAAAAGAACAGGAGGGTGCGCACGATTGACTCGAAGACGATGATGACTCTAGTCATGTAAGTTTGAATAGCCGATCAACCGACCCAAGTTACGACGCGACGTAGAGATATATCTATACCTATAGGCGGGTATTCGTAACCTTTATGAACGGCGGCATTGCCCGTCGACGAGGAACACCCCCCAGACGTGGTGGAGCATCTGCAATGATATCTTCTTCGGATCTTGGCAGCAGTGAGCAGGAACGTTCACGAAACTACGACGTCGGCGACGACGGTGTCAGTGGGCCGCAATGGCTTCGTTCCTCCCGGACGTCTTTCAACTTTGCCGCCACTTTGAAATACTTGCAGGTATCTTTCGCTGTCTCTGGATTAATCCCATAAACGTCTCACTCCTGAATCACTACGCCAACTCTGGAGCGTAAGCCAATATGACGATAATCATTGTTCTACGCGTCAAGACACAGGGAATCATATTATATGATATACAATAAACTGGTTTTCGCATTATACTCCAGATCCGCTCAACAAAAACCTTTCGTATTTTCAGCCCTTCCAGAAACATCCAACAGAAACACTTTACACCAAATTTCGTCACACACTGATGTGAGGAATAAATTCTGCATCCTGCTTGGGGTAACTATTGATCACCTGGGATTGAATTTGCTCTGTTGTCTCATCTCTGTCTGCTAATCGATTACCTCGATTCACTCGTTAGCGTGAAGCAGACGGAATGACTGCAGTATGAATGCGATATTACACTCTATGCGGTATTTGGCGTGAAGCCCACAGCCATGTGTTTATTATATAAAGAATTATGACAAAGTAAGATATTTGAGGTGACCTGTGGAAATTTTTAATAACAATTCTTATTATCCTACGATCGCATGTATGTGATATGTAAGACGGTTTTACTTGCTGCAATGTGTATCCGAGAGCCGCATATGAGAAACGATATAATGGCGAAGTGTCGCCACAGAAGGTATGAAACATTCATAAAGAGTAACATAAACTATGCACATAATATGTACGAAGCAGCATAATAATAGCGTCGTCAAGGAACGGAGTATGCCAGCCTCCTGTCGCCCCCTGCTACCCCCTGGCTCCTGGTTGTCCCAAGGGATTAACTCGCATCGCAGAACACATGCCCGCTATACGTCTCCACCTTCTCGCCCCTCTTTCTCTCATCTCACTCTGTCGCTTGCTCACGTCTTTTCTCTTCAGACTTTTGATGTTCCATCTTCCTTGCGGGAAAGCCGCCGTGTCGACGGTCCAGAAAACGCGTACGTGACGCAGGACGTGTCCTGGTTATCCCTACTTACCCTATTTAGTACGTGATGTTGGGTTCTTAGCATTGTCGCTACTTTTCGGTACTCACTTACCTCCCTGAACTAATTTTAAACACTCTTAAATCTGTTGGGGAATTTTCATCACTCTGCAACCACGAATGCTCGGTTCTTGAGTTCACTCGAAATGACAATTTCGACTGAATCGTATCATTGTTTCATTTTTTTTTGTCCGTTTTGCCGCTAATAAATCGAATCTCCGAAATGAGATTTCTGGAAGTTCATTAGCGTCCAGAATTACGATGTGTTAAAAGTTAGATTATGTAACACGTGTGCGCGAACACGCTAGCTAAAGTTGAGATTCGTTTCGCGATTTGAACACCCCGCTTATAACAACCCTGTCGTCGTAAGTTTCGAAAGATCATAAACTCGAAGGGATTTGTTAAGCGCCTCAACAGCAAATAGCCTTAAGACCTCAGTTTTACAGAGGGTTGGAACTCCGAAGAGGGTGTAAAGGAATCGGCGATGAGCTACGCACGAAACGGACTAGGCTGCACGCTGCCACACGCGTGCCTTTCTAAATCTGTTTCTAACGAGGCACTCTTGTCCCGCCTACACCGCGCGTGCACGCAATATATTAAGGGGTTAAAAATTATTCGCTAAAAATAAGTACTGAAGTATATGACGTTATTTTTCCAGACTGCAATAAGTATCGGGTGAATCACGACGCGGATGAAAAGGAAAGAAAAGAGAATAAATATAAATTTAACAAAAATAAATGAAAAAAAAGTGACAGGGATGAAATAAATAAGAAATGCGAAGGAAACTGAGATTGCACTGCGGCAGACTGAGACCGGGCGAATTTCAACGCAGATTGTTTAGCCATCGCCCCGAGCGTTTTCTGATTGCTTCACCGTCCTTTTCTTCGCATGATATTATATACCCAGCAATTGAATTTCTTTATTTTATTGAAAATTCTTGCGATCGGTCTCTATACCATATATACCAATTATTCACCGCTATAGAAATAAAGTTACTATAGTTAGGGAGGGTTGAAAATATTTCTATCATAAAATATTTTATTAATCAGCCCGGAGAGAATAATTTTCGTATAATTGAATGGCTTGGAATATTTTTACCCACAGTAATATTCGCGCGAAAATCAAATCCTCTTTACCTTGTTCGTTCAAGAAGTGCGAATGAGCTACAGGGTCAAAGATAAGTGTACGTTTTAACGCTCGTTTGAATCAATGCCTGGCATTATATGCAGCTTAGCCCAACGACGGGTATTACACAAAGCACGTGTTACTCCGAGTTCGAATCGAGATTTCTACGGTTTCCGCGTCTCCGCTGAACCAAGAAACGATTCATCGCCGGATAGCGCTAATAAAGCTACTCTCAATTACATAAATAATCCGCGCGATAGTTTGTATGCTGGTCAAATGTACGCATCCTTGAAATATATCTAAACTCAGCACATAATAATTCCAGACGTTCCACCTTCGACGATTTTTTTTCCAATTTCTTAATTCAAAGGAACCCCGTGAATTACAGGATCGAAAATTCTGAATGTGGACGATCACTGGTAGAATCTTGCAGGGATATTTCCATGGCTTGTTAAATGCAACGCGTAATGGTGTTGACTTAAGAATAAAGCAAGATTATTGTCTCACGGGTTGTAAATTTAAACGTACAACAGTGCAGCTCATTTAACCCTGCGAGCTTGAAGAGGCGAGATATACGACTGTTTATGAATCCGAACCACGGTAGTCCCGCTCATTGCCTCTGTCGTTAATCAAACCGTCATCCATTAAGATTGATTCTCTTTGAGCGTGGTCCATGCTTTCACAGTTTCCTTTGCAACGCCCCGCGCGTCGTGACATTCTAATGATACAATTTGTCGCCTGTCCCCTGACCGCCCACCGCTATAAATACCGCGGTTACAAAAATATACGAAAAAAGAAAGAAAGAAAGTAAGAGAGAAGGAAAGATTTTTGTTCAACACGGAACAGGCACGAGTGTGTTGTGTGTACACGCCAGGAGTGAGTGTCACTTACTTAATTTTCCGATCCCTATAATATAAGATGTAAATCGAATGTGGGACAATATTAATTTAAAAAAAAAAAACAGTCGTTTCAATTGGATAAATCAATACAGCAATTGGAGAAATGCTTTAAATCTCGTGCAAGCGATCGAGAATTCTGACAGTAGTCATAAATCTATTTAATTGAATAAAGACGTACGATCACGTGATGAAAACGCTTTATCCCCTTCGCAATAAAACTATAAATTTTACGACACCCACTATTTTTGTCTGTCTTGCTTTCGCTTTGTTTCTCTCACTCCCCGGCTAGTATAACAGACAGTTGCGCATAGTTGCGTGAGTTCCGAAGGAATGCCAAATACTTTCTAGTTCGTTTCGATGCTTGAATTACGAACTTTCGGTAGGAAAAGATTATTAACTTTCAGCGTATCGCATAACTTTCAGAATTTGCAGAACAATTTGTCCGCCATTGTTGCTGCGCGCCTGACAGTCGGTGGTCAGTTTTGTTGACCGGAAACTTCCGGGTCGTAAAATAAACGTAGTACCTATACGTTTATACCTATACGTAGTACCTATATGGAAATAATCCAACAAATCAAACGAACAATTTAATTTCAACCCTCTGTGTCTATATACAGTCACTAGCAGGATTAGGTATATCACCCTCCTAAAATGACATCGACAATTCAGTTTCAGACAAGTATAGCGAAATTATACATAATTGTACAGGTACTAGGATTTTTTGGTTTTTTTTTCGGAGCACAATGAACGTTCAGAAAAAATAAAATAAAAAACAAACAGAATAGAACAAAAACCCTCTGGCTCCTTCGCTATAGTCATCCGGTAAATTCGGTGTCGCAAGGCAGGAAGTTGACCCTTTTCCTGAAAAATAATTACGAGACTAAGCAGACCGCGGGAGCCGCAGGCGGCTTGATCTTTCTACGGTTTATTTATCACAGACATCAAAACCCGGTTTTTTTAGGCCCTTAATTTTCGTTTGTGGGACCTAAAGTGTAACCAATATGTCACATGGTCTGTGTTTGATCTCGTTGCACACACGGGCCGCATACGAACGTCAATGAAATTCCTGGCGGTCCAAACCGTCCCTTCTGCCTAACAGAGGACCTCGACTACCTGCATTATTGCGGGCTCGCCAACTACCCATATACGTCAGTACATAGATGCGCTTCACGGTAGACGAAGTACCAAATTTTCCAAAATACCTGGACAAACGTTGCGGATGTGCAATTTTGTACATGCAGTTTACCACTTACACTGTACGTTTACATTGCATTGTACGGAATGCGACATTCATATAATATGCATGTGTCCGGCACGTTGGAAATGGAAGAGCTGAAAGATCTGCCTACAGCTCATTGCGTACGGGCTGTTATCACTAGTTATTTTTTCAATTGATATAGGTAATTGATCATATGGGCGTCTCGTAATTAACTTTAGTGCAAAGCGTTTCATCGGGACATGTCATAACTACGAACGTGTGCTAGTGCACGTGCTGACCCAATTTATTTGCCACGGGGAATAAATACTCAGGAGTATAATCCCGCGCAGGCATTTTAAACACTCGCTACTAATTTACGAAAAAAATATAGCCAGTCACTCCCACTATTTATATACAAAGTGTTTTTCCATTACCGAACCCGAATGGGTGATACATGATGATAATGAAATTGATTTTGTTCTAGTTTGCGTAATTGCGTGTCGTATTCGATTGAAGTGTAGTTTACGTATAATCGTAATGCAATCCTACGCTCAAAATTAAGAATAGGAAACAGCGAATCGTTTTCGCAACGGAGAACTGTAGTCGAATAGAATCAATCGAAACAGAGTTTACCGATAATCAAATTGCTAGCCAGTCTTTATTCGCCTCGTTTTTCCATGATGAGATTGGCTTCATATAGGTTTGTATATGACTAATTGAAAGAGAATCTGTACAATAATTATGTCACTTATAAAGTTTTGAATTCGTAAAGTTATTGCATTTGAGAAAATAATAGTTTGTTCATCGAAACGAATCATTAGTGGCTGAACCCCTCGAAATGTTTAGTCTCTAGTAACACGAATACTAAATATATATCACATGTAATTGTTAAGCTGTACCTACTTCTTCTATAATCACTAGAACCCACTGTCGCGGGATGATGTATAGTCCATTCCTTGCTTCAAGGATAAGCTAATTAAAGACCGTAAGGAAAGTATATAGTAGGTACCACAGATCGGTGTGGAGAAACTCATGTACCTCATAGACATTCCTAAGGGTAATTCGTTTCTATAATAGAATTTCCCCTCTACGGTGATGTTCTGCCAAATAACGAAAGAGCAGATTGGTGCAACCCCAGTTCTAATTGCTTTGCATTCTGGAGGGTGCATGGCGACGTTAATTGAGAGTCTGACAACTTGTTATTTAACCTGTATAACTGCGGGGGCCGCTATTTTTCACTGGAGTTCTTGCAACTCGTTAAACCCTCGTGAAGGAGAGAAAGAGAAAACGAAAGAAAAAGTAAATTGAAGAACGCTAAAGTTCGTAGCTTTCTATACTTTTAAAGTTGATTTTTTTTTTGTCGGACTGGGTATTTCATACCTTGAGTAAGATTTTTATGTTAAGTCACGTCTTTATTCCCCTTGTCTCAATTACGTCAGAGTATTGTTATGAAATAATTCCAACCGCCAAAGAGTTTGAGTATACCTACTTCTGAAAATCTTCAGCTTTTCAGATACGGTGTACTATACAAGTACCCTACCTATATTCGTCAGATGAAAGTAAGTTGTGGTGTTAGATCTCTGTACATCCTAACAGCTGTACAACTAAATTTATGTTAATGACCTTGCGTCGAAGGCATACACGGACGTAATCGAGACGAACAGAAGGAAGTGCAGTTGATGGAGATGGCTTTCGTCGCGAGTCTCGTAGGATGACAAATGGGTCCGGGTGGTGGGTGGCGGTGGCGTAGCATAGCATAGCATCGCTTCACGCCGTGGAGCCGCTAATTGGGTGCGCATTATTAATACGCACAGCTAGTGGCGCACCGTTCTTCGCGTTTCAGAGTCGGCCACGACTCCCTGGTGAGGAAGATTTCAAGATTTTGCTCTGTCTCTCTGGTAGTGAATATTTTTGGAACCAAGCCTACTCTTGCAAAGTGGTCCTTCGTTCACAATGGTGAAAATTAGCATTTATAATAACACCGTTGATAATAAATAACTTTTCAAGAACCGGTGCTCCTTCTATACATGTGCAAATTATATTGGTGTTGATTAATTGTTTCATCAATTAGATATAGTATAATGTAAAAGTAACTATATCCTTTGATACTGCGGCTGTTACTTTTACTATTTACATTTTTTCTGTCAACTTACGTACGTTATGAAAATTATTATGTATCATACGGTACAGATGATGGTTGTGTGATATTATCGACACGCGTGTATGTATAGTTTATAGAGTATACACATGCTGATTGCGTACAAAAGGCTTTTCGCCGACTTTTCGCTTTTTTCTCGATTGCGAGCCCTCGCATTTTTCCTATCAGCATTTACAGTGCGCCGAGAACTCGCGGCCCGCGTTTTATTTGTTTTGTTTAATTTTCGTTTGAACGTCCATATTGCAGTGTATGTTCCTGTTCGTTCTGTCGCAGTTTGTAATTATACGATGGGAGGCTGCAAGAGGCTGATGCAATTTCCATACAGCTATGGACCAGGCTTAGGTATGGTTACTAGTTACTACTGCGAGTAATCAAGGTTTACTATTCAACTATTGAACATATTAGATGCTGATGCAAGGTTCAAAGACATCGCTATACCATCGCATGAATACGTCTATATATCTGGAAATTCAGTATATAGGTATCCTAATTCATCTCAATGCTACTAGTGTGATTATACTCCGATGGATGTTTTGACCTCGAGCTTTGCTAATTGAAGGACTATGCAGCATTGTGAGAGAACTCTATTCTATGAATGTGGGAATTTTCAGAGGAAACAGGAAACAAAGCTTCGGAAACATGTTCGAGAGAACGTTGCGATATGGTATTAAAAATGTATAAAACATTGGAAAGCAATACGCAGAGGAGACCAGTGTACATTACACACTCAGCTCGTATATCAATCATAGCTTATGGAACTATAATTCTATAGAACCGAGAGCCAGCTATTCTTTTATTTTTAACCAACTTCTCAGTTTAATTGTAGTACCCGCTCTATATATGGGTATATGAAAACTCGTATGAAATGGATAAAAAACTGCATCGTATCGCGAAAAAAGTTTACTCTTTCTTAATCATAGGCCAAACGATTAAATGATTCGAGGAAATGATTAAAAACTTTGAATCCATAGCACGAGGTTTTAACTGCAAGCACGTGGTGTGCGATATTAATAAATACTTTGATTTTTGTCCACCCATCTTGGCCGACATGGCTTTGACTACCATGTGAAAGTCGTTATGAGTAGTTGATGCAGCGACGCCGTCACAATATTGTTGTAATATTTTATTAACAGTTTGTTTGCCGAAGGATTTTATCGCAATGCTGCACAGAAAAACATGAAGCTACTTTAGCCGTCTATGTTTACTGTACGATATTTTATTTGTATATTTATATTTAACTGAACTCTGATGAGAAAATATAGCGAAAATAGATTTTATTTTACGATTTTTATACACGTAAGTATGAAGCTACAACGATTATTGATTACCCTTAGGTAAATTGTTTTTTACCTTCATTCACTTATGTATTATTGACGTAGCAATTTGTTTGTGCCTTTCAAGTGACGTCTACGAACGTCTAGCTCTATGTATAATTCGGAAAGAAACGTCGAATAAGAATAGGATTTCAACTTTCAATATGGAAAATTGTGATCGTAAAGAGAAATCCATTTGTACGAAGGATTCTGTGTTTTGTATCTACGTCAAACACGAACAGGGAGTCTCAGACCGGCTTTGCTCTATGATTACATCTACGAATGTAGGTTA
Organism: Tenthredo scrophulariae; assembly: GCA_963978835.1. NCBI lineage: Eukaryota > Metazoa > Arthropoda > Insecta > Hymenoptera > Tenthredinidae > Tenthredo > Tenthredo scrophulariae. Next base: position 10,475,202 of record OZ022227.1, read on the forward strand.
GGTTGGTTAGGTGAGAAGAGGTGTTGCGAACCAAGGTTAGATAAGGCAACGTCCTACTGAAAGACGCGGACACAACGAAACACGACGTCTGATATTTCCGTTCAGGGGTTGTGCCTTTCGGATTTACTCTAGCACGAGCTCTCAGCCTGCTTTTGCACCAGATATGATCGAATGAAATTTCCACCTGGATTCATCGGATGTTCTCATCTCTGTTGCAAAGTCCATTCGGACTTTGTGTCGACTTTTTCCCATCCCTTTCCCAATACTCTAGCCAAGTTACATAACATATCCGACGCAGAGTTAAGAAAATTGGTTTTTCCATAAAATCATTCCAAACAAAGTTTCGACTGGACAACTAAGATAGCCGAAAACTGTCGTTTTAAAATCATATATAGAAAACCACCGGATAATTAACCGACTTTCTCACTGTCTGCAGAGGCTAAAAATTAGGTGTGAGATAATTCGTCACTATAAGGTGATACCGTCCTACGCTATTATGGTGATTATTTTCTGGTAATTACGGAAGAAGCTAACAGTAAGGCGCGCTCGGAGGCAATAGGCTCGCCACAGGTCTCCGGTTGCGTAGCCTCTTTGATGTATGTCGCTAATGATAATCCTTTGTGTCCATTTAGTCAGAACAATGGCGATCCAATCAGCCCTTAAGCTAAGATACGTAGGTGGGATGACCCACTTCCGTCATCGTACTTACAAATATCAAATTGGGCCCTGATACTTTGTCAAATAAGAAAATTGTCCATTTCAAATTCGACTGAGATTCATAAGTTGACTTTTCTATGGTTTTCAAGGTGTCGGTGATATTTTTAAGATTTATATACGTTGATATCGACGTTGCGGTCGTAGGTAGACTTTTCGCAATCCTCGGTCACGATTTAATAGAAGAAATATAACGAAATTTGAGTAGAAATAGGAGGTATAAACGCGCTCAGAATCGAGCACAGTAATGTTACTGTATCGAGCGACCCCTAGGCACCACGTGGCCACTATCTTCTCACGTGACAAGCTCACCTAAAGCCTCGACTCGCATTATGCTTTTTATTGCAAAACCCATTATGATAACAAGGCTTTAAATGCCTCCATAATTAATAAATTGAAGTCACTATAATATTTGCCACGACATTTCCTAACTTTTCTATTAATCGTTAAGATAAGACGGTGAACAAAAAAATTCACGACAAATTAGATTGGGCTACGGTGACATTTGGCCTCCGCAATTGCTGTCTTATTCGCTGACGGGAACATCTATCAACGCATCAGTTAATTGTTACCCTAATTCCAAGCTGTCCTCGTATAATCAACATTATCCGCCACTTGGTCTCCTCGAGGGAATATATTGCTGACTTTTTCCGCACACTCACTTTAACGTGTGCTTAAAAAAAAAGGCTGCAGAAAAAAATCTTAAAAAAAAAGGCCGGAAGATCTTCTCCTTTCCATTAATCACGTATAGATAAACTCACTTACGTATACTGGAGTCCTGGCTGAGTTACATTTGTAATTCCACACGAGCTTGCGAATAGGAGAATTGGGGTTTGGTGAAAAATGATCCTTTCAATATCTAATAAAATTCTAAGAGTATAGGTATACATACATCGCAATATTTGCGGTGAGGAAAAAGTCCAGCGGAATATAGTTACTGTTGGCAGCGGTAAACTTGGACAGAAGTATCATATAAATATTTGCAAATTGGGCGACATTCCATTAGTAGCTAGTAAACATTTCTAGTCTGTAAACACAATGTTTTAATTTTTACCTGAATTTCGGACGTCCCGTCAACCGTGGAACACAAACAACTGGCGGCCAGACTTCAACACGAACCTTGTGACAACCTAGCGAAATAGCCGAGCAGCCGGGCTCCAGAGTCCTGTGCAAACATAAAGACCCGTTTATATCTCGGTCAACGAATTTGTACGCGTTTCACAAAGGCGTTGAACACATTACTCCTGCAAATTCTCGTAGAGACACTGGCGATACTCGTGCAAATAAAAGCTCTGCTAGATTACAATCACGTCTCTTTGAATCACTTTCACGTTCGCATACTTTGACAATTCCTATACCTATAAATTTCAGCCAACAATTAACATCCGACAAACGTCGTGATTAGCGAGCACGAACATCTTTATTTACGTTATTTACATTTTTTAGTGGTGCGAAAGCTCACCGTTAACTGCCTTGATAATTTTGTGAAAATTATTCTACGCCAAATGAAAAACAGATACCTAGTACGAGTAAATTGGAGTTAATGTGATGATAATTTCGCTACGTTAACCAAACCTGTACCGTATAATAATGTTCAATTGATTTGAAATAATTAACTCTGGGAATAAAATATTTTCGTGGTATACATTATAAACAACGACATTTCAAATAGAGCAGTAAATTTATTCGACGTATATCTGTTCAGCATACCGATATTAAAAATTGATTCGAACTCGTTAATACCGCAACAATTCAATGTTGAGGTAAGGTTGAGATGAAAAATTGTTTCTTTTTCCAATTTTTGTCATTCATCCGTCGTATCTGAATAAGTTTGAAGATTTTTGCAACTAGTACGTATCGGTGCACCCTGGTAGAGTGCATTCAGTTGCGACAGCCGCGACCGTATAAAATGCCGTGGCATCATGCACAGAAAAGCTTTTGAATAATTTTGTGGAATGACGAATCCTCGGATGTTATCGCGTTATCATAGGGGGGTCAGTAAATTTTTTTGGAGACAGGCAAGGCTCGATAACAAACTTTCCCCTTTCCCTCAGCCAACAGGGTATATTAGCGCACGCGGTGTTGATAGCGTGGCGTGTCCGCACCTCGTTCTGAATATTTATCACCCGCCAGGGGCTCGCATTCTCGTAACGCTCCGCGCGCTTAACCCTCACCCCGGCACCGCGGCGCCCCCGACGCCTAGCCGACGACTGTACGCCCCAAAATGCTGACCCGTGGGTTCCACGGACCGCAACCAACCGGTGAGGGTTGATGTACGTATATAACCGGTTAATATTCACGCGATCTCGCCGAATTGATTAAACGGTGAAATACCAGGTTAACCGAGCAATATTGGAATTGTATCAAACGTTTCCTATAGCTGAGGCTATAGTAAACACCGCAACGATGCGGCAAACAAAATATCAAAGCAGGATAATTTACAAATTCAAACCAAAACCGAAGTCTGAGAAATTACCCGGGATTTCAGTTCCGCGAAAAGTACGGTAGTTTTTTCATTTTTGGGTACAACCTAAAAACGGGTAGCTGATATCGCGATGTTATCGCTTGCCGTTCGCGGCCCCGTACCGTCAAGCCGAAGAAAGAATAAGCGGACTTACTTGGAGAATAAGCGTACCACGAATCTAAGAATCGAGAGTTTCAAAGTATTTTGTGTTGTTAACGACATCATCCCACGCTCGGTATATATTTACGGGAAAATGAACGTAGAATCATCGTGAATATTTGCGGCGTGGTTGAGAGCCGACAATGTTATCGGGGGAGTTGGAAGGGAGTTTGACGGAGGGCAGCACAGAGGGAAATAAGCAGAAAAAAAGCTAGACTCGGTAACGCGGCAGCCAGGTCGGAGGGTCGCACTATCAAAACGGCACGCGACTTTCGACTCACTCCAAGGCTCACAGCCTGGTAGACGCCAACGCGCTATTTTCATTTGAATTATTTTTCTTTTGACCGAATTCTTTCAGCGGTGAATGGTACAGGTGCGCGAGCTTATAAGTATTACGTACGTTTATAGTGGAGAACCCGCTTGAGGCGATTTGCAGTATAGAAACTGCATTTATAGAGTACCGTGAGTACAGACTCAACAAAGGAGAAGCTATATACATACCTATGCCTGCATAATACCTTGTATGGGTATATTGGACCGTATATCGATCGATGTAGGACGTTGGTAAGTCGCTCTGGTTAATTGGGACTTTAGAAAGCCCGGGGCCGTCCGCTGGGACGCCCGATGTTCCTGGTACCCGGACCTCCGGGCACCCTGGGGCTACCCCGTAGCGGAATCAATTTACAATTTGCATGATTGCGGAAAAGTAACCTTTGCCTTCTGCGTCGCGCAACAGATGGCGGAAGCCAACTTAATTACGTCGACGAAGGCCGGTCCTATCGTTTCGACCTCGGGGGGTGTAGGGATTATATAGGTATAGGTATACAATACGATATGATACGATACGATACGATATACTTTCCTCTTTCAACGGACTAAGTAGAGTGAGTTATCGCCCGATCAAGATTGTGACAGCGACGATAGCTGCGAACTAATTGATAATCACAGGACAATTTGTATGCTAGTACTGTGTTAGGAAGGCGAATAGGTGTTTATGCATTAGTTATACAGGGGGACGGTTACTATCCCATAGTAATAAGAGTATAAGTATATACAGTTCAGGGGGGCACGTGCTATGTCCGTTGGCATTTGTTTGAACAAATAACCTACCTATGGCATGGCCCTTAGCCGAGGTCTGACGGCAATACGCACTTTCACGCCTGACATTATTTAGAGTTTCCCCAAATGCACGCCTGTCCTGAATTATTCAGATTCACCCCCGCGTTAATATTCATCCATGCTTCCGCCAAAGGTGCTAGAATCGTTTTCACAAAGGGACTAAAATATCGCCTTGTCATTTACGACAACGCTGTGCAGTGACTTAAAATTTCATAAATATTGCCTTCACGTATTTGCATGTTATATTCAAGCCGCGAGTCAGAACGCTTCAAAGACAACGCTTTCATCGTCTTATACTATCTCATATCTTGCCTCATTCGAATACAATTATTATTTCTATAGGCATGCATATATGTGTGCATAATACCTGTGCAGGCTCGTAGAACTTGTTTACGCACAATTATTAGATATTAATACGTTTTTTAACTGCGGGGTCATTTCGATCGAGCTAAACAGTAGGAGGTAAGAATAGTGCCTGCGGCTATGCATCGCCTCGTGACATGAACACATTCAAAGGACAAGAAGTATAGGTTGGTACGAGGTATGCACAGGGTAACGCAGTCAATTTACAGAGTTGCTGCAGGAGATTAATTTTCAACTACAACTCTGCTGCGGGTTGTTTTGTTTTTTTTCGCTATTTTTTTCACTTTTTTTTTCTATTTTTATTTTATCAGCTGACCGACCAACGAAGCCGTAAAATAACTTGACGTTGTATTGCCTCTGTTCAAACAAACCAGAATAATTTTCTTCAAAATTCAAATTCTCCTGGGCTGGTTGAGCGTAGTGGGTAAATATACACGTACGTGCGTTAGGGTATATCACGGATTGATTAATTATTCGTTAACTGCATATTCCACTTTTCGCCCGACACAATAACCCACTACAATTGCGTTGCGCAAATATATTGACCACCGTAAACCATCAAGAGGGTCGCTTGCTTCATATCCGCAATTTGAATACCTACTTTCCATTCTTTCAACTCTGACCGTTCATTTATTTTCCAAAAATGGAAAACACGCTGCTCGTAACTGTGACCGCAATACTTTACGAATTAACAGATTTTTAATCAGGGGAAATCCCCTTTATATGTGTTATATATTGACCGAAAAATTTCCGATTTCCTCAACCCATTAACGTCAGTACGATCACCATCTTAGTAAACAAGTACTCAAATATTAATTAAGGACGGAAATTTGTATGCGTGGTAAGTTGATCGTCATGGTTGGGCTATAGCTCTTTGAAAAACCATCAATTTCCGGAGCATCAGTCCTTTCCATTCTGAAAATGAATATGAAACTGTGGAGTGGGCAAGTAATTAAGGCTCACAGTGGTCAGTGCATATAAAAGCTTATTGACCAGGTAAAGAGAATATCAGTTCAGCCGAGAATCTCAGCTACGAGAGTTAAGTGCAGAGACAATATTAATAAAAATGTTTAAACTCCTGGTACTTTCGGTTCTGATCACGGCTGCTTGCGCGATGCCTGGAGGTAATTAAACCAGAGCAATATTTTTCACTTCCAATCGTTATAATTGGCTGAAAATTTGAAAATATCATCAAAGTTATAAGCTTACTGGACACGAAGTAATACGCTGTGGATATAGTTATATACTGACCGGCCAGATCAATAATTAAAATCGACTTCTCCGTTTGAAATCGAACGTAGAAGGATATTTCTAGTGCAAAATGTTATTTTAAGCTAAACGTATGATTGTTTTTTGCCCTCTAGAATACGTGAGGACTCAACGTTCTCCTCATCACCCTCATCATGGAGGATTGGGGTTGAGCGGTTCGTTTGCACGAGCAGATAGCTCTGCTACTGGATTCGGCGGTGGATACCCTGGAGGATTTGGCAGTGGATACCCTGGAGGATTCGGAGGATACGACGAATACCCAATAGGATATGGTGGTTACCCTGGAGGATATGGGAGGCAAGGAGGGTATGGAGGATATAGAGGAAACCCTAGCTATGGCGGTGGATACAGCGATGCAAGTGCCCAGGCCGCTTCCTTCGGTTTTGGAATCGGTTTCAGAAAGTAATTGCATAACTTAACACAAGGACGTCTTCAAACCTATGGAATGATCGGGTCACATTGATAGCGTTTGAAGAAACTAATCCATTTCTTATCAACAAGGACCGGATGTGTATAAAAATATCTAGTTGAACTATAAATAAATGACTCATTCAGACTTCATTCATTCTAATTTATGCACCTTTCTTCCCAAAAAGATTCTTCTCAGCGAGCCAAGTGTGATCACGATCAAATGCCATCAATAAGATCAAATGTTTCAATAATAGCTAACCTGTGTGATAGTGTTTTAACATTTTCAATATAGTGCACCTCCCCTATCAACGGATTATGACATATCTTTAGCCTTTCATCGAGGCCGCAGTGATTGTGACTGAATTAATAATCGAGTGTGATAGAAGGCCGAGAACTGAACTATTACAAGAATATTCTCTTGAATGGCAAAATGAAGAATCTTATTGGAAAAGAACGGGTTCCCCCAGTGTTCAACTTCTGCAGAGGCGGAAGAACGTATAGAGTCAGACAGTTAGGCAGGAGGCGATCGCGTGGTGCGCACAGATCGGTAACAGATTGACCAAGGGCCTTCACGCGGCGTGGCGTGGCGTGGTGTTCCTATAAGATCCTCAATTTGTGTTGAAAATAAACGAAGAATGAGGCAAGGCTGGGTGAGCAGGCAAAGGCGGAATCTTTTCGGTCTGTCGTCCAAATTAATTGGGTTCCCCGAGAGGGCAGGTCTGGCAACGCCGAGTCTTGATTTCCTCTCAGACAAGTCCTATAAATCCTCTTCCTCCTCCGTTCCTCCCCCCTCAATGATGGTGACAAACCAAAGCGAGCCTCGTGTTTTTATCTGATCGCCGCGTGGATAGCCGCCGTCGCAGGAAACTTAACTCTGTGGGGTGAGGTGCACGGACAGAGATGGGTTGAGGCTAAGAGTGGAAGAGGGACGAAGAAAGATCGAGAGACGCGAAGGGATTCGAGAAGAAACTGAGAGATCGCGGTGTGTGCGGTGATGTCCTCACATTAGGGACCCGATCTCTTATCAGCGATGATTTATAATGGTATTAATTTTTTAAAGACTTTCGTCGCGAGAAATATACTCGTGTTAGACCTCTTCACGGTTCCAATTCCGCTACAGGTGATAGGAACCTCTACCGGTGCAAGGAAGTCGGTTAATTTGGCTTAGTAAATAGACACCTGGTCAAGGCTCTATTAATCATGGGCAACCCTCCGCGGAACAATAACTTTACCACCAGAAACTACTCCGTATAATGATATATGATAACTGCAGGGGTATATCTTATAGTCTAGCTCTAGCGGCTTGAGGCGTCATTTCGATAAATCAACAATCGTTCACGTGCTCGTCTTCGTTGAAAGCTCCTTTATGCGGGTATAATAAGACTAATTTTCTATATTTATATTGAATTTGTTGGCCTGTCATCACGCGACGTGTAAAAGTTGAAATTTATGTACTTTGGTAATAACTGTTTGCCGAAAATTATACCTTTCGATTTTTCACGCCATACAGATGTAAATTAATGTCGGTCAACTGTATACATAACACCTGCCTTGTGTATTTTAGATATTCGGAAATAATAGACTTTTCATACCTATGCCCCATACCAAAAATAAACTGAGTCCTAAACGGAATTTAAATGGTGGTAGATCGTGGTGAAGAAGTCTAGGGGTAGTTTAGTGGAATAAGGAGCAAAGAGAAAGAAGTGGATTCCGACGAATCTTCCACGGCGAACCTGCGGGTGAACCATCGGGGCTGGCAGCCTTCGCGACCCTTTTCCAGCATCTGACGCCAAGCCACAGTCGCGGGAAATTAGGCGTCTGAACATTTATTCAAATTTCAGTTAATTTACTCGAAATAAAAGTGTCAAGTTCTACCCGCCACCTGTTACCGGAGTATGGTATATAAGTATGGTGCTGAACCTTGTGCGTCTGATGCGTTGGGTGAGATCTTTAGAAAATCTAACCCTTTGTACGGCGCCCATAAACCTCTCGGAACTTTGTCCCCTCATCGTGAATTCTGACTATACCTGTTGTATACGTAGCCCATCGTAAAAGTCACTTATTTACAAGCTCAGATATTAGATTCACGTGTCTTTGGATTGGATAAGTCGACCAAATTTGAATCGAAATTCTACCTACTACTAAATTCTTGTATACACCGGCCGTGAACGATAGCATATTGCCCCAAGGTATGTACATCATATATATTTTCGTTGATTTCACCAGGCTGGTTATTCAAATCTTACCCTAGTGACGTATGAAAGGATATTCCAATATTGAAACACGTGCTGCAATTAAACGGCCCAAGACCAGTAATTATTCTCAAATATGATACTTAGGCGCGGATATGTGCCACTCTTGCTTTATATACATGATAAGTACATCTGCAGATACATGAGCCGTGAGTCCATCGATTTATAATGAAATTTACTCCGTAGGTGTGTATGTGATCCGTTTACGGACCGGACTGGACTGGACTGGACATTTTCTGGTCACATTTATGACATACCAGTATAGAGCGGATTGGTAAAGAAAGAAATAATATTATATCTAAACGATTATCATTTAGTTTTATAGCTTTTATTTATGTCCTGGAAGTTGAACCGAGCAATTTAATATACTTATATAGAAGTTTATAGATATAAGCTGATACGTATTTTTCTACAACGGACGAATGCGCTTACGAGATATGGAATGACGTATCAATTTTTTAATAGATCTTTATTACCAATCACTAAGTAACCGGGTTCCATAACCACGTAGAGATCTTGTCTGGCGGTAAGACTTCGAGCGTAGATAATATATTGTAATTAAATAGGTATAAATAACGTCATAACCTCATTCTCACACTGTTATACGGAGTCGGTCACCGGTGTATCGTACCGTTAAAGTAGGAAACGTGAGCTCCGTTCGTAGAGCATCAGAGCCTTTTCCCGTTTTCCCGTTCTTTTTTCTTGTCTAAGTTCAAGATAAAGATTCACCTCGCGTAACAACGAGAGACGCAAATAACTGTCTAATAACATCACGTATATCCAATGATAGGAAGATAGCTAATTGATAACGTACGTGGGATAAGCATTTTCAATAATTAACTTGTAAGAAGCGAATCACCGGGTTCTCATTGTAATTGCTTTCCAGCTAATTAATATTAATTACCTCTAACGCACACAAACAATGGAGGGGCTTTGTCCGACACTCGATCCATGCGCGAGAGTTCAAAGCATCGGTCTGAACCGTGGGGTCGAAAGTCTCGGCGTCTATGGGATGGCTCTGTGATCATCTACCCGTAGAACGTGGAATATTCTAGCTACGCACTTCACCCTGTAGAAGCTACGGCGGCCGCCTGACATGTCACCATTGCTTTTTGTGTCTGGTGATCCCCAGGCTTACCTTGTTGTTCCCCGTGATCCCTGCTTTGCATGCCACGTCGTAAGCCAATTTCGTCGCAGCCAATTTTTAAATCCAATGGAGATATTTCCTCGTTGGTAATGTGACGGTGAGTGTGCGGGTAAAGGGAGCCCAATCACCCCCCGGCACTTCTATATCTCCTCCAAGAACGAGCAAGGAGCTGCGGCGTGCCTGTTTACGCATTTTCCTCGATTCTGATAAATAATTTTTCCCCCTTACCCTGCATCAATGCTAGAGATCTCGATTCCCTCAGGGTTTGAAAAACGGAAGAGCCATTTTCCAATTACTCACGATAATGAGATTTCGCTATTACACATGTACATGTAGGGATGGTGGGCACGAGCTATGACGAGAATTTATGAATGTCCTGTTGTTTGTTTTTTGTTTTTTTCAATCAATGAGTGAAGGCATCATATGGATGATAAAAAATATTGGATTTTTATTTTCGCAGACATTCGGAATGCCAGCTTGGTCGTGGCGCCATATTCGTGCACTTTGAGCCGTAAAATATACTTTTGTAATATACATGAAACAACAACATCGATTTAGGTTCACCAGATCGAACAAATAACTCGGTTTTCTATCTTTTATGCATAAAGTGATACACCGTATTGCTTCAGCTTTTAATATCACTGCAGCTTATTTGTTTTACTGTTGCACTTTCCATAAAACTGATTTATTTTTACCACGTATAAAGAATTATTTACGACATCTTACGCTACGACGGGTAAACTATTAAATAAATCATAGAGAGTCAGATTCCAACAGCGGATTATTCGATACGGAACTTCAATACCAACTTTATACAATATATTATACATAATTTCGATCGCACGATCAGTTCCAATATAATTAATATCTTTACACATGATCATACGTTTCTATCGTGACATTAAGCCAGCAAGAACGTCTCTGCATGCATCCATATCTTTAGCTGTCTATTTCTGGCCAACGATTTGCCAAAATTATTTATCAAATAGATCTGATTGCACGAATTAATATGACGAATGCAATAAACAAACGGTTGAGTAAAGTGTGCTTGGAAATAAATTTTTGTCTGCTTTGATCATGTTCAAGACCACAGTTTGGTCACTTTATTTTCAGTTGTATCCTGGTATATCAAACTTTATAATATCATCTTTAGATCTTATAAAAACATAGTTTTGAATTTTCTGTTGCCTTCTGAGACTCGGTCATCTATTTTAGAAGTCAGAAGTCCGTGCGGATTCGCGAAGGACTTACTGCTTTTTCCACGGAGTAGGACGTACGTTGTGTTGCAGTACCTGCATGGGGGCCAGAGTTTATGGACGCCAAAAGAGTATCATTGGTTTGTCGTAAACATGAAAGGCGACGAGTATAGTGAGGATGGCAAGGCGCGAGTAGCTCGAGACAAGCCAGGAGATATTTATGGAGAGCAATTAAAGAGAGCGTAAACATACGCGCTCGCATCGGTGTCGAGGTTGTTCGAGGGGTGCCCAGACTTGGGAACGTAGAGGATCGACGGGGATGCAACTGGGGCAGGGTATTCGGTAAAGGAGGGTTGAAAAATACATGGGAAACCACGTAGGTAGATAGATATCGGCGTGCCATAAATAGAACCGGTAATTGGGGATCAGTTGGACGTAAAATTCAACGGCCAAGTCGCTGCGATCCTATACTTGTTTCTCCTCTTGTCTTCTGGCTTGTCCCGTTTAATTTACAAATGACATTTTTCGGTGATCTTGATCATGCGCTCGCTACGTATTTCCATTCCTTTTAAAATGATCCTCCACTTACCAGCTAGAGAATTGTACGTGACAAGTTCTTACTATAAATTTACACGAAATACAAGTTGACCTCGATAAGCCTCGAACATAAATCACCAGATTGGAATCAATAAACCTTAAATTTCTATCCCTATACCTGTATCTAATAAACAACCATCGCAAACCCGCTTTACGCCTGTAGTCCCGTACCGTCATCAACTTACTGCCTCCGTCACGAGCAATAGGCTTAACCATATCTTTTGATTCCAGCTAAGAAAGGATAATTGACAGACTTTTGAGTAAAATAGTAAATGATCCCAAGCAAAAACGTCGTAGCTTAAGGTAAATTCGAAAAAATTAAAATACATTTTATCCAGGGTTACGTATAACGACATGCATAAACATATAGTCATACGTGGACCCCACGTTGATACTTTAAAGGTTGTAAGGGACAGAAGCACCTTCGTTTCATCAGGTAATGTCGCGGCCAAACTATACACCCAGTTTTGTGCAAGTATAGGGCTAGAATGGAAGGTGATATAGGGCAGACAGAGCATTTACAAAATTAGCATCAATCCCTAGCTCAATGTGATTTGGCGCGATGTTGTCGGCACGCTTTGCAAGCCCGCACCCGATGTAACCAGTAGTTATCGAGCTAGCAGACTGCAGTACGCACCCTGGCCTGGTCTGGCCTGGCGTGGCCTGCCGGTGGATCAGGTATTAATAAACTGCCCCTGCATACAACTGAACATGACCATATGGCTCGACATGTGGATTCCCGCTTGAATCCCCGCCATGTGGCTACTCAAATTTTTGCCTATATTCGAATTTCCGCGGAAGAATATGAAACCAACAACGAGGAGTAGGTATACATTGTGCGCAACCGAATACGAGCAAATGCGTAAATATTCCCGTTAATGGGCAATAGGTAATGGGTAATATAGTCTCGAGTGTCCGCAGTTGGCCGTATAAATAAATTTACCGTTCCCCTCCGTGTATTGTACTCGAATGATATTAATAATAATGATAAAAATGATAATAATAATAAAAAGTACCTTGCGGTAAGCCTAGATTTGTCAGTCGGCGACGGGCTTTCAGGGGAGAGGAAATTCGTTTAACTAAATTCGTTAATTAAATCTGCACGTCACGAACCTCGACTGTATTATCGCAGTTAAAATTAACCAAGAACAGAATTCAAGGTCCATACTTACCACGTTTAATTAAAAGTTTCTCCTTATTTCGCAAAAGATTCGCCCTTGTTTGCTTTCCAAAAATCTTGTCTTAAATGTCAGAATTCACCCCATATAAACGCTTCACGAAATTTTTCTCCACTAAAATAGTCACAGTTCATAATAAACTTCGAAGGGCTGATGTCCAGCTGGCAATATTACTTAAATCTTCATTGTTGGTCCCATGGGTGTCCATCGCGTGGCACCTGTAGCCTGAGCATCCCTGTTTTCCCCTGACACGTTAGGTGTAGGATTACCCAGTAAATATCCCGTCTATTATATCGGCCACGGCCATCTGCCAGCATAAATCAAGGACTCCTGACGACATCCTTTATTTCGTCGCTTATAACTCGTAGCAGCGCCAGCGTTAGATCTGCATTCCCGTTCATTCAACATTTCGTTGGCGTTCCTACGGACTACGAGTCCTCAATCTTTTTGAGCTTATACGGTCTCGTTTGGGAGAATCGCGGCGGGCGTTTGATATCCTGTGGGAATGTTCGGGTCCTCGCGAGGTATCGGAATAGAGAATTTCGAGCCGAATAGTAAGAAGAAGAAGAAGAAGAAGCGCATAACAAAAAGAATGAATAAAAGGATAAAAGATTCTTTTACATGACCCGGACCGTGTACACGTTGCCTTTGTCCGCTATGGCAATCCTCGCCGAATTGGCATTCTTTAATTACCTGCGGTCTAGTTTTGTGTACGAAGTATTAGGTATGCGTAACTACTTCGATTCTAAAAAAAAAAGGCTTTGTCATCGGGACAACAAATGCGAGGACTATGGGTAAACAAATCTTTCCGGGAAAAGGAGATTTTCGAGGTAGGACTAGGGACGTTATTCGTACGCAGACGCGAGGCACAAAGTGACGTACGTACGGAGCCCGTGTTGCTTCTAAAAATTAACTTAAAAAGTATTTGCTTTCCGGTAGGTAGGTAGTATTTGTTGAGCGCATTTATTCAGGTGCCATTTCATTCCATTACGAGCAGATCGCTAATTGTTTGGGACCACATTGGCCACTGTGCGGCTTCCACCGGGGTCTTTGTCTAGGCCCGTAGACCTGCCACGATCCTTGGCACTCAAACTGCCCTTGCCTCCCGCCTACGCGCTAACAGTTGCTGCCCCGACCATAGCTATAGACAGAGCAGTCAGTCGTAAAAGTTTCAGCCCCAGGTCAATATATGAATAACGTATCACTGAAAAGTCAATTCTCTTGTACTTAAGGTCCCGCTGTTGCAAAACATTTAACAGCTCTTCGTAAAGTTTGATAACGCGTTGTGAGAGCCAAGTTAAAGCGTAGCCATCTCCTGGATCGATATGCAAGCTTTCGTAAGTTTTCTTTCTTCCTTTATTGTTTTCGGGAAATTATTAAAAAGCGAGACAGACATTTTTCGCTTTCCGTGAAAGAAAGATACATTTCAGAGTCAGTTGGCATCCCCGAAGGCGGAGGGGTTTGCTTCGCTATAGATATACACATGGTCAAAAGGCAAGCAAAAGCCTTTCAAATGTAAAGTCTTTGCGGTCAGACCATAGTAAGAAGTCGCCTTAAAAGTCTCGAGGAGAACACTGGCCGGTTTTCAAAGCTCTTCTCTACACCCTATCAGAATTTCCAGCCATAATAGACAAGATGAATGTTTAACGCCTGGATTTTTTCACGGGTTGTTTCCGCGCATTACCCTACAGCAAAGTCGCGATGCCTGAATGTGAACCGGGGAATAATTTATACGAAAAGTGAGTGAGCCGCTACTTGAGGAAGCATTGTACAAGCTGGACTGAATTAAACATCATCTGCAGGTCGTAAGGCTCTGCTCCTGGCGATATCGCGTAGAGCCCTAGAAGTAGACGGTGAATGCTGTATCCGTGCATCTATACATACCTATACTGTATAAGGGTGGTTCAAAAAAAGTCAATATTCTATTTTTCCACCATCACGTGAAAATGCTAATACATGATAAAAGAAAAATGTTCTGCAAATATGAGCTGTATAGATTAATTTTAAAAAGTGATCTCAAGCTATTTTCAGCTTATTTTCCTGATTGTACTTAGTATTATGGTTTTTCACATTTTCAATGAAAGGAATTATTGTAAGATAGAAGAAAGAAATAAAAGTTATTGATGTTGATAAACAATGAATAATAAACTTTTGTTAAACATTTTGAAATAAATATCTTTCAACACATTTCACAATAATTCTTTTCACTAAAAATGTGAAAAACCATGATATATTGAGTACAATTAGGAAAATAGGCTAAAAACAGCTTGAGCTCCCTTCTAAAATTAATCTATAGAGCTCATGTTTGAAAGACATTTTTCTTTCACCATGTAGGTATTAACATATTTCACGTAATGGGGGGGAAAAAATATCGACTTTTTTTTAACCACCCTATATATATAAAATACACACACAAACCTATATCGTGTATCTTATATGCAGCTGTCTAGGTATACGTGTATTATATTGGTGCATACATGCATATACATACATACACGTCTTCGTATCTGTGTGTATACAGTATATCCATAAAGGTACCTATCGCACCCATATACGGAGGGCACGAGCTGTGCAAACGCTCGTATCCGTGTGGTCTTGAATTATGTACCCTACGGGTCATACAGTACATTGCGGGGACGTCGCGACAGGAATCGCACGCTGTCTGAAGATATTGACGAAAGTTTGCACAGTGAGACAACACCGAAAGAGCCTTGGCAGGATACGCGTATGTATACACGCTGTACAAGTGTATGGTATAGATATGTACAGGTATAAGCGTATACCCAAAGAAATGGTGTGTTTCCTTTACACGTATATTTACACAGAAAAAAAATCAACTTGAATCAAGTAATATTTACTTGAACAAAAAATATTTTTTTCAGTTCAAGAAAATATTTCTCTTGGATTTGTTGTTCTTCGACGTGAAGTACATCCTGATTCGATATCTAGATTTGCAATTGTTTTCATAACAAAGTAACTGTCAAATACCGTGATAAAAGTCAGAGAACATCGTGAATAATTTTTGATTTTCAATTTTTAATCCCCTATAAGTAAATGTTAACGATGATGAAACAGTTCCAGAAAACACTGACATTGAAAAAAATTTCCATCATTGACGGGTGCCAATTTTAATTTCATAAATTGTCCGAACATTACGATGACTTTTCTTGGGGGAAATCTTTTTTTCAGTTCCAAAAAATTACGTTTTCAACCAAAGCGCTAGTATTTCAAACAAGGCGAATGATTTTCTTGGGAGAAAAATATGACGCTATTATTAAGAGGTTCGAATAAGGAGTTCGGTAGAATTTTTATGTACGAAAGTTTGAAGCTTTTTTCTTTTTTCGCCGATTGCGAAAATGTAGGATAGGTGATTTTTGGGGTCGAAAAATAGTCAATTTTCTAGGACTAGATGCCGACGCTCAACGGTTCGAAGCACTGTTCGAAGGGTCAAAAATTTACGTCACTTGAAATTGGAAACCTTCTTAATGACCTAGTGACGTTCTGAACACGAAAAAACTCGACGCGACGGGACGATCCGGCGGCTATTACGTCCATCGCTAAACCGTCTTGGTCTTCTAAGCAGATGAAAATATTTTACATTTTTTATGATTGATCCTCGCAGCTGTGCGTTTCGTGAAAATGTCCTTCTCATTTTGTTTCTCAATCGCATCATCGATATTTCTACTATTTATATTCTTGCGAATCAATAATCCACGTCTCATCTCTCATTTGTATCGAAATCAATTCATAAGAGTGAAAATGCGAAAATTCGCAATGTGATTATATGAAACTAGCAAAGAATGGCCGAAGCATGTAAAATAACGGAACTTTAAGTGTAATCAGCTCCATACGGACTCGTCGTGTCCAGATTTACTATAATCGATACCAGTTACACTCGCTGCGATCGAATATATCTTGCCTTCTCGTATTTTATTTTTCGGGTCTTTAAGATTCTCGGCTTTTTCGGAGGCGCGCGACTGACACTGGCCAGTATCTTGATTGACTAATAGGCCGCGTGGTTTCCCAGTGGAAAAGGTCGCCGGTGCGGCGCGGGCGATTCATTGGCGTATTGGGCCTGTGTTTTGTTTAATTACTGTCGTTAGCCACGTAGTGGTGAGGGCGGGCCTGACTAACTCTGTAACAGGGTAACTCTCGGTAAACGTGAGTGTAACTGAAGGTAACGGCTGGTCGAGTATGTGCGTGTTTCTTTTGCTGCAGTAACGAATTGTCGCCGTCACATAGCCAGACTGTCCTGTCTGTCAACCGGCATTGCGGCCCCGGTACCTTATACCCGTAATCCTATACGTTACATGCCTAAATCTATATATATACATTCAAATATACACACATTCACGAAATACATACATATCTTAAGCGTATAGACACCATACTCGGATCCAACCACCGCTTTGGGTCCTTGGGCCATTTTCAACGTAGTATCGATCACAAGGATTCTCCTGATTTCATACCTGATGCATTTCGGGCCCAGGGCTTGTAGTTGCTGAGTTTGTTTCCTCTGTAAAGATTTTATTTTCTCAAGCTTTATTACATCTGCTTTACGGCATTTTCTACTTCGACGGTGCTACACAGTTAGCGACGATTTGTGTATCCCTGATAAACTTCTATTTCACCCTAGTTTCTTAACTATGTCGAAAAATATTTTTGACTGAACTGATATCGTAATTTTCAAAATTTAACCTTCTCTCAGAAGGCTATGTGCGACCCTGTATGAGGGCAACCTTAGGGACCCCGCTGAGCCTGAAATTGGGACCCCTAAACCCTGTCAAATCAAAAAGTGGGGCGAAAGGTTCCCTCCTCAGCCACCAGAGGAGTTAGTTTACAATCGCTTGGTATCTTCGCTCAGAATGCATAGTTTTGAGACCAACCGATGTATCCCTGTTCTGTACTTCCTTCTATTTTGAAATATATCTTTGGTCTCTTATACATGCTATTCTGATACTGTTCTTGTTTCTCCTTTACTTTGATCTGTCACCAAAGGTTAGTCCTTGAGTCGAAAGCACACTCACAATTAGCATATTACAAGTATTCGGTAGTAGAAATCCGCCAACAACTTAGAATATATAAACCCATGTACAATAGGTAAAAAAGGCCATAAGTACCGAAGCATGACTTTGTGACCTACTAGTTACGCCTGAGAGAAACTTTAGCTTGCGATTACCTGGCTCTCCGCATATGCCAATCTTACATTAGTATTACCTCAAGTCAGGATACGAGGTAAAAGTATGAATTCAGTATTTCCGGGAATGTCGCGTGCGAATTGATTGCTATTCTTGCGATTATTAATAGATGTACAATTAATAATACACCATTTTCTTTTCGATGCAATCATACAACTGTCCTGTCATTTTGTGCCAGTAAGGTCTTACCTTAGTCTTCAGTCATCTATTTCGTTCTAAACTGTCGTTAAACGATATTGCAGATTTCTTTTTTCAATTGCAAATAGTAGGCCAGATGGAATGGCATTGGTTCACTTGTTAATAGCAGGGCAACAGCTTTGTTAATAAACACCAAAATAATAGCTACATAAGCACCCACAAGATCTAAAAGTAATTAACATAATACAGCTATTCGTTACAATCCGCATGGTAATCGCAGAGTGCAGAACAACGATGAGAATTACCGTATAATCAAAGTTAATAATGAACAGCAGGGCAATAATACCTAATGGCCATCACAATCTGTAATCCTACCGGAATTATTGCACATTCAATGTAGGTATAGTATTGCATAGGCTACTTTGTGACCCATTCTACCTTGATTCACCACAACAGTTTCGCACATATGTGTGCACATACTCTGGATATGCAAATAGATACACGATTTGTACGATACACATAATAATGTTCATATGATATTCGATTTCCTTTATAGACGAATAATGTAATTCTCGTGTGATGTTAAAGTAGCACGGGCCTCCAGTTTCTCGTATGTGCATTTATTATTAGGAAGTATAAAAAGCTAACAAAGAAACGTTCAAGTGTAACTTAATAGCAAGTCTGATCGATTAATTAATATTGATAGCGTGCAAATATTGACCATAGCATAAAATATTTAGTCCGACTTAACATAACTGGAAATACCTCTGTTGCCCCAGAGTCTTGTTTTTCTGAACAAACCAGCAGGATAGATGTTTGCCCTGGTAATGCCCATTGCTAAACGACGTTTCGGTATATCGCAAAAAAGCCTCGAGTCGAGAACCCATCTTGTATAATTAGGGGCGAGAAAGAAATTCGGAGATAAAACACGATCGCGGACAAGAGATAAAGCGAAATAATTTTAATAGTTTGAAATATACAAGGGATAAACTAAAAAGCAGCTTTCAAAATAATAAAGCTATAATTAAAAGTTGGAATTCGAGTTGTCATAGGTAGGTAATAATAATTGTACAACGAAACTCCGAAGTATCTAAAATTTAAACAGCAAATAGTTTCGCGATCAGAAGTTTTGGCCGGCAACGAATACCAATATACCTGTATATTATTCCTCGCGATGTCCTTGGCAAGTACCAGTTATCTTTCTAAATTGGAGGCGTGCTATAAATTAAACTCGAACGGGATACAGAAACACGCGACACACCGAGTCTTTCAAGGCACCGCCAAAGTCCATTGTCTATTTAAAATAGTTTTCATTCCTGCAGCTAACGCGCGACCATCCCCAACCAGTCGAACAGCAAGCTAACAATCCGCTCGTTGTTTCAGTCAATAAACTATAATTCCCGCCACCCAACTCTTTATATAATTAATGAGGCATAATTAAGTTTTACGAATTGACGTAGAATTTTGATTCATGAGAATATAACTAGGTGCGTCCATTTAGGAAAAACATCGCTAATGCATAGAACTGATAATTTTTCATTTATAACAGGATATTTATTTAGATTATTCAATATTACGTTGATCAGAGGAAATATTTGCGAGAGACGCTCACTTTGAAATCTAATTGTATAGAGCAGAATCCGTAACTCTACCAATAACCAATAATCAATAACCAATTTCCGTGATCATTTTTGTCAACGATTCGACCGAATACTCGTCCACATCGTAAGGGCGTGGATATGGTAGTTTTAGCCTTTTTGAGTAAACTTCTTGTACTTTCTCTTTCTCTGATATTCTGACTTTCTGGAGCGAGTATGAGCCTTCTATTCGGCTACAGCAATCCCAGGGGACAATGTTAGACCCTTACCGCGAATTTTATTTCGCTCCTGTATGCAATATCCATACTTATGTAGATATAGGTACCGCGTACCATCGACCATTTCAACTTCAGGGTAATGGCCTGTTGAGAAACCATCTTCTGTACTAGCCGCAATATCGCGTGGACATCTTGAGTCCCTTCAAGAGTTCTTAACCACAATGGGAAGCGGCAAAGTTATCAGCTCGAAAGGGACCTTTCCTTTTTCCTCGGACTGGATGGAAAACTCTTGGTCTCTGTTCGGCTCGTTTGCGCTTTTTAAGTGGGAGATGACGGCGACTTGACGCGGGAGTGAGACTCGAAAACATGATGACAGAGACCAGACACCCCACTGCGACATCTGGGAGATGCTGAGCGTCGCGACGCGGCCAACTCTACAAGACTGCAGACCGGGTTGACTTTTTCATTCGACGTTAATACTGATCTATGCGTGTCCACAGCTGCTCATGAATGAAATTTAGACTGTAAATTATCGTAAGTTCGTAATTACGTTGTATTGTTCGATCGATTTCAAACGTAGATACCTGACTATTACATATTTTCAAGGATTCGGGTAATTAGGCCTTTTGCTTGCCATAATAATTTCTACTTTTCCATATCCTTTTTCAAGCAGGTAGACTACGTTGAAAATTTAAGCTGCATTAGGAACACCAATTAAGATTACATCCATCACAAGACTGGAAAAATTATAAGGGGATTTGGTAAAGGATGCTGTGCGGGCAGATGAATTATCTCTCTGTCGCGTGTGTCGGCATACCTGCAGCGCACGGCACTCTGTACGTTCCCGTGAAATTATAAATCTGTCTGCTTCAGGCGAGTTCGCTACTTCACACGATCACTTATTTCTGAAAATTCAGCTCTGATAAATGTGTAACGCTTTCTCTGCGGCTAAATTTTTATTGGGTTAACCATTTTACGGGCTTAACGTACATACGTATATAAGCGGTACGTGATTTGCTAGTTTTGGTATTAAAACCAATAAATGTTTTAGATGCGTTCAAAGCTATTGATAGTCGATGTAAACTTGGTGAATGAAAATAACCATAAATACTTACTGATCCTCGAGCCTTTTAACGCCAAAAAATTTACTCCTTCAATAATAGTAATTCGATATACTTCTTTGTTGAAGCGGTACGGGTATAAGAAGTATAATTCACTTTGGAGTGAAAAAAAGTTGAACAAGAAAAACCTTGATTCTAGGAGCCTCCAAAGTCAAGATCTTACGTGGGAGGGAGAATAGGGTCTAAATTTAATGTCAAAGTTGAAGGAAAGTCTCATGTTTCGTCAGTGGGTGTGGTAGGCTGATGAAATATCAGCTGCGACAAGATGTGCGCGTTTTTTGTATCTGGCCCATATCTTTTCGTGTTATCAAGGGTGTCAAGTATTGCTGTCGCGACCTAATGCCAAATACTGAAAAAGTCCCAGCTGTACAATTGGCATTCCATACAGAAATGAATAATTTTAATTTCCGCTTGTATCGTGGTAAGTAAATTAAAACCATATATCCTATAAGATGACAAAATTCCATCGGTTATCCCTTTATCTTTGGTCCAGCGCAAACTGCGGTCATGCATTCCAAAGCAACAAAACAACGGCGCGTGCTCTCATCCCACACCTCTTCTGTGATTTGAGAAATTCGCTCGAGACGAGATGAAGAAGAAAAAAAAAAATCAGGCGAATTCCTCGTAGCTGTTACCCCCGTTTTATACGTAATCTTACGTAATGGCTAATTATTCGTAGACCATTGAACGCCAAGTCTTCAATTTCTGTTACCGCAGTATTAGACTATCGGAACGAACTGCTATCGCGTGTGAAAGTGTGGAAATTTAACGACATTCAAGCGTATTCCCTACGTTTCTAAACTCCTAACACAGTTGGATAATTCATGTCTTTTTATTACCCGTCGAAGAGATGGAATTTTTCAGAGGTTAAATGAAAAGATTCTTCACATACCTTTGCGATTAAATTGATATTGCTCACTACCACCGCAGCTGCCCATCAAGAAAATAAGAGATTTTCTCAGATTTTCAGATCGCCGGCTCTACTTCCGATCTTCTGTTCTAGTCTTCAAAAACCGCGTCAGGTATGAAGGCAGGTCAGGTATATATATCTAGTAGTAATATAAGCCTCGGAGTGTATTAAATGAAAGAATGACACACGCAGCTGCAACGTGGGGTAGAGGCGCTGTGACTCGTATGCATATTTGTAGCCATTTGTTCGTCTAGTATTTACCCAAGACTCTGGAAAACGAATTCCTCAAATATTATTTCAGGAGGCTCTCCAACTCGAAAGTACATTCTCTAGCTGAATAGGAAAATCGGAAGGTTGCTCGGTAAACTGCAGCGTCCCACAGACTTGCTTCACGTGATGCACTTAAGACCCCGAATGAAAATGAGTGCGCCGGGTGAACTATCGTTTCACTTAAAAGTAGACAATCACAGAACTAATCCGGCAAACGTGGAGAACAATCACAATAAAGCAATCACTAAATCCCAGATGTGCAATTAGAATTTCAACGGTTTTAAAGAAGTAGAAAATATTTTTGAGTTAACGACTTGACCTCGTAACAGCTCTAACTCGAATTACGCTCACGAGTCACGGTCTCTTTCAAATGAATCTATTTTCGTAACTGCAGAGATAAAAAATGTTGTTTCTTCTTCACGCTGGAGAAAGAAAACATGACAAAAAACTAGAGAATAATGAAGAAAGAAAAAGAAAAAAAAAAGGAAGAAAGTATCAGATGCCCTTACAAACGACCTGTATAGCCTGAACATCTCATAGATTATGAATTCCGGGCGCGCGCGCAGCCCCACAACTAACCTAGTATTTTTTTTTCTTTTTTTTTTTCTTTTTCCTCACTTTTTTGCGACAATTTTTGGTGCTGATTTATGGACCAAGGATGTTGTGCGTCTGCCGCCTTGGGGCTGTGACATCCGGCCTGAATCCCTGCGATCAACTCTGGACAACCTCTTGGCGCGAGCAGACTCGAATGGGACACTAGTCCCTTTGGGATTAATAAAACGTTTCGTGTTTGTTCGTCCAGGATCCTAGAAAACTTCAAAATCTAACTCAGCTAGCTCACGACGCCAGCTGGCTTCTTCGAAAGCATACTTTAAGGTTTTAAGAGTCGAGGATCTTCGCCTGGATCCGGTTACCAGACGGATGTAGAACTATTCGATAGTGATTTAAGACTTGAAACTTAGGGGGTTGGAGAAAAAGCAAAGCTTAAGTCTTTGGGCTCATGAATCCACGTGTAATATTGCCTCTCGACGAAGTGAATTTGGAACAATATCTTGTACAAATATTTCACAAGTATTGAAGCTGACATATTATATGGATTCATCTGATGGAACGATGACATCTGCAGATCTATTGAAACTTAGAAAATATTTTAGTATCAATATCTGGACACAGGGTATTTTATTCTTCAGGGAAGCAGGCCCATCCGTATAGGTTTCGAACCTTGCAAATTTTCCGTAACTTTCATATTGTTCAAAGCCAGGTGCTCACGCCTGCAGTGACGGCGCAAATGAAAGTCATAAATAACCTCTTTTCAACAATAGGAAGAAATCTGGTATCTTCAATGCCATCGCAAAACCCAAATATTTACACTCCCCAGTGGCCAACTAGCAAGTAATAGATTCGAGATGACTTTGCGCTTAGGTGTGCGGAGCATGGACCCTCTACCTCCCTTAGCCACCATTTTCCCTCGTTTACCTCAGCCGTTCTTGTGGCATAACTCGACTAGACTCTGCTCAACTCAAATCACCCGCTGGCATCGGCCAGGCATCCCGGCATCCCTTAGTTCCCGCCACAATCGAGCCACCATCACACCGCTCCATTTATCAGATATGGGCTGCTAATTGTTATGGGATGTTACACGGGCAGATGTCCCAATGAATAGCACGATGCGCCTACTGCGATTATAGAGACTCGTAGCTGGTCGCGTGTTAGAGTAATAAAATAAATGACTAGAAGGACCGACTCTCGCTGCGCTTTCAAGATCGCAAGGCACGCGCATGTATCAAAGTTAATTCGGGCTCACGCTCGTTGTAGAAAGGCGAGGGTGGACGGACGTGTGGATCGGATGACAACTGCAAGGAAATCAGTCATCAGAAATGTATAGGTTCACATGTACGTACACCTTTGATAGTCACTGCCTAGGTGTTCGTCATTTTACTGCAATAACTTTGAGATGCTACAAGCAGCAAGAACAAGCTTGCTAATCTCCGCTCTTAATCATAAAAAAATGCTAGTTACGAGTGCACGAAGAGCCTGGCTCTTCCTGACAGTAAGAAACCCCTTCAATGATGTCTGCAGGATAATAAAAATTAAAAACACCCTGGGGTCGTAATTTTATACCAAGTGGAACGGCGGTGATGTCAAGGGATGTTGTAAGATCAAGATGAGGGTCATAAAAATGTTTTATATATGCAGCATTAACGACGTGACGTCAGCCGTGTAAACTAGTTTTACTGTATTTTCACTGATTTCAATGTTTTCGTAATATCTCTCAACAGTCCAAATTCAAGACCATCCGCTAACCCAAGTGAGATAATTTTGGGACGTTAGTGCTTACCCACAGCTATAGCAACCTTGACAAACTCAGTAAGTAACTGGGGCAAATTAGACTCAAGAGGCTCGTACGTAAGCTGGTTGTCTTCGCGTTAAGATTCGTGGCTTTTGGAGGGACCAACTAACGCAACCACGAACGCCCATACCGCAGAACTTCGCAAGAACCTCTTACTTCCGGTCACTACAGGGTCGCGGTACGCTTGGGCGGGGGTGGAGGTGGAGGTGAGGGCGTGCGACCGGCTGTCACCATTTCGCACGCAGATATGACAATGCGGTGAGACCTCCGTCATTGACCATCCTGTTGCTATTGGACACCACACAGTTGTCAACAGCTTTCTGAGAATTCACACCCGCTTCAGCATTGTCCGAGTGTTATTTATAGGTCAGAATATAGTTTAGTGGGTTGGTGCGTGCCTGGGCTTTGTTCCGGGTGTATGTTAGGCGTGACTTCACGCCGTGGTTTCTTACTTAACTGTAGTTTGTCTCGCTTCATGAAAATTGCATTGTTTAATTTAACTCACATCGATACGGAAGTAGGCCAGACCCGTTTCTTGGTACCCACGCTTGGGTTATGTTTGGTGGTTAATATTTTAATCTAATTATCTTATACTTAGAAGTCCTGTTTATTTAGCCTAGCTGGCAAGGCAAAATACGAAATGGTTGTAGTAACGGGACAAGGGATTTCCCGAGGAAGCAGAATTCTACCGGAGCCCGGGTAAACATGCAAAGTTGGCAGATGTAGGTATCTACACGTTGCCTTCGTCACTGAGCCAACAATCCACGATCGCAAGTCACCCTGCGAGATCGGGACGTGTTTTTACGGAAGGCGCTGAGTGCGATTCTATCTGCCTTGATGGAAACCATATTGAGAACTTCCTTGAATGAAAATAAAGAAAATAAAGAAACGAAGAATAATAAAAATGAATAAATAAATAAACAAAAAAATATTACAATCAGTTAGTGACGGTGCAAAATGGTTCAAGAACAAAAGGGCCCCGTTCAAACCAGAATGAGATTATCTTTTAATCTGAGACGATCCATTATATTGTATAATGCTAGAACCGCTTAACAGAATTCCGTCTACATGACTGAATAAAAACATACCTCTTCTCAAATTAAGTGCCTTAGAAGTCTACCGTTTACTTTCAATTCTGTGGTTAAACACGCAGAAGGTACAGAAGCGGATTTAGCGATCTCGGTACCCAGCACGTATCTGAACTCCTACACCAGGTTCCAATCCACCTAATTGGCTGCAAACAATTACCACTACCTACAACATTGCGGATAATGCAAGAATGTACACCCGTTACTCACAATGATTAAAGTCCTTCGTGTATACTGGAGTGATGTAGGAACAAGAGATGGGGTGGCGAGCGGGACTATTCCAACAAAATACGTTGTTATTAATTTCGCAATATGTGATACTGAAATCGAATTTTTTGGCACAACTCTTCAAAAAAAAACTATGCTCATTGGTAAAACCGTGCGCAGATTGAGTTTTATACAAAATTAACGGTCGACGTAAGCCCCGCGTATTTTTAACATGTTATTTTTGAGCGAAGTGAAGCATTAAAAGTTTCAAACTAAAACGCCTATGGGCTTTCGTTTTATATATTTTATATATATTTTTTCCCACTTTGTTTCTAATTCTACACCTACATAATCTCACTCGGTGTACAAGTAACTAAAAGGGGATGCCCGGAAGTTTGAACAAGTTGCGATAAACTTTGTCTAACAGAGACAACGTCGTGTGGATTTGTTCATTTTACTTGCTCGTGGTTATGTTTGACGTAGTTATATTTCACCACCATTCAAACTTTCTACCTAGTCAATCCGTTGATTGAACTACTCACGTGTTCCATAGTATTTTCTCATACACTGATGAAGGAACTACTTGTTGTATCAATATATCCATATATCTTGAAGAAATTTTCTTCAGAGTCAAGCAACGATCATATATTGCGCCCTCAATGAACTGACACAATCTCATATTATAATATCTGTAGAGAAAATGACTTTATTACAGAATTATAAAGTAAGTTCAGCCTTTGCCTTCTCGACCGTTAACGTCTTGTGATCGAACTGTAGGAGGCAGGGTTAGCAGTGTCACAGTACACGATGCGAGGAACGTGGCAACGACAAGCTGGACCCGTGGGTGGTCCGACTCCTCTTCAACCGTGTGGAGTGAGAAGATGGCGGGTGCGAAGAGAGAGGAGAGGTCCTCTCCATCGGCAACACGGGAATCACGCTACTCTATTAATTCTCGCCCGATTCACGATCATTCATTCGACACCGAGAAAAACTGAATTATATCAACGAACGACGTATGCCATGGGTATACTATGCGTGTACGTCTTAAATTTGTGAAGTTACAAGGCGCACTCACCCGTGACATCCCAAATGCCGGTATTCTGGGTTGATGCTGTAGCAACCGATCTACAATAAAGGCCCATAGTAATGCGAGAGATTGACGTGCCCGAAAGAGTTTTTTTGCGAAGTTCTCTCGAATTTGTATGTTGGGTTGATGATATTTGAGTTAGAATTTATATATTTTTATCAAATTTTTCACTTTTTTCATATTATGCAAAATAACACGCACGAATTCACTCTGCACTGCGTTATGAACGTGGAAAAAACAGATTTTACCTCATTTAGGTGAAAATTTTGTGCAATTAAAAAAATCCGTGAGACCCGCGGGGTGATCGTATCTGATTTTCCAAAAATATAGCGCGAAGATTGTATAGTATTTGACAGTAGGTATAGTATGGAAGGGACGCTGGTATATAACGAATGGTAATTCTTGTTAATTTATACTAGCGATTGGTGGGAACGAGACCTATAGAGGAATAACTCGAGGCCGCAGGAGCGAAGGAAAGAGAGGATCAAAGAGACGTATAAGATCGAGCGAGAAAAAGAAAGTGAGAGGAAAGAGGTCGCGGCGATATTTCAGTTGGATCCGTAGGTAGCAGGTAAAATGCATTTTGGGACCCGAGTGTGCAAGTATAGCGAGTTCCCGGATCAATTAAATTGCAGGACGCCAGCCGCCAACCGGCAGGAACAACCCGATTCCAGCCTCGACATTCCTGTACCTTGGAATAGCCCGATGTCCTTCTTTATCTGCTCGTAAAATACCGCGTTTTAAATTCTTTCAATCCCGTTGTTTTTTTCCAATGACACCCGTTATACTTTACACTCGTGCTCGCTATCGTTCTTCGGTAACATCCTCCGCATTCATTTGACCAATCAATACCCGCCTTTAGAATTGTTTGACCAATACGATCGCCACACTACCGAACATTAAACCGCAACGGGCAGAGATAATCTATAGGATCAATTATACTGTGGTAATCGATTTAATGGTCTTAATCGTGGACACGGTCCCAATGTTTCGATTTATTTTTCAGCGGTTTCTTTGTCGACGTGCATTGTCAAAAAGAATCCATCGAGTATCCTCTTCAATCTCCCGATCCTCGCACCTATATTTATGGTCCACCGATTCCTTTGGTGTTTTACCCTTACAGTTAAAATCTTATAGCGTATAAAATATAAATAAATATTCCATTATTCTTTAGAAATTATTTCGAAAATTATAGGAAACTACATTACACAAACTACATACTACAAAAGCTGGTACGGTCGTGTACTACTCAAGGTATAAATTTGCTTGCAAATACGATCTCTCATAGTATTAATTTTCACTGTATAAATCAGTGCAAGAGCCGGCCATGTGGGTTCCACAGGAAATCATCCGTAACACGTTGAATGCACGGTTATTAAATACTGCATGAAAATGTAACACAATTTTGTGGAGTAATTGGCTTTGCATAGTCGCGCTGACGGGTAGTATAGTGATTAACGCGTCAGCAACGAAGCATTCATACGTTTATACACTTCATCTGCGAAGTTTTACACCACGCTGTTGAGCAGGCAAGTATAGAGCCGAGTTTTTGTCTTGGGCGAAAAGTGTGCCAATCTTCGATGAAAAATTAATGCAAATTCTGCGAATTTATTGGCTCTTCCACAACCACCAATTATGGGCAATTTCGTTGATAATTTTCGAGCGGATGTAGTACAAGTCGCTACCAGCTGGTTTTCAAAACTCTTCAGCTTCGGGTTTTTATTGGGTTATGAATGTGACAGGCATTTTATTTAATCTCAATCACCGAGGTATCTTATGGTAAGCCGCTATCAACTTTATGAAAATGTTACTTTGAATGAGACTAAACAGATAATAAATATCAAAACGATGCATCCAATTGGGAACTTGACAATTACCGAATCAGTATTGGATAGTGAAATGAGTAGAAACTGACTAATAAGCCTCATTCTACTTTAAGAGGCTATCGTCTGACGAATAAATAAAGAACTGCTTCGGGAGTAAATTCGAGAAACTCCTACGCTGGAAGGAAATTGAATTAACTACGATAGATAAATTTGTTAAATTCCCTCATCACCGTATCTATTGAGATAATCCCATTAGTGGTGGAAGAATAGGTTTCGCTTATCTGCGGGAACGTCTTGCCTCTTGATGTAATAATAAGTAATTGCCGTTTCCCGCTGCAGCCTACCGTGGTGCCATGCTATAACACTCTCATTTCCTTCGCTATTTACGATGAGAACAATCAAAGAGTCGGGAATTTCAGCTGATGATTATCAGTTCAATACTTCTTCCAAGGTGTACTACGTCATTGAGCTTATTAACGGTGGAAGGACAAATTCACCGTTTGATTGACAATTACGAGACCCATTCTTTCGTGACAGCTATCAATTGAATTTACGAGTTGACACAACTGATATTAGGCATTATCTTTAGCCAAGACGTACACATACGCTCGACATTTGGGTTGCCCATGTTTGCCGTGGTGGGATTGAAAAATGATCATCTAATAAATACTTTCTGGTTCATTAACCGGAGGTAGTAGATACGTATATGCCTAAGATTAATGAATAAATAATTAACAGGTATTCTGAGAATTGACGATGCTGCCTTGGATGGAAACTCTTGGTTCAATAATTCAGGAATCCCTTCATAATGAAAATCTCTTATACATTTAATATCATCAACGTTTGCCGTAGCGTAACCTGATATGGGCTGCACGCCCTCCAAAATTTGAAACATTGAACCTCTAAGGATTTTCGAGCTAAGGTACCTGTACAACGTAGTCCAAAATCGAACTGAGCCATTCTTGCGTAGATAGATAATGTCGAAACTGTCTATTATTTTATTCAAAACAATGGTATCCATGTTACATACAGTACTAAATGAGATACCTACATGTCAGGAAGCTCCGATCGGAAAAATTAATTGAATGTTTTAAATTTAAATCCATACCATGACTAGCATACTTGGATTCCCTACCTTCTCAAGAGTATTCAGCATCTACGTTGCTTCTCTAGGAAAAATTTAATTCCTGTCTGACGTTCCGTGAATTTTCAGGCGCTGAGGATACGTCCAGACCTTCATCTTTGCAGATCCGTCTCGCAGGCGCCTCTATTATATTGGCATCGCGATCACATAATGGCCCGAGTTGCAGCTCAGCCAGTTTGCAGTTCAAAGCCATATCTATATCTACTCTAGAAGGATGTATTGATATATTAACGAGACGTCCGGTCGTCACGAGATCGCCAACCCGTGGCATCGCGGGATGCGGGGTTAAGGGGAGAGGTAATTGCAGCCCGCGGAAAGATCCAGTGGGAAGGATGTGCGCCGGTCGAATGAGGGAGAGATGAGGGAACTGCGGTGAGGGAGGAAAAGGGAAGAGGGATTGCACGATCAATCCATCGGCAATTAGGTGGACCACACAACTAGCGCGACCTTCGATGCTACGATCCGTGGACTCCTGTAATACTGTGTTGGTATATCTCAAGTGACCTTCACTGCTGGACTTTAAGGATCTGCAAATTTCATTTATCGTAATGAAATCTTCGAAGCTTTAGAAATTGTCAGACTTCGTTATAGTGCGAGCAAAGTGAGGAGGTACATGTCTAGCTCCCGATTAGGTATGGTTTCGTTTGTCTCCAACAAATCGATAGGAATAGTAAGAATTATCGAAATATAATTTCTGTTCGATTTCTTGAAATCCAAAATTCAACTTTCACGACTTCCAAAAAACTGCAGATGCACAAAAAAAGAAATCACAATTTCCTCATGTTTTTACAGGAAAAGGAAACTTTTTAGGGGGCACCTGGAAAAATTTAATTTTCAACAACCACCTAAATATATGTATAATTTCTATTATGCATGTGCAATTATATTTCCTTAATCAATCGAAACTGGAGCAAGCTTTCTAGCATGTGGTATCGAAGAATATTACCTGTTTAAAAATGAAATTTGTGAGCTCATATTTTTATGTGATTTATATTCAAAAGTGGTTACTATACGCGTATCTTTTTCAAAGGGTTTTACGAGTTTTCAGAGCACCTGAAAATATCATTTCTAGAATGAGTATAACTATATACATGGAGGAAAGGACTCACGGGTATGTAAGGTTGGTGATTACCCTGGAGCCCTCTGCAAACAGCCAGAGTAATTAAAAGAGCGAACAACTACTCGAGATTTTCTGTGAAGAGTTGAATGCTGAAGCGGCGAGTTTTTGCAGTACCAGAAAAAAATATTTTGTGGAATACTTCACATCTGATTCTATGCGCGTCCCTTAGAAATTCATTATTTCATTGCATATTTCACATTTGATTAAAGACATAAGGGAGAGTTTCGCGGAGGCTTAAAATAAACATAACTCAGTCAGTATGACGATACTCTTTCAAAAGTATTGCAACGAAGGAATCTGACGTACTCATCGTCTACTTTGTCGAAAAAAATCGCGTACACGTACACATCGCGGAAAATTTTAAAATGGTCTAAACATTTCGAGAACATATTCTTTCATTACTCATCTTTCGATGTCACGAATACTCAGTTCCATATTCGTAAATATGCAATGGATTGATACAATGTGTGCAAAATCCTTGAGTAGGTATGGCCGGAAAATCTGCTGATAAACATATCAAAATCCGCGACATGATACAAGTGAAGCAGAAGCCTGAGTTTATAGCCAAAGCAGGTAACGGCTACGAGCTTATTTTATCGTATCGCTAAGAGCTTTGACACCATGACAAGGATATGTATGTGGATAAAGAATTCGGTGAGCAAGGACTCCATTGAGCATCGCTTGTCATTATCTAGAAAAATCATAAAAATTTGACTAAAAGATTATGGATAGGGTAAAGTTTGAGAAGATGGATCATCAAGTTTGAAACATTTTTTTCTAGCCTTTCCGGCTTGAAAATGATAAAACCACCGCATGCGAAAACTGGATAAAAGTTTTTTTTTAGCCTTCGGATGGTACCAAATCCAGATAATGTGTGTAAAATTTCAAAATTTTTCACCAGCTAGGTATGTTTTGACAAATTACACAATCCAGCTTCCGGCACTGGTTCATCGTCGTCGACTTTGCCCTATGTTCAAACAAAATACAGGAGGACGATAGTAGTTCTGTTCATACAAAACCCTATACCAGGAGAGAAGGACAGTTTTATCACCACAGACATTCGCGGATGGTAAAACTAGCTTCGGGCAAATACGACGCAAAGGTTGCGCTGATGGCAGTTTTTCATAGGTTGTGGTAGTTGCGATTATGGACTACAGCTGACCTATTTGCCTTACCATATCTGCGACTGTTCGCCAAGATAGACCTAGTCACGGAGGTACGTAGAAACACACCGAAGAACATGTCTACCTTTCTTCAGTGGAATGAGAGAAAATACTCTCTTGATTCTATTCACCCTTCTTATGACGGCCTACGTGCAAATGGTTTAGTTTTTTTTTTTTTCCTCTTTCATTGCTTAGTATGTAATTTATGTTACAGCTCTCTGTCCGTGATCCATGTGAGTCTGCCTGGTTACCCTGGCAGCCACTGCAGAAAAATTCTTTATTAATACACAAGGGGACTATGGAAGTGCCCTTACTGTTGGCGAATGCAAGACTGCCTTGGGTATGTTTTATATGCAAGGATTCGTTTTGTGAGGTGAATTGCCTAGTGGTACTGTGGTTATAATTGCTTATTTTTCATCACAGTGGTGAAATTTAAAAAAAAAGTATTGTTTTAGGTCGAAAAAGACTTGTGATAATTTTAACGAATCTTTACGTTCTTTGACCTTTCTCTTCCGAAGACCAGATTATTATACAGATGTCGGTCTGTCTGTTCCGACTCTATCCGACTAACTCGCGCAATGATTTCAGAAACGATGATAAGATCTGGCATTTAAGGACCTATACATTCAAATGTTCGCTAAAAATCTTTTTTTCCTTTTTCTTTCATTAGGATTTGTTGCGTATCTCAATCACGGAATATTTTTCATCGATTTTTTAAACTCATAAATTTAAATTCCACTCACAAGATAGCTGTAATAACCGCAAGCAATATAACATAATATGACCAATACGGTAGGTCGTGTGATCTACATTTGTCGCGTACAACGTCTCAATAGAATAGCATAATGGAGATGGAAGTCGTTGTCAAGTGAAAGGTACAAACATGCCTGCGAGCACTAGGCATATAGGCATGTAGGTATGTGTATGGGTCCATACGTTTTACCCGTAAGCGAGAGTTTTCTATGGTTATCGCGCGGAAACACTAACATATAACCATCTGACTGCAGCCTGTTTCTCTGAGGTCACTACCACAAACCGCATACAATAAAGATCTACATCACGTATAGTTAGTCTTGACGCCCTTAGGCGCCGCACGAATGTTTCCTGGGCTTGGTTCTGGGGGTCTGTTTGTACAGGATGCTCCTCTTGTACTAGAATTACTAATAGCTTGGCTGCAGCCCTGGCTGTCTCAGACTCGCAAACACTAAGACTCTAGCATTATCCCGAGAACTTGCCAGTAATGCAAGACTGCAGATTCTGCAATCGGGTCTAGGAGTAGCGATTCATGGTTTTACGACCAACGCCTTGGGCCTGGGCTAGGCATGCCCTTAGGCGCTGGGACAGCTCATGCCAAATACGTTACTTATGTTCAACCTTATTGAGATCTTGGATTAAGGTACGTGGTTAACCGTCGATCATTGTGGAATTATTTTTTATGCCTAAGGGGGACAGGTGCGCAATCTTTGAATCGGTACTTTTTATCTGTTTCTGACCATCTATATAGAACTTTTTTTCATCTTCAAATCCAAGCTGGAGTGGGTAGGTATATTGCGGACGACCGCTTTTACTTCCCATCATATTCGCTCCTGAAAATCTGTATTTGCACGATCCTTGTAAACTTTTTTCATTCATGATTTAGCACAGGTACTTCTATACTGACCTCTACTCTTGCTACTGCACGTGATGCCGAAGAGATGTCTGCCGCAGTTTGGTGAAAAATTTCGTAGTTATTGTCAAACTTTGTGCGTAACGTAACGTCGATCTTCCGTACCATCGAAGGCTTTTAGAAAGTCAGGCCATTTTTGATAAATCCGGAGAAAAACGTGAAGAGCGGTTCTGAACGAGAGTATCTTCGGAAGTGTTTCACTCAAAATGCAATGACGGTTGGTGGAAACGTCTTTCTGGCAATACAAGTACGTGAGCTTACTGATTTGAATGGACTTTGGAAATTCACACATACCGCAATGCTATGCCACAACTATTCGTCATTTCTTATAGGAGTTATTTTCAAACTCGATTTAGATATCCAATTGTATAATAATGAGATCCAGTCCTAACAAAATCTTGTTTGGATACCCGCCTCAATCCTCGGAATATTGTTTTCGCAATTGGCAGTTTCCATTAAAATCGATTTGCATAACAAATATCATGCAATTGTTCCACCATATATTAGTGGGGATTATTCAAACCTAATTTGTTTTCTTCACCACCCTATATACGAGGGAAACTGAACAAGCAGGCTGCGGGGGATGGGGCTGAGCGTACGGTGATGATTCTCTATAGTAACCCCGTTGCGTATCACTCACCCTACGGATTAAGCTGTCCGTGTATTTTGATGTCGATTTGAAACATTTCGCGTTATGACACGTTCCTCAAAAATGTCACATTCCCCAGTCATCAATTACTATTATTTTTTTTTTCTTCCAAGTTCACATCAATTTCATTCTTATGTTGCGACACCCGAATTGAAAAAAAAAATCAAACTAGATTACTTTTTGATTCAATTAATCGTTAAAAAAAAGTGGGCATACGTACATGTGGTGTATCAAGATATCTGGGCCTGGAGCCAAACAAATTTTAGTACGCACTGATATTATATACTATTCATTTTATCATACTAATAACTCAAGTGGCATGCGTCCAACAGTGACCAGGTCGTCGGTGTATAGAACACTTCTCAGCACTATTATACTGTCCGCATAATATGATGCCGTTGACTAATATATAGGCACATAGGATCGTATCTGCGCACCATGACCCATTAATATCACACTTCAAACGAGCAGGGTACATTTCATACGTATATAATATATATGTATACGCAATCACCGGAACACTACCACGTTAAAACACATAAGAATATATCTCTGTTTTCGTATCATTCAATTGATCTCTAATTGCGAATTAATGAGTTATTCTTCAGCCGGAACTGGAAGTTGTCTGATGATTATATTTCGCTAGGTTTCTGATGGTATTGAACTGTGATTCGAAGAGTTCTGGCATTGCGGCTTTTCAGATAAAGCCGAAATCTTGCCACAGAAAATTTTTGGGGTTGACAGTCACAAAAAAAGGAGGTTCTCTTTATTTTATATTATATATATAACGAAATGGAAGAAGGTGTTGGTCTTGCGAGAACGAGCTAGCCGAGAGTTTGTTAATTAAGCCAATTCTCATTGAAGGAGTTTGTCCTAGTTTCAGATTTCTAGTTCCTTTCTTCTTTTTTTCCACATGCAATTATTACGTACTCCTCTTATACATAATACTTCTCAGATACGCTTGCAGGATACCTTCATGCATTGGCCATTTCCATGGGTGATTGGAAATGATTGTATAACGACTGGCATTATGATGACTAGGTGGCAGTATTAGGATGGATATATTTTTATAATATTTGGTTAAATGATTAACGACAGAAGTGGCACAAAATTCTATGTATACCTTTCACATCGAGAGACGTTGGACAATTTATGCAATTCATTACGAACGAGAATGATTAGTGAATCGAATTCTAGAAAAAGTAGTGAGATCCCCATGAAAGGCACCTCAAGTGCACAAGCCTTTCGCCAAGTGCATTAATGGTATACTCTTAAAAAAAAAGGATCCTAAATCAGATTCTACTGTCAAGCACCTACACCACATTGACTTTTTCTCAAATTGATAATTAAGCCAGAAAACATGAAAAAAATAAAAATATTGAAAAGAGAAGAAAAAAATTGAAGGTACTGGTACTTGGCATCTGATTTCGGAACCTTTTTTTTACAAGTATATAATAATACATAGGTATATAACATTAATGTACTTGGCGAAAGGCTTTTGCACCGCAGGTGCTTTTAAAGGGTTGCCATTACTGGATGGATCGATTTTATAATCACGGTGCAAACAATCGTATAAAAAACAAATGGGAAATATATGAATATCGAGTATAATTAACCCCATCGTGTAGAGCCCGCGGACAAAACACTATCCGTCAATGATATCCAATCATCCGTGTGGCCGAACCGAATAGCTTTACCAATGAAACGCATCGACTAGAGATGAGGTGAATCGCTCTGGCTACATCAACTAGCCAAAGCAACCTGTCCCCAGGTTGGATAACCAACAAATGATCGCTCGGGGCAGAGAGGAACACGAAGGGATCAGATCCACGTTACGGTGTAATTATGCCACGGTGTGTGGTATTTTCAACTACGTTCATGTCTTTGTACACGGCTATGCCAGCGGTCATATCTTCGGTCGGATTGTCGTGTCAACTCTTAGCAGTAAAGGGCTGCAAACATCAACCGATAGCAACGAGTTTGTACAAGGAAAAGGGATGCTACTTCCTCCGGGGCTATTGCTACTTCTGAAGCCAGTGTCAGCTCATTTCGCGGTTTCCAATTCCAGGGATCTTCATTTCACGACGATGAATGGAAGTGAAGTATACTATAATACTCTATTCGCCGAGTCATCAGATAGATGAAATCACGCAGTTCTTTGCTCATACGATCAGTGCTTGATCAGTACTCGACAAACTGAAATGGCGTAATACAAACTACTTCAGTACAGTATGATTCATAATCTGTTCAGCTCTTCGCTCAGCTTATTTTTGACGTATCGTTCACGTGGTGTTTTTTTCACCCAACCTCTCTTTTCCTCGAACGAATTTTTGCCAGCCTGAAGTTAACTTTCATCTTTGTGATATCGAGGTCCTTCTAGTTATGCGGTAGCAGCGCGTTAATTTTTATTGCGTCTTTTCATATACCTATAATTAGGTATATTATATTTTGTGTTGTTATACTTCCTCTGCACTTTCGCCGCGACAAAGGTTAATAGTCGTATCTGCAAGCGGTGTGGTCTAATGACGTTGCTGGTTGACCTACAAGCAAACAAAAGGTTCAGGTGACATTGGAATAGAACGAGTAATATATAATACCTGCGGTGAAAATACAGTACGCCAGTTGAAGAACTCAATCTTAAAGAGGATATTGCATCATACCTGCCGTAGGTACGTATTTCAATCTTTAACAGCGGAGCGCGACTCATATCAGTTTCTAAACTGAGCTGTTAAAGCATACATAGAATGAACGGATTCCAGACAAATGAAAGATAAATCGACCACATAATTATGATAAGGACACTGATACCAAGAGTTCTTCGTTAGATCGTTATATTTTGGACTCTATGTCCACAGTCGGTTAAAAATCTGAAATTTTATTGTTTGTATTTTTGCAGAGCTGTAGAATATCATTTTGATGAATACGTGGGGTAGTTTGAAAAAGTATAGCCACTATCTACGAACAAACTAATCTAACGACAGCGAATCCACTGAGGAATTTTCAGCTGTTAAGTTATGGGCAATATCATAAAAGCTATTTTGCGTCACTTATATCAAACGTACACATTTTTGCACTACTCCGGATAGCTCTTGGTGATTCATATCTCACGAATAGTCGCGTGGGGCTGGCTGGCTGCGTTAGTTCACTCACCGTGCACCGAAGGGTTAGGGCCGTTAGGGGTCATAATTGCATTAGCATTTAGCATTCATCGGATTATCACAATGGTGACATGACACTCCTGTATCCTGTGTTCTGTTCACTTTCGGTTCACACACGTTGATCATCTCTCAATTCTTTGGCTTATATCCATCTAATCTATTGTGAGCCTGATTCCTGTCTTTGAACTTCTTATCTATATCTTTTAATCAGAACAATACCACGATTACTCTGGTCCTTTGTTTCCCACGTTTATTTCAGATTCATTGTGGGAAAATATTTCAGATATTGAGTTTATAGGTAAGCCAATGTTTCTGCGGATGTATTCATATTATCGCGATGCAGTGAGATGTTCTTCGTTCAAATTGCAATCAATTTTTCGATGTCAATCCATTAGAGTTGAAGGATCGTAATAAATTATTCAATTTTCGTTATTATGTAGGTGAACTAAATTCCATCGTCACGCTGCGTAATCACGATCGTAATTAGGGTACGGGTATGTGCATTAGCTCCCGTTTCCAACCATTAGATACGTATGGTGATCGTCTTAAGTAAAATAAATATCTAAATTAACATAGAGTAAACAGTCAAGTTGATATCATCGCCTAATTGTACAGAGGCTGCGGAACGAGAAGAGGACCGATATCTGCCAGATATGGGATGCGGTATCATAACGAAAACAGATTGGGTAATAACTAACTTGATCGCAGGTTATGCCGCTACCTGGTAGTAGGTATAATATGCTGCTCGCCGGCCAACGGAGGATAATGTGACGTAGTAATATTGTAACAAGGATTTAATAGCGCTACCGGACGGTGAAGGCATGTCCAGTACCAATCATATATTAAGTTGACCTATTAATGCAATAATATATACCATCCCGTCGAACGGATACGCCCTCTCGTTCGAGCGTATCAAGTATTAATGAATGCTCGCTAATTAGCCATTGATTTCAGCATGAAATAGGAGGGTTGAACGTCTATAGTTGGTGAAGTGTGTGACTATAGATGAGAGTTGATTCGGAAAAAAATGCGGAAGATAAAAAAAAAGAACCGGAAGCATAATTACTATTATATATAAATTTTATCCAATTCGCATTGAATTATGAAAACGTATTTGCTTGGAGTATTTCTATATAAAGGCGTTAGTCATCTGTGGCTGGGTTTTTATTCTGCCTTTTCTGAATATTTTGGTTCACAAGTTTCACCAAAGCGTTACGCAGCCATTTTCAAGGAATACCTCGTGCTGACATAAAAAGCAAATAAAAATGTGTGCGACCATAACTGAATCGTTTCATTATTCAATTGGGGCCGTTTATGGGACGGCGGGTCACAAAGAGGCAAAAGATGTATAAAATGGAACGGTCCCACCGCGATTATACACATGTACGGGGTGCTCTGTTTGTAAAGACTCAGATTTCTCCCTCTTCAACATAACCGTAGACTTTATTAAAATCTCTTCTCTTTTCTGTGAATACATACAGTGAGGTTTATTTCGCAGACGATTTTCATCGTTTCTTGGAATAACCAATTGCGAAAAATCGTTATGAAGGTCTCGATTTGTCCCATAGGAATTTTATTCAATTACGTGTCGTATGTACCTGCCACCAGCATCTCTCGAGTAATATAAAATTGATGCGTTTCGTGTCTATACTACTATCGCCTCCCCATGCTCGCACGTGATATCCTCGTAATCTCTCCAAGTTTCGAGATTGAAAAATAAGTTCTTGCTACGCAATACATTATTCAGCATCATCTGGCAGTATCGTAACCATCTGGCCAGGTTGCATTCCGTACGGATCACCCGCTATATATGTGCGTAGATGTATACCTATACGTATATCCGAACGTATCGCAGCTCGTTCGAACAGTTCACTGAAATAATACCCCGAGGCCACCTATTTCTAACAAGACTCGTTCTCTCCGCATATTCACTGGCCCAAATTGTTGAATTCTTTTTTGTTTTTGAACCTATGTATTTCTCATTTTATAATACAACTATAGAGAGGTAAAAGTTCTTTGTCATTCGAATCTCCAGGGTGGGTATATATGCAAAAAGTTTCCATTTTCGGATTGCCATAATTTGTTTCGAAGGGTATAATGCCACTACTCGGAGGACAGTGAATCTCTATGAAAATTCGGATTAGATTACATAATTGATAAATACCGTCGACGATAAAACTAGACTTTGTTCTTGCTCTACCTCTGGCATTCTAGACAAATACTTGAACGACTCGCAATTTGTATCCAAGCTGTAGCCATCAACTGGACGAAGGCAACAAGGTGTAGAATAAGATTTTCACGGGGTAGGTCTGCCATCGAAGAGTGGAGAGATTGTGTGGAGAACAAACAGCGTAGTTATCCCGAATTCTTTAGCTGGGAGAAAATGGGAGGGAAAAGAATACAGATTGACCCAACGCTTGCCAAACCAATATGTATTCTCCATTCGAGCCTGTGAATTACACTTGCCAAGTCTTACCCCATAGCGGTAAATATGGGAGTATTGCGCATAACCATAAAGGCAATTGATATACTAATCGAATATAGAATTACAATGTGAACGGTTTTGGAATCACGCAAGAATTCATGGGACTTTCGACCCATACGAAATACTGAACTTGTATATATTTTTACTTATTCCTCTTCCATCGATATGCAACAACGTTTCCCTCGAAGTATAAAAAAAAATGTTACATTTTTCTATTTACAAGCCGTAATTACTTCACATCGAATGGTGCTAATATGATATTCTATAAGGTATTACGTGGGTTATAGCTTTCACGAAAATATTGATCCTCCTGTATTCGAGATAGCTTCGTTGTCTTTGAAAATCAATTTTCCCGTGGTGGTAATTAATTTTTTTTGCCATATCTGTATCAATAGGCTTTTATCTTGATAATATCAATACATCGGCGGGTATCCGCCCATAATTTATCCTGAAATCTTGGTCTAACATAGTTAGTTTCATGATCCCTAAGAATTATGAAGGGATACGAGTGGGTTCGGAGGTCCCAAGAGATGCCACCGTTCCGGAAATACGCCGGATGTTCACCGGATACACCGTGACACCGCCACAACGATCCGCTAACTTCAGCTCCATCCCCACTTCTCGTATTTTCCTTTATACGAATAACATCTCCGAGAAGCTTCTTGTTTCCCCGAGAACATCAGATATGAATTCTACTCCCTGCAGGAGTCTCTTCCATCGTTTGCTACAACGCTTCCTTTGGAGAGAGAGACAGGAGAATCAAAAAGTCTGCAATACGGTTCAAATTTGCATACATTAACTATGTTTTCCGGTTGACTTTTGACAATACCTGGATTTCGCGAAAACGTAAAAGTACAACAATCCATGTACAATAATAATTCCCAAAGTCCTCAATCCATATATCATAATAGTTCTCAAAGTTTTCACAGGTGGAAACCGCGACATCACAGTTCTGGGTTAAATTGAGCATGCAAACTGCTCACAACGTACCGTTATGCTTATCGGCACGGGTTTTATTTTGCTAGTTTACGGTACGGTGCTTTTTACCGATAGCGAATATAGAAAAGAGTGTGGACCCTTGAATTTATTCTATTATGTATATTCATATCGCACTAGTGTGTTGCACAAAAACTCTTTGGTTTTAGAGAGATTGGGTTAACTCCGCAGGAGTCATGCTACCCTTCTAAACCGCATATCGATTCAAACTCAACAAATACTGCATCCGCTGCAGACTTGGCATACAATACCGAATACACATGAGTATATCTTCAAGACATGCTGTATTTTATGCTCGTTTAAAGATTTCGAATTCTTTGAAATAATGAAAAATCGTTTTCGCCTCACAGCTGGTAATCTCTAACTCGTCTTTATCGGATCTTTATCGTCAGCGCTCGAAGGGATCTAAATCTAATAGGATTATTGCACGAGATGGAATTAATTCGCAGGTTTAAGCTCTGCTTACTCAGCAGATAAGGTAACTTGTTACAAAGACGATCTTATTGTTTTTAGCTGTCATTGGAGGACGGGCCTAATCCGCGAAGGAGTTACGAAGGATTTTTCCGAGGTTTTTCAGACACACACCGTACCTTTGTCAGATCACTGTCAATTCAGGGCAACTTTAGGACGACTAGCAAGGTAGGGTATATGTATATGTTTTAGTTTAGAAATGTTCTATTTTAAAAAAGTGTAGATATTTTTTTGGTTTTCACTGAGAGAAATTACGTTTTTTCTTTTTATTTAGAAGAAAAAGAAATGATTTTCAGGAGGTTGTATCTCGGTTGGCGATTAATTAATTTCCTCCAAATTCCTGCATTGTCCTTGTCTCTTTGAGCTTAAACGCCCCTTCTTTTTCCTCGCTGATCCCCAAAAGAAGATACGTGCTTCACGCTAAGTCCAACCCGGAAATTGAGGGGCGCTGGCAATTAGTACGTTCGGGAGCCCGGGAGGATGGGATGGAAAGAACTGGTTCATCCGCGTCTTCTCGGCTGCCAAGCTCCAGAGCTAATATGTGCATTGATTGTCGGGGCGACCTTAATACTCACGTAATCTCGCTGAGCCAGCTTAGCAAGAACGGCCCTCGCACCACACCATTGTTATACGTCATATCGACAATAAATTTACATGATCTATTATTTTTCACGAGTAGCAGACTGAGTACTAATATCTGCTTCTTGTTCGGTTGAAAACCTCCGCAGTCTTCAAAACCGAATGATTATGCCCTCTGATGAATGAAAATCAAAAACAAAAAACAAAACATTTTCGAATGAGATGTTGCAATTTGTTAGAGGGTTGTTGTCGGCACTTAAGAAAATAGGAAGCAATACAGGAAATTGATTTAATGCTTGGCGAAGCCAAAGGTCGATTACATTAGACACAAGTGTGGGGTGTAATTTGATTACAGAAGAATCTTGAGTTTAATCAGACGAGTCAGAAGAAGAGAGGAGTCGAGTGAGTGTGAGTCGTATAGAGGCACTTAAGAAACACCAGG
Source organism: Tenthredo scrophulariae (assembly GCA_963978835.1). Taxonomy (NCBI): domain Eukaryota; kingdom Metazoa; phylum Arthropoda; class Insecta; order Hymenoptera; family Tenthredinidae; genus Tenthredo; species Tenthredo scrophulariae. The sequence continues at coordinate 10,517,955 of OZ022227.1, forward strand.
GTGTTGTTATCCCCTGTCTACTCAACTAGCCCCTGGGAGAATCCTGACCAAAACCTGGTAGAAACCCACCGCAGAACCTCCAGAGACCCCAAGGAATACATCTCCAGGATCCGCGTTAACAATGACGAATCACTGCGCACTTTCACGTCACTATAAAAAGACAGACAAATAGTGTGCAATAATAATATCTGTAATTACGTGAACGATATATTTCAAACTAACATTGAAAATAATGTTACATGTAACAATTGCCAGCCTGAAATATTAAAAAATCCGCGTTCGGTCGACGAGTTCCAAAACCTCTCGAACGTGTCACTTTATTATCAAGTTGGAAACGATTCCGCCGACTAGATTTATCGTTATGTATACACGCAAAGTTCTTCGCCCTTTAGAAATATCGACTGCGATAGATCATACACAGCTATCGTTTAATAGTAAGTAATATTCCCTGAGATATAGTACATCTGAAGATGATATCAAACAAGTGGGATTCTTTAGGGTGGCGATGAGTTACTGCGGGTTCGGCATGCATAAACATATACGAATAGATGGGTATAAATATATGACGTGTATATATTTATGTGCCTGAGCTAACGCGATGTATCACCGATTGAACTATTTGTTTGACGACCAATTAGTACATGCAGGGCATAATGTATGTTCGATATAATAACAGTGGCCACAGTTGTTGCGCTGGTTCAGCTTGCACCAGCTTGAATTGGTTCGCATCAGCGGACACCAGTTCGGGTATATCCCAAGAGTAGTGCAGCCAACCCAAGTACGAACATGGTTAACTGTACCGTATTAATAAATTCGCTTCCCATACCACGACCTATGAATCACTCGATTGGTAACGGGGGAGATTCTATTAGACTGATTAGTTTATGCCTCTGTGGGTCGACTCGTATTTATATGCTCTCAATCTTCCTTCGTCTGGTAAATAGAATGACGTGCTCTTTGCTCGGTCGCATTGAAACTTCATGCTCGACAAATGTTTTTTTCTGCAAAATTATTTGCTTCAAAAATTTGGCTGCATGAGCAAAATTTTTGACAGTGGCAAGTGAGTTGGTAGACATAACACGATGCAGAATGTGAAAATTGACGTGTTATATGCTCAGTCTGTATTCTTATTTCTGACTTCCTTAATTCTTTCGATTCATGAATCCGAATAATAGAAGATGCTGGAAAAGAGTTTGAGTTACGATAGCGATTTGTCGTCTCGTAAGCAATTACGAAATTTAGGTAGGATCAAAAAAATTGCAGTCTTTTGACCGTAGCGTCGCGTCGCCGGCAGCTAGAATCTGATTTATTTGGTAGGTCTGATTTATGGCTTTTTGGCGAGCAATCTGCCGAGTCTCGGGAAGATTTCCGGAAAGAAGGATTTCACGTTGGCCATTGGCACTCGCTTCTAACGGTGATAGATGGCTCTTCCTGTTTGCACCTCGAACCTTACGGAGGACTTTCAATTCCTCACTTCTGCCAAGACACATGTTTTATTGACTATTGTCTATTCACGATTAATGAACAATTAATTTCAAGTAGATTGTGATTTTACAAGCTCAATCTCTCCCTGGATTTATCATTGTAAATTCAATATGCAATCATCGATTGATTTTCTGGGCAGCGGAGTGCTTCCTATAGGAACGATAGGATTCTATGATCCGTGATATTCCAGGTGTTTTCGTCATCAGAATGTAATGAACAGGAGTGTAAGTATTGGTCACGACACATACTTGTATTGGGAAAATATAATTGAAGAGTATTCGTAAAATAATTTACAGAGAAACCGCTCACAAAGGAAAAGCGTAAAAGAATTACAATATCGATTGAAAAAATTCGTTCATTTTAGTTCATTAGCATTTTCATCGATGCGTTTAACCGCGTTAGACTCAACAAGGGTAAAAAACCAATCGAAAATTTTATTGTACTAGAGAGATTGCTCGCAATGTTTCGTTATCTTGTGAATATAGAATGACTGCGAATCTTTTACTTTTTCACATCATAATTTGAGACGTATAAAAAAAAGGTGCATTTTTAATTCACAAACTTCCACTCTGACTATAAACCCCTCCGAATCTTGGAGCGAGGCTGGAGTATTAGTAATTTTATTTACAAAGTATAACTCCCCGGTATATTTTCAGGGCACGATGCCCTGTTCATCAGCGCTAATCAAAGCGTCGGCTTACTGTGTTCCACTTTTTAATTATACGAAATAACATATTTACGAGATAATAAATACGTATCGCGTATCGCTGACGGTGAGCGGAGCGCCGGCGACGTGACACGGCTGCGCCGCGTGGCGCGTGGGGCGTGGGGCGTAGGGTGTTCATCAAGACCACCTCGGCCCTCAAAACTGGGTTCGAGTTACACCAGGAAGAGTCGGGGTTGCCGTCAACTCCCTCGGACTCCCTCAGACCCTCAAACCAGGACAGAGTCCTATAAATTAGGGAGGGGGCTAATCCCATCCAGTCGGAGTATGATTTAGTATTTGGTAGATGTGGACTGTGGATGTGGATGTGGACGCCCAGCGGGTAGGATCTGAGCCAGAGCTTACCGCAGCGTTAACCGTGATGAGTAGCCGATGCGTGCGACTCAGGGTTCAGCTTTCGCCATGGAGTCTTCGAAACAACTCGAACGAATGCAAATATCAACATTATTCACGGCGTCGACGCGCTTCTGAGTTTCTATCCTGGATGGGCGGGACAGCGGGACCTCTTCAACAACCTGTTATCCTGTGATATTATATATACAATTTCCCCATATGCATATGTATATATATATCTAGTTATTTACCAAATGAGATAATTTCTACATTTCACGTAGCCTGTGGGTACGTGAAATGCATGGAAAGTTATATATATGTATATATATATATATACATACTGTGACATTAGCACTATGAAATTAATAATAAATATTTGGCAGAAGCCTTTCAACCAAGTCAGTATTTATTTTCACTGACGACAGAGAACCGGTTTAATCGATCCAGCTAACGATTATTGACTAATAAGAATTAACTCGCTGTGAGGAACAAGAAGACAACTACAACTTCGAGTGACTATCTGCTTGAGGATAATTGAAAATTTTTATTTGAATGCGGATTCCCGAGGTTTGCTTTGCAGTTCGATGAGTCGTGATCATTGCAAAGAAGACTTATTGATCTGCCTGGGTTGTGGCTGAGCGGGCAACTGTTCAAGTCGGACAGCTGCCTTGCGAACCTGAGACCTGTAATGAAGAAACCACTGGGAAGTGATAATTATGCGCTGGCAAGCGCAGAGTGAAGAGACAAGAGAAAAAAATGGTGAAAAAAAAGACGGCTCTTCACTGCCCACCGAGTCTCGACCATTTAAAACACTGCCGGGCGTCTCACTGCGTGGATGGATTAAAATGTTATGAATTTTAAGAGGAACTGTCCGCCCGAAGAAACGGGCCTTAATCGTTTCGCATCTTTCGACTACGGTAGTTGCATTATATGTGAAATTTTCGATGTAAGCGATTCGCTTGAAACGTTTCCTCTTAGTCGCTTCAATTACATATCTAATGTATATAAGGACTATAATTTCAACTGACCATGATCCTCCGTCATACCTACAGGTACTCGTTATGTTTGATCTAAAATGTCTGTATGCATGCGTAGATATGCTTGTAAAGGTATACTATACTTATAAATGTTAAAAAAATGTTTACGAATATTTGCGAGTCTTAGCATAAGAGAATATCGCAGAAGCCTCGAGCGGTACCGATCCCTGCTGCACACATTCTCAACGGTATATTATTCCAGCGCACTGGCCAAGCTGCGGATTTGCAACTATGTTATCGGATAGATTATACGCAGGGAACTTTGCCGGATAATTCCTTGGCAAATACTTGGAAATTTCGATATGGTCTATCTATATTATACCCATATGTATACGTAGAGAGGTTGAAAACGGCCAGCGAATCTAGTTCGCGTATTTGCGGAAAATTTCATTACGCAAATTATTTTCCTTCGACTTTGAGCAATCTTCGTAAGATGGTGAACTACGTGTGCGATATATCGATACGTTGTTAGGAATTCCCTTTTATTGTTAACCCACCCGCCTGTCCCTAGATATCTCATTCGTGTAATATCGTCTATAGGTCGGTGTCATTGCACTCAGAAAATTTGTAAAGATCCGTTGAATCAGAAGTAAATGGTGAAATTCATTTCGTAATGGTTGTCGAAAATTATGCGCCTATATACGGGTGCAGGGTGGTATAGATCGAGGGTGACTGCAACGGGGTTGGACCACGACACTGATATCTCGTACGAGACAAACAGCCCCGCTGACTGCTATATGCTCACGAATTTACCTTCCTACAAAAGATCGATGGAGGATTTGATCCCACTAATATTCACGGTTCAATGGTTTGTCCATCATTTTGAGGGTGAATTTTCTTACAGGGTGGCGAACAAGAAATAAATGCTGACATTTTTGGAAAGTCGGCAGTACGAAATTTCCAACCCACGGAATTTTCAATCGTGTAATTCTCGGATTGTCTTTTTATTTTCCACATTTTTCGTATTCCAATTGAAAGACATCCTCCGAAAAATTCTAGACTATTGAACATGCATCTTGTTCTGTTTGAAAATTTCCATGAAATAATGCACTAGTGAAACGAAAAAAAGTGAGCCCAATTGAAAAATATCTTACTGATTCAATTCGTCGACATATAGGAAGGATGTAGGTATACGTTGGTAGCTACGGTAGTCCTAAAGAAACAAGGGAGACGAATATAATTCGGGATGGTTCGACGTTGTCAACGACCGGAATATGATTAAATGGTCCTCTTAGTCCAGGACCAAAGAGAAGATGGATTTGTATCAGCTCTTAATCTTATTCTTAAGCCCTCGAACCGTCCGGCTTTAATTATAACGCACTACGAGTCGCTTATGTCATTGATTCGGACGGACAGTTGAATTAATGTCACAGTTACAGTATTAATATCAAGGGCCTGCATAATTTGTCTATTTCTTATTCATTGTGTCACACGCAGGCAGTGACAGACTGAAATCCCATAGGACAGCGTGGCATAGATAGTAGATTGAAAAATTAGGTGAAATGGTGAAGAAAGGTTGATTTTTAATTAAATTCACTTTCACCCATCACGGATGTTTGTAGCTATATAAAATATTTCGGGTAAGCCCCGTCTTCGACTCGTCGAAGAACTTGCTCGAGATGAAAAATATCTCCAAGCATCGCGCGCAATTAATTCCAGAATTATTTTCCGTCGTTAATCTCCTACATGTGGAATACGTGTGGGGCGAATGCCATCAATACTATCAACGTGAGTAAAAGACAAATATTATTTTAACCCTTCGTTCGGTCACGGTAGCGATAACCCCGTCTTTACGATTCCTCTGGAACGAAGGGGCGTAAGAAGAGCTGAGGGAAACCAAGAACAACCCGGACTAAATGAGTGATTAAAAAACGTAGAGTTGGTTCGGGGGCTTTTCGGTTGCCTGACTGGAAAAACACGTGTCAAGGATGTGAAAAAAATTAAACAGCTCTCGATAGTACCATTTCCTATACCTACGCATTTTTATTATGGTATTAATGTACATCCCGCGTATTTCGATACGTTGTTTTTTTTTTTTTTTGTTCAATTCCTATTTGAGTGATAAGTAAAGCACTTTCAGGTTTGGTAACTATTAGAATTTGTAGTTTCGAATAAGCCGACCCGAGGCAGCGGCTGGTTCTTTGAGGCATAAAAATAATTTTCCTCATCTTCAAGGAAAAGATATCTTAATATCCCGTCTTTTTGCTTCGATAATATTATCTTGTTCTTTGGAGGAAAAAAAGTATTTCGTTCTTCTCCAACGGTCCAACAACTTTAGTTTAGGTTTCGAATTTAATCTTTCACTCGGTGATTTTTACCACTTCGAAATAACACCGTTTTCGTCGAAGGTTGGAATGATTTCAGTGCCTATAGCCACTATACTATACGTATAAACGACTCGATATATTTTCACCGACACGAAATACATAGGTTCATTTCTATCAGAGCGAAAAGTACGACGAGATCCACCCCCGCACAATGGTACGACATAAATTTAATCAGCTCCTCTTGATTGTTAAGCAATCAACTTTCTCTCCGTCAGCCCTCTGGTTCCTCCAGAGTAATTTCGGCACCCCACAATTCGAACACAAGCGTGACAATTGCTTGATTTGTCCAAGTATAATCAGATGTATACACCTGACCAAACTTCACCTGATCGAAATATTGACGGAATAGATATACGTGCTATAAGTATAGTTCTGTGTGTATTATTCCATTAAAGTGTTCCATCAATAAGAAACAATTCACGTTCTACAATAATCTCTACTCGCCGAAACATCACGGAAAAAAAATCGGTGCCGCGAATTGTCATCGATTTGCATGAGATTGAAACGCGTTCGAATATATTCAGGACGAGCGTAGGGTACCCTCGAAATGTCTTAAAGTGAAGAGATACCGTGAAAACAAACCTATCAATCAGCACAGGCATCACGCCAACGCCCCTAGTTCGAGTGTGGACTGTTAGACAGGGACACAGACGCAGGGTGGCTAAAAAGGGTAGCAAGGATCGGACGCGCAGATGTCACACGTGGCGCCCATAATTCACGCGCTTGGTGAAGGTATAGGTGCGGGATAATCCCGTTCCCGTAGCGTACATATACCTATACATAATGCAGCCCGAACCGATGTACCAGGAGACGTCCAGGAGCAACGAATGCGAAGCCAACCCAGCCCGTCAATCTGTCTCCGTGTACGTGCTACATATTTATTGTCGATGATATCTGTCTTCTTGCTGAACTTCGGAGGTTGACGGGGCAACGATGCGTGAGTCGATTGCAAGGACACCGTCGCCGACGTCGCTGCCACCGTAACCCGCGTCTTCCTTCTCGCACCCGCTTTTAATTCTTATTTTATCAAGACTCAGCAATGAGCGAGATCTCGATTTAATAACTAATCGAAAGCTTCGACAGATTCACCCTTATTCCTGTATATATAGAATATCTATATGATTATTTTCAAGATAATTTGCTCACAGGCGTAAAACTTGACGTTTTCTAGTGACATGTAGCTATTTAGTGATACACTATAGCAGCACTACTCAGGTGTATACTTACCTAAACGCGTACTCACAATTACCTCTTCAGTTAACATCTTAACAGGCTTTAAAGGTTTGCCACGTAATTCGATGTTACTCGATGTAAGCACGGCTTAATGCTCGCATTAGGCGACCGAGATGCGTTTATCGTTTATAGACGCGTTAACTGTTAACGCAGTTTCAGATTTGCTTGGAGCTGCGAACGTTTATAGAGCAGTGAATACCCTTTGTTTATTACCGCTAACACATTAACGTGATTTAACTTTTGAGTATTCTGTAAAATCAGTTACAATACTTCGTATGTAATGCAGGGATTGTACGCCTTGTATTATACTAATAAAAACCATGAATATCAGTATATTTTTTACCTTCAGATTATTCTTAATCACTGGATATCAATGCGATTATGGGCAGAGTAGGAAAATTCATTAGTGCAGGGGATCGATAAAAATAATTATAACACATCACACATGGGCTGAACGATGCCCACATCTGTTGGCTCAATGTCAGTGCTACTGAAAGGCAGTAGGATTGAAGATCCTTAATTTTTTTATCTTTATTAATAACGCCAGTATAGTTACACCTATATAGGTATACTCAAAATGTAAAGCATTAGCGTTGAATCACTAATGATTGGTTACAGTCATATATAACAATTACTCCACGCAGTCGGGAAAATTTAGTACGTTATCAATTATTCTATCTGGCTAGACGGTTGTTATGTTAGTCGGTAAATTTGCGATGTTTGCTTTCAAGAGGCCGCAAAATGTTGTCTGTTATTTCGAAGCTGATTACTTTATGGCGGTGCCACGACGCTTGCTATCCCATTAGTAATCTTAATCTACATGTATAATACTTAGCGTGGTATTAACTCAGTCGTCGTAGGATTAAATCTAATGAGCAATAACGAGAAGTGATATACTCTGCTTCCTCAATGTCGTTTTCAAACTAATAAAAACTCGATTAACTGTATTAAATATGAACCAAATGAATAAATAAATGAATGAAATTTATATTGGTATCGACCTATACGTAGAAAATCCGTGGCCATCTCGGTATAACGGAAGAAAAGTTTCCTATCGAGCGTAGCGGAGGACTGCAGATCGAGGGAAGGGTCAAAAAGGGACGATTCATTAATAATTCAAACGGTCAAGCGGAATTAGTGGCGATTCTACCAAGAGAACAGCTCTCTTCGTCTTCGTGAGTATCCCCGAAAAACTTCTCGCCCGCGCGGTCCATTGCTATGAATTATAGATTTGTGAAGGTCTCAAGTATAGGTCCGCCACGCGAGTGGTAGAGATAGAGGAAGTCCATACGGTTAGAAGAGTTGTTGTTTGCTTTTGGTTTTATTTTTGTTTTTTTCGTTTTTGTGTTCTGAGGAACAATAATCCGTCGTATGTATCAAACATCAGACCAGATGAAGTACAAACGATATTTATCGGTTCAGAAGATTCTACACAGTTTGTCACATAAAATCTAGAGATAGTAAAAAATTTCTACGATCCAAAATTGTCGCCTCGAGCCACTAAAGTTAGAATGACTCGTAAAATAAGACGCGATCTACAAGACCGGTTATCCGGTGCGTGCTATGCTGGGTATGAAGAATAAATGTATGTATATACACGTGCAGTAGGTATCCCTACATAAATACGATTTCTTACCTTAAGACATCTCGAAGGTAGGAGATGAAAGATTTCCAAAAATTGTACAATTCATCTTACGGGTGGGCCGAAATAACGACCACTTGACAGGATAATAATTCACTTATTCATTTATATAATCTGCGATGCATTATTCAGGACTGGCTACCGTGTGGCACTCCGGTCCTCCGACTTTTCGTTGATCTGGAGCGTTGTGAGCAGTTCGACGTCTTGAGAAATATTACAAATTTAGTTGAATAATTATTCCCCATTCCAAACATATTGTGCCCTGTATGATGATGCAATACAATAATTTTGTAGGATAATCATGAAGAATCTATCGGCCTTTAAAAAATGATGAATTCCAAATAAGAGAGCACAGCAACGTCGAGTCGTTCTGTATGCAAGCTGTAAGATCTAATCACACCAATCCACAGCCGTCCGCTGGATTATAGGCACATGTCATCTACGGGGTGTTCTGTAAGTCTCCAAAAGTTTAATCCTCTTCCACGCTTCTTGATTCTCAACACAGATAAATCAGCTTTTAACGCGCTCTGTCCTGCACCCGTTCACTAAGTTCGATGCAATTTTCGGCTTGACAACTTCGTTATAACTTTCTTCTGCATCCTTGAGTAAAACGACATTGCGCGCATCGCCGAATGGAACCGAGTCAATTCTTATTAACATTTTTAACATTATTCATCATGCGGGCGCATTTTAACCAGCATCTACTCAATTCACAGTAATCACTGTGGATTATAAACCACAAGGTCCGGTTGGACAAAAATATAAATCAACGACTCGCATGGTGGATCATATACTTGAAACGTTACCTTGCGTTACAGTCATCCTGGTCTTAGCATGTGAATACCGCTTTAAGAATATAACACGATTTTCCATAAATGAAGAGTGTTTTTACATTCGATTATAACTTGAACACCCGGTATAGTTTTTCGAGACTAACTAGCCAGTTTGACGGACGCATACCATACAGTCAGTTAGTATATAGTGTCGGGGAGATGGTGTCCAAATGGTCGAGGATCCCGTGAGAGGAGTCTAACCTCGGCGACCTTTCGTGGCCCGCATTACCACTCTACACTAATATTTACACCTATGTGTTGTTTCTTGCCGCCGGACAATGTATTGTCTTGATTTGAAAGGCAAACAGTCTTGATATCAAGTCTACGACTGCTGTGCGGCTATGATTTGAATTCAAGATATGGGGTTATAAAAAATACGAAGGCATGTTCTAATTATTTTTCTTTTAAGACTAAACATTGCTTGCGGAATTATTGATTCCCATCGGTTCGGTATTTCCCCATGAGACTCATCGGTTTTCGTGATCATACTGTTGAACTTCACATTGATATTGAAAGACATCAGAACCGCACAGTTAAAAATCGATTATTCTAAGAATCTCGCAAATAATGGTCGAAAATATCAATACATTGATCGGACGTCAAATAGACGGTTTTTTCCTCTTACCATTCGAAAATCGCAGTGGTGCATTCGAACTATACAAGAAATGGCGCGGTGGAATTTCCGGCTCTTCGTATCTTGAAAAAACATGAGGAAGAAGATTCCCCATGTGACATGAACCACTGTATGGGCTACAATACACCTGAATCATAATGCTCCGAAGTCCGTAGAAGTAATGTAGCCTCTTAGGTAATTGAGGTGGACAGAATTTGATCGGTTGCAGCGGGGGGTAACGCGGCCAGCGGGATGCCCGAGAAACCAGCAGGGGCTCACGCCGTTGCGCTGTCAGCCACGCACGTCATCAGTCGATAGGTTTCGTACATTGCTGATGGTGATGGCTAATCAAACATCGTAACCCGTTATTTAATTATATTATTGTTGTAATTACTTTCCGTTTACTATCGTATATAAAAAGACACAGCTTATTGCAATTTGGACAATAATTGCTGTCACGAAATTGATAAACGTTTTAGCGCTTCTACTCGCAGTACGACACTCGCTAATCAAACAAACGAAATGATTGAACACTCACGTTGACGGAAGAAGTAAGAGCGATTGTTCCTTTCGACCTCAGCTTAACCTTTTTGCAATCCTAAGTGATTCGCAAATTGTACTTTTAATCAAGCTTTACTTAAGCTTTCCTCTTATTGCTGTGAAAAAATACCTGTCTCGATTGAATTAATTTCGTTCTTGGATTTTCTCGGGCTTAAGAACACCCGCCGTGCGGGGTATCTCGACTGTTATTATTTTTAGAATGGAATGTCAAATCCCAAGATATCCCGGGACACTTTGAACGTGCGAAAGCTGCGTCTTTCGTGAGGCCATATATGACGCAGCGTTTTGCACACCGTGTGTCAGTATTTAAAATATCTCGTTCGATCAACACTTTTAGCGGATCTCCGATAATCGCGAGCGATGAGATATTCCGATGGTGTGACTCAGGGTGGTAGATGAAGGACGGCATCAAACCGAAAAAAGAAGTGACGGGGAAACTGTGATGTATCAGAACTATACGCATATGTATAAGATATCACCGATCAGAAAGTGTCAAACTGAATAACCTCTCGACTACGACTAGTCGGAAGGACATTTCTTTCCCGCCTGTCTGAACCTCGGAGTCGCCCGGAAGATGGATCGATGGTACATCTCGGACACGAGGTTCGACCAAGAATCGTCCTTGCTCTTCCTCGCGGACGGCGAGTGACCACTCACTGCATCTTCCATCCGTAATGTATGCGCATGTGTTAACATTCTAATGTGGCTGCTCCACTTTCACGTATATGTCTCGCGATGAATGGAACATAATAGGAACTAAATGTTTCGAGCATGTTCCGTTCATTTGAACGACACTTCTCACGCACAATGGACTTGAAGGAATAAATCTTTCGTACTGTGAGAACGACATTTTTACGCAGGTACAAGCTTACGCATATGTATCTTACGAGCTATACTAATCGAATTTTTGAGTGTGAGTCAAGAGTCGTCTGACTTTGTGGAATTTCATAATCTGTTGTAGCGCGGTTGGACCTCGCTTCCATGTGTACAGGAAGGAAAGCACTTCCATTTCACAGCAACCCTTTTCAATTTCTTAGGCTGTGCAGAGACCTTACCATTTTCAACTTTGTTTACTTTCATAACGTATCCTCCGTTCGAGGGAAAAGTTGCAAGCAGCATATAGTGCCGTGAGTATAACGCGGCTCAAACTGTTCATCAAAAGTAGCGCTTTGAGCGAATATCAAAAAGACTGACGTATGAACACATACCTATTCTCGTTTCACGTAAGACTTTTATCCGGGCGGCGAGAAAGGCAGTCTTGTATGCCGGTACCTATGATCTTAAGAATAATGCAGAACCGTTAATACAATAATAACAATAACGAAAATAATTATGACCGTGACTTTTTGGTCCGAGATTACTAAGCATGGAAAGAAGTAAATCATTTTTAAGTGCATGACATTCAAATGTTAATACTCTACTGCTTCTGTGGCTTGAAAATGTATTCAAACTGCGCCGAAGTATCGTCTATACTCAGATATGCATACCCACGCGACATTTCGAACGTTCCTCTTTGACTCGTCGATTTCTCTCGGCAGCTATTTTGTATTTTGAAATTAATCCTCGTGTCAGCTGCCATTCTAGCTTAGATCTTTAGTTGAAGATACCGATTTTGAGGTTCCCGTGATATGCTTGTTTCGCGTAAAATTCAGGCTTACCTATTCTGCAACACGATATTTTTAGCCATCGTCACATTGATTGAAGTGAATTGGTCCTTTTGAAGTTGTTTCCCAAAGTAGCTTACCCGCGTACTGTAGCACACGTGTATTTTATTACAAATGGAGCGTGGACAGCCCCTTAGCAGGAAAGCACCTACCCGCGCTCAGTGTACTAACTTATCATGGAAAGAACGTGCTTCGAGTTAGCTAAATGTGTTTTGCTAGAAATGTTTTTATTCCAGCGTTACGTTTCGAAGAGCACAGGAAGCATATTAGTTACTGTCTCTCGCCATGGCATCTGCGGCGCGTGGCGTCCAAATACATTCGCCTTTGCTCATCGTCGACTTTCCCGTTTCAGGCACAATTCTAAACGAAGATTACTGGCTTCAAATATTGCCACGAAGGGTTCACGTTCCCGAACACCTAACGAGCTAACTAGACCTCTGAAGTAATAGTATAACTTCAAGTAGACTCGCCTTACACTGTAAAGTTGCCTGAAAATTTTTAAGATTTCGGAACAGTGAACTTAAATAATTTCACGGAAACGGACTTTGGTCCAAATCGGTCACAGCCAGCGGGAGGTAATTAGATAATTAGCTGAAGCTGCGTGCGTACACAAACGAACTTTTGTACTCCGGCAAGGACCACCGTCGTGGCAGCGCTACTCGTTCCGCTAGCTTCCATATTCAGATGCTTCCTCTGTCCACTGTCCATAAATATTTATGCGCATTCAACGTTCCACCGGAGAGGAATTCGAGCTGTCAAGAGGACCTCTAGCACATGGTAAGGGGGTGCTGGTACCTGAGTTATGTGGACTTGAGTTGACCGGTATTGTCTCGGACGCCTAGCATCCGCGCGACCGTGACATCGTGCTATACATAGATACTACAGACCCATACGTGTACGCAGATATATGTACGTGGTACGTAGGTATATAACACACAAGAACGGATACATGAATCCATTGTACTGCACCACGGCGACATCTCGAGCAAAACTTACAGATACTGTGTTGGGTCAGTATAAAAGCTGTATCCCTCGAGGGAAATCCTTTGCAAGAAATCAACAGGTGGCTGGTGTCTCTTGAGAAGAGTCATTTTCTAGGAGTCTGTGTTGTTTTGGCGCTGAAACAATCCGCCTTCACTAATAGGTTTTGGAAATGCAGGCTGAGATAACTGACCGGTGCTCTTCAGATTATTGGAAGGAATCGAATGTGCCAATATTAGATTTTGTTGTTATCAGAACTGAATATCACCTCCTGAACATCACAATGAACATATCGTTTTGAGAACGATCTACGAAAATCTTCTATGATGTATCTGATGTCTGCTCTGATTCTGCATGATGGTTTTACAAGCTTGCAGCTTGATGAACGTTAAGAGATAAATTTTACCATGTCAGCCGTAAAGTAAAGCCCCATCCTTTGAGTAAGGAGCTGCAAGGTGGAAGTTTGAAGGGTTCCAGGCGTTTCATTCGCACGGAAGACGCTAGGTAATAAACTCGTCGGCCCAAATAGTCTCAGACATACGGCTACCTCCTCTGGTTCCTTCGAGACAACGGGCGAATAATGCGTGTAATCGGTATTAATATCACGCATCATTTAATACGTTAACAAGGCCAGACGTCCCTCGATACCCAGTTGGGTCGTCTCTCCGTCTGGCCGTCCCACATCAAACCGGAAACGGCTGGTTACTAGCGTCTAATGATACCTTTCCGATGGACGACAGCATTCCGTGAATTTAGTACGTAATTACCTAAGCCGAATCTCCAGCTTGATGAATATCTCCTCTCACCAAACTCACGGACTGGTAGCATTCTACTCGACAGGTTACTCTCAGAATGGATAATACGACTGCTGTGGATTTATAATCAATCGTTTGATTTTACGGTCCAATTTCTGTTGAATAGCCTCAATTAAAATGCGATTAAATCATTGCCTTCGGATAATTGGCTCATTATAGAAATTGCAAACGGTTTGCAACGGTGGAATTCATTCACCGGTGAACACTTCTGTTTTAATATCATATCAAACTAGCCCACAGCGGATGAACAAGTCCGGTGGATGTGACGAATAATTCGTTTCACATATGAAGCATTCTCCACCGAACTAGCCACTATTCTTCGTGAATTTCTTAGAAATTTTCGAAAATCTGCCAGCTTCTAGATAGTCAGAAAGATTTCCAGTGAATTATTCCAGATTTTAAAATCTAACCGTTTTGGAAATAATATATTCCTTTCAAGTAAACATATCTCGAAAAATATAGGTTGCAGAAAAAAAATTAATCGAGATAAAAGTTGTAACTTTCCACCATCTTTTCAATCAAATTCATACAATTTTATCGTTCTTGTAAACTAGATTTTTCAGTAAAAATGGTAAAACAATATTTTTTCTCAAGAAAAACCACTTCTTTTTTGCTTCCAAATTTACTAAATCTTCGGGGACATGCGTAGATTCAGTGGAAATATCGCCAGAATGGGACCGTATACTAATTAGAAAAAAATCTTGAATTTAAAGAAATGAGAAAGTGCGGTTTCCCCGTGAATATCAATAGCAGAAACTCGGAATAAGGATTGAGATACATGATTTGTTTTTTTTTCTCAGTCCAGAATCCTTAACGGTCCCATTCTGGCAATTTTTTTTTTTACTGAATTACACAATGTGCCCAAAGAATTAGCAAATTTTGTAGCAAAATGAAAGTGGTGTTTCTGGAGAGATGAAACTATTTTTAACCTCTTTCAGTGAAAAATATGATTCACAATGACGATAAAATTATAACATATATTTCATGTAAAAAATGATGGAAAACTACAACTTTTACCTTCAATCATTTTTTTTCTGTGACCTATATTTTTTTAGATGTGTTTACTTGAAAAAATATACCATTTTCAAAACGGTTGGATTTAAAAATCTGAAATAATTCACTGTGAAAAGTCTCTTTAATTATAGTTCTACAAACTGGCAGAGTTTCGAAAATTGCGGGTAACGTCACGAAAAAAAAGTCGAGTTTGGTGGAAAATGCTTCATATACCGCGTAATAAGGAGCACGTAAGCTATGTGAGATAGGATAATAATAAATTCCAGTTGCCTCATCCAATACTAGAATTACGTAAATTGATGTCCAGCATTCAGGCACACTAGTACATGTCTCATATTCATCCATCGATTGATTAGGTAGGATACTTTGAGGCTGTATACATATCACTCAAGCTACGCAATATATGGTAACGTCCATGTTCTTACTTTTGTATTACTTCTCTCGACAGACTGCTTACATATCGTGAGAAAAACCTTCCGCAATCTGTACCTGGAAATCGAAAGCAGCGTTCGACAGGTAAGAAATGAATATGTTGACGTGAATTTTAGGATGTTTAATATTTCGGCAACAGTTTCACGTTTCTTTGATCCTAGATAATAGTGGTTCGAAGAACTTGTTGGCGAAAATGAACAAAGAGAATTTTTACATTGGCCGCTCCCTAACTGTTTCCGCATAGCTCGTTCGCTATGATCGTCTAGAAGTGTGGATTTGCAAAAAGCCAATATTCACCTTACCGAGTAATGTCTTTAGTCTGACTCACTAGCCATGCCATACGTAGTTGCAAGCTACAACTCTCAAAGTCGGTGGTATCACCTTATCTTCAGCAGCTCTAACCAAAGCTGTAGGATTACCGTATCAAAGTTAGGGCTTGATCAAAGTATGAAAATAAACCATGATTTGCATCGAAAATTCATTCTGAACGTTGTCCTATCCACCGTGGTCGTTGACTTCGTATAGCATATGTAGTTATATCCAAAGTCTTGCTCTTGAGATTACAAAAACGTAGTCTGCTACTTCATGCTAGATGACGCCAGAAATTCGGCGTTGAAAAACGAGACTATACAGTCCCCAGTTTCTATATTCCTCAGACTGGTTTTCACAGACTTTTCTGAAGGCCAAGCCACGCTCGATCGCAAACAAGGAAAAAGAGGCTCCAAAATCACTGAGAAGATTTATCAATGGTCACTCAATGCTAAGTGATAACTAATCCAGTAATTCCAACGCCTAAGTGTACACAAAAGGTAGGAGAAGATCAGAAACTGGCGCAGTTCGCATGCAATACATGAAAAGAATTCTAAAATAATAGTGAGGAGAGAAGAAGGTAAATCAAACCATCTCACGTTCGACTCATGGGTCGACCGTAGAGTGTTGACACCTGTAACTAACTTGAAGATTCAAAAGAAGCTAACGAAATATTGCAACCAAAATGAATGAATCAATTGAAAATTGATGGTAACGAAACTTTATCTTTCAGATAGGCAGGGCTAGTATAGAGGCAGGAAATGTACTTGGTAAAATCCTTTGATCAAACAATTTCGATACAGGAACGTTATAAAAAATTTGTTTGCTTCTTACGTGCGACCTGGGACGGTGCTGTAATCGTATAAATTGCACCGGAATTTCGGAAGAAATTTTCCTATCTTTGAATGCAGGTTTCGCTTATATTACAGAAATGAAAATGCTTGGCAGAACATTATCTAGGAATCAAGAAAATAGGCCGAATCAACCATTAAATCTGCAGTTATTCGACTTACTGGAATATGATGGCCGACTTCTGGTTCTATAGCTCTATGTTACTGGCGCAGTCACTCCATTATGGACTATATGGTGTTACATATGGTACTCAATTTCGATTGTAATTTCGATGGAACATCCGAAAGTTCGTTCAATCGTTCAGTCACTACTGAAATACTCAACAGAGGGTGAATGTGTCGGTGCGAATGCGTAAAATACATATGTGTATACCTATATACTATACACGAATAGATGTATGATTCTAGAATCGAGGGTGTTGGAAGATAAATAAATTGCAGAGTTAGGGAGGCGACTTCTTCGGGATATGAAAGCCGTTGTTCAAGCGCGTGGGAGTGTACGGAGCAAATACATATTACGGTCTATATTCGTGCCAACGCAACGCAACGCAACGCGATGATCCATTCGTGCTTGCGTGGATGCATACTGGATCTTTGGATGCGTGCCCGTGGGCGTTAGTCTTGCGTTAACACATTATTATAACTTCGTGTTTATTTGACTCTTGCGCTCCAGGGGAGGATTAAATGAAATTGTTCTGAATTTTTCGAGTGTATTACCCGGAGGCGGTCAAGAATATATCTGATTTTGTTGCGAGCATTAAATTTCACGTTGAAGTTTATTTTTCCTAGCATCTCTTAGTATTATTGATTTTTAGAAATCCATAAACTTATTTCACTCGCTGATTTAGAAGGTTGAGAAGGGATTTCTTCTGTTGCGCGATGCGCATAGGCTCAATCAAGGAGAAATCACTCGGCGACGTTGAAATTATGACTCAAAGTCAAGTAGCCGCGCAAGACACGTAAAAGACCTATTAACAGGACTCAGAATATTTGACAGGGTGAGGGTAAGTGTAGCAAACAAGAAGACATTGCCATCAAGCAGTCTACTGTAATGAGGAAAAAAAGTAAAGCAGATAATAACATAGAGCGGAGTCTTGTCTCTCCTGCTTTAATAGAAAGATCCCAAAGGACTAATGATAGACCTGAGGCCGTCACCCGAGTTATAGCGAAATATGGAAAGGCCTGGGGGCAAGGATGCACGCTTCGACATGACAGACGGACGAATCTCTTCAGACGATGCCATGACGAGATGAAGAAGCCGGACGTTTTCTATGGTCGATTAACTTCGCTAACAAAGACAAAAATTGTGTTGTTAGCCTTTGGTCCTTATTGTCGTGATTCCCATAGCCACGCAGGAGTTCAAGTAGAGATTGGATAACTTTAAAGGATATGTATACTAAACTGTTGGTTATCACTCAGACTGTTGAAGTATACCTATACGCACCTCTACATATGCTTAACGAATTTAACCCTCGTGTGAAAAATTACCATATAATTAAATATTGAATAGCCATACGTTACATCGTCTTTAATTTTAAATTTAATGTGTTCAATTTATTAACCCATAGAATGGGAATGGCCTGGAATTGAGGGCCGTTGAGTTACGCGTTTGAATTTAAACTTTCAATTTATTACAAGACTGATAATCTTGAACTAAAAAAATTCACGTATAGGTAACCGACTGAGTTATACTAACGAGGCGCGATATTTATTTTCCATGAATCTCATATGTATACATGTGTACAAGAGTCGAACATCGCCGACACCTTCTAAGCCTTCGATGAAAGTATCGATTACTATAAGCCTGAATTAGTGTTCGAATATTATCGACTTGACTAACGAACATATAGGTATATAGGTATATATATAGCAAAAGTTCATTGAATCCGACAAAACAGCCTCATCAATAAATAATCAAACCTCTGCAGTATCAGTACTGTACACACTTATACGAAGGAATCGATCGATGTATTTGATTTCTTTTATATCCTATCTTCTTGAACGCGGACGTTTTACTTCGTCGTGGCTTAAAGTTGTTCCTTCGCCCGTAGCTAATCAGTGTTCATTGTCGAGCTATTCGGGAAACAGCCAAGGTAGTCTAGACGCCAGTGAGAACGACATCCTTAGGAATAAAGAGCTGTTTCCCAAGCAGCGTTACAGCGTTATCGTCAAAATTCACAGTAGCGAGTTAGATACTGCATGCAGGTAGGAAGAAGGCAAGACTTCTGTTCCGGAGTCAAAGTTTAATTAAACAAACTGGAGTGTACTTCCAAATGATCATTGCCGTTCGTTTATATGACCGAATCATAAGTTTCAGCGCTTCGACGAGTTTCCCAAGTTTGTTTCAAGCGTGTCTTTCAGAGAAATAGTTTTGTCGGCGGATATTCCATTCGTTCTAGTTATCGTAATCTGCACGCATACGCGTGTAATAAATTTATGAATTCACCACCATGGTATCACCCGTATCTACGTTTTCACAAAAAATTTTCTTAACATAAGTATAATTGAGATGTGAATAATAATTTTTATAATTTCAAATGATTGATTATCAGTTACTTCAGCTCAGAATTATTAGACAGACTAGAACAGGTGTACGATAACACAGTTAAAATAATATCCATAGTAAAGAAAGGTTCAGAAAACCTTCGATTTTTCTTACTTACTTCTTGTGATGTTTTAGCCAGCACACTCAACAATTTGACGTTGATTGAGCCCCGAGTCTTGACATATTTCATAACGTACGTTCGGAAAGGCGGAAAGAGGAAGCCACATATCTTGTCAAATTAGAAAAGTCGGCTAGTCGATGTCAATCGCCTTAAGCTAATTAATGGTTATTCTGTCCACGAACATTATTGAATGAAAATATTTTTTAATTTTCACCATTCAAAGATGAGATGTTTCCACGATTTATTGGAAATCTGGTGTCAAGTCGAACGATAATGACCAGTGAGAATCTTACGATTACCAATCGGAACGAGTGGCTCTAAAATATAGATCGGCAGAGCTAATAAGTAAGTCAATTTTACGAACCTGCCCGGGCGGACAATTTGAGGTGTATGTAAATCCAGTACGTGTTCAGGATACGTGGGCGTGCGAAGGCGTTGGGCGGACCTGTTAACTCTAAAGTCTCATAACTTTTAACTTTTAACTGTTAACTGTTCAAGTGTTTAAGTGTTCCCGTGTTAAGGGCCTCTAAACCATGCGCTAATTTATTTACCATAAAATTTAATTGATGTCAAGATGATCGCACGGTAGAGGCGAACGTAAAAACGGAAGGTCGGTCGAAATCGAGCTTCAATCCTATGCATAGTTAAGCAGTGCCCGTTATGAAAAAGCTAAGCTTCGCAGGCAGCCAATCATTTCCATAACGGCAAATCCAATTTGTAGACTTCTCGTCGCGGTATGCTTCTTTCATACGGAGTCATAGACAGCTATATATAAACTATTATATTATATATATATATATGATTACGTTATGGTTGTCATTTTCAGTGAATTATGAACTAGATAGGTATTGTCCATAGAAAACAATAATATTCTGTGAAGTATTTTGAAAATTTACGCATGCTTGAGTTAGAAGGTAAGTTTTGTCACGCATATATATGCAAGGGAGAACCGTCTTCGATTGGTTACGGTTGGATCTACGAAAGCCTAAAAAGGGTCAACTGCATCAGCTATTATATATCATCTTTAGAAAATCTTACAAAAAAGTAACAAAGCCGCGCTAACTGTCTGATGAAATATTGAAATGCGCAGACAATTGACCTGGTCGCACATGTCTGACGAATGCCAGACCTAGATAGAATTGAATTGGACAATGACACAATGAATCACACGATGAATCAAAGAACGTTGTCGGAACGTTATGCCGAGGCTCATTGCTCATAGTTTATCCATGCATTACGGCAATGCAAAAGCTTACGAGGATGAAACTACATTCCTTTTTTTTTTTGTAATAAATAATTATTAATTGATTTTCACTTGGGAATAGTTTGCAGTGAGGTTATTTGTAAATGTAACGGCTAGCGATATTTATAATTAACAAGAAATCTATATGTGCAAACCGTAGAGTTTGTATACGTATTTCAGTAAGATTAAATTCCCAAGCTTGCTCGGGAATAGACAGGTATATGAATACAATTAAGAAAACTTGTTTGCAACTTTTTTGCAATTAAATTTAATTGAAAAGCAGTAATTATGCGGGAGGATTAAGTGTACGGAACTCCGAGGCTCTTGCCTCTAATTCCGGATGCAGTGAATTACCAGTACCTACAAGTTAAGGTTGAAGTAGCAATTATCAGAAGGTATAACATCCACACGTCAGCAAGCTGTTCGGTGTATTAAATACAAAATATCGATGCACTCATCTATAGACGTTTTCCTCGAATTCATCAGTTTCTTGGTATCGCCGCCAGCCCATGAATACATCCAGTTCTGAAGGAACCCTGTTGGCATCTTATGCCAACCACTCAGGTATAATTGAGAACCCCTGACGGGTAGTACCCATTAAAAAGGGGGCGTTCTAGGATCCATCAGATCCACTCTCCCATCTAAGCTTGTCCATCATTAAACGATATAGTGCTTTGCGTCGACGATCACGTGACTAAACGCAATGGAGTTGTACACATATCTCATACTCGATATATCAACACATACATTACACACATACCAATACCAAATTTACAGAGTTCAAATTTTAGCAGGATTCCATAGATGGATGTGGTAGGTATAGATGTGTACGTTGTACCTATTTTAAAACTGGCGGATCATGTTTCTTGGGCACCCCGGAAGATGTTCGTTCGTTAATATGTTGGTTTCACTGGACAGGTAAGTGGGGGATTTATTTGATCAAGTAACAGTTAATGCCATGTTGATTTTCAAAACATCGGGTCAATGCCCTTGTGATTTGAGTGGTAACAATTAGTCAGAAGTGATAATATTTCTCATAACTGTTTCCGCAATAGTCTTCCCAATGCACGATGGATATATATATATATATATATATAGGTATTGTTGCGCAATTAATGTTTGCGGTAAAATAGATAAGTTAAATAGTAGGTTCCCCGGGGAAATAAAGTGAATCAAGTGAAATTAAATTGAATTGGGCAAAAGGATTATGTATTCTGAAATACAGGTATCTGCGCTAGAAGTCAGCTAGAGCAAGACTAACTTGTTTTATAAGAATGTTTGTTGACGCAGCAACCGTGGTTCTTATATTTTAAAAGATATCTTTCATCATATAGGATACCACATGTTAATCATATAGAATGAATGGAATAAGGGTGATTTTACCCCATGTAACAGTATATGTAGATTCTGGTTTTTTCGTTCGGTTCAGCTTGAGAAGAGAAGCTTATCTTCATCATCCACTTGTATATTATAGCCTCTGGTCTCGTGAATAGCGAATTATCCATTCGATAACTGTGCCGAAAGGATGTAAGCGAAGAATCGCCGCTGCATCATCAGAGTAATCCACTATTTAGCAAATTCCGATTTTTCGTGTCTGTATTATTCATCTCATTTTGACTGAGGATTTCCATGACGCTGCTCATAAGCTCATTAATATTTATGAGATATGGTGATTTCTCGCAAATAAATACATCTGATCAAATCTGTATGTATAAATACTTGTTGTAATTCCATATATTTACGGTGCCAAAGTTGTATAACGGTTCGATAACCGGGCGTAAATAATTATTAAACGAACCGCTGCTAGCTCGTTTCACCTCAATCAACTTCGGTAGCCAGTCAGGGAAGCTAAAATTGAACACAGCACTAGAACGCTTACGAGAATAGATGGACGTGTCTCAAATCGAAGAAAGCAGTGGAAGGCCTTCGTAACTCCACCTAACCATTACGGAAAGGCACATGTCAAATGTATAATCTATGTATGGATGGAAGTATGATATACCTTGTTCGGACCAGCCTTGACCAAACGGAACGCATTCGGCCGCCGACCTAGTGGAACTTTGAATCCTAGATATTTCGAATGGCTGGCCGTGGGCAAGGCACAATTACTGTCCCCCTCTCTACTGAGGGGTCCCGGCTGGTCGGGCCTTTCAAGAGTTCGCTCATATCTATAATTACATATAATTACGAGTCTTTAATTGCAGGGTGGGGGCCGTAAAACAAACAGAGCCCAGCGTAGTTATTACATAGAAATAGTATCTATAGGTTATTTTATTAGCTGGGTTGTTTCGAGATTATTTCTTTATCTTCGTTTATTTTTGGCGCTCGTTCGATCGTTAAGGCAGCTCACTCTTGTTAGCTTCAAGGTCATCCTGAATTGCCACCTGCCGCTATTCAAGATTAATTGTTCAAGTAATTTCGGAATCCCCTTGTGGAACTCCATATGACGATGGCCACGATGGTCCATGCTGAACGGCAATTGGGCATCGCGGCACGTCACTCAAGGTTACGAGATCAACATTATATGTTCAGAAAGGGATTGATTTTTTCTTCGTGGTGTTCAGTTCAATTTTACCCAGTCTATGAACGTTTTATGCCATTGTTTATTCATTCTTACGTCGGTGCACCGTTGTATTCTCCCACGTAGGTAACAGAGAAACTGTAAAAGATAAACTCGTGCGTGCGATCGACGAAACCCGCTCAAGTCCAAGAACCGTTATGATACACGTGCGTGCGATGGTTGAGCTGTGGTTGAGAAGGTTCTTAACTTGATATTCGTATCCATGAAATCCTGTGTGATGACCATAGATCCTCGAAAACTTGGGAGTCAATTACAAGTTCGAATATCAAAGAAACAGAAACAGTGCCTTTGGTTCTCGCAGGCGGCTTGACAAAGTTAAGTATATTTCAAAACCATAAATGTGGTTATAACAAGGGATTTCGGGCTGACCATGAGCCAGCCTTTAAACTTCTTTTTTTCAAACTCGTTCCGAATTGAAATAATAATAATAATAATAATAATAATAATAATAATAATAATGATAATAATAATAATAATAATAATAATAATAATAATAATAATAATAATAATAATAATATTAATAATAATAATAATAATAATAATAATAATAATAATAATAATAATGTCACTATCGTATCCAAATTATGGAAGCACAATGTCAAATTCGTGATCTGTGACCCAAAAAACCTCATGGTACAAATTTTCATTCGAACCCGTTCATCCATTCTCAAGATATCATCATTTTCGTTTTATTTTTTAGAATTTCGTTATTTGAATAATTCGAAAAGTACCCGACCGATCGAAACTAAAATCCAATCAGTTCTAAGTCCGAAAAAGCCGCGCCGTTTGAGATTAGACTCATTGAAATCCGGTAACTTGTTCTCGAGATATTATCGGATAGAAAAATTGATCACATACGTACATACTGGGTGATTCGTCGCTTACATCGCAGTGATTTGGGTAGCGCACCGTTAGGTATAGGTACAGTGAAAATTTTATCCGTAATATTTTGATACGTATTTTATATGTTAGAGCAGCCGCGCGTAATTCGACTAAACCACCGTAAATTCCATTTGTTAACATATGTGATGTATAGTCGTCTTATAATGTATTTCCTCTTCTCGCTCGTCGTATTCACCACTAATTAAAATTAAACGGTTTGAAACGTCAAAATGATTGAACGGAGTCAAATGTCAAAATGATCGCTCAGAATGTGAACGATCGGCACTCAGCTGCCACGTAAATCGAGCACAATTCGCGGGTACCCTGCAATTAGCACCGAGTTGTATATCTATAATATATCACAAATATTTTTGGATACCTATACCTGACGGTCCGCTACCTAAATCACTGCTATGTGAGCGAGGAATCACCTGGTACATACATGCACTCAGACATCGATCTGAAAACGGTTGGAGGTGATTGTCTAGACCTCAAAACGTGGAGATCTAGGGAAAAATCAACTTTTCATTTTCGGGGTGAAAACAATAACTTCCTATTTCCTCTGAAAACGGAGATACGGGAAGTTAAAAATGTAAGCGCAAACTGGCATATCCACCTACGACCCTACGACCCACTCGCTGTGCTACAATTTTCGGTCGCATTATTCCCTTTATCACCTAGCAGATTTATTTTCCAATCATGGTAATCTTGAAACGACCTAGTGACTTGTGATTTTAAAAATATCTCGATATCACATACGTATCAATAACCAATCTCATCGGTAGCTCATTTACGAGTAATTATCTGGATTAGGTACGCGTCCAATTAGGCTAAACAGACCTTTATAGATTCATAAATATACATAAAACCAGGCAGTCTAGAGATAAGAGATAAACTCTGGACATATTTAGTTTTGATGATAGGCAGAAGTCAGAATAGTCAACACCAATAAGAGCCACATTCTGACGTACTCGCTTGCTGGTCATTGTGATTAGAGCAAGACCTTAATATTAGATTTTGTTACAAAGGCAGGGCTTAACCGATAAATCCCTACACAATTCATTGATTTTTGAAATTAACGATTAAAAAATAAATGGATACACAGATCGGCGTGACTAATAGTGTCACGTTAGAACTTTGATTTGTTACAGACGGTAGTGGATGTATGAGAGCTGAGAAGTGAAATTCTTGACCTTTCTTCATTGGTTGGTGGATATTATTGCCGATAAGTCAGTAAATATGTGAATAAGTCCATGAAATGGTTAGCATGCTGATTTTTTGGTGTTAGTTAAATTCCCGTTTGCACGAATATAATCAACTGTCGAGATTTTATCTTTGAAAAGCTTGCAAGTACCGCAGTGTGATGAACACGTGAGTTTAATACAGGTTTATAAATTATCTTAACGATGCAGGCTCGAAGTTATGACGAAGTGAGAACTTGCAAGGAGTTAGCAAGATTTTCTCTTGCGCACCTAAAAATTTGTCAGAGCTGGATGAAGCGACCTATCTTTACTTAACCGAACCTAACTTGGCCTAACCTTACTTGACCTGTCCATGTTTCTTACATCCCACGAAAAAGATAAGAAATTGAATTAACGCGGCAATGTTGGGCCCGCCCTAAGGCCCCGGACATGGAAGGGGTCGGCCTCCGTCGAATGCCCCACAGGATCACGTCATAGCAAATACGAAAGAGTCATCTATAGGGAAGACTCCGGCAGAGTGAGTATACTGGGTGAGCTTTCGATTTAGTGAGGGGGATCATCATCTGAAAGAAGTAGCATATTTGCACACTGTTTGTCGTAGATAGAGTAGAGAGAGTACTCCATGATTGTCGTAAAGTTTGTACTACTGATTTCAATTGAGGCAATTCAATACAAGATAATTATCTGTGCAGTCATTATTTTTTTGAATTTTGAACGCACAAGATCCCATTGACCCCAGAAGTAATCTAAAACGAATATGAATTATCATTATTATTATTTTTTTTATTGATATTTTTTCTTTGCCATAAAAATTAACTCACCAACTTTGCCTGGCTCTCCCTTAGCCTGTCTACGGCATAAGTATGTATGGTCGGGTTTTTATCTCGAGTCGTTCAGGTGGCAACAATTTACTCTAGTTGTGTGTGCTGTGAAATCGTTGAGTAGATGCACCCTCCTCGGTCGTTTAGTTTATTCAGTTTATTATGTTATTATGTTACGTTACGTCTCTTGGGTTCAGTTCAGAAATTGCGTAACGGTTCCGCAAAGATCTGACTCAGTTTTGAGTAAACAACCGGCTATTACGGAGAGGGAGCTTTGAAATTAAATTGAAATGTTTCTTAAACAAATACGAAACTTTTTATGGTAATTAGTTTGAAAAGAGTTACTAGGTGGGTAGGCAGGTATACTGTTGATTTATTACAAGTCAAATGTAATTCCATATTTTGGAAGTTAGCTGGATTAATTACTCGGACTTGTTATACTCATCAATTTAATACGTCCAGACGCCGTACTTTGAACTACGGGTTGATTAGATTCAAAAAAAATTATCTCTAAGCTATTGAAAGACTGTTTTCCATCAAAGAAAAAAAAAAAAGAAACCAGACATGAGTCAAACATCATTAAACTTCAATCTTCGTATAATATTTGAAGGCTAAGTAGCTGTAATAGGTATCCATGGTGGAACAAGAATCGAAGTAAAGAGTAGCTAAGTAAGATTATGTCAACCCGATCGAGCGACCTGATAAACTTGGATGTTCCTACAAGCAGGAAAAGGCACAAAATATAAGAATAAAAAATAAAAATCAGGCAAAAAGTTGCCGCTACGAGGGTTACATGTTACAACCGCATACTCTCGGGAACGGCATTCACTGTCTGTTTAAGATCGCCCAAAAGGAGATCATCTTCCGGCATGTGATTGTAAGCTTCGGCTTACACGGGGGTTCAGGGGATCATCGTTGCCCCAAGCCACGGGATCCTAACGAGGCCCATTGGACCCCACGCGGGCCCCCACGGAGTGTACCTACTAGCCACCAATCCCCCCGCATATATGGAAGATACCTACAGAAAGATACACGGGGTCTCCGCGCATCACGGGCCGCCCAAGGCGATCCATCATCCGGGAAGGCTGTTGTGACAAAACCGTCTGATTTACCATTAGGCCCCCACTCGCATCAAACCGCTATTAATTCTACTTTGTGGGGTGTACCCTGCTCCTTTCCCTTCGTGCTACTTAGTCTTCCCGTCTCTCTCACTTCTCCCCTTGTCCAACCGCATTTGATATGAGACTGTAAAAAATGCTCTTGTTACAAACGTGCCATTTATTTTTCAACATTTGCAGAATTTTTCAGCTGTTAAAAAGCGGACGAAATCGGTCCGTGCCCATTTTTCGGTCCGAAAGATCTGTCCCCATTTTCTGGTATGGGGACGGCTTCAGCGGTTTTCTGTTCGATGAATTTTGCTGCAAAATTCAGATCCTAGTTGATTCATGCGAGGCTGTTTTATTAGGCCTGCATTACACATGGCTGAAAATTGGTGGTGCTAATTAATTATCAAAGGATTACCTACTTTTTAGAACGTTTGGATAATCTTACCAACGTTTCGAAGCCTCATTCAATCGTAAATTCATTTAGTTTACCGAGGAAATTGTGTAAATTGTATACAAGTTTGAAGAGTAGGTACAGTGGTATATCATACCAGCACTTCTGTTCTCACAATGAGAATAAAAGGTCCTCACCGTCTCGGCGCAGCGTCTACGTAGGCTGAAGATCTTTACCAATAAGCTTTGGTACATTGTGCCTGTGAGGATCTATACTTCACTTATTGTTTTACAAGGTTATATACTCTCGGCGTTTATAGACTCCCACAAAGCCGTGTTTTCCGTACTTTTCATATTTTGGTGTAGACAATGAGATTTTGCGTAACGTCACGCTGCGGGAACGCCATAAATCGTCGGTGCAAAGTTGCTGTTGGACATAAACTAACGCCTTGGAAGTCATAAATCTGTGCACTAAAATTTTGAACGAAAATCTTTACAGCAGAAGGACGAAGACGGAAAACGAGGTGGCTCGAAGTGACTGGCCACTTTTCAGACTCACAAGGGTGCGTGCCAAATGTGAAATAATTCGAAATGGTGGTTGGCATCCCGGTCGACAAACTTGTTGTCACGCTTCCTGATTCTCTGGGCCTCTGCCACCGTATCCTTCCACCCTCTCAAATACGTTTCTTTGTTTGCGGAGTACCACGTCTCAATTTCTTGTCGCTTCTGGTTCAGACGAAATACAGTTTTAGCGAGAAGGATCGCGAAAGAAAAAATTGATTGTAGCAGTGGTGAGTATAGGGGTTGATTTAAAACAGCACTGCTAGGTCGGATAATTTTTCTTTCCAAAACGTCCAGAGTATACAGCCTACCCGCATTCGTCTGATGCAGCCTTTACCTTTTCTCAACATCTTTCATATATGTATATGTTTCTTTGACTAACGTGCATAAATAAGCGATTCGAATAAATAACTCAGCAGTGGCTCATTTTTTCCCACTTATTTTTCAACCCATCGGTAGTCTCGTAGGGTAATAAATTTAGGAGCGACCGTAAGGAAAATAAAAATAATAAAAATAATACAAAAACAAAACTTTCTTTTTGTTCACGCGCATGCATACAACGCGAGGTTCGTTAGTGTCAAGCGTTGGAATCCCCAACAATCCCAAAAGACTTTTCAACCCAGCCAGATCACTCGGAATAAGCCCGTCCGTGAGCGGCCTAAGTTATTGAATTCAAAATTGGCCATATAACCGAGAGGTGATTGGATTCAAACGACGAAAAACTGGCGCCGAAAGGTCCAGGCTCTTCTTTAGATTTGAATAGATCGATATATGCCTACGTATACTTGACTGAAGTGGAATTTACGAAGTCCTTTTACGTAACCATGGTAGCTGGAAATTCATTGAATTCATTGTCCAGGTCGTTTCCCCGTAGGAGCGGCGCCACAGTCTCATCGTACGGGTATTAATAATGCACAATGCATAATACTCGATGGTTGCGCAAGCTGGATAGCTGAAGCTGGAGCAATATGGATTTATTCCAGTCGTGTTACATAAATACAAACCGCACGACATATTCGCCGCCTCTCATTCGCAAAGTGTCTTATGCATGACCGAACCTGCGAAAGGTCCGGAACACGTTTTGGCATAACACGCGCTGCAATTTCGTGATGCTGATTTATAGTCAGTCGTGAATGGTATAAAGTGCAAGGGAGTTTAATGCGCGAATGAGTTAAAAATTCGCTTATACCGTTTATTGCATAGAGTTTTCTATTCAAATGAAATCATCGTCTCATATGAGTACGTCTATATACTCGCATAGAATCGTTTCAGCCAAACGACTTCCACGTGCCTCAAAACTGACTCGAGAAGACGCGGTGATTGAAACCGCAAATAAATCCTGCGACGTTTCGCGAAAATGAATAATTATATAATGTTCCAGGTATATGGATAATCGCCTTAGAGTCGAAACGTAATCATAATTCGATTCATCTTCGAATTGATCATTACTAAATTTCCAGAAGAGAAAATCGTGTCAGTGGAATAAGGCTAATTATTTTTGTTGAACTTTGATCTTCGTTAATTTCTTTTTAACGAGGCCCGAATTGAGTAGCGAATTATCGTAATATGAGCTCTCAG
Source organism: Tenthredo scrophulariae (assembly GCA_963978835.1). NCBI lineage: Eukaryota > Metazoa > Arthropoda > Insecta > Hymenoptera > Tenthredinidae > Tenthredo > Tenthredo scrophulariae. The sequence continues at coordinate 10,547,839 of OZ022227.1, forward strand.
TGGATCAAGGGTTGAAATAATATGTTTGTCGAACACGCGGCGCTACTGCACATGTGTTGGCGGTACCTCAGTTCTTTTTGAACCCCGATAACTTTGAATCTCTCCTCTGCTCGGCCCTGTACATATACGAAGTAAAGTCGGCATACGAAGTAAAATTGAAGTCAGCAGCGTTTTTCAGTGGCGTGTTAGTCGCGGCACCCCCCGCTGTCGTGACGTACAAAAGTGCAGATCTCTGCGGAGGAGTTTTCCCCTTCCTCACCCTCGTCGTTTCACTTTCCTCTTTTGCTTCTAGAACCGATCCCATAGGATACCTCCTGCCGTTATGGGGTCGGGACTCACAGGTATATAAATTTCGGATGTTTCCAAACATCCCGCAATAAAAAATCGCCACAATGTCACTAAATACAGTTTTACGCATCATTGGAGCAGAGGGGTGGGACTTGGTCGGTGAAGCTGAAAAGTAAATTGTGAATGGCGTTGATTCTACGGTTGATGGCAGATGCTGTGTATACCGTATGGCGAATCGCCCGTCAAAATAAAATAAAAAAATATATATACTCTAGCGGTATAATCAAAATTTATTTTATCCTAGATTTCGGGGGATCGCTTGACATATGCGGCAAATTTCCTCGTTATGGGTGTTGTGAACCGCGTGTAACGATGACAGGTTTAACGAAAAGTCACAACTGCGAGACACCGTAGATAAAACCAGCCTAAAAGCTGACATTATACCATTCTTCGTTCTCTATAGCAACATAAGGGCCTTATAACGAAAGAAAACTTGCCCTGAATTATAAGGTATTGATAGACTTTCAACCGAGTATCCATCTAACTCCTATATTAGTAGAATCGTTTGTCTGTACAGACGAATCCCCTTTGTAGATAAATTACTCTAGTTTATTGGGTCTTCACAATTTTCATGTTCATTGCTATTATCATCTAGGTAGATGCGAAAGATTCAACGTTTCCAAATACTGAACTGAGTAACTACTGGGAATTTTTTATCTCGGCTGAACAATTCTGTTCTTCATCAAATGAATCCCCTGCAGCTAGCACGAATAAAGCTTAGGAAAATAAGCCACCAAGCGCCCTCTGGGACAATATTCGTCAGACGATCGGTGATATTTCTTCACAGGCTTAGCGAACCAAAGTTTTTTGAGTGGCATGAATATGAAAATGAATAAATGTTTTGGACGTGTGGTTTTTCACTTCCACTTCACGTCTCAGTGTCATTAATTAGGGCTTTAGTTTAAATAAATATATTCTTTCTACAGAAACGCAAGAAGGTTTATCACTCGCGAGAGATATATTTTCCTGTACTTAATTATGTCATTTATATATGATCAGCATAATATGATCTGCGGTTTTTTGACACTGACAGCGACAGCTGCGGCCTGTGGTTCCTTTTCTTCTAGAATGAGGAAGTTAGACCGCTGAAATAACCTCGGCTCCAGGCATCAGTTTGACTCACATCACTTGAATACAAATGCTCCAGGTATACAATAGTTTTTTTGTCTGCTTTTTTTATTACCTAATATAAGATATCGATAGACCCAATCGAGGTGATGCAGCTAAACCGCGTGAACCAATGTGCTGGTCTTGTATATCTTGGCACAGATCTCGACACACTTAGCTCACAGCCTTAAGTTCAGAACCTGTGTTTAGGGTTTTTCAGAATACAGGTTTATCTGAATATACAATACAAGAAAGTTTTGTTCAGCAAGTTTGATAGCCTTGGAAATGCGATGGCCTTGTGAAGTTCGAAGAACATACAACTTTAAAAGCCTCAGGACTTCTAAGAATTGTGACGTGACGGTTCATGACATCTTGGGAATGAGAGACCTTGATACTTATCTGGCAAACTATACTTGCCTCGGAAAAAGTAATAAATCACGAAATTTCGATCATCCAGATTATGTAGAAAGTGGAGGTGAAGAATCTGTGCGCAGCAAGAGAGGAAAATCTAGAGTAGTTATCCGCTCCTCGTTCGTTTAGTAATGTATAAAGAAGAAGTTTCGTCATTACCCGACGACATATAAATGCCTTTTGAGTTTCGTTCCTTATTTGATCTTCGTTGTGAGGCGTGCATCGTCTGGCTCCTTTGTTCAAAAAGAGCTGGCATTTCGACGCGGAGAATCTAAGGAACACGCCCCTCCTAGACATCGGATATGTTTGGCTTGGAAGACGCAAACAGGCCTCGAACAATACCCTACAAATGATCGGGGACATTTTTTAGGGTTGAACAAAAGGATGCGGCTGACGTTCTTCACCACTGTCAAGAGTGAAGACTGACAGGAGTGACCTAACACTAGGTACTTCGTAAAACTGCTAGCTGACAAGTTTACGAGATCAATTGTTCTTTTAGCTTATTTCCGTAGTATAAAAGACACAATCCTGCTCGTCTTTGCTTATTCCGTGCATGAAATTATCACAAATCTTATTTCAGAGTCGTACTTCTATTACCCGTGGAACTCGAAAGTAACAAGAATATTGCTTGGTGGATATATTAAGAAATTTGCCAGTTTTTCCTTCACCTTCCTCGCTTCATGACTGCAATGCTCTGCAAAAGACCTGCGAGAACATTCGAGCGGATAGAAATGAGTCCCGCTTCTCTACTCTAGCTTATCGATATTCGTCCATCGCAAAGGTCGTAAGTTGCAAGTATATCACGCACCCGTACATTTTCACATATAGACATATACCTATATATATATATATATATATATATATATGTGTGTATACATATATGTATACATACATATGTGTGTTCGTATGTAATAACAGCTACGTTATTCGTTTGATTAATTTTTGCCAAGCGTGCGAAGAATAGTCGCTTCGGAACGAACGTAATCGCGAAGAGCGTGATAAATCTTGAGTCCGAAACGAAAAAGTAAGAAGTAAAAAGGGGAGAGTAACGAGTGAAGGTAAGTTGAGTAATGGTCCCCGGGTCTTTGGGTTCTGGGTCCTCACCGTTCGCGTGCTTCGATCTTCGGAACGATTATACGCGTTACGGTTATTACCCTTGACGCGTCGAAAAAGTGTATAGAAATCTTCAACACTGAAAAGACACTTGATGTAAACACATCATGAAAGAGCTAGGCGTACGCGAAAGATTTCAGCTTCTCGCACGTACGGATTTTCAAAAATTTTAGAAAAATCGGATACGGCAGTGAGTAAAATATTTCAAACTTGAATTGCGGCATGCCTTGGTAGTCAAGTGGGCCTCGGAAAGACGCGTCGTGGACAGGTGGGCGAGGCTTCGGCCGCCCAGATCCTGTACCACGGCGAAGAGGTATCCTCGCCTTCCCCGTAGCCCACGCATTCTGGAGGGCGCCTTGAGCGTACCGTGTTTAGGGGCGTCCATATTTTATATCGTTTAATCAACGGTGCGTACCGACTTCCCATAATAACGCGCGACATGGGAAAGAATACGACGAGAGACTCCAGCCATCGATTCGTCGTCCAATTTATTTACCTTCCATGATCAGATTTCGACACGACGCGCGACCCGACCGTGCTCTACCCTTGATAGCAGAATTAGCCGTTGCCTTCGTTTTGCCATTCATCGACACTATTCAATCGACACTCTGCACCTGTATGAAGTAACGTCAACCACGAGATTATAATATATATTACATCCCTAAAGGGCTATCGATCAATCAATATGCATGTGGGACTTTTACTTCTCGATTCTAGCATATAGCCACGCTTCGAGCATTCAAATCGCCAACACGTCCAGCGTGATTTACACCATGTTAACTACATCAGGACCCACAACTCTGCAAATAACAAACTTAGCAAGGAGATCGCGATTTGAATTTGAATTTGAATTTGAATACTTCAGAAGATTATCTCAGCGATAAAATTTGTATTGATCGATGATCGCAACGATTTTGAACAAGAACTTATCTCACAGAAATAACCGTATCATAGTTCCAACGCTAGAGAAAAGCACAGCATATCTGGAACGATGCTGTTTTAGCATAATTCAGAAGTAAAGACGAAAAATGAAATGTCTCTTCAGCTAACAAAGCTTTTGAGAAAAGCTCCGGCCGGCTAAGTGGGTGCTATAGGTTTTCCACAGTTCTGTTAAAAAGACTATAGAAAACCTGCAGATAGGTGTACGAAAGAGCAGAAATAGAGGCGAGAAAGCAGAGTAAGGGAGGCGGAGCTGACGAGGCAGATGCCCGTCATTCCTATCCGATGGAGTCTCCTCGGGACGGCAAAGAGGGAGGCATACATGGCTGTGGCAGCGACGTATCTACACATGCCGGGTAAGTGTTGAGCAGTGAAGTGGCAATGAGGCCGCGAGAGTAAGACTAAGAGAGGAGTGCGGCCGTTGAAGGGTGAAGGGCGGTGGTTGTGAGGAAGGGTGGCATACTATGGTAGAGAAACGTTAATGAATACATTAACCATGGTGTTCGCTTCTTCCGGCGAAGCATCAACGTGCGACCAGCCGCCACCTTCTCCACCGCCCACCTTCTACCCACCTCCATGCCTCTTATGAAAACTTCATTACCCCGTGAACAACTGACTTTATCGTGCGTTTGCCGCTATAGGTATACGTAGGTATAGCTGTATCTAGGCAGCATGTCTCAAGCTCGCCATACACATGAATTATTTATAATCATCTCACGACCGAGCCGGGAGATAATCTCTGACTCGATTAATTGACGCGGCTTACTATGCTCTTACCTAGATTCCGAGGAACTTGATATTCCGTTTAACGACCATATGATGATCCTCAAATCGAGCACGTGCCATACCCATGTGGCATAGTGGTATTGTGGTGCTGTAATTATATCCATATAAATGAATGATAAGGTTGTGTCTAACAGGATACCCTTATAGATTCGAGGAAGATTAAAAAGATAGTGAAATCAGTTCACAACCACAAAAATCATAGCAAGAAAGGACAGGTATTCGGATTCTGGAAATTATGTTTACCTGAATGAGTTATTTTCAACCAAGTAGCACAACTATTTTCAAGTTCAGTATTTTCAAGTATAGTCAATTCGACTATAAACAGGCATTTTCACAGGTATGTTTTTGCACATTTGTCCGTGCAAAAACATACCTGTGAAAATCTTACGAGAATTGAGTATTGCTTGCAACAAGTATTTGCGCCCAATAAAACTCATAGCAAAATCTTTCGCTCTGCAGCGTTGCAGATTCTACGAAATACTATTGAGGTCCAGTTTCAGGGTGGCCGTCTCACCAAAAGGGCAACTTGCAACGACACAATACGATGCGGCACAACAAGAAGTCATAGATTCGTAAGCGGCGGTCGCAGAATATCAACAAAGGTGACACCGCAACAGAGGCGAAGACAAAATGGAAGACCTGGTGCACCTGGCACTGACTTCTCGACCATCCGGCGATCCGAGTATCCTGGTTCTTAGAGTCGAAACGTTTTTGAGAAAGAAAATAGGGTATTAGGGTTCGGGCTCCATTAATGTATATGGATGAATGGATCTTGTTAGGATACTCTCCGTATGCTACCTCATGGGAGACCACATAATAACGCAAAAGCCGATATTTCTTGTGTGCACCACGTGCGTAGAACCTACAATACCGTTTCGTCTAGTTTGCAAACAGTTTCTGCATTCATCTTACATTGCAATATGATATTTCATTAAATAATCGGCTGCAACACTTTTTTCAGTTACGAATGCAGTATTTTCGATAAGAGGAAACCACATCGCCGTCCATTTCTAAAAGGTGATTTGTATAATGACTCGCACTCTTATTGATCACTGGATATTCATTCATTCCTGATAGTCGGATGAATAGGTTTCCGGATTAGTATTTTGGTGCTAATAGCAACGTCAATACGAGCTGGTCCGATTCTATCGACGCCAAGTGTAAAATAGGGTCTAGGGATACACGGTGGATATTTGTGCGCACCTATAACGCAAACGTATGTATGCATGGGAACTTCAAAAGGCTATTGCGTTTTTTTATGGTTTGCTTTGTCCTGTAGCACAAGACACGTGATTTTGTTCAGAGTGTAATGATATTCGCTGTAGAGTAGGTCGCAAGCCTCGTAAGAATTGACGACCCGGTTCTTTTTTTCATTTTTCACCTAACTTTTATTTTCATTGACTTTATATAACGCACACGGCGAGCCTCTGTTTAGTTAAAGTCGTCAAATGCAAAAGTTTTCACCCAAGAGGCCAATCGTGGTACAATAAAACAATCTTTCCTCTTAGGGCTTCGACCATGTAGCTGCGAGCTGGTACGCATGAGTAAATTTGAACACAAGAATTGCGTGGTCCATGCCTGATATGTAAATAAAACCCGCAAGTGTAGAATATGCACGTGCAAATTCAGGCAATGGTTTAGTCTGCACGTTGAGCAAACATTCGCACGGTTCGTATCGTTTCTTGGCGCACGTTGTATACATACATATATACGCGATACATGACACACTTCAGAACTTACGTAGTAATTATATCACAGGCGAGTGGTAATTACGATCAAGTGTTTACGTACACAAGTACCTATCTGCTTTTCCCTAGGGTGCAGCCGTTGGAGCATCTCACTTTTTATTCACAACCATTTCAGGAAACCGGTTTTTAATATCGTTAGCAGACATCCGTTTGATTCCCGAAGACAAGTTTTTCGGAAAGCAAACTAATATATGATTAATGTTTTTCAACCAAGGGCGGAAATAATTATGAAATTTGTCAAAATGTTGAAGAGGACGGGAAAACGGACGGGGAACTATGCAGCAGACTAGCAGCTGACCAACAGGTTGGGCACAGATTTTCATCTCGGAAATTCTTCGTAAACAGGAGCATAGAACGCTACGCCTGATCGGTCCGGAAATAATTTGTACAAATTAGGCCGGCGGAATGCTGATAGGATTCAGATCGTGGCGCACAAGATTCTGGGGGCTGTTTCGAGACGCGTGATGTCTAAGAACAACAAAAACCGTAGGACGAAACATAAAAAAGAAATGAAAAAGTCACAAAAAAAAAAGGCTGGAAATGAATCGAGTAGGTATACTCGTCTGCGTCTAACTGAATGTGCCAGGCCATAATTAGTAACAGGACGGATGAACCTTCTGCGTATCGAATGGGCAGAGAATGATAAAACTGAAGCGCCTGGAGCTGTATATGAAGTAGGAAAAGTTATAATATTTACTTTTTACTCTTGCCGGTAAGTCTGCAAAGCGAATCCACAAATCTTCTCTAGTTCCATGTGCATTTACCTGAAATCCCGTAACTATTAAATACTAAGTACGAGGTACGTTTCACAGAATGATAAGCAATGTTCACCTAATGTTTTCAACTGCATCCGGTAAGGATATCCGCATGTGTCTGCAAACAAAGGTGTAATTACAAAATCACGCACGTCACTCGTTGTCTGAAGAAATACTAGTCATTGCCTATATGGATCTATATTTGGTCGAGGAACGTACAGTTTCTACTCATTTCTATGGACTTAGAGAAACAAGTTGAAGAAATGACTCCAGATTAAGTGACGAAGATTCGATAAGAAATGGTAGCTATAGACTTGGATTTCTTTACGGCTAAGCAATGGACATGAAATATTTATTATTCTCTGTCTACATAATTACGTCGATTCAGATCTCATAGATTCGACTACGCACCATGGGCTGGTGGCTTATAATAAACGCTTTGTCATCGATAAATGATAAGTCATTGTTCCAGGGAGTCCAGGTGATGACTCCCGGCACCGTTAGCATTTTATAATAGCTGCGTGGTTCACGATGGATAGTGTGTCTCGAAAATCACGATGACATACCAAAGAATCAATCTCCCTCGCTTAAACATATGTTATCTACATACGTGTTCGGTATTAATTTCGATACTCGACTTGCTACACGTACCTACGTTAGGGTACGGTAACGCTTGAAGAAATGCATTTGAAAGAATAATTTTTAAGATGAACGTTTAGTGTAACTCCCTCTTCTGCATCTTGTGATACCACAATATTGGTCATGCTGCAGTTTCCGGTCACGCTGCTGTTTGGCTATGCTGCTGATTCCTGAGTGAAGGGATGTAGAAAAGAAACGACTGATTTCCATCTTCTTATTTTTTAATTGTCTTTCATAGCTCACTACCTTATTCACAGTTGAAAATATTAGAGTGCAACAATTGGTAAGCTGCCGTTAGCCGACAAGATAGTGCCTCTGTCGATAAGATAGCTGCCGAAGTGAACTGGCAACATTTCGGGTGTTATTAGCCATATAGGATATGATATCTGTCGGTAACTGTATTGCGACTAGTTTATACGAGGAGTTCAATTTCAATTCTAAATGCTGATAATGTTAGCAACGAATATTGTTCTGCAACAATATCCTGAGAGAAGACATAATTATTTCCTATCTCGTAAGTCTGCCTTATCAAATTTGCAGCCGAAAGTAAACCTCAAGGGACTTACTGGCTTATATCAACAGAAGTGAAGTACGTGCTTATATGAGTTACCACGCTCTGATGTATAATAGTATTCTGTTCCCTTTGAACATGACGATAATCCTACCAGGGCAATGCATACCAGCAATCGATGTGTATATTCCGTCGGTATTGAGATTCTGTTGGATTGCGTGTTGATAAGACAGATATATCTGGTGGTCTAGTGATGACGATAACAGTAAGTCTATGAAAAAACAGGAATTAGTAATCGTAAAACGATCCGAATATTCTACTTCGGATTCGAAATAAATTTTATATAAATTAGCAATTTTATGTTTCCAAGCAATTTCTCACCGGAACATTACTATCGGAAGGATATGAATGTACCGGCAAATAGAAAACGAGCCAGAAGAGGGACTAGTGCATTTTGAGACCCTGCCGTAAAGTTATACCAGCCGATGTTCATATCGAATCGCAAGCGTTAAACCACGATGAATCATGGTACCTACTTTAATCCTCATAAAATAAAATGTGAATAAATAGAATAGTAAAAGGACCACTGCTATACATTGCGAAGGTTCTGCACCTCGCGTGTCCAGGCGTTTGGTATCGAGCAATCATACCCAGCAGGGGTGTGAAGATACGCTAATGCAAGGCCACTGCATTCCTGGCTCGTCTGACGCGACTGAGTTACGAGCTCATTCACTGAGCGCCGTGTCTACGCCCGTTGCGAGTCCTCTCTACACCGGTGTGTCGCGAGTAGGAGAGCCGCGAGGGATTCACAGGCAGACAGACGAACGGATGGAGGGTCGTACGCGCGACGTCATTGATCTCGACTGTTTAATCTATTCTCCATCCCTACTTCCTGGTCACCGCATTTCTATTTATTTTCATAAGCCGAGTGTGGGGGTATAAAAACAATTAAACGGTGATGCAAATCCTTTGTGCACGTTAAATGACATTATTTCAGAGGTTGTATGCAGGAATTGAAAACGGTTTGAGGAACGCGTACACGGTTTAGTGAACAAAAGTGTTTAATTTCGCGCGAGTGATTTGTCAATACTCAACGAATCGAAATGCAACTCGAAAAATAATCTCATACCATTGTTCATCCACGCGTACATCCCACGGCACTTTGCACTTTGCGAAACGAACCACACCCACGATGCGTATACTTGACATTGGAATTTAACCGGTATATTTGAGGTGGCTGTTCAGGTAACTAGAATTCTGCTCTTCGAGCCGATACTAGACCAGCAACGGGATTCTCTAACTCATTATAAGAATAACGACATATTTCGTTATCATCATGCCTATGAGAGTTGCGCCTTACCCCTGGATCGTCATTGCAATTGGCGTAATGATGACGAAATAAGTCGCTACACAGTATAACGACTGACAGAATCCCGTTGCAGCACCAAATGAGAAACGAAAATGTAAAAAATGGGATGAAACGGTAACTAGACTCGACTCGCAGAGGACTATGGATCCCCAGTGCCCGATAAGATATCATACCTATCAGTCGTTAATGGCATCGAAAAAATGTTGCGATTAATAAGATTTACGCACGCAGTCTGGACAGGGTTGTGAACCTTATGGTTGCGTGGGGTTGGAACAGGCGTGGGTATTGAAAAATAAATCAGTAAATCAGTCTGGCTATGGTCAGCCGAAGGGTGAAGCCATTCGAACAAAGTCTAAGGGGAGAAAGATACGAGAAAGAAAAAAATGAGAAAAAGGATGAGGAAGGATGAGGAAGGGCTTCTATTTGCGAGCCAGATGATGTGCGCCTAATGAAAAACATTTGAAAAACGTCAGTAACCTGGTGCTTGTGACGTAACTACATTTATCATGCCACCTCTGCCTGGGCAACTTTACGGCAGCACATAGGTATACATTCACTAGGGCTTAGAATAATTATTAATGCACACGTGTTGAGAGTGACGCGAGCGCGTTGGCTTTGTCTTTGCTATATGTGTAACTATGAGCGAAAACTCTCGACACCGTCAAGCGCGAGATTACGGGTTTTTAATTGGTTTTGTCGTGATTAATTATGCAATCGACTTTATTTTGCTCTCGCGTTCCGTCCTTTTACAACCGTACTCCACGACAGAAACATTTTTCGATACTGTGGCTCTCGTGTAGCCTTATTGATAAGTGCTTACAGACTTATGCCTTATGGATTGCGTCTGCGTGGAGACTGGGGTGGATCTTGTTAATTAGCAATTATCTCTTATTGACCAGGTATCAGAATTTCGTATTACTAAACCGATATAAACTGAACCTTGGCTGTTAAAATTTGTTGGTAACGTCCCGAAAACGTGCTCCATCGCATTTTAATCACAATTCAATCCGATCGGGAAATAAACTTACGATAATTAGTTAAACACTATCGGGCGAACCACGCTGTTGATATTATATTTTAGTGTCAATTTTCCGTTTATGATCAGAATTAACAGGCACGTTGTACTTGGTACATAATCGAGTTTTGTCGGGGGATGAGAGATAGAGAGAGAGTGTGGATGGTCCATTTGCGGTTTATGATCAGATTTTATCTTTATTACTTAGGTAGCGTTTGAAAAAAAAAAAAAAATTAGTTTGCCAAAGTATACCGCTTTAATAGCTAATTAACACCATAAGGTATGTCTACCTAGCGCAGTATTTTTTGTATTCTCTTTTTGCACGCATCGCGGATGCCAAATTGAATTCATGCATACATAAACAGGCATATTTTACTCCTTCACGCATAATAATTTCATGATTTATTTTGTAAATTTTTCGAACCTTTCCAAGAGGAAATGCGTCGGGTGTTACTTTGATGTCTGCGGGATATACTGCGAATATAACGTACACCACCTTCGTTTCATATCCGAAGACTAATCCTCCGTCGTTATACCGAAATTCTTCTATCTCGTCTTCATTTTTGAGGCTCCAGGTTCTCACTTAACTCTCACCAACAATAGACGCCATTTAGAAAACTGTCTTATCGTCAGTCGCTAAGGGTAGCTTAAGCTTCGCTCTCAGCTTTGAGCTAAGACCTCAGTGCAGTAAACCGCAAACTTTATAGGAAAACTTTGTGACAATAATTTTTCTTCAAAACCGTGGAGCCTCTGGCTTCAGCCGCAACAAGACCACCTACTTTCAATTTCGCTATTGTCTGTTTCCTTTTTCATTATTCTTGCGAAAGGCTCACCGAGAGAGGGGCATTCTATTTTTTACAATAAGTATAGGTATGGTATACTACGTAGACTATACACATATGATGAAAAAGTGATTGGGATATTTTCCAACGCTAGGACGGCTTATCATAGAATTTTGTTTTAACAGTTGAGCATAAATTCTGACGTTGAATATCAAAGTATTTGGATACTTATCGCGTAGCCGTAGAAGCATAGCATCGAGTAGCAAAAACCTAGTATATCCAGATACATCCGAATTGCGTAAGATGCGTGCAGGGTGTGGGTAGCTATGTATATCTATGGGGATTATGTATGTGCCAAGGGGTAAGTATCCAATTATTTCTGAATCTGGAAAAATAGCACATTTTCTGAACCAGCGGGCAGCGCCCATATGTGAGCTACGCCACGCCACGCCACGCCACGCTAGGCCAGGCCGAGCCACGCGAATCGAGGTTGGGAGTATATGTGTGTTTTTCAACACGCAATATTTAAAACGCCACCGATCGAGCGATAACCAACTCTGTAACCCCAGCTTTGCTGGAATACAGAGGGTGGCCGTTATCGTAAATGTGTGATATTATAAATGTTAGGCCCTGGTGTGTTTGGCTCTCAGCCACGTTGCGCATGCCAGCGTGCGTGTATGCATGTATGCGTGCGTGAACTACCACCAGACTTACGGAGGCCAAGCAAGCTTGCGTGGTTCTCTGATAATACAGAGAATACTAGGCTGAGAAGGAGGGTTGAAATTAAAATAAAATGTCACATAAATTACCCATTAACTAGCTACAAAATAGAATTATAATTTGGAAAAACTTTGCGATGTTCAAAAAACATGCCTACACAATGCCACATAAATTACATAATCTTATATGCCGCGACCTATAATCCTTGATATTGGCTCAACGTCTCTATAATCAATCAATTCATTGATCTCTATTGCTATATCGATCTGCAGCCAGGTCTTTTACCCGTGATACCAAAATCATGACAAAAATCAATCAACCATCATGCATCATGAGCGAAAGGCCTGGACACCGTGAATAACTTATGGAAGCTGCTACATTCGAGTCAGAGACGACGCCGTACTTAGCTAGGAATACAATTTAGAGCCCACCACTCGATTTGTTACGGGTCCTGATCTAATTACACTTTTGAGCCGGCCCTATCATGATCACGTATACAAGCTCTGCAATTAGTCAACGAAGACCTTCCGTAACTCGGAAAGTATCGGTCTCTTAAATTTTTGGTGAAGGATGTCCAGTTTCAAATATTGATATAGGGAATCCACCCTATGCTCTGTGGCGTAGTGATTTTGAATCTCTTGTGTTTGAAAAATTTGAAATTTGATGAGAATATAACTTCCCAGGCGCCAGACTGAATTTTGAACGATGGAACAATAGAACAGATAAATTTCAAATTGAATTGGTATCACTGGCATGACCTACTGCAGCATATTTGCATTATATTTATACATACCTGGTATTATATGCATATACATGGAGTTCGTTGGACCAATGTGCAAATGGCTGTTTGGTAGAAGCTTTCGGTGAAAATCGGAAGTGTTCGTTACTGTTCGCAAATGTTCGTGGTTCCCGGAGCCGCAGCAGGAGGCACGTTATTCCTCACGTCATAATTCATCACGCCCGCTTGTAATTAACGTCACCAGATATCGCGCTCACACCCTCATTTGTATATATATACCTACCCCCAACCAGCCGCCAACTAACGTTCTTACTATACTAGCCGCTGTGCTATGTTATACCTACTTTGCAATACTCTATAGCATATACCTACTGCACTCGAGTGATACGTATGCAAAAATCTTGTGCAAGGTGTGCACACTTACGAAAGTAAAATAAGATTAAAAAACATTTCGTCAAATTCGATATACCTGTGTCGAACGAAATGAGTAGGCACGATTAAAAAATTGGTTCGCTGTAACGTAAACCAATATTTTACACGTAATGATTCTTCAAAAAATTGGACAAGATTTGTGCACAACCGTTGTCATAAAATGTATAACTGGAGTGATTTTATGGCTGATGTACATGTATATAAAACTGCCCTTCTGGCGCCAGGGAGATCGATCGAATATAGTACCATCGTAAATGAAATCAGTGGATAATTGAGCCAGAATAATTTCCGAATGAAGCTTGAGTGATTTTTATGAGGGTCATTGAGGTTGGTGGACCCAGACAGACGTCAGCAATTTGTATTTTATGGTAGGATTGATCATAATTCGTTAATCGCCAATGTGAAACAGGCTAAGAGTTTGAATGTGTGTCGATGAAGAAGAAAAAAGAAAAAAATACACACGCATAATAGAAGTTCATCTTCACCGATTTTTTTCCCCCTTGAAATAATCACAGCACGTTTTATCAACTGCTCGATACAATTTGATACACCAATGTGTGGTATACCTACCCATATACAGAGCGATTCTCTGGGAAGTAACGCGCCTAAAACGTAGGCAAGCGCGAGACGCTTGCATTGAGCAGCTCAAACATCGACGATTGGGTTTTATTTCCCACGTAATAAATAAAACCCAATCGTCGATGTTTGAGCTGCTTAATGCAGGCGTCTCGCGCTTGCCTATCTTTTAGGCGCGTTACTTTCCGGAGAATCGCTCTGTATAGATAGGTTCAAATACCTCTTGTAGCCTCATCAACGATCGTTGACTGAGTCTGTGTGCCGAGGTTACCCTGCTTTGAGTAGAATTCCATCGGTACTTCCGAACACTCAATGGTGCCAAGCGTAGGTATACAATCGAAACACTTGAATTTCCAATGGTATATAGGTACATGAAATCGGAAGCCTGACACCTCGTCTATTACACGATCCTCTATCTATGAGAGCACTGTGACATCTGAAGCGAAAGTTAGTGAATAGAAATCTTGATAGGAATGTCACCGCAAGAGTTTGTAAACAGTTTCGTCGTTTGAAAGAAGACCTCAACTATACGTAGCCACGGATTAACGAGAGTTATCGATCACCCTTGACGCTGCTATTTGGCTCGTCGATTGATCCGCTTCGGTGCGAAATTATTTTTCCAATTTAGGATCCTGCCGAATGGGGGTACTATACTACGTGTCGTAGCTTTTGTAGCCCTGGGCCGATGCGAAGTTGATGGTCACCTCCTCACCCTCTGAATCCTCCCCTATGGCCATCTTCGTCTCCACCACATCATCCGACTTCTAGATGGCAAGACAGTCCGGCCGAATCGAAATAGCACGGGACGGATATAAAGTATAAAGAACGCTGCAATAAAATAAGACGTAAAAGTTAACGGCGTCACTAAAGTCGGCGGGTCGCTACTCGTTTACTCACTTCAATACATTTTAATGAAGAAATAAAAATTAGTTTTGCAATTATTTTCCCGCCTTTACGAATAATTAATTAAGTTCTCGTGGCAAAACTGTTATACCCCCAGGCATATGATAATTAAACGAAAGCCTTTAGGCTTAATGACCGCGCTGGTAATTCTACGCCACCGTTCATCGAGGACGAAGTAAGGCAAATGTAAGGAAACAGTTTGGTCTACGCGCGTTCGATCCTTCAAAGGTCAAGGGTCAAAGGTTGTGGGTCGAAGGTCTCCCGTATATAATTCCCGCCCTATATTTCGGCTAACTCGTAACTCCTTCGGAAATAGCAATTTAGTCATTTGAATTACGAAATTTATTCACAGCTAGCAGCTTGTTCGAAATAATTTGTCTAAGTATAGGTACGGTGCTATAAGCGTGTCGATGAAGTATTCAAAATTAAACTTTCAATAAGATTTTAAGCGCCAATTTGTTTGAAATAACTCAACACTTTTCGCTAGACCCACACTCCTCCCAGTCTGATAATTTGAATATTTATACACAGGACATGTCATCCACTTTGTGCATTATTAGTAGACGGTGGTAGCAGTCTTTTATAATCGGGTGAATTATTAATCTAGGAGCTGCATATTTTACTATCGAGACATTCCGTTGGTCGATCGGTATATGACAGCTTATTCGAGTGACAGTTCCACTTTACGATGAATTCTCAATCCTTAATATTGCTCTACTATTAATTTGAATTCGCATTATCGCTATATGCGTCATGATTTATCAATATTAAAATCAAATTGTGACCCACACGTTACATTCACATCGATCGTACGTTGCTGAACGAAAATAGACAACCAGTACCTACCTGCGATCCATTAAATTTGAGTAGGTTTTATTACTACCCCAGCTGTGAGTAATTATCTGATCTAGGACATTCGGAAAGTATATTTGCCACTAAGCATCACCACCAGCCTATTACACAATGGTTTCATTAACTCCACTTTCAGTGGAAGTCTACATTCGTAAACATATAGAAACAGAAATATGAGTTGAAAAAGAATTGAGGAATATCGAGGTTACGCAACGCAGTCGTACAAATCCACCGATCAAACCAGGGAACATAATGGACTGCGTGACACGTCAATGAAAGATTTAACGAATCGCTAATTATTTTTCGCAGCGAAGTATTTTTCATGAAATTATTTTTTCACGATGAGCTTTCCGGACAGCGTCACTTTATTCAGGCGTAACACATTCACACAGCTTTCTAGTATGGAACTGGAAAACTGATATTAAACTTGCTGAAAAATTATCGCAATATTTTGCTTGAAACATACGATATTTATTATTGAGTTACTGTTTTCACATTGATTTTCCCGATGCGTTCTGCACGTGAAAAATGTTGGTAAAGATTGAAGGAAAAATCAGAGACCATTTGCATCGTGCTGATATTGAACAGCGTCACCCAGTGATCAGTACGAATCTTCGTTTAATTAAAATCCTCGTTAGTTCTCGGCTCGTACGTCAGCCGATGAAAACAAAGAACAGAAATGAACACGCTCAAAGCAACGATAAGAATCGTCGATAATGGGGGAGGAGTGAAGAATGCGTCAACCAATTAGTATCGCACAGATACCGTCGTTGATGTATGTAAATATAGGCACGGATTACTTTTCAAAATGCACTCAAATACCAATACCTGCATCTATTCATACCAAGACTCGCGATCACTGTCGCAATTATTCCTAGTAATAGATCATTGTTTCGAAAAATGAGTATCCCTTTTATCACAGAAGATCCCCTCAACTCTCACGCTCTCGCGAAGTGACATTCACGACATACAGAATGAAATATCAAAAATAAATGATAAAGTAATGCAACCCAAGATGGCAGAGGCACCATAACTATGCCTGCGCCGGCATCCTTTGATCATCTACTACTGAGCAGCGATGGATACGGATCGATCATTGCGGATTCGACGTGGTTGGACGGCGATTGATATGGTTGTGATCTAGATGATGACCGTGGGTCATAGGGTAGAGAGTCCGCACCTGCGTCCGACCCTTGCAAATTTCGGTATAATGACGCTCTTTCACCTCGCAACGAGGCAGTATCTACACAGGCTTACTAATCAGAGCATCGCTGGGTTATAATTATAAAGCCCGTCGATTCCTCCTCGTATCAAAATACGGGGCCGATTGTGAGCTACGCTGTAATCCTTCTACGGCCGGTAGCCTCAGGTCTCGTAACTGGGGCCTCGGTGCTTGCGTGACCTCAGTTGTCGTCACTAACGTCACGCAGCCTCGGGGGTAGTTTATCGTTCAGTCTCTATCATTCCATTAGCGCAATAGTAACCGCGTAATGTCCCATATGCTTCTACAGGCACTGTAAGGGTTGTTTCCTACGGATCTATACCTACACTTAGTCTGTTTGTACGTTTCAGTACGATATGACGCGTGCATATGTATAAAGGTATGATATGGAAACATTCGCAAACGGGAACATATCAGAGCGCTTGCGCTAGCTACTTAGTGTTATATAGACATATTCATGGATACGTACATATAGGTGTATACGAGTGCATGATTTATTTCGTGGCGAGTGTTAATTTAATTTGGTGAGCCCGAAATGGAATCGTGGGTTTCACGTGGTTATCTGATCCCGTGATTAATTGAAGCCGTTTACACGGGAAAATATTGCTGCACGGGTGCTTAGCGCTGAGCTGAACATAGCTGGAATTTTTCACGTTCCGACTACTGTACAAAAATACAATGAGCGCTGCACGACACGTACAGGAACTTTCGAAAGGGAGTAAAGCTTAACAGATCGGGATTCGGAACATATGTCGATACTCGCTCTCTGAAAGTAAAAAATTACGCCACCGTTTGTTATAGTCACCTTTTATCCGCCAAGACAAACGTAGGACGAAGGATTAAGTCCGAATGATAAGTTAAGTTCAAAGAAATCCCGGAAGCACTGTCGCTGTAGATAGGACCTTCGCTTCCGCTTGAACTACACTTCAGAATATTATTGTAATTAACGAAGTCTTCGGAAGAGATTAACGAGACTAACACTCTTGATGCGATAACGTTTGCTCTCATAACTGAACGTCAAGATAGTCTAACGTAACTATCCACGGCGGCAGTTATGAAAAACTAATTATCCGTTTAATCGCGATGGAATTTAAACAAAAAATGCGAGCACAAGGAAAAGTAGAATAAGAATAGGTGATGATGATCTGTGGGAGAGTTATAGATGGTCTAGTGTCTCGTAGATAGGCCTACGAGAATCCGTGTAAGACACTTAGTGTACCCTAAATAAATCGATGACAACGAATGACATTGAAAGCACTCTCCGATTTATCCTATGTACATGTAATTTACATTGATGAATTGAAAGCCATCATATAAATAATTTGGATAAACCCGTCAACTCATCTCTGAGTCCGGGTCGAGTCACGTGGTACCAGGTGTATTAAGAACTCGCGCGCAGTGACATCTCACGGGCGTTCTGGGAACTCCTCTCATGACATTAGCGGCCATTGCCGTTCTCAGCCGCTGACAATCACGAAAATTACCACAAAATCGTGGAATACAACTGCCCGCTTCATCGTTGTCGAAAACAAAGATGTTTTTGGATGGTTGTGTTCGGAATTCCATACAGAATCGGGCTCAGGAAGCCGATTTTGCATTTTTGATGCGTAGGCTTCGATACAAGTCGAAATAAATATAAGGACAACCACACTTTTCGATCAAAAAAACAAAAAATTCCGATTTCATTCAATAAAACGTACCAGTTCGAACTCATTACTCGTCAAACATCTGTTGCCAAAAGGACAATTCGATTGATTGCCCTGTTTCGGAGATATTCGAGAAAATAGGCAGGCCGGTAAAAATATGGTAGACCCTCCTCTTAAAGCCTTCGAACTTTCCCGTTTAAGTAACACACGATTTTTAGTACTTCGGGATTATTCTTTACTTCCTATTCGCATTATCGCTTCCCTCAATTTGAAACTCCGCACACTTTGCGCGTATAGTAGTAGGCAGCAGTGAAAAATTTATAGATTTTTAACGACAAAATCTTATTCATCACAATTTCGAGATAAGAAATTTTTTTGGTGCGCTGTAGCTCCGAAAATTATATCGTTGAAAATCTGTCGAATTTTAATGAAATGCCTGCTATTACAGGCAAGGAGTGGAAGTTTTCGGAGCTGTACTGCAACAGGAAGAAAAAAATTAACCGCGAAATGTCACAAATCGTGTTTTATTCAAATGAGAAAATTCGAAGGCTTTAGGGCGGTACTCAGATTAGTGATAGGGGTTTTAGCTAGATTTTTTTGTATATATTTGGAGACGGCCTGGCCTATGGGAGCATTGAAATTCGAAAATGATTAAATTAAGGACCACCCTAATGTATACACATTCTCAAAATTTACCTAGTTTCATACCGCGGTCGCCGAGGCTCCTTGGGCAGACTATGGCTAGTCTATATCAAGGTGTCGAGGGTGTGTTATCTGAGTGCGTGCGGCCTCGATAAGATCCCTGCTCTTCCCCCGTTGCCCTCGTTATCCCCACTTTACATCACAACTTCTACCCTATACTACAGAGTTACGCTTCACCTCTTGGGCAACCTCTCCGACGTAGTCAGTCCTCCTCCGGAGAAGGGCAGTAATTACCCTTGAATGGAAATATTGTAATCTTGCGGATCCACCTCCTACGTAATCCCTACTTCTTCACCTCCTAGGTGAGTATACAAAGTAGGACCTCCACAGTTTCTCATGGTGGTGCAAATATGTGTATGTATTGCCTTGAACTTATTATACCTACACTTAAGACAGCCAACTCTGAGAGGTATAATTTGCATCCCCTTGCCGCCCGGGAAAACATCGCGTATAACCATCATGGACGAGGCTCAGCTCTGGCTATTTATTTTCCGATACTGGGAAAACTCTGGATGCGAAGAGGTCGTCTCGGGTGAGTGGCTCGGCGACGGTTTCACTTCCCATTAGAAATTGTCTTTTCATGCGTGAAACTACCAGGAGGATAAAATGGCACCGAGTCAACCGGACGCGTTTTATAAGCACTTTCGTTCTACCATATCAATTACACTTTTATCACCTGCGATGTTGGAAATCCGGCTTGATAAGAGTTTCCGAAACAGTCACGCAGATCAGCCATTCACAAGAGGGACCTATCCCTTGCTAAAATTCATAACATGGCCGTGCATGTATCTCAGACAATTCCAGATTAATTATAAAACCATATATACTCGCTTGATGAACGTCATTGCATATAACTACAGAGAACTGTAGTATTTGTTGTCTTTTTTCCTGTCATGACAAAAGAAGGGATATTATATTGCGTAAAAAAGCAACGAATCCATTATAAATTGCATATAAACGACGGGGCAGCAGGCACCAGGTAACCATAACTATAAACAATACGACAGAGTGAAAGAGCGCTAAACGCTACTCGCACATAAATCTTAGGTCACGCGTAGCCGACATTAACTGTTTGTTAACACATGATTCCGACCGGCGCATTTAGACCCAGCATATACATGAAGTATATTATGCAGCTCGAATTACCACTTGTCTATTTTCTTTCTATCAAACTTGAAAATCAAAGTCGGATGGAAAACTGTGTGTGGTACCTAAATATGAAATTATTTACGGTTTTATTCGACGTTCAAGTTAATGGGGCGTCAAATCCTTACCTTCTTTCACCTTATTTCGTATCGCAAACTCTTCAAACACACGAGCTGAGTATGGAAATTCAATGGAAAGATCAATTCGAAAAAATCTGGCGGTGTGATCAGGTGAGCGAAAATTCAATTGCCACTCAGTTTGTGGAGCAGACGAAAATAAGGAAGAGCTATATTCTGGAGCGAAGTCTTCTCATCCTTGTCAGTTGGAAGTTACCGGGTTCTCCCGCGGGAACGACCCAGACGCTGGATCCTTACGGAACCTTACGGTGCCTTACGGAGCCAGAAACAACCCAATCAGCGTGATTCCCACGTGACTTATGCTAACGGGCTGTCACTCTCGGTGTATCTACAATGTTCCAGATAGACCAGGGTCAAAGTATTTCCATTTTCAGTTTGCCCTTTTTTATTTTTCAACGTGTATGTAAGGTGGTGTTAGCTAGCAAGAGAAGCAACAGCGACTCACTTCCCGAAGATAAATGAAGAATTTATTTCAGTTCGCTCTCGTGTTCCGCTCTCTTCGGCGACGCTGACTATCCGATGGGAGACACTTGATGCTTTCCTCGGCTCGATTTCTTTTGTTCTTTGTTTTTTTCTTTTTCTACATAATTCATATCATACAGCCGATATTTTTGATGCTGAGGTCATTTTTACTTTTCACACTTGTGATGCTTATGGTTTTCATCGTACACACAATAACAGTGCTCAAGACGAGGAAGACGTTCCATGCAGTTGGTGTCCCATGAATGTTGAAGGTTGTGACTCTAAACCGAATTTTTTGATTACAAAACGAAAGTTCCTTAAAATTTGGAAGTAGTCATAGATAATTGGAGAGTCGAAAGGTGCTCGCATAATTTATTAGCTCGGAGTTAAAGCAGACATTCAGATATGGCAATGATGAACTGTCGAAAAAACCAGTCTCTTGGATTCAGCTGGCTTTTACGCAGTTGATCATCCGTGATGGGTGAGACCGTAGTCCTTGATGTCGTAAATTTAAAAATATTTGTATGTCGTTTTGCAGCAGGTGATCCATACGCCATGAGGCGCCTCGTCGCCTTAAATCAAATCTCTTCGTTACTGCTTCGGTAATGATGAACCAATAATTGAAATTCACAGACTTTTAATTACTGATTTGCATGATTGACTCCTTTCAATCCAGTTTCAGTTTCGAACTTCCAATTTTTTACACCATTCGAAAAACATTTCGAAGTTTGTTCGCAATAGAATGAGTTGTACTGAAGCTTAAGTTTGTTCTTCAGTCACATCATGCCAGACAGCAACATAAATTGATATATATAATAGAGGTGCTTCAAAATGAATTCGCAGTTGATCAGATAAGGCAAGCGTCTTTATAGATTCTATTAGATACATTATGGTGTGCGGAATAAATTGAAGCCTTACCCGGGATACTTTATAAAATTACTTTCTGGGTCGTAGAGTTCAGGTGAAGATATACTCGAGTGAAGAAAATCAACAATTTTCCCCCTTCTTACGCGAAATGCAAACAATGGAAGCCCCCTACTGAAATAAAGCGGCTAAATATTCTAAATAGCAGTACCGTCAAAGGTTAACTAAGTGAAAATATTTATGCCAACCATAAAAAAGATCCCGTGAGCGCGTAGACAATTAATTTGCCTACGGACAGAAAGATATCAAAGCATCGCCGACAAAGGGATCCTCTGTGGGGTTAGAGCTGGAGCGGGAGTCGGAGACAAGGGACAATGTGGAGGAAAAAGAGGGATAACGGGCTCCCTATTTCCAACCCCTGCAGCATCGCTACTCCAACGAGCGGTCACATGAATCGCAATTAAAATGCAAAATTTCATGATCTGTACATACATCCGGACCAAATCGTGCACCTCGATTGTCCGCGATTGATAATTATAGGAAACGTTAACAAGCCATATGTCATTATTGATCTCATCAACGCTCTTTGTTTAAAATAATTTTTCGGAATTTACCACCAGTATTATATGATAGACAGGATTCCGGAATTGTTCTCAAGGCGCGCTATGCCTAAACTTGCATCGAGTAATTAGATTAATAGATACAATTACCTAAATTCCTCATATATGGAATATACTCACATTTCTAGACGCTTCAGATTTTTTCGGCATCCCCGGTCATCGAGTGCATTATTGCTTCCTTTATACATCCGCTTTACCGGTGACCAAATTTATAGATATTGTGAATGCTGATCGAGTACTGTAGTTTGCAGATATCGCATTCTCGAGTTCTATTTTTCAAGATAGGATAAATCTTTCTATATATATTATTTCCCGATTCTGGCACACTGATTGTTTTACAACTGACGCGATCAAACCCCTTGAGGAAAATCGAACTCCCCAACAATTATCACAACAGATAATTGAAACTGCCACGCAGTTTTCGTATATAATTGGTTAGACACGAATGTCTAAGCGAATGAGCAATTACGGTCGAGCTAGGGTGGATATGGTTCAAAGTGAATGCATTTTATACTTCAGCAAACATTCAAGATTGCACAGTCAGTGTGCCTCTTGGGTGAATGCCGTTATAGTGGTTGCTAAACCTACTGAATATGTATTTCGGTTTTTCTCATTTGTTCCCTTAATTATATTCACTACGTCCTAACGGTCCGTTTAGTCATCCGCTCACTCTTCCGCTCATCCATCATTCTTCCACACTATACTACGCATTCTGCACGCTGATAATCATCCCTAAATATCATACATATATTCACGGTCTTGTCTATGTGTGTCGAAGACTTCTAAATTACGTATTCTTGACTTGCGGTTATGTCATGATCTGAGGTGGCCAGTAATTGATTGCATGTGATCCAGTTACCCGCTTAATTTCATTATTGCCGTATCAATTACGTAATTTTCGAAGCGCTTTTCTTCTTATAATTCTTATTATACTAGCGATTATTATCAAATTTTCTAAAAAAAAGTCATCAATAATGAAATATAGTTGTACAAATATCGGGATGATTGCACGTCAAATAAAAATTTCCTTCCAAATATCAGGAAAAACTATTTTTAACGGATATGTAAGTCAATACTAAATCCTTGCGATTTTACGATCTTTTCATATGATCTCAGATTGTTCCGGAAAATATAAACCATCAATAAAGTTGACGCTCCACACCCAAACAAGTAACAACAGTGTCAAAATTTTCTTGGTATAGAGAGCGAAGACATCAGTGATGCAAAGTATTTAGATAATTTTGTATAAGATAATAATATTAGTTAAGTGTGCATCATCTTTCCTTTGCTTATCTGTTTCTAGTCAGTTGAGTTCATCTACGACTCTTATCTGGATAAAACTATTGTTCATCTTTATCTTTTGTCAATTCATATGATAAGATAACTATAAATCCTGATAATCTATGGGCTTACGTGTGATTTGACACGTACTGAAGTGGGGTAAAAAAATTGATTTTCGGTCAAAAGTTGCTCTCACAGTGTGGCAGAGCCACACTGCTAATAGGTATCGATATTAAACTGCCAATATCGTACATAGACAGATTCGACAGGCCGTCAAGAATGTTGAGTGAAAAATTTCTAAATCAATTCTTCGTATCGTGTCAATCGGATTACAATTTGTGAAGGTTTCAGATATAAATTTTCTTCTGCTGTGTGCCACGCTGAAAATTCGGGGTTCAGTGGACAAATTTGTTACACAAATCTATTTGAGCGTTACAAAACGCGAGAATTTCTCGGAACTTCCGGCAAAGGATCTATTACTCTACCTACTCTACCTACTTTTTAATCGTCTCGATTGAAAGTGAGGACAATCTTACTTCGTACAGCGATCATTTTATAGTAGTTAATCTTTGATTTGATCCAGATAAATTTCTATCTGAATTATCTCATCTATTTATATATACATATGTATATATATATATATATATATATATATAATAATCCACAATGGCTCGTAGTATACAATAATTGTAAGGCTTTCTGCACAACGTCCTTCCTCACTTTTTAGCTTCATACAAATTGTCACCTTAGTCATGGAAAGTAAATTGATAACCTTTTTACTTGCTCTTCATGTCAGGCAGAAAATATTTGAAAATTCATCGTCATTTTGCAATCGCATTCATTCTGTATGAAGCTAATATTCACACTTCTACAGCCTTGTTGGTTTTAAATAAAGTAAAGTCAGTTGTGCAGTATAATGGTATTCGAGTGTTCGAGTCTTCATTTTATCAACGAAGACTTCCATTGTTGATTCCGTATAGCGACAGGGGGCACTTTGAAATTATTATGTTAGATTGGTCGTTGCTCAAGATGATTAAAGGTGCCGAAAGCAAGTCCCGAATCTCAACCAAATCAGCACTCATATATGTTTCAAATTCACAATTATACGGAGATTCAGTAGAAGCGGTTGATAGTAAATTCGGTTGTTCAATTCAATTCGCGCATCTGATGTTTCACTCATATATCATGAGAGAATAGCATACCATTGGAACAATGCCCAGTAGTTATTCTTACAAAGATAGAAATTCGGCATTTTAATTATAATACGTAATCAAAAATGATGAATTAGCCTGCGACTTTCAATTGCCTCGAATTGTAATTAATTGCAGCTCAAGCAATTAAAATGTAATTTGTATTTATTAATCGCTATTACAATTAGGAAGTAATTCGTTAACCTCTGTTATTAATGTACAACATGCAGTAAGAACACACCTCGAGTGGTTCATCATTTTTGGTTTTCTATATAAAATTCCGATTCATATATTCAAAGGCAGAAGTATACCTCATACTTATGCGATCATTGCAAAGCTGAACATTTCCGATATCGTATTCTGAAAAATCCTACTTCATAGAATAATCAAAACACATTTATATCGAAATCGATATCGTGCTTTATAAGGGTGACAGTGGATTGTATTTCGGATCGTGACCGGTAGCAAATTACAGCCATTACCATTATTCTCGACGGCATTAGCGTCGCTGTTTTACAACCAGTCGCCTATAGTGCAACCAACCGTATCCGTATTCACAAATGTACCGGCTAGGCTGTCTGGCGTGGGTACCATATATTTTCCACATAGTATTTGTCAGGTGGACAGAGCGATAAAAAATTAATAAAAGTTCAAGTCGCGCGACCACATTGACGGAACGTCGATGTTTAGTAACCCTCGACATCAGGCCTGCTCCCACTATGCAGCATTCGGTTCTCCACTCGATTCACGTACTCATCCGTATTATACGTATACATGGGCACGTATACAATATGCATATGCTCATGATGTTCTGACCCCCAGAGCACGATTTGCAAAGAATCATTTCCTATCGGTAATATATTACCGATTCTAAACTGAAAGCAATGACGGCACTGATTCGGAAGAAATACCATGTAGGTGATTTAACGTCGCCAATGGCCGTTCGGAATATAACCCCTTATTTAATTAAAGGTAACATAATGGAGTATATAATGTGCATATATATAGACTCATAGTATGCGTAACTGTCCTGCTAGAGCGGTGAGATGAAAGGACCGAACAGGGACGATGAGCGGGTATGAGGGAGATGGGGAAAAGCGTACAGGGGTGCAGCCGAAGGCATCCCTGGCGGCAGCTAATGTAATTAAAAGGTCCGCGATTACTCTCGCCCCCGACCCCACGTCCCATCCAGCAATGCTACCCTTCCACTACCCCCGGCGTCCGAGTTATATCCTTGGTCCGAAAGTTGGCCAAAGCCCCAGCGCGCAAGGCGTTCACAATCTGAATCCAATGTTGTGATTCATGTATTAAAAGGCGGCCCCGGGTATCACAGAGCTGTAGTAGGCAGAGCAAGCAGAGGAGATTTCGAAGGCCTATAGACTTCCATTCCCCCCTGTTCACCAGCCCGTAATTGCATTTTTAAGCAGTTTACATCTTGTTGATGGCTTAATTTGTTTGCTTGTTGGCTAAAGGGGCCGGGAACCTACGCCATATGTGCGGGTGGATGGAAGAGGGCAAGGATTACTGCTTGACTCTTGAGTCAAGTGTTCGGTACGTATGTGCACGTATTCTATGTGTATGCTTGCTTTATCTAATACTTTTGATGCACTTCAATAGTAGATCGAACGACCCCTTTGGGGGAGCGACTCTCTCGCTGCTTATCTCTCACCCTATAGTTCACTATCCTTATGATATTTTTCCTTCACCTTGATTCGTAATTTTTCGTAAGACTTATTCATCTTTATAGAACCGAAATTCTGGCAACCGTTCATCGAGGTAATGCGGCTCATTATCAGTGGAGCAAGATGATAAAGTTTCAATACGTTTTATGTACATCCATCGCATTCTGATACATTGGGTACGAGAATAAGATTCCGTTTCTATGAAACAGTGGAATAGACTCCAACTTCTGACAGGTTCATAGGAGGAAGCCATGTGCCGAGTCAGATGACATAATTTACCTGCGAAGCCTTTCAACGAGAATCGCCCATTAGCGTATTAAACGATAAATAACTTTTCGTCGTGTCAAGTCGCAAGCTGTAAGTCACTGTGATCACGATCATCGTGAATTGCGTGCTAAGCAACAGTTCCACTAAACAATCTTCGGCTTCGCCCATTGTCAGTTCTCAGACCAATGCATATACTATTGATAATTGTATGTAATCCAAAAGCGATTCGAAAAGGGATTTCTGAGTAAGACGGTATGAATCTTGACTGTATTATAATATATTGGGTTCTGGATGGACGGAGTGAATAATGGCCTTGTGAAGCTGCTAACATAAACTGCACTTCCTTGGTCATATTTGTGCCGACAGCATCGACAAACGCACCATAACGTGGCGCGACTTATGACAGTCGTTAAAGGTCAATAGATTGGAAAAGTTATTGGTTGGTTTATCGGGGCTGTTGTCACGAGCTTGCCACTTTTAAAGAATAGACCGTAAAGTACCTCTTACCCTGAACTTCAGGCCATCTCGCCTATCGCATAGATTTTGGCAGTCAGTTATGAATAGCTGTATGGCTCCAAGAAAACTTTCATCGATAGGCCTATCACGCTCGAATATTAGTATCTTATATAATTCATAACTAACGCTTCGCCCATTTTCGTGCGTCTAATGTCCATGGCAAGTGAGCTCGATGAAGCGACCAGCGAATAAACTTGCTGAAGGCAATTAGGGGTGGTTAAAGGCACTCCCTAAATATAGTTCATTAAGTGATATTTGATCAGCTGTAGGCTGTCAGCGATCAGCACATTGAAGGCTATTGCTCGCAATTAGTCTATTAATGATATTGATAACCGATTTCAGGTCAGTAGTACTATAACTTCGTACAGCGTCCGTCAATTCGCTAGAATAACTTGCAGATACGGGAGGGTTCGCGGACGTTAAATTAGAGCCTAAATACGATAATCGCTTAGACGAAACGTCCCGTAGCGATAGTATATGTCCATAGGTACAAATTTATTTTCTATACATAGCGTATCTCAGCTAAAAGATTACTCGACCAAACTGGATGATTAATAGTCGAGACTTTCTCACTTCAGAGCTTAGAGAGTCGAAAGTTCAGCGAATTAATTTCTCTCCGCTAAGACCTTAATTACCAGCCAAGTAAATATCGGACCTTTGGAAAGTGACTAACTCAGATCCCTGATACCATTTAACATTTTCCTTGTCGTTCGATACGGTAGAGTGGAGGCGTAAGGATTTTGCCGACGCACAGAACGTGTATACATAAATTCTGAAGTGGCGCTAAGCAAACGGGTGGCCGAATAGGGATCAATAAGAAATGGAATATGGGCGGACTTAATCGCCTCTTTAAAGAGGTACCGTGGGCCTTTCCACGAGGCTATATATTTTACCGCTAACTCACACAACTGTATAACTACGGTTGTGTTAGGGTACATCTGCGGATCGCACTATAGAGCGTGTACGAGGCTATCTGACCGGTGTACACCCTACGGAGGAACATGAACCTGACCCCTTGGATAGGGCTAGAAGATTTACCGAAAAGGCAGCGAAAACTATCAGGTTCCTGAGCCGTAAAAAAGACCCAAGCCACGCCATTACGCGGTTATGTGGTGATTCGGAATGCGGCTCCTTTATCCAATAAATAAATAAAACTTCTACTATGCTACTACGCACGGTCACATCACTCCCGTTTCTCCACCAACAAACGTCGTTAATGTCTACCTGGAAGCTATTGGCCCTATTTTATTTATGCCAAAACCCTACGAACCACTACGAACAACTGCGAATTACTACAAACCCGACAAAGGGCCGCTGTTCTAAAGCTGCATTCGTCTTTACCGCACCAATTTGTCCCCCTTATCATGGAAATGAGAAACGTGATACATGCTCGGGATAAGGGAACTGGTCCTGTTTTGTAGCAATTTGCTCGGGAACAGGAGACTCCTTCGAGAATAATAGTACGGACGAGCTGAAAGTTAAGGGAGCGTATATTCGGAGAGTGCGCTGTTAATTGAATTACCACAGTGTCTAAAATGGATCTTGCGGAATCTGAGGATTCAGCGGAGTTTTTATATTATTAATTTCCAGTGAGAATAATAAAGTCGGATCTCACGCTATCGTAATATATGAATTTCCCAATACTCGACTGTGAATCGGATATCGAAATCTTTAGAAGATTTCACATACGACTGTTCTAAAGATGTTGAAGAAAAATACTCGGTCACAAATCACAGAATGTAAAAATGTGTATCACTCCCATCAAATGTGGTCCACGCTGACACATGCAAACCCGATAAAGCCCCTGGTCCACGGACGTGTACGCTGTTCTATGCTCGCGGACTGGTTATTGTTTGCCGGAAGAGTGGCGAAGGACCGGAAAGGGAAAGGAGAGAAGAGAAAACAGGGAAAAACGAGTGAAAGTGGGGCAAGCAGAACTGAGTGACGTGTGAATGCCCGCTTCTCTATCCACCCACGCATAGTCTTGACAGTACCACGACATACGGGAAATCGACGCCACGAGCAGCTCCACGCAATGCCCGGTTGTCGGCTGAAAAATGACCGTACTTTCCATGCCACGACATGATTATACATCGAAATCTTTTGTGACCGTTCATTGTTTAATTGTAAGAGTGAATACAATAGCGGTAGGAAATTCCAATTGTCTCCTACACATATGTCTATTTCAGTTACTGGATTTTATGGTTGGTAGTGCTTCGTTGGATCTGTATTTTCATCCTGACATTCATCCTGGCTAGTGTAGGTATGTTAAAAACAGAAAAATATTCTCTGCAACATTATCACAAACGTGTAATTTTAAGGTTAATTAGATTCGCATAAAAATGATACCCTGGAGGGATTGAAATAAAAATTAAATTTCCGCAGTATTGTAAGCGCTATGTGTAAAGCACGATCGAGTAAATATTAATTAATATAATCCAAATTACGGCTTCGGACAGTTACGGTACAAAAATTGTTCGGAATTGAATTGAATTGGATTGAATGGGTCGCACATTGCGAAATTCACGTACCGCACAGGCTGGTGAATTTTTTAACAAATGTATGGGCTGTTGAGCAATTACTATCACAAACAGCAACAATGATGCGAAAATATATCTGCGGGAAATATCAAATACAAATTAGCCACAGAATGTACGCTGAGGGGTAGTTTCGACCGAACAGGGCTTGCTGGAAACGCGCTATGGTGCGGCAGAGTGGCTCACAATGCTGTAAAATTCGTGTGAAAAAATCGTTGCCCGCGAATGCGTAGGTAGGTACGCAGGTAAATACGTAGCCGTCGATTTATAACAGAATTATCAAGCCATTGCCAATTTCGTGGTACGTCACACATCGGCACGTCGTTGACAAGTTTCGCCACATCTACCATCGTCACTTTCAACATATACCTATGCCGACACACCAATAATAACGTTAGAATGAATATTATTCGAATTTGCGGTATTATTTCTCGTTTCAGATTTGAAATTCGTCCAGTCAGTCACAAATCGATGAACGCCGCAGACAGATGCAAATGCTTTGATAAAATTAAGTGTAGACAATTATTGGTGTTGGAAAATTGGGATCCAAGATAAACCCACTGATTCGTTATAAGTTACTTATTTAAATTATTATCAAGAAAATTCAATCGAAAGACCTCGGGTAATTTTATCCTAGGACGAGGATTTCAGGGAAGGACTATTTCGTTGGTGGATGTAGAGATGTAAGTGACTGATGCCTACGCAGACTCCACGTGTCGAGGCAGCCGATTGCTATCGTAATTCGATTATTGAGTTTTCTCGCCCGTCTAATATCGAGCCTTGATATTTGTTATCCGCATGACAAATGGAAATAATAGTCTGACTCAACGTGGATGGATGGCGGTCCAGTCGCTCGTCGACACAGAGAATTGTGTATACGCGAGAGCAGACAGAAAACCGACAGACATGGCCTCCATTCCATTGGCAAACCTTCTGCACTCCATCCTTTCTTCACCCCTGCAGACCACGTTACTTACAAAGAAAGAGCGTATACCCTTAAATGAAAAAAAGAATGCGGCAAATGTATTCCTGAAAGCACACGATATTTCACAGCTCGAGGAAAAACAAGGACCTGTCTTCTCTCAACGGGATAAAATATAATTCTACAAAGTAGATATTTGCAAAGCGTTCAGAGGTAAGCGCGTTCCTTTTTTCATTTCAAGTCTTTTTTTTCTCCTGTCTTCTTATTGTCGGGAGCCACAAAGGGGTCTATTATCATTTAAATATAGATCTTGGCAAGCGAAACTTAATTCAGAATTTATCCGTATATGTTAACGAAGAAACGCCGTAAAAAAATTGCGGGCAAAACCTAGAAGTAACGTAGGCTTTTTCAAACAGCTCATATCCCTTAAGATTATTATGAAAATGATTAACGCGGGTAGGAAAAGAAATCCGGCTTAAATAATCGATAATCCCCAAATTCCTGATTTTTAGCTCCTTCACTGTTCTTTCTTGCTATTCACATGAATATCGTTCCGCCGTCAAGATGCGATTAAAATCAAACGATAAAACAATCAATCGTAAGCAAAAAACATTCGTGTCATTCTGCGGTTGCTATTCCGTATTATATAGACAACAAGAATTAAGATAAGAATGCCTGCTTTCGCCATTCATCGCTTCTCATTTCTCTGTAGTCTTCTCAGTCTTGGAATAATTAATTCTGTTTTTTGGCCGCTCGAAGAGACGTTGTAATTTACTTAATGGTTTTCTTATGATTTAAAATAGATTAGAGGCCTTTGCAAAAACGGACCCGTGAGCTTCTTGAAGATGGAATAACTTGATTGATTACGGTAAAAACCGGGCGTCGGCTAAGGACTAGCGAATGGGACTGACGATAGGACCGAAGGACAGATCCACGAGCCAACGGTAAAGTTTAATGATGTCCGGGATTAACATGTCCCACTAAAGACTTATTACTTACTCCTCGGGTCCCCCCAGGGCTCCTGTTATGTTCTATCGCCCTCTAATTCTAAGCCCTTCGTATACATACATACATACATACATACACCCATCCGTTTTTATCTCTCTATCTCACGCAGGGTTATGCGTCTCCTCGGCTGATCTCTTTGCATCTTTCACCCCAGACTGACAGATCTTATTATGAGTGTGGAACTCCTACTCGTCACGAGCACCTTCACACCACCGCCCCAGTCAACTAGAAATAAAGCGATTTACTCGCCGCAGGTCAGCGGAGAGAATTTTCTATGCATAAAGTTCATTGATCCTCTATTGCAGATGTATTAGTGAAGACAATTCACCGGAGTTAAACGATCGTTCAGAAGGTCAGTATTGATTTCTAACAGTTTGGTTATACAGCCATTATAGCCATGTGTTGAAAACAGGAATGTATAATTCAACAGTTGAAGGCTTGACGAGAATGGCAGATAACGTGTGACATTCTCTCGTTCGAAGTTTAAGTACTTTGGCAAATACGTAACTAGATTAAGACGTTATATCGTCAAATATAGGGGTTGACACGCAGGCACACCCTTCCTTATCCACCAAGCGAGCCTGTGTGCTGTATATAGTAACTGGCCAAACACTCGAGCTAGGGGAAACCGTGACTGAACAGATACTGAAGTATCTCCGATTCATTGTCGCGCTATGGGCGGGAAGGCGTTCTAATGTCGCAGTTTATGCTAGTCCTATCCACGTTAGAGCCATAACCAAAGTTGTGTATCTCGATACGGCTTGATGGCGCCGCAGTCAGAATCATCGCCAAATGGCTCTTCTGGGGCAACTCGACGCCCTGTTTAATATATGCATTTGATTTTTATGATAATTTGTTTCGCAGAAGAGATTTCTACGTTAACAACGAAAATACCTATAAAAAGAATTTATCGTTTGAGGGTGGGCGATGCCTGGGAAATGTAGAGAACCAGATAGACAGAGATAGAATCAAGGGTTGGGGAGGAAAAGCAGGGAAAAAGAGGATGGAGGGAAAAAAACGTTTCGGACCCCACCGGCTCAGTAAATTCTCGATCCGTTTAATTTTACATTTAGGACAGTAAAACCCAATAAATTTTCGAAACATCCTATGGGTTCCCACTTTGGCAGAATTTTATTCTGATGAAACGGCGAAAAAAGAGATTGTTTTCACAGCTTCTTCAATAATTCACGCAGAGCGGGGCGCAGGCTACTTGACAACCTCGAATTCAATCGCTCCAGATATTTCGAATAACCAAATTTGATACTTTTCTCTATGTAGTATATAATGATTAAACGTCGAGTGGCACTGAACCCGCCTCAAAACTATTATCGGTTCAGAGTTATCAGTTCAATAGTCTCCACGAGATCGTAGTAATTAAATAATCTGCTGATCTACTTCAATTAAGAGAGAAGTGTAGTTAATTTCAGAAAGTAGGTTGAATCATCCAACCTTACCTATTCGACAGCTTTGGTAATTTAATTATTTCACCAGGAACAAACGCCCAGGGTCGGCAGAACGGTCAGATGGTCGAACGGTTGGATGGACAGACAAATGCTACCGTAGAACGACGCTAGACCACGTTGGCATGATTCGAAATAGCGCTGACTCGGCTCTCGAAATGGCCAAAGCTACATTATGAAAGGTGTTCAGTCCTTCTTCACTCTTTCTTATGGCTATGTGGATCGAGAGTCTAGCCCGTGTCAAATAGCCAATAAGATGTATTTTCATCGCTATTTCGTATTCTGCTGCTGCCCGGTCGTGTCGATCTATGTCCGCAATATGTGTCTTCGTTGCAACAAAGTCAGCGTGAGTAATGTCAAACGAATTCTGAATCACCTGCTTAGGATATTCAAAGGTTGAAAGGTTACGCCCTTGGCCACGTAATCCAGAGTATTGATCGCAGTAAAACTGTGTTATTGGCGACTCTTGACTCTGACGCCAACGAAGAGGAACACTTTTGCCGTCGTTGCGATCAAAGGATTCCTAATTCTCTCTTCAATTAGTTGGAGAGGGACGTATTTCAAACTATATGATTACCACTGGTCCGTTACAATCTGGAGTACTGAAATCAACAAGGCATCTTACCAATTCTTCTAATCTCACAGGTTTCACTCGGAGATTATATTGAGGATTGTAGTACAGCTGCCAGTAGGTACCAGAGAGGAATCGATATGGGGTAGAATTCAGATTTGCTTCGTTGAAATATATGGGATTCTCCACACACATGATAACTGTAAAGGCTCAAGTAAGAATTCATGCATAGCAAGAAATGACAACTTGATACGACGGTACTTATAAGGAGAATCATATACGTCAAGCTTTTAGTTATGACTTTTACGATGCCCTTCATAAACATGAAATAAAATCAATGGGCTCGTAAGGCATTATACCTGTAAATGCATAGTTTGTGTTAATTCGATTTAGAAGAGATTTCGGTGGCGCGTGCTACCCGTTGAGTGCGGCAATTATCGAATGATTAATGACTAAATAACCGTTCATTTATACCTTGTACGCAATTTATGAAACCAAGGGAGGATAACCAGGACTCCATATAGTTGCTTGTCACGAAACTTTTCGGGGCGCCATCTGCCACTCTTACAGGTAACTCGAGTGAGCCTTGCTTCGCAGAAAAACCACGTTACCGTTTTGAACCTAATTTGCGATTGGCAGATGCTTTCAATTATTAGAAAAAATATTTCACATGCTCCATCCCCTCGATCCTTTGATCATCTCAAACGATTGCTTATATTGCCAATGGGAGTGAAATTACATTCACCCTTTGCTTTCGTAGGGTTGTTGAAAATATTTATTAGAAAAATATTTATATGAGCTAAATGTACCCATTAATCCGTCGCGCACGTCTGCGTTCTTTCACGCACGATTCGCATGCACTGCACTGGTACGTACTTGAAACCTGCCTACTACCTGCAAGTCCGCACCAATTAACGTGCCACACCAAGATTCTTTTGCCTGTCGGAATCCATGCGTTACACCTTACGCGAAAAAATTGTGCGTTTTAGAACCCAGACATCCACTTTTTCATTCGGCACTCAACTCTGGGGTCTACTCGTATAAGGACGCTGGATTACATTTCATGTTTATGGCCAGCCAGAGTTTCAAATCGGAGCGATGGTATACGAAAAAAACATATATATATATATATTTTTTTTTTTGGCAGACGCATGCGGTTTGCTATGCAACGCACTAAATTCTGGCATAAATCCACGAAAGGAATTATTGTGACAGTAAATGATCAACCGATCATCCTCGACTGATCAATTTCAACGAATGGGACATTCTGCGTGTCCTTATTTGCGAATATGCTGCAAAGTAGTTGATGTCTGTTCAAAAATCTGAGAAAGGCCAAATACGATAAAAAAAAAACGTGTCCACCGCTATAGAGTTACAGCATACTTTTCCTCCAGGGTTGAGCGTGTCTTCTGAAAGCCTGCCGTATATTTACAGCTATGGTGTTGTTGCCGAAGTATATACGTGGCTATAAAGCATTACCGCTTATTGCATTCTACAGTTCAAGAATAGCTGGTTTGTTCAGAATAAATCTAGTTCAGTCTATCTGTGTACTGGAAGAATGACGACAACAACCTGCATTGGTCGATCGAATATTTCACTGCATGCTACATGGTAGTATTTTTGCTACACGATGCGAGTGAATTGAGCCTGTGCAAATAGCAGACGCCTTGTGTCCACAGAGTGCCGAACCTCGTTTCATACAATCCTATTCAATTGGGTTTATTCGATATGTTCAGCTTCCAAAACTCGCTGCTATCCCATGTAATTGGCGTAAATAGGGCCTCGTCCATTGTTTCCATCCTCTGATACGTTGCAGACGCTTATGGTGATCAATTCATTCTCAAAATTCGTTTCAAATATATTTGAAGAAGCTTTGTTGACGAGGATCAGAATGAAAATAGC
Organism: Tenthredo scrophulariae; assembly: GCA_963978835.1. NCBI lineage: Eukaryota > Metazoa > Arthropoda > Insecta > Hymenoptera > Tenthredinidae > Tenthredo > Tenthredo scrophulariae. Next base: position 10,583,719 of record OZ022227.1, read on the forward strand.
GTGTGAAGCACAGATTCGAAATCTACGTTGTTACTGGAGAGATTGATCTAAATGAATCGACAGAATTGAATGACTGCAGATGTTGCTATCGGTTATACACTCGGGCATGGAAAGCATGATGCAAACTTTCGCTCGGTAAGGAAGCATTTGTTCATTCAGTAGTAAATCGATAATCCTCAATTCGTGAAACGACTTATACTCGCAGCAGTTCCCACCTATGCCTACACTTAGCCAGCAACAGAATGGCTCAGCTGCTCGTTTCTAATGGAATCGTAGCATCTGATCTCTGGAAGAACTCATGAGCTCTGTCACGTGCAAGTTACACGTTTCAGCCTATACGTGACTTAAATGTAGATGAGGGAAAGATTCGTGTGTCTTAGAATATAAAAATCGATCGAGCCAAAGCCGCCCTTGCGACAAAGGTCGATGAAAGAATTTAATTTCCGCTCTCGTACGCATCATTTCTTTTTAATCAATTTTGTTTTTCCGTCGTATAAAACATTCTTTCGGCTCGTATATTTTTATTCCACACGTCCCGGCGGAAAAATTTAACGACTGCATATTCCGTCTCACCCCAAACTCTCGGCAGTTTGGTATTCTATAAGAAGGGATGCGGGGCAACGATAGGGGTGCAGCGTAACTATACCAGTGACAAAAGCTGCAGTCCAACGGATAGGTTCGCGTAAGACTCCTAGAAAGATAGATATAAGTGATTGGCCTGAGTCATGGCCAACAATTGTCTGCCCCATTGCACTCACCCAGTCATCTCTACTGCGCGACGAGGGTTCAGATACGTGCGCGTCAGTAAATGTGCAGAGCTTATACCTATAGTTGCCTGTGTATTTTGTACAGAGGGAACTGTTTGATTAAGCTACTGTATGTATTACAGCAGCGCGATACTTCAATTCGTTTTATTACAACCCAGGCATTGCCATTCGACAAACAAGGTTCAAATGGATTTCACCAGCGGTTAGCTAATACTAGTCGTGAAGACTTTACGAAAGTTGCGTGATGAAATTGAATGCGCGTGACAGTCCACCCGTGCACCGGGATCAGTGTTTTCATTCTTCCGTTTTCTTCCTGCCATACTATATAATACAATGTCATACCGGGCCGACAGTTACGAATCACGATTTAAGTTTCAAAGTTCAACGATACTTGAATTTTTACTGTTTTCGATGTGGTCAGAAAGACCCGCTCTATTCTACTCAATGATTAGACATGAATAAATGAGATGGTCGGGTAATATGAACTGAATGAAGTGAAATATAACATCGTCGTTCGAATACTTCCAAGTTGTTTTAATTGGAAACGAATGAGCAGTGTCTTGTTATAAACTTTTCAGACTGATAACGTCATTAGCTGAATGATCATTGCCAACTAATAAGTGGAATGTACAAAGATATGACCGTCTCATTTTTGCACTGATCTCTGAATTTCTCATCTCAGAAAACTTTGAAAGCAATCAAAAGGTGTTTTATGTGATTTCAGACTGAATCGAACAGACTTTTCCATGAAATTATTCAGTTAAGTGTTCTGATGTGAAATAACCCTTGTCGAAGCATGACATATTCCAATATTTCACGGAGGTTTAGCTCAATCAGTACTCACACTGATTTATGATAGTTTGACCTATTCTTCGTAATCTATGATGTGATAACAGTCTAGAGTTTTGTCGAATGTATGGTTGTTATCTTAAAAACAGCTTATTTAGTTTATACTCAGTTGTCAACAGTTCAGCAGTTGGTCATTCAATTAGAAATATAGAAAATACTTTTCTAACGAATAAAATGAAGTAGGTATTCTTTTAGTCCACTCAGGTATGCAAAAAAAACTCTTCAGAATGTCAGAAATATATTTTATCGCGATTTAGAAATTGGGTGTGAGTCTCAGCATTAATTTACGGTATTCCGTGTTAGAAAGCATACCTCGATTGGGTACCACTTTTTGCCATGAAATTCACAGATTTAAGGTATTCCACTGATTCTAAAAGGCATTAGATAAACTAATCAGTACCTAATGATCACTTTGTTGATCAAATATTACAGTTGTTGCAAACTTTTAATCGTACTATTGAATCGTTGGTCCATTTACCCAACTTAAAAAATAAATTATATTGCGCAGTTTCATTATGTGCTAACGATCTTTAACCTAATATTGGCCTGACTTAATTTTTTCAGCGTGAACGACGGTTCAGGGGCTGCATAGTCAGCGGTGGTCCACCATTCAAGGGGTTCGTGAAGGCGTCGTGGTGCGCTATTAATTAAAATAACCGCAGCGTCACTAGTGCCGCCACCCCCCAAACTGCGTAGTTTAGTTTATTACAGCTTTTAACTTTTTTCCTAGAAAATTTATGTTACGAAGCAAGTAGCCCGCTCTAAAATTGACCGTTACAAGGTACCATCGTAAGTAACGTAAAGCGAACTCGGCTTCGCAGAAAGAGCATCAACCGAAGCGGAGAAGATCTGGCGCAGCCGTTTTGTCGTCGTGGTAGCGAAGAGGTGCGAAGTCCGAAAAAATTTCTCAGGATCGGTGTCGTTTCAAGTCCTCTATTTTCCGCGACGCCAATGGGGTGCGAAGCGAGCGAAGGACGAAACTTTTCAGAACGTTGGTCCCCATAAATCGTAGTATCGAGGCGTCGGCGTAAGGCAGAGGCTGCGGCCAAAAGGAGAGTATAGAGAAAGTCTGAGGAGGGCAAAGGACGCGCCAACTATACGGAGGAAAAAGATTAAATGATTAGCGCGGCCATTTGGCAAGGTCCTAAATCAAAAAGTTGGGTCGAGTAGCAGGGCAGCGACGAGCCCTCCCTACACACACATATAAAGTCACACAAGAATTTTCATGTGTACTGTGTGTGTATATATACAGAGAGTTATATATATTTTTATACCTCGAATCCTGCATCTTCGGGGTCCTTCCCGTCCTTCGGGGTTCCGTTTACTCGCCTGGTCTCCCTTCGCTAGGCGTTAACAGATGATTCCATCTAGATCAAAAGATAACTGATTTATTACTTTTCCCTCTGCCTCCTCTATCTCCTTTATTGTGACGCATGTTGATTGGATCGCAAATCCCTGCCGCTTACCAAAAATCTCCCTCGCTCTGTCGACTCGCTACGCTTTATACCCGCTGGCTCGGCCATAATTGTCTGTCTGTCTTTCTGTCTGCCTCTGTAGCTGACGGAAAGTACGACCACGATAAGAGTCGAGCTTGTGGTCAAGTTGTCGAAAAACGAAAATGTAAAAAAAGAAGAGAAAACGCGACGCGGAAAAAGTAGGCCAATAAATAAATACGTAATCGCTACAGTAGATACATAGTTACTGTACCAAATTGACCGATTTCTATCCACATTTCAGGTCTGCAGTAGTTTACGTCATAACGAGGTCCAACCATTAAACACTCCGGGCTTCAATAAAATTTTTTCGAATTTACCTTATGCTGATGAGTGGTCGACATGAATCGCGACCAATTTTATTTTCTTTCTGGGATTCGAGATCAAAACCGGCGCACCACAGATGAGAAATTGTAGAACTTACAGTTCTGCCAGAGTGCAGGGTGGGTGGGGTTGTGTGGCGACGGGTGTAGGCTCCCAGATATCACGGGCTGTTGACTTCGAATACGAGACCAGTAATTGGGGTCAGGGTGGTGCACCCTTCCCGTGCTGACCAGAGCCGCGGTTCTCCAACCCAAATGAAAGGTAAGGACAAATATTTGAGCTGGAGTGGGTTCGGTTAGATATAAAAAATCCTTTTCACAAATTTATACGGATCTCGTGTGCTGCTAACAACACGGTGAACGTCTTTGCGAGCACCTCTCAAAAGGGTGCATCCTCTAACGTCGTTCCTCTATTCACCAATACGAGTTCTCGCAACCACACGACTACGCATGGACAATCTCATCACCAGCCTTACTGAACCAAGCATCGGCACCCATGAAGCCGTAACCCATTTCAAGAATAGAGTTGGCTGCAAAAATCTGGAAGATGCAGTTCGAATTGGTGACTAACACATAATTGGTGTAATCCGAGGTGTAATCTAAATGATTTCATCCCTCCATTATATCGTTAGCTGAATATAAAAGTCACGTAACTACCAACATTTTCAGGTATCGCAAACTTGAGTAATAATCACATACCTCCATTTCTTTTCCATCTCTCCACTTTTTCCTCACTTTTTTTTGGTTCTTAAGTGACTTTCGTATTCAACTAACGATATCGAAAGCTGAGGACGAGAAAGGCGTAATCCTTAATTTTTTGAATGTTAATGATTGGCTGCCATAAGGGCATGTCTAAAAATGTAACATGTGAATTCCATAAAAAAAGTCATGGTTGCTAGCTTTTGATGAGATACCGTTTATTATGAAGCTCATTTAATGTATCGATTATGTAGCGTCAATTTATCTACGGCTCTTGAAATCTAACTTTCGAAGTAGTTTCATCGTTCCATACATGATTCTCGTAGAGTTTCTTACCGACTATATTCAGGGTATACTTTTTTCCCAAAGCCTTCGATATCGTAATGACGTTTCAATCAAGCCTGCAAGTTTCCCGACTCAATCCCAATGCTGAAGTTGCGCAAACAGACTCCCATTTATTTCTTCCATTTAGTTTCCCTTTGATCTTTAGAATCAACTGCTCGGTTTAACAGTACCCTGCATTTATGGCACTCTAATTATTAGAGATTCAGAAATGAGTCGAACGAACGCAATATCAATGGATTGTATACATAGTTGTTTTCACAGCGACGTAGTAAAGAGAGATTTTACTTTCAAAGAATTGAAATGATTCGCAAAAGTTGACTTGTACCGTGTTATAGAAATACGTCTTGATATTTCGAAAAAATAGGCCCCTCAAAGAGCCTGTTAATTGAAGTTCGATTAATTCCAACTTCAGGGTAGGTAGGTATGTACCATACATTCATTAGCTGGTACTGTATAATTTGTCTGATATAAGTTTTGCGAAACGGAACCAATATCGCCTAGCGCAAGACACATCCCTATAATGGACGGAATATATCAGTTACCAGGATCTCAAATAGCGTACAGTACTCACGGGACCAATAACAGACATCGCCCAGTTGATATAGGTCTCTTTTGTCCTATAAGGACTTCATTTGAATATGTAAGGCGCAATATTATAAAAGCTTCGTGGTTATCATGGTCGGTATTCTTGCAAACGAGATATGAAAATTCTGTGGTACGTAAGTACCTACGTGCCAGCGAAGGCAAATGGTGGGCTCTCCATAATTGTTCGTGACTTTTTCTAAGGCAAAATAGTGCATAGATAATGTTAAAAATCATGGGTAAAAATCAACGCCAAGAGCAGTACCTAGCTCACATCACGTTTTGGAATCCAGATCAGTTTCCAGGAGAGTGATCAAGCCTTCCTCTTCCGCGTCAATAATTGCACCTACGGAAATATGCGAGTGGATGAGTAGGCATTCGTGCCAACTCATCCGTCCGTACAACGTCCACTTCAACCTACCAATCCAATTTTCATAATGGTCAAAATGTTCGGAATTTTCTGCCACGTTTGTTCGCGTCATTCACCACCTGTATATTGGGATAGTCGACTTTGCAGAGGCAGTGAAAATTGCAGCTAAAAGGGTTCCGTTCAATTAAGGTATAAGTCAGAACCGATAATCCTCTTAATACCGCAATTATACCACAACTTTGATTATCGAAGACTAAAAACCCCAAACGAATGAGCATGGTGCAGTGGTTATAAATGTTATATCTTTACACGTTCGTATAACGAAACCAATAGCTGATTAAAGTTTTTGCTCTGTCTCGCCACCTGTGTGGCCTCTTCTACAAACTGATGATACGGATTATGATTTCATCTAGGCAATGGCCTTTTGCAGTAAACGCAATACTAGTCTTCAGTTCTGTGGTAAGATGCAGTGCAATTCGTCAGCGGTAAAGATAAGAGGAGTGAGATTGGATAGCATGCTAGATCTCAGACCCAGGCGGAGGCTCACATTCGAAACTTTGTTCGTTACTGATCTCGTTGTCTGGTGCAATTTCAGTATCTGAAGCGTACAGAAGTGATATTGTCTACGTGCCATCTGAAGCTCGCGTAAAGGAATAGGCTAAGTTTGGTAGTTCTGCTATAATCTCTTTATTCATTATATTTTCATCAGAGAGTTAGAAACAGTGTTGAATTATTTAAACAACGATCTATCTGTTTTATTTGGTTGTACCTCTGCTTGGTGATCGTTTTATAATTCGGCAATGCGAAGCAAACCGTTTGGAAATTCGATTGTTTATTGAGAACAAACCTATTTACTTTCAACCACCGTGCAATAATTTGCCTTCCGCAATTTCACGAACGCGTGGGCATGGGGGTGAGTGGAAGCGGGAGTGGAAGTGGAAGTGAAGAGGGCTCGTCGACTTACCGACGAGTTGGCATTATTATGCAGAGACTGTTTGCAAGCGTGCCGTTAATTCAAAGTAAGCAGACTGCGCCGCGCCGAGGAGACTGTGCCAGCATAAGCACTGCGGTGACTGTCCTTATACTCTGTTTCCTCTCTCTTCCTTAGGTCCGTATCTCCTGCACAAACACCAAGACACCCTTTAAAGGAAAGACATTTTCCACTAAGTCGGACTTCACGGAATCTGTTGCCAATTTTATTAATTCTTTGGATAACGCAGAAAGTAGAATGTATTTTTTAATTTTCAAACAGTTATAAGACCATAGGTAAAATTGTTGCTCGATGTATCTCAGGATATTCTGTCGTATTACCGGATCGATATTGAGTTTTGTGTAAATTGTCTGTCTCCTTTAACTTGGATTGCCTTTTATGTAGTGATGATCACGACTGCGCCAGTGGATATTTTACCTTGCTAAAATTCACCCCTTTGTGATGGTGGTGGCGGCAGTGATAGTATTGCGTAAATGAGAAGTCTAGCTGCCGTCTGCTCGACGGTCGAAAATCCGCTCGAGTAATTCTATTTGAGCTGAGAGGACTAGAGAAGACTAGAAAGGACGGAAGAGAGGACACACAGTTGCGTTGCGGTCCGGCCGAAGTGAGCCAAAAGTATACATAGAGATGGAGGCAGATATATACGTACGGATCGGCCACCAGGGACCTATGTCCGGTTAACATGGCTGTGAAATATCCTGGGATTGCGGCACCATCTGCAATTATGTTGTAGTGCTTGCAAACTTCAGTTGTTCACCGAAAACGAGATCGTCTAATGATTTAGATCCTTCGGTGGCAGCTCGCATATTTACGGTTCGGATTTCACTACTTGGTAAGTAAATCTAACAATTTCAGAACCTCTTTTTCCTCCCTAATTTCGATATCCTTATTGGTATATGAAGCAATAAATCAATCAAATAGGAGTCAGAGCTTTGGACAGGTCGAAATATTCAGTGTTAGGAAATACGGTGCAATAATCGCAGTGACCTCATGGTTCCTCACATGTCAGTTGAATCTACCCTGGAGTACAACCCTCATATCTTGCTCTAGCAGCTGAAACAGATCGAAACCATAGCCTAGTTATTGATAAGTCGGCTTATATGCGAGAGGGTGATAGGATACAGAAAAGCCATCGGAAAAGGGGCACAAGGTCTGTGGTAACGTCTAATAGTCCGGCTTCCAGGAGGAAGTTTGACAGATGAGATATTCGATCTCACGTCGCTCACGTGGAACTAGGAAGTCGGTCGTTGGATAGACTTGTCCCATGGGACTCGGGATGCGCAGTTCCCCTGCCCAATTAGCGGAGGACTTCGTCAGGTTTGGCCAGGACTGGTCGAGGTATGCTCTGGCACAGCTTCTGTCGTATACCATGGCAGGCCCGCACCCTGGCCATCAGCTCACCGCAATTTCCTCACAAACACGTCAAAAACCAAGCCTGGTTCGAGTAATCACTCCTACCCCCTTATTTTCTCTCTGACTTTTCTGGATTCCCCTGTAGATACTTTCTACGAAATTCTTTCTCTGACTATACTACGGCTCCTTCAAAGTTTGATTTTGGAGGTCTTGAATGAAATAATTGATACAGTAATACATTCTGATCCGTTACGTGACTATATTTGTTTGGCGTCTGAGCACTAGAATTCATGAAACATGATAGGCGGCTCTAAACCTACGAGGTTTTACCAGATCAATATATGAAACGGCGTATATGATACCTGGTATTAGACCGGAAGTACTACACTTATCTTTTCGGTGCTTCCAAGCTGCCATATTAACTGGGATCAGGTCACGGCTCTCCAGACAATCAGGTATGTCATCGGAATGTGTCGAGTTATTTTAGGGGCAGAATTTTATTCAAGTCGGATATTTGGAAGCTCTTTTTACTGAAACATCTCGCAATTGGTTGATTGTGAGAGCCAGTCCGAATAAAAAGTTCAGTTTTCAAAATATTTCTCGTTAGGTGACCACATTTTTGAGCATATTCGAATTTTGATAATGAGGGGAATAGACTTTTACTGCCAACCTAACACCCGAGAGAGTTTTTTTATTTCCTGTATTGACGAGAATTTGCACAGTAGGTAGCTAGAACAATTTCTGTATTACTGTATGTGCGGTACTGCTTCAGTGCATGAATGTATTAGTAATTGTTAGAAGTTTTCGCTGGCAGAATCACAAATGGAAGATCGTTTAGTTTGATTCAAAATGTAACTGAAAAAAGGCACAATAGATAGCTTTAATGGCGTATGGCGAAAATACCCAATAAGCACCTATTCGTATATTTCACGAATAATAAATGAATATTTAGTTGATTTTTGGTATCAGTATATGACAATACTAATATTGCACGTTTCGGAAATACGTTTATTAGGAAACCATACAACTACGTTCATAATACACGATTTTTCTACGAATAAATTCTTCTATTCATGTATATTACACGTTTTTATAAAGGATAATTATAACGTATAATATGCACTCGATTTAAAGGTTTAATCACTCGCAAATGTATACGTATATTAATGGTATCTAAACAACGATGTGCATACCGTTAACAATATCCTAATTATACACGTTTATTAAACAGCTGATGATACGTACATATGACACGCAATTTCTACGTTGTTCCAATCACTTCATATCCGCGTATTATACGTTCCTAACAGATGTAATGGCAACGTCTATTTTGTGAATGTCTATCAAGCGTTTCGATTTTAGAATAATATGCACTCGACTTAACGTCATTTATACGTTTTCCTGATATAATAATGAATGTGCAATATAATTGAATCGAGCGAGAACGTGTGGAACTCTAGGCAAGAAATTAAATTGATAACATATTTGCAACTCGGATGTTTAGTTAACATATCTCAGTTGCATTAAAACGCTGATATCATTGAGACAGATGCAAAGTCCAAGACAATTACGAGAAAGTGACTGACTTCGTCAATAGGTAGTTCGGCGTAGTTGATAGAGCGTGCGAATAGTAATACAAGCGAATGCGAGCGTCCCCGGATCGAATCCCGGCCACAACAATAATGCGAAGTTTTTCTAATCTTAAAAGTCTTAATTAGGAAGAAAGTGCGATTGTTTGCGATTAGTAGTTGTTGATCGACGCCTCATACATTGTAATTAATTTGTTTTAGGTGTCTTAATTTTTTTTTCGCGCAACAATAATTTGGCCAAATATTCAAGTGGTACACGTGTATTCAACGTTGTTTATTGCGTAATAATGAACGTATCGACGTAACGTTTTCAATAAACGCTACTTATGCGTTTAACTGAGGAACATTTTTCCGCTGAATGAACGTAGAGTATATGACTTTTTTATACGTTTTTTATACGAATGGGTGCTTATTGGGTAAGAATCCACACAACAATCTGCTGTCGGTCTTCATTGGCGGTGTAATCACTCCAATCTCGATCCCCTTTTTTCTTGACCTTCAAGAGATCAACAGTTGTTCGTAACATTCCAATGCGAATTAATGTAATGTAGACATACCCACATTAGCGGACTAGCTCGACAAACAGCAGTTATGCAATTTATGACATTTGCTAATTGCCTGTTTTTACCAATCGCTAAAACACGAACGATCAAAATGAAATCTCAGTAAGACCTCGGGTGTAACATAAAAGCACGGAATGAAGTTGAATCTCAATAATATTCCGTGATGCCTTTCCATACGTTAGTGTTTCCTAGCGGAGAAGATCAAACGTTGAACTTTGGCATCGTGCCAATACAGACGTCTTCACCTGTGGTGGATGATCATAGAAAGGAGGAATACATTTCAACTTCTGTACAATTCCGCCACTAAATCGCAAGTAACGTGTCAGGATAACGTATAAATACGCCAGAATTAAGAAAGATTGGTCTTCAGCGTATCTAGTAATAGCTAGACCACCTATTCGCTTCAAGCTTTTCGGCATCAACATATTATTGTAGAATCTTGACGGTCTCTTTTTACAGCTGCTGGACATCATCGTCAAAAGAGGAGAATTCCACGCCTTTACTAGTTTCATTTAATCATATATTTGTATTGCAATATTTTCCTCGTACGAAGTGCAGATGAGCAGAACATACGGAATTGGAAACGTCGAGCAAACGAGAAAGTATTGCGATTTAATTAATTCGATTAATTTCACGAATGTGAAGATAGCTCGAGATTTCATCCCCATACATATAATATACATATGGCAGTTCAAATAATTTGTCAAAGTATGGAATCATACGAACGATGTAATAAAAACCACTCACTCGTGAGTCGTTGGAATTGGAAAAATTTGTATTCGTTTGCAAATATCACACAGGGTTGTCGAAGCAAGCTCTTGACGGTATTCAAAGGATGGGAGGTTCGGATGGTCGATTACAATGGAAGCCCCGGGCCACTTTCCGCTCGTTCTCGGCGCGACGCTGGCCGTTGGCTCTCATACCCGATATTCTCTGATTGGACTTCCGAATAGATGCTACGATTACTTCATCGCTAACTTCTATCGCAGTCTATCTACGTACGAAGGTACATACCTAGGAAGGTACCTAGTTACTGCAGGAGTTGCTTCTAACCCATACGCTGGTGCGGCGCGACTGCCAAGATCGGGGTGTATCGAACAAAGGTGGACGCTGATTGGCTGCTTCGCTAACTGAAATTGGGAAAATGTTAACTTCCGCCGATATCCGGTCTGCTGAATTGAAACGCTGCTGCCCTGTAGTTTAAACCGATAATGTGAGCGGTGGTCTTGTATTTATTTTCAATTCCGCTTGCTACTCTTATCGTTGTTTCCAACTCCATTACTCGTCGCAGGATCAAACCCATCGATGTAGAACTTCAACAGACTGTTTGCTGATGGTTGGGCCTGTTTATCTATTTTCCTGTAGATAGGTAATTGCGCAGGTCTATTTGCAGCGTTGACACTAATACATATACGCAGCGCAAGCACTAACACTTGTAATATGACGGGCCACTAGCGGTCCGCATACAAAGTAACGCATTGTAGTAGCGGTAATTAGGGTTGTAGAAATATATCATTTTATCATGACCCATTAGAATGATGATAAATACTTTTGAGCAATGGAACGTTTTGTGGCCAACGACGGCGCTCGCTTCCGATGCTACGTCATTTGTGGCCCATGCGGTATAAAATGGCGGATGCATTGGAATAGTTGGCAAAGTTATAATGTTTGCCGAAGTTTCCGAACGACGCCGGGGGCTTTAATATTGCTGCATTGGCTGCCGACTATAATGAAATTCATCGCAAATATTGTTTCAGCGTCCAGGCAGCTGATTCTTACCCTCGATGCCGCAGGGCACTTTGGAATTCGCATTATCAAAAATTCCCTCGCGAAATATATAATATATATTCGCGTTTGTACCATTGGATTATGATTTTCTGAGGCGAATTTGACGAGGGATAAGTAAATTTCTACAAAACTCTTGAATAGGTACCTACTTGGCCCATGTACAGTTAACCTTATCATTTCCCATAACCGCACAGCTAGGATGTGGCAATAAGCAATCAAATTTTCAGAAGCCATCCCAGAGTTTTCCGACTGATCCGATAACGATCACCCAGAATCCGAAGGGTTAGGGTATGCCACTCAATTTTCCTAAGCGATGACAACGGTGAGGTCGCTGATCGTTTAGACTCTGGACGCTGGGTGTGTGAATATTTATACGCTACTTTAAAGCTGCTCGTTGGCCCTAAAGTCGACATGAGTATGCCGAAAATTATCCTCAAAGTGAATTCGCCAACCCCTCTTGACTGCTGACTGTGGCAATAGTTCGATAAGACGTATTATCCCTAGTATTATATTATTATGTATGCTTATATTAAGGTAGGTAGGTACATGTTTGAGAAGTAAAGGGTAGAGGGTTAAACTGGAAATGTAGTTTGGTTCAGAGTTCGAGTTATTTTATGTTTGCATTATATCTAATAACAACCATAACGATACGAAGTCCAAGCTCGGCGGACTCTAACTAATATAATAAATTCTCTTTCGTTGGATCGCGGGACACAAATTTAAGGACTATTCCGCATGAGTCCAACATCTCCAGCGAAGTACTGCATAAATTATTGTACTTCATTTGGATCTCTTTCCTTATTGAAGAGAGCCCATTTTCGTTTTTGATAAAAAATGGACCATAGTAGTTCAAGCCCGCACATATACTTATATCAATTCTATATTCTGATGGTTAACACGGTTCTTGAGGTAGCTGATTTTTTTCTTTTCCAAATCTAAGATCTGATCTGGGTTGCGATTCTGTACTTCTCCGCTAACTCCGCTAACTCCGCTAACTCCGCTAACTCAGCGGAGACCGTTGGTTGGCTGAGCAGCGTCCAATCGCAGATCGTTTCGGATCGGTCAGTACAGTCGTACGGTGGCGCCGTGGGATTGGCCCGGCCGTTAGTCGCAATGAACGCGAGGCCCACTTACACTTGATATACATGCATATGTACCACAAAGATAAACCCAGGAGATGAAAAGAAAGAAAGAGAATGAATAAATCAATGAATAAATGCAGTCCAATATTCTGATCCATTTATTCGTTCTCTTTCTTTCTTTTCATCTCTTCGGTTTATCCTCATGGTACACTTGTGACATGCATGTAAATCAAGTGTAACTAAGGCCTCACGTTTGTTATGATTAGCAGCCGGGCAAAGCCCACGGCGCCACCGTACGACCACCGATCCCAGACGATCTCCGATTGGACGTTCTCCAGCCAACCAACGGCCTCCGCTGAGTTAGCGGAGTTAGCGGAGTTAGCGGAGTTAGCGGAGTTAGCGGAGAAGTACAGAATCGCAACCCTGGTGAACGGATAGAAGATTGCTATTCAAAGCAAATATTTGCCTACGTCAAACATATGAAATTCCCGCTTTTAGAATTCGGTCGATTTATTGACTTATTAGCCTATTGGATGGATTTGCAGTACCCCGCGAAGTATTTACAACCTTCGAATGCGCATTATTTTAAATGATGAGTGCCTGAATCTATTGTTTGAGTACCTATATAACTCGCAGAGCGTTATTCCGGACGCGAAAGTGTAGCTTTATGTGGCTCAGCCACCCTCTACGCCGTCCTTACCGCCACCAAAATGCATTCAGGGACAATTTTGAAGCGCTTATTCAAAGTTAAAACGCTTTTGCTGATTAAACTCCCGCGTGTAACTTCTTCTATTTTTTTATGACTACGTGGCAAAGCGCACGGACGTGACTGCTTTACGTTTCTTACCATTGGCTTCAATGTAATCTTCGTAGGCTCTAGCTCCCTGGGCATTTTCCCTGTTCTCTTCAATTTCTTGGTACTTTGTTGCCGGTATAAAATTTGCACCGACCAAGTACTCTGAGGCCACTCTCTGCACAAATGGGTATTTCAGTACACCAACACCGTAGCGCAGCTTCACGCGGTACAAAACTCTTCTGACGGCACCCGCACGATTAATCTACGCAAGAGAATTATTCATTTCGTGATGAAAAGTAAAACTTACTGTAGGTGCGCTTGCGGCGCGGCTTGAAGGAAGATCAAAATATTCCATACGATTCACTTTTTAATTTATACGAGTGGAACGAACTCAGGAATACACAGGTTTTCCACCTGGTACCTCATGAAATTGATTTTACTCATAATTGTTAGTCGGAAGTACATGAGAGCCAAAAATACAATTGGTCTGATTTGGAATTTGAATATGCGTTTTTAAAGCGCGAATCAACCCTCGTGATTCCTCGTGATTACACGGTTTAGGAATAAGAATAAAATTGAGAACAATCTCTGTGTGCAGAAAAAAAAAACGGCGCTTAAGAAATAAGTTTTCACAAAGCTGCTGTTAGAGTAAAACTGAATAGATGCTTGAATTCACTTCTACACACAGTATGAATGGGAAATAATTCAAATTCGAATTCAGGTATATGTGCACATAATTTGGGTACATTGAATATCAGATTATTTCCCCCACCATCAGCAGGTGGGAAATTGTCGATAACTAGTTAAAGTACGTGGCTTGACGGAGATCGAGGCGATAGTATAATTGTGACCCACAATCGTTGGGACATCATCATCATCGTAAAGTTCCGAGAAAATGAATTTCGAATTTCAACTGAGCGCATGAAAAGCATAACTACATGAAATATAATTTGTTTAAATCACTTTTGAATATTAAGGGTACAATCAGTTTCATCTAAAACTAATTTGGAACGTCAGCACGAAACCACACGGTGGTCACATTGCTGACATAATATCCTTCCCCGACATCCCTATACGTGCCTTCTATTTCACCCGTGAGAGTTCAGCTAGAGACGATCAGTCACAGTGTCGGCAGTGTGAAACGCATTTTCACACGTAAAGGTAAATGCGTTGGTATTTCCGCATACCCGGATGACAACCAACCAGCTTATGTACGCTTGACGTCTGTTCCACGTGTGTTTCGCGTACGTTGCCGACGCGCTGGCACGGAAAAGAGCTGGAGGTATGTTTTTCTCAGCGGCGTGATTTTATTAATGTCTTTGCCACCGCCAACATATTTCTTTTGGGTCTCTGCCCTTTAGAAAAGTGCGTGCTCACCATATATCATTTCACGTAAAATTACGTCGCTTGTTATCACTCCGCACGTGATGATGCGAACAAACACCCTCCGGCCCACGCCAGATTGAGTAAGGCTTTCTATACGACTATGAGCCATTTCATACGCGTCGTATCATTCTTCACATATAGGCATATCGTTTACGCGATGCAAACCTAGAGGGACTCATGCACGTAATTATAACGTCTTAATCGTCATGATTCCTTACAAGTGCTGCTAAGCTCGATGTTACGAACTGCAACTCCACACTCCAAGTAATCAGGAACAGTAATTGATTATAACGAGACTTGGAAAATTCAACCAATAATGATAAGAAAATATTTCCACGAAAATTGTTCAATTATATTCATACCTGAACAATTTCTACAGCATTCTACATCGGTATGAGTACATTCTTCCATTAGCCACACTTCTTCATGCTAGACACGTTGCGTTTGATGACGTAGGGTGTTAAGTCTACATATATACGTATATAGATATGGAGTTAAAGGCAAAATATGGCAGGGAGCCCTCGAGTGCATTCCCCCTATACGACACTCTCGCCTTCTTCTCACTTTCATCCCTCAAGACAAGATATCTATCCTCTTACCGGTGCAGGGGCATAGTGAGTTGGTTTCGACTCAATTCAAAACCATCCAATCCATTTGCTGGTAGCGTAGTCTTTGGAGGACGGGTAGTGAAGTCCCCACCGACACGGTACTCTGTGGGACTCGAATACTTCAGTATAATTGCATTTCAAGAGAATATCGCGTTTAACGGAAATCACAATGAACGAACGGAATTAGTACAACCATTGCGTTCAATCTAGAATAAAAACTGCGCATCACGAAGTTGGTAATTATAAATACATATATGTATCTAATTCGGCGATTTGTGGACGGACGGGATTACATTGTCTACATAATTGTCACATGTCGAGTGACGCTTTGGAATAACTATATTTAAGTTCATCCACCACGATTTCTGTGCGGTTGAACCTTAGCGAAATGTAGCTGTCAATCTCTATAAACTTTTAATCATGATTTGTATTCGCTACAACAGTTGCCCTATGCCTATTTCCATTTGCTTCTATCGCGAGACGCTATATTCGTTTCACCCCGAGGAAGTTGAAACGTGCTCAGCAACCCGGTTTATTTGACTATTGATCGATATATGTCATGTATTCCTACAATATACCTTAGTAGTATGCAGTGAAGATTTATCAGTAATATGGAAGCTGAAAATACGACAATTTCGGTAACTGAAAATATTTGAGTATACAATGCAGAGATATTATAACTAGAATAACAATAAGGGTTTTTTTTTATCGCTTCAACGCTTACATTTTGCGCAAATTTAGGTTCGTATGATACCGTAGCAAGCTGGTGTTGCTTTTACATACTTGTATTCAATAAGTGAAAGCCGTTTGAACTAAGACCGCGTTAAAATACAGCGTCTAGTCACGTTCTGAATACAAATACCAGAGGCTTCTTATCACTTCTGTTCGAACGTGAACAAGAGCAGTGAAGTCTGATCTACTATTGAAATGAAATCATCCAACATAAGTGGTCCGGGCCGACCTACTAAATTCAACAACGATAGATATAGAGTATACACGCATCCAGCGGAGGGAAACAATAACATACGCTGCTCCGGTAAGTCTTGAGTAGGATAATAACCTACTTCTTCACCTCATAGCAATAATGTGGATTTTCCATAGTCGGACGGTTACAAAATAGATTGCCAATGTTTGATGAAGAAATTATTATTCTTAAGGGTACACCGTACTTGAATGTCAAGATCGATTCTCGTTTCTGAGGCCCTGAGTCATTTGGCAAGGATATCCGGTGAACGCCACACTGCTTGAATTTCGCACAGTTTCCATTTTCGTGTGGCTTGAAGAGACGAGGGTTTGCAGCTTCTCCGGTTATTCAATGTTACGCGGTAATTTCGATGGTCCCCGGTGTGTGGAGATGGTGCCATGGGATACCTTCGGCTTACGTCAAGCGGGTGCTAAATATTTCACGGTCGAAGGCCGACGCAACGATCCGCCGTTAAATGCACTTCCATGTTCGAGGCTCACCCCTGGGCTTCGATGCCACTTTTCGCAGAGACGTTGGGAGTATCTCGCGATGATATTCTCGATAATGCCATAGTTTCTCTCTGGTATCAGTTTTCAGGGTATTCTCGTCACCCCAATCGAGGTATTGCATTGATCGAATCACGTTTCAATTCGCTTTTTTGCAAAAACTGTTTTTACTGAGAGATGAATTCTTTACTTCGCAGCTCAGCATTGTAACTTGATATCACTTCGCGGACCCACGTCGTCATCGATTGTGTTATATTACGCAGTTCCATCGCTAGTCTCTTTCGCTTTCCCTCTCGCCATCTTCGCAAGAGTACTGGAAGAGGCACACTCAATATTTACAATAAACTTCGATCAACCCTTCGCAAATCGAATAAATCCGATACGGCTGGGCTCTCCCACCTCCACGCAACTTTGGACGAAGATGCAACTTATCAAGATGCCCACGAAATTACATTTTCTTGGTTTTTTTTTCGAGACCACCGGCTCGTTATCGCCCTCGTCCTGGTGACGGATCGGTGACAAATGTGCCCATCCTCCCGCACGTCCGTTCGTCCATGTGTGGCACACTACGGAACCAACTCCGCGCCAACTCTACGCCAACTCTGTGTCACGTCAAAAAACAACGCAGCTGGGATGCGTGCGTTTTTGCCTCGCCAAGCCGCTGTCAGTCTCGATCCATCTCCGTGATGGATATGCCCACCTTTCCCTCTTGCCTTCTCGTTCTTTCTCTTTATCTTTCTGTCTTTTCCTCTTATCCGCGCTTCTTCTTTATCTCGCTCTCTATCCCTCTTTGTTGCGCTTTACGTCCGGCTCCGTCAGGCCCATGACTCAGTTTACAACTTCAGTCAAGTGCTCCCCGATGATACTTGGGGTGGTATCAGTGTTCAAGAATACAAAAATACGAATATACGAAAATACCCCAGCGATACATTGGACTTTACGCCGTTAAATAATACATGGTGCCCTCCATGTTTGAGACACTTCGCCTTTTTTGGAAGCGTTCAAAATATTTTTCTTACTTTCTCATGCCTTGTCTCAAGTAATGGCTTACTGTTTCGGAAACTCTACCTACAGGAGAATATTGGAGCGAGAGTGTTAAACTGTTGACGATTTCGACTTACACAATAAAGTAAAATAAAAAATGATCATGACTTTGGTCGATATGGCACCTGGTCATGAATTTCTGGTGGCATATATAGCAGATCGATCAGCGAGGATTATAACTAACAAAGAAGAAAGACGGAGTAATATCGCAAGCACGCCAGTAGCGAAACGGAACTGAACCTTTGAGAGATCTGGCTTGTGCTAATACGAGTTCCTTTAAAGTGGTTTTCGCGGACCGTAGTAAGGGACAAGGTCTAATTCCACGGATAATCCGCAGAGAATCCGACGATATCTTATAAATCCTTAGTAGGAGGACGCAGCAGAAGCGGTGGCAAGCGATGACCTCGGAACGGTTGGCCTTTGAGCCGCCAAGTTCGTTCCCCGTTTGATGTTGGTTCGATTCGGCAGCAGCGGAGGGCCACAAGTCGGGGAGCCAACTGTGCGGAAACCCACAAAGCCCAGCTTTATTATCCATCATCCACTCGAATAAAACTCCGGTAAATAAACCCTCGGGCTTCTCTGCCTCCCACTCGCTCCAATCCGCTCCACCTCGCCTTACCTCTCTTTCACTCACTTCCGTGACCCGTTAGGGCGGAGGTCAGAGCCACGCAGCTACCGTAGCAGGCCGAGTGTAAACTGGACCATTGATTCCTTCAAATCACCTTTCGAATGAAGACTTGTGCTCCAATAAAGGCGATAACGAGAAAACGTCTGTCGAAGCTGATCAGCGAAGAAATAAATCTAATGGCTCCTTTGGGAAAAAAAATTAACTAATTCATAACTGCTTCTGGTTAAGAATAATTACATCGAACATCATTCTGCCACGCGGATAGTTGTAGAAATTATCAAAAATATGAGTTCAATAATGAAATGCAAAAGCATGGTGTGGTAGTGGTAGTGGAAATCTAATATAGGACGATGTGTATTTTACACGTTGCGCTGGTCGTGGTGTCAGACTGGCGGCAGCCTCGACTTTGAAGCGTTAGGCGTCATTCCTCATCGCCTTTGTCGTCGTCGAGGCGTAGAAGGGCGCACCCCGAGACGAAGTAAAAATAACTAACGACGACGAAAACGTATGCAAAGTTCCATTGGCACGTTGTTTGAGTCCCGGGTGGCCGCAAAAAGTACGTAATTATTTTACAGAGGTTTTCTCCACAAGCACGCCAAAGTGCGCTTGTGAATTTCAAGCTTTACAGCTTCTATAATGCGCCACGAATGCTGAATTGATATGTTGATTTATGATCCGTGAAAAAGGCTTAACCGCAAACAAATATTTAGTACATACCCCTGATATGACAAAGGGGTACGGACGATTCAGTCATACAAAAATATCAGCGTCTACCTCTTGAATTCAGTATATAAAGTCTCTGGGCTTTCCAGGAGGTACCGACGTGGTCAGGATTCAGGGAAATTGCGCTGAAAGAGGAGACTATATGGTCTGGATTTGCATCCAGACTTGAGAAATGGAACCTATATATACTGAAAAGGATCTGATCGACGGAGACATTTGGTTGATTACATGTGAATTCACCAGAATGAGAACCGGAAGATCAAGACTTGTCTACGTTGCAAGTAACTCAGCAAAACCCCATAAAGAAATAAACGCGTGTCTTTTCGGAACTTATATTTACAGTAGGTATTCGTGAACTGTGGGATATTCATCAGTAGTTGGGAGCTGAAGATACAGCAGAAGTTGCTACTATCTCCCAGCTTCACTCGAGAAACAAAAATATTTCCACATGTGAACAGCAGTATAACGGTATTCTGAATATAGGAGTGAGTGAAGGGAAAAACGTCCAAATAAGCTGTGGAGACTGACAACCCTAATAATTAGGGACAATTTGGACCAAGTATACAATTTGATCCTGCAGTGCCGGTTCAAGACACAACATCTACAGGCAGTTGCGTAAGGGCCCCAAAAATTTTAAGGCACGACATCGTCTGAAGGATAAAAAACGAGGGCAAAATTTAGAAAGATATACGAATTTCGTTGGAAAATAAATGTTTTGCATCTCATTCCCAGGCGACTATACTGGCATATTGGACTCATGGATATCTGGGTTCGAAATCGTGTTGGTACTATTTCTGCGAGCGGTGCTTTTCCGTAATGCTTTCGCATTGCACTGGACTATATCGGTTCACTTTACCTGGAATTTATCTAAGATTTTCCATGAGCATTCATACATGCAAAATGTCTTTACCACAGCCGCGTAGCACAACCAATATAAGATTTTACGGATCTAACTATAAGGAAGAAAGCTTTTCCGTTGTACAATTTCCGTATATGCCCGGGGCGCCGATTCAAGCCAGCCCTGAATTTCGAGATAACTTCAACTTCGAAGTTTCTATGACCCGTGTCCATGTCAAATTCAAAAGACAGCGGTCAGCCACAAATTGCTCGCAGGCTGTCACCTCTAGACATTAATTATTCTGGTAACGATGGCAGAATGGAATAATAATACACTATCAAGCCTGTGCTTCCCACGATGATGATTTAATCACTTCATTGGTGATGGAGTCAAATATCAAATTTGATTAGGCTCACGCAAATAGGATAATATTTAAAGTATTGAATAGCGAAACTATGTTACCCCGTTCGAGAACATCGGTTGATGCATAGTTTCATTAAAAATAGTTCCTAGACGGTGAAAAACGCACGGAAGAACACATGCCTAAAATAAACCTCGTTTCAGCTCCACCCCATATTTTGAGTGAAGTTTCTATTCGGTGTACCTAAGTCAAGAACCTCAAGTGTCATTGACTACCTATATACATACCCCTTAATTATCCCGAAAACTAATCCTCCCCTCATACTTTTTAAGTCACGCTTAGTGACTTTTCGGAGAGTAATGTGCAATGGATAGAGCGATTCATCAAAATAAGAGGCTCGTTGAAGTGTGCTGGTCGGGGCCTTACAAATTGAATGACTTAGTATTTTCTACCGACCAAATTAAATGTAATGTTTTTTTTTGGTCCTGTGATCTGGGTAAGAGCTGATTGAATTATAAGACGAATATTCAGGAATTAGGATACGTTAAAAAAAGACCCTGCTATAAAACTACTTTTGTCGATGCGTAAGTTTTAACGTTGTAATTTTTTTGTGGTAATTTAATCTGGCTGCGATGAATTTCAGAACACCTCAGATACTAGCTTTATTGAGAAAGAAGTGATCGGTGATAAGACTATTTGATAACAATAAATATTGCTTGATAATTGTAACATCAATTCAAACTGAATTTCATATGCATGTCAGGAAATCTGTGAAACTCCAAATGTGACCCCGCCAGAAGTGTCAGGAATATGCGAAACCACAGCCAACTCAGAGTGCTCTGGTATTCCATATTATGTGATCGGAATAAATTTTTATGGTACAAACGAAAAGGTATAACTATAGAAATATGTAGATGTACTACAGGAATTTTCCGAATGTGAATATCGTTTGTATGAAATTATCGATACTTTACTCATACTTCTCACTGGCTTATAGAAAATTACCATGATCACATGCTTTCCCGAGAGGATATAACTATCGGTTATTCAACACAGCTCGTTCGATAGGAACAGATTACGTTCTAGTACATTCGATCATTACCCCATGCTATGATGAGTAATTAAAGCGAAAGTGATTGATGCCGAAAATGTTTGGTGTATTTTTTTTAAATTCGATTTCTCTACATTTACACTAAACGAAATGTCGATGGAAATCTCGGTCATATCACCAGTATTGTCCCCAATTTTCATCAAGCAGGACTCTTTCATTTCATGGAATTGGATGCTATCTGTTTTGGCGTCCGTAAAACATTCGTATTTGTGCCGAGATTGAAATACTGTAGTTATAAGATACCCAACGACCTACACATCCACAGTCTATATTATAGTATAAATATAATAAATATTTGAATTTATTACTGACGTCGTTATTACGGTAAAATTTTCACGAATCATGTGTGATGTATTTTACCGCAGGCTAAAAGCAAAGTTTGCTAATAATCAAGACTGCTCCGCTGATGCCAGTGAATTTTTTTTGTTTTACGTAAATATCAACTCCGGCCTTTTCGAATATTGCAAATCAGGCAAAAATCAAAGGGTCAAAAGGGTCTGGATCCTTCTATGGGGTAAAGATTATTTTGTAAATATCAAAAAAATATATATTCCGTCCGAAGGATGGGTATCTCGTTTCAGTTATCTCGTCGAAATATCATCTCACCGGAGATGTTCTTAGCTGTCTTATCTCGTGTTCGCGCACGTGGGCCTTTTAAAGTCGTGGAACGTCTGCCAAGGGAGGTTGGAGCATAGGGGGTTCGCCGTCGTTCCACAAAATTTCCCATATTTTTCTGGTAAAATTTTGAAATATATTTATGCACAAGGGGCGCAGCTGCCAGATGCATTATGCGTGGCGTGCGTGTCGTAAAATCCATAACGGCAGCCATGCTCTACCCTCGCGCGCCTATATTTCATATCTGGGTCTAATTCAGACAAAGGAGGCCTAAACGTTTTGCTCGGTCCCCTTGAGCTTCTCCAGGACGGAGCCGGAACGTAGAGGACAAGACGTCGCTTGAACCAATATCCGTGGATTTTAAGAATATATGAAAGTGTCGCTTCCGTCTCACGCTGCAGGTTCAAGTATATATATATATACAGATACGTATCTCATGTACGAATACATGCGCATATAGCCATAGTAGCCATACTTGAAGACCATATTCACTGGCAGTGCTCGACATAATACTTCCAATATCGTAGTCAGAGGCTGCATGTATGGGTTACGTATATAGCTAAACTTTTGATCAAGGATCTGGCAATTCAAGAGTGAAAAGAAGAGTACAGCAGGGTTGGATTGAAATTCTCGAATTGGAAAACTTACGATCGACCCCGCGGATCCTGAAAAGGGTTGAATTCATTCACAATTTTCTTCAAAACTATTTCCTACCTTAATTTCATTATTTGAACAATTTTTAAGTTGCAACCGCGCGCTTAATATTACATTTCAAAGATCTTCTTCAGACATCTAATTAAAATTGATATCCTTTTAATCAAAAAGATATCCTAACAGAACTTGTCACCGGTTAACAGCGCAATGTATATTGGCTGTTGGACGTGCAAGTATTAATTATTATTACGACTAAGAAACGGATACCACAATCTCACAATTGTATCATATGACATTCACACTGTAATTGTTGGTTATTTTAACAATTTATCATACATGCAGGATGAAAATATCTTTCAGAAGTTTTGACAACTAATAATTATAAGAATTTGTGATAAATAATGTACGAAATAAGAGAGACTTTATGAGAAAATCAGAATTTACTTTCGATGAAACTGAAAAGCAGCTTCAGCTGAAGTGAAAGAAAACTGAGATTTGGAATCACGAGACGTGGCGGAGACTGAAAAAAAAAAACTGACGCGCAAGCACGTACGCCTGACTATAGTCACCTGTGTAGAATCACGTGCTTCGGTCACTGTACGCACACGCGTGTATATTAGCTAATTCATAATCCGCTTCGCCCACGCGTTCGTATAAGTATATTAAGCGAGAGTCAACGGAGCTTTCGTCGCTTTTGTAATTATTACTTATGCATTCGTTCGTATTTCACGCCGGTTTGTTTTCCGCGGACCACTTTCCATAACCTAATGTAATGGATGATAAATATCCGCGGTAGCGTTCTGCAATTATAATCCAAGTGGGCCGATGTGTTCGTATTTGAATAGTTAATGTCTCGCAAACACTCAGCCCTTTATTTCAAGTGCTTTCCCCGGTAGGTGGGAGTAGGCGAGGAAAGGGTGACAGGCGAAGAGCGAAGAGCGAAGAGCGAAGAGCGAAGAGCAAAGGGAACCGGAGGGTGGACCACACCGATATTTTACTCAAGCTCGGGTGAGTCAGGACCCAGGTATGCACGACTGAACAAATCAAGTACAGTCGAAGAAACTCG
The DNA here is from genome assembly GCA_963978835.1 of Tenthredo scrophulariae. NCBI lineage: Eukaryota > Metazoa > Arthropoda > Insecta > Hymenoptera > Tenthredinidae > Tenthredo > Tenthredo scrophulariae. The sequence continues at coordinate 10,607,813 of OZ022227.1, forward strand.
AGTTAGTTTTAATGAAACCGAATTTAAATTAATGAAATCACTCAAGTAATCGTCGAGTCTAAAAATTAATATCGTGTTGTTGAATAAGTCGTGTTATGTATTTGTCAAACGGTTTCACGTTCTATGACGTTCAGCCACAGTACCATCAAGTTAATTGCTATATGGTCATTAATATTATATGTATAAATGGTGGTTGGTTGAATCATGCAGCAGGAATAAATAGGTAAAATAAAACTCTCTCGAAACAGAAGTGTAAGATAAATCAGTTAGAAAAGGCTCTCTAAAATGAGATAGTTATGCAAAGATTGTAAATCCTTATTTACGTTCTTGAGAGGAGCTAAAAACTTGAATTTCAGCGGTAACGGCATTATTTAAATCACCATCTTTATCACGTGCCTGGTGAAGCGCGTATCTGTCATAGTCAGACGTTAGACATGATGCCAAAATTTCTCGAAATCTCTATTCATACCGAGACTTAGTCGAACAAAGAAAACACATGGATGCAGTGGGAAGCCTGGGACTCGAGATGATTGCACTGATAATTTCCAGGAAAAGAAGGGAAGAGAAAAAGGTATAAACGTTATCACGCTACGGTAAAGGAAGTCACCGGTAATCCCATGGGATCCTTGTCATTGTTTGTACGGCTGCGAGCCCTAGTCGTTGCGGACCGATTCCGTGCGTTCTTGGTAGATTCTTTGAAGACTTTCAGAGGACCCAGTATCCCTACAACCCCTCCTTCCCACATCTTCGTTCGTGGAGCTTTGTCTCGCATCAATCTGAGCGGAGAGCAAGCTAGAGGTGGGTCCTTAGCCGCGAACGCTGGCGCCGAGGACGACGAGAGAAAAATAAAAGGACCGAAAAGGACCAAAAAGTGAAAAGGAGATTATCGGTGTCCTTTCTAAAGGATAGATTCTCTTTATTGTCCAACTACACGAGACCAACAAGTGAGACGGATTGTCTGTCAGCACAGGGCGATGGTTACCCGAGGAACCCTTAATCTTTGCACAACCTGCGTAGAAAAATCGTAGCATTATTCTTCAGATGGTACATTTTCGAGTGATTCAGTCTATTCTATGAATCTGTGATCGAAATTTTCTCCTTAAGGCGTCTGGCCACCCTGACAATTTTGTTTATTTCATTTTTTTTTTCTTATAATGAGCCTTGAAATGTTACAAACAATTTAATCCGTAGGTGGTATTGTAAATCGCAAAATTGTCGACGTTACAGGCAGCGCTGTGGCTAGGGGTGGTGCGATGGAGTAACCGCACCCGGTCGCCTGCGAGCGAGAGGCGCCCAAAAGTGATCTGATCCTGAAAATTTTCACCACAGCGTCAAAGCGCCCGTGCGTCCTCCACGTTAGTAAATAGTCCAGTATAGGTATAGGCGTTTCCATGGAAGGTTGCACCAGACGCCACAAGCCTTAGCCACGGCGCTGGTTACAGGTATTTTTCGGTAGGAAGGTCGAGCCGCTGCGAGCGGTCGACCGCGCGGTTCGATTAGTGTATAAATAATTGCAGCTATTAAATATTATCGCTATATTATTATATTGCATGGCCCAGGATGCTCAATCCCCCAGCTGCTGAAGAGGACATGTATGGACCAGGATTCGCTGATTGAAGTTGGGACTCACAAAAACCGCGCCGTCAGCCGAATAACCGAACATTTAATTTCTATTGTGATTATCTCGAAACTACATTTGTTGAAATGGTTCCAAATAAATCTGGTGAACCATCCGTCCGTTTGCTGTGAAATTTGTACACGAACTCCTAGATACATTATCTACAAGGTGACGTAGGATTTTTTTGATTACTTGATTGGTTTTTTTTTTCATTGACGTTTCTTTTCGTGAAATTTCGGTGAAAAATACAAATTTTTTTTCTTTGGCTTACCATAATTTCCCTAATGGTCGGAAAAAAATATCGCTACGCTACATTGTAGCGACATTATCCACGAATAAGATAACTTTTTTTTTTATTTTGAGATGCAACATGACGATGATACACCTGCAGCAACATACGCGCGAGTCGTGCACAGGGCCTCCGCGGAAATTCCTGCAGCGCCATTTTTTAATATTTTGAACTGAAAATTTATTTGAGGCATTCTTAAAGTCGTTTCTCACCCTGTGTTCGAAAATTAAAATATTTTGTTCTATACTTTCGAGTTTATGAATTTTTCGAATATAAACCCATTTTCTGAGCGGCCAGGGTGGCCAGACGCTTTAATAACTCAAACTGAGGATGACTTGTTACTCAGTGATTCCGTTATTGTAACATTTCTATTATCGGTATTTGTCTTATGTTTAATCGATGTACCCTGTTCCGGCGGCTACGACGCTAGATATATTGGATCAATTTTATAGATGAATTACATGGAAACTGACGTTACAAAATCATGCCACCTTATGATTTTCAGTAAAACTGACAGTTATTGCAATATTATTAGAAATCGGGATAAAATTTGAGAGTATACCAATCGTGAAGTCAGAGTTTCATTTCAACTGCTAGAAGCAAAGCACGGATTTCTACTGTTCTAAATACTAGCCCAATTTGTCAAAACTGTCGAGTAGATAGACTAACTGGAGTTCAACTAGACACGATTCAGATATTTCAGTTTCCGATTGGCAAATAGTTTCCGATAATCGATAGAATATCATTAATGATGGATGTGAAATGATTTAACCGGTTCTTGGATCTCTTGATATACAAAAATTTGAAATTATTTTTCCATATGATTTACGAGCTGCATACGTGAATATCGTTATGCATGTTTCACAGATTGTTCGAGTGTTGCAAAGGGAAATATTTTTAAACGAAAAACATCCACTCGTTAGCTTTATTTAAAAAAAATCAAATACTGCCAGTGCTCGTGGCATGAATAAGCTACATAAATAAAATTAGTGGAGCGGTAAAATCTTCGTCTAAGACAAATGTATCCAAAAGAATCCCCCAGGCTTTTGCTTCAAGTGAATTCAAGCCGAAATATTATACAAGGGTGAACACCGGTACCCGTGAAAGTTCTTGGAAGAATGAACACTTTTATCATGGTATCTTCGTAAGCATCATAGACTGATCTCTGGAGGCAACCTGCAAATTTTATACCCATCGCATATTTTATAATGTTTATCTCTATTCCATTTATATCACATATCTTGTTATCTGGTTAAACCGTGTAACTATTGAACTTGATCCATAAATTTGGATGTATCGCATTCAAGACCGAGAGATGCGGTCTACCGCCGTAAAATTCAACAGAACAAATTCTCGGAAGAAAAGAGCTAAATCCTCTAAAAGGACAAGAAAGGCCCCTCCGGAATAAAGAAAGGGTAGCTATCGATGCACAAAAGATTTAAAGACTGGATGAACAAGTGACGAGTCGCGAAAACAAAGGGCAGCCGAATAAACGGCACCGCGAAAAGCACTAGAACTTTCTTGTGTGCGTATTCGAGCAGGGAGCAAAAGCAATGGGAGGATTCGAAATTGTCTCAGTGGATACCTTGAATAATAGCTGCGTCTAACTGCTTGGATGGAACTTGTATCTCTATTATTTAAGCGCATTCGCAAACCAGCTTGAGAAATAAAAATACCTCAACAAAGGAAGTCAAAGTAATTGGATTTCTCGTTTCAATGGAACGACTTTCGATTCGCCTTTTGGAAGGGAATATGGCTAGACCTCAGCTATAAGCGTGACAATTTTCATGAAAAGCTAATATCAATTTCTCGTCTAGACTTTGATACCTACACCTCTTCACTTATCGTTAACCGCATATTTTCATAAAAGACTGTATCTAAAAACGTTTTTACTGCGAAATGTCTAATATAAGGGCGATGGCGAGGTCCGTTCCAACGTAAAAAAATTAACAACTCTAACATCATATGGATATTGGATTGATTGAATCAATTTATTCTTCGAGCATTGAGTAGGTATATCGAAAATAAGAAGCCAGCCGAGTGAATTCGCCATTTTTTAAGTCTCGAAGTATAAAGTCCGTTCACCGTTCAGTGTTAGAGAACAACGCACAATCTTGCAGAAAGCTCTGCGGGATACTTGCGTAAATCTATACAATCTTACCCCCCGTGGCTGGTGCTCACCATTGCCATTGCCGTCTACACTTAACAGTTGATATTGCCCCCTATTTTATATTCGCAACTCAAGGTAATGGCGGAACTTATAATTCAGCAAACCCTCCGCTGGTTACACCACCGTGGTAGACCTGACGGCAACGACGCGGTTTCCATACTGTTTGGAATGCAATGCCGCCTACGAAGCCACGGTGCAGACGATGGGCGTACGTAGTACTTCTTCTCTACGCTTCTTTTCAACGGCATTTGGTTTATCTTCGCAGGAACTGGTCGCGGTGGCGGAAGGACGGAGCTGGTCGAGGGGAGACAATCCGTACACAAACGAGCTACAACCTCCGGGGCATCGGCTAGACGACGGTATACCAGTCCAACTCCATTTCGCGTATGGGGTGTGTGCGGGTGGGATGGACAGAACGGATGAGCCTCCAACTTCTTGGTTGTATATCTCGTGGCTTCCGGAGGGTGGACGATCCGTTTCCTCGTATATCACGTAGCCCTCGTGTAGCTGGGCTTGGGGCAAGCTTTCCCTCGAACCCTCCTCCTTAGGTTACTCTTATTGTTCGCTACAGCATTTTAATTGCTTGACATTAACAAGAGAGTGACTTTGTTTCCCGCCAGGCATCCTCTTTCATCGAGTTTAAAACTGATGAAAAAATTCACTGGGTAGATATACTCGGGCTGGTTAAACGTCGAGGCGATATTCGCATCGCGTATTCCTGTGAGGAGAAAGATGATAAGATTGAATCGCACGTGCCCCGGGCTGGATTCAGATTTCTTATGGTTTAAAAAACACAATTTCTCTGGCAAGGGAAGACGGAGAGAAAGGAGAGATAAAGACGAAGAAGGATGACGCGGTGATACTTTCGTCTGGCTGAATCCTGCGTCCTAGTCCACAGAGCACCCTAGGACTATGCTGTCGTGATCCGGAGAACCCAACTATAAAACCTGAAAGCACGCGTCGTTTGTCACCGAAGGGAAGAGGAAGACCATTCCCGTTTTCCTTGTGAATCGATCCCCTACCTCGCGGAAAGACTTTGCTAGCTATAACGGGCTTAATTTGGACAACTTTATTTCGTTAGATCCCACGTCGTCTCTCCTGTCAGCATGTCATCCCGTCGAGGCGTCGTTTCCGAATCATAGAACGTGCTGTTTAATGTATTCAAATTCTTTGGTGCGGTCGGACGGCGAATGTCAGCCCTACGGGGTACCAGGAGGCGGTAAACACATCGCCGTCGCTCGAGGGGAGAGACTCTACAACGTTCTGAGTGCGCCGCTTTTTTTATACGCGGAAAAATCTCTTTCACGTAATGTAACACAACAGCAGGGGTCATCGCACCCCCAGGCTGCAGGATGCGAGACCGCGAGTGTGAGCAATACCGGCGCAGGAAGGCGCGAGTAAACACTGACACGTTAAAAGTTGCGGTTGCGTGCAATATAGCCACGCCTGTGCCAAGGCTACCCGCGGTGCATAGCCGGACCCCCGACGTACGTCGTCCTTCGTCTTGGCGCCGGGGCACTGCGGCGCCACCCTGCGCTAGCGTAGCTCACCAGACATTCACAAGATCTTGGCCACAATTTATTCCCATATACATGAAATCTACCAACGGCTAGTCACCACAAGTTACGCAGTGCATACGCCCTAGACTATTTACAAACTTTGATTTTGGTCCACATCCGAGACGCGACATATACTTCGGCTGAAAAATAGTTTTGCAAAATTTGTTGCTACAGCAAAGATGTTCGAAAATAATACTCAAATCCAAGAGAGTGTGCGTCGATAATTTTTTTCGTCAGGAATACAGTCGAAGCTCGATAACCGAACAAAAAAAAAATAGTTATTTGGTGACAACCTTTGAAGCCTCGCAACATGCTTGCTATACTGTTATTTCAAGCACGTATACATGTAGTAATAGCTGTGAAAATATTTTCGTCTAAAAATTCAAGTGATTGGTGAAATAAAGGGGAAGCGCGCTAATAGGATTCTTGATTCTTAGGACCGCTAGGCTGCCCGAGGCTACCGAAATCTCGTTTTGAGCTCACGATTTGAAGGTTCAACTTCTCTGAGGTTGAAGATATTGCAACAAAAGGATCCTGGTTCCTTGACGATTGCCAGACATATGGATCCCCGGTTCAGGAACCAATTCCCAAAGGCTGAGTGTAAAGAGAAGCTGGACTTGGGGGGAGATACTGCGTTCCGGGTCACCGGCGTCGCAGGTCTTTCTGGCCGCAGGGAAAATTGTGGATCTTGACCATTGGGGTGTTAAAATACGATTCTCAAGATGGGCGATTGTAATGTGTCTTCTATTAGGGCTTATCGCCCGTACCGTTCGGCACATTACTCGATTCCTCCTATAAGTTGGCTAAAAACTAATGTGAGTACTATTATTTCAGGTTTCAACGATGTTAACAAAATCAGGTCATAAATGTAGTTACGTGTTCTTGATACGCACGAGCTTTCATCTTCAGTTCAAAAGTTGATCTGTTGAAAATAATTGTTACTCAGTGAACGCAACAACGAGCTTGATGTATTATACCTACTTGTAACACAGGCCTTTTTTTGATATAAGCAAGAACAAATTTTAATAACAAGCCTCGAATTACCGGTATCGTATTCTCCGCTTCAAGCGAATTTGTACCTGAGGGAATCATACGTTTGTCGTAAGCCTTGGAGAAACATGTTGTTATTCCTGGTTGGCTCCCGATGACTCCTGGGGGAGGTCTGGAGATTTAGTTTTTTTGTGCGAGACGTAGCCGCAAGGCAAGCTGCATAATGAGTAGCGCACAGCCAGCTTCCTGCCTACATAGGGTGATTCATGAGGAACGATACAAAAGAGACGTGAAAGTACAACCTCCGGGCCGTTTTTATTTTTAAATTATCGCTCTTAAACCCGGCTGAATATAAAAACGGTATTTTTCTGCTTTTCGTGGATAAGAGAGAAGAATTTTATTACAAGGATAATGCCCCGCTATTTTCTTTTGAATTCATCTTTCAATGTGAGACCAGCTCACGTGCCTCTTTTACACAGTTATCTGTCACATATACGTGGAATCATGCATCTCGCTGCTTTCAACATCTGAATTTCGCGATTTTTTTCTCCGAGAATTGGAATTTTACGTACTATACCTGGCATTAGTTGGCTTCTTTCAAAGACACACAGGTATATTTTGGGGTGGGTAATAATTCCTGAAACATTTTCATCGCCCAAAAGCATAAATATACAACGATAACATGATTCAAACGAGTTCTTTGCCAAGTTTCTTGATAAGCCTCTAGAACACAATCTAACCATTATTTCTCTCTTATCTTTCTATGAATTTCCCTCATTTTGCTGCGGCACAAAGCGAACTGGAAATGTCAGATAATATAGTTCCTTCGTTCTTACTTAAACAGAGATTCTTTGCGGTACAATCGCGAAGCTTTTTTGTGTTGGAAAAAAAATTTCAGTTACCTTATGAAGCTTGTCATTGCCCCTCCAGCTTCGAATCCAACACCCGACGCTATCATTGCACTATTTACGTAGTCTTTTACATTTCTCTCTGCAATCGGCAATACTATATGGGCTAAGCTTGCCATCGTAAAGGATATACTCGAGGTTTAATATTCAACTATTTGAGCCCCAGGACGCTGCAAGTATTAGCACGTTTCTCAAAGATACAGCATATCATCTGTTACCTTATCTGATGAACAGATATTCATTCTCCAGTGCAGATTCCCTTGACTGGAGATATACGCGGTGAAATATTTCGGTCGATCGCATAATTGAATACAAACTGCGCTTATAATTATCTGCACGTGGATTTGTATGGAAATACACCAACATGTAGGACACGAGACACGTTGGACAGAGTTTCGGGCACTTTGGTCCCCTTACTGTCCAAAGTTTGATAGAAGCAATCTTGGCAATGTGTATGCTGTGCCGAGGCACTGCGACTGCTTTATCTCTCAAGCGACTCAACCAGCCGAGCAGAAAGCTTCTGCGAGGACTAAAGACAGTTGGTTGGTTTACTTGACTGGTGAACCAACCCCCCAAGCACTGGATGCAACGGACCTGGAACAGACATTTTAGAATGTGAGTTAGGTTCCTGAGAGACTTGCTAGTGCACTTGGTACTCAATTGGAAATACAATATTTGTATATGCTAGGACATGCTCACACCAGGTAGAAATGAAACAGCCAACGTATCGTATTATGCAGGATAACAATTCCTATGTTTATGATTCATGATCGCATCAAGAATTGCATTACGATTTTTTGATTTTATAATTTTCCACGACATAAGGGAATGAGAATGCCTGAAAAATCTTCCGAGGGGTTAATATACTTACCCACTCTGCTGTTGTGTCTGAAAAAATGGTTACCCACTTCGTTTTGATTCAATTACTTTTCCACTAAAGGTAAATCGTCCAAAGGTTAATTAAATGCTTGGATTAATTAAATTGAAAGGCGAAAATTGCCGGAAACCTTACCAAGGCTCGTAATGTAGACCAAACTAGGAGGAGGTTGTAGCTTGTACTCAACCCTCTGCTATGGGAGCGATTAACCCGCTCCCACCCTCTGCACTTGCCTCTGAAAACCCTTCCTCCCCTAGCACCACCCTTCCAGGCTTAGGCAAATCCCTGTAGAGTCTTGCTTTTTGTCCCCGGGGCCGATGTTTCGGAATTAATTTGTAAAGTTGGCCTGCTGCACGCTCCCAACCTTGGCTGCTGTCGTGAAAGCGGAAGGGTTGGCGTTGGCGGTGGCGGTGGCGGCCGTGGCTACGACGATGACGGTTCCCACTAGCTCGCATCTCGGATAGAGTCCTGGCTCCCATTTCGTCGTTCCGGTATTCCATCGCTGACTCTAGTCTTGTATTAATTCTGTTTACAAGATCCTGAAATTAGCTACATCGCCAACGTCACCTAACGACGTAGCAGTCAATAATGAGGAACAAGGGAAGCAAATTGACTGAGCAGGCTGTCGATAGAACGGCACACGATTAATAGGCGTTCTATGACTATATTGGTTCCATTATGCCCATGGGTAGTGGGATGCACTTATGACTGCAACTTTCGTGCCTTCACATAATTTTATATTTTTCTCACTTTTATACTCCGACGTAACTTCACCAAGTAAGTCATACTAGATATACGCAGTACAAGGATAACGATTGTGATTCTGATTCTCGCGTTGTCGATGAACATTTCAGGAGACAAAGAGCGAACTAATCTTCAAAGTTAACTTCTTTTCGTTTCATTGAAGGTCCTTGCGTAAGGTGCGAATTCGGTTCTTTGTAAACGAATTAACTTTATCTCGTGACGTTTGAACGAAGCGCTGTTATGAGAAAATCAAACTGCTGACAAAGGTCACTTTTTTTTCAAAGAATCCGATACCAAGTGTCACTCGAATAGATTGTACGAACAATTGGCACATCTGTATAAAAATTATTCTGTTCCTTGAATAATAATTCAATGGCTTGGCGTCAATTGTATGGTTATATGAATGTCCGTGATTAGGGCTTATACAAACGGTAGTACAGTGTTCGACTATTCACAGCCCCAGGCGTACAGCCTTATCTTTTCAGACCCTGATTATACGAGTGAGTCTCTCAGGGATTAAGTAACAAGAAGCGGGAAGTACCGGGCCGGCGTGCCGATATAGATCAGTCTTCCCAAAATATGGTGGATTAAAATCTTATGGCTGATGATAATAGTAGGTTGATAAAGTCGCCGGTTTATGCGAAATGTAATGCTGTGTGATTTTACTCCGACCGTTAAATGATTGAATACGAAGATGTCCTTGACGTAACTAAGGAATAAAAGCGTCGGTGTGAAATTTCCTGCATTTAAGTAGATCGCTTGAAAACTGTCAAAAGCCTTCGACGTGAAACTTTTACCAACTATACATCCAATTAGAAGATGTGACGTTGATTTTTTACTTGATTATGCCACGACACGTAGCAACAATAATTGCATAATGACAAGGTGGCAGCAATGGCAGTAACAAATGACTGCCGCCACGATGGAAATGTCACACAACAATACGAGCAATCAGCTACGCGTAGGGATGCACGTTATTAATGCTTTTCAAATCGACAGGAATCAACCGACCAATGAAAAGAGCGTTTTAAAGAGAATCATCCAACAGGCTGGCGGGCAAGACTGGTGAAGCGGACCTTTCAGAACCAAGGAACGAATCAAAAGCATTTGTAAGCTGTCTCGCGGGAGTATGTACAGTGTCCCCTGCCTCCTCTGTGTTAGTAAGACCACCGCTTTCGTTCACAACCAGCATCGCGACCATCTTTCCATCTGTGCTTCGCCTCGTCGTCAATACAACCGAACCAACGTTTCATCTTAGAATCAGATGAGGATGAAGTTGTGTGAGTGAAACATTCTCCCTCGCAGCCGTATTTTTATGTTGTTAAGTCGTGGCCTTCCTCCCATAAACTTTTTAAAAATATTATTTTGTTACTTACCGCTACAAATGTACTCCATATACGTATTCACTAATATTTTTACAGACCCAAGACAATAAAAGCATTGGGATAAAAAGACGCTGCTTTTTTTGTGAAATATCTCTGTAACCGCGTCGATTTGTTACATCATTTATTGTCTGGATATTTCCGACGAAAATCAGCCCACTAAAGTTCGCTGGCTGGAACGATGACTATCTGACCTTTCAATTAGTAAGGTCCTGCGGTCGAAATATAAAAAGCCAATTATTTAAAGGTTCATTCTATAACGAATGCACACGCGATTTGTATCGTAGAAGGCGACTAACTGTCAAGTGGACATGTAACTCGATATAACTAACGCCAGTAAAAAAAATTCTTCAACTTGATATTATCGCTAATCACGACAGTGTCCGGCTGTCAGATATGTCATTTCGTCAACATTTCCTTTACTCGTTACGAGAACGTTGTAACACGAGAAGAATTGTTTCGTGGTGTATAGGCGTTCTGAAGTATAAGGATACTGAATAAATTAGCAAAGCTCTACGTCTGTTCACTTATTCAAAAGCAATATAGAGGCCATGTATTTCCAAGGTAATAATTCACGTAGGAAGATTTGTGTGAGTATCTAATGACGACAAGGTCGATGCTCTTGGTGCTTGCGGGTTTTATTAACTTGAAATATTTAGCGACAGCTAATAAGCGAGGGGCTGTAGTCATGCTGTAAAACCTCCATCAAAGTAGGGTGATTGAGTAGTCGGTGGAGAGGGGGGGGGGGGGGGGGTAAAAACAACAAGAACAAAAATAAAATAAAAAATGAAAAAATTGAGAAGAATAAAACGAGAAGAATAACAGTGTGAGCGCGTGGGAGAGGAAAGCATCGCTGAATCGCAGTAAAACGTACGTACCGCAATGCGGGACAGGTGGACGAATCCGCTGACACCCAAAAAATTCGAACCGACTCGTTCATGCATACTATTCCCTACAAATAGCGGTGATTAATATTTTGCGGCGTTTTTCCCGACAATCGACCATTAGAGGTTCGACAAAGGGTACAAAGTGAACGATATACATATTCTGACGTGTGTTATTATGCATTAATTAAGTGCCCAATAGAAGAGATTTATGGAAGTTGCGTGATAGAACCACATAAATTCTCGGAAAATGGGAAAAAAAAAAACAGAAATAAAATATAATAATTGTGGTGAAACAACAAAGATTATTCTTTATTAAATCAATCGAATTTCATTCGTGACTCGCGAACATTGAGACCGGGACTTGTCACGCAAGGAGGCTAATGCTCGCGAGGAATAAAGCTGCATCAAATTTTGTTAGACAATTGCGAACATGAAGACGAGTTCCAGAAGTGAAGAAAGTGGTGAAAATGGTAGGAAAGCGTATGTGAAACGGAGCTAGTACCTACTTCGAAATGTTGTATAGTAGTCCGCCGACTAAACGAAAGGGCGAATGACTGCCGAAACTTTTTATGCTTACTTCTGTTGTTTCAACTTCTACGATTGCCGCGCGTCTTGAATTTCATCCGGCAAAGTGAGTTTCGCCCCTAAGTTTTCACGAAGGTATTTCCAGTGAATCACACGGCTTTCGGGAAGCCATCTTTCGGCTAAAGTATCTTCGGCTTGAATCCGTCGGTAACTTTTTCATCCCACCGATTATAACAAATGTTTAGAGAGTTACTCAGAGAAAGAGTGATTAAACTTTACTATCGTTTATCGAGCTGGCAAGGGGCCCTACGAACAGGAACAAGATAGGAAGCTTATGCGTCAGTGATTCAAAACTCAAGGCAACTAACTTCTTGAAAGCACCCTATACAGTATTAGTAGCTAAGGCAACTATTCGCTCTTCTCGATCTCTGCCGATGCACCCAAGAACCGCAAATTCCGCATTCCTCGATGCAGACCACAATAAGATGAATCATTTTCATTATTCTCACTATTTCTGGAATAGTGTTTCAGACTCAATATGATCCCCAAAGCAATTGTCAGAATTATTTTGATTCACTATACTCGTATAATCATAGCTATACTGCATAGAAAAAGGTTGGTTCGTTGGCTTCAATGCCGAGGTTAGATCAAACGTAGAAAGGGAGGGTTGGAAAAAGCGGTACATAGAGGTAACCCTGCTTTATATGTGCTGTGCACTTGCAAACGAAAGAGGAAACATCGTAGCAGTAAACATTTTTCCTGGTATGGTTCTACCATGCGGAGGTCCTGTCCGTACTCGTGCGTAACGATCATCACATGAGTGCGCACCTCGGGATGGTCTGCCATGTTAACGGACATGGGATACATGTAGTGGAGATCAGGCGAGGCTTTTATATACCTACAATAGTATCGACGGTACCCATACGTATAGGATGATTTCAGTTTTCAGGGTTGATGCGGCGGCAGAGTCATCCATGCGATCAACGAGCGGTTGAATAGTTTTACATTCAGACCATCAGTTAAATGTTGTACACGTAACACGTGCGGTGGGTGGGTCGCAATCCCGAAAATTTAATTTGTCCACGTGAAATAAATTCCAGTCAAAGACACTTTCAGCCTTGATGAAACTTTGATTTTCGTACAATTAATTTTTCCATGCTCCACACGCGTATTCGCATTTTTTTTTTTTTTTTCAAACTAAAAATAAATACATATTCGATAGCTATATCTGACGCAGCAGCACTCTGAAGTATGAACGGTATTATGTAGGTTTCGTGTTTGCATTGCACAACATTAGATTCGAGTCAAAAAATTTAATCTACTCTCAGCGCATTCATTTTTTGTTCCTTTCCTTTCTCGTTATTTATTCAGTTTCTTTTACTTATAATTAAACCGATCATGGATTTTGCGAGTGAATGAAGCTAGATCAAACGGATACCTTTCATGCCTTTCGCTTTTCTTTGTAAAGCGTCCTTACAATCAAGTACATTGACTTTTCCGTAAGTACTATAACCAACTGACTTCATCCTGTCTAACCGATATAAACCAATCGTGATCTAATAAATTCTCTCATTCAAAAAAGAACTTTAATTTCATACTAATAGGTATCTGTGAATTTCTTCATACTGTGAAGTGGCATTTATATTAATCACATGGGTTTTTAATACATTGAACAAATACATATTCAATAAAATCATCTGACTGGGAGCTTCACTGAACTTCGTCGATGAAGTTTGACGGATCAGGGATGTATACTTCAATATGAGCTATTTTATGTATAATAATTGATATAACTTTGTAGATCCTTCGAAAGCACAGCAACCACAACATGGAAGAGTAAGTTACATCAGCAAGGGTTGGGAGGAGCCATTAGGATGCCCGACTTTGCCCAGGAGGAAGCCACTACTAGGAGTAGATAGAAGCTCAGCTAACCGCTGCCCGTTACTCTCAACTCCGCATAACTGTTTAACTATAATCTCACCAACCATTAATTGGGGTATTATTGTGAACGTGGTCTACCTCTCTTCCCGTTTCCATTGCTATGATTACAGTCATGCCTTCTGCACGACAAATCTGTACTATATCTATGCCACCTAAATCAGTGAGAAATAAGGACTTATGGGAGGAAGTTCATCTGTAGTCTTGAGGGCGGTTTGTAGTTGTGCACATTTCGTAGTTGACAAAGAGAAATTAGATGTTGTATTGTCTCAGGTACAAATAGAATCCAATTATTGATTGATAGTAAAGAAATAGTGTGGTAATTGTCCTCGCTTTTTCTTTCGTCAGATATTTGTATTGATTTATTGCAGGACAGCGTAACGTGAAAACTTTTACATTGCTTTGATTGTGAGCTGATTTGTCTTAGTTCGCGAATTGCTAAGCCTGTATGATTGCGAATATACCTATACTGTGAGGAGTATTTCACGAGCCTCCGTCCGTTGACAAACAATTAATAAGTGTTTTTTCGTGTTCCTCCTGCAATAAGGGGTCGTAAAAAGTTTTGGTGACGATAAAATTTTATGCGCTTGCCTTTCTGATTGTCGAACAATTCCACTGCAAACAGAGTTAGATACGAGAATAAAATAGTTATCCACAGTTTGTTGATTTTACATATCACTTAGCACCTTCAATACAGATACTTATCAATACTGCGAAATGAAGTTAATTTCTTAAGCTACATAAATGATTTACATATTGATAAAATTCTACGTATCCTTCGACCGAGTAAATCAATTACTATCAATATTTGTCGCTAAAGAAAAAAAAGTGTCGATACCACGAGCACCTAAGCCCATTTTTCTGCAGTATTGGAAAAATTACTTCCACTGTTATATCTTCCAATCAGGTTACCATAGAATTCTGGTACCGAGGGTTGCACCAAATCGACTTATTATTTCATCCCCATATTTTTCCATTTCTGATAGCACCAATAGAATAACAGAATATAACGAGGTAAGCATCCGTAGTATTCATGCGTCCAAGTTTGATATGCAAGTGCTGATTATGAATTCATGCATGCGATGTATGAAAAAAAAAAAAATCTCAAGAAGCCAACGGTATTTTACCAAGTTGGTTCAAAGAAATGCCAATCACCGCGGCTATTCTGTTACGGCGTTACGTGATAACGCATGCAATTGATGGCCGACAATCAATAAATTTGTGGCAAGAGGTCTGATTGTAATTTTTTTCATCCTCTTCTTTTTTTTTTCTCTTCTTCTCCCTCTTTCACGCTTACTCTCTTAACTTTCTTTTTTCATAAATAAAGAGTGGCGCGTATTTTTTGGGGCGTAGTTTTCAACACGGGTTCGATTCCTGGCTGGTTTGGCATGGTGTGAGTTGAGGCTTGCCAACAGCAATTTGCGTCTATTCAACAACTGGGTGGGGACTGGAAATAAAATTGAAAAGTGAACTGCCGAGTGGCGGCACACAATAAGCCCTGTTTGTGGCAGAGGTCCCAGCCTCAAACCCCAATTTCCGAGACTCCTGCTCTCTTCACCTCGTCGCCGATCTTTCTCTGCATCTCACATGTCTGCCTTCTATGCTCGTACCCACTCAAACTCCTGCAGAAGGCATAACTAACTGATCTATATACACGTACCTAATATGACTATAGGTCTGCATTCATACACCCATATAGACGACATTGAACACTGCACAATTCATAACTTGCACCTCATGGCGTACCACGACATGCATCTAACCAGCGCCGGGTCTAGGATATTTTGGAGGGGGGGGGGGGGGGGGGGGGGGGCAAGACCTACGACTACCGCCCATTACCACCAATTTAATCTAATTGTAAACTCAGTTTTCTTCCTTTTTGCCGCCCCATGAAGTTGCCGCCCGGGGCAAGTGCCCCCCCCCCCCCCCCCAGATCCGGCACTGCATCTAACATCTTAAACCTTAGACAATTCGAACTGTTCAACTGATTCAAATAAGATGTAGAGATATCAGAATCAGGTCTATGTAGCCGCAACACGCGGCGACTGCTGCACATGACGTTCTGGTATAAATTACAAGAAATATCTCGTGAAATCTCTGTACTCGTGTGAACTCGCAAAGAT
Source organism: Tenthredo scrophulariae (assembly GCA_963978835.1). Classification (NCBI taxonomy): domain Eukaryota; kingdom Metazoa; phylum Arthropoda; class Insecta; order Hymenoptera; family Tenthredinidae; genus Tenthredo; species Tenthredo scrophulariae. The sequence goes on from OZ022227.1 coordinate 10,623,823, forward strand.
CATTTTTAGTCTAAGATAGTTGTCAAAACTGACCAGCCTGACGGTTCGAACGTCTTTGACTTTGGATTCCTCGTGCTTAGAAGGTCAATTTCAGCAACTCCGCGCAGAATGAGCTCATTAGTGGACTTGGCCTGGACAGATAACTGATAACTACATCTGTCAAATGTGACTTCATGCTACTAGCGTGCTTCGAGCAAGATGTTCTGGGCCGTTCGGATGTTCTTGACACGGTCTTATATAGGATCCCTGCTAGTGGTGCACGCCATAAAGCTACGCCACTATTCCTGCCTCTGCGCAAACATCGGTTGCCGTTTGGCTGTTTGACGAGCGCCGCTGTCAGTCCGCGGTGATTGAGATTAATGCCCCTCGCGTCTGCTCGCGATCGCATCCAGGCCTTCCCTGTTGCCTTTTTCGAATCCACCTCCATCGTATGAAAGCACGAGTTTTTCTCACTTTCAAAAAGGGAAGTAACTTTTTCAGGAAATTTGAATTCTCCCTAAAACTGAAGTAACTTGTAAAGAATGCTTGTATGCCCATGACTGCCATCGGAGTCAAACCTAACATAAAGCAAAGCACTTAGTTTTCATCAATCGGAACTTTGCTAGCCCATTTTTTGTGTCAAATTGCTTTTGGAAATTTCGATTTTCTACAGAATGCAAAGAGAGATCAAATATGAATTAAAAAATATTTGAGATTCATGAAGATTATTGAAGCTAACAATTGGCTCGTCCATGAACACATCAAATGTAGCCTTTTGCATTCCAGCGTGGCATATATAGGCATAATTGTATGAAAGGCCTGTCTCTATAGCTTGCACTACATGTACAAGTCACCGCGACGACGGACGCGTGTTTGTCTAGATGTGTGTGCCCGGAAAGTTTGTTCACATATTATCTGCGAAGGGTAGGTACTTTCTTTGTGGGGTAGGATCTCATTTCACGAATCCCATAATCCCTAAGATCAAGAACGCCCCGAAACTTTTTTCGCGGAGGCATAACCGGGGGCTGACTGATACCTTGAGTCTGGCGGTGTCCATCAAATGTTAATATTAACCCTCACTTTTATACAGTTCATAATGCCTCACGATTCAAGATATGATTATATAGAAAAGTAAACTTATAGTTCGGAATGCTTCATGACTAAGTAGTATATGATCGTCAAGTACTTTTCCAAATGATTTGATTATACTCGACCTTCGAATACGTCTGCATTTTTATGGGAGTTGTAATTCCGCACTCAATGGGGAAAACATCGCAGAATCAAGAGTAAAAGCATATGGAAATGAAAACTGAAAAATGAAAATCCAATCAAATTTTCAGTACCTTTACTTTTTTAGAAGACCAATCGGGTGGTAATTCTTAATACAATTCCTGAGTACTCGTATGTCTGCAGGATCCCGTGATGTAAAAACCGACAGCCACGCGCAGTGTCCCAAAACCTCCTTCTTCGGGAACCATGTCTCATGGGAATTCTACCAGGAAGCAATTTTTGTCAAGATCTTCCGAACGTCGATCGCTGCTGTGGGCACCGACCAATCCTATCGCTCAGACGATTTACTTTGGCTAACCTGATATCCGTAAAGCTACTACTAAAACGGAAGTAGAGTGACAGTTTGACACACGGTGAAGTCGCGTTCTACACTGGTGACGTGAGTGCATAAATCAGGCAACCCAGTCCCAATTAAGTAGATACCTTGAATTGATAAAATATTCATGAAGCTGGAATGTTACGTAACGGTGGGACGTCGAACGGAACTCGCGATGTGCGATGTACATAAGCTGGCTGCGATTACACCATGACAAAATCAATACAGAATTACGGTTTGTGATTAAAGAAATTGAAATTGAAATTGTCGACTCCCCATTGCTGTGCTCACCAAAGAATCTTCGGTCGTATCGTTCTGCCCCTCATACGAAAATTTTGAGATATTCAGTCAACGTAATCTGACTAAAGTTAATTGTTTGCGCGAATCGTCTGTTGAATCAATTATGAATGAGAGGATTCCTACCATTCAAATCTTCTCTCAAATTATTTCGCCCCACGCTAGAGACGTTTGATTCTGTTCTGTTTACTTTGATCTTGCAGAGTCTTCATCGTCTCCGGACAGTGCCGAAATGATCACCCGAGACCCGAAGGATTCAAACACCCAAGTGATCTCTAGAGCCAAGTAAGGAACTTGAAGAAAATGTCGTTTCCGAGGCGTGAAGTAAAGGGGGTCCAAAATAATATCGCTGTAAGAACCTGGAAAGTTCCTTTTCTGCTAGCTTAATTTTACGGAGCAGATAAGTCGCCGTTTATCTAACTGATAAGACATGTTTTACGGAGTACTTTAAAAAGAACCCTTACATTAATGAACTTTTAGGGCTTTACACTTGCAACGAGAACAAAGAAACGTTCATTAAGAAACTTTTATAGAGTTCGTATGACTCTGCGAGATAGAATTAATTTTACCGGTGCAGCTTTGCATTAGCTGAATGTCAATGACATTACCTTTGAAATCTTATGCCAGCGCAGATCGTTGCAAACCGCAGACTAGAAGGCTGTCTTTTTAAGTTGATGTCTGAAAAGGGCTTTCACAGAACGATCACGAACACGGCAGGCGACGCGTTATTTTAAACTACGAAGCTTTTATCGGATATATTTACAAAACGTAAGGGAGAGAATTGAATTTATCTCCCCGTGGAGTTTTACAAGCTACGAATGCCGAGGGGATGACTGTAATGATATCTTTAAGGGTTAATATAATACACGCCAACATATTCCCGATTCTTTCACGGCCACATATCGACCCACGCGGATAGACAGCGTTATTACTTGTGACTATGTAATGAGCACGGGCGTCTTACTTAAAAACTGAACTGCCATTGTGCTTAGCGCAATATAAAATAATGAGCGGCAAAATAATTTACATAACATCGAGATCTTAGATGTTTCAGCCCAGACATCAGAATTAAAAAATATGAACAGCGAACTCCCGACACATCGATTTTCAAAATCTCATTGGACTAAAGGCGATCGATCAAGAGTTGTGTGTTATTATCACGTTGACATTTTCTGCAGTCTATTTCTGCATGGAGGTGGGTATGAGTATGATATTCCAACTGGAAATCACGTTTTACGGTGAAACTCAATTGTTTTATACTTCATCTGAATTCCGAAGCACTTTAATTAATTCCGGCATTCAAAGCCACAGGCTCTGTACAACTAATTATGAGTATACTTCGTGAGAGTTATGAACCACGTCGTTCTTAGTAGGTACGTATTTAAAATAAATTAATATCCGTCATGTCAAATGCAAATTACTCGATGTCCGCGCCCTAACAGCTTAAACTACTCATTATCATGTCTGTCAGTGAAAAACGGACTTGATTTGAATGCGAATCAAATCAAGCTTGCGAAAATGACAAATTCAACAACCATCACTACGAATTAAAGTTTTTAAGACAGAGAAGGGGGTTTGATTTGCGCATTTCCTCGCCGAAATTCGGAGAATATTTCCCAATCCGTTTGTCTGGTGGATACTCAGCATTCCGTTAGTGCTGATTTGTAATTTGAACCAGCGTTGATGGATCGTGGCAACTCTATACCGTTCCTCCCCTAGCTCCACTATATAACACCCGTTACACTCTGAGCCATCGCTCCTTTCTTTTTGTATACCATCTTGATACGCTTTCACAAACTCACAGACACACATACGGCGAGACTCACCCCTTTATTTAAGCGCCGTTTCTCTTTGATACGATAACCTTCGATATTTCTATTCAAATGATCGAATTTTTCCCCGTATCTCCAGCGAGATATTGCTTTTTTTCGCTATTGTTTAATCCCAATTATCGCCAGTTCGTGTTCTCCGAAAATCTTTTCGAGGTGTTAGCTTTTACGAGGCAATATTTGCCGCAATTTTTCCGTAGAGGAATCAAAACACGCATTTCATAGCAGGTACGGGTGTTTGGTGCAGATACCAAATATGTAGAATATTGTTACCCGGAGTAAAAGCTCACAGATGCGAGGTATACCTACCGAAAACCCATTGTTATGAACGTTGCCTTCAATTTCTACTGATTTAATCTCGAGTTTATAAAAATGTCTTCGATACGAGAATATAAGAAAAAAAAGAAAAAAAAAATTCCTCAGCTTTTATTAATTCGTGAGACGAATAAGAATTCGCTTACTTCCCTATATACGTGAACCTTGATTTCTTTCGCGACGAGATATTATGAAATTTTTTATCGCCCGAGCCACCGAAGATTTTCAAACAACTAATGATATTCGTTCAATCTCTCATAAGCAGGTTTACTCCCGATACCAAAAGCTGCTCACCATTCGGGTAGCATCTTAAGTATTGTGATATTTATCGAAAATGTCATTGAACGCAATCGAAAGTCACACGTGAGCAAAGAACTTATTCGGAACAAATTGGTTGCCTTGTGATAACAATTTATCAATTTGGTCTGTAACGAAAATAATTTCGTGTTGGAAAACGTAATACCAAGACATATAATAAAATAATAATATGTGAAATTCTTCGCTCCGTTAAATCGAAATATATTTAGTCAGCCCTGTGAATAGAGATTAGATGTCGTTGCCGTGTCCCCCGGGCTATCGTTGTTTTTGACGGTAACGGGACGACAGCATCACCGCTTTCCTTGTCCTCGTCCTCACTCTCATCCTGGTTCTTGCAAGACAGAACCAGCACATGGCGTGAGCGTCGGGTGAAAAGGACCCATGGATGCGTTGGTTCCGGTATCGACCTTACAGGGCGTGTCTCACTTGCCTTGCTGGGGAGTCGCGCACCGTCAACCCGACCCAACCCAGCTGAACCCGACTTCTCTACTCTACTTCGTCGTCGTCGTCGTCGTCACCACCACCGTCACTACTGCTGCGACATTCACCCCTTCTTATTGCTATTATACTCTTTATGCAAAATACTCACCGATTCAGCCCTATTTCCGTCCAACCCCACCCTACGCCTGTTCAAGTCTGACTCTCTTCCTCTTTTTTTGTCTCGGTCTCCGGAATCTAATAAAATTTACTTCTCACTCTTTCTGGCTCTCCTTTTATCTTTGTCTGCTTAAAGCACCGCCGAGAAATCGAAGGGTAGAAATTGTTCTTACTTGTAGCGAAGTGGAACTAACGCACGAGTCAGACAGAATATGCGTTTGTGCCAAATGGTTTGTCACAAGAAAATTAATCTTTATTTATAGTAGTAAAAGTACGTACATACGTGTGTATGCATACATAGCTATGAAAAGGACGAGCCCCTTACTGAACGGCAGCTATCTCCCGGGCGAGCGTTTCACGGTATTTTCTGAAACCCTTAATGACAGAGGGACGGCAGTAAACTGATCCGGCTGCGTTCAAGCTGAACAAACAGTTATGTGGATTCTCAGTTTATACAGGTACTTTATATATTCCGCAAGATTGTGAATCGGGAAAACGAAGCATCTACAACTGGACTGTTGACGAATTATTTTTCCTAATAATCAGTAAATCAACAATTCTAAAGCTAATATAACACCCCTATAACAGCTGTAATTACTTTATGATTATTATCACATATTCAACATGATTGAACTCTAATTCGATCGATATAGGTATATCGCGCTGGTTGAAAGTTTCATCGTTTATTTTAACGACTCAGGTACATTCATTTGACCGTGAATTAGAAAAGTTACGGACGTTATAGATTCTGATTGGTAATCCGAAGGATCCAATCTTTTTGCAGTTTGGTCAATGAGCCGGTAAATTAACCGTTTGATGACACGCGAAAATGCGTTACTACGATCAGTTTCGATCGTCGCTAACTAACACTGTGTATATATTTAGCCGATGAACGTGACTGATTACAAAGCACGGTTACAGAACATACAAAGCAGAAGTTGAAACGCACTTTTTGATAATTAATCGGGCGCAATAATCAGGAGGGGGGCCTTGAAAGGGCGAGTTATTGCGGCGGACGGTAGGGGCGGGTATAATTGCGGATATTTATGACTGCGACAAAGGCCGCCAATCTGGCTGGGGTCCGAACGGCCAGCGGTCAGTGTTTTTGCGTCAATAATTAACACACCCTGGGCAGTTTCAGTCCATTCTCGTGTCCCACCTCTGGCGACCCTAATGTCACTCGAACCCTTAAATTACGATTTCGCAACCTTCCGCGTGTTGGAAAATGCACCCCAGGTTTGTGTAGGATGTTTAATTGAAGATATATTGTCAGCCAATAATAATAATAATAAAATAATAAGAACAATAATATATTTATGGACGAATGAATGAATGAAGGGAAACGATGGTAACAAGAAATACGCACGTGGAATGCAATAAGTTACATCTAATTCTGAAATAAACTAGACACAACCCAACCGCATGGATTTCAGATCTGTTCGTAAGACACTTTTCATCAATGCAACAATTTTTCATTACCCTTTACCAACCTCATAGGAAAATTCGCGAGAATGCGTGGAGGAAAGAATGTATTTCCCAAGCGACCAATTCGATTACGGTTCGAAAGATATATTTCATCCACTTCGTACCTCCTTCATCCGGTAAGTCCACATCGAATTCTACCCCGTATAACATTCACATTTTGCATACCCAGCGTAAAACAGTCGACGATTCGACTCCTACCAACGTTTGTATCGAATCAATTTTTCAGTCACATTTTCATCACCCCAGGTAAGTCACGTTTATTCCGTAGAACCCTCAGTTTTAGTATTCAGACTTTAGAATATGAATTTATTGATCAAGCCTCTGGAGAGCGAGTCGAGGGATGCACTTCCTGCTGCAAGGAATGTCGCGCGACTTATCTCACGGGGTGAGGAGCAAAATTGAAGCACAGCTTTATTTCGGGTAATACGCGGGAGATGGTAGGATCAGTAGATATACCTATTTCTCCGAGCTACGCCCAGTATTGCATTACGGGGCGATATCAAATTAGGTTCAGTTAGTTTCCCTAGTTAGGTATGTTTGCATAACGCAAATGAGTGAATGATGGGGACTGTCTCGACGGGTTCTCATCACGCGCTGTTATACTGAGCCGAGAAGATTGCTTTTTGACGTAACTATTATCGCGCTTGAGGTAGACATGCGGTGGAAAAGACCCACTGCCCCAGGGCCATTGATTAAACGATATGTAAATCCGTCCGCCATCTTACAAAATTTTATTTTTTTTTCCTTCTATTTAATTAAGTAGACAATGAAGCTCGGTAGATAGACGCACGTATACGGCGGGATTTTGGGATTCTTGAAAATGCGTAGACCGAACAAGATGTGAGAAGGGGTTGCGCCGCAGGGAATTGAGCTCTGATCTTGAATGCTGTGCTACGAATAAGCTTATTAACTCTGCTTCGTTACTACAGATAATAAAATATCATCTAAAGCATAGATAGATACATGCAATAAACTGTTACGAGGACATAGCTGTCTTGTTATTAGGATCATCGTCAAGTCACATGAATCACAGAGATTCATCTAAATTCGGATGAACAGACGGACGAACGAAACTAGACAAGGACAAGTGAACATGGGTTGAAGATGACTGAAAGTGCGGTTATTGTATGTTGTAAAATTAATACGTGGGGCCACATTGTGCCCTAGTACAAAGCAGAACCACCTACTTTGGTGTAGCTGCTCGTGTTTTCACTATTCTGCGCCCAACAAGCCGAGCTGAAATTAATCACATTATATATTACGTGCGGTTGGTAGCGAGGATGCCAACGCTCCAGGGTAAAAGAGAAACCGGAAGAGAATGCCGAAGACAAAGCAGAATAGGATGCAGACTGGATGGTAGACGAAGGTAGCTTGCCCTTCGCCAAACACAAAGACAGTTACCTAAATACGCAATATAATTACAGAGGTACAACTCGCACTATAAGAGATTGTTATAATATACGCGCAATGCCGCGTTTGAGTATTGCATACATCGACTAAGAAAGTTATAAGGTCTTACGAGTTTTATCGTAATTGATGCTGGAACTGTATCTGCCCCTGGGGCGACCGTTTTTGACGTGGATACATGATGTGCAAAAGTTTCGTATCATAATGGAAAAGTCAGTGGTTCACTTCCTCTGACCGTGTGGCAATGAACACGACAAAGTCGTGCACTCGCAATCCAATCTTATAGTTTTCAACAAAACTTTGAAATTACTGCAACGTTAGACGTGTTTTTACTTTCCTTACAGGTCATCGTACTGAACTTATCAGGGTAACGTTATGATAATGACGAGTTCGCAATACATACATTTAATGCTTTGAGAGCATAGTTGTGTCTGTAAAAAATTCTGATCAAACCATAAGACTCTTTTTAGGTTGAATTTGTCGTCAAAATTTATTTACGGGTATTCAAAGAAAACGTCGATCCTACTTACTAAAGGGTCTGACCGTCTTTAGAGGCAAAGGAGGTATTCGAGGCAACAGCGTCTGCGAAATGGTGACGGATAAGCCTTGGCTTGACCATAGCAGAGGGTCGAAAGTTAAAAGTTGAAAGTTGAAAGACGAAGGCGAGATACAGGAAGCACGTTTTACTACAGACCCTTGTAAAGATTTTTGCGATTTGAAATTCCATTGGAAAATTAGATTCTGGCTGCGATGTCGGAAGCACCCAGACCCGCTAGGAGAATTTAAATATGAAGACGAGTATAACTAAGTGCTGGGCTCTCGTTACGCAGTTATGCGGAAGAGTCTGCGTTGGGGAGTTCGCGAGGGTGTAAGTGCGCAATATTATACAACAAGGTCGCCCTGAGCCGTCCCCTACCAAATGGTTCTACGTCCTCTAGTTCCTATATTTATAGCCAGCTATACCAAGTGCCACTAATTGGGAATTTCCTAACGTAACCATGCGACTTCCAAGCTACCCCTTGGTGGTCTAGCAGTGTGGTTTGGCATTTAACCTTCGGTTTAAATTCATCGTGTTCTAACAACGTTTTTGATAAAGTATCACCGATAAGTATAGTATCGGCCCTCTTACCCAAGAACGTAGGGCCTTTAAACGAAGCTTTGCCGCGCCGTTCGAATAAAGCAAGTTAATTTAACGAGCCGAACGGAGAATTTATTGCCTTACCTTCGTCTCTGCGGAGATTCGCTTTCGATTCTCCCTATAACTGGTTCGCAATCAATTTGGTTTAATCTGTCAATGCTTATTGTCTCTCTCAGCCCCTACACCATTTTTACGGAACATTTGCGTTTGTAACCTTGCTGTTTTATTACCGTAGTTTCCATTTGATTTGCTAATCGGTTGTAACGGTTTATATAAAATGTACGTATATAGGCATAGGTATACTGCCGCGCGATAGATATTTGCGGGTTAATTTTCCGCGCTTCGTCCAACTACCGTTGACTAACTTTTGGCCATATAAGAAAGTCACTGTTGTCCCAGAAGAATTCTATTCATCCGTCCGTCTCTAGGATGAAACACAAAATCATAGATAAAAGACTTCCGAGATTAAAGCAGAATTTTTTCAACGGTAACTGCAAGATACAAATATTGTCCCTAAATTCCCTGCATACTCGACGGACTGGGAAATATCGGTCTGAGCTTTTCGTATCATCCTGGAACCAGAGATGGAAAATTCGGCTGTGGAAAGGACTTCCAGCTACTGGAATACCGCTGCGAGGATACGTCAGGCTAAAGGAGAGACAGAAAAATAAAGAAGGAGAGACAGAGAAGCAGGAGTAGCCTCATTACACGTTTTTTAAGAGGAAACTTGTTTTCGGAGTGCGCATGATGGTATCATCATGACCGGGACTCGCGAGGTATAATTCAAAGCTAGGAGAGTAGACGCAGGGCTCGGTGGCGGACAGCTCGCTTGGTTGGGTGCAGCCCGTGGTTGGCGTATTTACAAAACCACGAGGCACTTAAGCTGCTGCTACTGCTATACAATACTGCTTCTGCAATAGCCCGAAAATTTCAATTTCATTCCAAAAACCGACGAATCTTCGACGGTGATGAAATTTCAAACCGGCTTTTATAGTAATGGACAAAATACTTTTGATATAAGTTGCTGCTAATTAACGGAAACCTAGCTGTTTTACATTCAGCTACTGATAATCAAAATAAATAAGACACCGAAACGATCTTTTTTCAGGAAATACGCGACAAGCCAAACTACGGCTTAGAAATAATACTGCGGCAGGGCTGCCGCTGTGACCCAATTAACCTGCAGTATAATCCCGGCAGCCACTAGCAGAGATGTGTATCGCTAAGAAGCAGCGCATATAATACCAACATTCTACCCTCGAAAGTGACCATAATTCAGATGGAATCTTGTAAGAACCTGTGTCAAATGAAATTGGAAATTGGAGCCCAATCAGTCTAAGCACTGCTGTAAATAATACGAAGAAGTCTTACGCATGGATTGCTTTCATTGCGGGTCTTTGACTGTTTCCAGTTTGATGAAATTTGCTTGGGAATTACAATTTCCCAAATTCATGAGAAATTTTTGTCTCCAAATTATGCGGTCCGTGCTTGAATCTTAATTAAACTAGTGCCATTTCTTGGTCCTATTCTTAATGGACAATTAAAATATAACTGAGAATGTGATTCTCGCGCGAATTGCTGCCGCGTTATCCGAGGCTGTCGTATACAATAAATTACGACCCGCTATAAAACATGTTAACTTTAAAGACCTCGCCACGTTGAGACGAGAGAGCGCTTATCATTTACATTGATCACGCGATTCGTGAGATTTGAGGTTTGAAAGTTCTTAGGGAAAGGACGTCGACCCTAGGAATGCACCGCACTTAATACACGAACCATTTTTTTCTTCCCGATAACTAACGCGTGTAACTTTTAGACATTACGACGAGCATTAATCTACGCCTGGCAAACTGCGTCAAACACGTATCTTGGGCATGCCTGATTCTTGTATAGTCAGGAAACATACGAAGGCTGTAGGAATCTCCAAGGAAAATGGCGCTTCATTGATTTATTAGCCATGTGTAGTTAGAACGTCCACTTTGCAGCCTAGATACAAGGTGGATATTACGAATACATACATACAAATAATGAATTCAAATGTTTAGGACCGTTCTCTACTCTGGATTATGAGACAAGGTTGTACGCGGGTGAAACGGGGTACAGTGAACCAGTCTAGATGGACCCGCGATAGTGCAGCCACGCTTGTTACATTTTTTTATTTTAATTAGTCCGCAGAGGGCATTGTCTTCTGTTAACTGTGTAATTAACATACTGTACTCGACGAGGCTCCCATCCGGGGATATATCCTTTGTCCCTTGCTTTTGTTTCCCTCTTCGTGAAAAATAGAAAACAAACAAATACAATTTGTTCCCTCTTTGCATCCCACGTTTTCACCAAACTACAGCGATACCTGATTACTATTTTCCTGCATACCTTATCATAGAGGTACACTTTTGAGTTAAAAATTTAGTCTTTAAGTTCTGGTAAGTGTATGTAAACTTTTTATTTTCTAATCCAACTTTTTCGATCTGACCCTCCCTTCACTCCGAAAAACTTCACAAATAATTTTACTTCGTCTAATAATCGCTGTGTTTCGTAGATTTTATATTGTCTTTCTTGCCAATTGAACCGTTGGATATACAATATGGACTATCCCTACAGGTCAAGCTCGGGGTAGCCTTTGTATGGACTTGAATAAATCAGGAAACTCGAGGCATCTGGCTCTCTTCCAATAGCAGAAATACGCGAGGAATATAATTCTTGACTTATGTGATTTGATATGTATTTATATTTATATTGCCTCGTGATTCAGAAGTATATTGATTTTTTAATGATTCATAATACATCGGAGCCACTTGTATGATGAAAGTTGCGAGTCATTTTGCGTACGATCGAATGCAAGGGTGCGGTGCAAATCAGAAAATTAGATCAGAAATCGAGTCATCGGCGTTGAGCAGACGTCCGAGAAGTATAACAAGCGATACGTGTATCAACAGCATCTCTGATTCACTGGGCGGTTCTCGATACAGTAATATATTGAAGCCACACTATACCATGATGTTCTCATTTGGATTCGCACGAACCTCGAATACGATTGAGCATTTGATATAAGGGCTTTAATTGGACAAAATTGTTAATTTCTCCCGATCCAATAGTAATTATATGCATATCCAATTCGTGTACAGGACGTCCGCGAAGCATATAAGAAAACAGAATTAAAAATTCAATATTTATAGTGAAAATGTTGGAAAGTGGGCAGGAATAGCAAAGACTATAGACTGTTTCCTTACCCGACCTAACTGGCAAGTTTATAAAGTCCCTTATAGCTATTCAAACATTGCAGTGAACGCGCGTGTTATCACTAGGTGTTAACTAACTTAATTATTATCGGTAATAACTGATGGTGCAAAGGTAAGCCTCTTATAATCGATCGAGACATCCCTCAAAGCCTGCAGCTAGGCAGCTTGTGGGAAAAATTCTCAGCATGGTACTCACCCTATTATATTCTCACATCTTAAAGTATACTCGAAATATGACGCAACGTCGCGTGGTCATAATATTACTTTTAATTAATAGGAGGAAGTGACGAAGCTGACAGAATTATGAATGGAGATAAGAATTTTGTCATTTAAAATGTCTGTATTTTTCTTGGGTAGAATTTGACAGAATAGAGTAGAGTGAATGAGGCGGTAGAGCTGGGGAGTCTGGAAATAATTCCAAAGTGAATTATATTATGCGGTAAAATTATCCTACCCCTGAACGTATAACCATTCACGCTAAAATTCATGTTTAGTAAGCCACCAGTCTCGCCAAGTCGGGAAATAATAAGGTTATCATTAACGTTGTAGAATGAGAGGCACTAAAATATGAGCGTAAACTAGTTTAGCAATCAGTCAAGGTGACACCAGTAATTGATAGCTACAAACTCCGGAGAACTCATTCCACTTGTTTTGCTCATGCATTTTGACCGGTGCTTTTAAACGATTACAAATTGCGTACCAATGACAAATTTCCCGTATCAACTAGGGCTCGTTTTTGCACCACTCGATTCGTTAACTTTCCAATTGTCAAGTTTTTTATCCAGCTCTTAACCTCATCAATCATATAATCCGTTGACTATACCTCCGCGAAACGTGGATCACCTCGAACCTCGCGTCAAATTCGCAGAACTCTGAGCACGTGACGTTGCATCTTCGAAGAGTCTCGACGTCTCGACGTCCTGATGTTTGACACGTCGTCATCAATTCTCGTCAGCATTGGCTCAAACGGACATTTATCGAAAACTGAATTATCGAACCATTATCTATCAATAATTCTCAACCAAATCATCAATGTGACCTAATCTCTTTGATATCGCATGCTGCCAATGTAGAAATAACGAATTTTTTTCAGCCGCAATAACTCCCTGCACCTAAAAGCTGACGAAAATGCTTTTAATTCGCAATAGTTTATTGCAAAAGGCGGGCTAGCAGCGGATGAAGTTCGCAATTGAAACTCCTGACATAGCAGTTGTCACTCGTCAACGACAACTTGCCAAAGCTAGAACGCCTATAGATAAACCGGAACTGGATAACGTCACGTTATCACTAATATCCCGCTGATAGACTAGAGAGCAGCCAGCTGGTGGTGAATAGCTTAAGACGACGCTTATTCAACCGTCGCGTGATTAATGGCAAACCATCGAAAGCGTTGTCGAAAGCGTTGGCTTCCGTTGGCGTAACCACGCTGATACGTTGGTTTGGGCGACATCAAGGCACACACCGTTAGTCAACTCGTCATAATTAATTGTACGGAGTGCCTCCCCACATTTCGTTACGCTCCGCAAGGCACCCTCTTTCACCCTCGTTGCGACTGACTACGTTGGCAAATATCTTTATCGGTTAAGGATTCGTTGGCATGGTTTTGGGGAAAGCAACATACTACAACGGTATTTCCATCAAGTTCTTTAACGATCATATCCCTGAGTCATCTTACCATTGTGAGTGAGAATCTCAACAAACGGCAACAATCGATAAAAAAGTATCGATTTTCGTCGATTCAAAGTTTCAAATTCAGCCAATTGAGTACACAGCTTTACGAAATTCTATATTGGCATGGATTCGTTCGTTAGGATGGGATGTGGGTCAATGAGATTCATATATCTAACGAAATCGATTGTACGAAATTAACCGAGTTCCATGCGGATGAAATTTTCAATTTACGTTATAACGAGTAAAAGTAAAAAATATGAGAGACACACGACGACACGAAAAGTTTTTACTTCATGAAAAAAAAAAATGTCTTTTTGTACTTTGAATAAATTACTCATTCTCTTGAATTTGCCACTATTAATTAAGAATCATGCGCCATTTATACCAAGTAGTTTCGTGGCGGTGAATTTTTTTGGGGAAATAATTTTTCCTCTATTTAAGAAAGAACTCTACGTAGAGCCGACTATCTGTAGGGTATACCGAGTCAGGCATGTCAGATATTAAAATATTTTACGATTCCAGTACGAGTGAGCACCGAAGCACGAGTAGAATAGAGAGTGTTCGTCTACGAAGGGGAATATTAATATATTATATGATTATCTAGGGCTTTGCTTGGCTATATTTTATTACTGCTAGTCATTCCAAGCCATTCTAATTATCATTGAAAAATGAAATGGTGCGCAAAGTATAACAGGAGGATTGGAGATATGGATAGTGAAGGATAAATACTATTTTAACAGAGCACATGATAAATTTTTTCCACGCTTACCGGTCAGATTATCTGGGCATAAAAACCACCCACGTATAGTCCAGTAGTCGGTACAGGTACAGAATTATTATGAAACACGTACACACATGCGTAAATACATTATATTCCTTTATATACGTATATTATGTCATGCACTGGAGGGACCCACTACGCCTCACGTTTGCTTATTATATTCCCGCATATAGCGTTGTTCTAAATCGCTGAGAATGGAATTATGCCGTGCACGTGTACAAAGTTTCGCACCTTGTTAGTTTCGCCCTGAATATTGTCGAGTCTGTCCACAAGAGACACCTTTGTGTATCACGACGACGTATGAGAAATAAAATAAAACAGTATATAGCTCCAGTCCCGAAGATCCCCTCGACGATTTCTGTTATTGAGTTTCGTTTGAAATTTTCGAAAAATTCATTTCTAATTCAGTGATGCGTTCCATTCTCCGATCACAGATATCATTTCTTAAAATAGTGAAGATATCACGTGGAGTATGGATAGAAAGCGATAAATGGTCGTATACAAAAATATACAACATTTGCTCTATAGTGATGATTTATCTGATCTTTTTGCCGGACGTAATTCACGTTTGCCATATGAGTATTCGCCATTGGACTGGTTATGTTGGTCCATTGGGAAAGCGAGGACAGTTTACTGTAGTGTAAGCATTATTGGTGTCATAAAACGTAATTTCGAATGCTATCTGATCCTAACAGTTAGATATTAAAGCCTGCGTTAATAGCACTTTAGTGCAGACCTATTATGGGGAATATCGCAGTAGTCATTTGAAATTGGGATATATGTGCATTACTTTCGGATTAAACGTAATTAGATGATCACAATATTGTTCTAAAAACACATTGCTGACGTTATTGAATTTAAATGTTGATAGTAACGATTTTACCTTTCGGGAATACGGCAGTGTCATATCAATGACCGGCGCATGGGGCCCTCAAATATGCGTCGCCACTCGAACTGATGAATTGATTTCCGTGAAATCAATACAAGATGCCGATAGTATGAGGCGAAATGAATTCAATAATTGATCCGAAGAAACAATCAGCAATTTAACAAAATCGTTAACAAATTTTTACTTGAAAAAAAAACAAACCGAACGGTTTTCCACAGGTGAGATCTCTGCTTTGATGATATATTTACTTTTGTCTAATCTCGTACTATATGCTCTAAAATCTGCAAGCTGCTTTGCAGCCACTCGCCGGGGTGGTAGAACTTGACTCACGATCTGTGGGTAGTATAGTAAATCTGGCTTCGATTATAAGCAGCTTCCAATGTGAACTTATTGCAAT
Organism: Tenthredo scrophulariae; assembly: GCA_963978835.1. Lineage (NCBI taxonomy): Eukaryota > Metazoa > Arthropoda > Insecta > Hymenoptera > Tenthredinidae > Tenthredo > Tenthredo scrophulariae. The sequence goes on from OZ022227.1 coordinate 10,639,771, forward strand.
CCTCTATAAGCAAGATCTTCCAAATTTCGTATTCGCTGCTCAATCCACGGTCAAGGGCGTCGAACGTCGACTACGCCGTCAATGCAAGAAGCGGCTGATGGATGAACAAATTCATGAATTATCAGATCTTTTTTTCGCTTCAGAGAAATCGGAGTCTAAAAATTATTGTATTCCATATGAAATTGATTTATATTTGACGTGCACACATGGCAAACGAATATCTCTATCCTATATCCGAGCAGCTGGGGGGGGGGGGGGGGGGGGGGGGGGGGGGCAAGTCCGGCAATAAAGCTTTCGAAGAGCGACCGCCACTGGAATGACCTAAATTTTCTCTCATGGCTCGCATTTTAATCACGGTACCTATATTCGTTTGAAACTAATACCGATTGTCCCGATGCGCTGATATATTGCAGTGTTTTTTCTGTCCACAAATATTTTCTAAACAAAGGTAATTAAAATGTAGGAGCTCTATGTCGAACGAGAGCGATTTGTATAACTGTTCCAGTTCGTTTCGCGTGACGGACGAATACATATGATGATGATTTGAACCATGTGTGTGTTCGTTGGGGCAGAAATTCACCAGCGGCCACTGTAGAGTTGTAAAATATCTCGCCAATGTTGGATCATACATATACGTGTATGAATATAGCTTATGTATTGGCGGTGTTCGCCGTCGGAAAAGGAGACCGTGAACTTAGCGACCATATTTCATATTATGTCCTGCCACAAATACCCCACAATTCCGTGCTCGCGTACTAAAGTTTTGCTGCAGGGTGTAAACATTTTGTTCTACATCTTTTTTCTTTTCTTTTCTTTGATAAGTGTTATTTCCGAGTAAAAGATTATGAATTCCATGCGCCAGTTGACTACGTTCGAAAAATTTTACACCAGGTACTAGAATGAAGATACTGTGTAAAGGAGAATAAAGTCGTGGCTTCTACTACGTGATAAATTCGCGGAATACGTATAATAAGTTTTTACGGTCTTATTGAATCGCGATAAAATCGATAGCAGGAAGCAATTTATTGTGAGTCAATATGAGGGAATTTATTTTCTGAATTTTTGGTTCTTCATTATCTGGCAATACATAGAAACAAAGCGCAAACACATATATTATGAGCCTATAAGCAGAGGCCTATTTTTGCACCGCCCATCACTGAATATTCTGTGGCTATTCGGAGGAAACCTCTGAAATGAAATCTGAAACCATGCGCCAGTTTGACTCCCCGTGGGCAGTGTTACAAATAGCTTTCCGTAAATACACATTTGCGTGAAGATACAATGCCTGCTAGCAAATGGAGTTTCAGATTGCATTTGGGCAAATGGAAAATACAGATAGCAGGGAATAACCAGCACACATATGACCGTACGTTGAGCTCCACGCGTGTATACATACTCACATTATCCTTGTGAGTCGTACCTGCATACGTGCATTTCGATATAACCACGAACATGTACACACCCAATCTTTGATTATTCGTATTGTGTCAACTGGGTCATGGGTATTCGCTTGATCCGTTCATTATCTCGCCATTCTGCTTACAGATCAATCCAACCAATGGTTAAATTTTTTGGCCAAGAAATACTATAGGGTTAGATAGATTTTTCAAATACTGGACTGTTAACTTTTGACCTGTGACCTAGAGCTTTATTATAAATATATTCACTGATCGTCGGTATCTTGCTACCTGTTTATAAGCGAATGCATACCTTTTATTATTTATGAATTCTACCTTAGAGGCACGCGATCTTAAACGTAAGTTGATTATGGCTGACTATTAGATATATGCGTATCGTTGTAGCACGATGTATGGCATTTTAAGCGACCCACATTTTCGTAGAGAATATAATGTCAACTAACCTATCTCAAAAGTCGTGTTGAAAATAATAAAGACTTTTTTAATTCAACCATTACACATATGTGGGGATATAAACATTGGAAAAGAAACCTCGGGGATTGCTAAGAAAGTACCATGCTTGAATAAAGTATAAAAGTTCATGCTCTTAATCTCGAAGAATCATAATACTCAATGAAAGCGACCTGAATCAATAATGAATTTATATGTAAATCGTATTTTATCACAAGGTAATACTGGAATCCTGATGTTTGTAGAAATTGTAGTGCCTTGGGAATTGAGTTGATTAGGTAATAAAACTCTGATTCCATGTCTATGAATATCAAGTGAAAGGATTAAGGATTAGAATCTCTGCCTGAGCTATTCAAACGCTAGACAAACATCAAGTCTGTTTAAACGGTGACAATCGAGGTGCATATAAATGTCCATAAGTATTACCTGCAGTGTTCACCCGCTTGAGTATATCATACAACTAAGAACTCACAATTAGGTATAATATTCTCGGTGGGCGTTCATTTCATCATGTAACATCCGCTACGATTGCCGAGTTGAACCGCCCCCGTATCTATACGTGTATATGTGCATATAGATATACATTATATGTTATACATAATTAGGTATATGCAACCTCGTGTGTCTGTCCCCATGCGACCTATGTACAGCTGTATACACGGGAAACGGGGTTTAGTTCAGATGCCAGACTCGCTGGTGCGTACTTCTAATGTCGTCATCTACCTGGAACATGTCCACTAACCATGCAAACACGTGTAAATGTAGGAGCACATGTACAATGACGTTGAATTCAGCATTTACAGGCTACAACATCAAGAGAGAGAGAGAGAAAGAGAGAGTTGCTGCCTTTAACACTTCGCACAAAGCACCGGGGTATATATCTGTAATTGAATCAAACTACCCTACTTAACTTGCTACCAGCATGGTAACGTTTCGGTGTAGTCTGAAATACTGTAGTATATATGTTTTTGCCTTCATATCACCGGGTGGTACAATGCATGTAATTAGAAAAGCCATTTCTTGACGTAGGTATGTTTAAAAGGATTTTTCAAATTCAGTTTAGGTCCATGAAAGTTGAATCATTGAATAGAACTATAACCTGTAGTCCGTTGAGGATATTTTTCATTTGAGGCAGTTAATAATGTTGAAGCTGAAACGGAGTTCGATATTTATGTGTACTTTTACAAGTAATTCAGCTAAAGTCGAAGTATACCCTCGAATCTCTAAGTTTTTAGCTCGAAAGTGGAAGTCAGATATCACAGGTATTATTGGATAAAAGTTGTCTTTGCGCAACGTACTAACTTAATATCGGGCTTATACTCGGCTCGATCAAAAGCGTTTGAGAATTATTAAAATCCAGCTGTTCGAATGTCACAAATATCAGTTCCTGATCCCCATCTCTCTCAATTTCTTTATTTTCAAACCCTCGGTAGCAGCCCCTTATATCCGCTCAGATTTATCTCAAACAAGTTACGAGAACCACTTCATGCCCGAGCACGTTTCGATGTACTTCACCAGCCTAGGCTAAATCCCTATACAGAACACACGCGAAAACTTGACGAAAATTTCTATACTCAAACTTTTCAGTCAATTCCAAGGAACCACTGTAGATCTTCAAGAACTGCAATCCTATTGTCCTCTATATATATTCCATCCCAGTCACGCCTTCTAGTGACCACCAGAAATGACTGAATAAACTGCCCAACGTTGTGGGTGATGCATTCACAGTCTACACTATTCTTGTTAACTTTGAGATGTATGCTAACCGAGAATGTGCTTCCGAAAGGCGAATAACCTCGCCACCTCCTAATCCCTTAAACGTACACCTAAGCACGCATGTATGCATCCGATGAATGGGGATCAGTAAAATGGATTTCGTATCGACAAGTGCATAGATATAATACATGACTTATTCATATCCAGAGCTGTAGTATGCGACTGTGGATCGACCACCCGGTGCTAATCGTGTATCGCCAGATTTCAATCCCTCGAGGTTTAAGAGGCTGCCACCACTCATAGGTATAGCTTTACTGGTAGGACCTTTCACCTTTCTGTATACGCATGCCCTTTCATATTGCAGCACAGAGTCAAACTGTGCTACAGTATATGCCTCATATTTGTTATTTTTTCCAAGATGAGGCCGTTTTAATGAGATTTTTTGTTGCTCATCTGTCGTACAAAGTACTGGCTCCGAATTATTTCATTGGAAGGGACTGTTTGAGTCTAGGTAAATAAAGATTATTCATAAAGTACTGTCAGCTTTGTTGTGGACATCTATACATAGTTTACGAATATTTGCAAGATTTATGGAGTCTGTCGATTACAGAATCTCCAATCTGAATATTGTAAATTCTTGGAACCCTAGTGTATAGGAAAATAAGTCGTAAGCACCTGCATCTAGTATCAGCGGGTGAAGCCTGGTGAATAAACCATTTTGAGTGAAAAAAATTTCAACGAATGCACCCCTTGAATTTAGAAGATTTTCTTTTTCCTAATGTATGCATGAGCTATTTCTCTGTTTTATTCGCTTTATCCCATAAACACCATGAGATTGCATGAAACTTTTAGAATCAGAGGGTTGCAGCCCTCGAATACATCCTACCGCGATAAGATTCTTGTCCAACGACGGTATCCCCGACGACCATGGATAGTGCTTCTGATTATTTAATGACGCAAACTCACTGCCGTGTCACCCTCCCAAGCACACATTCCGAGAAAGATCTCGGTTCATTGAATCGGCCATTCGAAATTCAACATGGTACATCTTGAGCGAGATGTTGGACCGTGCCATAATTAGAGAATGAATTAATCATGAGCAAGTTGTTAAATTATTCCATTTTATAAGATTTTTAGAATAATTTTACAATCCTCTTGATTTTATTACACGTCATTAACACGAATGCAGCAATAATTAATTGAAAAATCCGATGGAAGGATGGTAATAGTTGACGAAATCAATTGAGTTTGAATTTATATCTTGATTCAGAAGTGTAAGTCGTGTACAAGGAAACGCCCACACATGCATGGAAGAACTGTCTGGATTCAAGACACTCGTCGGAGACGATTGACGCATACAAAGGTCAGCTTGTCCGCGGTGAACGTACGTTGCTCTGGTGATATTGTACCCGTATTTGGGGGAAATCGGATGGTTAAGGGGTGGCGAAAGGCCGGGTGCAAGAGTGCAAAGGGCTAAAAATCGAGGGTGTTGAGAAAACCTTTGGTTCACGCGTCATTAGTTGTAGCCCGCATGAATAATTCCTTAAGACTTCGGTGACATAAACTCCGACGCATGCACGAAGACTCAAAGGTGATTAGTGTAGGGCGAGGGTAATGGAGTGCGCCTGATACGAACAGACGTGGTGATAGAAGGGGACTTGGTGGTTCTTCGAGATGGTTCCAAGTTCCTGTTCACCGTATACAGGTTCTGTATAGAGTTCCTCGTGGCTCCTCTTACCCACAGCCGCAAGCGATAGTGCGGACAACGATTGGGCCTGGCGTTGGTACATGCATCATTCATGAGAATGTGATCATAAAGGAAACCATGACCAATACTCCGAATGTTGGTTGAATATTTATCCATTATCCATATTGCCTCGAGTCCACGAGATCCTTCCGGACATACTGGACTCTGGCCATTCGTGAAACGCCTTAGATCCGCTATAACTAGATTGAAATTTGTTCTGACGCTTCTTACGGGTGTTTGGTGTCGCGTGATGGTCAATTGCTTGAAGGTTCCAAGTTACAAAGTTAGTCCTCCCGATATCTACGGGAAAGTGGTGATATGAATACATTCGCAATTTTCACCGCGAATCTTTTTGCGTCAAATTCTCATTGTTATGTGACTTATAAATATTCAAGTACCTCTATCTTCTAAACTATGAGTTCTTGGCGAAGAAACAATGGGATATTTTTCATAGAGAATTAAATTTCCTGTAATTTCATCATTTACATATTTCTTCTAGCTTCAGCCGTTTTTCAGATATCAACAAAAATATGTGGGTTATGCTGAAAAATGACTTTTGAGGTTGATGCAAGCTAAACAATCCGAGTTACACTGAAATCACAATGGGCACTTTTGAAGAATGATCAATTCCCTACATCTCGATATTCATCATAAAACGATATCACAAAATGCAGCTGAGCATTAGTTAATTGAAAAAAAAGTCGGCAGACTTACATGGTTTTTGAATGGAAAAATTTCGAAACGGTTTAGATCGGTTTTAGAATTGGAGCTAAGGATTCAAATTTGGAGGCAATCCCTTTTTGAGTACAAAAAAAAAAAATATTTCGGCGATGGAGCGAAAAAAAAGTTCGTCTAAAACGAAGCATAAACGATATGTACACGCAATTTCTCACAAAGTATGCTCCATGAATGACATGTGACAACAGTAAGTGACAGTAACAAAGAATTGTGGTTAGAAAAAACTTCGAATTACTTACACGAGTGAATTTGTGCACGTTTTATTATTTTTGTCAGAAAGTTGAGTTAATATGAGAATCACTTTCTCGTGTGCGCAAACTAATGAGATCCAAGTTTCATCGAGGCTGAAAACTTCTTATGAACTTTACAAACTGCAAGCCCCAGCTCCGCAGGATAAATCCTGATGAAGATAAGTAGACGTTTGTAATCGAATGACGTTCCAAGAAATATAACTTGCCGCAAATCGAGTCGCTATCTTTTATCTCCCTCTACCTCCTATTTATTTTCGTCGCATTAGACTGAATGACGATGCAAGCGGTAGTGCCAACCACAGAACGTTTACATTATCAAAATGCAAAGAGACTTCTTGCAGTATCGTAACGAAGTAGGTAACATAATAAACAACGTGACCCTTTGCATAATTTATTTAGGTGAAACTTACGTAGGGTGAAAAACGTTCAGCCTTAAAGACGATATAATCATATCGCTACATGAATCGAACCGCGCGCTGCTATAAATTATAGGGAAAAACTAGCTCATACTATTTCTATACTCTGTTTGATCATAATTACGATTTTATTGCCTCAATCTCCTGAAGCAAGAGCAAATCTGTAAAGTTAGTTCGGCCGAAGTTCTGTATAATATTGTACAGAAAGCTGGTGCAGGTCACTATGTATCTTAGAATCCAGCAAGATTCTTTGATGATCTAATATAATTTGCGGTTGGGCTCCGATCCGATGTACAAAGCAGACTCTATAGTTTCCATAACATCTCAAATATCTGCGGTGATTTTACTCACAGGTAATCCGCAAACTGGATTATACCGAAATACCCATGAAATTTTGTGTTCGATCTCATCGAATATTTTCACCACGGTCGAAGAGGATTCAAATACACTTCAAATCCATTATTTTATATGTAATGATCAAGATATTCTTGATGAAGTTAAACTTTGGCACAAGAGGAACGAAATACGATAAAAACATTAGTGAATTGAAAACAGCAATGAAAATTCATCAGTTGTGTCGTGATTATGGTGAAATCATTCAGCTGTGATAAACAGAAATAATATTTGCTCACCTCACGCGTGGGTGAACGTGGACTGCCTGGAGGTCCGTTGTTTCTCAAATATATTTTTTGCTATCCAACCGCGTATTGAGAACTCAATTGCTGCTAAAGGTCCGTGGTTCAATGCCCTTTGAGGGCGGTCGGTTGGCCGGTCTTATGGGCCGTCAGTTTCAAGGGGGTTGGGGTTGGTAGGGGATGGCCAAGGCTTAGGATCGAGGCTATCGAGGATGAAGCGAGGGTAAAGCGAGGATGAAGGCTGAGCCCGAAAGGTCACTCCATCTCGCGCCCTCCGTTCTGCGAGGTACCAACAGTCGGAATCAATGGTGAATGAATGCCAGCTTCGAGGCTTTTCATGACGAAACAAGCGAAGGAGAAGGTCTGCCATTTCCTTTGCCGTTCTTTTGAACGTGGATCACGCTAGTGCGCCCCCTTTTCACCAATTTCGCCGAATCAGGAGACGCGAAAATCCAAATTCGCCACTAAGGCTGATGCGTGGAACTATGAGCCATATTCAGAAAAATGATGAGGTTTTGAGTCAATCCAATAATACATCGAGAAAGAGGCTCCTACTCGAAACTATCGTTGATATTATTTACACGGTATTTTTCATTGAAATGAAAACGTGGGCGAATGCAGCTGAAATTGACAACTCTCACAAAAACATTGTTCGTCCTATTATTTTGCGGGTAACTTGTAAATTGGCTCCAAACGGCAAGAACGGAAATGTATACGTTGATGAACTGCATTGACGAATTATATGAATTATCGATTGCATAACTCATCTGCACAGTTCGCGAAACATATTCAATGGTATTTAGGTCACAACCAACAGAGACCTGACAATAGATAATTCATCGTGATAATCATTTCAACATCACCGTGGACACAAATTAGCCCAATTAATAATGTGAATTAATATACGTCTAGCTCACGATCAGACAATTATTTCACACATCTATCAGCAACCTGCTGTCGTGAAGTGTTCTGATAACAGAACAGGTAATGATCGTATTGAGAAAGAAGAATGAAAGCACGAAGAACCACAAATATATGTTCAACTAAACGATAATCCATAGTCTCATTGTTAATTAATTTAGTATTGTTGTGAAATAATTGCGCAATGCACTTTGCACCCTATTTTTTCCTACCAGAATTCCCCAAGCAATATTTAGATACGTATAACAGCAGCTATTCGAACTCTCGGTTTAACTCTTCAATAATTCGATACACTCATATAAGTATATGGTACTTACCCTAAACTATGTGCTGATTCGTTCGAGATTATTTGAAATATTATTGGAATCGTGTGTTGGGCTAATTAACAACGTAATCGCACATTGATTTGTATTTTTCTGAACTCAGGGCATTGCAACGTTTATATGAATGATAGAGCATGTATATTGTGTAACGAACCCGTTTAAAAGGTTATTGGTCGCCCAGGTTCGAATTACCTTTTACACGCTTTAGGGCTTTGAAAAGTCATTTCATGAGCCCAGTCAAAGGCGAGACAATAGGAAGGTAGACACGGTTGTTTGGAGATTACAATTTGTTCGTGTTCTGTTGTAAGATGAGTAGAGTAGAACGTGGACTGAATCGAGCTTGCTTTCATCTACTAACATGTATTGTACCAGCCTGAAAAGTCGATGGGATGATATTTGATTAAGTTAATAAATCGCATTGTCTTGGTTGTGGAACAACGTTGGCTCTAATAACGGAAAGTCGTCCCCCATCTCGTTTCATTATGAATACGCCCTGGAGAATTCAACGGTTCAACCTTCACCGACCAATAACTGAACCCTGCAAAAAGTTTCTAATAATGAAGTTGGTTGGTTCAAACCATGCTTTTCTTTATAGTAATTAGGTGAGCGTCGGTGTTATTAAACTCTTAGAAATCTAACCTCATAGCTCTCTAAATGGGGGTTGCTCAAAATTATTTTCATTTTAGTATGTTTACTCATCCATATTCATCGGGCTAGTGAAATGCCTGCTTTAATTTGCCGTTTTACTATTAGTTGGATTATTTTGGGAATTAGTTCATCAAGATTGTAGTTATTATCTGAATCGATGAGTGATACTAGAAGAAATACTATTTTGGTTATTGACGGTGACAAACCGTTCGAATTTTTCTTTTTTATTATATATAAAAGATGTGTTCTACGGAGCGTTGTGCCAACGGTATGAACATTGAAGATACAATACGGCACAAAACTCGTACTATGACTTCTTTCTTTCGCTTCACGTCCATTAGCTTTAAAAATTCACTTGTAAAGTGACAAAATGAGTGTCAAATATTCATGCCAGAGTGCTCTCGCATATACGATAGGACTTCCACTCTGAACCGGATGCTTCAATGTATACCTACAGAATTTCTTGCGAATTGAATTGCTCTCATAAGAGGTTAAAAAAATTCTTGTATTTGAAAATATAGCGTAAAATAACCTCGTTACGTAAAAGTCCTGGCCCCGAAAATCTCTTCGTTTACATTAAAAATTGTAAATTCTATCACCTACAAAAAATAATCCACTGCACCCATAGCGCTGGGCTTTAGCCTGACCAATACCAAAAATTGAGACGTAAGTTTAAAGAGCAAATCAATTGTTAAGAATTCAATTGCTCCTGATCTATTACTTTGCAATATAGTTACAGAAATTTCAGATATTTTATGAGAGTGTAAAATTCGTTAAACCGCTGACTAATCAGAAATTTATCATCATAATGTTACGATATTATATAGTAACATAACAAAATCGATTTAAAAAGAAGCTGGGAGGTATTGAGCCTGTAGGATTCGAAGGACGAAATCGACAAAGTTTGACATGACGCTGCTGTTTCATCATTTATAATCGCTGACAAGTTAGATACTGTACACACATGTATGTGGCATGTCGATAAACTGAACAATAGTAAACGTCGCTCTGTATACGCCATGCGGTATTCAGATATAAGTGAATCTGTGTAAAAGATAATAATTTGCATACCGCATGAATTATTGACAAGTGTAACTCGACGCTTATTGACACAGAAATAATGATAATAATAACAATAACAATAATGATGGCAAACTCCGTATATAATATGAAATCTCTTTCCCGAATTGGTATTCGAGTTTAGAAAAGCAGTGGATCGCCGACATGAGAGCATCGCGTTTTCTTCTATCTTTCAGACACCATCTTGATTCCTGCATGTGGCTACTACCGTAATCTCGTATTTTTGTTGCCCGGCGGCCACCGACTCCTGGCGGGTTCTACTGCAGAGGCCATCAGACTGACATTGGTATTGGTGGTATACCATGCTCGTGGACTCATGGTGGTGGTGTTGCTGGTTCTAGTGCTCCCATATTTGGAGTGGATGCCCTGGTAATCAGGGGGTACAACGAACGGGCGGTGGCCTCGACCGGGAGCTGTTATTACGAGACGGTCGCGGGGCCTGCCGCAGGCCGAAACATAGGTTGATATGGTACGGCGAAGAGGTGTCCCGCGGCGGACACCCGCACCTGCAGCATCGTCTGGCACTCCTGGCGAGTCCTGTTTTCCCCACGGTTAGAATGTTTTTACCACTTGTGCTTTTGCAGTATTGAGTCTCTCCGCAGAAAATAATAATAATAATAATAATAATAATAACAATAATAATAATAATAATAAACGTAGAGTCAAGGCGTGAATAATCACCTGGCTGGTAGAACCATCTCTTTATAAATACACGCCGCGAGGATCCGTCGAGTCAACACATTATTTTTATTCAGTTCAGCTTCGTTCAGTAGCTTTCGGCTCCAGGCTTTGCCGTTACCTAAATACCTAGTGTCGGTTTATTTCATAGTAAGTACGACGCGTATCAGAGATATACGAGTTTGAATTGAATGTTAGTATTTTCTTCTGGTTAGCTATAGAAGCAAAGTTAAATCGTCGCTGTTCACGGATTATTTATTTATTTATTTTTGTTACAATTATCGATAGCGGAAATCATTGACTTGAGTGGACAAGTTTTATGGTATATTTTCAACGACTTAGAGCGCAATCGTATTCGTGGTGAATCTATCAAAGATAATTTAATACTGACAAAGAGAATTTAATACTGAAATCATTGAGATATATGATAGAATTCAGTTTGAATTTTCGTTTATATAAATTTACGAATAACTTTGTATATCATTTCTTATGCCGTATAAATCATCGTATTTAATTATAGCAGCGCCCTCATTCAGAAACTAAATAATTAAGGGTTCTTATCTTGAGGAACTCACGTAGATCTTCACTATTATATAAATTCTTCTTTCTGTACAAGTGATAATTATCGATTCTTAACGCCTAGATCGTAATCAGTCTTTATATATAGCAATGCGATGAACGTTCGTGTATATACATACAAATATGTTAGAAGTGATTCAGGCTACGCACACAAACATCGTCTATCGTTAATTGATCTGAGATTCAACTTAAAAACCGTGCGAATCATTGCGAAGTAAATAATTTTGAAAAAATCGAAAAAATAAAAAAAAAAAATGGTAAAAACTCAAGCTGCAGAGTATCTCATGTCACTATCCAATCCACAATTGTGGAGCTCTGATTCGACCACATCCATGATATTCGCCTATTACACTTAGTGCATTCGTCTCCAGGCGCCGTTGGTGAATTGAAAAATCCTTTCAGTGTCGTCTTTTGAAAATCACAAAGAGATATATTGGATGAGAAGCGCATAAAAGCACCGGCCATAAACCCCTCCGTAACATATATTCAATAATAATTTTCACCCACGAACACACGCGAACCTATTAATGGGTGAATAAGTACGTTGCGCTTTAGGGGTTGTAATAATCAGGTTATGAAATTCTACCCGTGCATTCTTCGACGAGGGCTCTGTTATTTCCGCGACTTGCATAACAGGGGAATACGGTGGTAATGCTCATATTAACAATCAAATTATCATCCCCTACCGAGATAACGTGACCAGAAGGCTTTTCCCCAGCTACAGAAAACGAAATCTTGTTCTATCCTCATTCGGTTCGCGTAACCACACACTAACCTACGCATGTCCACTCACTCACTCACACACATAGGCATTCACACACATTTTTGCTCTCAGCCACGCGCCTGGTCGTACACATAGTCTTCAAGTCGAAGTTTGTTTGCTTCGCTCGTATAAATAATCTGTACTCCGGTCCCAACAAAGCCCGCTCACTTGGCTTGCAACTTAGCACCTTTGGTATTCAACGCCGCACCGGCAACCACGCAAGCTGCCGCGCGGGCAAATAAGAGCTTTCAAAGACGTGGACCAAAGAAAACGGTGGTAGAGGCTCGAATGGTAAAGTACATGCACCAGGTGATTCCTCGCTTACATCACAGTGATGTGGGTGGCGGGCCGTACTCAAATCACTACGATGTAAGCGAGGAATCACCCGGTATACATATGTCCCTGTATGACGTCTCAGTATCAGCCAAAGGTCGTAAGGTCTAGTGATCGATCCGCTACGCAAGTCATGTTTATTCGCCAGGGATTCAAGCTCGCACCTAGTACGTCAGCAAGTTAATTGCACCAGGTATTCCTCGGTTAGTAAATTATATCGGTTATAGGTATATAGACGGTTCGAGAATTTGTAACATAGTGATGTGGGTATTTGCCAAACTGTTAATCCATCACAGGGTAGATTAGAGATGCCCAGAGGCTCGTGGAAGTTATAGATTTTGGAAGTTGTCTATATAGATAGAAGCTTCAGCCAAATAACTCCGTACTTTGAGACGAGGTTTAGCACCGGTATAACGACGAAGCTGAGGTAATCACGCCACACGTTGCGCATGACACGCGGTATTTCAGTACAGATAATTACGTCTCCGAACGTCATTGTATAAACCTTTACGGCTCTGCCTTATTCTTTGTACTGCAGGCTGCATCTGTCACTGATTTAACACATTTCGTATAGAAGTTGACGAAAAATTATTGAAAATCTTATACCCAGCCAGAGTATACATATTTATAACTATATGGTTTTTCCAGAATTTACTGTCTTGATCCATGACTCAAGGTTTTAAAACACAAACCCCTACTTTCTGTCGATTCAATAAATACATATAACTAATAGTTTCTATTCTGCCTTCGGACACTTCGATATGATCAAAGTTTACGCAAGTAATCTCGCCGTTAATTTCAACCGTAAACAAGAGCTTATTAAGATCTTCAACATGATCAATGTAATTTTATATCTACTGAACGATCTGCTCGTATTAAGCTTGGAAAACTTCGTCGAAAACTTCCAGTCAACGATTTCTTAGAAATAATTAACCAATCTGTATTCTGTATGAAATATAATTGCACTTCCAGGATTCGTCAATTACTCCGTACAGTATGAACATGCTACGCACGGAAACGTCATATCTGGCTCTATCGTAAAACTCCTTCGACCCATTCCGTGATGAAATATGAACATAGCAATTCCGTGTTGTGGGGGAGTATAGGGGTGGTTCCAATGCGGAAGCGGTCGGGATCAGAAGAAAAAAATTGCAATTTTGCCGAGTCCCATTTGCTCTAACGCTTAATCGGTCACCCCTTTAAGTGGTATTTCTCAACGTATATTTTCCGGCTCCTATAACTATAGACCGGAGACCGGAGACCGAAGAACATGAAACAAGGTACATGGTATGTATACAAGGAACAAGGCAGTATCAGCCGCACCGCATGCATCTAATATGGTCCGGCGTGCGTTAGTGGGTTGCTCTGACGATTCATACCCGGGGGTTCGCTTTGCTAGGCGTATAAACGACGGTACGCGACTAGCGCTCTGGTCGGATGCTGCGGTACTCAGAGAGTGGGACATATATATATATATGCGACGCATGGTAGGTACAGTACGGTCGGAAAGCACGAGCAATTTACATGGCAGCGAACAACGTGGCGTCGGTGGATTTTACCCACGCCTCGTAAACTCGTGCAAACAAACCGAAGCACGATGCTAAATGTGAGCCGCAGTCGAGCATATGGGACCGGTAAAGTCAGTGCAGCGCGAGAATAGCGAGCTTATTCCTTTTAAGTTGCGTGAGTGTTCCGCTCACGTTTCGTGATTAGGTGCTAAGCCGAAGGATTGCATGCATACAAGGGCTTGAGTACTTCGGCCATGTTTCACCTGCTCAAAGCTTCAACTATGCTAGGCATAGTCGGCCCACGTGGCGTATGATCCAATTTGAATGCTCTTCTGCATGCACCTAGCACACTCTCATAAATAATTACCATTTTAACGAAGCTAAGTCTTTCTTTCTCGACATCACTACTTGAGCTGTGAGCATTTCTATAACAATGAACTGATTTAGAATCGATCTACATACTACCCATTGCATCAGAGGAATATATCGTTAATTTATGTGGATTATAAGATGAGTTGGCAATGAAATGAATTATTAACACACATCCAGTTGGTTTCGAAAATAATTTCGTTGGTCGATATAGCTTTACGGGTACATGTGTGCCTTTCGAAATTGTTTTAATTATTTTCGATAGAAAAATACCTTTTGTAAACATTCAATTCAAATCACAGTGATTTGGGAATCGTTCCAATGGAATAGCATCTATAACCGAGTTCAATTTTAATACGCAACATTGATAAAAGTGCTTCGGTACAGTAGGTGTATGTATTTGCACTGGTGAACAAAGCAATAATGTAGAGGGGCAAGGGGAGGCAGGATTGAAATTTAAAAAATCGTAAATATTTGAAACAAAGCTCGTTATATCTCGAATTCAATCCCACCAAAAACAGGGCTGGGGTCCACCTATAGCTCAACGTGTAACCCAATTTAGCTCAATATTACTTTTCGAGGGAATCAGACTTTTCTCTCGAAATTGTCGCGCCCGAGCAACTTTGCGATGTCCCGTTACGAAGAAATAAAGAAACTCCTGGCAATAACTGTAAATATTTGTTTCCACCGAAGATATACCAGCTTGCAGCTACCGATTCGAAGAATTTTTTATTTCGCTTATTTTCGCGAAAACATATACGAGACTGACTCAATGACTTGGCCTTAGGGTTCATTAATTAGAAACTCTCTGTTATCTCAGTGTTGAGTGCAGAGTTGTTTTGAAAAAAATTTACAAACTCCAGTTCCAGTAACAATTATCAGTCCACATCATATCGCCATGCGATTCTACATCACTAGAAATACCACCGCAAAGAATCTCACCCTTAAAATCAAGAAAATGAAAAACACAAAACCAGGCTTTAGAATCCTAGAATATCGGGACCCAATTCTATGAATGGATTCCAGACGATTCGTGTTCACCAGCTAGTCGGTTCAACAATACATGCACTTAGCTTGCCAACTAAAAATGATCGCATTGATTCACCAATCACGTAGAAGATCCCTGATCGACCTAAATATCTTTTAGTCCGAAAATTCATACCTCAGAGATGAAGTACAGTAAAACCTCCGTCAGTGTCACTAGTCGGGACCGACAACCCCCGGCACTGTCGCGTATTGGCCTACTTTTTGCCGACCAATCAAAAGCAAGTATAGGGCCGTGGAATTAACCTGATAGCACCGAAGGTTTCGTAACATACACGGGCGACGCTAAGGCGTCACGGTAGTCAGTAGATGCGGTACTGCTACAGGGGCATGGTGGGGGTACCTAAGCGATAGTGCCGGAGATCGCACAGTGCCGGAAGGGACAGTGCCAGAGGTTTTGCTGTATATAACTATATGCTGATTTAGAGTTTTAAATCCCCTACCCTAGGGCCTAGACCAGACACTGACGATCTCAGGGCACCCTAATGAAATTCTTTCAGTCTCTTCCACGGTTCGAGAGAAGGACTTTGGTCAGGTTGAGCAATAGGTTCTATTCGAGTGTGGTATTGAGCCGCGATATTTCACGGGCTCGAGAATGACAACCCTCGAGCGGTTGAGATGCACGGAGGAGGCTGTATCGCCGTAGTACACATTCGCGCCGGCCCAATATCCATACAATTGTGAGCCTGAGATGTTTATATGTATATTTCATACACCCTTTCCGACTCCCGCTTCGAGTCCCGCTTCGAGGACGCTGAAAAGAACCACGCGCTTTACAATTCTCCGACGAGGCGCAGGCGAAAGCGACCCACCATACAGCACGGATCCTGTATATATATATATACACGAAGTGAAACACGTCGTGCTCGTACACCTACGGGGGTATACGTATATTATACAATGCCTATATCTTTACATAAATATATTTTCATACATCGAAATAAAAATTTTCTTGCTAGGTAACATATAACCAGGCCAATCGTGCACGTCGAATAAAAGTGAAAACCTATCATCGGAAATTACTGGGAATCAAAATTTTCAATGAACACCAGGTACTTCTACCATGTTGTTCTACCATTTACCGTTGTTAATTGTTTCGTAATAATCTCACCGGAAACACAAGTTGCAAGATTGTGTTAAAGGTTTATCGGCTCACGCGGAAGTGAAATTTGGTTTGGTATAATCGTGTCGGATTACGGTCACATCGAAAGTCGATTTTCAAGACTATAATATTGAGGTAATTTAGCGACAATCCTCTACCATCTTCATCCGTTTCTATCCACCTCACCGTCTCGCTACTCTGATGTAATTACCTGAGCAAATATAATCAGAGCACGCCGCCCACGAGGCCCTGTATCGGCTCAGCCTCGTCCAATCCTCTCAATTCCCAAGTCAAATTAAGCAAATAAATAACGGAAGCGAGGCATGTCGTCTTTTAGTCTTGTTGGGTCTTTGGCTGGCAAGAACTGAAGGAAATATCATTTCTCTTTCAAATTTTGTCCGGAATTGATAGACTCTGAACATTATCGATTGTAGCATTTATTACTAATCATGGTCGGGAGAATGTTTCCAGATAATAACAAGCGGGCAGTATTTATTTCGAGATTGATTTGACTTGAAGTAAAAAATTCTTGTCCACTATAAAGTTTCAGGTTATTTGAAAACTTAGCGCGGAAGTGATGCCGATCCACCAAAGTCCTTGTGTAACTTGTACTCAAAACGAACTTTGGTGAGCTTCCCTAATTCCAAACAGCAGAACCAGGTCTTGCCTAACGCATCTAATATCGCAAACCCTCCAACGGGCATTCTTGCAGACGGTGTAGCTATATAGACCTATGTATATATGTATACAAGACATGGGTTTCCATCTTCCCCATCACTAGCACCGCTGCAATACCCCAGGAGCAGTCCCCGAGTCAACGCAATATAGCCTCGCAAATTCTTTTCTCATTTCCGGTTCGCGCAATATAGTGCAGACTGCAGCATATTTTATTGCACGTAAGACACTCAATTGCCGATACTCAAACAATCTCCTTATATACATGACGCTGATGCCTGCCTCTAAGTAAAGAATAATTCTAGTAACAAAATATTATATTCATGAATTGATGATGATTCTCACATCAGGAATGAGAGGTGTTGGAATTATTTTTCAGTCGACCACACCTAATCTGTACGAAGTGAGATATTATACTTTACATTCGAGGGACTTTCAAGCAAAGTAGTATTTCACAGTCTTGTATAAAAGTACTTTTTAATAGCCACATAAGCCCTTGCACGTTGGAAAGGATGAAGACCCTCTGCAGACCGTATATTAGGCTTCGTTTAAAGAAATATGTTGGGATGGCAAAGGATGGCATCTGTCGTCAGCCTTCCCTGGGTCTTCAATTTTCTTGTCAGACCCATCAGCGGATCTTCTACGCGCTGAATCAAACGTCGCTTTTAAACAAAGGACTTGTCATCACTCTTTTTAGTAACGATAACTTTGTCTTGTCGCGCGACGCTTTGTCGAGCTTCATTTTCTCTATTTTTATCTCCCACAAGATTACAGTCCACCCGTTTTGGGGACTGAGGAAAATACGGAACGAGTGAGCGGCAAGACGTCAGGGAACAATTCAGAGGTAAATAGTGAAACAAAGATAAAGCTTGTATAAGAAAGATCTGGTGGTACAATGCTAGATGTTTCGTGCGCAGCGTCTTTGCAGATGTAAGAAAGCTCTGCACCTTGGGACTCTATGCTTCCACT
Organism: Tenthredo scrophulariae; assembly: GCA_963978835.1. Taxonomy (NCBI): domain Eukaryota; kingdom Metazoa; phylum Arthropoda; class Insecta; order Hymenoptera; family Tenthredinidae; genus Tenthredo; species Tenthredo scrophulariae. The sequence continues at coordinate 10,658,134 of OZ022227.1, forward strand.
TTAAACATTCAAAACACCACTACAATTGTTAGGGACAAGCTTCTTGGTCGTTTATCGTCACCCACTTTTGTGTCAAATTTCATTTCCAACTAGGTTTCAAACTGGGCAAGATAAATTCGGTGGAATATATTGAATTAATTTGACAATTGCTCGACACGTGTGGATGACACAGGAAATAATATGGAGGATAGAAATACCTACCGTGGGTCATTGTGAACATATAGTCCGCCTAGACACATAGCCGGCGCAATTAAATCTATTTTATTTCAGAGCGTTGCACGGCACATCAATTTTCAATTGAACCTGCCAGACAATAACGTATTGTAATGACAATTACTGAGTTGACGTGATGCAGGGTTAATTTCATCAGTCTTTAGAATTTCGTACAATTGGTACTTGTGCAGAACGATGCGTCGTGCGAGTTTGTTGCATCATAAATTTCTCGACTTACTGGCTCCATGCAATTTTTACTGCCCACTAAAAACTCATTTTGACAATCTATGTGATCGTGTCACATTGTGGCCACGACTTCATTGAATCGAACCAAAATTATTGTTTGCTGGGTCTAGTGGACGGATTCACCTCATTAGCTTAATAGGTATAGGACTGAATGATTCAGACACCTAAAAAGTTCAAGGGTCAGGTGTATGCCTACTGTTTGCATTGATTGTGATCCTGATTGAAACGTCGTTCAGTGTTCTGAGCTCACGCTGTGAAAAAAGTGATAGGTTGATCGGTAAGCTTGAACTCGTTCGTATTGATAGGTCGTTAAAAATCCATCTCGTTATGAATTTTTATTAATATACATGCCTTTCATGAACATGAAACTTATGAAATTTGACCTTATCATCTTACGCGATCATACCGCTTATCAATTTCAGTAATTAAAGTCCGCCATCAGCAGTTTAGCTTTTAAAGCTGGAGTCACAAATTTCCAATCACTAGATCACAGACTGCAGTGCATGCAGACTGCATGAGTACCTATTGGCCAATAAGCTGCATCCTTTTATAGAAATTTTGGCGTATCATAGTGGCTAGGTATGGTGTGCTAAATGGAGTCAAGCAAAATTAAAACAAATTCAACCAATATACCCATCTGCCCGATATATGGGATACGGAAACCTGCAGGCGCGGAATACGCAATCGGTGGAGATCGATACACCTGAATTTAGATTACTTGTGTAACAGATTGAAGTAATTCAAGCTTAACAAATGATTTTTGATGAAAGAAATTCCAGGAAAAAATACTAGTAATGGCTTCATACCGCACAGTATATGAATATGTGTTTGAGGGAATATTAAACTCGCCTTTTCTTGAATAAAATTTCAATTCCAATTATGAATCCTGTGACCCATTTTCGAGACCATGTTTAATTAAGACGTCAGTTTCACCGTGAACTAACTATCTCCTATTGTCCTTTCCGTTATCTGATTTCGTTGAAATGAAGCTTATACTGAGTTCGACCGACTTCCTGCCATTAATAAATAAATAAATATATATATATATATATATATATATTCTACTTGCAATTATCACCACTGGCTTTCTACGAGATCCGAAGCAAGCCGGTGAATAATGAGCTGACAGAATTCTACATTCCTATAATTTCTACAGCCGAAGGCCTCCGCCTCTATTTGTCTATAAATTACTCTGAAAATGAACAAAGATTGTGCCTTATACTTGGGACCTATCGACCAAACAATAATTATTCATGTAATTCATAGTATCACATTGAAAGCCCTTGAAACTCTTCTATGTGGAAGCTGGTTGGGAGCCTCTGATATGTTAATGAGATGGCGATGCCCTGTTATTAGGTACAGTTTGCTCGTCAGAGGCTGAACGATGCAAAGGGTGCTCGGTAGGTAATTACTCTGGTCAGGAACGTTACCTGTACGCTTGTGGATGCTGGACCGGAGGATGTGCCCATGTATTCCACAGCATGTATCAAAATGTATTTTAGGATTTATTTCGGCACGTGGCGATTATTGAAATATTATCAACCGTCAATCATATTGTCATCGATGACTGATCAGAACTAGAAAGATTTTAAATCGCTGAGTAAAAATTTTTACAACACACATCCTAATACCATCGTGAATCAGTTTAATCTTTCCGTTCCTCACAAGTTTCGTGTTTATCTAATAAAATTTATCTACGCTAAGAGGCCAGAATTATTTTGTAGACGTGATTGTAATAAACAAGCACTAAGCATTCTAGATGATTAGTCATTGATTCAGATTCGTGTGTGGTCGGTTGATGTTTGTAATTCTGTCTGGAAATGTTTGGATACTCTAATCTTGGTAATTAGTGCAGGTGAATCTAGTAGCTGAAGTCTACGAGTCGTGTGTGCTTACTATTTGATTTGAAATATTAATTTCTCAAAGAGAATTAAGATGATATTTTGTGCCCTAGGCAAATGAAGAAAATTCGCAATGGCTATAATTGCACCGTCTTATACTCGGGAGTCTACTCTATCTATGCTTGAACCTCACCTCATTTTGCGTGGATGAATTTCAGGTATCTCATGTACTACAATAGATACACAGAAAACGTATGGACACCCAAAGGCAAAGCCTGTGGCTGTTTATATTGTGAGTTAAAACAATCATTTTGTTGTTTATGCACACCGTCAGCATCGATTCGCTTTCTAGTTAGAATTGAGATAGAATTCTAGTTCTTATCGCTGATTGATAGCTCCCAATTATCACCGTCGCACATTATCTGTATCCGCTTATTCAAGAATGCTACAATTTATAAACCTGATACGTGCAGCCTGAAATCCCAGGACAGTGTGGATTCCACTACATCTATTCCTACACACCTCGAGATGTAGCAGGTAGAAACTAGGACAACTGTTTCTTTGTCATAGTATATTGAAAATATTCCAAGAGTAGAAACCAATATTTACTTTTAGCTAGAAGAAGAGAATTTTCTTCTCTCTATTCAGTCTGTCGCCGTGGAAGTTAATGAACAAAACGTCAAGGTATTCGCCAGAGACTGTAACTTCTTATTTACAATATCAGGCATCTTTTCCGGAGGCTGATTGATTTCTCGCACAGGTACCGACCTACTAGTGGTCTATTATACCCCAGACCCACTATCACGAGAAACCTACGTGGCTGCATTGTAACCTCTGTAATTATCCCGAAAATGAGCGGGCTGCACTGATACAGGCACAACATATACCAGACGCAACCCACGCGCTGTAGGGTTTTAAAGACATATCAGTCCCTCCCTTGTATACTCCTTCTTCTCTACCCTGTCTATCTCTATTCCAATTCTTCGCTTCCGATACACCTGCTCCAATCGGGTTGAAAAATTTATACGTCTATGAATTATTGCCGTCTCTACACATGATGAATATATTAGAATTTGTCTTATATAAAAAGTACGTTTTTCAAATATATACATGGCACTGTGTAGATATGGTAGATTGGCATAGACTGCAACATGTGTGGTTTTCTAATTACCATTTCGGTAAATCTTGTTGAGATTATCAGTGCGTTTATAATGTAGAAGAATTGATCACTAGTCGGCGTGAAACATTATGGTGTCATCCAACGTTTTATTTAGAAAGAATAATCTCCGTCTTGAACGAAAAAAGTATGGGATGGTTAGACTAATGACGATGAATATGCAGCAATTGAAACAAAACTAAAAAGATGAAATTCAGTAAAGTAGAAATGTCGATCCATCACTGTGACGCCACATTATCGCCCACCTTGACTGAGTTGAGACCAGTAAGTGAAACGCTTCTACAGGGTGGTAGACCTGTGGAAGTCGACCTTATTCTAGCTCAAAGTAGGTATATTGAACTTGAAAAATCTTTATCTCCGTTAACCTCTCGACAAAAATAGATCCCGGTACCATCCTAGTCACCATCTATCCCTCTGAGTCTCCCGCATACACGCTCACGCGAGTTTTGAATAACAATTACTCCAGCATCCTCGTGAGCTAAATTTCTTATCTATGAAATGAAAAGACATCTTGAAAGTCTGGGATCACGATATGCGCTGGAGGATGAAGTTAACTTTACGAATCACTATTGATTACGTAACTGGGATAGTTTAGCGTAGAAATAATCAGGCAGCTCATAATTAATGGAAACGAAGTTTGACTGAGTTTTAGATTCAGCTAGTCCGAATTTCTGAATGACCCTCAAGATTCCTGCATCTGCATTTTTGAACTTTGGCAAGCCGTAGCTCCGCCACGGTCGATCCTACAGAAAACTTTGCACGACGTTTTTTGTTGCTATATCAATTATCTAGATACGCATTTTTGGATTTTTTTTTTTTTTTTGATAAATAAGGCGGATTAAATTGATCTGCACCTATTGCTAGGACGTCTTCATTTAGTTATACTTTCATTTTGATAGATAAACACGTCACAACTGTGAGCGAGGTTGCATATTGGAGCAAAATGAAGTTACCAAATGTTAGCTTCAAATATATTGATAAAAAAAAAAAATTGATGAAAAAAACGTAGCTAGATAATTGAAAGAGCAAAATTTAAGCCAAAGCTTAAATTTAGTGAAAAGTAGCTTCGAACGGATTGTTAAAAAATAAATGAAAAAATGCGTGTCTGGACAGTTAGTACGGCAACAAAAAACGTCATATAAAGTTTCCTCTATGATAGACCGTTTCGAAGTTACGGCTTGCCAAAGTTCAAAAATGCAGATGCCGAAATCTCGAGGGTCATAATTTCTTATATCTTTTCAACTAGTAAAAATTAATACAGTCTGCTAACTAATTTATAATGTATAAACGCGCCAATTGCATTGGACGGTATTTCTAATTCGGGAATGTCAAAGGAAAATGTGAAAAAAAAAAAAAAATACAACAACATTTCACCGAACTCTGTACGAACTTGGTCGTTAAAATTGGCAAATCTGTGAGAGCTTTTGGTTTGTGACACACGTTTTGATAATGAAATCGCAAATGGACCCTGAAATGGCACAGTCACTCATTGTCAACGAACCTCTTCTACATTGAGACAAATAATATCTAATCAAACCCATTTACAGGTGTCTAATGGCGTCCAACGTTCAGACATAATTTATAACACCACAGGTCCAACGGAGGTTCAGGCTGAGAGATATTCTCCGCGTATATAGACGTGTAAAATAATTTATAGCCCTGTTGTATCTCACACCTTGAGTGCCAACCCGGCGTGCATCGGATATGTCCCACCATTACTCACACACTAATGTTGGGCCTCGTTTTTATTATTTTCATCCATTATTTCCTCGGAAGCTCTTAGTAGCACAGGTCCTCACTGTCTATTAAAAAGGACAATAAAAGCTTTGGCACATGTGGGTGTCAGTATACGTATGTATACGTTAATAATAAAGTGTGTAAACATGCTAAAGTCTGGCTTCAATCAATAATAGCTGAGTACGAATAGCCATTTCTGTTACCAGACAAATATTAATCCAGTTGAAAAAAGCGAGTTTTACCTCACAGATATGATACGCAGAAGTATATTACAGGCACCGAAATATCGGTTTGTCACCCGAAAGTATAACTTCATGGATGGAAATTTTAACTAATTATTCCGATTTATTTGTGCATCAAAATAACATTTTCACTCAACCATATAATTTTACTTTGGGCTGGCGAGTATACCCAATAATTACGAATTATTTTGGGTTGGAAAAAAGTTCAGTTTTAATACTAATTAGCCGTTACGTATATTTCTTGATGTAGTTCGCATATTCCTTTTCCGCTTTCACATTTGATGAACGGAATTACAAACGAAATAAATTTCTGCGTGGAAAATGGGAATCCACCGATCGAGAGGAATTACCATTTCTAAATTCTTAAAGTCACATCTGTATTTCTGTACCCCAAAAGCTATTTCAGAAATCGTTTCATTACAAATGGGGAAAAAATGCTCTCGAATAAGAAAAGTATCTCATCCAAATTGATACTTACGTATAGTAAGCATTTGGGGTGTACACATACTAGGGATGGAGGCATAGAAAAGAAAAGAGGGGAACGGGCAGAAGGAATACGGGACTTAAATATCTTTACTTGAGGTACGTATGTACATGTAAACTGCAGGGATACAATAAATCAGTTAAATTTAAGGGAAATTAAAACTCGACGTTTTATGAATTATTCTTCGACTGCAGACGAGCGGCTGGTCGATTCTGCGTCCGTTCTTGTTCCGACAGTTAAGTTTTATGGAGAAAATTGCAAGGAAAATAATTTGATTATTCTATAAAAAAGTAATATATTTATTAACCAACGTAAAGACGACCAGCACAGAGAGGAGATTGTTAAATTTATTTTAATGGCCATATCCAACCCCTCCGAACAATAAAGACTGCCATGTTGGTTACATTTGCCAGACACCCCTGGCAGGCATAGTCTAGGAGGGGTTGGCTCCGAAGAAAGTGCTCGTAATGATCTTCGTGGACCGACAGTGAATCGTCCTCCGGCGCTTACAATGCAAACGACATTATACTGTGCCCATCTCTCTTCGACTCCCCTACTTTTTAACTGGATCGAACCTTGACGGATGAAAATCTTCTGTGCATATAGCATTTATTTATTTCGAAAATCTCCTCATCCTCATGCTTTCCTAGAGCTTAGGTGCAAAGGAAATCGACGCTTTGAAATGGGCTGGAATAGAAGAGTTTGAATAGCCGAAGGATTGCCATGTATGACGCTCCGAAAGCCGGAATGAAAATCCAATCGGAATTTCTTTGGTGAGCAACCGCAAAAATTTAATTTGTCTGTAATTCCGGTAAACCTTTTTTATGGCTGAATTTTTGATTTTGCAATTGATTGCTGTTGTTACTTGAGCTTCCGTAATACCAGAGGATTATTGCCGGTACATAAATGTATTCAGTGATGAGAGTATGAGATTCAACACGACTTGAAGTCGCGAGCGATTGAAATGAGCGGCGCCTAATGATGACGGAGTCTCGTGGCGATGGAAGAAGGCCATGGCGTAAAGAGGCGAGGAGGACAAAGAGGATATAGAGGACAAGCCATAGCGGAGCAGGACGAGAAAGATTAGAAAGACGAGGAGGACGAAGAGGTAGGCAGATGCACGCTGTCCGCCCCTGATATACAAATGAGAACCGGGTTACGGGCGGCTAGTGGGCAAATGCCAAGCAAATGAGCGAACAAATACGCTCCTAGAATCATGCTTGGCCCATCGTCTGCTCTACTGCATGCCTCTTGTGAGTCGTTCATCCGCGCCAAGCATCCGACTGACCATTTGCGTGACCATTATGAAACGCCTGTATATATACTGCGGGTTCTAACTTCTAATGAACCAGCTTGGGTTTAATTTACTCCTAACCCAAAGGCGCAGTAACACAGCCCAAATTTAACGATTCAGATTTTGGATGTGAAAATTATATTACGAGCTGAGAGTTGAACATCAATTTTTTCTCCGTCATAAATTACAACCCCAATGAGATTTGGTTAGTGTCCATCTGCTTCACGCCCGTCATCAACATTAACACGTATCCTGCAAACATGTGGGATAAAATCATTTATAGTCTCGGAATACATAATTGTTTCACCGTTTAAGATTGAAATTATGCAAGCCTTGCAAAGTACATCTTAATGTTCAAGAAATCGCGGGTATTGTTTAACGAAGATTGTTATTAGGTCGTGTGTGGTAGAAGACGAGATTCGAAAAATATAGGTACATTTTTTAATCTACCCATATTGCTGTGCGGAAGACTTAACTCTGTCTTGACTTTCGTTATCATGCTACACCGGATTTCCGCATTTTGTCGCATAGGATAAATAACGCTGGCCATTTTTGTTAATTCCTTACCAGTCGTGGCCCGAGTGTCAGACTGCATGCTTTTGGCACATGTTATATTCAAGCTTTCCTACAGCTATAAGATATGCAAACGTCGGGTCATCGCACTGTCTGATAGCGTTTTGACCAGATCTAGATCTAGGTTTCCGTAACATTTTCCAGTCCGAAGACGTCATCTTCTTCTATTACTCCACCTTCTACAACGAAGCATCGTGCTCTTTTCCATGATTTTTTATCATGTCCGAGAGGTATCATATACGTGTAGTATGGGATCATTGTACGTGAATCACGACCCTGTTTGGCAAATCTGATTATTCACATTATTCATAAAATTGTTCTCCGAGACGTTCAGGACAATTGTCCTCTTGGGGCTAATATGTTTCGACGACGGAATATGAAAAAAGTTAATAGCTGAACGACGTCCGAGCTGCTAGATTAACTCGGGTAAAGTGAGTTGGCGCGATTCCCGAAAGTTTGGCTCCCTTGACCGCCCAGTGGCGTTATGTTATTTACATATGTTTATTTGTAACATATATCAACAACCTAGATATATGTATACATATATTGGCTCGATGTCCACTGGCTGGTCCAGACTTCCTGTTGGCCGCGAACTGGTCTTGTGTAAATATGGCGAGTTGGCTACCGTCTGCGATTTCCGTGTAAACTCTCCTTCCTGTGTTAAAAAATCTGCAGAATTCATCGTAATTCTTTAATTAATTTTATCAATATTATCAATATTATCAATCTCTCTGTGGGGTGATATTGACTGTAATGAAAACCGCTATTTTCTGCCAAGTGCTACCTTACGGTAAACGAAGATACAGCTCGTCCTCGTCACCGAGTCTACAGATTTTAATCTCCAATCTCCTGGAATTTAATATAAATTAGTAGCCAGTCAATATTTCAGATTTACCCATACCTTAGGTGACCGAAAAATCCGCTCCCGGCCTTAATATAGATATCGGTATATTGTTGAGTCCCACATCTCCTCTTGTATTTGTATAAAAATTTTCATTTGAGATGATGTTTTCCATCGTGATTGGGCGTGGTACGAACTTAAGCCGTCGAAATGTCTGTAAAGTTTAAGCGACTCGAAACATGACTTTAAGGGAGGGTATTTTGAGATTACAATTTGAGAGGGTCGATAAGAACGAAGGTTTGACCCCCTTGGGAATGGCATGCTTTGTATATAGGTATGCCAAGTACTTTCGGGACGTAATCTTGAAATTCTCTCTTCCCAAAAAGTCGTGAGCTTTTAGTTGATAAATTGTCGAGTCACTTCCATTTTTTCAGTGTAAGGGACCCCAGTCAAACTTCTGATTCCTTTACGAAAAGATTCTGCACAAATTCATCACTGTCCGCATAAAATGCGATACCATTTGTATACCGGGGGTAGTTCACTCGCCGTAGCTGGATATAATCCGGCCTATTAGTGAGTCGTCAATGTCAAACGAGCGAGCATGTCACTTTAGATATACGTATAAATTGACTCACATCTGATACACTTACCGGGTGTCGGCAATGTGGCTACGAGACCGCGGTAGCCTTTGATCACGACTCGAAACTATGCTCAAACCTCGTATCTTGTGAAATCAATTTTAAACTGAAATGAGATTGAAACGAGACATCTGTCAGCTTCGACGCGGTTCTATTAGTTGACAGCTATTTTTATCCACCCTACACTTCGGTACTTTACTGCCGTATGAAAATAGCTCAACAGTTTTTCTACAGACTAGTTAGAATTTTCCATCCATGAGCGGCACAATCTAATCATTATTATGTTGCCTCGAAGGTTAGTTGACTGAGATTAATTTTTCTTCGATATTTCATTGACATTGGTAAGATCGCAGGACGTAGCCATCTCAGCATGGCAAGACACTCAGAAAATCTCTTTTGGGAGTACATCCAGGCAATGCACCGAAATCATTGCTTTAATACGAAACACAGCAGCAGCAGTAGCAGCAGCAGCATGAGCCTCAGTTTCAAAGCTCGATAATAAATGCGGCAATACTTCAACGGACACAGTGTTGTAGTTATTATGCATTTGGAAGGCCATGTGGAAATAGGGAGCTCTTCCGCGATGTGATACACAGAGCACGCACTCCTGTATTAATATATACGAGTGAGGGCTAATAAAGATAATGCATGATGCGCCGCAGGCTCAAAGAGTGCAATGCCCCCATACCGGGCAACGCGGTACGTGTCAAAATATAAAACACGCTTTCTCTCATTTGATTTTGTGCGTAAGGAAACAGGCACAGTCTACCATGTAATGCAAAGTGTAATTACTTTCTCTTATCCTTACCAACTAGCCCGCCGCCTTCTTTCGCACGCGTAAAGACCTTTAACGTTACCCACGGAGGCCTTCTGTTTTTAAGCTATCAGAAGTTATCTTCCGGAACGCAGACCGCAGTAAAAAGGGCCTATATTAGCGCGAGGGTAACGAACCGCTGCTACCAGAACCTGGAATTACCGTCAGCCCTTCTACCCGTCTGTCTCGGACGTTTTAGGGACGAAAAACACAAGGGGCTCGAACTAGAGATACGTACAGGAATTGTGCTGTACCATATATATATATATATATATATATATATATATATATATATATATATATATATATATATAATGTATACATATTTTACACCAGGGGTGTACAAAAAAAACTGAAGAAAACAGTTTATTTTAGACAGATTTCATCACATGGTAGTTTTCATGCATGTTCGTGGAAACATGACACGTGCTCGAAAGGAATACCCTACAGTCGCATAATATTTAGAGGTCATTCACAGTATTCGAATTTTCCTTTATATTCATGACCATAGGGAACAGTTCCCGATACCCGAAAGGCGACTTTTGAATAATACCATTCCCATTACAACTGTTCCTGTGAAAAAAATATAAAGTAATGAATAATAATTAAAGTGACTCGAGTGACCTCTCAATATTATCGTATCTTCATGAAATTTCGTTCGCAGACAGATTTCGACAAATAATGTAAAAAAGTTACCGAGGAATATGGTACAGCCGTACACTTGACAGTATTATTTCCACCAGGCCAGGTTTGAAGGTATTGGTGTGCCCATTGCGCATTACGTATCCCCAGTGGCGCCATTATAACCGACTTATCTTACCTACCTCGATTCTCCAATTATTTGCTTCCGTTCGAGTAGCGGATATTTTATTTTGTTGAGTTTTCCACGTATTGTCCAGCACCGGGTAGCTCCGATCGCTCTATGTGGATGCACGTATATCTGTGTATGTACATCCCTCTTGGGTACAAGAGAGGAGCTTTGGCTCGGGAGATGAACTCTCCGTGGATGCAGGGGACAAGGAGGAGACGATTGCTATGGTAAGGTACTCGTCCATTCTATCGTACATCTTCTATTGTATATGGATATACACACATGCTCTTGAATATTAAGTATGCGACATCGTTCGTTCGCTCCGAAAAGCTCTTTCGGTTTATTGAACAATATACCTTTTGGTTGTGTTTGCATAGGAAACGATCTGATGTCTGCATTTCCAATTCTGATTTCAAGTGCAATTTGTATTTGGTCTACTCATGACGCCGTATTGTTTGCTGGTAATTCGTGACCAACTTCGATTATTGATTCCTGATAAAGTTACGAGAATATCTGATTCTTATCTGCTTGACACTTATTCCATATTATTCACTACCATCGAAATGATTTCGTTGCGATGTAATGAATAATGTACAAGCTAAGAGTGCGACAAATTATTCTATGGCATATTACGGCCTTGAAATTACGGGTGGATTCGTGGAAACGGGGAATTTGGTTCACAAATAATTTCGCGAAAACTGAGACAGACTGATATCTTTTACGGTGAACGCAACTATCACCCCTCCCATTTCTATATATACGACGAACTTGAAACATTATTAAGAGATAGGGGCGTTGGTTTCTCGCGGTATACCGTCGTTCGATACTTCGACCAATTAGAGTAGAGTGTTTCTGCACCAAGAATATAGAGACGAAGATTGGAGAGAATAGAAAAATATACCGACAAAGGTTTCAGAGGATTGGAAGGAACGAATGCGGATTTCTCGATGGTCGCGTAAGTGCTTGCTGAAACTAAACTAAACTTAGTGACGGAAGCAGAGTTTAAACCTCAACCTCACGGTGACACCGAAAAAGTAGTTTGCCAAAGTTACGAAAGAAGCTTCTCTTAAGTGGCGTTCCGAAACCTGGTGAAAATACAAAAAGCTCGCAAGCACTTCAGTCTAGTCCCCAGCCAGACCCCTGCAACCCCTCTGGACCCACGGACGAACCTGCTTTTCCTCTCGACTCTGAAGGGCACCGGCGTAACTTCAACGGGTATCTAGATAAAGCGTTTACGATGGAAGTTTTGCCTGCTCCTCACAACGCGCTTGCATCATGCTTTCCTACGCTGGGCCTAGCTACTGCAGTACCGCATCTACAAGGACCCTGGGTAAAGCTATATATACGAAGATAAGTTGGTAAAAAGTAAAATATAACCAAAACCGAAAATATCAATTCCGGTAGAAATTTCTTGGCTTATATGATGCCGCAATTTACATAAAAAATCTTTAAAGAGGTTCAAATTAAATACTGGACAGACGTGACTACTGTTTGCTTCCTGGTCGGGTGATGCGGAAATTGATGGCTTTAGATATCTGGTTCGTATGTTTTTCCAATACCAGAGCTCTTTTTTTTCGCGAAATAACGACCGAAACCAATTGCAAGCTTTACGTCGTGGCCGTTGGCCCATGTGTTAAGCTTGCTTGCATGTAGTTTTGGCTATGAAGGTAAACCTCCCATTTGCTAGGTCGATTGTCGTTGAATACAAATGAGCGAGCCTCAACCTGTCACGGACGAGAAAATCCACCAGTACAACTGACTTTTATGGAGTTTAGAGGCAGAATTAACCGTCGTGCAAATTGCAGATTTGCCAAATGGACTGCATCGATTGCAAATTAATTATCCGTTGATCGTGTATACTCACATCGAAAAAAAATCCGGCCGAAATATTTATGAGATTTCGTGCATCCGTGAAAATTACTTTGCACATGCCCCAATTATTACGTTGACCTATTCATTCATTCAAGGGTTGGTAGGTTTTAATTGCAGACGTTAAAAATCCTTTTTGATATGAACTTCACTAGCAGAACTCGGCATGGTTGAAGGAAAACTAATACCGGCTAACGAAAGTTGAAATAGGCTGAACGGTTCGTTAAAAAACGAATTGGATTCTATAGAAAGGTCAACGAACCGTGTAGCCACAATAAACTCGTAAAAAGCACCCCAAGGGCTTACCAGGATTTGTTAGTAATTTTTTTTTAGATGCTAGTAGTGGTAGCATAAAGTGCGTAATCTGAACGGTAAATGGAAGAATCAGCGACAAGACGCTATAAAAAGGTGATACCCAACGTACAGAACGGAAATTGAGCCCTATAAAAGCTTGTTGCCTAAAGCCCAAATCATAATAAATTCACCACGTTGCACCGGGCACGACGTCCCTTCGTCTGCCCCTATTCTTTCCACTTCGCCGTATGATCCTTCGGCTTTTTGGTCCGACACCAAACGACCTAGAAATATGATGCGATTGATGTCTACCCATCGCCAAGAATAAATGTGATGCAGAATGGAATTAGCTCGCGAATAGAAAATGGAAACGAAACTTTGCTCGACGAGATGTTTCGAAAAAAGTAACGAACTGATAGCAGGTAGGAACTACAAATGATACCTTCGCAAATCTCATCGATTATTCATTCATCCCATTAAAATTGAACAACACTTTGCGTAAAGTACCAAAAACTTTTCGACGATTGTATTGATACGTGACTCACGCGATGTGCAAGTACATCCTTATAATAAAATTTGAAATTTCCAAACTGGGACAACCCTTGTTATTTAGCAAATGGCTCTTGGGTTCATATTTACTCTATTACCAACATGCACTAACTCACACTTGAATATCGTAGCTGCATTGCGCACGTGTACGTGGGGGCAATCAATCAAGACTTTCGTGATATGAATACCGAGCGGGGTTCAGGCCGTCTATGGTTCTATGCTTTCCCCGTACGCGGTACGGCGAGGTTTACATCGAGGCGAACTCCCTACCCCTGCAGGCAGCACCATGAGACCCTCGTTCTATAACCAAGTACGTACAACACACACATAGAAGCATAGGTATAACCACGGATGAATGACACGTCAAAGCTAGTAATCTCCTCTCAACTTTTCTATAGCGCTGCAGCTTTTCGTACCTACGCCTGAATTGAATAAATGCGTAATATCCATCGACATTATGTCAAGTGCTCGAGCCCTCTGCAGCTTATATACTACAGCCGATCCATCCATAGCGATCAGCCGACGAATCCAAATTATTTCCGATCTCGAACGGAATTTCAAAGCACGTCTCATTCAAGGTATACATGATACGGGCGTCCTTTTTGAAACGGAGCAAAGGTATGGTAGTATGGTAGCATATAGTAGCTGTGATGGTACAGAATTTCTGAGTGTTTACGACGGCGGGGGTAGGTACTACAACCCCGAGGCTCCAAGCCCGTAACATCTTCTTTAATATCGTTACAAAGTCTACTGACATCACCTAGTAAAACCTGATGCTCCACTTCGTCAGATAAGGTTGCTCAAGTAACCCTAAGATTAGTTTCGCACACATACGCGTATATTCACCTACACAATAATCTAAGGCCTCACGTTCCCTATTAATTAACAGATGTCGAAGGTTTTCGGCGGAAGTAATTTCCGTCTGTAATCAAGTCTACGTCAATTTCGCCTATTATTTTCGTAATTTCGATGGCATTGTATAGTAGACAGAAAGTTTTTTCTCAGTACATAATATCTTTCGACGATAAACTACCAAGCAGGTGCTTGAAAAAGTTTAAAATGTCAAGAGACCCGTTAAGGTCGCGAAGGTGCAGTGTATTCTCTGTATTTCGAAAGCTTTCGAGAACAATATTTATGTAACGACTGGTATGACGTCAAGATAATTGGGATGAATTGCTACTTCCGTTGCTGCACGATGCATCCCTAAAGTCAGCTAAGCGCAAGCAAGGAACACGACAGGAAGGGTAGGAAGAGCCCAGAAGATGAGGAAAAGGAAGAGAAGGAACGGGAAAATAGGGGTCGAAGAGGGCAGGAAAGACAATGTGGCATCACATTAGTGCGTGAGACCAATAGCCGTCGTCGGAGGGGAATTCTTGATCCGTGCACGGATGCCTCTCGACGTAACAAGGAGGGTACCAACCTTAAAAAAAATCCTTGAGATCGAATAAATTAGAAGTAACGTCGGTACTGTATAGCCCTTAAGCCAGGTTCACAGGATCCGCTAATTCGATAGGTTTTCAGCTTACAAGTTATTTCAGCAGGTATAAAGAATGGTGCAGACTAGGATAGAACTCCCAACGTATCGTTAAAAGTTTTTTTTTATACACAAGAGACTCGGAAGACATCATATTTACCATGATACTTTTACCCCGGTTTCTTCCACCTATCTTCATCCCCCGGCACTGACGAGCTTGCCGTACGGCACATGCTACGCAAATATGTTACGGTTGGTTGAGAAGCTCTACCAAATGCTTCGATCGTATGAACCGGGCTTTACCCTCGCCAACGTTCGCGGCAATGGCTGCGGTGTTAACCAGTTATCCAGAGTTTGAGCCTGATGAGTGGCGATGGAGGTTGAATTCTGAACTTTCCTACTTACGATGCCTTCGCTGTGATACAAAATTATGGGCACGATGGGGCAATTGCTTCTACGGCTTCTCTTGTCTCACCCTGTTAACCCCCGCATCCCTCCTGCGCCCTAGGGACGGTTCTCTAGTAATTTGACGCGCTTATGTGAGGCGTGACGTAATCATGAACTGTTCAAAGATTTCGTAAGATAAGGTAATATAAGATACCTCCTGCTGTAAATCTTGAGATAAAATTTAGCACAGTTATCTTGGCGCGTGTAGACTCCCCGGTCGTCCGCTTTGTCCTTTGGGCTGTCCGGCGCCGCGACAGTTACGGCCACCAAATTGTGATTCAGGGCGCCGTATACGTGTCACCTTACAATGAGTTACAAACTCCTTTTTGTGACCCGAATGCTTCATGTAACGCATGATACACGAGCGCGTTATTTTGATTTAATCTAACACTGTACGGTATCTCTAATGCCAACGTGCGGTGTTCATTTTCACCTCGCGAAGGAAGCAGTTTGACATTTGCCCTATTTTCACATAATCAAAGATATGCTGCTCCTATCATATTCAAAGTTCACGAAAGCTTTTTGAATTCTGTCATATTTTATAAGTAAATATTATTGGCTTTGATTACTCGACTGCATTACTTTTACGCATACATATTCAACCTGGTACGACGTACAAGTATACTTATGCAGGGTGAAACTCTAACGTCCTAATATTTGGGGTAGTGTTGAGGTGGCCAAGAGTCCAGTGCCGGCAATTGTTTCCCAATTTCAACGTATAATGAAGCCCGAAAACAACAAAACAATTGACAATTTTTACTGGTGGCCACCTCAACACTACTCTAAGTGTTCGGACGTTAGACTTTCACCATGTGTAATGCCAGCAAATTATAATAAAGCCTGTTTCGAAATTTGTAAAGTACCATGTGCACACTTGCTGCCGTAGCAATATAATCTTCGAGGTTTGTGATAATAATGTTAGCGGGAGATCGGAGTGATCCCAGCTCAAACGTGATGAGGGATGTAACAAGAATTTGAGTCATTCGACGTTGGAAAAAAATCTTTCATCCTATTTCCTACCGTATCATTACTCAGACCAACCCCGTAATAATACGTAGCTACGTTCCCTGGTGATTCCGCACGAATTGAGGCTAGGGGTTGAGATCTGACGAGTACTACCGTGTTTTGCCGACTCTTGGTCGAAATGATTACAGAGTGTCGTTCGCGGGTGATTTTTGGGCTTTCATTCAGAGAAAAATTATTCAACTCACCAACTATGGCTGTGGCTACAACTAAATATGTGTTGATCTAATTATCCGCTCGTTGATTATTTCAACTGCAGTTATTCAGCTGCAGCGACTGGATATCTACCTCCCCAACCTTGATTGTGGATTAGTTGGTCCAATCATTTCTTTTTGCGGTTTTCTTTTTCAAGGGAATTCGTTTCGTCTGTCACTCAAGTTGTATCATTGTGTAAAAAATATTCTGATTGGATTCCATACGTATACGATTCCCACGTATACATATGCGTACATAAATACCTAGATTTGCATATTAATACATATGTTTATATAGCTATATATATATATAGTAGGGTGCTTTTTTTGGATCGACTATTTTTTTTTTTCAACTCCCCATTAAAAATCTTGTAGTAGACATCGAAAAAGGAATCCTGTCCAATTTTTAGCTCTTAATTACAATTCTAAGTACTCGCCCTCGTCTTTTTAAGTTTTCCCATGCTAAAAGCATGGAAACATTACGGCTTTTTCTTTAGCCGCGCACAACTCAGCTGCATTTCAATGGATCGTTCTCATCCAAGACTCATTTGACAGAGAATTTAATGTTCTTCAAAAGCACTCATGATAGTTTGATTGATTTGAAAATATTGAACTTGACATTTTGTTAGAATTTTATATTTAAAAAAATCAAAGTCCTTATATCTTTTGAAATACTGGTCTGAGCGACTTTACTTATTGGACTTCTTTGTAGAGAAATAAATTTCCTACAAAATTGTCATTAAGTTTTTTTATCCAAGTCCAACTGTTTATTCGCCCACGGTGAGAAAGAAGAATTATGCATAGAATCGACTTTGAAGGCTCACACAGGTGCAGCGGTTGAAACCACAGCCAAACTACCTCAAGCACTTTTGAAGAACACTAAATTCCCTGTAAAATGATGTTTAGATGAGGACAATCCATCGAAATGCGGCTGAGTTGTGCGCGGCCAAAGAAAAAGTCGTAATGTTTACATGCTTTTAGCATGGGAAAACTTAAAAAGACGAAGGCGAGTACTTAGAATTGGAATTAAGAGCTAAAAATTGGACAGGATTCCTTTTTCGACGTCTACTACAAGATTTTCAATGGGGAGTTGGAAAAAAAAAATATTCGTTCAAAACGAATCGCCCTAATATATAGGGAAGAGCGGGGCAAAACGAGCACGGCACCAGGTATAGAAATAATAATTTTGTCTTAATTGATTGTTTATGATATTCCGACGTATTTTGGATCAAAAGTAACACAAGAAAGCAAAAAGACGAATGAAATGCGGAAAAAAAAATTGATTTATAATCGTGCAATTTTATCGGCTTGATTGCCATTGATATCTACACCCTTTTACGATGAAAATTTATTTGAATAAAATAAAAAGGCAAGTACTAAGGGAATAAAATCAAGTTACCAAGTCATCACTTTCATTTTTGAACAACTCTAATCAACTAACATTTGAAGAAAATAGTTTTAAACATTGCGTTTTGGTAACATTGGGTATCTATTCCGTCGTATGGAAATCGCAGTTGTTGTTCAAGGGTCATCCTCATCAGCTCCAGCACATGAACTATTTGACCTATCTTCCTTTGTGTAAATGTCAAAAAACGTAAACAAGTCATTTTTAAGAAAGTTAAGACGTGCCCGTTTTGCCCCCAATTTCTATTCTTCGTTGGGGTTCCCGTCTTGCCCCGGTGCCCGTTTTGCACTGCTCACCCCTATATGTTGTAAATATAGCTACTTCCCACGGAGATTCGCACGCGGACGCTATATATTTTATATTTTTCATTTTCGTGCAGTCGATAAATCAGCCGGCATGATGGCTTTTGTATCTGCCACATGCCTTCGACGATAGCTTTTTTCCGAGACCTGAGGAATGTTTTTTTTCGAAATTCTCGTAATCCGTTCTCATCCGATAAATACAACCGTAAGCCCGGCGGAACGATGCAAATGTTCCCGTTCCTCCCATGATGAAAATGCGTTTCTCGCATGCTCGTATGCAACGAATAAACTAATACGCGCCCCCGGTTAGAGGGACGAACTGAAGCTTGCACTGTGAAATGTAATTGCACGCTGTACGTCAGGCATGATCGCAATACATACGCGCGAAACAACCGCGTGGCTTGGAACGTAGGGGAATATTTTAAAATATTTGTTACTTGATGCAAAAGTAATAACGAGTGAAATTGCAACAACCTCACCAGTCTCTGCGTGCGCGGTTGTGCTAAAGCTTTTTATTACCTTTGCACGAATATAAAAGAGGCTCTTAACAAGCAGATTTTAGTACAGCAAACGGCTATTGTTAAAACCACCCGCGAAACGTCAACCTCAAAGTTTTATTCATCGTTTCCATAATTTGTTAACTTATTTCGAAAGACGCCGCAAAAGTGACGAATTCTCTCATAAACGACAAAGGTACGCTTGATTGTTAGAGAAACACTAACAATCACTTTATCTCCGATAACATTTCCAGCGAAATTCAACACGATGCTTGTGATTTTAACAGGAAATGTGATCCCAATGTTATCTCAACCATCATTAAAGCTCAGGTTCCAGATAGTGCGCGATATGCACTCACCTGGTACAGTAGTATAGTTCAGTTCATTGAGGAACAAGACCAGCTCCCTAGCGGAACGCACCGCCCGTGATCCCGACGTAGCTATCGTTTTTATTCCAAACCAGCACTCCATGACTTCAATAGCTCCAAAACTCTCACGACCTATTTTCATCCAGTACGTGTAAAGAGAAATGAAATAAAGTCTTGGCTCATAGTGTTACTGTATATAAATAAAGCTCCGTCTATATTTACAACTTATATAACTCGATCGTCTTGCCACTATCGGCTTATGAGAATTCAGAAATTCCGTTGAAAAGCTCGCCAGTTCGAAACATTACCCATACGACACCTGAAGTACGACCCCCTTGTGTTGAGAGCTAAACCAGCACTTATTTTTCTGGGTTATAAACGATAATGGATTTCGGACGTATTTCAAAGTTAGCGTCAATATGAAATGTTTCATCTCTGCATCTTGCAGTAGGTATATGTTTAGGAAGCTCGTCATCTTTCGTTACTCGTCGACTGAAATAAAATTATCCTCGCGAAAGCTGTCGTGAACTACGTTTGAACGAAGCATCAAATTTACTGGTTTACGAAGAGGGATTCATGTGCATCTCGTTTGAAATTCGGGTTTTGAAAATAAAACGTTAATCTCGCCCGTGCATCCGCTTCAACTCCGCTTCAGAATAGCGATACAGCCGATTGACGACCGGTATGCTGGGCAACTTCTTAAATCAACATTTCGCCTTCCTCTGTAAATATTTTTCTGGGAAAACGTGATTTCGTAAACAACGAAGAGCACCGTGTACCAACCAAGACGTGTTGAATATATTCATTTCTAAACAAAATTAGAAACGAAAAAAAATACATACTTGCGCATACAAGATTTCTCATTCCACCAAAGAGTCTGCGTTTATTGTATTTTTAAATCATATAGCCTTTCATATTACCGATACACTAACATTCATAGATGTTTCGGCATTCGTTTATCAATTTTCATGATCGCGTTGAACTGGCTTTATTTTTTGACCATTCGGCACTTTGCTGCACGTGAAATCTGTGTAATAAGAAGTAGTTCTGAGTATAAAATGGAAGTCGATTGCCTAACAATTGCCTTGAGATTCTTCAACCTGGACTCTATCCCATTTTTTGTATTGAATACAAAAATCTTCTCTTCGATCGCAAAAAATCGCCCTCTATTATAAAGTAGATGAAAGTTGGATGATTACTACGGATAATATCTGCCCAAAAGCGGGTCACTTTTCACCTCATCACCATTCGAAGGATGCGGAGAACCGTTCGAAAACGTCATGGAGTGAAAGAATGACATGCGATTAAAAGTAGATTAGCAGTAGCGAGTAGGACAATTGTAAGACACTCCAGTCTCTGCAGGGCGTATCTGTAACAGTTCCGCAATCTGGTCCGAGCTACTACCAACAGCCTCACAAAATGAGACAGTGCCTTTCTCAAGCCTTGCCGTGATATCTGTAAGTACACGGACATATCTAGAACGTTCACCTAAGCGCGTAACAGTTCATCTATGACACCACATCACCTGTGCAAATGTACCAATTCCAACAGCACGCCGCGTGAATATTAATCACCGGAAACAGAGTGGTGAGAGACAGTCATAATTCAGACTGCCAGAATACTTTCATGGCTCAAAAAAAATGGATTGAATTTGCCTAACTGTCGACATGACGCAACCCCAATCGGTTTGATCAGCACAACACCACTCATTGTGTGATGTGCTAAATCGTTCTAACAGTATTCTATAAGTTGTATGAATTTTCAATAAACAGCTGTTACAGGAGCTGTTTTTATGCAGCATGTATTGCATGATTTATACTCTTCTCATTGCCGGCTTGAGAACCACGTAGATAATTTTCGGGCCACCGCATACTCTTGACATTTAAAAATCTTGGCCACAATTTGTCGATGTAGCCATGACCATTAGTGGTTGGCACAGCGTTGGTACGCTTTGCACATCCCTATAAATCATATATTGCACATGTATTATGTGAACCTGTGTAATGTATGATGTGATCTGGTAATTGGACAAAATTTTTTGAGTTTATAACAGATAATTATAAATCTTGATGCATCTGTATGAGAAAAATATCCACAGTTCAGATCCTTCAGGAATTCAGTTACGATGTGGATGCGGAAGAATAGCCACGCGTTGCTAAATTTTGCAAGTGTGCAACTGTCCACTGATTCACTGTTCGTATTAATATTGGATGGTTCAAAGCACTCCAAGGCAATGACTCGTGACGATCAACACTTTGACAGTAACAGAGAGTGTATCAGGAATCTCCACTATTATATACCAAATGCATGTTACTATCTACTGTGTAGATTTATTCAGATCATCTTCATGGGTTTACTGCTTCACTCATGCATGTCGTTATCATACTTATTATGAAATAGTACTCGTCTTCACATATCACTTTTCCATCGGCTTTGTGATCATTAATTATCATCTACGCGGTTATTATTTACGCTTCTTAATGGCATATGTATGATTATAATTGATCAACAATTAGTCGTTTGGACCTGTAATCAATTTGAGCGTAACTTCTTCACACTGATTTCATTTCACACCATCAGCCCCATAGACAGTGTGTCTATAACAAAAACATATGAACTAGACGTGGCGCTAAAGTGAGTGAATACTTGTCGCAACTGCATGGGAACGTTTCACTCATTGACTTCCCATAAAAACGTTAGATAAACTGACTTTTCTCGAAGTAATGACATTATTATTTCATGAAATAATGATGAGACAGTGAAGCTGTGAAACCAGCAGAAACTTATCCTTACACGTAATGCTAAAATTCGTGGATATATGTAGGTACTGCGCCTATGCTGCAGTTGACTACAGTTCTTCAATCGGGATTAATAAAGTCGTGTACAAAAAGATCAAGTCGAAGTTATCTGAGATTGAGTAATGCATTCTAGATATACCAAACTAGCCTATGGAATCCGACGAATGCTTACATGTCGATACTTTTGATCAGTAAAGTCGGTCACGAGAAATCCAATTAATCAAATAACCTACCGGAGCGGTAGCATTATGATAAATGGAAAATAAGTCGCGGGCAGTTCGATGCAATTATTGCACAGCACTTGACAAGAGACATCTCGGACCTCTCCCATCGGACGTTTCACGTCTAGTTCAACAAGTTCGATAAATCAGTTTCCTTCCTGGTATTCCTACACAACGATACCGTCGATCAGCCGATCTCGGCTACGATCCGGCTTCTACTCTGGTTCCTTCTTTATTTTCTCCATGGACCACGAAGTACGTATGTAACGCCAACTGAGTTGAGGTAAGGTAACTTCGAAGAGCGGGGAACCTCCTTCTATACAAAACCTTCACATACCAGTTACTAACTAGCGTTTCCGATACAAGAAACATGCAGCTTGATTGACTACTATGTCAGGCACGTCCCTGCGCGCTATCATATGGCCTGGTGAACGTATGGCGAGAGTCACGTCAACGTGAGGTAAGTATCGTTAATTTGAATATATGATCCAACATTTATCACGTTGAATCTTAAATATTATAACGAAAAGAGACGCGTGAGCCAGCGTAACGCTGCCGAAGTACTGGAACACGCTTTGTGCGCCTCATCAACGCAAACTGTTTGTCAGGTGACGTCGCAGTGGCGGCCGTGGCGGGTGCCAGGCCAAAGCCACGTGACTTTATATCCCGGTTTCCTTGCTTCTTGCCGTAGTCGAGGGTCTCGTTGCCCAAGGGCTAAGACGCGACGAAGATGTTAAAACTTACTGCCGGTTTAACGAGCTTCTACTTGGTTGCGTCATCGTTTTACCGGCAGTCATCATATCGTAATTTTCAACCACTTCTGGTAACTTGACTGAGGAATGCCATTCGATTTGACATTCAAATATACTTTTAGTGACTGAAATTACAAGCCTTTTAAAAAGTCACACTTTCAAAAGGCTGTCTTACCGATCTTGACGATATTTATTGCTCCATTTGTAACACCTGTTCTATTCCAAGTCCGTATCTTCACTGCCCATATTTCAGGTACGTAATGGCTTCATGTATAGAACAGTGCCAAGGCTGTACCTACTCGACAGCGGAATCCTATATCGTAGTTATAGTTCTTTGGTATAATTATCCGTCACATGCTTACGATCGTTATTCACAAATAATTTGTTTATAATGGATGCATATAAACTAGATGATCTAGAAAAAGTGCCAGCAGCCAGTTTCGAAAGTACTTCCCGAGTCCCAACAGCCTCGGCAGGACGCTGATTGCCTCGTGTACCGTTCGAGATATCTGGACCGGTACAAACATCTACTTGGACAAATAGTTAACTACCAGATTGTGGTCGCCTGTCAGCAGACTCAGACAGCCGTAGAAGACGCGGCAACTTGTGCTAGTCGAGTTGACGTTTTGAATTAAAATACTCTTGCCAAGAGGCTAACCATTTAAGAATTGCTGCCGGCAAAGATAAAACATAACGATAGCCATTAGTGCAGTAAAGGTTTATCAAAAACCTTGCAATTCGCAGTTGAATTTATGCGAAGTTTAAGGAAAGGTCGCTCTAGCGCGATATTCTTTGCAATGGTAGTTTTTGACGAGAGGCCAGAGTTTAAGAATCCGTTTGAGAAAAAGGTAAAAGAAACAACAACGAAAAAGAGCAAAAACCTAACGATGTGCGCCTTCGACGTAGCTAAGTAGCGGCGCCTCGTTAGAAAACAGAACGAGAAGCAGCTTGGCGTAGGGCTTGTGTCGTGATCGCGTTGAAATTGCCTGCCTTTGCATCGTCTCGGCCCCGCGGGTGCATTTCGCATAGCATAGAGCGGTTTAAAACCACACGACAAGGAATGGACGAATGCAGACGGGAGGTCCATGTACATTGTACACGCACGCTCTGTTTAATTTACTTCTGCCTGTACATATCCACATCCAGTCGCCACCAGATAATTGCTTCTAGGAGCACCGACCTGCGCGGCAGTTCCCGTTCTCCACGATCGTCCGTTCGTTCGTTCGTCCGTTCGTCCATTCGTTCGTTCGTTCGTGCATTCGTCCTGGGGCCGAAGCAGTATTTATAGCATTTACTTCCAAGTACTTAGTTACCTCTCCGAGCAGTCGCCACGGCTGCAGCCTGTGCCTAATGGGCATGGTTTAACGCGCGCGTCATTAGGAAATGGGGCCGGCTAGCAGCTTTACCGGTACCCCGTCATTTTGCGTATTTAAATGATATTACGGCGACCTTTTTTTCATTCCAAATTGATGGGTAAAACTGGGATTGATCATCGGTCAATTTTATTGGATAGACTTTCGGACTAATTGGCATTTCCTACTCGACTACCGTCAATTCGTATATATGTCTAAGATATACTTGCCCCGTGGATATTAAGAAGTAGGTACAACTTGTATAAGTAAATAGTTACAGCAATTGTAATCAATGCCTCAGGTTGAAGTATACACTTACCGCAATCTCTACTGTTGATATCATCATATTTGTTCAATTAGCATCTTACTAAGGCCAATTCGAAAAATGGAGTTTCACTTATCAGCATCTGTGGATTGGCGAGATTTAATTTCAGATACCGAACCGAGAAACGAGGGCACTCGTTCATTTTGAGATGTCAACCAATTACTCGAACCCCCTTCGTCATTAAGCTATGTTAAGCAGCCGTTAAACGCACAGATTTTTTTTCTCTTTTTTTTTACGATTCTTTCTCTCTTCGGGTAAATTTACTGCATCCATTTTTTTTCCAGGACACAGCTGTAAAGGTGTACATCGAAAAAATGAATTTCGAAACTGACCTACTATTTTCACTCTACCTCTTACTTGTTCATATATAATTGCCGGATACTTTCGTGCACCGACAACAGGTCTTCTTTTGTCCAGAACTGGAGGCTCTTGTAGAAAATGGAAGAATCTTAGATGGATATACGTAATACACTTACAGACCGTGGTAAAACTACTTTGCATATAAATTAATAGAAAATCAATCAATTTCAAGCGTTATACCCGCCGAAGGAATTACAAGGCCTCGCCTGGCCAAGATTTTTCACGGTTTAAATAATCCACTCGATGAAATCTCATTGTTTTCGTGTTACCACTAGATTCGTATGTCCTGAGGCTGCCCGGTAAATGTTTAATTTGTATACGAAATCGAAAACGCCGTGGGAGACAAAGCATCGACGAAAGAATGCGACAACTTCATACAGTTGTCCGCCATAAATAGAGTCGGTTGGATGGCAGAGTAAGTTTAATGGCTGTTTAGAGGCAGAACAAGACCCTAAATTATGGTCCCAACAAAGTCAGGCTGGGTAGACATGTTGCTGGTACTACGATATAGATATAGTTACGTAGCACCTACGAATGTGTTGTCTAGCTAGCCGAGAGGCTGTGACCACGTTAGCGACCATTAAACTATTTTAATTGCCAGAATCTGAGTGGGATAAAGTTGTCCGAGTTTCGGTTGGTTGTGACCAAAGAACAACAAATAGACCTATCACTTTATTTCCTTATTTCATTATTACGAAACACTCGAATGAAATTAAATCGGAGGAAAAAAAGTAAGTCGTTGACATCCGTGTGTATATGGTCACATCTCTACGCCTGGATAAAAATTCAGAAAAATTGATTACCGATCGTTTCAAGAACTCCAAAATTCTCATGTATTCAATGGATCAGTATCGTCGTAGCTAATGCAGTTGAAAGATAAGTTTAGTTCACAAACTTTATCGACTCTTACAGTCCGTCAATTTAATCTCAAAGTTGTTCTCCTTTTTCTTCTTTAGATTCAACGTTATACCCATTATCGAATGCCAAGTTTCTTTCATAATAAGGTATGTCTACTTTGGTACGCTTCTGGCTCGCTCATTTTGTTTTAATTTGTTTAACATCTTTTCCTACCAACTATTGCTCTATGATGAAGTCCTACGAGTTACGTGAACAATTTATGGCACGGGCGGCTTGGTTCAGCATAATCTTTGAACAGAATTTGAAGAGCTAGCGCATAAACTTCCGCATGTTTGAACTGCAGCTCGAGCTGATACCATTTACAAAAGTACGTCTAATTTATTTCATCAGCATCCGATGTAGTTCTGTGAGATCTTTTGACTTACGTGTTAGCGTAACAGACAGTTACGCCAGGTATTTCTAGCATTGACGGTCAATTCTTTTTTTGTATTTCATCCATTCTGTTAGCTTGTCATTTCCATTCGATATAAGTGCTCGCGTCAATAGTAGCGGAATTAATTATTCGATTTATTCAAAGCTCAATACTATTACATACGCCCTATGAATGAAGTACCTAGATGAAACAGAAAGCGAGTAAACTTTGGCCGTGTCAAATAATTACTTTCAACAAAAGTCAATGAAACAGTCTGCGGTTCACGGTGAGCAGAAGAGAACTGATAAAATTCACTATTACGCAGAACAGAACTACTTTAATTTCCGTTCGAAGTTTCCGCTTACTCGGCTATCGAATTTAGATTTCCTGCATAGTTTTGCTGCCGAGATGCTTCGCTGTAGTCGTAAATGAACCGAGATTCCGACAAAGACCTACGTATTAGTGCTGAGTAATTAAAATTAATTACAACTTGATGGTCCACCTTTTCTCCTTCGATAAAATACCTCTCGGTTGAACACCACTGATATGTAAATCCAGCCATTAGCGCGAGTCAAAACAAAGGCTGGCTTGGGTGGACGGAAAAGGTATGAAAGGGTCGGTCGAGACTGGAAAGGGGCGCCTAGAATTTCGAAACATCGGCGGCCCTATTGCTCTGCAGTCGATAATTATAACAAGGATTGTACCTGCTTTAGTGGCCACACGGACCCGTTATTCTCGAAATCAGCTGAAAATCTCTCAATTACCTGCCTCTTCCTGGTTGACAATTTTTAGATCAGAATTTAGGTAAAAAACTGATTACCGTATCAACTTGCATCGATAATTAGGAGATATTCTGGATACCCCATCAGAAAATAATCTCCTCGATCGTCGCTAAAGACGTTAACTCTATGAATAATAAAAAGCCATTCAGTAAAGCCGTTTTTTTCTTTCGAAAGCGGAACTACACGGCTCCCTTTTCACGCTCGGTTACCATCGTCTTCTGAAATGTTGACTCACAAAGCAGCCAAAGATACATACCTACTCCATATTTCATTTTTTAATATAGGTATGCCATGCACGGCGTTTGCCATCTGCAACCATTTGCGCCGGCAGTTATCTGATCTTCGACTCTCGAAATGATTTGAAGATATTTTTATAATACTGAATATATCGACGTTGTGCTTTATAGATTAGCAAGAGTAGGTACTTTGTACATATGTGTTTTATACTCTGTGTGCAATTTGTAGATAGGTTCGTTACTCTTCGCGAGGCATTACTTTTTAGATGCCCACCGCGTGCGCAGTTCTGTTAACTTAACGACGTAACCCATTAAACTAACGCACAGGATTACAGACGTGGGTAAGCGAACGCAGAAGAAGCCAATGAGGAAACTTTTACATCCACTGCAAAGACGACCCGAGTGAATTATCTAGAGAATCCCTGGCCGATTTCAGAGTCCAAGGGCGGTTCCGAGAAATTTATCTTGTATTAGCCGAATAGTGGGTCGATGTTGGCGGAAAGGGAAGTTCAGTCTACTTCAGACACAGATTCGAATTCTATAAAGTAATATCGAAATTTTGCAACATCAAATAAATACGCTCAAATAAACCAACACCTTTGATAAATAATTATGAATTATTTATTACATGTCAATATCAATTTTGGAACTCGCGGAGAGACCATAAAGCTTATGACCCTGAATTTCCCGAACAAATTGAAATCCGTAGTGATAAATACAGTATTAGCCGATCGCGGGATATTATTTTCAAATCTCCAATCAGACTGTGGGTTAATTAGCACTTTGACATTGCGCGCATACGGCAGAATCAACAGCTTGATTAAAAATCTGCTGTTTATCTAATATCATGGCGTAATTTATGGCATCTAATTTCGGGATGTGTTGGATTTGAAACATAACTGAGTTCATAATAATTCACAGGAACATGTACCTACCTGTCGTCACAACCTGCCGTCGCATTTTCTTTTCTCAGAAGTAGCGTTTCCTTTTCAAAGCGGAGGCAGTTCGTTATTAAGAATAAAGTAGGTCAATACGGAAAGCGTCTAACGAGCAGCTTCTGCCGTAATGAAAAGCGTTCCTTTTATGACTCATTCAAAATGAAATAAAATTAAACGAGCACCGGAACTTGCATTTCGAACCGACACTGTGCCATGCGCGACTCTGTTAACTTGTACGAGTGCTACGGAGTATTCAGTTGAGCTTTCCACATGGCTTTCCGGACGTAGACCATGCATGCAGATATTCGTAGGTACATATATATACATATATCTAGAGTTGAACCAGTTCCGGAGTAAACTTCTGACAAATCTACTCTCACGCGATTCCCTCAATTCTAGATCCCAGTGACATTACCGATCCTTCTTTAGTTCCTTGGTCCTCTCACTTTTGTCTGAGGAAAAAAAATTCTCGAATTCAGGCTTAATAATAAACTAAGGTGTCTTAAACCAGCACTAAGGACTGGGTTGTCTTCTCAAGTGAGTAAGAGCTATGCCATGACGTGATATAATTCATATAGAATCGAAATTGTTGCAACGACGCCTTAAAGACAACGTTTTATAAAATAAGTGCAGCGATAGTTGGGTGTGTTCAATGCAGCGTGCTGTTATATTAGTGACAAGGACTTTCCCACGGCTTGGAAGGTGTGTTCTAAGACTCCGACTACTGCAAGGTCGGCCTGTCTCGAATTAACATTTACTCTCGTTGCTGGGGCAAAATAGTACGTTCCATACTAGCGCGTTACATTCAATTTATTCAATTATCGAGTTGCGGTATTTAATAGACAGCTTGAGAAAAGTTCTGGCACACACTGATAGCACATAGCATTTATAGTAACTTTAATAGTGCCTTTACCAAGCTACCGAGGATTGATGTTAATTATCAAGAAGCGATTGTCTGTTTAGCTATTTCAATTTTCAATAGCTTGCTTTCACTAAGCAGAATAACTCGGCTTTCCATAGTCATAATTATACTACACATCCATCAAATCACGTTTCAGAGTAATCGTTCACTTTGAGCCGCCTAAGCCGGAGTGAATGTCTACCTGAGAAATGTATCCACTCATCGAATTTGTACCATTATACCGTTGAATTTCATAAGCCTGGTATTAGTACCTACT
Source organism: Tenthredo scrophulariae (assembly GCA_963978835.1). Taxonomy (NCBI): domain Eukaryota; kingdom Metazoa; phylum Arthropoda; class Insecta; order Hymenoptera; family Tenthredinidae; genus Tenthredo; species Tenthredo scrophulariae. The sequence goes on from OZ022227.1 coordinate 10,687,679, forward strand.
TGGAAGAATACACAATTCGGTTATTAAGGGGATAGGCAATTAAAAATTATACGTAGTAGTCTGAAAATTCGTCGTGTACACAGAAAAATACATCGAAGAACCCACATATTGTCGAAGTTGTTTCAAATTGAGTGCTGACGCTCACCAAGTGGAAGCTCGTGGCACGTATCGATCACTTGAAATTAGTTGGAGAGATTCGCCCAAGAAGGCACGTGGACCTCAGAGGGCAGAGGGACAAGGGATAGGGATTCGCCGTAACATCACAGTGATGGCTCAAGAGGGCGGATGTGAAAAGCGAGAAAAAGGAGAAAAAGCAAGTGAGACAACCACGCGGTGGATAGATCGATGGGATGGAAAGGCAGACGGATTGGCGGATACCGGGACAATGCGGAGTATGGGAGGCCGGAAAGGAAGTTCTTTGATAAATTCTCGACCCGGTCGGAAGTGTCACAAACCTCCGCCGCTCCTTACCGGCGAGCAACGTCCCATCTGTAATTTCTCTTGTTCGAATGAAAAAGGCTCGACTTGGTAGTAGTACGAACAAAGCAGAAAAATATCTTGAATAAGCTCGACGCCCGCTAACTTCGTCGATAATTATCAAAGAAGAGGTTGGTGGTGCAGGTGATTGGGTTCTGTTTTTCCTGCTCTTTTCTTAAGAAGATATGAAAGGTGAATTATACACCTCGAATTTTTGGCAGCCCGTTTCCCAGCTAAAACACATCCGATCGATGTGGAATTGATATCAGTAACGCAAAAAAAGCGCACGGAGGGCATGATGCTCTTGGATTTCCAAAAAGTGAAAATAAAATGTACAGATTTTCATCAAGAGTGCTCTGTAATGAATAATCGATGTTACTGACGTTGTACTTGATAAATATGAATACACCCAGAACATTTTCGCTTTTTGGAAATCCAAGAGCATCGTGCACTCCCTGCACTTTTTCTGCATCGCTGATATCAATTTCACATCGATCGGATGTGTTTTAGCTAGGAAGCGGGCTTAAAAAAAAATCGAGGTGTATAATTCACCTTTTATATCCCCTTAAACGTGAAAATTCCAATCGACGTCCTTGAACTACTTTTTTTAAGCATTCTTTCACGAGCCGGGAAATATCACAATTCCTGCAATTCTACAATTATTACAACACAAAAACGCATTTCACTGCATGAAATATATCCGATAATATTAATTCGCATTCTATTGGTTTTACCGATCTCTTTAGTGACCTGAAAATATTGCAAACTTTGTGTAGGTACGCGTTCTAGTAGATAGAGCAGAAAGTAAGGCATGTCCGACCTACCGTCAACTGACCCGCTCACTGACCCAGCAGTCGACCTCTCGTTATTAGATCTACGAAGTGGCATTTATGGTATCGCTGATTAGGTCGACGGTAGGTTGGGTTGTTTGGAACGGTCTCGTGGTTTATACGATATATTCCCTTGTGAAACGAAGGGCCAGTAGCTAGGTTGACAAATGGCCAGAGATGGGCAATAAGAGCGGGAGAAGGCCAACATAATTGACGTTTATATCGATAGTGTCTTTGGATTTGGTGTGTCAACTTCCGATGCCCGAGGGCGCCTCCTTGTCAAGACGATTTATAAGTCAACCCGTTATTAGAATGTAGACGCACACAGATACAAATATATGTTCATGTACATTTCGACATATGTCGAGCAAGACTAGCGATCTTTGGGCTACGTAGTACCTACCATGAGAATACATGATACTATATATATTGATGTTGGTCCGCAATGCGCTACAAGTATTGGTCTGACTGAGGTAATTTTGCGTTTTCGGATTTTTTCAAGCATTCTGAAAATGACTGACATCCCAGAGATACCTTAGGGCATCTAGCCACTAGAATGCATGTGTGTTTGACTCGTACGCTTTGTCCCTTAGGTATGCCTCAGGAAAGAGATTGTCAATCGAAATAAGGGTGGAGAAAGACACGCAGTTGCCCACTATTGTGAATTCCATGGTATCTTGCGCACCGTGATCTCAAGCTGAAATAATCCTTCGGAGGGCATCACATGTTGAAAATTCCGTTCGAGAGCTTACCTCTAGATCGCCTGGATGTAAACACGGCTTTGATCTCTCCCTGAACATGATCTTTGAGATACAAACGAATATTTGCTTGCAAAAACCAAAGAAGAACGTCGGAAATAATTCATGCAAACGTCTGTTTCGTGAATTCTTTCATGATATTTTACAACTCGTAATAGTATATACTCATGCTACTATTTTATTTCATGCTTTCCCACGTCAATCAATATTCATTATCAAGTCGTCATCAAATCAGAAGCACCAAACTAACTTTACGTGGTGAACGATAATCAGTAATCAATACTGTAAGTTGTCTATATGATCCACCGATAGTTGCGTTTTATTCACTTTTAGACTCATTTGAATCCTTGGCCCATCTCTGCAGACTGGCACAGTGCTCGTAGACAAAGCTTATGCCATTACTTGAAAGATTGATCTAGTATTAAGTTTCGCCAAAATACGATCGTACTTGCTATTGCAGAGGAAGTCTTGTGTCTCATTGATGCGACCCAATCGAATGCAGAAAAGGAAATTTCTCTACAGGATTTTGATCCTTCCGCGATGCCTTTGGGATCAGAAGTTGAAGTTGAGCGATTAAATTTTGGAAGTGACATGTTGTGCGTGCTTCGTGTCATTGTAATGGAATCCGGTGGTAATCGATCGTTGTTAAATCCGATGGAAGAATGCTGACGCGTCATGCAGGTCGGAGCGTAGGACCCAGAGACCCAAAGACCGGAGAGTATCCAAGGTTTCAAGGACTAAAAAGGGCTCAATGTATACAAAAGGCCGGCGGGCCTTCAGTAATGCGATAGCATCTGACGTTAAAGACACACTTTGATAACCGGTTGGCGCACTCACTTTCTTTTTATCGGAATAAGACTGTGGGACGTATAATGACAGGACTTTCGGGAGATTTATTTATTTTCTCGAGGCCCCAACTGCGGAGGGACTATTTTTTGTTATAATCGATCTCTGGCGACCTTAAGGCTATATCTACCTATAAGGATGCGTGTGCACCACAGGAGTATCCGCTTTAGGAAGAACGCAAAGACGCGGGCGACTTGGAAGACGATAAGGACTTTGTTTTTATGCGGAGAAAAGGGTCGTAGCTTTTTATAAGTTCTGGCACGTGATTAAATGCAACAAAAAGAAAGGTCTTCCATGATATCGGGTAGGTATTAGGGGGCTCAGAGATCCACGGCAAACCGCTTTTCCTTTATTCGTTGAAGGGTAAAATTTGATGCATAAAAACTACGTCAAGTTTATTTTTTCCCCACAGGACATTCGATTTTTTTTTTCTCTGGACTCAAGGACCAACAATCATTGCCACAACGTTGCGTGGTTTTTGCTGCAGAATGGCGATAGTTGTTTCCTAGCACGAATCAATGAAGTGCATAGGTTACGCGAATTTGAACATCATGTTAGGCATCGCGACGCAGTACAATTCCACCAGCTCGATTATAGTTAGTTTTGACACATTTGATCATCGCGAGTCGGCCCAACAATACGCTAGAGCTAGTTTTGGGTTTCGCAAATTGTTACCTCTCGCTATTTCAAATAACCTGTGCCCCACTAACACCATTTCGTCAATCGAATCGCCCCTCGCGAATTCAATTGTTTTGTGATGAACATTGAAAATTACGAGCTTCCCTACAGAACGTTATACTGACGATAGGTTTTTACTGCGCAAAAAAAGCCTGGTCTCTCGTCTTGTTTCTTCGAGCTCTATCACAACTGCAGGGTATTCAAGAACAACGATACGACTTATGCATCATGTACGAATGAGCCTTCTCGTGATTTACTGTTGATCAAAAACAGCCCAACTTCAAGGTGCAAAGCTCGATTAGCATATCATGGAATAGTAGATACCTGAGGCTTTGCGGTCATCTCGTTCGGACGAACAAGGGACCTAGGTTCTAATCCGAGAGACAGGTGAGAGGCTGCTATGTAGGATTAGATTTACTCCTGAGGCTTACCTGAGGCCTAGGATGACAGCTCAGATGGATTTTTTATTACATTTTTTAATGAACCTCTCAGCCGTTTTAGATTCCATCCTAAACTGAACCCATTTCAAAATTCGGGTATTTGTAGATACTTTTTGGTCCATCAACGTGTTCAAGGTTTTCAACTTTTTTGACAAATTCGATAAATTAATAATACAATTCTCTTCGATCCATCAGTATTCGTAACTCACGAATTGCCTCGATCAACTGGGTATACGACTATATCAAACAAATCTTTGACTTCAACTAAAACGTATGGTATAATATGGATGCGTCTATAATACGTATAGACACAACGTACCTACTTGGCAAGCAAGAGGGTCATGATAGCCAACCTGTAGTTTAATAGATGTGAAACTGATCGAACTAGAATTCACTGCGGCAGAGTTTTAATACGGAGCTATATTTCGGATCGCGTATGAAAAGTGGCAATTGAGTTCTTATCCGGAATTGGCTGGTATCCGGTGCTAGAATGCGATGAGAGTAAATCTCTATTTCCGTCTGGAATATCGACTGAGATAATAGTTGTTATTCTCTTTAGATCTATATCCATATTCAGGTACAGCTCACAAGTATATAAATTTATATCTGATTCTACGAAGTGTCAAATATTTGCCTCCTAAAATCTCGGCTACCGTCACATCCTCTGCCCATACCTACTTGCGTCAATCTCCGTTCGTTCAGACAGCAGACATTATTCGGTATATGGTCATCGCGGAAGATCTACGGCAAAATAGGTTATGAGTTTGGCGTTAGAGGAAAGATTCATATCAAAAGACACAAATCTTGCGATTTCTAATGATAGAATATACTATGAAAATGATAATGGAATAAGGTGGTTGCAATTGCACGAGCCAAAATAGTTATTAATTAAGACTCATAAATCCCGAGCTCCACGGAGCATCTGGTACAATTTACAAACAGCTAGAGAATGTGGCGGCAGTCGGTGCCGAGGGTGACGCAAGGATAGCAAAGACCGCAATAATTATAGCTTAGCAAAGGAAACCCGGCAGCGTCGGCGGTGGCACGTTGTGTTTTTATGTAACGTCGGTTGGTACTGGTTGGCAGTGGATGGTGGCGGTTGATGACGGTTCCCGGTTACTGCTTATAAGTTATAACCATGTCTGAGCTCAGCCATATTGTGTGGCCTCAGGGATATCCGTCAGATATAAATATGTTTCTATTTCGACGACTGTTCAGTATACAGCAATCGAGTATATCCTGCGGTGCATCCGTTAACGGCTGGAATATTTCTTCCACTATCTCAGTTATTTTCCTCTTTTTTATTCATTGTTTATCGTCCAATTTTTCCACCCCTGTAACATCGCACGTAGTCACAGGCTCGTGAATATTCATAACTGAGTACCTAATAACGGATGAAAATTAATGCAAAACATGATAGTGCATTGCGTCGTCCCGAAAAGGTTGGCGGAAATGTAATTCTGTAGCGAATGTAGGTATAGTATGGCTAACTGCAAATTAATTGAATTCCGTTCTTATACGAGCGTTGGCACCCATCTAGGGGTAGATTTTTACTCGCCGACAAAACGTTTAATTAAAACTGACACATCCCGTCGTGGTTATTTAAATTTATCGTATTTATCGTAACCCTCGACCAAGTGATTGGATATTTAGAGTGAAACTCGATTGCAGCGTTTCGTGTCTAGGATATGATATCAAAGTGGGCTAACGAGTAACCTTTGGGGGTAAATATAATCCCTATTCTTCGCGAGTACATTCCTCTTCCGCACTAGTCTGCCCTGAACTTCATCTAATTTCGGAGTTTCAGATTCATAAGTCTCGAGTTGGTTAATTTCATTGGCAAAGTTGTAGGCGGTTAGGAAAGTTCTCTCCCCTGTTTGGCTATATGCGTCGAGGATCTGTGACAGACAAGCCGTCCCCTATCGCCACATGTTGATACAAACTTTCCAAGCTTATAACTCCTTTTTCAAAAGATTGCAACCTCCTCGGGAAATCTTAGCCCGCGATATGCGAATCTCCGACTCTAAACACTATCCCTTAATAAAACATATGTACATAACACATACATATTTCCTCTACCGCACATAATCAATTCAAACTACCAACGGAAGAAGTAATTTTATTCTCGCAATGAGAAAGCGAGACACTGCGGCGCGGATCTTATCCGCACTTGGAGTCCGTACAGCAAGTCCCGACTATCCTGCCAATAAGATTGCATAATATTATAGTGCTCCGGTAGTATTATAGGCAGTATATTCCGCAGCTGGTGAATTGGCTGGTGCTTCAACGTACACGTAACCTATATTGGTAGGTATATCACTCTCTATGTATTATATAGTGCAACATCCCTCGATATCAATAAACGAGAATGGAAATGGTTTAGCTATATCTTCGCATGCTCAAAAATACTGGCTTTGAAAAGATGGAGGAAAGTGATATTAAACATGGGTAGATATCCAACTTGCACACTGTGCAGAGACAAGTGCGTTGATAGTTATGATCACGCACAAGCTGCTGCTTCGAAATATTGAAGAGTTATCGGATGTAAAAAAGTGTCGATTTCACGCTCGTTTTTTCAACTTTTGCTCGCATTTTTGCGTATTATTGCCCCGTAGGAATGGAATTTTATTCCACGGGCCCTCCTAAATCAAATCTACCCGCTTAACAATCGCTCTTGCGCTTACACCCGGACCTTTATTGGAACGTTATCATCGACGTTCCAACGGGGGAAGGGGCGTTGGTGGGAGAAAAAACGATTTGTTGAGGGAAGCAAAATTTACTCACCGCAACTAACGCGGCGTTCGCGGGTAGTTCAATAAAATTACAATTCGATCCATTAAGTTCTATCCCCCGCAGGTTGATTTCTTTTTTGTTTTATCCGTAACCGCAGCTAAAACAGAAGCGAATTTTTATTCAAAAAAGAAGAAACATTTTTTCAACGACTGTGAAAAATTCTGATTTTTACTCTCTCGTATCAGAACAGCTTTGAAGAATTTCTCATGAATAAAGTGGACACTTTTTAGCGCTGTGTGAAATATTGTGGACAGCAAAAGAACTTCACGAGTTGAGTTTTACACGATCCTGCACTCTCGCTACGTTGGAGGAAATAAAAACCGTCTTGAACCTATGCCAAACGGTTGACTTCTGGCTGATAGAGAGAAGATCCGAGAATTTCTGGTCTTGTTGGCCCGTGGAAGTCAATAAAAACGTAAGCACTAATACGAAACAGGTAATCACTGGCCTAGAACCAACCAGACCTCCACTCCTCGCAAAGGAATCAAAAAGTAATGAGATTTTTTTTTGGATATCATTTCCTCGCTGCAATGTATAAGTATAATAAAACGTCTTCAGGTCGAAGCCGTGTCGCAAGAGAGACTCGGAATTGTCCGGATATCATATGATGTATTGTGGTAATATAAAGCGAGGGTTCGAGCATATATACATGGACATAACATACCTAAGGCATGTAGGTATGTAAACACACACAGACTGCATATAGACATACTACATATACCAGGCAGCGGATGTAGCTTTTTAGATTTTGATTATAGACGTAGTATGCAAATTATAGACACTGTTGTACGCTCTCCTGTTTCTGCCATCCGTATCAATTTACCGGTTGTTACCCTAACCGGAATATAATTACAATTACAGTGGAAAATAATTAAGACGTGATTAATAATCTCCACCGTAGATTCAACGAGAAGGGTATCATTACTTTATTCGTACAATTAGTTTTACGAAAGAAATGGAGAAAAGAGCGAAAAGCTTAGGACTAATCACATCAAATTTAATTAAGTTGTTATCGCTTTACCAGCCCGTGGAGATCAGAACGTCTTCTATCTGATCGTTTCGTGAATTCAACGCTCATTCTCAGTGATTTGTGGTAATACTACTTAATCTGTATTTGAATGTTTCTATTCTATGTGTAGGAATGAAAGATTAAATTGCCCAAAAAATAGTTCATCATTATCTTCAGATGGGATCCAGAACCCAAAGGTTGATCTCCTTCATGCGAAGGTGAACAGTTTTTTTTTTTTTTACTATATTTTTCAACGGTTTCTGATGAATATTTACGAGTTTCTAATTTTTCCGAGAAATTTTAATATTCATCGACTCCGACTCAGCTGGTTAAACTTACAAGGGAGAACTCAGTTCGAAAATTTCGTAAAGTAAAATAACTCAATAACAATAATAAAGACGCTTCAACCCTTTTCCAAGTAAAACCAGATACGGATAACAAGAATTAACATAAGTATTCGTTCAATCGATTGACCTACAGTTCTCATCAACTTTTCACTCATGAAGCAGTCTCCGTCAAAACAAAACAAAGAAATTTCATCCCAACAAGTTTTCTCTCCTTCCGCAATTTATCAGGCTACGTGAAAATTATCGATCAAAACCATTTCCGGAATGCAATGACCAAAAAATCTGAAAAAATTCCCAATTTTTTTTCCTCCCCAATAACATGTACAAAATATTACGGAATTTTCGGAGACCTTAAGTTAAATGGGTGGCTGAGTTGACAGAGACTGTTTCTTATACTGAAACGACATTCCATGATCATTCGCCATATCCTGCGCAAAGGGTAAATACATGTGTATCAAATTCCCGAAACTATCGTCGAAACGTCGTTTTTCCGTTCTACTTATCGACTTGTCCGATATGTTTCTAAAAAAACATCCGATCTCTTCGTCAATCCTAGAATCGTACGGGTGTTCAAAAGTCGAAATATTTGATAAAGCAGCTCGAACATCAGCCTAAATTTGATGCCAAGGTCTGATTGGTTACTTCTGATGTAACGAAGCGTCAAATCATGTAAAAGTTGTAATGCCGGGCACAGTTTGATAGCGCGTGACAGGATAGGGCCAACTTGGATGGGTTGGCAGGATAAAACACTGACGGTGATGGTAACGTAGCCAACTAATTTCACAGCCGTCATCCTTCTTCCTATTTGAACACTCTAATTACTCTTTCACTCATGCTCCATTATGTGTTGATTAACACCTGCCCGATATCTTAATCCCTAAACGCCTGAACTGCCTGCCATCACCTTTCACGATGATTCCAGACTAGAGCTACACAGGCGGGCCTAGATTTATAAGAACACGAAAATCCCGAAACCCTTCCATCAAATTTCACCGATTAACTTCGAAGCCTACTTTTATACAGCATCTAGGTATACATTGAAGTCAATCGAGGGGGTCCGAGCATGAAAGTGTTAAGTAGTGTTTTAGTGATATAAAATATTCATCGGTATAGCATGGTGGCGTTTAATGGTGTACACGCGAAATGTCGATTAACACCTTCATGCATGAAGTCTTTTACCTGCTTGGCAAAATATGGGCACGCCGTTTTTCTTGGATAAAAAAGCTCCGACGAGTTTATAGTATAATTGATAAATATTGAATATAGTTTTCAACTGATCGTGATATTTTCCCAATCGCAATCGCAATATCGAGTTATTGCGGGAACTTTCGGAGTACCAGCTGTATACACGCTTCACGTTATTTCATTATTAAAATTCTTGGCACTTTGCAGTTTAATCATATACTCAAAGCTCGTTAGTTTGCTCTGATGACGAGATATCGCTATTAAAATTATGAATTCTAGTTTGCCATTGGAATAATTTGATAAACCTGTTCAAATACACATCAAATTTGACAGCATAAAAATAGAACTAGAACTCGTAATAATTTGAGTGGAACTAAAGAACAACCGTTAGTAAGTCATCAGTTCGTCCAAGACAGCCAGGTGCCAACTCCGTATTAGAAAAAGCCTACAAACAATGTATATCCGTGTGCATATAAGTATTACACATACACAATCTCGCCAGACTGTTCCGCTGCAGTGTTTTGCGGTTTAAGCGGTAAACTGGGTCGCAATTCTTTTGTCTGCTTTGGCGTGCCATGAGAAACTATGGTCACAGGGCGAACAGGCCAGAGAACTGTCCACGCTCGGGTGGTAGGGAAAAAGAGCACGCTATTGTGCAACGAGTAGAGAGCTTTAATAAGCTGTTATGACACTTATGTGACTCGTATGTTTATATGGTTCAACTTTACGGTTGCTGTAGGAATGTATAGTTGGGTGTCACGAACCCCTTATTAAATAACAGTATAATTATTATTTTTCTTCACTTGTTTTGTCGAAATTAATTATGATATTAATGGAATAGAAGAAGATAAGCGTCACAGTACGCTACATTTTACAGGAATTGTATACACTGGTTTGATACGAGACTGCAACATAAATTTTTCAAAGCCCATCTGGATATCGATAGTTATTCTTGACAGGTAACTAATTGTTGCTTTCACTTACACTTGCTCCGTAATATAAATTAGAAATCATTCAGGACGCTCGAAGCAAACAAATGGGTATGACAGTACCTACTCCCGGCAATTCTCACGTGGCCACAATTTGCTAGTCAGGAGAATTGAGCTAGAAAGGTTTCACGCAGATAGATTGCTTGGAATAATTTCTCGTATTCATACCTGTCAATAATTTCTGCACGTACATAGCTTGGAATCTGAAATTTCTAAATATACCTAAATGGCAGTTTCAGTTTACGTCACTCATAGCTCCCGATCAGACATGCGAAATATTTAATCACTTTTATTTCACAATTACAAATCGCATATTGATACCAACTGAGATCATGATGAATGCTACTCTAATTGTAAGTTTGGAAGGACTTCAATGTCCACAATGCAGGATGCAGCAATGCAAGAGTTCCACATCAAAAGTCTTGAAGTTTATTTCATTGTCAAATACCGGGGAGATCGTTACTTGTTCCAAAATGTTTGAGCAATTTGCCAAAATCAGTGCATAAAAAAGCAACAAAGGTTTTTTTACCCTGACCAAATATACAACTTTCTACTCAAAACCTGCAATTTTGAAAATTTCCGATTGTACATAATACTTACTGCAGTCATGGTTGTGAAACTTGTAAACAAGTACATTCTATTTGAAGACAATCGGTGATGGTCGGGAAGCAAGAATTGTTGACAGCAGTATTTCCGGATTGTATAGCGCGTGAATGAAATAGATGTAATCTATTTTACTGCGCCTAACGAGCACATGATTTCCCGTCGTAGTATTTCATGTTTTATGTTTTTCACTTTCATGTAACGGGTAGTTCATGAAATGGGCTCAACCCAACTGTCTTCAGCGTTTCTTCATCCTTATGGTGATCGCATGGGAACGGGCATTATTTTCGCACGCATTCATTGTTTTTATTCATTCTTTTAATTCGTTTTTCTAGAAAAGACAAGACCCTGATTACACGGGATACAATAACGGCAAAGAATATACCTATTCTTTCTCTCAACTCGGTTTAAATAGTGCATATATATACCTACTGGATAATGTTTTGCACTCAGCAGTTGAGTTTCGACTGTCCTCAACTCCCTTTGTATATTTTCTACTGTCTGCGGCATAGGGTACCCTAGAATACTCAAATTACGTTGATGGAGGTGCCAATGTATAATCAAGCTGATGAAAGTGTATCCTGCAGCCGCACTGTCTTCTTCGTTTGAATGTCGATGAATGAGAGCAATGCATATAGTAACATTGCTTTCGCCAACAAGATCGCACTGGCTTATTGATCGTTGCACAACAACAATCGCGAGTAACTCCACTCTCCATTCTCCTCGGTAGATCGACTTCCTCAATCGATATCGACATTATGATCGAGATTAGATTGAAAACCAAAGTCCTCATTGCTGCAGTTTGTGTTGATTCGTGTTTGCTGCTCTACAATACGCGCTTTAGAACATATACAATACGTACATATATATATATATATATATATATTCCTATTCAAAATACAAACACGAAGAGAATTTTCAGCGGCAAAATTACCATACTGTCTTGTACTGGTGAGCCATACTTGCATCGGCATGAATAGTCCCAGTAGAGCCTCACGAAAAGTCCCATACCTCTTTTAGAATGGATAAAGCTTATCCGATTCAAGGATCGTATTTGATCAAGCCAAATTACGCTGCTGTAAATAAATCCTGAATAATTGGTTTATTCGAATGAAAGAAAAATTTACCACTATCTTGCTTAAATCCAAACCGATCGTAGCGAACTATGAACATCGATGTTCCCATGGAAAGTGTAACAAATATATTCCATAAGTAAAACTTTGTCTGCGTTTCTTTGCATTTTCATCTCTTGCTCGCAATACTAACGTTTCAACAGTTCATACCTGCAGCTGACGTAATTGTGAGTGTTAGTACTCCAGAAGAATTGATCTAACGTAATAAATTTTCTTGTCTCCAAGAATCAGAAAAATCTCCATTCCAGGTAAAGTCCAAAACGGTTTGAACAAGCGAAATCAGGCGATAACCCCAGCAGACAAAGGGAGATAAAAATTCCAACCTTGCCTTAGCAGGAATAGGTAGGTGCACGAGACTTAACATAAACAGCCAGCATTTAGATTTTTCAGCCCATATATCTCGAGATCCGGACCAAGCCGCGGCGTTTCGACTCTGGCACGACCCTCACTGCAAGTATACTGCAGAGTACACAATGCACTCGGAAAGCATAGCTAATATTGGCACGTATGCAGTGTCTGGTTTTACGTAACATGGTCGCCTGATAGAATATTTATCAATGTAGCCAATGCCCAGCTAGCGCCGGGTGAATGCCGTTTACCTTTCTGGTGAAAGGGACCAGCGATCGGGGACCGGGGAACAGGGAAATCTTCCTACACACGTTAGCTGCTGGACTAAGCTGCTCTTTGCTGGTATTGGAGATTACCGCGACACCCCAAGAGCCCTGACAATGAACCTTTTGTTATAAACGAATTGAAAATCTCCTACATCCTACTTAGTTATAAATGTTGCATGCGGAACGGCGAATAATTACCATTTCATAGCGTGTGTTCACCATGGCTAACATGACTTGTCTCTCGCCACCACACTACCGTGCCGTGCTTTCGCGGATCTCTATGCTTCTCGTGCTCCACTCTGGAAATATGCAATGCTCCTTAAATCAGAGCCGAATGATCCAACACCGCATCGTCTTGGTGAACTAACTAAGTGAGGAGATGACACTTCCAGAAGCACCCTTGCCTGAACATATCACCTGTCATGTTCACTCGGTTGGTATGCGACGGGGTAGGTTTATGTGCGTGAACGTGAACGTGAACGTGCGAATACTAGTTTAATCGAGGTCTACGGCAGCGGTAGTAATTCTAACAAGAGAGGAAAACTCACGGCTGACTAAACCCAACTTTTCAGTTCTTAATTGAAAGTTGAACCAAGTTTCAGTGACATAGATTTCCTTCGAAAGAGACATGGGAATGTGAACTCCTGTAAAAGCCAAGGACTGTTTCAAGCCCAACTCTAAAACTTGCGGATTTTGCGTAAAGCTGAATTATTGACTGGAGTGGTGCACTGTCTGCGAATACCAGCAGATGTCACCAATAGGGCGTCGCGCATCTATACATATAGCATTGGATAGATAGAAATTTTAAGAGGCAGCGAGAGAACTTTTCCTGTTTTTAATCCCGCTGGATGATGAAAATATAAGGATACTTCATATCTCGGTCGAGATCGTTGAACAAAATTGTTGATTAAATCATAGGGTATGAGTATCGTTCTTATCATCGAGTTCTCACACCAATTTTGTGTATAACTTGAAATTCAGAATTATTCCAAATAATTCCAAGCAAGAGTAGCCATTTTTATCGGACCAGGTTGCGCCTGCCACGCGCCAGCGACTTGGCTCCCGACACAGAGGCGCAGCCACGAGTCACGATCGCAAAATTAAAAGTGAAACAAAATCGATCCGACGACATCGCGAGCATCAGAATACGGCCGTCGACGCAGGCGTGTTGCCAAAGTAGTCCCAGCGTTGGTTGGTTTCTAACAACTCGCGACGATGGTCGTTTTCTCGCGACGTGCAGGGCAGACCGTGCAGACTTGCTCTCACACTTGCAAAACTGCATTTGCCGCATAGATTAACCCATGCTCGCGTACGGAGGCTGCAGATATTTACATTTTTCGAAGCTGCAAGTATAGTGACACGAGAACAGGAATAATGGGACGCTAACAATCTACGTATTCATGAAGTTGTGCGCGTGAAAATTTTACAAACTCCGTATTCGCAAACGATTGTCCGCATAAGTAAGACCGCCCTATCTCTTCCTCTCTTTCACCTTGCCACATAAATATCCGGAATCGAACCACGCACGAGTTCGGTGTCTTTTTTTCAGCACGTGAAATATGAGATCGCGAAGACGCGATTCTTTTGTTGGCATTAACGATTCACGTATATTGCGTGCTGCGGCAGAGAGCTCAGCTGTGCGACACTCGTTTCCTGCAAGACTGACGCTATCTTCAGGGTCAATAGTTGCCCTGGGTGAATCGTAGCTTGACGAGAACCGGTAGTCTCTCAGGAGTCAAGATCACAGGGCATAACTCACGACCTATATGCCTCGCGCCTAACGAGTGGCTTGCGTTAACGCGTCGAAATGGGTAAAATAATTTTCGAAAAATGATGAATTGCAATCGTAGCTACTCGACGTACCGCAACCAAAATTAATCTACCTTGGACACATTTCTCTGTGCTATTAAAACGTTACGTAAGACGTGTTAATTAATAACAAGTTTGAGGCGGTGGGAAATATAGCGTTGCCTATAAAATGATTGATACGTCGGGGAGATGGTTATCCCGACGAGGAATAATTAATATGTAAAGCACCATACCCACGTAAGCAACGGAAGCCGCTGGGTCGACCAAGCCAAGAGCCACGTCCCGCGGTATTTTCCCGCAGCTATTTCTCCTCCTTCTATCGTCCTCACTGGCCCCTGTACACCACGTCTGACCCTCATCGTCGCACCACGCGAGCATGTCACCTGTATTTAGCCAGCTGATACCTCTTAACGTAGGGACTATGCCGAGAAAAAAGAAAGAGTTACGTATCATACCAGAGCTACCGTCGCGCTTATAATGGCGTCCCTTCTTATATCCTTCGTTATCGGTATTATGTGGCAGTTGGATTTCCACCAGGATGCTCGAACGGCTTTTTTCCTCAGATGTGTATTTTCCAAACTGAATGAAATACGTTGAATTTTTATGTTACCGCCATAATTGTCTCTTGAGGAAATTGCGCGCCATTGTTTACTTCAGCTGAGAATCAGATGTGACGAAGGAAATCTCGGTGAAATAAATCTGACGAGTTTCTACATGAGAATTGAAAATTTTTTCCCTACTTGTATGAAATGGTTATAATAAGCGACCTCTTCGTGTGGCGGAATCACGCGGTCGAGCTATTCTTTCACGCTGAAATTCATCATCTCGAAGCAGCGAGGTGCTGATATATCGAGTAATTAGTTTAATTGCTGCGGGCGTTTACCTTTTTCAAGAAAAACGTCCGAGGTAATTAAGCGGTTATCTACGTACTATGCTCGCGGTGCCGTCAGATCATCCAAGAGCCAAAGCACCGTTTATATTTACTTTAATTCGTTCACCATTTTCACAAGGGTTAAATCCAATTTTATAGAGCTTCATTAAGATAATTAGCCGCCACAGGAAAAGTTTTAATTACGTTTCAGAGTCTGCGTCAACAAAACTCTAAATAATTTTGACCGCAAATTAGACTGTAGCCTCCAGTCTTTGAATTACGGCGTATACATATATGTATATATATGTATGGTACAAGTGTACTACAGTAATTCCAAACCTGAGACGGTTCTTAAACTTTCAATTCTTTTTCGGTATTCTCGTGACTTTGGTCACGACATGAATTTCTCAAGAACGGCGTAGCCAGAACTCTGGCCTAGGCTGACAGTGTTTATATTCCTACCTGTGCAAAGCTGTAGGGACAAACGTAGTTTTGTCTGTCTGCTTCTGGAATAATTAGCGATGAAGCAAGGTTTGACGTAACAAATATGACCTCGCGTGACGACCGGTATCCCAGTTGGTCCATTTACCTGAGTTCTTGGATTAACAACTCCTGAATTATACACGTGCTAGTAAAGAGAAGGACAAGACAGTCGGATCCACGTCCGTGTTATTACAACTTATTACTATAATAACTCGTGGTATAATTAAAAGTGGACGCATTTATCTGGCATCTCAAGCGAGGAGAAGCGTACTTTCAGTAAATTCTGGGTCTCAGGTAACTTGAACTATACACGTATGTCGAGACGTACAGACGCTCGCCTCTACTAAACCTCTGATAAATTATTACTCATCTCCCTCAACTATACCACTCGCTAAATTAGAGACGATTTATGTTATTGATTAGTTCGAATAACCAATTGGTCCGGCTTTCGCTAGCTGACTAATGTTTGCTCGTTTCTGCGCAAATGCTCGCCCAAATTAGAGTTTTGTGTCGTCGACTTGTCAAGTGGTTCGAGATTCATTGTGCGTACTTATTGGCATCTCGATCTCTAAATAAATCTCATGCCTAATTTAATCAAGAAAAATCAACCAGAGTAATACGAAATTCCGCCTATCTTATTTGTTGTGATAAAATGCAACGAGAACCGATCTACTCCAAATTTCATGTATCTTATGAAAGTTTGATAGAATCTTATATCTTGGCCTTAAAAGCATTCACGTTGACATATCGATACTACGTATCGTGAAATTTTTGGCCGCTTCAACAAATCTTTTGGTAACAAAAAAAAGAAAATCATCCTGATCGTCAGAATACTTCAAATCACTTATGAAAGCATTGAAAGTTGGAAGAGCACTAGCAGACAATGTTCAGCATTACCAGACTCTGAATAAACTGTGGATTGCGGTTACGTTTGTCGGCAACTCAGCAACTGCATACCACACGGGGCGTGGTGGTGAAAACTATATTTGTTACTATGTGGCCGAGCCGATCTCCTTTCCTTTCGGCGCTGTAGCAGTAATCACTTAACAGCTTGGTGGTGTCGTAAACTACATCAGCTGAGACTATACCGTGGTTCTTCCAGAATGGAGGAAACGCGTAGAAAACACGAAGAAACAAGGGAATAACAATAAAAGAATATGAGCCAACCGAATTAGAGGCTGAGAGGGCGAAATTCCCAAGTATTATGCGGAGGAGTGCGGATTGTGTGCGTGCGTTCTGCAGGAGAGGGCTAGGGATTCAACGACGCATAAGCAAAGAGGGCTATATACGTATCCGAAAAAGACGCGAAATCGTGAGAATACGAGTTTTTTACTTCCATTTACTCCCCCTTTTCCCTTCCGAAAGCAGAGACTTTTTTCACCCTGGAGCGACGGATAATCACGCGTCGAGGCGCACAGCTAATACCACACCGATACTGGTACGTTCTCGGACAACCCGTTAACACCATATCACTCTGTCGCTGATGGGATAATCGATACGTTATAAACGTGGGTATGACGTCGCCATGCATATATTTGTTGATCGTATAACATTGTAATGTAAATGATGGTAAAGCTGCCTATGAACAATAAATTACATAGGCTGTCCCTGGACGATTGAAAATTATATTTTTAAATCGCATCATCTGTCGTGCTGATGTTAGATATTTGAGCTATTCCGTCAGCGTTAACAAGGATGATATCTCTGCAGTATGGAAGCTCATGAAATGGCGGAAACTTATTTGGATTATGGTCACACTGCCGCGGATAACACCGACCTTTTTTTCACGGAATAATAAATTATCGTGAGACACCGTACATGAATATTCAATTCCTCGATGAATAATTTCCACTATCTTGACAAAGATGACATTTCCACGTAAAGTGGATGATAAGATTGGAAATTTACGATAACTAGGGACCCTCATCTTTCTCTAACCCAAGAATATAAATAAACGAAATCTCGTTTCCCTTTGCGGTGGACCACAGGAGAATCCGAATGGCGCAAAAGCGTAAATCTGCGTCGCTCGTATACATATATATTATACTAAGGGACAATGTATACATGGTGAATATCGTAGCAAGATGAGTTTATAGGTATAAAAAGAACGATGCCACCCACTGGCCCATGTTACGGCCAGATTTCACCACGAATTGTCTGCTCCATCTACTCCTGCCCTTTACGGCTAAGTAGAATGGAACGAAACTCGCTTATAGCGGGTATAATGTAATCAGGATGCCGTCTTCATCCCCTCAGCAAACATATATTCGATAAAGGGCGCGTCTCCCTATAGCCTCTTAGCCGATATACGCTCCGTCAGAACTGGAGGCCTCCAGTACAAACTTTGTTTGTATCATTGATTTTGTCACGGATTAAATGCGGCCACTCGTAGTAGCTGCAACAAGTTGCGCCGAAAAATGAAAGGTAAAACTTTTAACGGGCATGATTGCTGTGAAACTAGGTTAAACCGACCAATTCATCGGTCGTTAGTTTTGGAGTACTTCCGCATTGTGAATATTTGAAAGTCTCCACGCGATTTTGATTATTTGAATTTGACAATAACTTCGTCACAGAATCTATATCCAGAAAAGAAACAGGTATCTCTAGTTGGACAAAAATTATCGAATAAAAAGAGAGGAAGAAGTAATGAAACAGGTGACCTAAGCTTGACTCGAGTGACGCGTTAAAATTGTTGAAAATTTTAACCTTTCCGTAATTATACAGGCACGCTTTTACTGCTGGTCGCAATAGCGTGCTGTTGGTATTCCGAGAACCCATCCCTCGACCACAAAGACCCCGCAAAAACGCACGCCATGCGGAGTGAAACCTACGAGAAAAGTTGAGCGATTTTCGTATCCCTTTGTTGCCCGGAATTGGGAACATTTGCTTTTTATATTACGCGTCACCGTGCAATGAAAAAAGAATGAGAAGAACCAACGAGTCAACCAAACTCGTTATTATTACCACCATCAGAAAAGATAAGGATTGGTAAACGCCCTCGCAAAGTTTCATCATCTGAGGTGAATAAGTTGGCGCAGACTGCCCCGGGCTGTGGCTTGCTTTCCATTTCAACCTTCCCAACCCCAACTCCTCTCTTTTACCCTTCCCTTGCCTGAGGACATTTTTTTACGATGTGCCGTTAATTTTATTATTTACAGCTTTGCCTTAGCCTTCTTCTACCAACACCGGCAACACTTCCGGAAGTACTCACAGAAGCGACACGTATCGTGCTAATTCTGAACACTGGATTCAACCAGGTGATACAATTGTTTAAATTAAACAAGAACGCGTCTGTATAAATTTTGAATAAATCGATCCGTATACAAATAAATATAAGACTCACAGAATTTTGTGAATTTTAAGACTCATTTTCACAAAAAGCGACAAGTAGGTGATGACGCTGTAAGATTGCTGAGGTAGAATACCGACTCCTTGGCGATTAATCTGGCACGTAATGTTTAAAGGGAGC
This sequence comes from Tenthredo scrophulariae, assembly GCA_963978835.1. NCBI lineage: Eukaryota > Metazoa > Arthropoda > Insecta > Hymenoptera > Tenthredinidae > Tenthredo > Tenthredo scrophulariae. The sequence continues at coordinate 10,707,013 of OZ022227.1, forward strand.
CTTTGCTGGTGTACGAATTATACGGATATATATATATATATATTTCTAGTCACAATATTCGGTGAACGTAAGTCACCCGTAAGTCAGAGGTAGCGAAATTCTGGGTTCACGCGCTCAATGATTGCTCTCATAAATAAAGATTTGCCGAATTTGGCCACCTTCAATATATAACAGTGTGCCCAAGGCTCGCAGCCCCGCGGGCATATAAATACCCAGATTTATTAAGTGGTTAGGGCTGCGTTTTTTACTCTCTCGAGTGGCGTTACTGAGGCTAGAAGTAAATTTATTATATTACCGCTATCTCAGAACTGGGTCAAGAAGGATTTGCCCTAATAGGTGAATTGCTCGGAAAATTTATTTCATATACTTCGAGAAGCGTCTGTCGTCATACAGTATTTGATATTAACGTTCAGCTCTACCATAGCTGAGTAACTGATATCATTGTGAAAGCTTCATTGCGTCGTAGATCTAAAAATACTAGAATACTTTGCGTAACTCATTCTTATGGTTTGGGGCATAATAATTACCATCACTGTACGCAGTTCATGAGTTCGTGAGTTCGTGAGTAATACGCAACCCTCACAAAATTTATTACAACAAATGTAACACGGTTTTCGTGGCTTGGCGAATTCATCTGTCAACTAAGAATTTAACGCGCATCAACCCGGACCGTAGAGATTCGGGGTTTTGGTGAAATAAAGGAGGCTGTCTCGTAGATTTATTTGAAAGGGAATGCCATTTGATTAGGCTAGGCTGGCCTTTGTGGTCACCACTAAAACAAGAGATGACATCTCCGACCACGAGTCTAACGGCAACAACACAAATCTGGACCCCGGTAAGCAACGGATTATTTTAAGAATGAGAACTGCTCCGCTGCTTTAGTGAAGGGAATATTAACAGCGCCTATTGCATGACCAAAAGATATCATAAATTAGAAAGAAAGAAAGAAAAAAATACAGTAAAACTATACAGTTTAAATGTAGTTACAGATTTCCAAGTCGGATGTTTCGTGGTGATTGAACTTCACCTGTACGTATCTAACTTGTAGGGCAACGAGAATTTTTCCCTTCCGACGAGAAATTCAATAAAGAATCAATTCTGTGCAGCATATATTCTATTTTGTCACGCCTTATAGAGAGAAGGATGGAATTTTTCCATCCACCCGTATCGAGGTCGCCCTGAAAGAATTTTTTTTTAGAATTAAGGCAGGGCTCGTTATGCACTTCGCGGGGTAAGATTAATTATTGCAGAGTATTATCTTTCATAACGATTTTTCTTTTGTCTTTTAATTCATCTATCCAACTGTCTCCGTACCATTTTTTCTTCTCTCCTTTGTTGCCGTTGGTAATTACGTTCAGCCGCACAAGCGGCTCTTTGCGGCTTCGTTGTTATGAAAACGTAATAAATTTCGTAAATAAACCCGGAAAAAAAATACCATATAAACGGATCCTTACTCTTCTCGGTCGTTGGATCGCCTCAGGATATGGTAGAACCTTTATACCTAGTCCAAGTTCAAAAAGTCGTGCGGGCATCGTCTGGAACACGTGGTAGCCAGTATGAAATGAAACAAGTAGGAATGGATGAGTTGTGAGGGCACAAGTGCTGAGCCCAAGAGCCAAGAGTAAACCGACGAGCAAGAGGACAAACTTGACAGCATTTTATGTGCAGTAAACGATCGAGAAGCAAGAGACGCCTCGGATCTTGAAGCTTGACGACAGCGTTGCGATGCCATTTACTACATTCAGGTCGCAACACTTCGAACTCTAGCTTTTGAGTGCTGGGTGAAGTATATATCTCTGCGGAGAACCGATCGTGAGGATGAACTCGATGATATTTAATCTCCAGTCGTCAAGGATACTGCAGCGGAAGTACTCCTCTGCACGGATTCAGGACTATCCCTTGCAGCAAGTGTGAACGAACCTTCATAAAAGTAGCAATGACAAGCGTGGGGCCACGATATGGCCAAATTATTTTTAAACCCTACGGCGGTCCCTTGGTGGTTAATATGTAAACATGGCAGGGTGACTTATAAATATACAGCATTTATGACTTGAAGCGCAAGTTTTATTAGCTGTTTCGCTTAATGGGTTCTAGACTTTACTATCGGCGGCTCCTTGCTCGTTATAGCAAAGATGACAGGAATATTTAAACGCCTTACCGCCACGTTAGTACTCTGCGCTTATATCGACGTCCCGAAACAAATATCTATTCTATATATAAATATAACGAATAATTGTTTTTGACTAAGTGTATTGAGTGTACCCATATGCAATACTTGACGATTGATGTAATGCCTATCTCGTACCAAAAGGGTTTGTGCGGATTTCTATACCACCGTACAGTTGCAAATAAGACTGAGAGTATTGAGTTCAATATAAGTTCAACGACAACTTGTATGAACATATATCAGTGTATATCCACGTACGAAACTATAGATTGGCAATAAACGAATCTTGCAGCTAAGCACGATTTTTCATCCTAGTGTGCTTTTTCGTGTCGAGATACGAGAAATGAATCATGCACTATAAAATCCTTCGTTCCGAGGACGCCGACTTCACGGAAGTATACGTTTTCACAGAGATTTCATGCCGATTGGATACTGGAAGTTGTATGGTGATACAATTCTACGCAGTAGATCGCCGCATTATGCTACTGTCACCCACGGAACTGTGACCAATATGTCAGATAATACCGGTAATAACAATGGCAATGGTAGCTCGGCATATAACTGGGGGATACGCAACATGCACATAAGACTCGAGCACTTAGCCATATGTATACCAATACCTTACTTCGTACGTGCCAGAATAACGTGGTGATTGCTATGATGATAACATCAGTTATACGGCATGACATAAACGCTGACATATTATTCCTTCGGCAAGATGAAATTTTCTGTAGAATCTCTTTTAGTGCTAACTGCCAGCGCATGTAGCTAGGACATTTGCTAACGTGGTTGTCGTTGAGGAAATTTCTTAACGGTCAGAATCAGATGAGGACTAAAAAAAAAAAAGTTCTTTCAACTCATGAAAATGCACAATGGCACATAGGATACTTGCGAAATTGCAACGAAGGAGTCTGCTGTGAGTTTCATATTTTGAGACCAACTGCCGCAGAAACCTGGGATTTACTGCTTTGGCGAGAAGAGATCCTTTTTTTGAAAAAAAAAACTTGAGTCGTGAATATTGGATCGAGTTAGCCAGAATTTTGGATCCATTACTTGTTAGCATTACGAATTGGTTGGCCTAGATTCTAGACAGTGTGCTTAGCTCAATAGTTGTGTACCCATCAAGTACAACGTATGTGTATGCGCCTCCTGAGGCACACGTGCACGCGTGGTTTGAGCTTAGCCAAGTTATGAACTCTGTGCATTAGCTGATGCTGCATATGTGGGGTTAGGGCGCGCTCGCGACTTCAATTCTGCAGGTTTGTCCTACATTTTCTCTAATAATGCAATTACTATTATACTTGACACACAAATTTGTTGATTCAATAAATTTTGCATAATAGCGGAGTTGTATTCAAAAATCAAAAGCTTATCAATGAGAAAAGTAAGAGTAGGTGAAGTCAAATTATCTTTTGCGCATAGGCATGATACAATAAGCGGTAGTAATTATACGATAACCGCCGTAACCACAACTTTAGCATTTCATTCTGGCGAATTGTTCGCAAAGCAAACGTGTCGCCAACGCTGCAGCTAGCGCGTGTACGCCAACTGACGCCGACCGCCCACAGTCGGAGGTAGGGGAACCCCCGAGGTCATATCTACGGATCCGTTCGTGGCATACTCCCGCGCGCAAAACCCTAATTACTCCATGATTGAGCACCTGCCTGCTGTCTTGCGCTTTGCGCGCACATTTCTCATCCTCGAAACTAACGCTTGGCTCAGTAATAAACCCATATTTTGCTCGCTCGTCAAACGATACAAATTACACCAAGAACTTTAACGCCGAAATTGTTTTACGCCGGATTCCACAATCGGTAAAATTGAGCGACGTTTTCAACAAAAATGAAAAGAATTAAAATAAATAGTTACACCACAGCAAGGGACTCGATGTCAAAAGCTATTTAGGTAATATAGAATTGCATACATGAATTATCGCACAATCAATTCAGTGCATCTTTGATTCACTTTTCATTTTCCGATCGGTGCATTAATTTATTTTTTATAATATTACCAAAAATTTCAGTAAAGTACACTTTTGAGACGAGGAACCAATTATTTGGCCACAAATCTGAAATCCACATAAGACGAATAAAGATCTCCCAGATTTCGAAATTTTTCGAGGTATTGTGTAACCGATAAACTTTTTAATATTGGATTAATTTACTTCAGCCCACCGCCCCCGAAGGTATACTAGCTATTTACTAACAGCTGTGTGGAGCGAGATATGGGATTAAAAACAATGCATGTCCGAATTGTTATACACAGGCCTGTACGAGTACAATGAAAGGACAGTCATGAATATGTATTACGTGGCACGTGCAACGCATGTGTGGAATTCGCGGCTTCTGCGGCCGGACGCTATACCAGCCGTTTCTCTCGCTCGCTGTACAGTTCTCCGTGTAGTTTCTCTATTCCCGATCCTCCGTGCTCTTTCCAATCCTTCACCACCATTTCAGGTTATTATTTGAACAGTGGAAAAAGTGCAGATTTGCAGTTCATAATTCTTTCACCGCGTACATTTTGTGACTGTCAGAAAATAAGTGAGCTTACGGTGTGAGTCGTTTCCTTTCGCAAATTTCATACATCTATACCACGGTGCAGGAATCGTGAATAAAGTTCACCCTTACACCACGAAATTTGCTCAGCAGTCGACTAATCTGGATACTCAATCAGTCAAGTGGAAATTCCACTCACCAGATACATCTGTACGTTGGAGGGTGAGAACCAAAGAGGATAAGATAGAGGGAAAGCTACCGTGAGGACCATCACGGTATAAAAATGATGAAAACTTTTAGTGGTGTTGCCAGTTGAGTTCGGCCCAAACCAACTCTTTGCGTCTACCCTCCAATTTCACAGCCGTTTACTACGGCGTTAACCGCGTTTTGTTGTGGTTTTGCACTAATACTCGATTACTTTTCATCACGGATAGGCGTTAGTTCGGGCCACACTCGATGGTGGTGCTATTAATGCTGAAGTCACCAGCTTCTCGTCCATTCTATCCTTCTTGGTGAAAACAAACAAGCCACGTAATAATGAATTTAATACCTTCTGCATCTGTTACTGTAGTGGAGGAAAATTGCTCTAACATAAACATAAACTGTACGCTCGTTAAACGTATTGCGTTTTCCCGCCAGGTTTGTAACATTGACGTATACCTATACCTAAGGTTCGTCCTTGCGACCCTATATAATATATCAATGAAAGCAACAGGCCTGAAAAACCTTCAGAAGCCACCGAGATATCTTATTTCACCCGAAACAACATTTTCCTAGATCATGGCGGGGTATATACAGTACGAGATGCCGGCTGATTGGTAGATTCAATATCGATAGGATTCTGGTTTGTAATGAAATAGGAAAGCTTGGCTATTCGGCCACTGTATAGATATGTATGCTGTAGTGATTTTTGTGGTATCGAAGCCTACGATATACTGCCATACTGGTTTTTCGACGCCTGGCGTGCCTTTGATTTAGAGAGATTGGTATTCCCGCGACGGATCAGCCGGTGGCGAGGAATGATGAGACGTGTCGTCGAGACAAGACTCGCTCACCGCAGGATCTCTCCTTGCGATTGGACGAGTGCCTGGGATTCGGCGAATCCTGATAACATGGCGGCGCACGGGTGAAATTGACTTCCGGTCCTCAGGGGGTCGCTGGGCGACGTTGGGACAACGGCATTCTAACAATCGTCGAGTAGAGGAAACTCGGATTTAAGCAGAGGAAGGCTAGGTTGGACTGGTCGTTCACCCACAGGCACGTCCCTTCCTGCTACGTTCGCATTCCTTTTTATTGATATAAATGAGGGAAGAATGATTGCCCGATTTGTGTAAGAAACTCATCAATAACGTCCCGTAACCTGTCTTCGCCTGAGCGCCCGACGAATCGGAACAAATGTCCTGCCTGGCACATTTGTTTATCTTAACGGGGAAAATCCCTTGAATTGATACCTACTGCCAATTGGGTTGAATTCGCACTAAGAAACTTGAACTGCATCGCACGTCAGCTACGTTGAATCTACGTCTACAGTAACGATCAGCACGTTTACAGCTGGCTACATTATTTTCTCGTTTCGAAAATTATAACACTTGTTCCTCGATCAGCTTAGCCGCTGCACATGGTGAGCGTAAAAACTATCATATAAAAACTATTGACCAGGGCCGCTAAATAATGCGCAGTATCCGAAGGTCCATAAAACAGTAGGCCATTGCATTCGAGGGTCAAAATAATTACGTCAACTTTCGCGGCAATTAAACTTCAATTTCAACCGAATGTCTCTACAATAAAAAAAAGGAAGAAAAAAAAGTTTTCATTCCGTAGAGTTTCTGACGACGTTATTCAGTTCGAACATTGTAATAATGACGCGAAATCCACCGGATTTAAGTTTTGAAAAGGGGAATGATGATAGGAACTTAATCCTCTGTGGGGGTTGAGTTGTGGCAGAGATGGAGATAGCTGGCCTGGTTATCCCAGCTAGTCAGGGAACGTAGGTAGGTGATTGGACTGAGCTTGAACTGTCCGACCGGGTAAGTCTCGGACGGGATAGTAGGTACGTACTAACTGGTATACTAGGTGGCCGGTATTGCTCCGACGATATTAACACTATTAATAATTCTGAGTTGGCTGTTATGTCCGTTTAGACGTAAATTTATTGATCCAAGTTTACCACCTCTGTACAATATCTGCCCGTACGCTAAGCTGATACTATACAGTATACAGGGTGCCTGGATTTCGACTCGAGTGCAAATCGCTTTCGCATTATTGATGGTATTCACATAAATAGGTGATCTACCGGATATGAGACGAGGGGATTTCCTCGGAGCGAGCCCCTTCTAAATTTATACCTCCAGCTCGTTGAATATATAGAGGTTAAATCAGAACACTTGTCGTTATATTGTATCTAGGAAAGTGGAAACCCGCTCAATTCAGAGATACGATTTTAACTCCGTAAAATACGATCCTCGTTCCGTCAGCCTTGGGCAAACTCCCCAATCGTTTACCCCGTACAAGTCAGTTTATACCTCGTAAATAACTCAAGTCAATTAATATTGCTCTTTGAGTATTGTAAATAAAGTTACGCATGCCATATAGCTTTTGACGGAGGCTTACATCGTTGAATTTCGAAGTCAACTTCACCGAGTATCAAGAACCTGTCGAAGGATCTCTCCATGACACCCCTTAGGATTATACTGACTAGACTGTTTGAACATAGAATAGTGTAGGCCGAAGTAACCGGCTGGTTCCAACTAAAATTACAATGCACCGGGTTGTTCATGCGCGCACACGCCAGTCCGCTTGACGGAGTGGCATATCGGCAAGTTGTTGCAAACTATTACTTTCGTAAGATATATCTGCTTCCAATTTCACCCGTATATTCTCCTTACAGACAAATATGTGTACTTACTAACCAGAAAACAAACGTGTGAGCATTGTTTCAAGTCTCCTTACTGTTTTTCAACCCAGAATCTTTAATTGGATAAATTGAGTTTGTTGACATTACTACGTCAATAACGCAAAATTGAATGCAATCCACTCTGCCATATGACTGTTCCAAGATTACTTGACCTGTAGAAGAAAGGAAGACTTAGGCGCATGCTTATCTATTTTATATCATGGTTATATGGCTTAGTGTCTATACGTAGTACTTTATGGGCGTGATGCGGTAGAGGTTATAACGTTCGCTGCACCGAGAATGTAAACTACTCGTTGTCGTACACGAGACCCCTCTAGCTATTATGCGGAAGGACCAATAAATTTTTAACCAGTTTTATATCTTGAGTTTGTTATTTTGAATTGCTATTTCAAGGATCGTCTATCCAATGTACTGTCGTATGACTCGTAAGAACAAGTCTGTAGTACATTACGACCTAGAGGAAGATGGACTCGCCCAGCTCAGCACGTCGTATTACATATTCTCGAATATCAAAGTATGATCTTCAATTTGTCATAGGCCACTCATAAAAATTGATCTCTTATATCACTATATCTAAATATAATTAATATATTATGTACGTAATGTATTAGAAGCCGGTTAGCACATTCTGATATCATTTTCAATTATTTATGCTCTCGCAAAAAAATTATTTTTTCGATTAATTTACAATGATTTTTATAAGATTTCTTTTTTTATTGCATTACTCTGCTTGATCCACAGACCTAAACTTGGAAGACATATAGTCGAGCGTATTAAATTCACTTGAACTGACGTAAAGAATGAGTTTTCATAAAAATGCTGGCGGTATTTTTCATTCACATTTCAGTGTACATGGTGTAAGAGTTATGTTTATGGAGTCAAGTTCCGCGTTTTACTCGCCGTTATTTAACAATTTTAGCATAAACGTAGTGGTGGTATCCACGCGTTTCTATGAACTCATAAAACTGTTGAATAGCGCCATATTGCATACCTCTGACACTCTACCCTCCTATGGTATCTGCGTGTGTCACAACGAAGCCGACACATGGATGTGTGGACCCATCCATGTATCCGCAATTCCATACATGTATGGTTCGGTGGACGCGTATTTCAACGCGCGATATCTTTGGTAGCTTTTGCTACCTTCTTATCTTGCCGATTCTATCAACTTCACCATCTTAACGCCCTCGTTAAATTCTCTTAAAAGAAATAAGAAAAGGCAGGAGAAAAAGTCTCGGTACATTCGAAGACAAAACGACCACTCCGTGATCACTGCACTGACTCATTACCAACAATTGCACGAACATATACTCTCGGGGTTCAGGTACTTACTACCCTCAGCCTCATATTTTCCATTAAAAAACCTGCCAGTCGAAGAATCTCTGGAAAAATTGTGATATGTCTAGTCGCGGCATTACGTACCTTGATTAAAGGAGTGTACGTCAGAGAACCACCATGTCTACGTTCAAGATAGCCGTACCCCCTAGCCAAAGACATGCTACGAGAGACAGCCAGTCGAGGCAATTTTCAATGAAGCATCCACTGGAAGACTCAACTCTCTGTACCCAATTGAAGAGCAGCCAATTCCCTCAGTGCCACGCGCAGGTCTCGTCTTATGGTATATATGCGCCTTAAACATGAACTAACGTTGTAAATGTATACGTACCACATCCATATTTTATCAGGTATCTTGCTCACACGTACGCTCGCCATCTACGATAATCAACTACTGTATCATTTAATATGAAAGATATCGACCTCACGCGATGAAATATTACATCTTACCAGTACTATGCCTGAACGAATTAGATGTGAGATCAGAATGGTTTCAAATAAGAAAATCAATTGATTTTCAATACATGCATGTATATATCGGTTGGATTTTGTGTTCATTTCATAAGTATTTCTGAGAAGCATACACGTACTGTCAGTTTATTTTCAGAAATTTTATCATTTTGATTTATCATTATTTTTACAATTCAAGAGAATTCTTTGAACCTTTGTGTTCTTTTGATTGCACTCCAAACTACAATAGTACCTGATGTAAAGCGACTCGATTTTTACTTTTCTAACAATCGTAGGAACTTAATTAACTTAAATGTATAATAATATCAGTTTCCCTGGTGAAATGAAATCAAATGTTTGCATATGCAATTTGAACGTGCGTGGAATTCCATACAGGATTTTCAAACAATTATACTCCACTTTAACGTAGGCGACCGAGATCCGTTACTTTTGTTGAATAGCTCGCGGAAAATTCCACCAGGAATCCCGAAAAACCCTGGGGCTTATTGCCGATGACCAAGTCGCCGAGGAATTTTCGGCAATTTAGAATTATGTTCTGTTTTAATCTCTAAATAAATTTCGCTCCCCTACAGTCTACGTATATATTTACAATAGCCGAGACGCGTTCTGTAACTATCTCAATGAAGTCGTAAGTGATCATTGTCACCAATTATAGCTCGATTCACCCCAAGTATTATTGGGCTCTATATATGACGTGGAAAAACATTCGGTCGGTGAAGCTTCCGATTCGTTAGCGGGTAATCGTCGAATTTAAGAGTTCACTGCGACAACTCTATCCTCGGAATATATTGAAGCGTTTCTGTCAAACGACCATGATGAAACGAGCTGAATGACGCGGCTAGCTTTGTCGCCGATGCAGGCAATCAAGCCCCAGTACTTTCTATGAACATAGGTAGAGTTCGTGAGCACTCGTGTCGAGGTTCACTTCTAATTGGAATTATTTATTACTCCAACTTTTGGGTTTGGAATCACCCTAATTTAGACCAGTATAAGTAAACCTAAAAGATTCAGTCCTCGCGTCAACAACGTCCAACAGTTTTGAATCCGTTTAATCATATTCAAAGCACCTTTCATCCTGCGATGTCGTAGAATTTGAGTATCAGTACCTATTGAGATTGCGGTAGAAAATTCTACTTATCAGACCGTTTCCCCCTGTAAGTGAGCTCATTGGACGTGTGATTTCATTCAAAACGTATAATTAAAAAATTAGAGTCAGTTACACAGATTTTTCTGAAAATAAAAAGGAATTCAAAGTCTAATACGACGAAACAGTTCCTGAGTTGACGTTAGGAATTCGAAGTTCCTCTTCCTGTGAATCTAGAAACGTAGCAAAGTGCACGTTCAAGGATAATTTCAATGGTAAAGGGTAGGTAACTACATTTCTCGGGAATTCAATTTCTACGAAAAGCTTCGAGCGCTTTATCGAGAAGGCAGCTACTTAGAATTATACCGGGCACAGCCATTAGTTCTCGCTGGCTTTTTATGATTTAGTCGTTTCGGTATGCCCAGAATTTGAAAGCGAGTGCTCTATTTCAGCGAGCGGCTGCTCCGCGGGGTGCTCGACTCTGGATGGTAGATGGGTGGATGGGTTGGTGGTGGGCTCTGGGGCAAAATTAACGTGTCCTACGGTGGCGCTGTGTGTCCGAATGTAAATCAGGGAGGCGTATACGTGATGGGAATTGCCTAGTGGCATCAGCTTTGTTATTTCTTTGCTAAAATGAAATTTAATATGGATAGAATTTTTTAGGTGGCTCGCTTCAATCTCCTTGCTTGTCCAGGGGCGTTTGTCTACCCTTTGGCGACTGCAGCGACAGCTATCCGCAAAGACCTCTAGGGTGAAAGGCTGACCAGATATATCAGCTTTCATCCCCTCGGCAGCGCTTAGTCCTACACTTTTGAGGGAGACGAGGAAAGGAAATTGCGTTTGGACCAGCTTTATCCATTGTTTCGTGTTGAAAATGTGTGGAACGCTGGTTTGTAACGTAATATCGTGGATCTCGCTTTACTAGCAGAGAAAACCGGAGTTTGTATCAGGTCGGTGCAAGAGGCAGACTATATCACAAGCGTGAGTTAGTGCGCACCTGGATCTACAAATATATACCTCGTCCAAATTCCACATAGGGTGATTTCGCGATGATGACGTCTCACGGCACACGTATATTCCTATAAGGTATCCTATTTGAGAATATGAATGAAAATTGTGTGTTGGATAATTACGGTACACCGAAAGAAAGATCTTCACAGTATATGTGAACGAATGACTATGAATATTTCGAATATACCAAAAATGTGGTAATATATACTGAAAATATATTACATGCCAGTACAATGTCTTCCGAACGATAGCTGAATTATGAAATATGACTGATTAGAATGTGGGAAAGAATCTTCGATATCGGGGTTATTAGGTATTTATAGTATCTACCTCGGAGATCGTCCAATTATATAAAACACTTCAATTTTGCGTACCTCGTTCAGGGGATGTATTATTGTCTGTAATTTTCACGTAGGTAAAGCGAAATTAGCGACGCCAGGATCTTCGGTGCAATTCCAGACCAGCAGGGCTTTAATCCGTTAATCCGGTAATCCAGCATCACAACCTACCCAATTCTCCTCATAACAGTAATTCCTACGGCTCTGGCCGCGCAACGTATTTATACTCGTATTCCCAATGTACGTTATGCACGTTCGTATCGCTATGTTTAAAATGCCGTTGTAAATAAATTTAATAGGCGCACGTATGCGGCACAAAACGGATAATGAGTAAAAAAATGTCAGTATATTGGTGGAAAACAGACCTGCGTGCTCAATGCGTCGAAGGCTTAGTATCCCTCTTTTTTCGAGTTTTACCTTGACTCTAGTTGCCTACCCTCTTTGATCATAAAACTGATAATCCATATCTTTTGTCCTGGTATAATAGATAATCCGGTTTTTGAGCGAGCAATAATAGGGATTAGGTGGAAATTGATAAATAAAATACTAGCCCACGGCACGAGACAATAACTATTGGACGTGAACAACGTTATGCACGTGAATTACGGTAGCTATACCAGACACACCTCTGCATAAGTAAATTATACAAATGTTACAAAGTACCCCCTTGCGTACTGTACGTAATGACAATGCCCAACTACCTTTCTATGTGAATATGTATAATAATACGGTTGTTACATAATATAAGCATATAATATGAATACGAGAATGTCGTTAAATACATCGCATGATATGTGTAGGTATCGGTGCATATATGCAAAGAGCTAGTAGACATTGCGCGATGTCTTATGTTAGTGTACAAACGGCTGTGTCCCACATTCAAATGACTTTGAATTCCGTAGTTACAATTACAGGCGCGTTATTTTGTTCCTACTGTCGCCCGCCACGTGGCCCTGCTCTATTTCCGACCCGAGAATTTCAACTTCAAGCTGGAAGCAAAAATAGAGCTAATTCCCGCCTGGGATACCAACTCGTGAAAGGCAAGGGAGCCGTGTCGCGTATCTGGCTATAACACAAAGCAGCCGCCAGGCACCTGACTTTCGTCAATTTCAAAGGACTCTTTTGTCTCACCGCGTAGTTCGACGATCGCGAAACCTCCTGATATCGTATGATATTAGTCTGCGTCTGAACCGCAATGTGGCGACGATGCGTGAGACTCTGATAAGCCTGGAGATCGTCGATACTGTCTATGTCTGAATATTAATTCGCACGTGATCGATACCAGAACGGGGGCGTCATGCCGTATATAGGTCTTCGGCTCGAATTATCAAATCAAGCGTTGCTAAACAGATTATCACTGATAACACTATTGACTAACGATTACCGATGACGTCAGATTACTATCTTCGTCGATTTGTCTCGTGAACGATAATCACAAGAAGACTAATTAACTAGAGAATACAGAACGATATTTTCTAGTATCCAACTCATCTTGGTCATTTTCAGGCTCTTTGATGTTAAACATGCATAAGTTATGTAATGCCGATGGGGCGGCAAATTTTGTTCCTTATATGCTATTGTTATATATTTGTTCCATATATGTATACTATATATGTCTCGATAAATTAATTTAGTTCATATATGCAGCATATCTTTACCATATAGATTTTTACAATTACCTAAATATTTTATTTAACGCATAGTATGTACCTACAAGGTACCATGAAGTCATATACGCCGATTTAATCATTATCAATCAATTGAACATGCTGCAAGCCTCGACACAAATACTTCAGATAATTGGGATCAATCGATATTAAATGGATGATTGAGGTCAGTTGATTCGTCATAGGGTTGCGGCTTGGCTATCCCCTGTGTGTATACTGTATACAGTTTCAGTAAGTGTTTCCCTAGGTAGCTATTGATAGTATGTCGATGCTTCTCAGTTGTGTAGGCGTAGGTAATATTAACCGTAAAGATTTTTATATAATTATCAAATCGAGTTCAAGGCATTGTCCTGGTCAGGTCATCTATAAATAACTATTGCTGTCTGCATGTTTGCGAATCTGCATGATTGCTTCGCAATCATGGTCATCTATAGGGTTTTGAAAATCAACGGTTTGAATTTTCTTTATCTTTGTAAATCCTTCGCAGTGATCCCCAGACCTCATTGGCGAAGATTGATACCAAGGTACACTGCATAGATGGATTTTCACTAGTACAAGCGTTCCTTGGTGTCGTTAGGGATTCATCTACAAGGAAAAATCGCAAGGTAATAGTGTAACAATGTGTTCCAATGCTTGATGCAACGTATTATAGAGAAGGTCATAAATGTACTTACTTATGGAATTTCCAAGCCATCAATCCGCTTACTTTTTGGCAATATCCGATTGCAAAGAAGTATTTGAATTCCCGAGTTAAGAAATGCGTCGGGGTTCTCGAATGTCAATGTGGCCGCCACGCCATGCGACATGCAGACAGAGGGAAAGATAGATAGCAACATCAAAGCATCCGATTTACCCATTGCCATTGCCGCAGTCGCGGTCCCCGTCCTCTGTCTCTACTCTATGTCTGCTACAGCCACTTTACCGAAGACTTGAACAGCTGCGGAAATTTCGCAGGTACAGGTTTCAGCTGCATTTTTGAAATCGTTAAAATGAGGTATGTATACCACTACCAATTATTATCGATTTCAAGGGCAATTGATTCTTCTATTACTGGCTGCAATAATACGACTCGAAGTCTGAAAAGCTAGATTCAATAAATTCTATAAAAAATTTGAAAAAACAAGAAATTTCTCACCTCACGTCTGAAAACGCCTTTGATATCAATGGTCATAACTTAATTTCCTTTATTTCAAGTTCTATGACAACTATAGCTCACATCAGACGATCTCACATCTTTTGAATGCCGACTGAATGAATGCCGAAGAGTGAGCCTCTCGCGAATTTTTTTCGTTCAAGACTAGCCTGCACGCACCGTTGATGGGTCAAATTTGCATGTTATTCAGTTTGTATCTAAATAAATAGAAAATTAATGATCTATTTGCTGATTATGTTATTTGTTTGTGCTCTGAATGGATTGTAATAATAATTGGCAGTTTAGCTGAAGGTATCGGACAGTTTATTGAACACATGGCTAGCGAGGAATAATATATCAGTGAAATCACACTTGTTTCGAATTAACGGTGAAATTAGCGAGTGTTTCACACACCCACCCACTATGACAACTGACGAATGACAGTATGACAAATGCAAATAGTATATCAATAGAAAACGCCGTACAGCGATTCGTTAATTGAAATTAATGCATTTCAACGTTATCAAACTTTGCCTGTGACAATTCTATCGTTTGTATCAAATTTTGTCATAGTTTTACCTCTCTCATGAAATTAATAAATATCTATACCTATCCTTATGATTACAACGCTTGTTAGAAAAGAGCGTCGATCATCTGATGTGTCCACCCCAGAGATAAGTGTATTCTTTACGAAAATTTTCAGGAGAAGAAACACGTACTAGACTTTAGACTAACATCAGACGTAGCGGCGACTTTAGCAAAGTTCACATTCCCTTCGTCCCGTCGTCGTGTCGTCCGATGTGACATTTTATTTATACCCGCATCTGCGGTTCCCGTTGACCTTTTGTTTTACGAGTTGGGTATACAACTGTCGCTGGTTTGTGGTGTGTCCCGAAAGTAGAAGCACCCCTGGGATTCTCCCACGAACTGACTACCGACTACGAAGCGAGTTGCTTTCTGTTTACCATTTACGGACATGCCGACATACCTACATCCTTATAGTTACAGGAGTTGGTCCAGTGAATTTTGTCGGGTCGAGTTTTCTCCTGGGTATTAAGAGTTTCGAACCTTCATGTTACCACCACCTCATCTTCTTTGAGTAAATTAAGAAATTAGTTACTTTTACGTTTCAGACTCAATTATAGTTTTCTTCCAATTTTCTGTCGCCTTTTCATTGGGTTCAGGATTTATGCTTCGATTGGAGAAATTTTTTCTGATTTTCAGCTCAATTTGAGTAAAATCTTCCCCGTTTTCACATCGATGGAGTAATGCCAAACGGGCGTAAGCACCAAAAAAAAAAAAAATTTCGTTTTTTCAGTGGCAAAATCTTTTTCATGCAATATAGAATCTTGTGGGCATATCCGCAATGAAAAAAAATTATTTGGGCTCTTACGCCCATATGGTATTGGTCCATCGACATTTACGCATTTGAAATTACTTTGCTATCCACATATATACGTTTCCAACCGCTATATTTCCGCCTTAAAAAACCAAGCAGCACCCCATTCGAAACAAATCGACGACGCCCTACCGTAATGACGACCCCGGAAACAGAGAGCAGGGCTTGGCTGTTGAATTCAAAGCGTCACGGCGAACCGATCCAACCTTCAAATCTCTTGCTTCCGATCGTGACTTTTATACCAATCTGAATTTCGCCCAATACAAGCCACGGTTTTCCTTCTTTTCGTTATTGCATTTGAATACCGAAGGCGGGATAGCCTGTGGTACGTCTTTCTATTCACATTCTGTTTGTCTTCTTTATATCGTTTGCCTTCTATTACATCGAGTGAATATAGGCTCTACGGTGCGGTAGCTAATTTACATCATCTTTCATAAGTGGAAAAAAAACTTGATGGAAAGTTATAAAGTGTCATTTGTGTGCTGTTTGATAAATCGTCATGAAATTTGACGATACGAAGTAACCTTGTTATTCGTTCTTGCGCTTATAGTCCTTGCACAGGCTTTGTTCACGTTTCACAACTGAAAAGGATCACGAACGCAATATGTATAAAAATATGTACGCTAATAAAAATAATCGAGGACTAAGAGTCGAGAGGGCGTAAGCTCGATGTATGAGAATACGGCCTATGCTCTTCTGGTTCTGATCCTTTACCATAGACAGATTTATGATATTGAATTATATGTGTGTAAACCTGTTAGGAATAAAAGTTTATTTTTCAACTTAAAGCGGAAACCGATCGTTTCTACAGAGTTCGTTTCTACAGAGTACCGCTTCTACAGAGTTCGTTCCTACAGAGATCGTTTCTACAGATGTTCGTTTCTACAGAATGATTTTCAGACCGATTCTACACAACTGTCTTAGAGGTTCGTTTCTACAGAGAAATTATTTCAGATTATTCGTTTCTACAGAGTTCGGACGCGAATGTTCGTTTCTACAGAATTAAGACGCGGATGTTCGTTTCTACAGAATTAGAACGCGAATGTTCGTTTCTACAGAATTGGGACGCGGCTGTCCGTTTCTACAGAATTGAGACGCGGATGTTCGTTTCTACAGAATTAGGACGTGGATGTTCGTTTCTACAAAATTTGGCCGGGAAAAGGTTAAAATTGTTCTTCAGCTTTTCCCTTGTAGTTGAGGAGATGACAAATGCTGGGTTTTTTTTTTTTAACTCAACATTCAACAATATGAGTTTGCATATTTCATCATTGTCCATTCAATTGATTAAACGTCAGAGATTCTGTAGAAACGAACATCCGCGTCCAAACTCTGTAGAAACGACTAATCCGAAATAATTTCTCTGTAGAAACGAACCTGTAAGCCAGTTGTGTAGAATCGGTCTGAAAATCATTCTGTAGCAACGAACATCTGTAGAAACGAACACCTGTAGAAATGAACTCTGTACGAACAAACTCTGCAGAAACGGTACTCTGTAGAAACGATCTCTGTAGAAACGATCTCTGTAGAACCGTACCCCTCTCCTTAAAGCCTGCGCAGGTACTCTACCTATAGTAAGCATGTATAGGGACGAGCTCTATTCTTCCAGCATTTTAACCGGTAGGTATAGTATGATAAAGCTGGATCAAGAAACATTTTTTGATTTCGCTGTGAACCGTGCTGCAGTTTATTTGCACTCCATTTTTTTTTTTTTTTTTCGCGTGCATAAAAAGCGACGTGATCCAACTATCCTAGTGAGACTAGCCTGCTGGGGATGGAATGAAGGGGGAAATCGAATTGAATGCAATTCATGATTACATTTGCCCGTGTGTTTCTATCGATTTCGTTATATATATTATACTACGCCGCGGCTATATCACGGGTGATGCACAGCAATATCTATAGTTTCATTTTCCAAGAAACATAATTGACAAATAAAACGCAGAAACCCCGACTGACCGAGCGGTTTTTAACTATTTGTTGGTTCCTATCGTCAGTTTAATTGGATTGGAAAAAAAAGAAACTCGTGAACCCCAGCGGTGGTAAGCAGAAGTTATCAACTCTCAATTAAACATTTGGAGTACGGTTCTTGGATGACGTTATACCGGGAAGTGGATAATTAATTATCGATAAAGAGTTAATTGAAGTAAAACGTGATTTAATTCGAGCAAAGTTAAAGGATTATTTAATTTGCAATCACGAGACAATAATATCGGAGTTGATTGGTTTTCATCGTCCGGTAAAAGCAGAGTTGCTAATCCTGTGGTTATCGCTACTGAAATTGCGAGGATGTATTACTGGCTAAGCATTCTTGAGAGCAGACCATAAAACAACCAGGAGAGAATAAAGGCAAAGGACAGAGTTCAACTCATTTCAAGAGCTGGAATTTTTCGTTCTTAGCAATTTCTCTTATTACGGAAAGTTAACCTTAATTTCATGAGGTTATTTTCATTTCATTACTTTAATCCAAGATAATGGTATAATTAAATTACGAAATAGATTTCTTTTCGCTTCGGAATTCCATTGCTTCGATACAATTTTCTTTGCCAAGGAAACCAAGAGAGAAAAAACACGCTTTCAATTGAGGTATGATTATCTCTGTATGCGAGACACATAATTTAATGGTTGTTTAGTATTTTGTAATTAGTATTATCTGAGTATTTTCTCTTCATTCGGCGTAGCGAGTCTTTCTTTTTCACACGACGATGATAATCAATTATTTCATCAATATTAGATGTTCGAAGATCGTAGTAACAGCATCAAGTATAATTTTCTTATTGACGTTGGCTGTAGAGTAAAGCAATTGAGAGAAATACACGCTGACGATATGACTCGCAAACTTCTCTCTATAAAGTCACAGCTGATTCTCTTTATGAATTATGCGTCAACGCTCGCCAACAGAAAATCTACTTTACAAATTTATCAATGTTTAACATATTCCAGTAAGCAGTCATATTATCTCTCGTAAAATCCACACAAAGTGGTGGATTTAATTCGGTGATATTCCACGTCCTGAGCTATATACATTATACACCACTTTCTACAGCAAATAGTGCTCCATAAATGATATATAAACTGAGGAGTCGGAAATTATCATTATGCTGCACCTACGTGCATACATAGGTACTATATGTCGGAGTGAATGCCAGGAACACATTGTAGCTTATGACTGATATAAACGAATGAGATAATAATGATGTATAAACAACCGTAGAATCTGTGGCAGTGATGAGAGCGGAGACAAGGAAGGTGGAAGGATCTAGGTGAACCGCTGCAGTCTAATTATTCCTTCCACGTTATGTTGAGATAGTAATAACTGTGTGAGGTTTATGTCGAGTAAAATTTTGTATTAAAGAAGGTAAATCTGTATCTGCATGTATGGTATCGATGTACGTGTTTTAGTCTACATCCTCGCAAGCTCAAACCACCAAAATGCCGATGTCTATAGTGTGCGGTTTGCGGTTTGCGGTTTGCGGGCCGCCATTCTACTGCTAGGAATGACGGTCTGTCTTTCCACAGGTCCCTTGAGCTTAAAAAAAGGAGACTGAGGATAAACTGTGAGCTTGCAATTTCGAGAGATTTGAGATGAGTTTTGTTGGTATATAAAATACCGTCGACAACAACGAGGCATTTCCCATTTGAATATTTGAACTTTCTGAGTCATAGAAAATATTAATCAAGAGCTTATTCTTATTGTCAGCGAAACACAAGGCTAAACTGTCGAAATTCTAGAAAGTTTTAGCTTTCCAGTGAATTTATAACCCCTGGGAAAATTGAGCTCCTCGAAAACTTCTAAGCACTACTTGGAGCGCGTTATAAAAATCTCTTTAATTATCGATTCAATTTGGCACGATTCGTAGTTCTGTTCTAAAAAAAATGTAGAAATACTGTTCTGACTATGCCACACTCTCCTGCTTGTAAAGGAGGGAAATTGAAACTGAGGAACACTCGAGGAATGATTTATCAAAATAGGTATAGGTACATGTAGCTATGGTGACCAGGTGAAATATAAATGAGGTATATGATCGTACTGAGCCTTGCACGCATTGTTTATATCAATTATAGGAAAATGCAGCTATCCAGGAAAAATAGTCGCAAGGTAAGGAAAATAATCGTGCGGTAAGTTTTGCGAAGTTTGTACATTCGCAAAAGTATATACGGTACAAATTACAGTTTCAAACTGAGTTGAAATAGCGTTCAGCAGACTGAACTCCTTCACAAAGGGTTCAAATGTGTCGCCTCACAGACACACTCGTGGACTGATTCCGTGAGTCGGTATTACTGATAGTGTTTAAAGTCAACGATTTTTAACATCGAATTGAAATTGTTCGGCATTCGTTTTCATAATGTCTCGTACACAGAACATAACAGCTTATTACTTGTCAACGTACAGATACGTAAACTAGTTTAATTTTCAGTGTAAATCCATAGACAGTTTTCCGATTTTCTCATCTATCGCATATCGTAATTATATGGAGATACTAGCAGTCAGAGCGAACCCAGTATACTTGCGATAATAACTATTCCGCAAGCGAGTTATCATTACTGAAACATTCAAATTAAACCGTAAAATGTTTCACGGTGCGACAGGAGCGAAATTTTTTTTAAATGGAATAACTCACTGGAGAATCGCGCACATCCAGCAACGCGTATCAAATTTTTCGTTGTAATACAGCGCCCAAAGATAACCCGCCATACACGAACTCCGACTTTTTCCGGTGACTGGCATGGAAGACCTTGCCGACAAGTCCCCTCCGACCCCCGCATGTCAATATCAGATCGCAGAGATCATTCTCTGACATTGGATATAGAAGGGCTCCGGATCAGATCTCGCGCATATCTTCACTTTGGGAAGATAACAGGCAGCCCTAAATCCGGTTTATAGCTGTATACCAATTTTTCTTAGTACAGATACGTATACATTGGACGTCAAACAGGGCCAACTACTTTGCGGTATAAGGAGCTGATTCAATCGCTGAGGAGGCGTACTCAGGTATAGTTATCAGGAGAAACTAGAGTGTTCGTAAGCTCAACCTGCAGCACTTGACTAGCTCTAAACTACGGGTAGACTGTAAACTCTGGACTAGGGACTATGCACGCGTGCACCGATCGCATTCGCTAGTTACACAGCCTGAGCCAAGAAACCAGCCACGTTTATAATGGCGGGAATTTTTCCATTTTAGCCCTCGAGTTGGCGAGTTATCTATGATTATCTCTAGTTAATTTCCCATCACGCGACCGCGCCCCCGTTCCACGAGCAACTCGAGCATATATACAAGCCCTCGCAACTGCTACCTACATCGCCTTCGTGAGCTATGATAGACGGCTGACTCGCTGCGCTGTTCCCGCAGCACCCAGGTTCAATATGTCTATGTGTTTGTGCGTAGACACATAGATATATGTGTATACCTGAATACCTGAACCTCGCAGAACTACGTGAGACGTGACAGTACCATTCGATCTTCTGCGCCCACGTGCCACGGATTTTTTTTTTCAAGAAAAATCAGACACCGCTGGTATGACTTTCAAGCTTCCACAGACTGCTTCAGACATTCCGGCATATTTCGCATTCGCTTTCGCAACGGGTGGCTTTGTGGAAGAGTAGCCTGTCACCGAAATTTTATTGAAAACTCTCGGATGAAGGCAGGAGAAACTGTATAGGATAAATGACAAAGTTTTTTTTTTTTTTCCTTTTCCAGAGACACCTGTGTACGGCGATGAAAAAACTTTTCAGCTGGTACCGAACGAAGTGATACGAGAAGAAAAAGAATTTTCTCCATCAGGATGCGAGCCACTTCTTCAGTTCTGATATTCAAGTTGTTCACATACCGAGAGGAAATCTAGAAAGTATACAGTGACTGCGCACGCGCGAGTTTCGTCGTCCGCTGAGGCAGGCTGGCCACCCCGAGTTTCAGCTGTCAAAATTTGTTTTTGACGGCGATGTAATTGATACGAATTTTTGAGGTTAAGATCTCAATTAATTGCGCTAGTGATTCAGAAAGGCTTGGAAAGCTTTTATTGTCGAGATTAAAACTTGATATTCTGAAAGAACTGTCGAAATTTATTCCGAACAGCTGATTGTTGGCTTCGATTCGATGTGTCGGATCATTTTTAGAGGAATTGTTTATCCGATTAAACTGGAAACTAGTGGTCTAAATGATGGGTGCTTGGAAAAAACGAAGCAGGTAGGTGGAAACAGTTTATTCAATCATGATAGTTCAATACAGTAGAAATAATCCAAATTCTTTTGATTAACAGGAAATGTTGGTGAATAAATGCTGTTTGGTTGGAAAATTCAAGAATGAGTCTACAACAGCCAAATGATTGCATCTCTGCCTTTCATTGACATCTCCCATTTAATTTCATCTCAAGTGCAGAGATCATCGCCACTTTTGTCGGTTGACCGAAGAAATTGTTATAATTTCTTTCAATTTTAAATATTTTTCATGCAACGTTTCTTTTAAATATCTTTCTCGACAGAAAGGAACATTAAATTTACGAGTTCTGAAATAGAAAAACATGAAACCAATTTTTCAAGAAGTTTGAATATTTTATCATCTGTGATTGAATTGTGATTTTTTTCTTTCACGAGTCTAGTTTAATTAAGTTTCCCTTGAATCTCCTCCTACCACGGCAGATTATGGTCAATCGTAAAAATTTTCTAATGATAAGCAGAATTCATTCTGTAAATCATCGACAGTGTTCGAGTTACTGAATAGAGAGGGCCCCATACTGAAATTAAAAATGTATCAACTTTCAAATGACAAAAGTAACGAAGCCCAAGTTCAAAATAAAAATATTCATTTGTTCTAATAATTCCTTGACGCTGTGAAGTAGCAGTAATGGCCGAATAACAAACTCATCATTATTGGCTTGAACAAAGTAAAATGGTCAAATATTTAAACATCTACGTCTGTACTGTGCGAGCTCTTCAATTTCGCCCCAGTCAATGATGTAAAGATGGAGGTGATGGTCCAACAAAATCACTTGAACTCCTGTTGCCTGACAGAACGACCACATCGAATAGTTGAAATGGTGGCACCGATCAAGAAAACATGGTCCTTGCTGACAGAACGTTTTGATTACCAGGTAACATACGATTTTCCTACTGCTGATCGAGCCTCCTAGAAAAACGAATTTTATCATTGAATGCATGGCAAAATGTTGTACCACTCAAAGGTCACAGAATCAGAATTGTACTCACGAACCCCGATGATTTCTCCGAGGAGAAAACTTGAACGTCGACGACTTTAGTCCCACTTCACTGTTTGATTGTTTCCTAGCTGAAAATAAAAGGTGTTATTATCAGACCTGCCTCTGCTGATTTTGGATTCAACTAATTGAATGCATTGTACTTTGATGATGTAAACTACACTGTGATTAACTGTTATTCTTTTCCTCTTTCCATTCTTGGATTTTTGGGGCGTCCTTCTTTGGTAATCAAACATCGTTCGCTGTACTACGGAGTTGCATTTAACAAAGCTGACGAAGGGTCTGTGAGAGTTTCAGTCAGGTACATCTGCTGTAAATTTACACTCCTTGTACTCGTAAATTTCATGGACAAGCCGTATCATTTTGTTGTGTTCCTTCCTATTAATTTTATTCGTTTATTCCATGTTCATCGACACTGATTATTGGCGTCCGGAGCACTGCACTGGGATGAGTCCACTCCGGAAGTATCTTCTGATCCGTTTCAACAATCCATTTATTTTTTACCTAATGTGAATAAAGAATATTTTTTCAATAAACGTTATTTTCACTCACCTGCCTCAGTTTGTCCAGACTGCCACCTAATAATGACCTTTCAGATTTGATTTTGGATTTCATCTTTCAACATATCACTTCAAGATAATTCTTGTAGTAGCGATTAATTGTTGTTTTCACATTAAATCTTTTATTGCACCCACTGAATAATCTTCCGATATGGACTACGTTATTAAAAACTGCTCGTCCGTGCTATTTTTTTTTTTCGCTAATTATCGTCGAATTAAAATAAAAAGCAACATAACCTCGATTGACTACTTTACGCGCGAGAGTCGACAGCAGATCTCGCTTAATTTTCTTCAAGTTGGCACCCATGCCTCACAGGTTGAAATACCTCCGCGGGACGATCCTACCGACCAATGAAATCAAATTAATTTGGCGCGTGCGCAGTCACTGTATACTTTCTAGATTTCCTCTCGGTATATGCGCTTTGATTCACCGATTCTTTCGTAGATAGGATTGACTTAGATATCCAACCTCTGGGGGATTCCTACAGTATAACCCAAAGTCGATAATCGAATCCGTAAATATCAAGCCCATTTCATGCAAAACGCGAATCGTTAAAACTTTTAAAACATCCGATAGGTAGGGTAAGTATAACGACGACGGTCGATATATTCCCGTTCGGTATTCAGTCGTATTTGTGGATCGTGCTGAGAGGAATACGTCAACCACTAGTGAGCGAGAGTGAAATGCGAAGCTGAAAAAATTGCTTCGAAAAGAGACGGACGCGAGCTGTCAAGAACGAAGTGGAGTAGTGAAGAGACGTTCTTTGTAATTATTTTAGTTGCCCATCCATCATCGGGACATAATAGCCACGCGAAGAGGTATCTTGGAATGTAGCTGGGTTCAGGAATATCTACTTATTGCATAGCGTGGAGTAACGATATTGCTAGTCTGAAGCCCTGAATTCGTTGACTAGTCGACTGAGGGTAGCCTAAATAGTTGATAGCCATAACGTTCTACTGTTCTTCTACAAGGACATAAAGGGATACTTTAATTAGCGAAATACTCGTAGCCTTTAGTATTTGCCTTGATTGACGTCCAGCTATTTCAGCCGACTTCTCATTTTCTCAGCGCAATTACGGATGGGACGGAAAGAATCATATAAGTAGATGCAAGAGCTGTGTACAGCGGGATCATACCATTGATTGGAATGATTTGAAGCATTCGAATACCTTCTACAGTCAATCTAACCGTCATGCACAAATCACTTGTACATATATCGAAAATTCTGAGAATTCTGCACGCTTATACATATATTATATATGGAACAGGAAATTGGGTGTTTCAAAAATCGTGAACAACCATCGTGATTCTTTAAGAATTAATGAGGCATGCAAACAATGTTCGAACATAGGAAAATTGAAGCTATTATTATGGACTTACCTAGCTATAAAAAACAAAAAAAAAAATGATAGGACCGCGCTGCTACTGTCCATGAGGAAATACTCATTAGGGCGCAATTATGTGTGTATCCGCTGTATAGGAAGAAAAAAAAAACAATCTCGTTAATTATTTAAGAGGGGTAATACGGTATACATATATAGATATGGATAAAAGACTTTAGGATACTGCTTGACCTCACCAAAAACCCATCCGATATATCCAGAGAAAGATATACAGACACAGTTGTAGAGAAGTAATTACAGGTATCCATCCGTACATATGGGGGTCTATATCAAAGTGCAACCGTGCACAAGCCTCGAGTAACTATTTACATGATGCGAGCGAATCGTATTGACAACACGAGGATATTTGTTTAGTATAACGAGCGACGCCCAATATTTTCATAACAGGAATCATATCACTGGTTCATTTGTACATCTCTCCCTGCACTGCCGAAAGGGGCAACAGGGAGTAAATAATGATGTACAAACATTGTCTAATGTTCTGTATCACCAAGTTCGAATTTCTTCCCCTCCGTCTGCAATCGGTTGAACGTATTGAGTTATGTGATCATTTTTTTTATCAATCATATAAGTCGATGGGTTTTCACTCCGCCGAATGGTGGTGTTTTAGTTCATTTCATTCTACTTCACTTCCTGCACTTGTTGTTAATACAAATTTTTCGAATTATTGACCCTGAAAGATCCCTGGCTACAGGTCACTGATTTTTACCACTTTAATGATCTTTTTTTCTTGTGAATATACTGCATAATATCGACTTCAGAAAAAAAGGGTATAATCTGTTTAAAATTTTTTCAAGTATCCAGAAAGATCGGCCAGTGTTTTTCCAGCGAAGCGTACTCGATATGCGATAAGCGAAGCGTATTCGCTATGCTCTTTTTACTTTCATGCACGAATGTCTCGTTAAAACTTATTATCCGATAATTGCGAACACCGGCCGCAGATTTAATTCTGCATGGTTCGCTGCGGTAAAACTATGCTTGGAACCTCGACAGCTTTGCTGCCCCAACCCAAAACTGTGCATATATATAAGTATATATGTAATGACGTAGGGTGTATAAACATATATATACCAATTTTGCTTACGAGTCGCAGCTCCTGCCAACTTATAGGTTCGTGCTATAACTCAACTTGTTCCAAAATTATAAATGTTTTCTCTCCCCCATGGCCCACGCTTTGAGCTCGTTATGTTTATTGAGAAAATACAGAGCGGCACTCGCAAGAGCTCTATAAACCAAAAATATTATAATCACTACCGAGTGGACGGGTGAGGGTTGCTGGTATGAGGGAGGTCCCGGGTCCAACCCGCTGAGACGCAGCTGGTTGTTTCGGAGCGAATCGACGCGAAACTTTTACGCTATTTAAAAGTTATGGTGTGGAGGAGAGGAGAAATAGGGAAGAACTTTATTCATATCGACTGGCATGAAGTTGCTACTGGCATCGGGCATGGCATCTCCTTCCGGGGGCTCCCTGTGCCTGCTATAGCTGAAGGTTTGGCTACTTGGATATTGTAAGAAATCGCGGAGGCAGACTGCCAGCAGATGGTTAAATAAACCACGTAAAATATCTCGACCGTACATAGAGTATTTGTAAAATTCAATTGCGGATGAGAATAAATTGGAATAAATTTTATTTATTGGTTTCAAAGCGATATGTAAAAAGATTTATACGTACCTTGGAGTATTTGATCGCATAGATCCCCTTTTGGCCCATATTTTTGTAATTTTCCGCATCATAAGCAAGAGTCTTCAATGAAACAACTGGCTTGATCGCTGACCATGCGGAAACTGTTTAAACCGTCAGATTAATCCGTGAAATCAAAACGAAATTTTGGCTCCATGGCGATTTGGTTACGTGATGATTTATGCGAATTCCTGAGCGTTATAGATACTGATTTCACTAATAAACGTCGATTTGCGGACTTTGTGGGTGGTCACCGGTGCAGGAATTCCCGCTCCCTTTCACTACTTCCCTCTGGCACCATCCGACAACTCCACAGCACATCACAGACCGCTAGTTTTCCATATGAATGGTTACCGAACGCTGAGTAAACACCGTATAATGAGATTCAGTCTGCAACAAATGTGTGTATGTGCTGTATACATCCACCCAAGCCACAGTGGAATCTAGACCTAGTTCTATACAGCAATGACACTATTAGGCAAACTCATGTAGTTTACAATTTATTTATTACTCTTTGCCTGAACGGTTTTCACACATTTAATTATGTATCACGGTTTGATTGTGGTTTACCAATAATTGATAGTGGCTGAATCTCAAACTTATAGAATAAATTAATTGCATCAATTAAGCGGTAAGTTCTAGACGAAAGTAAAAAAACAAACCTTCCGCATCTGTTTTTTTCTTCTTCTTATTTTATCCAAAACGATTGTCTATCCAGAAAATAATGGGGGAAAAGGTATACCACAGAATCGATATCGCGAAAATTCGATTATCTAGTTTTCAATAATGATCATTATAATGAGAATCTGAAGTATGTCTTCTCTCGTGGTGTGATCGAATGAACAACTGATTCACGTATTTGAAGTTAAATACTTTCACGTATCTGGACTTCCAGAAACTGCATAATCATCCAAAAATCGATACGTTCACATTGTTAGTCTTTTTGTTTTTTGGGGGTAAACAGATCCGGAAACAAAAGGAAGGATAAGCTTGAATGTATTTTGTGATTTGTGGAGCTATGTTGATTTTCAAATCTAAACGCTTTGTAAAATGGTAAAGTCGGGCTTTGATTAAATTCGGTATGCAACGCGCGCTTATTCGCTTGCAGTAATACGCCTGGTTGGTTCACAACAACAGCTGACTTTTGACAGATAAGCAAGGGATAAATGAAATGAAAATATCTAGATAACGAAAAACTGAATGATACTTGGTAACCAGAACACGTGTTTCTATCCAACGGTGCAATCGCAACTGCACCGTGCCTCAAGTTTCTGGAAATAGAATATATAAGTAAGTGAGGGAAAAATCAAAGGCGTCAAAAGTTGATAGATCAAGTTTGATGTCAAAATATTTAGAAATACATGAGTAAGGTATAGGTATACTCAGCTCAAACGTGCACAGCCATCATTATTTCGCTCTATCGTTATCTTCAATCGTTTGTAAATGATGGGATGAGTTTTGGCGAATGAAATAAAGAAATTATTCATTCGTGCTAGCACGCTTTAAATAATACAGAGTTTTTATGATTAAGACCTTTCCTCATAAAATACTTTTTTTTACCTGATCAAGGTGATAAAACCGATCGTGTCAGCCCCGTCGTTTCGAAAATTCGAGAATTTCTTTTTCGGATTTGTATTGCGTTTTAGTCAGCCATTGCTTATAATCCCCCGTTTTTTAACACAAAACTCAGCTATTCAACTACATGCGGAAAAATATATTGTAGTCGAATTAAGTTGAAAGGAACCCTGGTAGCAAATTGAGCAGAATCTGACCAGAATCTGTTGAGTTTTCTGTTGAATGGTCAGATTTTCTGTCCAGAAACCTCATCAATCCGACGACAGATTCTGGCCAGAATGACATATGTGTCTGGGCAGATTCTGTTGAAGGATCTGGTGAAGGAATCTGAGGTGTAATTGGAGGTTATGTTAGAAATGCAGGTAATTATAAAAAGTTCAATAATAAAAAGGTAAGAATATTTTTTGTAGAAAATAATTTATTATGTTCAAATGATATTGAAAATAGCATTAATTTTGAAATTGTATTAGAAATAATAAAGCCTCCACTATTATGAAAAAAATTTCAAGAGCTTCGAATAAATTTTCCTATCTAATGTTATATAAGGGGTGTTCCACGTGAAACGGATCGGTTTTTACTTTTGAGGTTACATATAACCTCAAATGTACGTGATATTAATCGTTCACCAGATTCGGGTCAGATTCTGACCAGATACTCCTTAATATCTGGGCAGATTCTGCCCAGATTGTCTGCCCATAAGATGGTGAATGGCCAGAGAATCTGGTCAATTTTCTACCGAAGAAATAAAATCGTGTGATCAAGTGAATAAAATATCCACAGTTTATCATGGTGGTAGCTGATGTGCAAAGTAAGCTGTGATTTTGTATACGGCCAAGTACAAGCCCATCGATTTTAATACCAGTACATACAATCCCGTTCTGGTATATAATGAAAGTGAGCGAAAAAATTGCTTGAGCAGTTACAGCTCGTAAACAGGCCGTTTTATAGCAATGTACGTAACTGCACATAATCGCTATATTACCAAGAGTAGAAAAAAACGCGTGAACCGTGCGCCGAGAGGCAAACTCATTGCATGTGCTTGAAGAGAATGGAGTGGTCAAGCCGGGACCCTGAGGTTGGGCCAGACGAGGTGCCGGCGACTAAAGAAAGCCGGGTGACTACGGTCACGCGAATTTGCGGCAAGCCGTGCAGGCGTTTGCGATCGCACGATTCGCCAGCCAACCATGCGACAAGTAAAATGATTTCCGCACCTCGTAAAGATATCTGCTTACACCTGCCTCCACAGTTACGTGCGTATTTATATACATATTTGTATTTAAAGAGGGTAGTCATGGATTGGTACGCACTAACCGTGGAACTTTCCTGATCCCTTAACCCGGCAGAACTCGGGCTATTAGCATTCATCGCACTACTCATCATCGCATAATTATTTTTTCAGTATACCGAAAATTTCCGCATAAGGAATAATCAGAGAATACAACATTTCGGCATAAATCTATATGCAGATATGAAAGCGTTGAAGATGAACAAATCACATCATTACGTGCCTGTGATCTCTTTTGCACAAATCGGGAAAAATAATAGACAATAATCACAAGCTCATATTACTGGATAGAATATCTGGAATGCGCTCATTACCAAATCGATTGGTTTTAAGATTCCAAGAAGCTCCTTGTGCCTGGAGGTTTCATCGACGAAACAAATTTCTCAATTGATAACCCTTTGACTGTACTTTGAACGCTTCAACCACCACATTGTTATTGCACTAACTCCTTTCGTCGCGGTTAGCCGGTCTTGGATCGGCATGTTTACGAGCATTTACCGCTGAACAGCAACTACCATTCTTGTCTACTTGGCCGAAGCGAATACCCAATTTCTATACATAAAGGTATTTGTTTTTACATCGTCAATGGAGTAGTTATTCCTTTTTAATAAAGTTGGGTTTGCGGCGCTGGCAATTTTCACACCTGAATAATTTCTGTTTCTGATTTATAATAGATATCTGGGTGATTTCAAGTTTTTTTTTTTATGTAATTCGAGAAGAACAAGTGTCCGATAAAATTTTTCTTTTACAATTTGAATAATGTCATTTACTTCTTACTTCGCGATTTAATGCTTGTTCAGGTACACCAATAAACTGACATTCTATCGTACTCTTGCGTCGTTTCTGATACAAGTTTGCTGAAGAAAATAATATACCACGATCCGGTCAATTAGAAATAAAGTTGAAGAATCAGATTGCAAATCAGTAGTTCGGGAATTTTTGAAGCTGTAGGTAATTGCTTGCTCAAATACCTTTAGACACTCTCAGCGATTACGGAATACAGTATCTGAATGAATAATATTGAAAAGGTCAATGTGAAACGCTAGGCTCTCAATATTTCTCCCTGAACATACCGAGGTTCGAGTTACACAATGAATGATGAATAAATTCATAACAATGAAAACCCACCGACTGATAATAATTAACTGGAATAAAACTCGCTGAATCAAAGTGCTG
The DNA here is from genome assembly GCA_963978835.1 of Tenthredo scrophulariae. Classification (NCBI taxonomy): domain Eukaryota; kingdom Metazoa; phylum Arthropoda; class Insecta; order Hymenoptera; family Tenthredinidae; genus Tenthredo; species Tenthredo scrophulariae. The sequence goes on from OZ022227.1 coordinate 10,737,916, forward strand.
CCAGATTAATTAATCGAATGGTGTCCTTTCGTAGTTTGGCTACGAAAATACCGCACATAGATATAGAAATTCTTTGGCTCGTATAAGGGACGGTGTGAATTGCCAAGAATCTGAACGGGAACCACAAAGATTCGTGTCCTCCGCCTCTCGCACACGAATGAACAGCGAAACTTGGCTCATTGTCAGCGCTGCGATTTCACGTACAACTTCTGAGGTCTTCGTTCTACTTTACACCGCGAAAAATCGTTAATCGCACAAATTTAGCTGTGGACTTTACGACTTATATTCATTAGTGAAACTCAACGCGTCAATCTACTGTTAATTTTCCCCATAAGATTGAGGTTCGACCTTCCGTCATTTTCCACTGACACATTTTGTATATGAAAGACAAATGCCACGAAGCAAACGATGTCGAAGGGGTGTACAATATACCAGAACCCCGCTTCATTTTCGGGAAAAAACGAGGCCGATGCGAATTCTGAAATTGACGACTGGCGATTCGTGATAATTACACGGGAAAGAGAACAAGGGATTCGAGACTTAGTACCCCTTTTCCATACGCTTTCAGCTTTGGAATTGCGCGAAATTAGTGATCAGAATTGAATTGGCGTCAAATTCAATTAGGGTTTCAAGGTACGCCTTCGATGAGTACGACTAAGCTGAATCCTATTATGTCAGTATGGCGCTCTGCACCTTGTTACAGATAGATGGTAGATGGCAGATGTATACATCTGGTATCTATGTATAATATACGGCAATACGCTACATCGCTGGTGGTATGAATGTACAGATGTATCCATAGGCATGTGTTTGAACTACAAGGAAGTATTTCCCTGCAATTCTATCAGCGCACCTCGACTACCTATCAGAACTAATTTAAGTTACGCCAATTCGAAATTAAACCCTCTTACTCAGTTATATATGTAGCATGCTGAGAGATTCGTCGTAGATACTGCCAGACTGGATTGTTACCAAGTTATACACTGACTTAGTAAAGTGCAATTGTAACGATTATCAAATGACGGTACTAACTATCGTTATTGCTAATTTACTAATTTTAAGTCCACTTAGAATTAGCCTAGACTGCAGCTCTGTGGTACAAAATAGTATGACTTACATCGTATACTACAACAGTGTGACGATACTTCTTGTGCCAGTTTTGGCAGATGCATTTGGACGGCCAAATTTCTCCCTGGTACCTTTGAGGCGATACGTTCAGCTCGAAATTGAGAACTTCGAAAATACTGTGCGGTAACCCAGTTTTATAACCGAAGTTTGGTAAATTTTTGAACCATAATTAAGTAAGAGTCCTTGTGAGCCTTCACCTCTCGTTACAGTTATATAGATTATGAAAGCAGTCAATATAAAAGCACTTACAATTAGATAAGTTCTTACCGCTGCTTGGAATAACGATCGTTTAGCCAGTAATTGTGAACAGAGAGTCTTTTGATATGCCCATTTTTTGTTTTATATAATTGAGAACAGGCAACGAATAAAATTTTCAAAGAACTTCATGAATTTCAAGCCGTTTCGGAATAGTTCATTCTTATCGATATTTTCTAACGTATTTTATTTCTAATCATATCGAGTGATTAATCAACACGTGGCCCCCGGAATAGAAATACTTGATAAATTATTAATGTAAATGAAATCTCTGATGAAGTATTTCGTTCGTTTGCTTGCACACCATTTTGCCGAAAATTGGCGTTCGGAAAATTTTTGAGTCGCTACAGCCGTGGACCCTGAGGTCTCAAAATATTTATTCACCGGAAATTGAAATGATGTTTTTCTTTTTGTAAATACAGAAGTACAGAAAACATGAAAATTATTGTTGATTGGTGAATAATTCCCAGAATTTGAGTGGGAGACGTGCAAACATCTGCATTGTTCCCACGTTCTCCAATTTCCTCGAAAAAAAAGAAAACAATTTTCGCAATGCATGACGCTATCGTATACCTATAACTCGAGTTAACTTGTTATTTCGTCAAACGCTATCTACCGTCGACGTTTTGGTTATCTTCGCCTTCACTCCACTTTAGTAGATCTTAAGTTAACGAACAATTGAAAGCAATCTCCTGAATAAAGATAAAGTGTCACTGCACCAGTGTATAAACATTTCTGCCCAATGAATGACGAATTTAGAATGTCTTATAAATGAGTATATTTTCAGACCAGTGCAAAGGGGATCAGGACTTTCAAGACTTTTGGATCCTGAATGTTCATAAAACATCACGTTTTTATTCCGTAATATAGTTTTTCGGACTTTTTTCATGGGTACTGTTCATTCACTGGTGTCTGCCGTCCATATCCACTGGTACACTCACCCTTACTCGAGTTAGCTCATTATTCCGCCGACCCCCTCAGTGAGCAATGGTATGAAATCAAAAAAGTAAAAACTAAAAAAAAAACTCGTAAAATATAAGAAAAGATGGATTGAAGCCGACTCACAGTTTCGATACTGAATTACCCGTTGAATAAAACTCAGTCAGTGTCGAATTATCGTTTATTGTAACTATAAAACTTGTTTCCACTGTGTTTTATACACTCAACCAATCTAGCATGTGCGAGAATGTCTTCAATTTTGATTTCTATCGTTTGTTCGCTATACAGGGCGACCCAAGACCCCCGGACCGGAAGGAATGGGTGAATTCCTCGTTGGATTTTGAGACGAAATTTCCTTTTCGAAAACTTCGTCCGATCAACGGTGTTCAAGTTATTAAAGATAAAGAGTAGCCAATCAGCGCCACGCTTTAGGTCCGTGCCAGTGCCGGGTCAATAGTGAACGGCGGGCAGGGCCCGTGGTTTATTTTACATTTGGCTACTTTCTTCTTCACTTTACGATCGACGCGTATTATTATTATTATTATTTTTTTTTTTTTTTTTTTTTTTTTCTACCGGACCGTTGTTCTACGTGTCCAGGTTGACCGGACCGTAGTTTTCCGTGTCCAGGTCGACCGCACCGTAGTTTTCGTAAAATAATAATAATAATAATAATAATAATAATAATAATAATAATAATAATAATAATACGCGTCGATCGTAAAGTGAAGAAGAAAGTAGCCAAATGTAAAATAAACCACGGGCCCTGCCCGCCGTTCACTATTGACCCGGCACTGGCACAGACCTAAAGCGGGGCGCTGATTGGCTACTCTTTATCTTTAATAACTTGGACACCGTTGATCGGACGAAGTTTTCGAAAAGGAAATTTCGTCTCAAAATCCAACGAGGAATTCACCCATTCCTTCCGGTCCGGGGGTCTTGGGTCACCCTGTATAAGTGGGCCTATACACTTTCCAAGTACCGCGTTGCTAATGCGTGAGAGTACTTACAGCTGAAGCAAGTTGGAAATTGTCAAAGATAGAGACAAATTATCTTAGATGAAACTCCCGCAGTGTGCTTGGGACCAAGTGTACTATATGGTTACTTACCACAACGCCTAGACCACCCGAAAACATCACACCATCACCAAGGTAAGGCTGCGGTCGTGATAACGTGATAATGGATAGTGGATGCATCAAAATGATAGAGTTAGCCAGCATTCAAATGAATTTCGAGGTGTGAAATATTGACCATTTGAATAATTTTTTACTAATTGCTATCATCTCTTGACAATTGCATCGACGTGATTAGTGATAGCGATTTGGTCCACTCAAACTCCGCACTGATTTGCTTTATCATTGGCTAATTAGATCATCAGATATCAAGGTGGAAACACATTACTTTGTGTTAATTACTGGTAGATCGTGATTGGATTCAAAGAGTATTGGTCGCTAATATAATCTGAGTAAATATGTTTCCGCAATTAGGCTAAATATGAAATGAATACTGAGTATTTTTAAGTTTTGTACGATTCTAGGTGTGAAAAACTACAATTTTTATGAAACTGTAAACCTAACTACTATTCTAAGTAAGCATAGGTGAGTAGTGATTTTTATCAAGAATAGATTTGAGAAACGGTTTCAATGACTTTGGAATATGGATAGGTACTAAAAGCTGCCTTCGGCTTTGATTTATCGAATAATTTGAGATCACAAACGGGCCGATAAATATAGACCGATTTACATATGGCCCAGAAACGATAGTGGAAGCTACGCTAGCGTTGCGGATGGGTGTTCCTCACATATCTTATATGCCGAGCCAAGTCCCGGGAAGAGTGTGGGGTAGAGATTCTCGAGTACCGGGTATACATACTACAAAACTGCGCGTCGAAAGTGAACCTAATATGCTATGCATTCCCTGACATGGAAAGTATACAGAGCACACTCTAGAGCCCATCTCATCCTAGCCCAACCCAACTCAACCGACCCAGACCCACCAACTTCTTCAAGTTAGCTGTTATACTCTACCGTGAAGAGCTCCCGACGTGTAGGCTGTAATAAAGTTGAGATGCACGCGGCCCAACCTAATATTAATACTGCAGAGGAGGTCATCTCAATCATACCAGGAAATCTCATTTCTATCTTACGAGTAGTTTGCCTTTAAGCGATGAACTATTCTACGCGACCCCTAGAGTCTAGAGGCCGATCGAGTTATGGTTAACTAATTTTGATCATACTGCAATATTGCCTCACCTAGCAGGGTATACGTTTTTCTTTAAAAACTATTAAAAGGTGGCTAACGTCCGCGAAAACTTTGATCGTGCTGCCACGTAAGCTGCTTTCTTGAGTACAGCATTATTAGACACCTTATCGCGCGTTCTAGCACGGGCGAACTTCTCAATGATCGTTTTCGCCAAGGGCTTTATATTTTTTGTCTATGTTGTTTCATACATTTTTCTCTTTTCTCTCTAGCCCGCCTGGGTTTTATCGACTTTCTACCTATACATACCTATCATAGAGTTTCTTTATAGGTAGCTAGGTACATACAGGTAACGCGGGGTACTCCACTCATCTTGGTATAGATAATCGGATCGGGTTCAAGGCGCCAACCTGATACTGCCGAAACGACATTATCGCTGTGCTTTTTTATCTTAAGTACAACGTGTACGAATATATGGTTCATCGTGGAACGGGTATTGTTCGGGTATATTTGACCTTTTAGATAGGGACTTGAGGCGATGCCATGATCAAAATTATAATGCCTACTATCTACTAGTAGCGTTCATGGTGCATTGTGCTTTCGCTTAACTCCCGAGGCTATTTCAGTTTGCCTCGTCGCCGCTCTCCCTGGCTTTCTTCGTCGAAGCTTTACAAGGTACAGGAGAGCTTGCTATCAAGAGTCAAATCAGAAGCAAAAGCAGATCACCCCAACTTGCCCTTTGTTCGAGCTTTGGGCTGGCTTGTAAACTGACTTGGAACATTGCTTCTCTCCTAATAATATGAATATAACTTTGAATTTGAAAAGTACGGAGGTATAATAAACTCGGAAGTGGATTTGATGATACTTTGCTTTTTGAGAAACTTTCTTTTACAACTCATCGACTTTATTTTTTTTTTCCACTGTTCAGATCTTATCATTTTCATCCTTCTTCCTCTTCGTGGCAATTAAAACTGTATCGCAAATTAACCAATAACATCGTATATAAATAGCCATACAAAAAATAACAAGTCGAATATTGCCTGTACTTAAAACTTCCACGGTTGTCTGATGGCTATCAATATTCTGAGTGAAATGCTGATTTCAAGTATTATTGCTGATTGGAAAAGAATACTCAGTGACCAACAGAATATTCCATGTAAACAATTGGAATTCTACCGAGTCCTTGAATGAGAGTTCTCTCGGATTATTGGCCGGCGTTTGGTGAAAGGATTGGTAGACGGACGTAGGAAATGGAAACAGAGAAGAGATAGGCACCCCGTAGCTAAAATTACTTTTACCCTTATCGAAGTTAATGAAATTCCTGATCTAATCGCCTTCCTTGAGCTCCAAATTGTCGCAACGATAGAATATGGAAGCTGTATCAATAAAACGGTAAATATCTTGAATAGATAGTCAGTTGAAGAACTGCCGAAGCAGGTTACAGGCATCTGAAATTTCAAAAGATCCTGTCGTCAACGCATTCTATGATGCAAGTTGGTCACAGAGGAATTCCTATAAATTCCATCGATGCCAAATTACATCTTCAAGTAGCCAAAGATCATTGTATATAAAGCTGCAGTGCGTATTGAAAGACATTTTTCAGCGTGTACTTCCGTTCCGTTCCGACCTTGTCTTTGGTTTACTTTTTTTTTTTATACGTATACTTCGCAATAGGTTGACAGCAAAGATATAAGATGGACAATCCATATTCCATTATTGCTTTTGCCTTCCGCTAGGAAGCAATACTTTCCCGATACCGCGAGTAATCGATATTAGTTGGATGGATAGTTTTCTTCTCGATATATACACCTGCCCTCGTCCACAACGTTGGGCAGACGAGTTAGTAGGATGATTCATGCTCCAATTCGCGAGTGACCACATTTCCCATACATATGCTCGCAATTTATGCACATGCACGAGAGAAACCTTCGCGAAGACTACCAGAGCTTTGAAGTACCGACGGTCAGGATGCGTCTTTTGAGCAGGAAATTGTCGCCCCGGGCCTTGCAACGCTCGTTTCCTCTTCGGCGTTGAATACTCGATCAGTCGATGCGGCTTTTGAAAACTCTCGATCCATTATCCGTTGGTACAGTATACATATATTTAGATAGTACAAAATCGCATATTTTGCCTCCAGTATCTCAAGTCTCCTTATGCACTTCCGGTTAGAGTCTGCATCTTGATTCTCCTCTCGCCTGGCTATCGAGAACCTGCAGCTAAACTGTCGATCCGCGTAAATGGTTAGACAGGGATAGACTATCGAAACCAATCGATGAGCTTTTGGCGTTGACAAAACAAAGCAGTGACCTCTTTGAAGCTTTTCGTTCCGTGCAGTTTATGGAATAAGGAGTGGGAAGTTGGGTGCTGGCTGCCGAGTTCTAAAAGATCCTCTTGGCAGAAGTGAAGTTCAACGATTCTAGCTGACAAACAAAATTAGGTAAATATTTTAGTTGCACCAGCATTTGCTACTGAGATTGAAAATTTCAACTCATTTGCTTGTCTTGCAAAAACTTCATTCCCTACATACATAAGGACATAAAAATAGTTATAGGGTTGTAAGTAAATAGAAACACCTGCGCAAACTCCGGCAGTCAACCGTAAATCTGCGAGTTTGCCTTCAACTAGCATTATTACTGCATTAGGGTGTATTACCGTGTGGCACTCTCCGACTAATGGAATTTTATATCGGGTACTATAATGTAAGATTGCATGCTTAAACATTTTTTTTAATCAAAAGTATACACGTATACGATAGTAAACTAGCCTCGCGAAGCGTTACTCACCAACACTCACAACAGCTGAACCTTTAAGTTGCTAGATTTTTTTATGAAAAAATAGTACAGAACTTACGTGATACTAATTTCCATCCAAAGTTCTGGTGATATCCATTGCTAAGTCTACGATCGTGAATGAAGCATATGTAGGCTTGCATTTTATTGAAATCCTCACTCCTTTGCTAATTGTAAAACTGCTTGAACCCTCTATCTTTTGTAGGTACGAGTCCTGCAGTTTCAACATTTATTACTGGTAAAGCATTCATCTCATTAAATTTTTATGAATCCCATGTTTTGATGATATAAATGATAAAATTTAATTACGCTGGTTAAACTTGTAGAAAAATGAGCTACGGCCGAGTTCGTCAAGGATATACTTTTTGGTGTATAGGTACTGGCTTTTTTACTGTCAACGTCTTTTATGTACCTCCTTGTGTACTTCATGCTCATTATTATTTTCGGTCAAGCATCACTTTTTCTTTAAAATATCACACGACCACCAACAAAAATCAGCAATCCTCTTACTCGGTTATTGATAGCTTGATGTCGTAACGAAAATCCGTTAATACAATGTTCCCAGGTACGAGTGATCACAGCTGCAGAACTCGTGTATTTCCAGGGCATCTATACCCATGTGTATGTAACTCCATACATTTGTATAGAGATGCAGATGTTGATGTGTGTGTGTATATGAAATTTCCGCTTCTCGGAAAGCACGCCACTGGGTGGTACAAATGACGTAAATAATCGAGAGCAGTGAACACGGCCATCCGGTGGCGATGGTGGACAGTTTTCGACCCACCGACCCAGCCCAGGCAAAGTTTGTGTATCCTATGTGCATCGCGTACACCTCGACACGTATCGATTGCATCGAGTCTGACCGTGTCATTCTGTTATATGCAAAGCACTCCAGAACGCTATGGAAGGGGTACTTCTCTTGCTGACCTGACTAAGCCACCATGACCCACCAACGACCCAGTGTAGCTTAGTAGTGACTCTTGCCTACGATGTGTAGCTTTTAGTTCCAGGGACGTTGAAAAATTTATTTCCCACTAGTTGATGCAGTGCATGATCCTACACAGGAAGCAATTGATACAGCTGAACCTAAATATTTATTGCGATAATTGAAGGTGAATAAAAGTTAAATATTTTGTATATCATCGGAATTTGAAACTTGCGATTATCTCACGTTGTAACAATATCTCCGAAGTAAAGATCGGCTTTCGTTCAGCAATATTTGTAATGCCGTTCACTTCAGTTCGGGATGAGTTAAAGTCGACCATCCGTGTCGGTCACAGATAACTACGCCTGGGATACCATAACATAAAAAAGGCATTTCCGTAATGGAAACCCTGCATTAAGCTGGTTACAGGAGCCCGCCGGGATTCCGTTGCACGCGACGTCTCGAACGGACAATCGATCTACCACCCTTCCTGTCTCGATCCACCTGAGGTATCACATTATTATAACGATACACTTTCATACTTTTTTCAACCCCCTTTATTGTATACCCATCGACCGATAAGCCCGCCAAGACACGTAGCGACAAAAACCGCAAATGGAGTTGAGAGGGTGGCTGAAGTGTCGGGTCTGAAGTAACTCAAGAGCATCTCTATATTTGATTAACATCCCCATAATCCCTAGATGATCGGGAATTCATTTTAATAAGTATCACTTTTATTGCAGAATTCCAACCAAATTGATGTGAAATATTTTTCTCAATTTATCACAAAAATTAGCCTTCGGTCTCTAATTCCAAATACCAATGCCAAATTGGTAGTTGCTGACACCAACGTGAAACGGTGATGGGAGGAGAGTCAAAAGAGAGTATAAATCAGCCCCAACTAAGTAGAATGGCTCATCATTTTGAGCTTGGACGTTTGACGAGGGAGGGAAACCTTGATGTACACAAGGCTTGGTTGTCTCGTGTCCTTCGTTCTACTAGCCCTTTTGTACCCCCCCCCCCCCCCCCCCCCATAGAATCCCTACTATCTGAGTGATTAGTTCTAAAGTTCAACCCCTGTGCCATCGCTATCGTCCTTCAATCAAATCACTCCCCTTGCTCCATCGTGTCTAACCTCGGCTAGCAACGACTTCAAGATATCTTAGGCTACATCCCTCGGAAAGGGCGAAAGCGGCAACAGTGAACAGCCTAACCCAATCAGGAAACAAGTTTCCAAATATTGGCAACGAACTTTGTTTTTGGCATTTCAAACTTGAAGTCCCTGGGGCTTCGTGCCAGTCGATAACCTGCGGGTGATCTTTCAATCGATTCCTCATGACAGTACAAGGTCAAAAGAAATTGACTCCCCATAATTATTGTGGATCTGTTATCTCAATAGTACAGTTATAGACTTGATTTGCATGACTTGAGTTTTGACCGATTTCTTGTCATAATCGATTTATTTGCCACTGTTCAAATGTATAAGAATCATACATTTCGGTTCGTTGATTCGGCTGTGGTCTCATTTATTTTCTTTGCCAATGGCTTCCACCACATTTCCTTGGGGGGCTATTTTTGTTTCCTAAGAATCTGTTGCCTTGCTTAATATTTCCGGCATCAATGCATCCAAGATTGAAAATTTCTTCTATCTCCACCACGCCTGATCGCGACAGTTACTTTTTATGATGCATAATCAATGCGAATTCCGGAAGTGAAGTACACTTTGAGAGGAAATCAGATTCTTGCCCAATGACAAGGATGTATACACGTATTGCACTTGTATCGAGACGATTACTGTCAAATTGATAGGATTCGTTTTTATTACCTTGTATAAAATGTATGTCTGCTGATAAGTTGCATGGCAGAGAACTTGCGCTGATTATCAGCAACCCAGTGCTATTTTGCATTATGCTGGTGAACTATTTTCAATAAGTTACAGCGTTGTAAAATATTTGCTGAAAATAAAAGAGTTACTGTACAACCCAGCTCCAGCTTCAGCTCTAGCTTGAGCTTTATATCTGCCTCTATGGAGGTAGCCAACCAACCAGAAGAAGAGCTTGAGTTGCCTGCAGCTTATACCCATCTAGCTTGTTCAGCAAAAAGCTTTGTAATGGCAAAGTGCAAATTAAATTTCTCGGCACACTAAAAGCAAGAACTTTTTAAAGATGGCCCCAGCCGCCCGCTGGCATCTCGACGCGGAATCTCTCTTATTATTTGAGAGTAAATTCTTATAGCTCGTCGTCAGTAAGGGTTGGTGGTTACTAGCTCGCTCGTTCTCCCTATATACCTATGCTACAAGTCCTCTAACCGAAACGCCGAAACTTCAAGTACAAATTATACGATACAGACCCTGTATCTTGGGATTTGCTATTCGAAATATACTTGCACTATCCTGGAATTATAAGCGGGAAGACGGTTGTGGTGGTTTAAAGTAGAGCACGGGTGAAGGGGTGTTGTTTGAGGTTAGACAGATGGAAAATGCAGGAAGAAATAAATTAAACGGGAGGGGTTGCAAATTAAGACAGGAAGAGACAAAGGGAAGTCAAGAGTGAGTTGGAAACAAGTCACCCCGGGGATATACGGGTCGGGGTTGCATGGGGTGCGCGGTGGAACCGGGGTGAGACGGGGAAGGGCTAGGTTTGCGGTCTACGATACTGTGCAATGTTTCAAGACAAGGTATATATCTATACACGTTTCTGGTTTCCTGCAAAGGGTGTGGATCCTACTAGTTTGCCTCATCCCGCAACCGAAACGAATCAGTTGGCAATTTTATTTCCTTAGTTTAGTTAGAATCGCACGTACCGCTGCAGCAATTTTGGATACGACACGAACTGCCACTGATGAGATGGTTAAATATTTCGGGCCTTATCTGGTCTTATCTGCTGCTGGAAAGCTCTACTCATAAAATCATATAGTAGAAATGTGTTGCAATTTTCGTACTCAACTCATTTTGATCTGCCAGTTTTATGACAATTTTCAAGTTACTACTGGCTTCTGTCATAAGCTGCGTGCAAAAATGAGTTAAGCAGAGGAGATGTTATCGATATGCAAATAGAGCCAAATATTAATTTTATGTTATACGGAAGCATTGCTGTGGTTTGCTATAGTTATGACGCTAATACTGTTGGGAATTCAATTGTTCCCGTTAACCAATTTATATTCTGTCGATGTTAATTATATTGCTCGAATTTGGAACCAGGATGGCGAAAATGATTTGGAAATAATTAGAACGGATGAAATACCCAGATTCATCTCAATATAGGCAATCGGGTGATAAATTATATATATTTTTCGAAACATGTAGTATCTATCTATTCTAAATCCTGTAGAAATCTGGTAGCCGAATAATAGAAAAAATTCTTGAGTCACCCCTTACGTTAAGATACCACCCTCAATAAAAGGACCCTGTTTCCCTCTTCGCAAAGCGATGCATCACTGCACACCACATCAAGAGACATATGAGGTGAAGCAAACAACATAAATTATACCGACTGAATATACACATTTAGGTTTACGTCTATGTACATACACACGGAGTTAGTCCTAAGAGAGATTCGGTGGGGGCATGAACTCCCCTTGCAGTAACTTAATTTACCTAAAAGAATTCGCGGGACATTTTGTTAGCCCAGCCGAGTGGGAATATGATTAATTTCTAACTAAATGTAATGTATATATGTGACTTTGAAAAATATCTCCCACTAAGAGATGAAGTAAATCAGTTTGCACAAAGAGATAAATTTCTTGCAGCTAGTTTTCTCGGCAAATGAATAAAACCACAATATCGTTCGAATATATTTTCCATAATTATCTGATTGAATTATCCTCTTCTCGTATAGAGGAAATAAATCGGTCCGTTTATGTATACTGACTTTAATCTCAGGACTGGGGAAGACAGGCTTAAGCGATTACAAAATTGTGTAATTTCCACTTTAGATCTTCGGAGAAGGAACGAGGCGGTGACCTCGTTTCACACGAATGGTTTTATTATTTTAATGATAATGAACACTTGTAATTTCAGTTCTCGTATTTGCAGAGATCTCGACCATGAAACGTGCGCAGACAAACGCGAGAACATCAGCCGTACTGTTTCTACCACGATTATTTCTGCTTCTATATATGTATAGGTATTTCTGTCTACAAAGAGGTACACGTTTGGCATAGTTGAAATTTTCCAGGGCCTGGATTTAGTTGTGCGGTTACCCTCTGACCAACGTAGTATACAGTTTTGTAACAAAGTGAATTATTCCCACTATTAAATTTACCGGAATGCAAAATTAGGTGTAACAATTTCACATTCGCGAATTAAAGAATCAGTGAAAAAAGTCGCGTTTCCTAATTGACAAGATCGATAGCAGGGTGCCTTAAGAAACCATAAACATCGTTTCACAAAACGGACTCTACGATGTGACAACGGCGTGGCTCTCTCCTCTCTTACTTTTGCTTCAGTCTTGGACAATTTCCTCAAGGTTTTCGGCCCATAACCCCGCGGTTCTTTTATCTTCGACTTCCACTCATTGTTCGCCATCTTCGTACATTTTCGTCGCCTTTTCCCTCCTACCAAGATCACGGTCTCTCACGAAGAATCCTTAGATCCTTGAACCACGACCAAAGTTTTCTCACTTTTTCCTTTGAACCGCAGCGACTTTATGCTCATTGGTAACTTTATTAATTCTGGTTTCCCTCTCGACCTTCTCTCGTTATACCTCCTCCTCCTCATCCCTCGTCAGTTAACTTTATTAACGTTTCTTATTTGCCTCTCAAAAATACAATTTAATTATTTTACCCACTTCCCCACCTTAATATAACCGCTAACCACCACCCGGTTTCGAGCTTTTCAGCTTTATTTCGATGCACAAGATTGCGAGTCTAATGCTAACGAAGCTTCATGGGAAACGGAGACTGCGATGGATGTATACTCGCGAAAATTACGTGGTGGAATCGACATCGAAATTTAACAGAGGCGTCGAATAACTAGTTATAGAATCGATGAATCTCTTTTGCAATAAAAAATGTTTAAAATACTTGGAAAAAAAAAAATAAATAGTGAAAATGTATTCGGCGAGTAGCATTCCGGATACTGATACCTGCTCCTTATTAAAACGTATTTTTGTTATACAGCTATGCAGATGCGGGCTCTCGAATGCATTTGCTTATCTCAACTTCCCCCCGGGTTTACTGACAGCTATATGCCATCCTCTTTCGTACCTGTATCGTATGACTATCTGGGACCGTAGCTCACAGTTTTCGATCCAACCTCGCAATCACCGTGCTGAAATGTACCTCAATTTAATTTAATTGCGGATGGCCCACAGAGATGAAAAATGAGCACAGAAGCCAACGACTAAAGACGGGCGTTGGCAGCTGAGATCCCCGAAGATTTTTTTATTCTTTAAAACGGATGCACTATTTTTTGCCTCTTTCGATTCAAGACGTGACCACGACCCACGCAGTGATCCAATCGCGAGAGAAACGCTCGATCTATCTTGAGCAATCGAGAACGAGAAAAGATCCGTTAGTACTTCACGCGGCGATCAAAGCTTTTTGGGTCGTTATTTACTGAACGTTGCGGTGATAGGAAATGTCGCCTGGCGGTGGAGCAGGGGGGTCATTTCCGTTCGTTCGTCCAACTACCTCTTTCAATCAGGTTAGGGACACGGTACAGCGATATCGTTTTTTTTTTTGTCCGTCAATCATTGGAACAGGATTTCGATCCTATCACAGCGAGTTTTGCAAATGGAAACTCTTGAATTACCAGCATTTAAAATTATATAATGATAATAATAATAATTATTATTGAAAGATGTTTCAATATAATCCTATAGTTTTATGATGATATGTCGATATCGCTAAATGACAATTGGATTGGGAGAAGGAATTGATAATAGAAAATAGAGCCCTTAAAGAGTCTCTTCTGTCTAGATTTTAGCTATCGTAACGAGCCGGCTAAGTCGCGGGGTCGAGTCCTTGTGATGAGATCTTGCTATCCCTACGTGTAGCTCACTTTGGGGAGTTGTTAAAATTCATATCCGCAAATGAAATGAGAGGCGACCCAGGAGGCCAGTTAACGAAGAGTTGGGCTATATATATACATAAGTATAGTAAGTGCACCCCGCAGACCTTCGGCCAAAATGGCAGAGGAACGCGTCAAACGGTGCGCGTAAGTCTTTATCTCCAACAGTTTTGCCGATTTATCTCCCACCACCTCTCTCCGGACGCGTCTCAATTTGTACAGATTATTGCCTCCCGGTGGCGCGTGAACCCAACCCCTCCGCTACCAACGCTACTATACCGCCTCGCCCTTAATCAACCCAATATATTATTCGCCCGCTTGACGACTATGACTAAAAGCTTTTTCTCAGCCCCCCTCGTCGTCGAAGAAAAGAATGGTTGCTGGGCCCGCTCGCTTCATTGCCCAATTTCGTTTTGAATTTTATACCGTTGGAACGCGTGAAATTAAAACCTAAACCAATCTCACTTAATACCTTGAGCTTGCAGAGAGCACGCGATTAATTCGATTTTCAATTTTCTCTCTTCTTTCTGCCTCTTTTTTTTTTAAATTTTATTCTCATTATTGTGAAACGTGGCTTATATTCAACGAACAAGATGCTTAATAAATAGAAGAATAATACTGCAGAGGATCGTTGAAATGGCGGAACGTGCTAGAACGGAGATGAATCAAAAAATACCTAGAATACCAGAGTAGATTAACGGCAACGTCCTTATGACCAGGTCATAAGCTTTTCATGGAAAGTTTGCTGTGCTGGAACGATATTACCGATGAGGCCACAAATCGGAGGAACTAACCCCCCCAAGCGTGATTTTGGGACATCACTTGTACTAGGAGTAACTATTCTTGAGACAATTTTTCTGTGTTTGCGTTATCTCTATTATTAGACCGTTCGCAAAAGCTGAGAAATCGCTTAAAATATAAGGCAATGATGATTCACGAGGTTTCACGTGTTCAAGGAATCGATCGTTGTTTGCTTTATTTTAATTCCTTTTCCCCAGATCCCGTGCGTCCCCCTCTATTTCCCCATTCTTATGAGAACTCCGAAAGATTTTCCTCGATTTTATAGCGCATCACTGAACAGCTTTGAATTCTAATATAACGTATGGTACAGATATCTCAAGTACCACGCAGTTATAGGGGTAGCTTCGAAACTCGAGGGAAAAAAGTGCGTAACCCGTGCTACTACAGGCAGCGATCTTCTGCCTACTGTCCATAATCCATTAGAACCCATCGCAGAGAACGGGTGGAAACTGATAACGCGCTAATTCCATAATCCGGTAACGTTATCTGGCCTCAATGCGGTCTGATTTGCTCATGACCATCACGACCCCCACTTTTGACTTCCGATATCATCGAAGTGAGAGCTAGTGGTAGATACGATTTAATGGTAGCTTCAGTTTGGTTTAAAAGCTATAGGGGTCGTGCAGGGCGCAGGACGCAGGTCCCAGGGCACAGGGGAAACAGGGGCATTGAAAGGGGTTGCATGTGTGCGTGGGGTGAAACGACGAATGAGGAGGGGGACGAAGGTTCGGTTAGGTTCGTGGGTTGGCAAGCCTAGTTTATAGCCAGCGGCTTCGAATCCTGCAGCAGCGTACTAGCGTTCGCAGCGCGCTCCAACAAGCCCCCATAAATTCATTAATCGCCGTGAGGCAGAGGGCGGAATAGGGTTGTGAGATTTAAGCAAATTGCGATTACTCTGTTAGCTAAATAAGATTATTAACCAACCGGTCTTATTTATGCCTCCGACGGACCCGTTATTTAGACAGATAGGCCCAGACTTTGCGCCCTTACTTGGCGGTGAACAGACCCAAAGTTAGGCGGCCACCAGGGCGAGGCAACCTAATAATTACCAGCTTCTGTTTGTATATCTCTCGCGCGAAAAAATATGGGTTTTAATAAACCTGTGAATTACCGAGGGCGAACGGTGAATTAAAACTTAATTTTCGAACCTCGTGCGTGCGGCAGAGGTCGCAATTTTCAATTTTCAATTTCAACTCAGCACCTCGAGATTACCGCGTAACTGAGTACAAACAGCTGGCTCACCGTTCATTTCTATTAACCGTTCAGTATAAATTATTCTTATTTTTATTTCAATCAACGACTCCAGACCTGCGCCCATTCGATGCTTTCACTTTTACCCTTAATATTGTCCGAAGCGTGGTCAAAAGATATTATTTCCATATTAGGTATTACACTCATTTCACGAAAAAAAAAAAAATATATAAAAAAAATTAAAAAAAAAAAAAAAAACCGACAGGTACGCTTTCCTGATATTTCAAACTCACTTTAATCGGATTTAATTAAGCAAAACAGTTTTATGACCAACCATTATTTTTCAAAAGTACACGCACACGTATCCGTGTCAAGTCACGAAGTCGCGTATCATAAACCTTTCGACACAGGGCCGCGTACACTTTTGGCACTAATCATGGGGTCCGATTTGTCCCGTGATGCAGTAATATGCGGTAATGTATGTCGGAAACTGAATACGTTTACGGATAATCTCGTAAATAAGCCAGTGTACGTTATATAGTCGGATAAATTTGACATACCACCCATTTAAATCCCCAACTTACCAGCATAAAAGTTACCCGTTTTTCTCTGCGTTTTTCTTTTTTTCTCCTGTTTTTTTGTTTTATTGCTCGGTTATTAGAGACATAAATTAAAAGTTTGCTATTCTGACTGCTTCCGAACAATTATGTGGCTAAGTAAATTCTATCTACCGCAGTATAAATCCTACTTAACGCAGATATACGCGAGTTATAATATCTATTCTACCAAGATTCGGTAAACTCTGCAGTTTCCATCCGAACTCGGCAATTATACGTCGGTATATGTATACTATGGCGTCGTTATCGCACCGTAGAATAATTCCTTTTAAACGTTTTGCTGCCTTATACCCATCGCGAAACTATTCATTAAACGTGCGACGTTGAAGACAGATTTCCGGTCGTCGCTTACTGCTTTCTGGATTTTATTCAATGCTCGTTAGGTACGGTATCAGATTTATACAAAGATCGAAAATTTCAAGTCAATTATAGAACAATACCTATACCATTTCGGTATATTTCATTATCTCTTTGTGTCTTTCAGTTCAAGTTCATAGAAGTGATTCAGCTACTGTTACCAAAGCCCAGGCGGACGATAACGACTGGAAAAGGTTCAATACAATTATTATTTTCATCCACCCGTTAGGCGGCGATAAAAGAACCATTCATACAAACGACTTTTGCTCTGTAAGGTGGTGAACGTAGTTTCTGAACATCGCGCGAAATGTTTGCAGACGCAATAACAATAAGTTCTTATACATATACAGTTCTGGCGCCCAGGAATTATACGCATTGGTGTACATATATACATGTACAGATATTATACCTACGTGTATCTATATATGACATTATACGCAGGTGTAGCCACGGAGGCACCAAACGATCATGCCGCGTGAATGAATCAGACGAAATGGAAGAAAAGATCTAAAAATTGCGTATTGGCAAGGAGCAAACAGGATCCATGGATGCCTTGCCTCCTGGACGGTAGAGATAAAGCGGTGCCTTTTTTTCACCGATATTTATTTTTCTGACAGTCGTCTCGTAAAGGCAAACGGTCGTTGAAACGTACGCGGAACGGTTATTCTCATCTGGGGAATTGAGCGGTTCATATCATTTCAATAGCTGAAGGAGCCCTTCGCATCGTCATGCGCCGTTTTGTTAAAGGGGAAAGGTTGATAATGAAATTCAATAGCTGTTCCGCAGATAGCGCGACACCGAGACCTCCCGGGTTCGGGATTTGGGGAAAGTTGACTGGATTTTTATTACAATATAAGCCTGATTTATGATTATAACGGAAAAATTCGTACGTCCGCATGGTATGACTTTAAAAATTTTTTTAGTGGGTCGTCTGATATTATGAAGATAATGAAACACGCCACTTTGTAGAATGCGGAAACTTCCTACCAGCAATATCTGCGTTGCTCCACCATATCTCGTTTTCCTCCGCGAAGTGCATTTGCACATATTTTACATTCATATTATTATATTTTTACTTTTCATCACTTTGGTTAGGTATAAAAAAGTATTGGCATCCGTCTGAAATAGCTATTGCATTTCAACAAATCCTTACGTCTCCGAGTCTCTGTTATCTCAAAGACAGGTTTCTAGACAGATGTCGGTTTGTTCATCATTCTGATCGATGAACTCATCGAATGATCTCAGAAACGGCTCGATAAAAAGATCCAAAATTCACAGGGATTTCGGAGGGCATAAAAATTGCCGTATCTCGGTCAATTTGAACGTCACTTCCATGATACAAAAATTAGTCTTTCAGCTTCCGCATGTCAGCGCATATTTTTCACATATTTGATGGTAATTCCAGTAATTACACGGGTTTAGAATTTTGTGAAAATTCGAAAATCGTTATTTCGTGCACTTTGCAGTCAGCAACTAGAAGACTACTGCTCAAGTCATTCGCGACCGTCAAGCACGGCTAATACAGAACTGCGAAAAAAATTATGCATTCACAGGAAATTTATCTTGAAGTGATGAGTACAGAGCAGATAACCCCATACCTATTTAACTATAGATGTGTTGCGAGGTGACTTTAATCCTCTTACACGGGTAAGAGCGACTATATCCAGACTCTAGGACGAGAGTCTAGCACAGCTCCCGGGCTTCGGTGATCTAAGCCAAGCCGCAACTATGAAAACTCGGAAATCCTCCAGTCGGCATACACAAGAGTTTCCGGAGCCCGCTGTTCATAAATACCTTCTGAGTTTGAGCTCCGAAACAGCTCTCAAAAAGCATCAGATCGACAATTATGGCTCCGATGTAGGTATATTATAAAGTTGATTGGACATTATATGATTTGATTTGATTAGTGAATATGTAGGTTTTTAAGGCTTGTCATGGAAAATAAATTAACTTTGGTCTGAAGAAGCGAAAGCAAATAAATGAGGAGAGTTCGGTGTTTTCGTTCTTAATTAGTAGTCCTTACCTAATTATATTAGTTACTCAGCGACACTCAGTGTTAGCGAAATTGACTTGTCCCTACGCCTCGCTCGCTATTTAGTTTCAACCTTTACCTGTCATAAGTCAAGAATATTTCACGGCGTTTCCCAGCTCTACTACAATTTTTATATGGGAAATGGCCTGCTCGGGCAAAAGCTTAGACAAAGAGCTTTCGGGTTCCGAACTTCCAAGTCTAGAACATTGATTTTCGTCTAGCAGAATAGCGCTGGAATAATTATTGTCCTAGCCGATTTTCTGCTTTGCCCCTTGGTCGCTTGTTTCGGTCTCTATATGCACCCTCCGCCAACATAAAAACACCTCTTTAGCCACCATCACCACTCTTGTCTCGGTCTATTCTATCCTCAGTTTCATTCCCATTTCCAATGTCTCGTTGTACATTGCTTAGCATCACGGTATAGTAAGTACATACAGTACAGTAAAGTATCTACAGTGTTCATTGTGTACATATAGATATTTATATATACATGGACAGCAAGTTCGTATAGAATGAAATCCAACCCAACTGAAATCCACCCAACGATATCCACGCCGCGTACCGATCGCCACGTTCGCTTTCGATTATAGAACTTTACAAGCCATTGGATTCCAATTAGATATTGGAAATCGCTATTTATCGCGAAAGAAAAATAAAAGAAGGTTCGTCCGTATCTCTTCACGGAGTAAAGAAGAAAGAAGAAAACCACTTTGTAGTAAAGTGTTTCGCTCAGCAGAGAAAAAAGATTAGAGAACAAGCATTAGCATAGTATCCAACAGTGATAACAGTACTCAAAACAAAAACAACAAGAACAGTTGTAAAAAGAATAGGTCGAACGAGGGATTTGGCACATCACACGGTAATTTGACCTAAATCTCGTAGTTTAGTCAGGTACCCAATTTAATATAACATTGCAAATAAATAATATATTTTAGGCTCCAAACCGCGAAAGCAAAAGAATTCCCAATTCTGTTGAAAACTTAGAAACGAATTGATTTGAGACAGGTGATCGAAGGATTTCTGAGTAATTCATTGTTAGTAAGTATTACGGAATTCGGGATCAAGATTGTTCAGTTCTGATTTATATAAGACAATATAAGCAAATTCCACATGAAATTATTGAGTCCCCTAGAACCGTCCGCACTTTATTATTAGAAGAACTTTATTTGGATATCGTAAAAGATCGACGGTTGAATATCAAATATGCATTTCTGTCAAGGTATATATCTAGGTATATAAATGCCATGTAATATGGAATATACACAATATGCAAACGCGTCGAGCAGCAAATACTTTTTATCTAGCCGTTCTGCAGTTTCAGGCAATGCAATTCTTAGCTGTCAATATTCAAAGTGCATCCACATCATGCTGGCAGGATAACTATATTACCTCAATCACGAAACACGATCTATCGCACCTCATTCGTCGTTCACCAGAATTGATACAGTCCTACGTTGATCCCATCATATCCATCGTCCATTAAAACGTAGCACATGAGATCCAACCAACTGAAGAGGTTATTGTATCCTTATAGAAGATATGACTGGCGATGCAGTCAGTAACAAGTGCACTTAGGGTGAAAGTATTCTTCGAGAGTTCACTTCTAGCGTGGTTCAAAGCGGTCGTGACGAGGGCTGGATATGGGGATGGCGTATGAAAATATCGGAGGGCGTATTAGCTCGAGCACCGTAATACATACTATCGCACTCATTAGTAGGCAAGTGCTACACAAAAGGCCCATCTTACTTATTATTGCATGCAAATGCCTTCCCCTTATCCTTTACCTGCCTACGTACCCTTGACTCGGTCCTTCCGCTTCTTATTACAAACACACTATCCAATATCTGCGATTAAAAGCCTTGGCATAGGTGAGATGCCTAGCCTCTCTAGATTGGAATTCACCTTCAGTCTATAGAATGAACGATATAGTGATTGTGGCATTGTCGACACTATTTTTTTTATTACAAAGATACATATTCCGTTATTGAATTATTCCTGTGACTGTCGAAATTTCATTCAATAAATGACGTCAATTCTTGCTTAATTGGAAATCTGTAACTGATGAGACGTTGCTATAGAAGTACTGCAAACCTGACTATGCGATATCTGTCAGAGGTATCGTTTGTGGCGTATGTGGTACGTATGAAAACGACGTTGAGTCATTTGATTTCTACAGTACCTGTACCCGCCGTTTATAATCCGCTAACCCTTGTCAAATGTGTGTTTGAAAGTTCGAATTTATTCATATGGTTGTGGTGGAAATTACGCTCGTTCAACAAGGCGGAAAATTTCATAAAATAAAAATCATTATTCTAATACCTTGATTCAGTTTTTGGAGGAAAGTTTGTCATTGGTAATTAGATCAGTTCTAGAAATAACTCAACCTATTGTCGAACCATCGATTTATTTCCATGGTTACCTCTATTTGTGCACGTGCTTCCAGGCCAACAGATATCTAGTTGCGTTAAAGGATTCATTGAACTTTTCATTGTGCTCGCTACCTCATGAAAAGTATGAGATATTATTGCTTTGGCGAATGTTTTTTACCTGTTGCTGATTCTCTATGGAATACGCTATTGTTTACTATCCCGGTCACGAAAAAACCTACAGCGTATAGCGTAAAATATTTTTCAATCTGTTTAAGAGGCGAAATATATTATCATCGATAGAGATTCCTGAACAACCTGCAGTGAAAAACGATTACGCCTTTCACACAGTTTCCTCGGTTTCAAATATTCCTCGAATTCAAGCTTCTTCGAAAAAGTAACGAGCGTTGGTAAAATGCACGTCGATATCGACTATTTTCGAATTTTGGTTCTGTGATACCGACGGAGCTGGTACATCGGTATCATTCTCAAAATATCGCAAATAACCGGTTTCGTAGTTTCAAATTATATGTTACCGACTGAAATTTCGGTCGTTTTTAAATTCAATCATTTATTTCATATGCAGATTTTTGCTATAATATAATGACAGAAATTGATATTTGAATATCAGCCAATTATTTTAGAGATTAACGATGTAAGTTGAACTACCGTAAAGAAGAATCGTTGAAAATTTCTGAGAGCTAGCAAGCCGATTTCTTCATACAAACAGAACAGAGTAGCTATCTTGAAAATCGAGAGGAGATATACGTTACCGTCGAATATTTTTCCAAATAATTTAGACAAAAAATAACAAGCTCTCGAAACTTGAGTCGAGAAACTCACGGGGTATGTGACGGAGGAATGAAATACAGTCTAGGTTTACTCTTCCTTTTTCACCAAGATGTCGCTCGACGTCCCAATTCGAAATTTCCGTATAGAATAGGGTTGGGTACTTCAACATCTCGAAAGTGACTAATGATCCTGACAGAATTATCTCTGTTGGATCACGATGACTGTCTAAAATATGGAACTTAATATTAATTGTAACTATGTACTTAGCTGCCCTGCTCGTAATCAGTCAGGGGAAAACTATCGGAGAGAGTTATTATATCTATGTCTCCGGTGAATAAATGAAATAATTGTATGAACGAGTTCTCGCCAATTCCCCATAACAGTATGGAAGATTGATTTTTTCCAGGATATCAATCAATTCTTTAAATTTGCTTGCGTCATGACTCAAAAGGCTTCGTCATTAAGAATGGCTCCGAAAAGCTAAGCTGAAAAACGACAAGACGCACTGGTTTTAAGATCGCTGAGTGACAATAGTCAGTGACAATGCAGAGCCATGTGCACCATGGCCGTCACCGTATCGCGGAATCTTGAGATACACACAGATATGATCAATTCACAGGATTGATTGTCCTCCATTCAAATCCTGGGTGACAATATTTTTTGTTGATTTTTTTTTTCTTCTTCTTTTAGGACAATCTCACCACATAAAGGGACGACGATCTACATGGTGACTCAAAGAAATAACTAGTTCGGCCATAATCGAATATCAATCCAATAAAATCATAAATTACACTTGAATTCTGCTGTTATTATGCATGACAACGATATTAGCATAATCGCTGAGATTATTGATTCGATGATCAAAGTTTCTTGGTAAATTTCATTGCTTCCTGTCACGATAAATGATGAATCCTGGTTCCTAAATCATGCGATGAATTGTTGAACATTTGACAATAATAATTATAGGACGTACAAAGTCATGGGCAATGCAAGATGTTACATAACAAAATTGAAATCATTTATTTGTATTTAACGAAATTTCGGGATGCATGATTTTCAGCACACCTTGTAGACGCTTGTCCTAGAACCGCCGCAGAGGGGGTTGACCAGTTTGACATATTTTTGGGCTTCTTTGTATTTTTGTTTGCGGCCACTCAAGCCCATTGCTCCGTTTGTGAATGGTTCGGGTCCCCTTTGTTGGCCTTTTGGGCCCAAGGGAGGATTCCCACAGGACAGGCTCACCCCCCGTGTACTATATAAAATATCCCACAATGTATACCTGCGGAATATAGTTTCTGACCTCCCAAGATTTTTCGTATACCCGGTAAATCTCGCAGGAGCGTGCAACCAGTTTCTGTAGTAGTTGGGACAGAAGTGAATATATCAAATGTATATCATGAAAAATGTACGCCTGAAACAAAGTCAGTTTTTTTTTTATTATTTGAACAGTCGATACAACCTTCAAATATTGATGCCATATAAATTTTCCAGTGATATTTGTAAGAATTTTCATCATGAAACGGAACTGGAGCCGGCCAGTAAAAAACAAGAATTATGAGTGTAAGTGGATTCTTCGAAGTTTTTTTTCTGTTTGAACGAAGTACAAGACAAAAAAAAAGGAAAGGTATGGAAAAGCAAAACTACCTTCGCAGCTAATTTTTTGCATATGATAGAACGTTCAAATAGTGAATTAAACAGTTAGCCTAATATAATGTGTCACCATAAATTCGAAGATTTCAAAAAGAAAAAGGAAGAACCACCGACAGCTACCGTAATCCCAGAATCAATTTTCCAATTGCCGTTTACCTTTTGGTATTGCTAATATTAAATCCAGTCATTTTACAGCCCGACCTGGCTGTAGGCATTTCTGATTGTAAGATAATATTGCCCAGTAGCTGTTCTAGGTAGTAGCATAGGCTGACCCTAGCTATAAAAATTAATAAAATTTTACGATCGAAGGATAATTCCCGGCTAAATTTTATTGCTCAGGACTCTGCGAGCGATGTATCAACGACCCACTTAGAAAAAAGTCTGCCTCGACTGGGAGGTTTGAGGTAATTTTCAGGGACCTACCGTTATGCAATAGGCCGAAAAAAATCAGGTTCTAGATTCTTGGCAAGTGAATGAAATTCTGGGGAAATTGCTAGACTCATAAATTTTATAACCGAATATTTAGTCAAGGGCACGGACAGAGTCCCGTATAATCTCTATGGGGGAAACCGAGTAAAAAAGTGAAAGCCTTCGAAGACTTTTTCATAAGATGTTACAAAAAGTCTAGGTGGTACGAGTTTTTACGCAAAGGTTTTGCTGATTTCTTTATAGTCTGAAAAAAAGGAGCAGCAGCGGAACCGGTGAAGTACCCGAAGTTTACATTTGGAAACTGCAGAAATTGGAAACAGACATAGTAGGCACGAACTAGAAGCCTGGCTGATGAATAATTAGGTCAAATTTAGGCAATCCTATCTGAAATTTAGGTTCCTCGACTAATTGTTCCCTCGTGAATAGGTTATACGATTTCCGCAGGTAGGTACATTTCTGATTCGTCAGCTGATTGAAATTTTATAGAACGCGTTGCAGTAACTCAGCATCCGGGTCGCCGAATAACGATCATTGATTCAACTGTGGTAATTACATATGCATGACCTAAAGATGAATACAGTTAATTTTTACAGATGCGTTTCCAGCTTTCATTGACACGTATAGAACCAGCTGCACATGAGAGGAAAAATGAATCATTGATTACGTGCCATAGGTACTCACGCGCCGAATAAGTTTTCGACAGGTACCCACCCACGTTGGATCTTTATATCGCGGTTTTCAGCGGTCTATATATGTAAGTATACCAGTCAAATACTCTTGCGATTCTCAAGTTCAATATCTACGCATTACCGAAATACGAGCACGAAGGAAAACAGCGAGAGGAAGAGGCAGGGCAAGTCGTCGAAAGCCCTTCTCGAGTCCTCACGTCGTCTCCTCGTGTTATATTTAGCTGAATATAATATTCAGAGAGCCCATTACTGTGAACTTTTCGAGGATTTTCGAATTTACTCACAGATCGAGAACTATCATAGTGTCAGACGGCCAACGACGGTATAGGTACTGCACGATGGTGCGACGTTTGTGGACGCGTATACCGAGATAATATATTTGTACGAGGTATGGGGCCATATATAAACATAAAGTAATAGGTCATGTATATATCAAAACAATGCACACCCCTCGTTGGCTCTCTCGAGTCTAGTTCTCAGTTACACCTTCCGCCGATTTATTATGCCTCCGTAATTACGCGACCACAGTCAGCTGGCTGATATTTCTTGGCTGGCGCCAAACAGACCTTTACCCTCCGTTCTGAGCGCCTCGCAAAACCACCCTCGAGAATTGGATTCTGTATGTGCGAATTAATTCTGAACTTTAAAGCCAGGAGGTGCGAGTGCGGAAAAACGAAAATAATAAAATAAAAGGATGAGCGAGTCCGTGCAGTGATACAGTAACCTGCGCCTAGCTACCGCGTGGAGCAACAGCGCTAATGAGTTTATAAGCTAGTTTACGATGGAAAAAATTTCCTGCCTTTTGGTCATAGCCAACTTGCGAATAAAATTCAACTTCAATAATTCCTTCCTTGGTATGTGTCATATAAACAGAATTTCTTTTTTATATAGAAAAAAAAGGATAGAAATTTCAAAAAATTGCATTATCACGACCAAATTCGATTGGTTGTGTACACTCATGGTATTAAAAACAATTATTACTATTTTCAATTACCTGTTTGTCATGCCATTATTCAAAGCCCATAAGATTCGTCACTCCAGAAATGTAATCAATGGACGCGGGGGTGAGAAAGATGTGGTGAAGGTAAAGTGAAAGTATACAGGAGAATGTGGAGATTGAAGAAAAAAGGGAGAGATAATGCAGCCAGCATGAGAATAGCGATATAAAGAAAAGCTCCGATTTTCTAGAATTTCATAACGTGACGTGCAATAAGCGGGTTGTAGTCGGACGCCGAACCCTCCGCAAGAGCATTGGAGTTCAGAGACTCTGAAAAAAGTGCTCTTTGATACGAAGCGACTGTCTCTGCGAGTCTCACGAGCCACTTTCCCCCTTCTACCTTGACACCACCACCTTGTCACCCTTTCACCACCCCTTTGCCACCTCAGTCGGTTTCGCATACAGCCGCTTTCCATTCGCACCGCGCGTGATACGAATCCTGAAATTATTTTATTTTCAACCCCTTCAAGCGGGTCCCTCATCTCCACGGTACAGTGATAATTGGATCTTTACATGTTCTGAATAAATCATGTCTTCCAAGTAAATGTTACTATTTGGTATGCGCGGATAGATACACCAGGGAATCTATCACTCGTGCTATCGATCTCAAGAATATCTGCATACTTGTTTAATTTCGTAAAAAATGCATTGGTTGAGACGGAAATCGTCTCGGATTCACTCAGTATATAAAAATTACGAAGTAGTTGTCAATTCGCCGACACATACACTTCCATATTCGGATCGAGTATATCGTTTGCAGATGAGAAGAGCTTTTTTAAAGAACGCGCTCGAATGTTAACATAAGAATTAATGTCAAAGAAGAACCGGGTATGAGCTGGAAGATTGAGAAAATGTTATGGAAATCTTGGCTCGCAAACGGAAAATTTAATGAAAGGGATTAATTGAGAGCTCGCTTTGCTTTCTTTGCATAGACTTTGCAGACGCGACAGCCGTACGATTTATCGTACAAAAGCCTGCGAATCTTTGGGTCCGCCTATCAAGCTTTTACCTCATACTCTGTCTATTTCCTTTCATTTTTTTTTCTCTCTATTAAAAGTGCATTCGAATAATTTCCGTGTTGACACAGCACCCGTGTACACAACAACCCTGTCCAGGAAGCAGTCAAACCCAAATCGACCGAAATATCTATCCCAGCTTCACATCCTAAGCAAACATTCAATTAGTTACTTATTATTTGCACGTTGAACGAAACTTGATCCTGCAGTGTATGCTCATGTTTACAAGCCGATAGAATTTTGTTCACGCTTGTTTAAACCCGAAAGGGACATAGTGGTGTGCGGGCTGTTCAAATTCTGCACAATTTATATTGGCTCATCCGCCTGAAATAACTTGGCACTCTGAAGGACTTACACTTCGTCGATAATTCGGACTATTTAAAACTTTTCTGAATTAAATAACGAAAAAAGAATTCAGGATTTCCCTTGATCTTAATTCTCCATCAAGAAGCAGATGGCGGAATAATTTGACTCCTACGTAATAAAATAGAGGCCGATTACAGGGGCTTGAAGGAAACCAGGAATGAATCACCTTCGCTATATAGCCACATCCGTGATTATCGTTACACACGTGGAGATTGTTGGATTGTCTGGTTATGACTTGTGGTGCTAGTCTCCTGAACGAATTCAGAGAAACTTTAGAACTAGAAATAGTTTTGTCTCGCATTCTAAATCCTCTCGGTGCTTTAATGTAAGTATATGCAGATATGCCACACCGATGATTGAATGGTTGCGCAATATAATCTCATTTATCAACTCGACTCACACTTCTGGGCTTCCTCTGTTAGCCCCGCAACAACATTCTTGGCTTCCTGCACCTTCTTCTTTCGAAAAAGTCTATCAATTAACATGCTTTCAGCTAGAATCAAACATGACTATTAATTATAAACCGTGGAAACTACAAGGCATATTTCTTTCTCTCGAATTAACGATAACTCATTTTCAATTCATGTTGATAGACACATTCAAGCTGCATACAGATTTATTCGCGAATCCCAGCATTACCATGATAGAGTGTAGTTCTTTGTCGTAAATCTTACTGTTCCTTGGTGATCTCTTCTATTACCGAATGACCAGCTGCGGTAGGTGAGGTCCTAGGCTCTCCTTGTTGCCACTGAAAAGAAAGACCTAGGCACAAAACTATTGTGAATCCTCCTACTTTAGACCGTGTCCTGCCACTCCCACGAGCAAGGACCACGCATGTTTTCAGGCTAGTGTGCAGATGTAGCAAGGATCCGTAAAAAGAGCTTCTTCGGGGTGGTATTTAGCCTACCAACAGGTGCTAAATAGTGTCATTGAGCATCGGCGGCTCGCTTTGAGTCGTGCGGCAAGAAAAGGCTCCGCAGGTCGGGCATTCGACCACGGGTGATGCGCCGAACCCCCGCATGCTGGTCCAAATTAAAAAGTATTGTGCCTCATCCGGAGGAAGGATGCCAATTTCGGCAATGTTCATAATTATACCAAGGACTCGATTATCGTAGCGATTAGGCTTTTGTTAAAATGCAATTTTAAAATCGATCCCTTTGTTGGCGAAACGTATCATTACAGGTAGATGCCTCGGGCTCGGCTCAATTTTGCAACCGTCGGCATCCATTCAACTCCATTCATGAAAGTATATGGAGTGGATGTATAGTGGTTACATGGATATATGCAGCATGGACCATATACGTTTGGCTTGTGTAGCACTAGCCGGACTCGAGTGGGTAGGCGGTATGTTGAACGTTCGACTGTTCGCACCGCTATATAACATGAGAACACGCATGAACGAGGTCTATGCCAGATACTAATTAGATAAAGCATGCATATAGGTATAGGTATAAGTGACTCAGAGTGCAAGGCAAGATAACGATAATGTGTCTCTGCTCTGTTTGTATTTCATTCCAAAAGTAGAGAGATAACTTGCTCATAAAATATTGTCGGCAATCTTGCTCTGGAAGGCATGGAGACTTTTCTCTACCGTTGTACATTAGTTTTTCTGTAAAAAAAAGTGCGGTTGAAAATGTCGACTTCCATTCGTCTGTCTGGTCTTTGTATAATTGCATAAACAAGACGCGCAGATGTCTGTACAAAACTCTGTGGATTCAGTTGGTGAAAGATTTTTTGGCTGATAAATTATTCCCCCGTATGAGCACTTCGTCGAGTTTGAACGAGACGATTTTTTGTCGCTTAACCGAAAAGGTACTCGCGTTATCGATATCAAGGATATCAGGACGTGACGTGAAAGAAGCACAGAATGGGTGGGCGACGTAGTTTGGAACTCGATTCGAGTGTTGTTATTCAAGGAGCAAAAAACATAATTGGAACTCTTTGGAATTTGATCAACGTTACGTACTAAAGCAAACTATACTTGATATACAGGACCGTGAGATCCAATTTCGGAAATATTCTTATTCGTTTGTATATTTACGCAGTTCAATATAGCGCGCTTACCGAAAGCCCATTTGTGAAAAAAAAAATCGCGTGACATCTTGTTTAGGTCAAGTATCGAAGAAACTTAAGACGACAAATAAGCCATCCTATTGAGACCGGTGTTACGTTGGAAAGTCGCTAAAGTGGAAGCCGGTATAGTTTCAGGGACTATAAACTAAGCGGGAATCGCACTGTGTGACCTCAACAACTTGGCCTCGTTTACGATAAAATAACAACAGCTATCGACTATATTTTACTGAATTGGTATTTTCAATCGAGAATGTCTCGCAAAGTTTCGATGCACCCCCCAAGTGCCGCAATTATACCGGCACATGAGCACCGCCTAGCGCACAAGCTGCGAAATGGAACTGACAATGAACCAAGTCCCGGAATCCAGACGTAAATACATGTACACATATACACGTAGATATATTTGCCGGCGCTTAATGAGCTTTCGAAATTGCATTCTGATTTATTCGGTGGCCCTCCGTTCCACATTGACGGAGTTTAGAAGTTCAAATGAATATTTTCCGATTTTATTAAGCAATTAAATAGCCCCACGTTATTAGTTCGAACCAATCCATATCTCAGTGCACTGCAGATGCACACATGCACACATATATCCCCAGGGTATCCATATTATAGTCTTGTGTTAGCCCACTCAGAGAATTAAAGAGGGCATTCATATTTCATAGTTAGAATGATGAGTTTTATGGTAAACTGAACTGAAATTATAGTTTCCTGTACGGTATTATAGTTTGGGTGCACTATATAAAGTGCGAAATATCTTAACTATAAAATATGGGTGTCCCCTGCGGGAGCTATTCGTATAGTCAAATGAAGTATATTTTTTCTCCGCGTGCGTATACCTATAAATATAAACTGGTTTCACAATTGCGCATTCATTTCCCCGGTTTAATTATTCGCTGCTAGCCATATCTTTACCTCTTTACGAGACGCGCGACGCGTATTTCTAATTTGAGCGGAAAAAAATAATGAAGAAAAATAAGCTGTGCAAATCACACTGACACGAGATTCGTGGTAAGCCTACAGCCATCGTCTGATTTTGTTTGCTGGTGTGAAGAATATCACATTCATTGCTAGCTCATTTTATACATCCCTGAATGGTGTAGGTCAGGTGTAGGTTTATCTTGGAAACATAGGGTGTTTCGTTTGATGCATTAATTAGGTTCAATTCCTGGTTTTATTATCTTGCAAGAAGTTATCCACATACATATAACGGGCTAGCCTTTGTACTGCGGTGTGTAGATTCAAATGTATAGAAACTGTTGGATAAACGTATACCTTTATGTAACTCGTAAAGCGCGGAGTTATACTGTACTGATAAAACTGAAGTAATAATAATAATAGACAACCAAGCTAGAATTGGGTACTGTACAAATATGTACATACATACCTACAGCGAAGCTTGGTTGCCTTTCAAAGTATATACCTACCTATATAGAGAAATTTAGTGTTTGCCTTGATCTCAGGGCCCCTCAGAATTCACGCCAGGCCCTCGACCAAACAAGGCAATCGGGGCCGCACAGGTAGCCGGTATAGGAAAAAGCGTGCGAGCCGCAACGACACTTCCAGCTTTGCAGAAACGGTCGCGTGTGACAAATCGTGGGCCTTGATTTCACCCCCAGCCAGTACTGTGCGGGTCTCGCGTCTCGCATTGGTAAGAGAAAACGCGTCCCACCATCAACGTCGGCTATTGAGGCCGCAATTAGTTCAGGAAAGCTGCAGCTTTTGAGTCAAGTAGAAACGGGATGTCGACCGCTCAGATGCACAGTCAGTCGGCATGAGAACGTCGTAGGCATATTTTCCACGGATGATATTTTCAGTCAGATTTAGACCGGCTGGCCCATTGGTCCTTATGGACCAGTCTCCATCGCTTAGCTATAACGAAAATCGGCTGGTGTAATTTCAGCGGACAACGGCAGCCGGTCTCGCCTCCATCAAGCCGATTTCTATGGAGTTGAAATGACAAACAGATCCGCCAAGCAATAAGCTGACAAAATGAAGAGGCAATCAACTGCGCGGCGGGAGATATTTCGCTCGAAGATGTTCTCTCGCCTGGTTGACGCTGATCGACGCGGGGTGTCGTGCCCCGCAAGAGATTCAGCAGGAGGTTTTATCTCAACTCTCGTTTTCTCATTTTTATATTACTTCTAGTTGAGGCCGTTCCCTCTGCAGTCTCCAGTCATTAAGTTTAGTGCAGACCCCCAGATCCGGGCCAGACGAGATTTGGGCCAAGTGACTCGGCAGCTCAGAACGAAACATGTGTTTCTTTGTCACCGCCTGCGAGTGTCTCTCGTCTTCACAGAGATACCCGAAACTCCATGATGTTAAGGCCCAGATGGGGGCAATGAGTTAACGAGAAAAGTAAGGACAAAAACTTTAAACGTTACAAGCCAACCGATCGACTGAGGCGGAGCAGCTCGCGTTTCAAAGATGCGATTTAGTTTGTCCAATTATTTCTAACTACTGTTTCTCGTTAACAAAATCTGGAAACTAAATGCGGCGTTACCGTCTCGCATAGTTTCGGTTCAAATTAATAGTCCGTTATAAGTTAGTACGTTGTTGTGTAATACAAATTGAATGTGAACCCGTAACCATTTATATTTCGACGTGGTAATTTTCTGTAATAACTTGCCACATGAATCTGACTGCCATTGTATCATCGGCGCTTTTGAGACTGGTAATTAATTGATGATGATGTGATAAGCCCATTTAATGCGCACTCCTTTCTCTGTGGGATGAAACTATGCCCATAGGGTTGAGATAACCGATGTCATTGAATTGGATTTCGTAGACATCTCCAATGTCTCTAAAATCCAAACCATCAGCCGTGCACCAAAGCCACCCACGCTGCAGCGTATGTTTTTCCATCCCTAACATATGCTAACGCGGAATTCAATTTCAGCCCCTTTGCTCACGCTTTGCAGCGCTTCCTTGTCGCTTTTTTTCACTCTCCTGTAAAACCAGCGGACACACAAGTCTGTTCTCACCTCTTTTTACTCTCGGGGCAACCCCTTGTGTCTTTCCAAACCAATTTTAAGCCCGTCCCTTCAACAAAAATAAGTTCACCCTTCATCCTAAAACTCTTACGTGACTCGTACGAGCGAAAGCGTAATATTTTTCGACAAAGAGTTTCTGTGATATTTTTCCTTGCCTTGCCTTTCCTTTCCTTTCCTTCCCTTCGCTTCCCTTCCCTTACCTCGCCTTACCTACTTCTTTCTAACAAATAGATATACTTTTTCTGAAAAAGAATTACACCCTTGCCCTGCCTGCGGCTTCTCTGTTTTTTTGACAATAAAATACATCCCTACTGACTTTTCGTACTCGGAATACTCCGCTTCAACTTTTATTTTCTGATGAAGATATTTCGGACGGCGTGGCGGCTCTAAAAGTCTGGGTGACGAGTAAACTCTCGGTCCCGTTTTGTTGGCAACTGCGTTAAAGACTTAGGAATTATGAAAGCAAATCATTGTAAATCGTCGGCGTTGTCCCCCGTGAAGTTGTCGTTGTCTCAGTCGTTTTCTTCGGTCGTAACTCGAGTTGCTACTTGCTCTTCTCGGCCTGTGGCACAGTCTTCGGCGATAAATGCCTACCGCAACTGGAAGAACAAGCGACCGACGAAAGCGTGGATGGCCATGGCATGTGCTTCAGAGTACGTCGTTGTCGTTCCATTCTATTATTAATTTAACGGCTTGCACAGGTGACACGCCACAAGAAACTCAACAAACGGATCTTGTGCTATCCGAAATATCGGTTACAGCCACCAGTTGCAAATCCTCGGCATATTTCGCACAAGATTCCACATTTTATCGACCACTGTTTCATCATGAGTTGCATCGTTGATGTTGAAACGAAATAACTTGTATTTAAATACAAGATTTGGGTTTAAACTTGAGAAACATTCCGTGGCGTTAAATCGTGCGAATGAATGTTAGATTATATTTTAATTCGCAAAAAATATTCACTTGTGTAACATGGACTTTCAAGCAGAGTTACGAGAATGACTTATCGGGACGTTGCAGAATGTGTCAGTTTTTGCTGAGGGTAGCTATACACCGAGCGCAGTAAAACTCCATCTGAAACATTTTTCTCTTCTTGGATTTATTTCAACAGGTCCCGGTATCTGGACGACAAAAAATACCATATGTATTCATCGATTTACTTTTCTGCTACGAAGAACGACTTACGATCTGATATCATTCTTATTGATTCATGAAGAACCTCTTTAACACATTTTTTCATCTATTCGATCGATTTCAGTGACTCTAGCTTATCAAGCCGCAGGCTTTTCTAAAGTAAATTTTTCTCTCTAGATCCCAAAGGTGAGTTCATCAGGGGCAAATTTTTGAGATTCAATTATTCCGGAGACGATTATTTCGCGTGAATTTCCTTGCCTAATGGAAATGAGTAGTATTCTGTATTTCTCTAATATTTTGAGTCTCTAATAATCTCCAGATACTTTGTGATTCTTGCAATACCTAGCTGTCAGATTGTGGGTTCTTTTTCATTTATTTTTCGTGAATTTCACTTGCAATTCTCTAATGAAAGGCGGCTGTTCTGCATATCTGCAGAGTCTCGCGGTAGCACCAATATGAAAATTTCAACAAACTGAGTGAACAGACTTCAAGCATTTGTAAATGTAAATGTGTGCTAGCAGTGTACTTGCAAGCTAAGTCCTCACTATTTACCATCTTGACAGAAACATTCACTGAGGTTGCCAAGCTCCCGAGGTTGGGTCAAACGAACTACACCATTACAAGAGTGGTTATATACAGGGTGATTCAGAATCGGGTACTTTCCTTACACCGGTGGATTCCTTGTGAAAATCTAAGACCAAGATCATTTATCCTAAAATGTCGAAAGCCAAGCCGTTTCCAGGTAGGAGCCATTTAAAGTAAGCCATTACGAGAGCAGATACGAAAATGGCTCGCCGCCGCTATTGTCGGCCTACCGGATCTCGCGACGCCTCACCCGCCGCCGTGATCACGCTAACTGACAAAACGAATGTAATATTACAGTTTTATGCATGAATATGGAATCAGCATTCTTCTGTTTTCATTTCCCGATCGTCGTTTTGTCAGTTGGCGAGATCGCGGCAGCGGGTGAGGCGTCGCGAGATCCAGTAGGCCAACAATACCAGCGGTGAGCCATTCTCGTATCTGCTCTCGTATTGGCTTACTTTTAAAAGGTTCCTACCTGAAAACGGCTTGGCTTTCGACATTTTAGGATGAATAATTTTGGTCTTAGATTTTCACAAAGAATCCACCAGTCTAAAGAAAGTACCCCATTCTGAATCACCCTGTATACTGTATAAGGTGAATTTTTATAGCCTCAGTTGTATATTGTTTTAACAAAAAATAAAATTTCCCTACGCTTGGAGGAATATGCTGTGTAGGGACTTATTTTTGTTACGTTATTTGCATACAATACTTAGACACGGGTATAATGGACGTTTGTGCTCTGTCAAAGAAGACCCGAGCCGCGAGACGATTGAGAAGAAATGCTCTGAATTAATTATTGCGTTTTTTTTCTAAATCAACCAATGCTCCTTGACAACGTTTCATACAGAAAAGTAACAGACGTCTTGTAAAATTTTGTCGCTGAGTAATTGAGGTTTCTTGGCTGCAGGGTGATATAAGATCGATTCTAGAAACATGGTGTGAGTTTTAAGAAATCGATATTACTTTGCTGACTGTGCAAGAGCAAAGTGTAAGTATAAGAGGAGAGTACACCCGATTCGTTGACATCAAAGTTAATCCAAGACGTGAAAAGATGCTGAGAGGTTTTGAAATGTAGCGAAAAAGTTATCAAGATCTATCGGATTCCCGATTTTCCATACAGCTGAATGAGCACAGTAATGACCCGGAATCTGAAAGCGCGAGAGTCGGCGCTTCGTGTGGAAACGGAAACTCGTTTGGAGGCGGGGCGACAAAGTACATCATTTATTCAGGTCTGCGGACAGCGGCGTAATTGTAATTGTTGTATTATGCGGAGCTTTATTTTAGCCAAAGTTGGTAATTGTCGCGTCACGGAGTGCTGTTTCATTCCCCGCTTGCTCGTTTTCCTCCTCGATCCCAAACTACCATCTTTTACCCGTAGCTCACCCTTTCGTATTCTGACGTACCCGGTTGTACC
This sequence comes from Tenthredo scrophulariae, assembly GCA_963978835.1. Lineage (NCBI taxonomy): Eukaryota > Metazoa > Arthropoda > Insecta > Hymenoptera > Tenthredinidae > Tenthredo > Tenthredo scrophulariae. The sequence continues at coordinate 10,773,666 of OZ022227.1, forward strand.
CACACTTGCCACTCTGGGATGGTGGTGGCTAGGCTTGAACTGCCAGCTTTAGAACTTTGAAATTCTCCATTTTATATTCCGGCCGATCAAGTTTTGATTGGCTTTAGTCAGGGCTGCGTCGTATCTAGCTGGCTAGATTAACTGCAAAACGAAAACCCGAAAAAGTCAAGCGCTTTGTCCCGAACAGATTTTAATGAAAACAGTAGAGATCAAAGGAATATTTCACAGGATGCACATACCTAAAAAATAATCAAATAATTCCGGCCCTCAAGACGTCTTGAAGCTTGCGAAGCTTAGGCTTATCGAGAAAGCCTGTTGAAAAGTTCACCAGATTCGTAAATATGTCACTGCAGACTAAGAAAATGCTGACAACCCTCGTCCAGGCTTTTGCAGTCATCACACCCCGTTAGGTGCCATCGTCCCAGGATTATCACTGTCACTTTTATCGAATTGGTACGTCATCGTTACGCTACTGAATTCGTCATTTTTAGTGTACTGAAATGCATTGTGCAATTTCAAGATGATTACTTGTTAAACTCCCCGGTTAATGGTGATTGAGCAGCTTGCAGATAAATGAGCATCGAGACTTGTGCTTTAAAGCCAAAGCGTAGCCCAGATTAGTGGCATCCGCTGTCACATTAGAACGCATCTTAGGAACAACTGTTCAGCGGACGAGCCTGAAATATATCTTCCCTATTACCTACGACATCTGTAACATTCTGCGAGGACCGACGTCCTGTGGTTTCGAGCATATCTCGGGTTAGGATCGTCGTATCTCTTCTATAAGTCTATGGAAGATGCAAGATGAACTCGTTCGTAGTAGATTCTGTATTGAGTTCCCTGCAGATGGAAGCTGCACTCTGTAGGGCTTTGTTCACGTGATAGCTGGGAGGGGTAAATAAGTGTCATTACAGCGATCAGTCCGTGATTGAGATCGATGGATCCTTAGAAATGTCATCGTGGAATAGTATAATTCAAGGTCTCAGTTGGAAGTAGCTTGCTTCAGGAAAATCTAGATCTACGGAATAAGCCCAGATCCTTTTCACTTACCAAATAAGTCATTCCATGTCGACTTGACTAACGTCTATCCCTGACCATCCCGAATCTCATGCATGGCTTTTTATATTATTGTTCCAACTCTAAAACACCCCTTCATTCGTTCAAATTTTTCGCCGAGCCAAACTTGCTACAAATTGCTTGTGCATTCATTGAGCTTAATACATGTATACATGCATCACTAGACTTGTATTGATTAGACGCTTTTGTTGATCTGTAAGTAGACAGACGTTAATGAATTATATTTCTCATCAGCAACGCGTTAGCAAAACCATGTACACCTACTAATATCATAGTATTTGCCACGCGCAAATATTGCTATTAAACTTGGTACATATCCTGGTTCGCGAAATTACAGCGAATATGACATTTCAAGGTTGATTATGCAATGCCGCGCACTCAACGTCTCAGGCAACTTATTTCCTGGAATCCCATTTAGCAATCTCCGTGAATCTGGGGCGGATTTGCATATTTCCAGTCTTATAAGATCTGTCACGAAGCAGCAAATAACCTAGAAACTAGATCGAATAGAATGCCTATTTGCTACGTGTCATTGGCCGACTTGGGTGATGCTCAAATATTTTTCTTGTTCTTATTACACTGCAATTTGACTAGACTGTCTGATAGTTTGGTGACAACCTATATTTGCAGACATTCGTAGATTCCATATCATTATTGGTACAGGAGAGATGATTACTAATGAATATACATTTGAGTTTTAACTCGTTTTTCAATACGCAATTTGAACCAAAAAAATATCTTGAAATATAAGAATTATTTCTGGATTCTAGGCGTCCGATGATTCCTTCACGAGTAGAAAGTTTCCACGAGTATATCATCGAATTCGTAATTGCCTAATGAATTTCATACACGTACAGGCACATCTTTTGTATATTCGCCTGAAAAACTTCTCGAAATTTTTAAATAACGGCGCTATCTTCGTTGAGCCTTACCTCAGCAAGCATGATTTGCGACATCTCGTGTCATTCGTGTTCATGTTCTGAGCAAGCCACGAGACAGAACAGATGTGATCTTCCCCCCGAAAAATCTTCCCAGAAAGAAATGCGAAGAAGGACTCTCCAAGGCGGGCCTTGGTCCATTTATTATGTAATTTAGCTCCTCGCTAACATTCTTGTCCCCTCAGCCACGCTCTGAAATATGACCGGCCAAATATCTACCTGCTAACTGCAGCCATGTCTCAGGCACTCGGGCACTTGTACATCTCGTGTCGGCATGCCGTTGCGATGTAACCCAACCTAAGCTAAAATGACCTAACACAACCACACTGAGAATTCTACAAAAATTAGGTGGCAACGAGATTTTAATGCGACTTGACATGCCATTTTGAAGAAAAAATATCAGCTCAACAGCGAAGTAGGTACTGTATACAATTTTTATTCCCTCCCAATTCCAACCACGATTGTGGATACACTGCAGTTGTTAATTGAAGTCTGTATAGATTTGTGAATAATTCAATCTACAGTATTGAGAGCCAGGCCATTCTACTGCTAACGTTGAATTGATAAGTAACAATAGATTTACTGAAGAGATGGAATTAAATGTGAAGTTGGTGTAATAAAAAATTGGAAGTTAACAGATATTCAAAAGAAAAATATTCACACGCGCTACGTGATGCCTTTATGTTAAAAATTTCCTGTTCGAGTTGTCTAAAGCTGGCGAGAGATAACCTGGCCCTATGGGACACTTCTTCGAAACAAGGCAATGCATGGAGTAACTTTGGGCAGGTTCACCTGTGCGTGAGCGATAAATACTGTTTATTAGCAGTATTTATCGGACGTTTAGTATTTCTGATACCTCGACTTCTCACTCCCACGTCCCCGCTGGATGTCGGCGGTGTGTCCGCGCGAGCCCCAGGGGGCGACTATAAATACCAGGTATTAGTACGGCCCTGCCCGTAATATTTATCACGTTATACACATGCCGTCAAACACAATCACGACATGTTTAGGAGCTCCCGGCGCAGACTTGTGCTCGACCACGTATATCATTTCGATCACCACGGATGAATTTAAACGACCATATATATATGCCTATATATATACATAATATAAACGAATACATGGATACAATTTTGCGACCGCTGCCCACGAGTCTTTTTTTAAGAAAACGCTAATGAACGGCGCACGCGAGGCCCATAACACTCCTGATAGCCGTGACTGTGTGGGATCGATAACGACTATATGATCGCGGTAAGGGCGATAAGATTCATAATCTTTTTGTTGGCATTCAAGCCCAGTGTAGACGCAGAAATAATGGAGGCAGTAAATTTTATGCATTTATTAGCTTCGTTTGAGTGCTGATAGGCACGCGGTCGATTCTCTTCTATAATTAAATCACAATTATTGAAAATTAAGGTAGTGATTTTCAATAGTTTATTGAATTACTTATCACCACTTGAATTTCACTGTAAAAAAAAAAAAATACAACAAGCGCGGTCAGAATAATTCAATATTTGTCAATGTGATTCTGCTCGTTTACGCCCACGTTAACAGATCTAGATAAAATTTCACACCCTGTTTCATCTCTTAGGTATTTTTCTCCGACAAAAAACACGTGTCTAAAATTTGACGACAAATTACTAGACAACTTAATTAAATATCACTTCTGAGACTCTCTCTGTTGCAGCATGGAAGATCGTTTTTATCACGCTAGCTTAGCTCGATAAAAAGTCTACCGCTAGTCAAAACACTAAGAAACACATGACAAGCTGGCGGTTTTTATTCACCACACAAGAGTGCATTCATTAAATATATATCCTCTAATGGAAAGGAGAAATATTTCAAACGATTAAAAATTGTGCTGACCGTGCAATAAATATGAGATAACTAAATGCCGGATTACTTGAACCAGTTTTTCATCCACGATCAGCGGGTATAATCGTTATTACCCCGTTGGACTAGTGAATGGTGTCAGTTTTAAGAAAAATGAAAATGAAAATGAAAATAAAATAGAATGTACGCATCCTGAGTGCCATACATCATGGGTCGTTACGGGCAACTTGTTTTGACACTTGCAACTGGCTAGTCCCACATCCCCCCAATCGGATCAGTCCACCTTCTCCCCGTCCCATTATCGCCACATATTTTTTAATCATACAACTTCTCGAAACTCGGTCTCCTGCACCCACTCAGTTCTTGGTGCAGAGGGACAGCAGCCTGTTCTTCGACTTGGATCCACTTAAACGAGTGAAACATGGCACAATGCGGGCTGTCGCGCGTTATATTCGAGCGCTTTACTGTCGTTATTGTCATCGTTATCCTCGTTAGTACTTGACTAGCTATATCCACTTATATATATATAGACATAAGTTCAAGAGTATATTATCGTACTTGAATACTAATTCCCACGAAAAAATGTACAATATTCAGCGCAATAAGTATGGAAATGTGCGAACTGTTGTGATTGTAGCTTCTCAGAATTTCCCAGTTCTCAGGCTCCTCGAAGACACAAAATCTTGGTATAGTACCTGGGCTTTAATCTAACCATTTTTTACAATGGTCGCTATTCTGAACAATGAATGTAGAGAGATGATGGAAGAAGTTCAACACTAATGAAGAGGAAACTGGAGTAATGAAGGAAGGAAGTTATTTGGCGGAGATTGTGACTCTTGCAGGAGTCGCGCTCGTAAACCCATTGTTTCCTTTCCTCGATTATCAACGCCTAGACGTAGGTCAGTTACAGCAGCGATATGGTTTAGTGGTCCTACAGTTGCCTGGCTCTCATGAATGACCTTGATGATTTTATATGTAATTGATGCTGAATAAAAATCCACGTACGCGCTCTCGGGGCTTAGGCAGCAATTAATCATTTCAAGGGCTAATTCGCTGACGTTAACTCATTAGCGTTATTGCCTATATTTTTCAGGAAAATCTGCACATCCATAACGCTACATCATCCCATCGCTACTCTAGTAAGCTGGAGAAAAAAATGGCTACGCTTTAAGAGTACTTTGCGAAAACTTCGTTGAGTAGGTACAGTAATGCACTAATAAAGAGAAGAAAGAAAAAAATAGCAACTTTCAGTGGGAGATTTTAGAAAACAAATGGAAGTAACAGGCATATATGGGAAATACGCTATTCGTCATACTTTTTTGTAGTTTTCTATTCTTTTTTTCTAGACATATTTTCATGCGGAATTTGAAAGAAAATTTGGGTAAAATTTATACGATTATAATAGACTAAGTGCAGGTCTTGTTGTGATCGGTTAAATTGGCGGTCAAATAATCAGCGAATTTTCTCGTAGCGATGGGCGTGTGGTCTACCACTTACTCATTCGCATACATAATATGGTTTCAGATATTCTCTACCGCGTGGTCAAAGCATTTAGTAATTCGTGCAGTTCAAATGAAAAGAAGGGACCGTTTGAATCTCAAATGGAAGGTGATATATGCGATCGTGGACAATTGAATACTATAAATAATAATTAAAGAGTCAACGTAACTTCGCGCGTCTACCGATCCGAAGACTAGGCTTGGTCGACGAACTGACCCTACTATACGAACCAAGCAACCAGTCCTCGTATATAAATAACGTTGGATTTGAGTTACGACGCATTCGCCGGTTTGTTAGACCGGATTATATTTTACGATAACAAGAGCGGATTTTTTACGCTTTGGACTTAGGGCCCACGCGATGTGATTTTCAAGCTAACGTAAGCCTGACGACCCTTGGAATATTTTGACTGCCAATTAGTTTTAAAACAATTCCCAATATTCCAAGCCCTTGTGTTCTACCGATAACGGTATTTTTTAGCGAAGTTTAAATATTTAACTTGAAAGTAATCAATGATTTTATTACGAGCAATTTCACGGCTGAGTAATTGCACTGGGTGTAGCTTGTATAGCTGTTAAAGCTGACGTACCTAGTTGGCTACTATAAGTATATAAAATGCTAGTCTTGTGGTAGGAACCTGAGCTAATATTTCAATTCTGTTCGTTTCATCTTAAAACATTGTACCGTTACGCTCACAGTTACAGCAAATGAAATTTTACTTCAATTACCGTTCTGGCAGCCTCCAGCTAGAGAGAAATCCTGCACTTTTGTTAATTGGTCAGACTATTGTTACGCCAGGAAGCAGAGATGAAGCCCGTAATTAAAAATGAAACGTCTCAATTTTAATAAAACTTTGGTTTACCCAAAGAATCATGAGACTCCTAGAGCCCTAAATACAAGTTGGTTGCCCGCTGGCTAATTATTCAGACTAAAACAAACGAAGAAGTCTCAACATCCTTACATACAAAGAACTAAACTTTTGTTGAATCAAGACACGATCAAGTTATTCGACTCCGTTCAAAAATTACGAACCTTCTTGCTTCGGGGGCCTCATCTATGGGTAATAAAATATTTCACTTCGTATAAGATATCTACGCCAATGAGTGCAACATTTATCGCAGGGGATGTTCGACGGCACGCCCTGCCGAGAGGAAGGCTCTACGTATCTCTTATACCGGAGGCAATATAATTCTAACTTTTTGGCAATTCTATTGGTAAGGCAGATGCCAGTCGCAATCTTCGGATTACCATTGAATTTCACGTCTTTAGGCGGGGGTTGCTCCGTCTCCAAGCGCTTCCATTAATCTTACTTCCCCAATTTATCCTCCAAAGACACATAGCAGCACGAGCATGCTTTGTGCGGTCTAGCTTCTTTATAGCTCTTTATTATGGAGAGGTAGCAGCTGTCTGCCTAGCTGAAAGACGTCAGATTGCACCCCTCGGAGCTTAGAAACATGCAAGGGCCTCCTTCTTGCAGATTCACACTCGTTTTAGGAAACCTTGATAGCTGCTGCCATCTGTACGGCAGGAAACCGTACTGTAAACTATGCAGCGAGAACCTTGGCGGGGTCCAATGTATATTTCCCATGATTCTTCACCAATTCCAACATTTACAAATATATTCTATTCTTCTTCCAGGTCTATTATTCTTTCTAGTGCAAATCTCAATACACACTCATCTGAATCGATACCTGAAACTTTTCCTACGATATCTAAATTCGAGTATAACATATCATTATAATATCCTTTCGCATCGAGTCACTTCGTACAAACTGCAAGGAGTAGGTATCTATTCTATTTATATTCGAAGGGATAAAGTGCAGATTTCTATAATATGTCGTTACTGCTGCTGTCTGATCGTGATCTTCGTAAGAACTACAGATACGTTTATTGAAGTAGAGGAAATTATTCGGTTCTTGAGCCGTAGCAATCGAGTAATTTTTAACTCCGACGAGATTAGTCGACCAGCAACTGCATGGTAGAACTATCCGAACGAAGGACTAATGTGAAGATCGAACGAAGATAAAGATTCGAGATACAGAAGCGATAAGCCCTTTTACTTAAACACCCTCCGAAAATATATCAGCCGAGAGACCATTTTTAATCCTCCCCTAGGTTGGCGGCTGACCTGCCACCGCTCTGCACACAATACGCCACTAGGCCTTGCTCTCTGGGTCTTTCGGGACTCCAAGACGTTATCGGGCTCTGCATCGCGTGTCATCCTGTTCACGTTAAGCTTCCCCAGCAGACCGCCACTACTACCTACCACCCCATTACTTCAATGCTTCGCATACACGCACGTTGGTATATCGTTTACTTGGTTGACCTATCTGGCCCCATCTGCGTGCCCGTCGAAGCCGCAGGCAGGGCCAACGTTTCGCGTTGGCTCTTCTTATTCTGCTACATTGAAAAAAAAACGAAGAGAAAAAAAGAAAAAAAAATTAGAAAAAAAAACTAGAGAAGAATTGGAAGACAATTTGGAAGAAAAGAAGAATGTCGATTCACTCAAGGCTCTTGGCAAGTTCCGTTAGTGTCCCCTCCATTTCTTTAGACCTCTCAATACGTCTGTGGCATACGCAGGCCTCGCAACGCACTTCCTGTCCTCTGTCGCAGTGCCACTGTCCGGCTTGAATGGAGCTAGGCAGGTATTTATAACTTTTTGTGTGGTTAAACTGTCCCGTGCAGAAACGTTTAAAAAGGTTCAGCGTAGGTGTACCCATAGTACAGTAGAGTAAGCGGGAAGAAAATTGTTATCGATTTTTTCCCTAGTACGCTCGGTTCTCCGACTACTACGTTAAATTTGAATAAACGCTAATCCAAGCAAGGTGGATTTTAATACTTTGCCGCAACCAGAGGCTCTTGAAAAGCACCGAGGCGCGGTGCACTCCGCGCTAAATATTTTGACCTCGAACTCGCCGACTTAACGCTAACGACTAATGATAAGGGTGCCTACAGGGTAAAACTGAATGCCCCCAAAAGTTTAACAAAAAAACTAATAAAGGTCGTTGCCATACCATACCGCTCTAAATTAAAAGAATAAAATAAAAAAACGAAAAGAAAAAACAACAAAAAAAAAGGACCGAGCTCTTACGCGTGCGTGTTAATTGCTCGAGTAGGCACCTACAGAAGTTTGCATTGCGGTCCCTCGCCATGGCCTTTGATCTCTCCACAAAGTCCGCTCGGTTTAGCGAGCCAAAACGAGGCTGTTTACTTTAATCCATACTTGCCAAGAAAATAATATTGGCGTAACACGGATGTAAACTGTTATCGGACCATATCGCTTATACCTACCATACCTATGAACGTGTGGGTAATACGTCCGGCATTAATAGCCACACACAAGTTTCGAGCGGTTCTCTCCGGTTCCGCTCATAACAATTATATTGGAGGCGTGAAGCACGGGCTCGATATTGAACGGAGGTAGATACATAGCGAAATTACCGTTCGATTGATTCTGTTATTTGAATTTTATTTTTGTTCCCGTACTCGACCCCCGGCAACGGTTAATATCCAATGAAAATAAATTCGAGGCATCATGAGACGTGCGAGCAAGTCTGTGATTGACACGCATATCCTTGACGCATTAAGCAGCACTGGATATGAGCCTAGAACAAAACCTGTGTGCATCGTCATCGCAGCCATTTTAACTTCATTGTTCCCACCGAGCGGAAACAATCGACGGTATGCGCTGGAACCGTACGTGTCAGCGCTGTCCTCTCTCTTCTTCTTCATCTTTTCTCCATTACTTCGTAGCTCGCTTGCTACCATGTTAAAAGTCTGAGAGACTCTTCTAGTCGGCGGTTGGGCACTAGGCCGGCATCTTTACACCGGGGCAAGTTGTATCAGTCGAGGTAACCGAGCTGATGGCGTGTGAATAACGTACCAATCCGATACACACTGCCACGAAATCAATCGGAGTGCAAAGATTCGAAATGGTCAAAGTGCACACAGATCTCTTATATATATATATATATTTTTTTTCAGCCAGCCTGTTGCCTTGTGTGTCGGAGAAGTCCGGATCTACCCGTTGGTTACTTTGAATTTTCAAATGTTCGAATGATACTTTTCGTAGTATCGAGAGGCTATTGATGAAAGTAGTGGCACTTGGTGCATGGAAAATGAACAAGGGCTTCCGATATAGAGGTAGATAATTAAAAATGTTTTCTTGCGTCATCATGGGATAGGACAAAAAGTGACGGCCCTGTAAATTTACATTTATATACGAATTCGTCACGGCGTTACTGAAAAAACTAAAACAATTTCACCAGCTCTGACAAAAACTGATCAACCACAAAAATTTCCAAACCGTGAAAAAGCGTTACATGGTTCAATTAAAATATCCATAACCCAGCGAAACTGGTACAGCGATGACCTCAAACCTACACTGTAAACGTGTAGAAATAATCTTGACAATAATTGACATGAAATAAGTTATTTCATCTTCCTACGGATATAAATATACTTCTAAATCACCGTCTACTCCATATAATTAGCCGTACTTTTCCGAGTTTACAACCAATTTCAATATCTAATGAATGTTATTCTCGAACTGATATCAAATATACATTCTCGATCAGATACATGTCGGATCCAGGAAAGTCCAATCATTCGTAGTTCCGAAATAACCCTCGACCAACAATATGACCCTATAATAGAAACGGCTTACGTTTTATGATGACTGTTAACAGACAAATCGGACATCTACTATGCAGTGCAGCGCATATGAAACGTTTGTGACTTCTGGAGCCTGGGGCGCAACTTCTTAAATGAGCAGCCATATTTCACCGTGGAAGGAAGTTCCCATCCGTTGTATTACCTGCGTCAGCGGATGTTAACACTCGGAAGCCCCAGGCGATATCGCTAGGTGATCAGCCTCGCTAATGTAGTCTCCGCCATGGTCAAACCTCTTACGTACCTACGTCGGGGCACCGCGCCGGTTCGTTCGCTCGTCCTTTTTGTCGAATATCCTCTTTTATACCGCCTTAGTGAAAATGGGCGACAATGGTTGGGCTTATACTTAGTACGATGCTTTTAATATTTGACAGCTGATAGGTTAACCTGCCCCATTAGTCTGCCGGTCTGTTTCGTTAACTTTTTTCCTCACCCTAATTGGTTGAAAAATGGATCGAGTCTATAGCAGTGTTAAGCCAGGTGCATTTTTCAAAGTTCTGTCCGATATTTAGGGTTGTCTTCTATTGTCTATATCTTCTATCTATATATCATCATTCATTATCATTCTCGCTCCTAATAGTTGTAATGATAGTTACGTAGGGTAGTCCTAAGTCTTGCTCTTACTGCTCTATTAACTCTCTATGAATGGTACCCCTTTTACTTGTCCAACATTCGAATGGATGAAGTCAATAAAAAATTCTATCTATTGGAATAGCCGTGAAAATGCAACAGCCGAATTTCATCGACGTTATACACTGTTCTTGACCAACAGACGGTAAAGCTCGACATTTCTCGCACGAGTAAGCTTTCACCTATGAAGAGGTGGAGATCGTAGAAAAGAAAATAAGGGAATACGAATTCATTCAAGTCTGATTCTTTTCGAAATGGTGTTTTCTTTTTATCTTGCGTTCTTTTTGTGTCACCGAATCAGCAGACGGCACGGTTACAGTAGACTATAGTAATCGAATAGACGTGCTTTGTTGCATAAAATCTGTGCTATTTGCACAGCTTCCACATAACCCGCTTGGTCCCGCTGTGCGTTGAGATCTTTTAAAAAAATATCATGAGATATTTTGTCACTTATATGCCGCATTTCAAGTGCAGTGTTTATTCAGGATTCTTATTTAATTCTAAGCACGGCCCCGGCTTTTAGTACGTCGACCCTTGGGCCCTTTTGGAATTATTTCCTGTTTGCCTTGCGCTATAAAATGTATCGGACTCGAAGGCTAATCCTCCCTAACATATTCGAGGGTGCTTTGTATCTACATCGCTCGGCGATACACTAGCTGGTTCGTATATTATATCCCTATAAGTTTCGCCTTCTCAACCGTCGATCCATTATTCTCTTCTAATCAAGCGCACCTCTGCGACACAACGCCTCAGCTCACCGTGACATATTTATTTCATCGTTTGGTTCTCTCCACGAAGAGGTTTGGTGCTTGAGTAAATACTCACGTATGTAGACACAGTAGCTGAACGAATATTCTTTTTCTAATACATTCTGGGATTTTGTCTGTTATCTAATCTCGCCTCGTGAGAATATACCCGTGATTCTCTTGAAAATTGAAAATATAAAAAACTTTCCTCTACTGTCACGTGGCCGCGTGACCTCTTGACACGTGAACTTCCGCCCCGATATACAAGATTCACAAATGTACGGAATATTTCATCAATAACATTCGACAAAAGTTTTGATACGATCCCAAGGGCGGGTAGGATATTGTGCATTATGAAGATGTATATTCGTGCGCGGCGGTCAGGTCCGGATCCTGGGGTGAGAAAAGATAAAACCGAGCAAAGCTCACCCTCGATTTTCCCAGTTGCTCCGGACGTTTCAAACGTCCTTTAGACTCCATTCTGTCGTTGTAGAGCATCTCATATACCTATCTTGGTCCTTACAGTCCTTCCAGTTCCCATACTTCTATGGTTGTCACAGTAAACGAAATCGCGTAGGCCATGTTGTGAAGATCATGAAATGGCTCACCGCAGTTTACTCGTCGCGTGTTTACCTCCTCCCTTATGCCCTCGCCCTGTTGGCTCGACGTAAGCCCCGCTTTTCGGCAAGCGGGAGAGGACTGCCGCGATTCGAGGCTTCATGAAAACTCGATTATTGGAAGAAATAATGTTAGAATACATCCAGCTAAACCAACAACCCCGTCGCTGCCTCTCACCCCTAAACCGTCATCCCCTACTCCGAAGAGATCGCTTTGGCCTTCTTTCGCCTTCCTTCATCTTTCTTCGTCCACTTTATCACTATACCTACGTCATTTTTGTTGTCTATTCGGTTTAAGCGACGCGACATGCGGGCTAAGCGATCTTGTCCGTTTCATCGTCATGACGTCACATCGATCTTTAGGGTTCCCAAAACCGAACTGCAGTATCTGCTATGTCGATCCTACGGATTTATCCAAAGTACACTGTTCACTGTTCATTGTATTTGAGTGGCAAATCACTACCATGTTTTGATACATTCACGTTACTGTAATATAATTATCACAAGATACTACAAAAATGTCCTACTTCTGTTCATGAACATTAAAAAGGTCGAAATAGATAGTGGTGAGTTTTGAAGTGTCCTAGATCTCTGAGCTGTAATAAATTATGTTCAAAAAATCTTGTTCTGGAAGAGAAATTTTTTGGAATGAAGAATAAAGAAGAAGACTGAGTTAGAGTCCTGTACCAAACTTGATTGTCTTTGTATAGTTATCGCTGTTGTAAGGCAAACGTCGCAATGGCTGGATAGGTCCCAGTTACCGGACAGAACGTGTATGCAAGAGAGACAGAAATACAATTTCGTATGGATGTCCGGCCATTGGGACGTCAACCTTAGCAGTCCGGTCATTGGGACGCTTACCTTACCTAATGCAACAGCAACTGTAAAGGGTACCGAAAAAAGGAAAGCTGAATATCTCGAGTCAAGAATAACCGAGATAAGGAATGAAATAGACGAGGAACGTAGGAACTCTGTGGAATGAGATCCTTGTCAAGCAATGAATTCTCTCTAGAGCGAGGTTCAGTCTTAACCTGGACCCTTTCGAACGACAAAGGCATGCGCCCGTGTATAAACTAACAGAAATTCGTGAGTTTAACACAAATCGTCTATTTGCCAAACACAACCTGTACATTTGTTAGCTTTCTTGACAGGGGATAGGTTGCAATTTGTCGTGGGACCACGACACCCGATACGACAACTGCGGTCATTGACTCGTAACCTAACGAGAAGTGATTAGAAGAAACCTGTACAGCGATATCTATCCAAAGTGATGTTTTACAACCTCCAAATCTTCAATCAGTTCTCTATATTTCATGGCAGTCTGATCTCAAGTATACCTAAAGCATTCCCTATCGTTTAAAAAAATAAAGCTGTTTACTTCCGTAAGGGTTTATTCTTAACGTAATGTCTTTCGTTTTTATCCAGGAATGTTTCGGGGAGCGAGTTGTCCGGTTCTCACCGACATCTAGGTTCTAAGGTTGAGACCGACGCCAAGGAAGGGCCTTTAGGCTTGCTATATCGCGACACACCGCCTGGATCGGGGTCGTTCGTACCTGATTCCGAAAAATGAGTAAAAGGAAAAGTAAATATTTTTGAAGCCTCGAACTCCGTTTGCGCCGTTGGGTGGGTCCATTTTAACAACGTTGTTCGGGGCAGCTAGGTAAATAGGCAGCCTTCATTCAACCTTAACAACGGGGTCTTAGGCCCCCAGTGAATAAATGTAAGGGATTTTTGGGGCGGGAAATTCTATAAATTCTATACCCACACACAGACTTACTTTGAGATTCTAAATTTTCTTCCGAATTTCATGACAATGTTGCAACGTGCCGCTGCCTTAATGATAATTACCCCTTGTCAGTAGTGAAGCGAAAATCTTACTTTTCGAATTTTCCTATAAAAATAACTGAGATGATAACGATTTGTGTGAAAGACTTTGAATAAAATCTGATTGGAAACCGCATGTTCCATTTCCGTACCGTATATATATATGTGACTATAACATGATTCATGCGTTCGTTCTCGGAGACACAGTTTTATTCAGGATTCGTATATCCGTTATAACTCATAGATATATGTACTAGAGTATACATATATAGTACCTATATGGCGATCACTCATCCAACTTTGTGAAGGTGGGGCACAGACGGAGAGATCCTAGGGGAATAGAACACCGCGGAAACGCAGGGTGGAGCACTGTGACATCGCAGCAATGCGAGTACAATGGAAGTGTCAATCAGCGTTTGACCCTATACAGTAGGTTGGGTGCAACCCTTTTCCAGTACCACTAGCTACCGCTGAGCGATTACCAAAGGCTTACCGCTTAGCACCAACGAAATGGCTATTTTCATACCACTTTCTACGAACCGATGAGTTCAGATTTAAATCCAACACGATTATCGATCCGGGCTTGTCGATACCACAAGTATTTTATTTCGTTATATCTGTCGGCAGCACGTGATACTGTCTATAGATCCACTAAGAGGGGCTGGGTAAATTTCGCAGGCGAATCAAACAAGTTCTGCAATATCCGAGTAGACCAGAACTACTTGCCTTTTCTCCTGGCGGAAAATGACGAAAGTAGCTTTCAGCCTCATCCTAGTTTTCAGGATTTAATTACCGAAAATTCTCGTAATGAGATCCACCTATACAAAAATCCTATTCATCGTAAACGAAGGATGAGTCTTGAAACCAGCTGCAGCGGTTGAAACCGCGCGAATACCTACCAAGAAAGATGGACGATGGGAGGCAAGGTGTTGCTCACTATGAATGAAACGTTTAACTTTTGAGGGCTAAGTCCCTGCAGCTAGATGGTAAGATATATGCGATCCGCTGTAGAAGGTGTAGTGACAATGAGCAAATGTCTCCAAAGACCCCCTCCGTATGAAAGATTATATTGTTGGGCAAACACTCCGGCTTTCAGATATAAGGTTCGCCTCAACATCCACTGGGCTGTTATTCTTTCATTTCTAAACCACATCGGGCGATTCATCAAAGAAATGACAGAGGCCGAGAAGCAATTAAACTGTATTCGAGTCAAAACCGTTAAAAACGTTAACGAACTTGACCAATCGCTTCCGAAATAAATGCCGAAATTCAGACACGATGTCCGAATACATTCCGCTCACGTATGGTGAGGTTTTACTTTGAGAAACTTACTTGAGTTTTCATGCAAAGTAGAGTGAGCCGGTGACGTAGCTCTATACTTTGAAGTGCGAGAAAATGCAAGTCGCTAGACCATCTCACGCTGCAGCGCTTATAAATGGGACTGCTTTGCTCCGGTAACGGTGTGTTTGGACGTTTTTTTTTTTTGTTCTCTTCTTCATATATACTCTTTGCACTTTTCATGTGGTGGTGTGATGCAGGCTGCAGTGAGGTAAAATTTGGTGATTACCTACATAAAGAAGGTAGACCCATTGCATGTGTATCACCGCTCATAAAGAATCGGAAATTTGGAAGGTGTCCTGTTTTGGAACTTGGTGACGATATCATTTTATGTGTCAACCGCGCAGAGTTCTCGTAATATTTTAGTTGACGTGAGAATAATCGCACGGAATGTGAAGGTAATACGGGGGCTAAAAAGGAGAAGTAATAAACGCAATTTCCATGCGAAGGCGTAGCGGAGGCTAAGGAGAGACAGTTAGCGAGATGGAGGTAAGGCGGTGGTAGAGAATCCACGGAGCACCGTAAGCAAAGTTACCATCGCGGTGCTGCTAGCAAGCGAGCGCTTATTAACAAGCCAGGCAAAGGAAAGGCGCGGGTAGGTTGAGGTGTTGGGAGAAAAGGGAGAACCTAAGCCCAGTCGTAATCTGACACAGCGAAATAATGCCTCTTCTTCTCCTAACTCTTTCGATTTAAAACAAAGCGCAAAGAAATGCCGGAGCTAAGAACGAAAGAAGGAATGGTCGAGGGAAAGAAAGTCGGGATAGAAATAAGGCGAATAAAGTAGGATGAAGGGGGATTTCATTATAGCGGACCCCTGAATTAGCAATTTAAAAACAGGCTTAGCGATCCGACGCAAACCGACGCAAACCGAGCCCGACCGACGTCTTCGGTGCAGAGAATCCGTTGTCAATAGGCCCCGACAGAACACCTCCGCGGGAGGTGTCGGGACGCTCGCTCTGCGGGAAACTCGCTGTAAAACGAATTGCTGGGCCCCCATATCGATCCTGTTTATATGTATACTTATTTAGCTTAGCCAGACACGTAACCTTGGCGGAGACACTTTTTACCGGGACCCCGAGGGTGCCGACTCCGACAATACTAAGCCTCTTATCGCTTTTGCGGACTCCGGCCTAATTTTAAGGAATTTAAATGTAACAAATACCCACGTATATCAACGCGCCTACAGCCCAGCGACGCTTTTCAACCGCTTATCGGTGGAATCCACGTTGCGACGACAAGGCTCCAGAATGATTACATCACGAGTTCTGAAACACAAAAGTTTCCAATTCATGCGAATTCTCACTGCCTCACGGTAAAGAGACGGAAGTACTTTCAAATTCCTGTATCCTATACACGCGGGCAAATTTGAAACATCCTGTTATCAGATTAAGATGTATATAGTTGTACAGGGTGATCCAGAATGCGGTACTTCCCTTATATCAGTGCATTCCTCGAAAAAATCTAAGACGAAAATTATCAATGCTAAAATGTCGAATCGGAAGCCGTTTTCAGGTAGGAGCCGTTTAAGGTTAACTAATACGAGAGCAGATACGAGACTGGCTCAGGGCCGCACAATAACGATTTTTTTTCAGTTGGCGAGATCGCGGTGGCCGGTGACGTGTCGCGAGAACAGTCTCGTATCTACTCTCGTATTGGCTTACCTTAAGCGGCTCCTATTCGAAAACGGCTTCTCATTCGACATTTTAGCATAAATAATTTACGTCTTAGATTTTTCTGAGGAATCCACTGATATAAGGAAAGTATCGCATTCTGGAACACCCTGTATAAGTTCCGTAGATATAGGAAACGTGGGTTCACTCTAGTTAATACGTTATCTCCAGAGACATCGGTACTACCCTGGAGGTACGTGATTGCAATACTTAGGAGAGACGTTCCATGCCACCGGAACGATTTCCGGAAGCAGGGAATGAAAAATACCGAGGAACAGACGAGCGACTTGTGTCATTTAAAATACGTGATATTTTAAAAAATTGATAAAGAATGAAAGTCTCGCGAGACCATCAAGGTTTCCATAAAATGCTCGTAGTACACGTGGGCGTCGAGGACTAAGGCGAAGACGAGGCCGAAGACGAGGAAACGCGTGGCTCTATTATTCATGTGGCCTTGGGTGCGGGGTGCCTTTCCAAGAATACCGAGCTGTAAATGTGGCGTGACCTTTCCTCATATTTAGGGTCTATTGACTCCATTGTCTTGACATTGTGGCATTGTGTTCGCTGTTGGGCTTGGAATGGAGTGGGTAAGCGGGCGGGTGCCAGTATCGAAGTTTAAAATTTTGCGTATAACCTGGAAGCACGAGTCAGAAGTCAAGACCCTACAGGGACGCGGTAAGGCCCGAACCACGATCCTCCATAAACTTTGACTTCGGCTACAGGCTGTGCGTGACGAACAATAAATTATTCTCACCCAATTTTAACTCCTCATAAATAACGCCAACTCTAGGCACACGATGTTCTACGAGGGGCCAACGGATCCCGGTTCCTTGTCTTTTCGCTGTATTCGCAAATATGGCGCGTCTTAGTTCCTTTACCTATAGATATACCTACGGACTCCTTACTTCGCTTTATGTCGCAGGAAAATGCCGGCATGGGCATGGGAAAGGTCATAAATCCCGTATATTCGTAGAAATATTTCACCAGCCAGACTCAACCGGCCTTTTGCTTGCCATAAGCTCACCCTCAGCATACTTCGACTCCAACGTCAACGCTGACGGTTTGAAGATTTAGCTTTCGACAGCGTCGGAAGTAACCGCTAACTGAGATATTCTATAACAATTCATCTGTCACTCTACTACCTTATGTAGAACATGAAATTTTTTGACTAGAAATATTATGGGAATTGCGTTTATTCATAGACAAATGTCACAACAGGGCTTCTACACCTCGCTAGAACTGAACACGGTACAATATCCAATTACTTGAAATTAATTACAGAGAAGTTTAACTATTTAATTAATCACAAACATGATGAATACTAGTCTGCAAATCGTGCAGAGAGTCACAGTGGCCAGTTAAGTGCACCGATTGTGATATACATGTGATGTATTGCATTTCTAACCAGTCGCCAGCCAGTCGACTCAGTGAACTACTAATTTTTACTAGCTTTACAAGAGAGACGCATTTAATGCGATAATTTCATAGATAATCTACTTTGATTAACGGCTTATAATCACAAGTAGCCAGTACATCCTCTAAGTGAGACAATGGACAACCACAAACACCAAGGTTTCTCGTACGGCATTAATTAGTCCAAGCCTCTGATGAGGACGCAGAACATGACTGCCGAGACGTCAGGCGACAGATTAACCTACTGACTCGACGAGATTGATGAAGACTTTTCTCTTATCTACTCAAGTTCGAGTATTATCATCATAATTTAAGATAATCTACTTTGTTATTACATACTATCCAATATTTTACCCCGATTTTCGATAGCTGTGATTCACTGAGGAACTTGGGCTTCGAACCTGCGCGACATCTTCGCCTCGATGGGCTGCCATGTTATGTACCAACCAGAAGATGCCGCACTGCAATCCTTTACACAATTTACAAGAATTTAGAAATAGTCGGGATCTTGAATTGGTCGAATATAGAAAAAGTCGTGTGTTTTTCACGCTTCATCAGATACAGTGCGAAATTGAAAAATTCAAGATAGGTTTCCGTAGAGTTATAATGCGTAAGCCAAGCATCACAAATCACACTCATTCAGAAATAACGATAAATCAATGTCCAGTGAAACTCTGAGGATTGTTATATTCGAGACCGAATAGTAATGCATCATAAATGAGTCTACAGATCTTGGAGGCTCGTTGGTCACGCTTTCTTAGGTCGCGTGTCGTGTGCCAGTCGTGCTTCTCCACTTTTACACGAATTTTACCGTGAAAATATTGACGCAGGCCTCAAGATGGGAGGCAGACGGGCCGGACCCCTGAAGAAAATGGGTCAAGAGCCTCCATCATTATCTGCAAATACAGAGTCAACCATAAAATGTAGCCAACCTGTGTTCCTCCGTGTTAGAATTTCTAGCAACGCCAGTCAGGGTAAAGGTTTCGTAGTAGTCTTTCTTCCCTTAATTTACAAGGACCTCCCTCCACTGTGCAAGGCCGCACTCAACCCACTACCTAACAAATCGCTCCTTAACAATGCTTCAAGAGAATATCCAAGAATTTCTAGAGTCTAGACATAGTGATTCGTACTTGAATGTATTAGATTATATTTCCGAACTTACAATTCTTACAGGTGAGATTTCCAGTAAGATTTGATAGAACAGGGAATACTGAATGAAGTTTTTACATGGCATACGTCAAGATTTTTCGAGAATCGCTAATCGTCTGGTTCAGCATTCCTCGTTTTTTTTTTCTAACTATGCGACATACAATCACTTTGCTTCAACGCAGGTATTCGAACGAACGGTTACGGCTCTGTGCGAAAAATTCTGGGTATTTATAGCCTGACAATAGACCCTCCTAAATCTACTGCAATTATCAGCTCGCTGCTTTTACAACTCAACAAACAAAAAAGAGAAAACTTTCTCCATTTCCTCGAGGCTCGTTACTGGGTTAGTGTTCCGTCGATCGTCATATCCTCCGACCTTCAGCTCGCCAGGGCGTCCCAAAGGCCGAATTCCGGTCTGTTCTAGGATCTACTGGTCAGATTCTTGAAACTACAGTGACTCGATGAGAGTCGATGACGTGCTAAAGTAATTCATAAGAACCATTGATACTTTTAGTTTAACTATCAACTCTTTCATGCGTGACGGATTTCCGCCTCTGCTATTAGAACACATGCGAATAATAAATTTCATGGTTCCTTTTTTATTACCGTTAACAAGTGAACGCGATATTCTTCTCACTAGGGAATTTTGGTGCTTCTCTTGTGCATAAATAAATATTGGTCTTCAATTAGTGTCATTCATTTATTCCTCTATTCATTACCAGTGAAAATTACAATATTATAGTCTATGTTGAGAACATTTCAATGGATCTATTCCGCTCTTTTCCATTTGCAAGATTACCCCTCATAGTTATCTTCGTTTTCCGAATCGATTTCGAATGATGTCTACATGGCTGGGGCTCTACCCTTATTTTTTTCGCTCCTCTGCTCTTTACTTTTTTTAATTATGCGTTGCTCCTGCCACGCGGTAAATTCCCTAGACGCAAGTGCAAGAGGAAAGTACTCTGCGGGTGAATAGTGATATGGGATACGTATACCCACATAAGTTTCAGGTGGTTCTGTACGGCTCTTTCAAAACCATTCCTAATTGCAAGGGGCGCGTGTCCCCGAGTCGTCCGAGAACTTCGAACGACCATTGCGCCGCGGAAACGTGGATATGCTTCACGGACACGTAAAAGTCTATGGAAGAACTTTGCGATGAGATAGAGTGACTGCCGGAAAACGACTCTGGGTACAAGAAAGTTACGAGCAAAGAGAACGTGCACCGTTTACGAGAAGACAAAAACGTAATCCGATGTGGTACAGCGTAGCAAAAGCTTTAGGACTCGTTTCAAAATCCGTTTATTTGATATTAAGCCCTATTAAGGCTGTTTAAAAAAGCACTGAGACTCCAAAATGGGTTGAGATTAAAACAGTAAGGCATGAAATTCTTCGGTTGATAGACCGCGTTCACAAGACCTTTATAATTACTTAGGTGAGAAATTATTTACAGCAGTTTCTCATATCACCGAATATATTTTTTAATTGAAAATGTTTAATCCTTTTTTCAAGTCAAGACTCCAAATGAACACTCATCAACTCTGGAAACCTAATATGCGAAGTGAAACTAAAACTTTCTGTGTGTTGATGTCGAATAGGTACATGGATGAGATAAACGACAGCGTGAACATCAACGAACAAATCTTAATGGTCAAGTTTTACATAAAAAATGAGACACACGGTAAAAGACAGCGTAGAACATGACATGTGAAATTCGGTAGGTCAATCTGACAAACAACTGCACGTAGTTAGTTCAAGGTTCATAAAAATAATAGTTTCTTCGAAATCGTGACGGATGCAGCTGTCAAGCATTCAGTTAGTAATACGCCGTACTGCGTCCACTTATCTGTGAGCGGAAGAGGGGCCAACCTCAGAATACAGAGAGAGTGCTGCATTTGAAACGGAAACGACTGTGTAATTTCAGAAAGTTAACGCAACAACGAAATTCTGGAGTCCGGTCTCATTGCGGTCAGTCCACCTTTACTCAGTAGGCTTTGCGAGACTTTACGCACCGCGTGGTCGAAAGAGAATTTATGTGATGTTATGTTATGTACGGAGCTTTCCGAAACGCAAAAGAAACCGCAAGCTGCTTCCAGTATATTGATCTGTTCACCAATTTTCAAAATAGAAGGGTATGTTACATACGTGCGCATCCACCCATAGTGGAATGTTATAGTGAGGTAGTTTTGAAACCCATTTGGTTCGCGTGATGAGGTCAATACAAAATCAATGATTTTTGTTTCCTGTTAGTGAGGAAATTGGTAGTAATCCGTCGCCTTGTCTTTTTTTTTATCCGGACGGACAACGGATGAGTTATAACCCCCTCGAAAGTGAGTCTCCGAAGTTTGCTAAAAAAATAAACGAGTATTCCATGTAGCTGGTCTGATGGGGCTGCGAGCTTTGTAGCTTCGTAACTTCATCCAACCAGTACTTCGGAGGCCCCGGAGAGGTTTATCGGTTAACGTTAATTAATTAGTGCGGCGCTTCGCTTGCAGCGTTGCTCGTTCTCTAGAGACGTTGCCAGTGGCTAAAGATCGCCATTTAACAACGTCGGATCCTTTATGAAACACCGAGGGTTATCTTGGCCCGCCCCGACTGTCATCTCCTCCCTCGCATTTTCAACCCCTACTGACTTCAGTTTCAGAATAAAAAAGCATCAATTTTTTTTATCACAATTTCATAGAAAAACCAACGACGACAATGACTTCAAGATTATAGCCCACCCTGTTGCCTAATGAAATTAAGAATTCTTAAGAATAAGTAAAGTTTATTATTTTCCACTATCAGCCTTAGAATGCACGCTAATCATTCAACTACACTTCACAGACTCTTGTGAGTAATGAGCTATCCGATCGTACGAGCGTACTTTGCATATTTGTGGTCTATTTCAGATAAGATTATCTCGCTAGCATTACCATGTGCTGGGTGAGTAAAGAATTTTTTTATTAATCCGAAAGCAATGAAACGGTGGATTTTCTTCTACTCAACTAATTTTGATCACTTTGATCGCAATCTTCAGTGGGACCTAGGGTCAAACAGAAATGAGCATTGGGGAACTGCGACGCATAGGTATTTGACTTTGAAAATATTTGACGAAACTTTTATCAGAGGGATGCGTGGTGCGACGACCAGCAAGGGGTTGGTGGTCTCCGCGGTCGTTCTCGATTAATGTTTTTGTCACAGTCCGTGGACGGGTGTCTCAAACAGTTTACTAATTATCTCATCAGTGGTTGTCAAGCTGTACCAACGACCGCAAGGTAGTACATATGTATTATTTTATGTAAAGCGGCAATCTAGTAGCCCGTGTTTAATTGATGCACATTCTGAGAATTGACTGACCAAAAAATATAATCGCTGATTCCGTCAAAATATTTGCACGATCATCGGGGTGGGCTTGGCTTGGCTCAACTTCCGCTCCGTGTGAAGCTTTTGTTCAATCAATTAAATTAGAAAGCTTTGGAATGAGGAATGATGAGAAGTAGATAAGCAGTATGCATTCAGATGACCTTCAAACGTGTAGAATAAGGTAAAGAACTACTGCATCAGATGCATCGGTGGATCCATTTAAATTAGAAGCTCTTTGGAACAATTGTATCTCAAAGGAATCCGAGAGTTTGAACGTTGAACAGATTGTATTGTACCAAGTGAATCTGCGCGGCTTATTCGCCTCGCAACGTGAGGTTGCTTTTGAGAAAAGTGATTAGTGTCACTTGTTGAGTTACAATTACATTTCTACCCTTAGCGGAACACTGCTTCGAGGCGCATAGAGTTTGTTGGTACGTTGTCAAAGTCGAGTATAAACTCGCGGGCGTACCTACCTCCGTTTTGATCTATGATTTAATCTCCATTCTAATTGATCAACTGGAGCCTGGAGGCTCGCAATGAATCTGAACTCGTTGAATTAATTTAGCAAATTACTGTGCTACAGTTTTCCATGGAAGACTCACGTCATTTCCATCTTGCTGACTTCCCCATAACTTTCTTATCGGAAAGATGAGAAATATAGGAGAGAGCTGGCAAAGAGGGCAGCGGGGCAAAGGGGGCACCTCGGCCGAAAAAAAAATTCTTGGAGAATTTTCGATTTTTTTTTTATGAAAATTTCTTTCGGAAACAATTTTTATTGAAAAAAAAAATCGCATATTTCCCAAGAATTTTTTTTTTTTTTTGGTCGATGTGCCCCCTTTGCCCCGCTGCCCTCTTTGCCGCGCTCTCCCCTACTTGGTATAATCAATCCTCAAACGTAAGATTTTCCCGCACCCATTTCGCAATACCGAAGTACAGCAACGGTCCAGCGTAGGCGCGTGATACTTGGTCTACCCTCGACCAGGAGCACCGCAACGACGAACCGGTAGCAACGGGGAGCAGCCATTACCGGAGCCCCCGGGGCCTTGCTCCAAATTGCAGGATTACTTCGGTAGAACCTGATTGCTGGATATAATTGTTTATTCATCCCAGCGACCTGCTCGCTCGCATCACCCGCAGCGGTGCAAGATGGCTTCGTACACCGACCTCGCTTATTACGGGTGCTGCGTTCGCCGGGGGCGCCCGTAGACGGGACAGTCACTATACCATCGGTGCACAACGTCGTCGCGGTATGGTAGCCGGACGTAATCAGTAGGTATAGTACTCTTCTATCTATAGAGAGATCTCATGCTGTCCGAGTCGAAGGCCTGCAGGAGAGAAAGGAGGTGAGATTTTTACGGAAAATTGGTTCACCTGTCAATTGGTTCACGCTGCAGGAGATAAGACTGATTGGAGGATTGGAGATTAGGGAATCTCGGATATGTATGAGTAGATATACGATAGACCATTTCTTTCTTGAACGTTAATGGCTTGTGCTGCTGTATTTTCTCGTAAGTATGGCTGAAATAAGGCGAGCGTGTAGTATACATGAGATAGAAACGTATCTCTTAACAGATGCGTTGACATTACCGCCACGACCACATATTTCCTGAACTAAAGACAAACAGCGAGATACTGGAGCCGCGGGCGCACATCAGTCGTCCCTGTAAAAATGGTCTTTCATTAGAGTCTGCAAAAATAAGTAGGAAAACTTTTTCTTCACTGGTTGGAACGACCTTCCAACTAATTCAGGCAATAATCTTGAACGACGCATAGCTACCATTTAAGTTTTTCTTCTTTTTCTTCCTTTATTTTTTCTCTGAGACGGACGTTTCATTCTACTTTTTCTCTTTCCAAGTCAAAAAATGACAATTCCTAAATTAAGTTTCACTCAGTATTTATGATCATTTTATTCAGTTGCATGCATGAGCGACTCATTCCGTTTTTTTATCCTTCTGTACACCTCTTCAGGTTCTCTGATGCGAATCGGTGTCGAATGTTGGTAAAAAAAAAAAAAAGAATGAAACTATTTCAACTGAAGAAAATTAATTCAAATTCTCGAACGAATAGCTTTTTTCCAACAGGGAATTCCCATGAATGAATTGTTTGTTTGATCACTCTTAACTTCTTCGAGTGTACCAAGTTTTCGTGTATACATACGATTTCAGATTAGGAATTCATCCGGCTGCCGTTGGGTGCCGCCGCAGACACATCTAAGGAAATTCTCCTAAGAATAGCAAATTACGGTGGCATTGAGTAGACCGCGGTGGCAACCACAATGGCTAATTAAAGAGCATTGCCAAGCAAGTTGCGCGTTAGTTTTGGCAGAGGGTTGCCATGGAAGGAAGCCACGGTGGAGAGTCGAGGGTTCTATAGGAAGCTGTAAGCTGGTTCAAGACTTAAATGTATATACCTATGCGGGGAATTCGACGACATAGATGAAGGAGAGGGAGAAGAAGAAGAGACGCGTTTCTCGAGACTGAAGAGGCGGATGTGGCACCCAAAGTTCAACTGTTGAGGGTGCGACTATAGTAGGTAGGTACTACAAAGTGACACAAGAGCAAACTAACGTTTCCACTAATTACGAGCTCGTTATTAGCCGCCAATTTGGTCTCTGTCGAGCGTTAAATAAGGGTTCGGACCTGTGCTACCTTATGCCAACCATGTTACCCATACTCTTACGCCATCACCACCCTTATGCCCGTCCACCGTCCACAGGGTGACCAAGTGACTCTATTGATTCCTGACTTACTGAATACGCATGAGCTGCGGTACCTACATTGCTCCGATTGCGTCACGTCCCTTTGTTAGTACATCTATGTATATACATATCAACTGGCAAGGGTTTAGCGGTTTAATTATCACAGTGAAACAGCCACGTTTGAGTTAGACGAAGTTCAAGCATAACAGTATCCTCGATTTCTTTGAATCGAACATTGGTCATCAATGATAGTTACACGATACACGAATTGAAATGGTAGATGAGAACCAAAAATTTGGTCGTAAAATTCGATTTGATTCTCAGATGAATTTTTAAATGTTGAGAAACGACTACATTGACAGCAATAAGACTGATAAGGTGTCGCTGCTAGCAGACCCGTACGAGGACACCTTGGCTGCAGGGGAGTAATAGAATGTGGAAATTTTCACCGTTTTAGTAATTATAGAATCCATTAGCTAATTCGATTCTCTTCTTTTACAACGACCGCGCATGTATATACTCAGTCCCTTGGAACTCACGTCGGAGTCTAGCGAAGCAACAACCCTCCCCACAACGCGGGGTTGAATCGTGCTAGAGAATTTATCAAGGCACTCCACTTACGCAACTCTGGGGCTGTACGTAAGTCATACGCAATGTGATAATTACATTTGCGGTATTTCGGTACTCAGTATAGTGGTATAATAGTCTCACGTCTGCGGTCGCTTAGCAGCATTCGCATGGGCTGCACGTGATTACTGACACAACCCAAAGGTAATCGCATGTAGGTATATATTTGGTTTTTGCGTAACTGAAGCACGTCACATGTTTATTTTCGCATATTGAACAGATATTTCGGGTAACGTATGAGAGAGTATTAAAAGCATTTCCTGCCATGAATACGAAACGAAAAAGATTGAGCCTGGCTCGGTAGAAGAGCAGTTGAAAATATTATGACCGGGAGATTAAAAGACTTCATGGTATTATAAGAGTTTCATTCTTATGTACATGCCCGGTCTCCAGGGAACCCTGAAATATAAATTGCGATTCACCAGTCCGCTTCATTCTAGCAAGTATCCTGTTTTATAAATCGGATAATGCTTCCATAAACTTTACGGAAGGCTTCGCCGAACTGGTGCTTTCGCGATATGACTCCAATATGCAGAAGGCAATAACTACTTCACAGTTCGTTTCCTATTCGCGGATGGTGTTAGCGGTTCTTTGCGATTCTTTGTACCATTTGTTTGTCTATGGGGAAAACCCGCTGTCACTTTTCAAAGTCAACAAACTTTACTTCTTTATTCTGTTGCGAGGAGCCAAGTTTATCTCTCATATTCATTTCACCGTAGAAGCTCTTGGGCGAAAGAGTATTCAAGTCATGAAGAAGCCTTGCGGAAGAAGGCCTCGCTGTAAGCCAAGAAATTTTTAATTTCATTTATAATTAATAATTAGCGCGCACACCGTTCGTATGATTCTCACGTAGTCGGTTGATATTCATAGCAAAAAATTATAATGTTGTCAGTTTTTCAGAGTCGACTTTCTTCCCGCCATCCTCGGAAAAAAAAAAATCTAAGGACAAATGATGCAATTTTAACCAGGTCTTCTATCTCTGTTTGTTATTTTTTATTTCTGACTAGTGGAGAATCGAAAATTGATCTCTGTAGTATTTTTGTTAGTAACAGAGGGTCAAAAATGGGTCTCAACAATCTTCACTGCTATCTGTTAATTCCGAAATATATATGCAAATTTCACATCCCGTCTAGTCTGTTCTCTGAAATAATACTATGAGGTTTTGAAAAAGCATTCTCAGCCATGGGAAATGCGACTCTCATGTGACCAGGAAATCCTATTTGTGAGCTAAAAGTTTCAGAGACCGTGTAATCGGCTTGTATCTCGATGCGAGCCATACGAGAGCAAATAGTAATAAAAGCAATATGAAATTTGAATAATTTCAAGGTGAGTCTGCTTTGCATCGAGGACCTAGGGGAACTGTCGCGTTCAATATTTACGAAACCTTCGTACGAACATGACGCAAATTTAGACCCAGTGGATTCAATCCCATAACCTAAGAAGTTTAACTTGTCTTGAAACTGGGCCAGCCGTCTGTCACGGTGGCTCAAGGGCCATAGGTTCGTGAGCAGCTGGTGCCGGATACACCAACAAAACTTATGTCTTCATCGACTCGTTGCGTTTCCAATGAGGCTTTCCAAACCAATAAAATTAACTAGATACTAGACCGACCCAATTACTTCGTAATTTAGGGTGTATTTTCAATTGCCGTCGATTCTCGATCAGAGCCGTAGATACATCAATAAAAGTGTCATCAGGACCTGTTAGCGACCGGGTAAAGTAGTTTGTCGCATTCGATTCTCTTACGATTAGTCAGAATGACAGTAAAAATTGATCTACGAAGTCGGCTAAATAAAAAATACTACTGATACTCGTATGTCATCAAAATGTAGCATCTGTTTTTCTATGTAAAAATGTGGAATACTATTTGGCAAATATAGTTAGTGTGGAATTTATACGCAACATAAAATATCTACCCGCAGAACAGTTTTCTGTCTTTTTATATTTGACGCGGTTTTACTGTCATACGATTTATCAATCTTGTTCGTATTGCACATCCCTCATGCGTTCTGTTTTTGATGCATGCGATAGCGTCCGGGCTTTTACATTTAGATAATAAATACTTCACATGTAATTTTCTATAGATATACAGCAGCAAGGCAATATAATACGTTTTCTGCCGACTCGATTGTAGATCGATTTCGGTCGTTTTTTATAATAAAAGATTTCGCATACAGATATTTAAACTGAGCCTGGTCTTAGTCAAATAGTCGAAGATACTTTGAATGATTACACGCGTCATGCAAGCGTTAAGTCGCAATATTCCGGCGACTAATTACCCTCGCCTCTTTCGCAACGACCAATTTTAACAATCCGATGGATTATGAACGAAATTTGGATCACGTAATGTTTTCTGTTCAACGTCCCACATATTCTATAGATTGATAATCGACATCATCATATAGCTTACCACGCGTTGTATAGACCATTTTTCACGCAAGGACTTCATATCTATGTAGCTGTATCGCTTGTCTGTAAATAGAACTCTGAAATGATCGTCCAAGGAAATTTATCTACATCTTCGGCGAGCATAAAACACCAGCCCATTACCGTACACCCGTTGTATAGCCTACCAATATAGCGTTGCAGACAGGCTACAGTGTGCGTATAAACGGTGGCCATATCCAAACAGTGGGAGTGGCTCACAAGCTCTAGAATTGAGATGATATCGGGCGAACCCCTCGCCCCATGGGGGCCCCGCACGTACAGCCCTGAGCGTTCAAACTACCCATATCTGTGCCAGTGGACCCGTGGACGACCCTGCCGTACCCCATTGTATTACTTATCTTCCCGGTTTGTCACACAGGCTCACGAATTTTTCAAACGAATATTCAGCCAACCTACGTCGGGTTAAGCTGCCGATTTTATTCGGAGATTAAGGACACCGTGAGGTTCGCTCCCACGCGACATGGGTCGCGACTGCTAACCGACATTAACGGTTTAAATGATCGTCCGAATTCGCCCTCAACGTGTCACATTTGCTATCTTATGAAAGTATCGTCAGTCTTCAAGCATTACCTACCATTCCCCAGAAATTCGATGCGACAATTTGAAACCCTGCATCACTGTATATCCCCCTACTTGCTATCATTATCTACATCAGAACTCGATAGATCAGTTCAGTATACAATGAAGATTATCCTTAATCATTGAAGTTTTGTCAAAACGTTATCCAATGTATAGAATAAAAACTCGTAGAGTAATGAGTGTTGTGCGATTTATTTTTGGTAACAAAGTGCAGTCACACAAATTCGGGGGTAATTGAATATATCCACTGATGAATATACCGAATCGGCTCGCGCAGTTTTTAATAATTACTATTCAATAAATTGTCGACTGATGGGCTTCACAGAATATTTGCGCGAAATTTTTGGCCATTAAAATATTCCAATAAATTCTAACGACCGAATATTGTTACGTCAATTTCTTCGTATTTTTGCAAAGTGACAAAACTTTTCATCGGCTTTTTCGGCGGCTGTCAGTTACGGATGAGGGTGTGTCTTATGAATAAACTTTCCGAATGGTCGCAGGTGACACAAGCGAAACGAAATACGCAGTTTACGTAACTTTCATGACAGAAATGGCTGGCACTGTCGTGAAATGATGCATTTGATATAGGATGCCACATCACAAGCTTTATATCAAATTAATAATAGAACATTACCGCTTGTACTTGCGATGATTTCTGTTTCTCGATTACACTAAAAAATATATATAAAATAGCCGAAATTTTTACTGAGAAAATTATTACCCTCTGAAATCACATACTCCACCCATCTTGACCTATAGAATTATTTTTATCGACCTTCTGTGTATATTTCTATGTTAAATTAAAGAATTTATGCTTTTCCTGGTTCAGTTGGCGTTTAATAATTTTATCACGGCCGATCTACGGGTGGCTTCGTCGAGATCCCGAAATGGCCTTTCGTGCAGTCGCATGGTGCACCATTAATCTCCCGGCTTCTCTCCAGGCCCGTACATATATCGACTCAAAACTGCTACAGGCTTTGGCTTTCGTAGCCAAGGTTCGTGTCGAACTTCGTTTAAATATTTCTTCGGGAATACCTCCGTATTGTTCTTTTATCTTATGGCATGAGACGACAATACATATACGAGAGCTCTCATCGCTTATCAACCTTGAAACAGACATGATCATAGATCGCTCATCTTTACCATAGGCAATATCATACGTCATCTCGGTTATTTTTTGCACCTAAAAATCTATGAAATTGTTAACCCCAAATATGTCTGCAAAGCAGACATAATCTGAAGCCTCATTAACATCGCATCATTTTGCATATTCTGTCAGAGCAAGTTTGCCTACCTTGATAATCCTTTGCTACTTCACTGCTCGCATTTGTGGCAACGCGTTGCAATGGGTAAGGTTTGTATACGTGATCCTGGATCCTGGATGTTGCACGGGATTCCAGCGTGGAACCAAGGATGCAAGACAGCGCGGCAGCCGAGATAGATAAGTGGACAATGGCGGGGAGCTCCAGCTCCGGCTCTGATAAGATCAGACCGGTCATTACGAGTGTGTCTCTCAGCAGGAGGGAGACAGTCTGGACATGACGGGACTCGACTCTCTCGTCCTGGAAGCACCCGCTGTTCCCCGCATCTTCAGCACTCGTTTTACTCTCCAGGGAAGCTTCCACCGTGCATCAGAGACTGCGTCTACACCGCCGAATCGAGTTGACTATACGTTTGTGCCTTCGAGAGTTAGTTGTCGCGCATTAATCAGGAACCCCTTGAAACTAGCCCACCGTGCTGAAGCATGTCTACAATGAAATCAGGGTCACTGTTTCAGATATTTCGAATCTTCATCATTTCTTCCAACTCCAAAAATCATCCGAGTTTGTCATTTTCACAAAATTTACCAAAAGGATCATCTTGATGAGTCATTGACAATGAATTAATCACTTATTACATTATTAAAGCTTTTGTTGATATTCGTGACGTCAGGCCCAATTTTCTTGCCACTTAGTGTTCAGAATGACATTTCGTCTGGCAATCTTATTTTTCATTTCACGGTCCGGACCATCAAGAATCGTTGATGACAGGACAGTATTAATCGTAGATGGTTGCTATACGAACTCACTCTAGAAATTACTACTGACACGACTTGAAACTCTGTATATAATGAATAGCTTCTACTCTCACTATAATACCATCTACACGCTTGAACCGATAGAACTCCTAGATGATTTCTAATTGTAAGAAACGAATAGTCAGGTCATAACGTAAATCTCAGATATTAATACCGACATGTACCTATCCACGGAAACAAGGCGCTGTGGTTCTTGTTTCAGGAAGATATTCTATCCCGTGAACATGGGAGTATTGACTATTGATTGAAGTCTAGGATATACATAGGTCAGAAATATCTGTGTCCGCAATTAACTGCTGTACATACTGTGATTAAAAAAAAATCTTCTTCAATTTTGTAGAAAGCGATTTCACAGATCGACTAGTTTGCTGAGAAATCTGTTCGCTGCAATTGTTTCCAAAAAGAAACAGCACGGAATTCGTTTGGTTATCGTCGTTCTAGTGAAAACTTGGCAAGGATTCTATATGGTCCAGAGAAGTGATTCCACGAAGTCTTTCTCGCCTCGAGAGCGAATGTCGTGACACCCCGATGCCCACCTTCATTCCTTCTCGATCAAGTTACCGAATCTGCGACCGAGGAGATCCGACTTGTTAGGTTGTGATTTCCACCTCTAGCATCATCGTCTGTCATTGATTGATTGAGCAGCTTCAGCATTTCAGGCGTTCGTATGAAAAGTCGATTGCCTGGAGGCCGAATAAACACCTCGCTCAACGTTCTTGGCTGGATTATTGGACATACTATATTTGTTTGCCTTGTGATAAGAGTATAAGACGAATGCTGTCTACATTTCAACGACTCCAATTTATCACAAATAAGTCCGGTGCTGATTCAATTTGATTTTACCCCATTACAAAATACCGAGATAAAATATACGCACCAAATTACATTATGAAAACGTTACATTCGAGCGAGAACAGTTAAGAAAAATTCGAGTTCAAAGTCAAGTTGTCACTCGACGTCATTTTACATACATACGGATATTATCTAACGTGGATATTGTTAAGAAATAGTGAATTGGTATGGAGATTGATTGAATGGACTTTTTTTCCATAGTAGCAGGTATGAATGGTCTGTTGAGTCTTATTCAATTGTAGGATGCCTGATTAAAATGATGATCCGATTCACTTTTGAAATATATGTTAAAACAATATGATGAACAATAATGATATCAGCTAATTTTAGAATAGTAGTAAGAAAAAATAACGTAAAAACTTGAAGGTTTGTCTTTGAGTAACTCTGAAAAACCTCACAAGTCAATTATAAAAGAAATTATAAAGTTTCACGTAATCTTGGCGATGAAATTTTCATCTGGATTTTCTTTATTTGTTTTAAAACAACTTTCATCGCGCAGCGAGGTAAACTGATAATTCAAGTAGAATTCCAGATTTCATCAGAAGAATAAGATGCGAGCTATATCCGCACAAGATTGTCCCCCAGAATCCCCGGAGACAAGTGGACCATTGTGAATTTATAATATACTACATATTTCGTGGAGTTAGGCCTGCTCTGTCTCCGGTGCTTCCATTCAGATCGTACACAATCTGGCCCTTGACCTAAAATGACCTAGGATCCAAATTAATCTTTCTCCTGTGCGATTCTTTGAGAAACGTTTTTATATATCTGCCGTAAATAGTATAATCCTATAAGATGTCTCAATCTCCAGTTTTTTAGGGCATTCGCTTGTACGGGTAGCAACCCCCGAGCAGTGTTAATGCGAACAAAGGCTATTTCCGCCTGACTTTTCGAGGCGAAAAAAAAAAAAATGTAGGAGAATAAAAGTGAACAGACATAAGAGTGTTACGTATTATATGAAATGTCTAAAGAATCGGATAGGAGATCAGAAAAGCGCACAAATATCTCGCAAATTGTAACGGTCATAATACGCTCGACGATGCACGGTTCAGTTCCCATACGTATAATCCGTGAGAAAATCTGATTGTGAATTCGGAAGACTGGAAAAAAAAAAGTGAAGCTTGACTAACACAAGACAAATTGAAAATGTCCAATGAAAAACGCATTCCGGGGGTAATCTGAGCACTTAATGGTCAAGTTGCAAGGTCATTGTCTCAGACCGCTTTGCCCAACCGTTGTAGACTTCGACCGAAAAGTTGATGCACCACGTCGGAGCGGATCGACTGAAACTCGTCCGTGACCTGACCGTGACTTCAATAGAGTCATCCAGCCAGCCATGTCTTATGGGTATTAGATACAGGGTGATTCAAAGTTTACCACTGTATCATTGCTCGTAGACCTTTCCTATTACCGTAGTAAAACTTGGCGGAATCAATGAATTTTTTTTCATTATCTGACAGACGAATCAAGGGGAAAAATCTACTTGAGATAGAAACATATTCAGATGAAAATGCTTAGACTTGTACACACAGAGATAGAATCATTTAATTATATTTTTTCCGTTGCCCGAGAAAACTGAACCTATTTGGTTATCAAGCTGCATCTTTAGTGTAATTTGAATACACAAAAGTCGGAAATCTGATAAGACTAATTTCCGTAGCTTCGGGGCACGAACAAACGGAAACAGTAACTACCTGCATGTTATTTTCGTATAATAAATCGGAGTTGAAAAATTACCCTGTGACATTGACTGGCTGTTGAGTTGATAGCTTAACAGTCGATAAAGATTTTCTGTTCAACTTTCATTGTATACCACTATTGTCCTGTTGTGACTGGCAGAATGAGTTTTATCCGGCTGTCCGTATGTCTGTCTCGACATTCGGAACACCCAGGTGGAGTAAAGCCGTTTATCTAGATCCACAAATTAAGGGTTTGTTTTTACGACG
Organism: Tenthredo scrophulariae; assembly: GCA_963978835.1. Taxonomy (NCBI): domain Eukaryota; kingdom Metazoa; phylum Arthropoda; class Insecta; order Hymenoptera; family Tenthredinidae; genus Tenthredo; species Tenthredo scrophulariae. Next base: position 10,807,644 of record OZ022227.1, read on the forward strand.
CGCACGCACTCCTCGTAATCCACCATGCATCTGTAATCTCTGCTCCCGCGAGGTTTAGTCTCGGACTTACTTAGTCCTCGTCTGTATCCTTTTGTCCTCCGATCTTTAGTCTCACGTTTTAGCGCGAGAAATGCATCTGAGGAATGGGCATGGCCATAGTCCTAATCTTTAAAGATTAAAACCCAGATTGAACGGATTGTTTTTCAACCAAACTCTAACTTAAGAATCTTTCGTTAATTATGTGGGATGAGTCTTCGTGACAACGCGTTTTCCGAGCATCTCTACACCGCGCTGCATTAACTGAAGAAACGCAAATAACTAACACGATATTGTCAACGACTCACCGCGGCTGCCTATCAAACAAATGTTTGAGTTAGCACTTTGAATTTCATGTGTTACATTCGGCCAAAGACATTCTAGCAGCCGTTTCCATGCTCATCCTCTGACATTATGTAAATTGCGTGTGAGTTATAAATTCAACACCGCTTAACCACCACTTGGCAGGTACGTTCTTCGTCCAGCCCGATGCGTTTTCCAAATTATTGGTGAATACACATTTCACTAAGGTTCTCTATAATTTCGTTTAACTTCCCACTTATTACGAGCCACCGCTTAGTCTAGTCTGATTGCACGTTATGAAAACCGATCGTTCTCCGTTTCGAACTAAACTTGCTAAACGCTTTGTTGCCACGGAGCTTTGCGACATTCTATCCACACTTAACTAAGTTCGTGTTTCGTTGTATAGGTAGATATTGGCCAGATTGTTTAGTCAAAATTTTATAATGGTATTCTTTAAAAGCTACGGGGATGCTACGTCTGCGGCGCGAGGTGCATATCAATTTGCAAATTCCATCGAGCAGCAACCGCCTTCGAACCGATTTCCCACAGGCGCAGCTCATCCAACGCGTTACGAAAGAAGAAATGGAAGATGAACGAACGAACGTTCGAAAAGCTATATGACTACCTTCTCTCGTCCCCCAGTCCATCCGTCTGCTTGGTTGCTTGCCTGCACCCACCTGCTAATTTCTCTGGCTATTAGCTGCGACTCTGAATATAAATCGAGCCATTACGCTCGGAGATCACCTTGCCGGAGGCTTCACGAACCAAGACGCACGACGTCAGACACTTCCACGCTCTGCTCATAAGTACGAGGCTCTTCTATTTTTGGACTCATTCCTGCACGCGGAGTTATTCAACTTTGAAATAATCCTAACCGCGAAATGTGACACGGTATAATCGACAGCTGTCGAATCGATAAAAATCCATTTACCGATCACTGGAGTACTCATTCCATATCCGACTGACTATACGATAAACAATACGCATATGCCAATACGGTTGCATTTATGTTCTGTACTCTAGAGTAGCTAGTGCGTACATAGACCATTTTTCACTCTCTTATCTGCTTTCCAGATCTATCCATCAATACGAACCCAGGCTGCAAAGGTGGCGGAGAGAGGGTGCTCAGTTATACGTGTATACTTGAGCTGAAGAGTAACTCGGTTCTTAGCATCGTAAGATCCATCTTTGTTTGACGTCGATGCAGCACCCAGCATCTGGTCATACATCAACCAGCCAACTAGCTCTTTGGCTTGGCGCGGTAGCGAACCATAAAGCAATTGCTGTTGGTTACTTCGCGATCGGCAGCCACATGCTCCTACCCCTTATCCCCTTTGCGAAGGTAATCGCGTGCTGGAAACCGACTGAACCTGTCTGGGATGTGGCCAAGGTAGACGGCTTCGTACGTGGACGCGGACGCAACCGATGTGGCACTGACCCTCGAGAATGTCTGCGGGGTAGCCTTTGATACATTGGTTTGGGAATATTTTTATTATAATCGGACCAATCAACGCGGAATTACCGCGGAGATCTTGAATCTCGGCTGACGAGCAAAAAGGATCAATTTATAATCATACGATAATTAAACCATGTCGAATACGAAATAATGAATATAGGTATACCTATATACCTGTGCTGAAAAAAAGTTCCGTAGATTCTTACCTCAACTTAATTGAAACGATTCAGAGTAAAAGATGTTAGTGACTTGATGCGGTATGTTTATTTATAGTTTTTTTTAAACGTAATGCTCACAAAATGAAGGTGAGAATGAGTGAGAATCCAGAGAAGAAGAGACAGACAATGAAATAGAAGCGAAATAGCCGTAGGGCCAGTTGCGATTATCAGCCTGGTGGATTCGAAGCCGGTGAAGGGCTTTGGGCCGTAGGGCCCCCCAAGATTAACAACGTGCGACCGCCGTCCTTGCGTGACTGAGATTGGTTGGCGGTGGTGGCCTATGCCTCCATCTGTCTATATGTTCGCCAGCCGACTGGAAGTATCGGTCTGTTTTCTGTCCGTACCTCTTCCCCGTTATTAGACAAACGCAATAAACTTGGAAAAAGTAATAAGACGCCTTCGGGGAGGGACAAGCAGAGGGTGAGCTGTCATAGTTAATCTGTCGGAAACTGAAATATTCTCAACTGAGATAAATTTCGGTGGTTATAAGGATCGTGTAGTTCAAATAGCAATCCCACTAGTTGGGAAAATTGGTAATTGGAGCGGTAATCGCTAGCAATCGTGGCCTAACAAGATTTTCCAAGGTCTCACGCTTCGACAATGCCTCATATAATATATACCTACTGCCAGTATTGGAAAGTAGTTACGTAAGTTGGTATACTCGACAAGTGGACTTGGAAAAGTAATAAATTGGTAATCCGAACCGCTTTTCGTTGTTATTATACAAAAGTAATACACTTGGGAAAAGTAATAAGACGGTAAACCAGGGGTTAGGGTCTGCAACGAGTTCAGAGAATGACCAAAGGGTCTTCTCTCTCTCTGCAGAGGATGCCCAGAAGCTAGCCGATGAACGTCTTGAACAAGGGCGAAGGGAAAGAGCATTATTTTTGTCTGAAACTCAGAGAGGGTGAGATGGATATTTGTTACTTGTTTCTTTCATATACCACCAAGAAAAGTCACAAAGTTAAGATCTAGGTATTTGGGTGTCTGTATACACATAATATATACCTATGTATTCGGGGAGTTTCCCTCTCGCTTGCACTTGACTCTCCGTCGCGGTCGGCATCAGCATCATCCCCGAGATCGTTGCGGCCTCGCGTCGTGATATGACAGATTTCCAAGCTGGAGTAAGATTGATGCTGCTGCGCAAAAAAATAATATGCGAGGTAGGCACTTGACCACCTCTGGACTTCTGACGGACGGCGGTTGCTCGGTCCATTGCCCGTTCGAGCTTTTGCACTTCGACCCCGGAGAAAAATATTTCATTATACCTTTTTACAACCACCTAGCTTCTGCGCTCATATGAATCGCGTCAAAGAGATTTCATATGTGAAAGTAGGGGATACCAAGATCCGAGTTATTATCGGAATCTACGTTCTAGTTGGTTTAAGATGGTTTCTAGTTTTATATAAAACAATAACTAGCTTCAGCTCATTAATCAATTCTTAACAGATTGCGAAAAATACATCTTGTGGCTATGGAGAATTCATGAAGGACTGTATACTGTATGCCATCTGATGCTCTTCAACTACATGGTGGAAAAATCACATATTATTCGGTATTCGCATATATGTTTTATATAAGTTTGGAAATTATTGGATACCTACTCTATACGCTTTTTCTTTTTCATTGCTATACGATACAGGAGTGAGAGGGCTGCTGCATACTTGAACATTTCAACCATAATATACATTACCGCCCTTGGTCCTTAATCGTAGATTTTTACACTCAATTAAACACTAAATCCGCACTGATTCTGAAACGTCACGTAGATACATACAGTTCGCATACATAAAAGCGTGGCTTTCATAATTCTAGGCTTTTGATCTCGTTACAGTTGGCTGGCTGGCAAATTTGTGAGATCATCGTTAGCTGCACACCGCACCGCCTGCGACTTCACTTTCAAGAAACTTTGCAAACAAAGATAAACTGACGTCACGGTCTTTTTCTTTTTTTGAATGAGATTTTGGTCCAACTTTTGCTCTCGCTTTTTTTCTCGTATAATGAAGCTAATTACAGTCTGATAAAAACGGCATCTCGAACTATCATGTTCCTTTTGCAATCAAAGATGAATAACAGACTCACAGATTCTAAATCGCCACAGTAACTTTTGAATAACTTATTTTATTTTCGGTTATCTTCAAATCAAGCGCACTGAAGAGGGACCTTACATGACTTTAAAAATTAATGGCCTCTCATTGTAAAACGCTTTTGATAAACAATCAAAACAACTGTGAAGCTTATTGACCCTTGACTCTCCCAATAGCACGTATGCTCCCTGAGGCATAATATTTGGGACCGTAGTCCTACGAAGAATTTACATCAAATATTAGTATGGTTGAAGAAGTCTCTCGATGAACGCAGGTCTGATGTGAAAAAATAAATAAAATCACGCTGGCACGCTACATTAAGTCTGTCAATCAGTAATCGAACCAGTACCCTAAAAGCCTAAAGGACTCTGTATATGCCCGTTACTCCTTGGGGAATCTTGGGTGGTTTATCTTAGTTCCATCGAAACAAACTGTTGTTACCCGATCAAATCATTTTATAGCCAGAAATTAAAATCAATTTGCGTCCCTTGTAACGGTAATGGAAAGAATATGTCGTGTCATGCGTCAGATTGGGCCGTCATACCCGAACAACGCGTCATTGCGTGGTCTTCGGACAGTCCACCAGCTATACGAGCTCTGGATGTTCGGTCATTAGGCGGTGGAATGTCCGGGCGGACCCCCGCGGCGGACAAGAGGACCCAGAAACGTACAGACTCCGAGAGCTATATGTGCGTCGTTCTGTTCTGCACCAGGTCTGGGCCACCGTTACGCACACACATGCTCAACGAATGCTACGCACTGCCACGCACTACCTCCCAAGCCCATCTGCTTTACTGTATAACTTCGTACCTATACTAATCCACGTTGTCTACATATAATGAGTACAATTTTGATCCCAACTCAACCCTGGCATGGCTGACGAGAGCTACAAAAGCTCATCTATGGAGATGCTATTGTATACACGTACCTACGCTAGAATAACCCGTGCATGATGTATACTTAGATTACCCATATACTACCGTGACGTTTTGAGGGATCCCCACTTGTACAGTAAGCACTTTCATCTCCCTAAATCCACCTCACATGGTGAGTTTGAAGAAACCCTGTATTCCCCCGGCGAGAAAAGACCAGTATTATACGTTTTGGTTAGCAATCTCTGACCGGTGGACTCAGGGGCTGTGTAAACTGCCGAAGTCTGGGTGCAGTTCTGCTGGATAGACCTCACTTCCACCTAACTGTTCGTTTTGATGACCGCGATGGACTGTCTCATATAGATACGAATGCAGTCTGGAATCCACAAAAAACCATTATGAGTTCTTCAAAAGACCAGCTATTCGAAATCCCATAAAAAAAGAAAATTTATTTGCTACTATGAAGTTGATTGCAGCAATCGATAACAAACCATCTTAACCGTAACTATCGAAAACTCACAAAAACTCAACTGTCATCCCGCCATGTAGAAATTTCTAAATTTCTTTTTTCTACTATATACTTCTATAGTCATCCACATATTTCTAGCGTTTGTAAGAAATTTCCAACTCCGCCGTAACTCTCGGAAACACGAGAAAACTTATGATGCTAGGTAACGACTCGACATGAGAAATTCGGAAGCCATATCGCCTATCCGTATAGTTGCCACCTTGATTGGCCATTGATAAACCATGTCGGTTAGCCTGTTAATTGCTATAACAGAAACCCATATTAAAGCAATGCTGCTACCACATTGTTGTAGTCTGCTAATACTATCGCCATGCTAATACTATGTAGCGATAATGTGGCATGTGGGCTGACCATGTAGACTGTAGAGAATTACATGGAATTGAAGACCTATCCGAACCTCCGAGGTTCAATTTGCAAAGTCCAGAACTACTTGGATTCAGAGTATCTGTTATGGTCTTCATTTGTACAATTCCTGATCATTTGAAAGGTACCGAGACTAACTTAGAAGCCATTTCTGTACCCGTTAGCAGCCCAGGATTGATACAAGTGAAGAATTTTATCCTTTACTCACATTATAAGCAAGATTGAAATAATTTTATCCAGATATTTCCAGCTGAAATGAGGTTAAGGTTAAATCGTTGATACGTATCGCAGTGGGTTGAGTCTAGTCTATTCCAGCATCATCGGTAACTCGCATTTTATTTCCGACATGCATATCAGCTTGCCGATAAATGTGACACATGCATTAGATATGTCGAGGAATATATAGGTCAGCTGCCAAAACTGAATTGATTTTCCCGGTGAAAAATATACCAAGCCCTTTGAGAGTATAAGTACTTTACGGTTACTGTCATACCCTCCGACAACTCCGTGTCAAAGAGCGAGGCTGCGATTACCGAGTGAATAAGCAATAGGGCTGGAAGTTAAGATCAAGAATTCTGAAAGGGCTGTTAAATTAAACAATCTCGGAAGCCGCAAGCTACTCCAACGACAGGCAAGCCTCTCTCCATCAAAATCTTTTGCCAGAACTAGGTACATATATATGTCTATATGCCAGGAAAATGCGTGTACCACGTTGCGTCTAGATCCTACTGGTTTTACGGCTAACCCTGAGCAAACGTTTTATAGTGATCCGAAAATTTACCGAGACGTCTGAAGGTATATACGCTACTTAAGTACCTCAGCTCAACCTTATAGATAGGCACTCTATGTATGTACCTACATACCTATATACTGTGTAGATATACAGGTCCGTACATCGGATGTGAAATGTTTGTCACGGGAGAAAGGAGTGAAGTAAACGTTGTGTGTGTACATTGAGGGGGGATTTGATTCGCTAATACCCACTAGACTCGTAACGTGGATAAGGCGACACTTTGAAATTGGCATGGTGCAGAATTCCAGTACATCGTCGATCTAAGACGAGCGTACTTGGCTCTTCGTAACCATCTGCACTAGGAATGTCATGTAGTTACGACGCTATAGCTGCAGAGTTGAAATTTTGAACAATTTAAGTCGCATGAATAGAGAAACCAAAATACACTCTGAACTTTTTTCGCTCACGTTCAAATATCATCTATAATAAGTTATCACACAGAATATCGTTTCATGTTCCCCCAACGATAGGACGAAAGTATAGATATCCGCATTTTAAAGTAATTAAATGCCATTATGGTATTATAATCGTCACTGCATTGTCCAACATCTTACCAACTCTGATCATATTACGGAACAATTAGACTTGCCAATAGGCGTCGGAACGGTCGTTTAACAACGACGCTTCCATTGTCAGAGGTGCAGCGTCTAATCTGCCCAGTGAAGCACGGGGATTGCGAATGGCAGCAAGGAAGGAGGTGTACGGAAGGTGAAAGGTAGTCGAGGTTGGAAACGGAAGGACACGGAGTTGAAAGGAGGGGTGCAAATCAGTGTGGAGAGGAATTGATCACGCTGACGCAATCCTGCTAATTAGTCTGGGGTAATAGGCTTACCTTTACCACCAACGCTTCCACCCTTACAAAAGTATACGAGATCCCTCCGTAATTAAACAATCTGTGTTTCAAGCTTGTCTCAAAAATTACCCTCGGTATACCCGGGAATTTTCTGATCAGCTTGTGCTTATAAGCAGACTTTGCTAATGACCAATTGATGAAACGAAATTACAAATCTTGGGCAATGATCCTTTTACCTTAAAGAAATTGTGAACAGCCCAAAAAGACGTTCAGAGATAGTATAAAGGTGAAATAATTAAACGATAGGACTCGCTCAATTGCTGTTAGGGCATCGCCTGTACAGATATAAGTATTTGCCTAGCGGGTATTCGACCCAAGTCGCCATGTCTCTTCTGCATGTACAGTTTCCCAGCGGTGCGCACGGATGGTCGGACACGAAAAACCGTTGGCACCTTGACCTCGGCAGAACTCTGTGTTCGCGTCTCGATCGAGACGCAAATCGACGTTTCAATTCGTTCCCAAGATTTATCGCGTTGACAGTCACGCGTTCGCGGCATTGCCGTGTCGGACATTCGTCCAGGCAGGCGATCGCAACCGTCGCGACAACCGTAACCCATCATGCCGCGAACTACACGGCTTACACACCCGAAGAATTACTCATTCTCATTGTCTACACGAGATCGGCCTTGTATCATTTTTGAACACATTACTTATGCGCGTTTCTGTATCCCTACGCTGCGCCGTGGCTGCGCCGTTTCGCTCTCTCAGAGGCCTTGTTTCATTCGTGGATATGTTCATACCGTATCACTGATGTATGAACACACGCAAGATGTACGAGCTGCGTACCTAAAGTGCAACAAGAACTTGCATGACTTGGGGCGGATGAAGGTAGAGGTGGAGGTGTAAGTAGAGGAGAGAATGTTTGACGTAGCAACGTCCGATCGTGTGGGGCCTTCACTCAGTTATGCAACACATTGCTTCCAGCACAATGCCCTCGGCATTGCCCTTGTGTTCTGTGTTCAGTTGAACAGGCTTCCCCTTCGAAGAAGCGGAAACTGATGAAGGGTGGAGAGGGGAGGAGAGGAGAGAAGAGAAAGAAGTATACATTTGCGTATGCGATCTCAAAGCTTTGACCCACCTGGACTTGCGTATTTTTATATACGTTCATTATCTTGATTGTGAGCTAATGGCAAGTCAGGTACAACTTAATAGTGCCGCTTTATTCTGGACGCGTGTATACTGGGCGTCGGGCTTTTTTTAGACAACTTATAACGGCTAGACGATCGTGACGTTGCCGATGATCGAAGTACCTTGAAAATAACCGAGACTCAGAACTCAGAAAATAAAGAATAATAAAAATGACAAAAACTGGTATGGTTGGTGAAAAAAATTAATCATCCGCGATGACCAATCCTTTGTCTACTCGATTGGATAACAGAAGTTGAAAAGTGTAAACCAACGGTGTCGCCATGTAGATACGTCGATTGACCGGAAAGACTCTGATCCTTGAGAGGATACCGTTAGCCGGTTACGAGATTAACAACCGCCTGGCGATAGCCACGTGTCCGACACGCGACATTCCATCACCCACGCGTTTTACTATGCGCTTGGCCGTTAGTTTTCTCAAGATTCGCAAACCTCTCGTCGTGAAACGGACGTAAATGGACAGCCACGCGCAAGTCCTGAATCACTTGCGAAACGCAGAGCTTACAAGCCTCTTGGTCCTTACTCCTTGAAAAGCTCGACTACGCGGAAATTCAAATTCCGTAATAAATTACGCTCATGGAAATATAGGGCTTGCGTTTCGTTTCATTTTTCATTTAAAAAATACTGATTCTGTTTTCAGATATATATTTCACCCCAGATTTACCGTTTAAAATAAGCAGCTACCTGGAGCGTTTATGAATATATTATACACTTGAAATACTTTCCTTTCCCTAACATCAATTGCCGGAATTCGAACAAAATTGTCAAGTTCCACTGCAGATAGATCTTCGGCGAAAAGAAATTGCAGCTCTGCTCGAGCGCGATGACATAGTAAAAATGATATCCAGCTGAAAGATAGGAGTCTCCGGTTCTTTTACATGTGTAGACATTTGGTTGATACACTTTTTCACAGAGAATGTGGAAGTTGCCATAAATCTATGACGTCGTAGGGCTCCCTTCTATCACTTGTTTCGAAATTACAGTCGCGCTACTAGGGGTCCACCCTTCGCGACGCCCCGATACGTTGTGATATACGTGCTTATCCGACGCCTGCAACAAAAAATCACGTTACAATGGGGAAATAAAGACAGCGTATACAACTGTTGGATATAATCTCTAAGATTTATAGGGAGAGGTTGAGCTGCGACGCGCGTGGAGGCCCCAGCGAACTCACGAGTGAGCTGTCGGTGTGACGTAACGTTTGGGGCGTCCGAGACCCTCCCAGACGCTCATCGTCGTCGTGGGTCCGGCGATCCGCGTCGCGGAGTCTAGAAACCGTCGAGGCGTCCTTTACCGTAGATATTCCCTTCCGTATTTCAGCTGGCCCCTTCGACTCGCCCCAAGATGCGTCTCGAACTCCGAGACAAGGGTGTGCCGAGGGAGGTAGTATAGCTGGGTTGTCCCGACGCAAAGCAAACATTCGCTGGACTAGGAGCAGCCGATCTTCTTCTCCGCCTTTTCATCATTCTGGTTCGAGTGTTATTTTGATAAACACGATACTGCCGTCCCGTCGATGGCTCTGTAAATATCGCCGTTTGATAGATAAGAATATCTCTATTGTAGATGCAATCTTTTCGAAATTTTTGTATCAATAGACCGAGCTGAGCAAAGCCCTATTTTTATGCTTTGTAATTTATGTATGTGTACAAAACGATTAAAAACTCTTCCTTGCTTAACTTAGGCTTCGAGAAGTTGATTACTCACGGAAAAACAAATCCTATATTGAGAGTAAAATTCTTGAGTCGAAAAAGGTGGGATGATCTACCCGATCGTATTTCCACGAGGTATAACAATGATTTACCCAATGATTGATTATACTATGTGTGATATCAATCATGTAATAATTAGGGTTGTCGACGAGGTTGTCGATGTAATTACGGATGATAAGAATTGTTTTTACTAGACCGCGTGAAAAATTTCCAAGAGCCTGGGGAAATTATAATTCTATAAGGTCTAAAAAAGAAAGAATCTGGTCATATTTCGATGTACGTGTCGTAGTTGATGTTCATTTATCAAGCCACCGTATTCACCGTTTAACGTCTTGACAAATGCCTGTACTTAAGCCAGCACGTAGCTCATATCTTGAGAAACAATTTCTCACACTTGCCACAAAACAACCCAAAATAGTCGTCTGACTTTATCAACAAAAGGCCTAATATGCCAGGTGAAATATTATAGGATTATTAGCGTCCGCGGTTAGTTAAACGTCACGTAATATTTATTCGCGACTGAGTGAAAATCCCCAAAGCCTTTGTCAAATTTTCAACATTAATCATCTTGTTAGTTATTATTAGTGTACAACAGAAGCGCCGTTTGGGAGTTTTTTTGTTCTTTTCTTCTTTCTAATATATTTTTTGAAGACACGATCAAATACGTAGTGTACCTACACCTAAGGCCAAGCAGCATTGTAAAGCATAATATCGCTCTTCAGAATTTTCTTTCGAAAAATCTCTACACTTAGCGAAGAGGCCAAGAGCCATGAGTACCACATGTAATGTAGGTACTCGAATATACTGCTACAGCCATATGTTACAGCAGGTCATATGCGTCAGACCGCAGTCCTATTTTCTTACCTCCGTTCCACACTCAGACTTGTGATATTTTCCTTGGTTTTATTGTACCAAATATTAACTGTTGGATAGCGCTCGTCGTGGTCTCTAAGAATTTCTTTTATTTACGTTAGGCAAGTCGTAAACCGTAGTAGAGAAGAAAAGCGAGATTATCTTCCGTTACCTGGAATGGTAACTCTGTGGTGGATAATTACTGTAATTGCACAATGATATAGCAGACTTGTATACCTTGTGACGTGAGGCAATGTCAAATAACGGAGAGTGATTTCGGGGAATCGTATCGCGTCACCGTGGTGAGCATCTCCTCTACTGTGCAAACATCGGTGAACGTGGAAGCGGCGAAAAAATTATTGTAAAAACAAATTCTTCTTGGAATAAATCTTCAGATATTTTTCTTACACGAAATTACTGGTGAAGCTGATTTCCATTTCCGAATAAACTTATCCAACATTCCTCAAAGGATATTGAACGAGATGAATACATATTTATATGAAGATTTAGACGTAAAAAAATAGAATTATTTGGTATAAAATGTGAAACTTGTACGCAAGTTTAGTTTCATCTGCCAGTTATTACAGCTCTTTCAGCGAATACCGTGAGCTCAATTTTTAAATAATGCAGCACCTACGTTTTCCACCTCATGATCCCTAAGTCCCTGGAAAAGTTATAAGCAAAGTATCTCGAGTTGAAATTGAAAGAGGGTAAACCTCCAATTCGAACGAAGTTTGCAAAGTCCAGATTTAAAAGTTCGTAAAAACTTTTACTCGAACGTATGGAAGAAAAAAAAATTTGAATATTACCTGGGTAAGCGTGCGTACCATATGGAACTACTCGTCGCCATTCTCACGTACCGAAAAAGTATACGAAACATTCAACTGGCTCGATAATCTTCGATCATCCCTCATGAAATTTCCGCTCTTCGTTCCCACGCTTCAATGGCACAGTTTTTAAAATGACCACCGATACCATTTTTTTTTTTTTTTTTCACGTTAACAATTACTTTGGCTAATTAACGTCAATATTTCTCATCATTTATCAATATCGATCCGTGAATAATATTTCGGTGAAATAATATAAAATGAGAAAATCACATAGTAACAGGCTGCATGTATCAAATACATGCAGAGGTCAAACACGTCGGCGATATGCCTTCCTCAGTCGCATTCGAAACGGCAATAACCGTTTTGTTTGAGAAAGGTTGAATAAATATTGCAATAGCTGGTTCTATTGTCCCTATGTCTATTGTTTCAAGCCGTGACTGATTACGTCTGTCAACAGGTTTCGTTGTAATATGCTGCGAGCAAGGAGCATTTAATTCGCGTTATTTGTCGCGTAACGGATACACTCACGCGTAAGTTCCTAATGGAAGAAGAGGTAAACCCTGTCGGCATATTTGCAGAGTGATTAGACACGCCCTAGCAAACGTTCACCATACGCTGCCCCGTAAAACCGAGTACCTTGTACCGACGCGTCGACCAACATGAACTAACTATTGGTCATTCGAGTAACAATCCTTTACGTCTTATTCTTCAACGGCATCTTCACCCTTGGAATAAAAATGAGATGGCAAAAAATTCTATACTGGATGCTGAAACAAAAACTGAACGATAATGGTAACGTAGGATATTTGACGACGACTGTACCTGCCACGGGTTTGCTTTGAGAGAAATGTTAGCCGGGCTTTTTTCAGCATGGATTGGCTCTGGAATGTGGAAAATTTCCATTCCTCCTGGGTGTCCGATTCAAGCAAAAGCTACGCTCGAGTGATACGGTGACTTTTCCGGCTCACACGCCTATTTTATCATCGGTACCTTTGCGGAGATCGGTGGATCAGCGGATCGCTTTACGATGCACATTTGCAGCATCAATATCAGCGCACGACCACGATGGGTCTGCAGCGGCGAGATGATCACCGGCCTAGACCCGGATCTAGGGCATGTCTCGCGCGGCGTTCGGACGCGGTTACTTCGGTTCCCAGTTCGATCGAGAGGGAGGCGCGTTAGACCGGAACGCATCGTGCAGCGTCCGTTCCTTCGATCACCCCTGCCACCTTAGCTCATGCCTCTTATACCATAGCTCATCTACCATCGTACAACTTCATTTAGTTTATTTCATCGCTTCTATTTATCTGCGGTTCGTTCCACGTGATTTTTCGCTTTATTTAACTTTTTGTAATGACTAGAGAATTGCTCAAGATAAACCGTTTACCATGTCGGCAAAGAATCGTGTCTTGGTACAATCCGTAGAAAAACTTCAAAGCACCACGGCAGTTCTACACCAACATAATACATCAGCGCTAGAATTGTAAGCCGTAAACCCTAGCCGTAAGACTTCTCTGAATGGCGTAGAACTTTTTCATAGACTGATATACCCCTGGCTAGATAGAAGCCAGAGTCATCAGAGGTAAAAGCCAGACGTTGAAATATTGTGCATCAAGAGATCTTCCGGCGAAATGCGTTACAGTCAACCGCCCAAGCCTCAGCTACAAGTATATCCTGCATCCGGTGGATTATTATTACAGCAGAAGTTCAGTTTAATATTTCATTGCTGAATTCAAGGGGTGCAAGCGTTACTTGCGGGTGAAATAATTTATTGAATTTCTAAAATTTGATTTCGGTGAAATTATATTGGATTGAATTAACGATAGCTTGGAATGACAAGAAGGGTTAGACGAGACGAGCGAGATACCACAGACTTTTCTGAGATACGAGATGCTGTCCGGAAGATGGGGAAGGCGGGAGAAGGGAGAGATTAAAGGAGAAAGGGTCAGCGGTTTACGGATGCAGAGCAAGAGGGCGAGGGCGTCACGAAGCCGTCAAGGATATCCTTTGTCTACACGTGGGCGGTTCGCTTGGTATAATTTTTGCGAAATGGTTCGTCACGACTTTGAGCTACATTAAAAGTACGCCAATACCTGCCCCGCGATATACCTCTCATATTTTATCGAATATCTTTCGGACAGGCTATTAAGCTGAGAATTATTTTTACGCTGATTCAACCTTCGTAATGCATTATATCGTACATACCCACGATATTTCAAACAGCTCGAAGTTACCTATATAGGATATACTGCGTTCAGCGCACCAATCGAATTTTGCTAAAGCAAATAATTGGAAAGTATTGAGATATACACAATACATATAGGTATGTACTACGTCTTGTGTATTGTATGAATACCCTGGCTTGAATCGTGAAATTGAAATGTGAACTTGAACGCCAGTCTAACGAAACCGAACTAAGAAAAGAAATACGAGCAGCCAATTACGTTTGTAATAAGATGAAGATTATAATTTATGGGAACTGTCGGGAATTCCCAGCGGCTCTTGGAGGAAAAAATAATAACAACAACAATGATAATGATAACTCGTCAGAATCTAGCATCCACAGGGAGTTTCTGAAATACTTTCGATGTGTACACCTGCTCCAAAAATACCAGGCGCGACTTAAGCAGGTAGACACGACGCGCGTAATAGAAAATCCAAAAGTCTCAAGCGTTCTATACATACCAATAGAGATCCTGGAAAAAATTTCTTCGTAATACGTCTTAGTGTCAAAATGCGATACGGACGTAAATCAAATACCCATATCTATCCCTCCGTTGTTCAACAGACTAATCTTTCAAGATCCCAAAAACCTCGGCAGGCGCAAATATGTCGCAAGTTATCGAACAGGATTAGCCAGAGAGACACATTCTTGCAAGATTTTGCCTCCTGCTTCACGGTAACAATTTAACGTAAAGGGTATGCGTCACCGTGTACCGAATGACCCTACCAAGGTAGCTCTGCCCGAAAATATATGATCTCAATCGTATATATATGGGTGCTGTTCCCCCTCTAGCCTTTTCTTCCTTTTCAGGAGACGTATTCTTCGAACTGTGGAGTCTGTCGATGGATTAGATGCTCTTGCGTTGATCTGGTAACGGGTGGTCAGCCTCCATCTGTGAACATAGACAGTATGATATCGGCGACAGACGGTGCTGCATTATTCTGGCCTCGCGACATACCGAGTCAGCTTTACTACTCGACGCCAGCAGGTGCTGGCCTAAATTTGATCTCTTTTATTACGAGCACTATTGAGTAATGTAGTTATATCCTTTTTTTCATCAACCTGAATTTCCGTCGCACGCCAGATTGAGACTGAAATTCTTGGACCACCTGTCGGATTTTATTCGGACTATTTGGAAGAAAAATGGAGTGATAACAAGAATTTTTGCCGATGTCGAAAGGATCTTCTAAGTGCAGTAAAGTTGGTCTACTCGGCTGGGAATCAATTCTGTTGCACTTTTTACAACCTTGCTACCATAGCAGCGAAAATTTTTGCTGTCCCTGTATCGAAATTTTGCCGGGCTATTAAGCTAGCAGATTTTTTTTTTTTTTTTCACGATAGGAGTTTGGCGATCGAAGGTTACAACTTGCAGATGCGTATTCCAGACTTCAAGTTTATCCAGCTGACAACGGTCCTTATAATTTACAAAGGGGTACCAACATGTGCGTTGTGTGCACAGAGATACTTTGGCGGAAAATTCTACGGAAAGCTTAGTGTACAGAGATGATACGAGGATGCGATAACGATGGTGGAGTCATACTGTCGTATAAGTCATTGCGGAATGACCGCTCTCAGACGTTTATCTTTCACGTAGGACCAAGTGGAACGCGATCCTTGTTGTCCTTTTGTCCTTTCACCCTTTCGCCTTGTGCTAGCCTAGTGGCTTGGGCGCTCATGTCTCGTGGCCGCTATGGTGCACTGCTTTGACTCCCAGCACGATCAGTGGACGTGAGACACTTGCTCGAGGGCATGCAAAGTCTGTTTCGTGGGTGTTTCATACTGCACAGGGTCACAAAGCCTAATGAGTATTCACTCCGCGTTGACTCCATCCAGTCCAATCGTAAAGCCAGTGTTGTTGGACTCATAGAAGTCAAGACTCGTACCATCCCTCGAGTTCCCTCGAGGCACACAGAATCCTTCTTCCTGGAGCCGGAGGTTTGATCGTGGGAGTATTGAGGCTGCATCGCCCTCCGGAATCTGGTCGGAATTTCCACGCTACGACTAACGACTAATCTCTTCTGACGGAGGAGGAAGGGATTATCAGACACCCTTAAAAAACAGTCTCTGCGTTAACTCCTAAGTTGCTTCCTAGAACAACGAGTGAACCAGTTGTTTTCTCTTTTTGTTCATGTTCATTCCGGAGTATAAACAATTGTAGTATTCGTCTGCAACATAGCTGAGCGAATTATTCTCAGAGATGAAGGTATACGAACTTTATGAAAACAAGATTAAATTCTTCTCCGTGATAGTCACTGTATTTGAATTTGGGGGAATTTAGGAAGGAGGAGGTATATAAGTCACACTATTTCTGAAGACTCGCTAAACTGCCGTCTCATTTCCTGCGCTGTAGGTACTAATATCAGCAATTTTTCTGAAAATTTTGGGTCACAATACGAAGCTCGATGTATTGAGAAAAAATCGTGAGTCGTTGATAAATTTCGGTGGAATGACACCCGAATAGCTCAAAACGGAACCTTATCGAATAAGTTCTTTTTTCATAAATACCGTTAATTCTGGTGTGCAAACCTTTCGTTATGATTCAGACAGCGTGAAAGCAGCGGCTAGCTCATAGTTGTGCACTCTTTTGGCCATCGGCAACGTCTGCATACCAACAACAACGTCGGAATCTTTATTAGCTTTTCGGGACTGTCTGAAAAATGTCCCAGCATCTCTCCCAAATGTCTGCGTCGCTCAAGACTCGTGACATCTGCATACACCAGACAGCCAGACAGTCAGACATCCTATGAACCAGGTAGCCATAGCAGTAGTACAAAGACTCACCACAGGTTAATAATTGCTTCGCATTGTGCTTAGAGGATATCGCAATCATCTGCTCGGTGGACCCGCACCGCAGGTAGTCTGGGCCCCGCAGTTGGATGGATCGGGGACCTGGGATCAGAGTTACGGATCGCGTTACGCCACCGAGGAAGAAGAATAGCAGTATAGGAGTCTACATGAGAAGTAAGGGTGACGCGTACCTTGCCTAGCATCTGTTCATATATTTCTGCCCTTTTTTGTATCTGTAATTAATTGTCAGACAATGTGATTGCCATTTCGAAAAAATAATAAATTTGATCAGTTTTTTTTTCACCGGGGACGGAAAAGTCTCTCAAGAAAATAAAACCATAGTCGTTTGGTACCTAAAATAAATCGGATAGGTGACTTGTGGGCGGCGTTTCACGTACGTAAGAACAAACTACTGTCTCCAAGCTCGCTGACGGTTTATCAGCGTGTGATAAACTGGAGGACATGTATACGTCAGAATTACATGAGAGCACGCAACCCAGGGCCTACAACAACGTAATGGCAAGAGGCAGAAGAGGACCAAGGTGGAGGTTCAGAGGTTTCTGGCAGTGTCTTGAGTCCCCCTTGAAGAATATGGACAATATAAGCGAACTCTTGTAATGCTAGCGTTTTTGTTTCAGTCCTTTCTATTTCTACGGGTTCCGTAAGCTTTCCTCTTATTTCTCCGCTTTCTTTTCCTCTTTTTTGTCCGGTCTTTCTACCTCTCAAAGAGAATAAACATTTGACTTGCTTTTTTCTACCCGCCTGAGCCCCGATCTTCATGCCTCGCGCCAAGCCTGCCACCTAAAATGCGTTGTAATTATTATTCAAGCATTGAAATCATGCAAAGATATCTACTGCGGCCCTTCTCTGATACTACTTGAATAATACACTTTTTGTAGGCAACTGTTCATCAGATTTTCAGCTCTACTGAACTGCCCGGTAAGGATTATCCATCCATGTCGTGATGCGGATTAATTACTTAGCTTCATAGTTTTTACACAAAGTGAATAAGGGAACCGACCCGTGTTCGCTAATAGGAATAAAGCTTAGCGATAGAGATTAAATAGTTTCTACGCCCCTGTCTGACTAGATTTTATTTTTAATCCTGATCTTCTACTCGGAATAGTGTAGTATTCTAGGCTCCTGCTTTTCCGAGATATTCGTGCACAATAATAACACTACTGTAGTGAATAATAGGAAACAGCTCCAGAATTATATCGAATAAAAATTTTTGTCGGGTTTATTTTCATATGCAGTCGTCAAAACGAAATTAATATGCTTCGGTCCTGGTAGGTCGTCATTTTGAACGATGATTTGGAATTTATTGAATTGTCAATCGATAGTCATTTGTTTCAGCTGTCACACCATTAAGCCTATAGCTCGACGCAACGCATCACATCTTTTACGAAAACGGCTCGATCACCCACAGCGGTGGCTGGTTTGATTCGGGTTATGTATCGATACTCAATGCTCATGGAGTTTTGATATTCGGCGACTACCGTATAGCACGATAAGCCAGTTGCCGATGGCAGCTTTTTTGAACAATATTATTCCGTGCGAGCTGGACCTTACACGGAACGATCTTCGTTCAATATTGTAACCAAAACCAGCCCTAGGGGAGGCCGATGACCCTGTAACCCACACCTCAGGCTCGCTTATTGAGATGAGTGACGATTTACTTGACTAGTCATCACGAATTCGTGTCACATTGTTTTACTCGATTTGCGGAACCATCCACTGCCCGAACGTGCTACTTTTCGATTGACCGAATCGGTAAATGGAACGAGTCAAGAATAACACTAACCCGCATTATCGTAGAATTCTATAGGTAGAAAAATGTGGAAAATTTTATCTACCGTTCACGCAATCTTCCAAGTATCGCAAGAGAGTGGCTAACCATATAGAACGAGAATACACCAGACCGTAGAAACCTTTTCTTCAAGGATCGCCCACATGGTTGCAGTTGAAGCAGCGAGAAACTCATGTAAGAGTTTGTACGATGCACATATTTACCACAGTGGCCACTATACAGTCGCGTTTGGCTCCATATAAGTTTAGTAGGTACTTGAAAAAAAAAAAAAAATTCCACGTGCAGAGTGGTACTAATGGCCTCATTACTGGCAAGTATACTCAAAAATATACACCTACCTTCTTTACCGCGTCTCATGAAATAAAATAAACCTCTACTCCAATCGTTATATTCAAGAGAAAAGTTTAAGCTTCACAGCGTGTGGAGAAAATTCAATAAATGTTATTTGCACGGTGAACTTTACCTCGGAGAAAATAAAGACGTAGGCTGACCAGAGCGGGTAAATTTATTTTCTTATATATTTCGGTATAGATTCGAATTTTTACATTTACAATATACCTACGTTACCTAAATACGAATGCAAATATTATTTGTATTCTGGCCGTATCGATCCATAGCATATATCTAAAACGAACCAATATAACCCGAGTCACGATGTAGATTGGCCAAACCATTCATTTTCAATTTGGATAGACTCCTTGCGATTCTGATCTTTTATCGTTACCATTCTGGGCATTAAAAAATCGTGGATATTCCAATGCACGTTGTCGAGTCATACATCGATGATTATAAGATCTCCGCTAGCAATTAGTTGCTGAGAAGCCTATAGAATCTCACCAGCATAAGACTAATCTAATTAATTTCGAATCGGATGAGCCTTTTACCGTGTCACTACTATATCGCGATCGTCTTACCGGACCGCGACAACCCGCGGGACAAACGTGGAAATTAAACGTATTCAATCGCACGCACAATGAAACCGGCGACAGCATTCTGACACCGCCATTTCAACAGCTCCTAGTCGAACAATGATTTTGAGTTATTGCGGTCGTGTTGTAAAAGAGCAATCATGAGGCGCGGTGCAACCACCGAGAATAAACGCGAGCAAGCCGGTCTGTCCACCCGTCGGCAACTGCTGGGTCCACCGGAGGAAGAACTTGCGAGCTGGTCTCAGCACATCACAAGGCTCATTGAACTTACGTCGGCGTCCTACGTCCTAAGTCAAACCGGGTATGCCAAGCGGCAGTACCAAGCTATTCCTCTGCACTGGCTGATATGACTATACATCGGTGAGCTCGTGTGTCCGAACGGTCCAGCCAGGCAGGGCCCAGTCGCGGAGTTGTTCTCATTACGTGAACACAACTACACCGCAGACCCCCCGACGAGAGCACCCGGACTTCTGCTCGGACCGAGTCATCCTGATCTTCCTATACATTATGAAGTCTACCTGCTGATCAAGTCACTCGCCCGTACTGTCCGTCCACGAATCATGCTAATTTTACTTCGTTTTTCGTGTCATAAGCAGCTCTTTTACGAGCTTGTATACGCGCTGTAAAACAGTGAAAAAACTACAGGGCCTGTTTTTGGTTCACTCATTGGTTACTGGTGCTCTACGTCCGGTTTTTTGAAATTTTGGTGGTCTCGTAATTCGGTGATGTTTTAGTGGACCCTTTACTTTTTCATTATTATATTACCCTCAACAAGCATGTCTGATCATTATCTAGTGAGTGGGGTACTCTGGTGACTTTTCCCGAGGTGGACTTAATTGGAAGTAAAAATGCGTCAAGTAAATCGCGGCAAACAGTATTCGAGGACATGCGATATTACTGTTTACGTTCAAGATTACGCAGACACTGGTACACTGACCCACGAGTAAATATTGGAAAAGCTTGAGCGAGCTCAAACCTCTGCAGCTCACGACTCTGGAGGAAATTGAGGTGGCGGTGGTTCGTTGGGTTGTGTTTCTGTTGGAATATGAAGAAAATAATAATTTGCAAAATTATCAAAAAGACAGAAATCAAACAAATAAATGAAAAAAAAAAAAAAATGGACAAGTGGGCAGATGCGGTTCGATCATGATAGCATAGATGAGAAATACGCGCCTTGGTAAACATAAGCAGAACGTGATGATGCTATAATCCCAAAGACGCTGAGGTGTTTCATTGTTTTGTAATTAATTACAGAAATAATAGAGAGAGTGCAGGTAGGACGGAGTAGAGACAGTGAAAGATAATAGAGAAAAGTAGATACATGTATAGATATACATAGTGTTCGAAGTGGGTCACGGAGAAATGCTGCCTTGCCAAACAGTCGTCGTCACACAGAGCTTACGACTGTTCTTACCCCCAAGAAAGAGCTTTATCCTTAGCGACAAAAGGGAAAGAGACGAAGAGGAAGGATCCATTGTCCTGGCTTCGGGCCCTCAGCAACGATCGCGGAGTGGGTCGCGGACAAGGTCTTCCTCAAGCGTGTCTGCGCGGTCTTTGCATGATGAACTGCTCGTTTGTACCCGGGCAGCATTCAGTTCAGTTTAGAAAAGTTCATTTATCTTTCTTATTGAATTTGACATCTACGATCTACGAATTGGCTCAGTTTTATTGCAAAAAGAACTTGAACGGATTTCGTCTGGTAGGTATAAACAACCTATCTTGACCATCTGTAGTTCGGGTTAGCTAGGCTGTATCAGTATTGTATGAAATGAAAATTCGATCTTATTTTTATTTCACAGACGTTCAATAAAAAGTTCTTTATGATTTACTGACTTCAATACTAAATATTCATTCGATGTTTGATGGAATTGACAAGGCTTGCCTAACAAGCGCGTCAGTCCTCAACATTGTCAATTTAACCATAAATCTCCTCCGAATGAATATTTCAAGTCTTTCATCTTTGGCCTGATTCAGACCAGTCTTCACGAAATAACTGATGCCTCACCAATACTTCTATTAGAACTGAACGTCTGTAAATCAATACAATTTTCGTATCAAAATTGCAATTTGATTTCGAAAATGTGCCATTTTAATAAAATACGAAAAGAATTCATCCGTTGTAATCGAAGAATGAAAAAAATCATGTAACTCAAGTTGCGGTAAGATAAATTTACAATCCGCCTCACATACCTTCTATTTAGTGTTCTTTTTTAAGTAATGTATAGCTAGATTGTTTGAGCATAGAATCGTCTTGAATTCGCTGTAGCAGATTTTAACGGGATGTGATAGGCAGAAGGCGATAAAGTAGGGGGTGGTTGCACCAATTTTTTTTTGTTTCACTCGGCATTTCGCGACAAAGGCACGGAATGGGTTTTCGCACAAGAATTCGACGTATTATGTGGTGAAGGATTGCCGTAGATGAATAAACGTATCGAAATCGAAAAATAGTTTGTTTTCGTTAATTGCGATCTGTAAAATTGGGTAAAAACATGTCCGCTCGAGGCTCGACTCACAAATGCTGACTTGATTGTTCGAGTTCGCGTGGTATCCAGCTCTGGAATATAGGGCGGCGTCAATTCTATGACATCGCACAAAGCGAACGATACGTTTATTTATGAGTATTTTGGGAAAATGAAAGCGTGAGCAGTAATGCTGCATTTCGTCGATTTCGACCGAGTAAAAGCGGTTCTTGACAGTTACGTACACTAAACGTGTGGATTTTGACCGGTATGAAGTTGGCCCTACAGTCTTCTGTCTCTTTCTTTTCTCGCGCTACCTGGCGAGGGATGTATGTATGTATATATACGTAACTGTCAAAAACCGCTTTGACTCGGTCGAAGTCGACGAAATGCAGCATTACTGCTCACGCTTTCATTTTCCCGAAATACTCATAAATAAACGTATCGTTCGCTTTGTGCGATGTCATAGAATTGACGCCGCCCTATATTCCAGAGCTGGATACCACGCGAACTCGAACAATCAAGTCAGCATTTGCGAGTCGAGCCTCGAGCGGACATGTTTTTACCCAATTTTACAGATCGCAATTAACGAAAACAAACTATTTTTCGATTTCGATACGTTTATTCATCTACGGCAATACTTCACCACATAATACGTCGAATTCTTGTGCGAAAACCCATTCCGTGCCTTCAGCGCGAAATACCGAGTGAAACGAAAAAAATTGGTAAAACCAGCCCCTACTTTATCGCCTTCTGCCTATCACATCCCGTTAAGAATTGTATTAGAATTAGCCACTTTCTAGACATACGGAGGAACAAACGAAATATAAATCTTGTATCAAGTTATAGTTTTTTCTCACAACCTCATGAATCATTCAATGCATTTTCTTTGACTATTGTAAAATATATTTTTTCTTCTCTTTTTTTTTTTTGTTGCTAATTTGGAACAATCGGAAGATTCAAGGATTGACCGAATCCTATGCATTGTTATAGTATCAGCGCACAATAGCGTTCGTCTGGGATATATTTTCTATGAAATGTTTCGGTTCGGCGGGATAGTTGGAGGCAGGTCAGGCACGCTGTGCCCTTATATTCCCATCAATATATCGATTATCAATAATTCAGGTAGGTAGGTACCCACTCTACCATCCTGCACCATCTACTTGCTACAATCTGAAACAGTTATCTCGTTTCACGAAATATTTATATATCTTAAGCACAGATATCTACCTTCGCTGAGACTTCCCCGTAGCACCGCATTTGATCCTGGACTTTGAAGTTCACTTGGCTAGCCTGGCTGACGGGGCAACGTAATCGGCCTTTTTTGACATTTTGTAAAAAGACTTTCTGTTTCTCTTTGATTGTCTCTATTTTCTTTACCGCCCCTATTAGGTACTCCGTCCACTTTTTACGCCTTGCGTTCCTCGTTGTCTTTGCGGTTCCATTGAGCATCCCGGTTTCCCAAAGACCCAAGGTAACGACGCGACGCTCCGGGTCTGCTTTCATAAAATTGCCGAATCTCATTGATCTTTTATTTTTGTTCAGATCGTCTGAGAGAGAGCTTATGATTAGGCTCATCAAAGGGTTGATAATAAATTCTAAGCTTTGACCGGCTCGGAATATGATTAGCAGCTCACAGCTGCTAGAGGTAAAATCAACTTGAGATCTTCTATTCAACGATAATTGGCCGTCGGCATTTTCAATTGAATTCGAGGATTGCTTTGCGCCTACAAGGGTACGCTTTTCTTGCTTTTCATTTTCTCCGTTCTCAGTTCTCGGATCACATTCCCCTCGGTAAGACGCGTGGGTTGACAAAAATATCTCAAGTTTCCGCTAAGTACTTTACGGTCTCTCCGTCTGTGGAATGGATATATACATATATACCTTAAGAAACACATATACAAGCTCACCAATACTCGTGTCCGCAGCCAAGTCCAAGAGCCAGACACCGCCTTGACCATGTGACGCCATGCACCGGCAGACTCTATATTTTTCTCATACCTTCTACTGCCACCTCATTCCTCGTCAGCGTTCTCTCCGTTCTCCCGTCTGTCAGCAATTTCGTTTCGCCAATGAAAAAGTGCTACTATTCCTTATTAGCACCTGGTGACAGACCAGGCAACGAAGTCACCGTCCGCGTGAATGCTTGAAGGTGGCTACGATGGAGGGGAGAGGACGCTGACATCTGGTCTTACGAAATTGCATTCGGAGGAACAAATTGTCCTGAAATGGGATGAAATTACGCGTCATTTCACCCTTCGCCCCGAAAGGAATTGGAGTTTAATTTTGAACCGAGGAGAGTGCTCTGCCAGCTTGTCTTGCCACGTTATGCGGCGCCCCAACGCCAAGGGATTGCAACCATATTTTTGAGGACGATCATTTTCCAATTTCACAAAAGGTAACGTTGTAGGCTGTTTCATGCGGTCTTGCCCTTTTAATTCCACCTTCTCGAAACTACCGACAATTTCAGTCGAGACAAAGACCTTTTAATTTTATATTATACACTTACCATTTGGCGATGATTAGGCACAGGACGGGTCGAATAGCCTTAGGATATGGGAACTGGGTATAGGAACTAAAAAGGTCCCTGCTACCTGCTGCACGAGAACCTTTCCTACATATTAAGCTGGGTACTTCTACATGGTTTACACAGACGGTCTCAAAGTGTAGGTATGCCATATACTATATGTATACAGATCTAGTTTGCACAACGTTCAATACAGGGTGTCCCAGAATTAAATGCGAAAAATGGTAGGGGTAATAGAGGGGATTGAGCTAAGTAAATCGACCTCAAAAATATGTGGTCTCCGAAGTCGCGTTCGCGAGATACGGCCGGTTGAAAAATCTTGCTACGCGCCGGAATTTAGGCAACTGAGTACACAGCAGGCAGCGGTTAGCAGTATTGTTAATAAGCGCGCTTGACTTCTGATGCGAGTCATAACACTTTTGAATTCGAAAATTTCAAACAAAAATACTTTTGATATCAAATTTTATTATGGAAACAAGTAATGTCGTTGTGTTTCGCGAAAATTTAATGTCGAAAATGTTTTTGTTCGAAATTTTCGAATTCAAAAGTGCTATGACTTGCATTAAAAGTCAGGCGCGCTTATCAACAAGACTGCTAGCCGCTGCCTGCTGTCTACGCGGTTGCCTAAGTTCCAGCGCGTAGCGAGATTTTTTAACCGGCCGTAACTCGCCAACGCGACTTCGGAGACAACATGTTTCTCAGGTCGATTTACTCAGCTCGACCCCCTCTATTACCCCTATCATTCTTCGCGTTTAATTCTGGGACACCCTGTATATATATGAATATATGAACATTCTTACACGGACATATACATATATGTATTCGCACATTTATTTGTGTATATGTATATAGATTTATTCCTAAGGTATCAAGGAGCAACCAAGAATTACTTTAATGTGCCCGTAATAACATTGTCTGGTCGTCTTTGTTTAATTCATGGTAATTTTGTCATTATAAGAAGAAGCAAACGTATCTTTATTTATTTAAAACTTTTATTATCTCGGTTGGACCGGTCATTTCGCCCGCATTTAGATGAGTTTTTAATTTGGTGTGACGCGAGGTATTTGGTTTAACGAGCGTGCGGACCCCTGAGTTCTGCCACCCTATGAATAACATTAAACACGCTTTCTGACGTACCTATATATCTATATATACAGTATATATGTATATATATATATATATATATGGTATATATATATATATATATATGGTATATATATATATACCATGGATTTATATACACACGTGCGCACGAACTTATCTACACATGCATTGATACATAGTATAAGGTTCGCCCGAATTTGTCTTACAAATCTATTGAAAAGAATGACCAAGGTCGACTTCCGGTCAAGAACCACGTTATGGATTTTCAATTGACTTACGCTAGACTCTCAAACGATAAATCTCTTCCTACAGATTCAGATATTCTATAAAGAAACGTAATTCGATGCACACTTTTTCACTGTAGAGTTAAGTTCAAGCAATTGCGCGGATCTGAGATCCAAGCTACATTCGTGTAATCAAATTGCGTCGAGCATTGACGCACCCTTGTTAATATAGGTATAGGCGAATACGCAAACCTAGACGTAGGCGTCATACAGCCCACGATATAACCCACTGACGTAGACGACGGTCGCAAGCGTTAAGGGAGGACGTAATATTATTGGACGTTGGAACTGACGCAGCAATAGCGAGCAATACTCGTTGAGCTAGATGCCTCAATAATAATTCAAACCTCCGAGACACCCTGCTCGCATCAATACGTGATTAATCATGATTAGAATAGCATTCATGATGAACAGTTTCCCGGACAACGCGACGCTGTAATGGTTACTATACATCATACGTCGTAACTCTGTCGGCCTCGATCCAACTGATTTTACTCTGTAAGCAGTAGTTTGTTTGCCCTACTGTTTCTCCATATAGACGTATTTTCCTATAGTATGTGACGAATTATTATTAGAATTTTTCTCCCATATTTGGTACCATATAATTATTATATTCGTCTCGCGTATTCGAACAATGAGTTTAATTTTCACACAGTACATTCGTCATCGATCATGAATTCATTTTCATTCTCTTGTCAGGGATTATTCAAAGAAAGAATCGATGCAGAACGAACACCGACATTTCTGTCTGAAGTTATCGCGCACGCATTATATGAGTTTACGCACTTCACGTAATATTCATGCCATCTCCCCTGTCGGAGAGAATTTACCATTGATCAAAAATCGAAACTCGTGTGACTTCAAGCGAACGTGAAATTAGATTTTCCGCAAAGATTGATACAAGATGGTCTCAAGTGCCGGAAACACCTGGATCCGATGAAATTGATGTAATGATTAGCCATATTTTCGTCCCGACAACCAGTGATTTATAGAAATTTCGACTTATGGAGTAAGTAATTTATTGAATTGAAAAACTACTGATCAGCTATTATTTCTACGATGCTGAGAATAAGACGGTTCTGTCAATCACTCGAGAAGAACTGCCGGCATTATTCGATCGCCAATTGTCAGCAATTTCGTTTATTTGAGTATAGTTACTCAGCAGAAATCTACCGGTCTCAGAAATGACCAAGGATACACTTTCGATATCCTACCAATCAGCTTCGTCCCAGATATTAGCGAAACGTTAGAAAATCAACATTAATTCATTGAACGTGAACAAATTATCTCACTATAGTATAGAACCACTTGCTCGCTGATCGTTATAGTATGAACCCTTTTGAAACTGCTGATAGTCGTGTTGAACTTTACTTAGGTCAGTACGCAACGCCCCGAAACGCTTGATAACAAGTAAAAAGGACAATCCGATAAGAATTTAGGTTCGCACCAGCAAACACTGACCAAGAATGGATAGCGGCGATCCTATGGTCGACTACAGGGCTGGTTTTCGGCAATGGTTGAACCAGATTGTGAAATGGATGGTTATGATGAAGCTGACCGATGTTTGTATTGGTTGGCAGGCTCTTCAGCCAGGATCACGTCCTAGCTCAACGTGTAGGTGAGGGGGTGATTAGCACTCACTCGATAAATCAGCGATCAATCATGCCAGCTTATAGCTATTCAATGCTCAGTGGGATTACCCGTTTATACCGGTGCCCACGTCGTCCTTAGTAGGCTGGTAACCTTCGCCACACGCTCTTCCTAGTATATTGGTATTTATAATTGATGCCTCTCGGAGGATCAAATATTTATGAATAGAATTCCTTGCCCCAACAATTCAGCTATTGGGTATACGCGAAGAAAAGCTATAAGACTTATAGAGTATTAGCTCGAGAATTTATTACAACTAACTAAGTAGTGTATCTCTTAAAGGATCGCAGAGTCGCATTTGTGCAGGACTTTCAAAGATGATAATCACCAACAGTGGTGCGCACCCGACCGTATTTCAAGTTTATTAATGGAACTGTGGCAATCTACAGCAACTCTCGTTCTACAGGTTCGTCTTGATTTTTTTCGAAATTTTAATACTTGATCTCTCGCAGTGCGCTCGAATTCTTGGAGTTGTTTCCTCAGTTATTCGGTTATATTATCGTTGTGCTTTTCTATATTAAATCTATGTAAATTTCCATATCAGTTAGCTAAAGAAAAGCTAGATTTAGACAAGATATACAAGTGTTATGCCATTTACGGTATATATATCATTTGTACACATTAACACATACCATAAAACTGATTATGCATTCAGGGTAACTCACCCTTAGTACACTGACAGAGAAACAACGCAATGCTGTAGAAGGGATGCCCGAGAACAACTCTATACCAATCTAAGCCGAGCGTTAAGTTTTCTATCGAAGCGACTCGATTGGCGACATCGGCGGGTCTTCCGCCAATTTATTCAATTCCCGTTGACGGATGAAAAGATTACCCGGGAATCGTCCTCACCCTCCTTTCTCTTCCTATCCACCTCCTCTTCGTCCTCCTCGCTACCCTCCTCATCGGGTATAAGTATAAGTCCGACCTCCATCCATATCACCACCCACTCCAAGGAAACCATATTACTTATACCTGATTCCCTCGCGCTTAGGCCGTACGCTGGCTTATTCAAATCGAGAGATTATTATCCGATACTTCGTTTCGATCAACGTACCTCGCGTTTTTATCCTTCTTCACTATTCCGAAGACTTAGTGAAGATTTAAACTACTCGGAACTTGTGACGAAGCAATTGAAAATTAAACTCGAAACTTTTGAATAATCAATTTTTTCTCTTGAGGCTTCTCGATTCAAAACCGATATATATGGAAGAGCTTTTGATAAAATAATTCTTTTTTTTGTCCCACCTCAAATCATAGGCTCGTAAGTTTTCATTAGACACATTGGCGCGTTCTTTTAATACTTTCTCTGAAGCCAGACTTCTGTCGGATAGAAAACTTCCGGAAATTTGAAGATTTTTTTTACACCAAGGCAAGTAAATGTACATCGTTCTGCTACTTTCGTAAGACATCAAAACCAGACTGGTATGATTGTACAAAATATCTGGTGCTGTAGATAAATAACCGATAATTTCACACCTGCACACTCGTTCGTCGTACATACTTCATTTGTACGTATTTGTTTCCTTAAATTATGTGTCTTACAATTTGAATTCCTGGAAATCTGCACCCAAAGGAGGTAGACTTTTTCTTGAAGTGAATATTCTACTGTCAGAAAGCAGGCGATGAGGCGAGCAATGCGAAAGAACGAGGAAAGTGAGGCAGGTCGGTGCTGCAGCAGACGACGCTCTTGGCCGAGTCCACGTTTAATTACGTAACCACCAGGCCCAGGGACCATTTACTCAAAATAATGACCCAAAATGGGTTCCTGGCGTGTTATTATTTTCGTATTTGGTGGTTCGCTCTCCTTGGGTCACAACGCCAGTTATTTCCATCCATATTAACCTTCTGTAATTGCGTTGGGTGCTCACCCGCTCGCTCGCTCATACCTGGTTTTAAAAAGTGAAATCAAAGTATGCAGAGGTAGCGCCCCACAGAGTTTCCAGTTTCCATGTAAACAATTTACTGGATGTACCTGGTATTTTCGCAACTGTGACGAGAATCCATAAACCTAAACGTCAAAGACCAAAGGATAAAATCTGTGAACGATTCGGATGTTGATGGTATATTTCTGGCAGGAAGGTCAATTTTCAAATCACGCTCACCATCAATGAAACCAAGTTTTCAGTAACTCGTCATTACATTCGTCAATTTCTTTTTCAGCAAAGCGGGTGAATTTATTTCGATATTATGCGACGATTATAGATCAGCGTGTTATTTGAATTTGATGTTATACAATCTTCAGCCCACCACTGTACAACCGCACGAGACAAACTGAATTGCGCTTTGGCTGGTAAGCAAAGACCAAAGGAATCCCGCTTGAAAAGGTATATTGGGGTTACGAACCCTTATATTATAGCCATATAGCAGAGAAGTTATAATGGCCGAATTTATGGCCAGAAATAGGGATATTTCCAACCCTTTATCCCAAACCGTTTCCGAGGACTGTCCAAAATACCCAAGTTTTCCCACGAGTGCTCGAACATACAAATAATGAATTTCATATGGAATTTTAATTGCCCATTTCTTACCGCTTGCTCAATACGACTTCGGCAACGGTCATTTTGAAAAAAGCTCCAATCAACGCTTACTTCGATGGAATCGACTGCATGGCATTAAATCTGCCAGAATCCAAGTTCTGTCATTAGCATGCATATATGCTCTGATCTTTCTGTAACATAGACGCGATGTAAAATTCCTTGGAGAAGCCCTTGCAGCTTAATTTAATGACTGAGACTTCAGGTAATCCAAGGCAACTATAACTGCGGTCTCGAGGAGTCCTTCGGTCATAGATATGCGCTTGTGGAGGCGGCAGCGTAGTTGAGGCAGGGGCAGATTTTTACGGGGCAACAGTAAACGTTAATCCAGCAACTCGTAATCCACCAGGAGCTGGCAATGGGAATCTCTGACTTTAACTGTAATTATAGGGATCATTTAATGGCTTCTCCTTCCTCGTCGTTCGCATCCCTTGGTATCCCCTTGCAGCAGCACCAGAGCGCCGAATGCCTTAAGCCTCCTAAATAAGGCTAAACACCACTATTAGCCGGTCTAGCTTTGCTCCGCAACTATTCATTTAAATACGCTACGTTTTACGACCGCAAAAACCCGTCCACGAATCTCCAAGTCAAACCCTCTCGATAGATGAAACGGATATTCTGCACCCGCTCACCCTCCGTTCTTTTTTCGCTGGCATCATCCCAGTTCTTTTCTGCTCTCTTGTTATGGCTCTTTATGACTGCATGGCTGAAACTATCGCCGGATTTTCTGCTTTGTGTCGTCCATATCCGAAGTTTACGTGAACAGCAATTAATAAAAATATAGTTAAACCGAAATTTCCTATCAAAGCGTTAATTGATCGATGATGATATCATCCGATTCTGCGTGGTGATACAATCTTCAGTTCTACTTTGAACGGGATTTCTTTTTCCTTGTTAATTTACTCGAGATTGAAATCCGAGATCAGTGCTTTGAATCCTCTCGAACTGTAAAGTCTAAAATTCTAATTCAACAAACAACCAGAGGTTCGTGATCGCTGGAGCTAGACGCGCGGCCCCATAGCTAACTGTACCGAGCACTGCGATTTTACTTTGCATCTCAATAAGCCAAGTGAATAGCTGTATCTTTGCAGAATAGAACCAGAAGAGTCACGCTTCGATGATCTTTTGCAATTGCTCTTCATACGCACGTCAATGTTTGATGAAGCTGGAATTATGCACCGTCTGTTTATCGTGTTCCGATCATTTTCATCTATATTGCGACTGGATCAAATGTATAGATGCCGTAGGTATTGGAGACAAATTTGCACGGAATTATTTATCAATGGAACCCATCACGATTGGTTTCCAAAATAAACCTGTGAAATTTTTGAAAAATACCAAATAGTCAAGAATTTCTTTTCACATACGAGCAAGTATGTCAATTTTCATGGTTTGGGGTACTACGAAGAGCCAAAAAAGAAACCAGGTTGAGGCTGCTCTATATGTATAGCGTAGTACGTACTGCAGCGCGTAAAAGTTAACGCCAAGATAAACAAGAGACAAGGCGGTGCTCCAAAGTGTCAAGAGTAGTTTGCTCCGACGAGTAACACAGGGTACTGCAGTGTGCAGGTTTGAATTTCCGCATACGAACAGCATATAAAATTCCTGCCAGTGCGTGGCAGTGCACGCTTTTATGAACCACGTTTCATAGCAGTGAGTTGGTCGTGGTTGAACAGAAAAAATAGTGGGAAAATAAAGTAAACAAAAGAAGAAGAAAAGTACTAGCCAATTAGTGAATAACAAGCACCACGCTAATTATGGAGCGTATGGTTCGGTGATCGGAAGTCGAACTTTACGTCTGCATTATTCAACTATCTACTTGCAATCGTGTGGTGGAAAAGTTGAAATCCAAAAAAGTACTTACGACTCATCACACCTTCCAGGAATCGGAGCCTTCGAAATAATTGCCCTGCACACGTGGACTCTAGGCTGACTTGAAGGAAACTCAATACTCACACATGAATGTATATTTGTTAATATACTCTCTTGTGTATCCGTGACCTACTACATTCGTATATAAATCTCTACAAAAGTACAAATATAAGAATGAGGGTACTTCAAATTGCATTTTCTTGGGCCCAGAGCACGAAAGCCCAGCGGCGGGTTAGAATTTCCACTAGCGTAAAGGCGAATACGGAAGATCGGCCGACGTGGAGGAGGCGGCAGACCGGGACGGATCCGGATGGCTGCTTGCGTCTGCAAATACGTTCAGCAGCAGGAGCCAGAAGCTAGGAGAGTCAGGACTTCCAGGAGCGCCTGGAGCCAAGAGGTTGGACTTCAGCGTCTAGATCAAGGCTCCCTGCAAAAGGTACACCGAACCGGTAATACTGTTATTATTTGCGATATCAGTACCCGCTCAGTAGGTAGATATATTGCCTTGGGTTCCCGGCTCAGCCTCGTACCTTGGGTGTGTTATTTAAAGCACCCTGCCAGTGATTCCTTGTGCGTCGTTCCATTCCACCCGACGCTTCCGTCTTCTTTGAAAGACGAGGCCTCGTTCGCCGCGCTACCGTGTTCGAAAAGTTTCTCTCGTCACCGGAATGTTTCGTTAGCTTCAGGCTCAACGCAGGAGATGCTCAAATCTTCCGCGCGGCACTTTAGATTCCTAAGGCGTGGCCGCAGCGCTATAGTGTACTTACTTGTTCGTCGCACCGGGGTACCGGTTCGTGCGAAGCTCGCTTCGAATTCCATTAAGAACTTTTTATGTTGCGTCCTGTCACCTCATAATTGCACCAGTTTCCTAGAGCCACACGGATTATCATGCTGCGGAAAGGATTAAACTTGCGTCGATTCCATTCTCCCTACTAGGAAAATTAATCTCGTCGGATTTCTGAAAATTTTATCCATTATTCTTCATTATCTTCTCTTTGACTTTTCTTATGATTGAATCATACAATCTCGTCTCATAATGTTAAAGAATGGATAAACGCGCGTGAATTCGGCGTGTATGATAATGAAACGTGAGTATAAAACCAAGCTAGGTGTCTGATTTGGGTGTGCAGGTATAGGGGTGTAAGGAGACACTTTACGATGTTATCGGTGCTCCAACGCGACATGACTCACCGGGCGGTAATTTATTTCGTTGTTTAGATCCTTGGAAAACCGAGGTAATAACAAGGAAAATGAAACTTCAAAGCTAGCACGCTCACACACACACGTCTATTTCTTGCGTAATATTGAAAGCTGATATTTTGTGGAATGTCCCCTTTCGCGAGCGTCGAGCAAGGTGTCACCATGGGTAACCCCAGAAATTCCTTCTGTACTAAACCATACCTCAATTTCCTTTTCACAAGATTATATGCGCGTGTCCAACCTCGAGTCATTCACCTTATATGTCGTCAGATTCGAAACGCTAAATCTTACCGACCTCACGATCCTGATCCGCCATAGCAAGTTTGAAGACACTTCCAATTCTTTTGCTGACACATTTCAGTGCAAAATTGAAGAACAATTATCGATATAATTATCTCTGCATTTGGTTGCATTTGGGTGTTCAGCAATCTAAACCACCTGGCCCAGGTGCAAAAGGTTTTACTCCGAAGACCTGCCATTCCGATGCACGCAGAGATTGTTTGTTCACAATTTTGAACCATGGGATATTCTGAGAGCCTGCATCCGTTGGTATGGCAGTAGAATTGTATTGTGGCGCTATAGAGACAGGTATCAGAGAAGCGACGAGAACATAATTGTTATATTGTCCAAACTATTTCACTGTGTTGATTCAGTTCCTGAGAGTAATCGATGCGTGGCGTGTTTGCCTGCCAATAACGAGTGTGTTTGTGAATCTTTCGACGGTATACTGCGAAAATATTTGCATCGGTTTTTTATGTTGATTTTTCGATAACGCCAAAACCTTGTCCCACTATTCATATATTAAATGACATCAGACTAATATTTATTTTATCCACCGGAACACGAAATTGTCCGTGAAATAATATTTGACGAGTCAGTGTGGTAGTGTAGTGATCACTGTGCATCGCTGCCAAAAACAATAAACCGCTTTCGATTCGCTTATAGCTTCTCTTAAACCTCTCTGTCTGTCTATAACAGAGTAAACTTCTCAACCTGCACTCAGCCACATAGGCACATCTGACTGTAATTCAAAACTACATGCACCGGAATCTCGTGTTAGAATTTGCCCACTCGTACCTGCAGGCACACAAGAGTACGTATATTCGTAGAATGTTGCCCAAAAACTTTGATATAACTTTGACTTAAAAAAAATTGTAATCAGATTCAATTATGAACTACCGCCTTATCAAGGTCCGAACAAACCCTATTTCGTTCACTTTTCAATGACATTCATTAATGCTAGTAGAGGATCAATATTCCAACGGCGTCGAGCGTACTACATTCATCTGTAAATTCTCTTACAGCTGTAATTGACTTTTCAGTTGACGCTAGAACGGTGCAACGGCGTTATCACATCAGTGACGATTGGACCGTATGTCCCTACACAAGTATGGTTTACAGGCACGTGATAGCATCGTTCCATCACTGCCCCGTTTACTCTGGCTGATCGAGTCTTTGCAATCTCTCATCAATTACAAGTTGATACAAAAAAAAACTATACGATTAATTGGTTTCATTTACCAGTCTACAACTAATTGTCTTTATTGAGTAGATATTCTGACGAAAGTGGCATCCCACTGCCATATAAAGTCCTCGTTATATTATATAGAGGCGGAAATGACAAATGGAGAAACGATGTTATGCCAAATAAGATATCGAAGAGGGTTGTCCGTGAGGTTCACTTCAATCCTCAAGGATTTGACACGCTCAATTTCTCGAGTAATTAAGTACACCTCATTTTTTGGCAATGACAATGAGCGGGTTCCGAGATATAGACTGACTTTTGGGCGTTGAAGGTACGAAATACAGTAATTAAGGAAATTGCTTGATTAATCCAGCCGTGTCGCGGTGAAAAGCTACCCCATCCGAGGGTGCTTTGCGGAAACAAACTGGGATATCAATTTGCAAATTTGCATGCAGTTGGCGTACGAACTTGTACTGTAAAAACCCCATAAATTTGAAATGACATCTATAACCCTGGGGTATGATACCGATGTTGCACGGCATCCCTGGAGGGTGGATCAGTTTTCAAGGGTGGCTTCAACCACGTCCACCATCCATAGGTAGCTAGGTACACCAGCGACCCATTATTGGCGCAGGGCTTATCGAGTTACCATGAATCGCGTAACTCGGGTTTTGCACACGCACGCACTTATACCTGCCAGTCTAGATACCACCGTGGGGTGAAAGTTAAACGCCCATCATGAATTAATGAAATACCTTACGCTCACCTCCTCCTAGACTAACCTAGGATTATTTTACAACAAGGGTTTGTATCACCAGGATTTAAAGGACGTGTACAGAGAACAGTACGTGCACTGGGTAGAGTAGGTATACCGAGGCTAATGTGTTTATACTGTGGTGGCCTGAGACTAAAAGAGAGAACGGGATAGAACGGCGATGCGGAGAGTGAGGGAGGGCCTTCTGTTTATTTTGATGGGCCGCAAAATGCACGAGGGTGTGTCTGTGTGGACTGCTACGACACAAAGGGCACCGCCGCTCTGCTAATTAATGAACTATCATGCCATCTAGTCGGCTACCCCGCGTGACACGGAAACCCCATTCGTTTATTACTCGTGGCTAGAGGCGAGGGGCCCAGAATGCCTACGTACTATAAGCTGAAAACGTTCTGAGGATCAACGAAGGGCCAATTCCGAATAACCTTTCGACTATCGCTCGGGAGAAGGATACATTTTTATAATGGAAAGAGCGGCAGACGTGCAGAGTTTCGTAAAATTTACAAGC
This sequence comes from Tenthredo scrophulariae, assembly GCA_963978835.1. Taxonomy (NCBI): domain Eukaryota; kingdom Metazoa; phylum Arthropoda; class Insecta; order Hymenoptera; family Tenthredinidae; genus Tenthredo; species Tenthredo scrophulariae. Next base: position 10,843,822 of record OZ022227.1, read on the forward strand.
TCGTAAAAATGAGATGTATAAAAAACAAAGAGATCCTGGCAAAGGGATTGTCCCGAAAAGATTGGATGCCAACGGTCAACGTAAAACGTGACTTTGGCCGCAGGCTTCTACTTTTTCATTCGTTATTCAAAAACGACATGGATCTTATTCGTACAGCTTGATTCACCCTGTGGTCCAACTGTATATTTTCCTTATATGTACCTACATTGCGGTTTATATGCTCGGACATTATGTTAAATAGAGCATTACATGGTATTAGAAATCACTGCTCCAACCATACACAGCCAGATACAACAGAAGTTGGTGATTTCCCGATCCTCGAACCCTCCGTATGTAGAAGAGGATATTAATTATAACGTTACGGTGATTGCCATTGCTACGGAAAGCCTAATTGACAAGGGTCTAATTACTTAGCAGATAAAAGAAATATACGACATAAATGTGCTCGTAGCCAGAGGAAGAGCAAGAGAGATAGATAGATTGAGATAATATAAGAAAGTGAAAATAATGCCATTGTAATTATTTTCAAGGAGTGTAAAATATCGGCAACACTGATTCAACACGTCTGAAAACTAGCTTCAGTCCATATTTCACAAAACGGCATACGATAAGTTGTTGATAATTTTTAGGTATGTACCATGAAAAGACCGGAATTGGAGTCAACGAGGCAATCCTTGAAACGAGGGAATCAGAGCCACCTGCGTAAATATCCATTTCCCCGTAGACTCATATACATACACTATCCTCAGTACCTTCTGCAGTGCCTTTATGTTCAAAGGATATTTCATAATTACCCAAGTTTGTTTCAAAAGCTATTCGAGGACTCAACGTAAGCTCCTTCTTAGACTACGCTGTTGTTGTATTTAGGTTAAGGTCGATCTAGAGGAGTTAAGGTTGAAGCGCAGTTACTGTAGCCTAATATTTTGGTTATGATCAAACTAAACACAGAAGCTTCTCCCTTTTGAATACACAGAGACATTTTGAATAGTCTCTACGATCTAATTCAGAAAAAAAATTATAAAACAGTGACTTTTCACCTACAATGGTCACTGTTTGATAGTTTTCTCCTACTAATTTTATTTGAGAGAGTGAAGTAGTAAAATCTCTGATTATTTATACAGTGACGGTTGTCACAAGTCAGTTGAGACGTGGAACATGTCGGGGACATGCTTGCGTGTTCTCGAGTCGGGCTCAAGGCTCCTGGGGAATAGAGTAGGTGTAATCAATGATTGAGGATTTTGGATTGTAACGGAGCCGCGGATATTTGATGAGGTCCTCCTCGGCTGTAAAGTTTCTCATCCGAAAGTGCGAATAAACAAATAATCACTCGGAAAAGATTTTACCAGGTGATTGAGAAGTCACGCGATTCGCTGACGTTAGTATACATTTTTTTTTTTTTTTACGTCTCGAGTTTCAATTTCCAACTATCTACAATCGTATATTTTGTTCCTCGTTCGTAGCTCGCGGACGGAAGGCGAAAAGTCTCTCATTCGAGCTCAAGGGCGTCTATTAAGGAAGAATATACCTACCTGACTTACAGGCGTCACGCGATTTCTCTTCTATTCCTGGCCTCCGCTCCTCCTGCCCCTAGATTCTCACTAGCCATCCATCTTTGGACGACCTCGCTGAAATTGCATAGGAATTGCGAGATATTCCTGAACAACCCGATCCATGCCTTTCTGTAGCTTCGTGATATCACATCAATGATCCTAATTCTCTACCATCACCGAACATAGACTGACGGAATTTACAATCCCATTTTATCACACGTTCAATTCAGCACCTCTCAATTTTACAGGTCCTAAAAAATCCTACCAAGCTGAAAATTTTCCTGGCTTAAATCGATCGACGAATCCTCCACATACATGTATATACGTACATATAGGTCTGTAGAATTCATGACAGTTTCGATAAAACGTAGTACAAAATATCTCTGCGTGAATTTTGCCTTGGTGATAAAAATCTGCCTCTGCATGGATTTGCTTCAGTGCAGACTGATATTTGGGACGCAAACTTGTTACAGTCGCTCTCTGACTATATAATTTTCCGCAATTCGTCACGGCTTACGATTATGCGTAAATGTCAAACGAAGTAAACAGGAATTTCTGCGTCATTCGAACGTCTGAAACTACGCAGAAGTTATTTTGCGAGTGCAGAACCCATGCCAAGTACGTTCGGCCGCTAGCTGCGGGCTCCGCATTTAATTACTTTAATTGTTCACCGAGACGAAGGGGATACTTCGAAGATACGCAGATAATTGGCGACGTGGTACGTAACAACCGGTTGCCGTCCCGGCCAGCAACCGACTGAGCTCGTTAATTGCCGAGCGCGAGCGTCGCCAGGTTGATCTCAAGAGTTGCGCACGAGCTGCGTACGAGCTTCGTGTCAATGTTCGTTCGGCTGAAAAATGATGATTATTTCTTTTTTTTTTCATTTCGTTTTTTTTTTCTGACTCAGTACCCGGTTTTATTCTACTGCAGATTCACTTCGGAGTGTTCACCGTTTAGCGAATTAATCCATACGACGTATAGAGTATATTCGGAAATATGGAATTACTGAAAACTTCCATTCTCGGTTATTATTCTTCATACACGGGTTTGAATCTTGTGTTCTTCAAAGGTATCGTTAAGTAGAGCTACGATCGGGAACGTCGAGACATAGCTAATCCGTCTCGTTAGCTGACGCAAAGCGTATCCGAAAATCCAAGAGTAGCGGTTGGTTTAATGAGTCAGATAACGCCATACGGAGGCACAGTCAACTGCACAGGCACTGTCAGGCATTTTGTTGAAAATCCCGTTTTCTTTGAGAGCAGACAACGTGAGGTAGTCCTGTTGCCTGAATTTAGTTGAATTCGATTCAACCGTCGATAGGATATCCGATCTGAACGGAATCCGGCATCCACGTACTGCAACGGCCGCTCCAATGGTGTAAAATGAAACCTCTCGAAGTTACAAGAGAGAAAAAAAAAAACAGTGTGAATGGGGACACCAATTGACTTTCTCAAAATTGAGCCTTTTGAGTTTGGAATGCGTACATACACGTTCCTTGCGACTCGCGCTTCATATTTTATTTTCAGAAAAAAACGTACCTACACAATTCGCGGTGTATCATAAAACCTCGTAGACCTTCTTTGGACGAAATATAGATGAAGATTAATGAAGAAAAAACCTATTTCTTTACTTCCTTCTAATCATTATTCCACCTAGGTTGCAAAGAACGTTATTCAGACCTCCCCTACGGTAAGGGTTGGGAAAGGATCCCCGAACTGTCACGAAACACACGACCCGGTAGCCTTTACTTGTGACTCTGAAGTGACTGCATAACGAAGATAATAATTGTTAGCACGTAATTGCCAGCGCCTAGTCGAAGTGACGAGTTTTCTAGCAGAGTAGTAGACACATAGAGGATGCACTGTGTCAACAGGGGTGCGCTCACTGCAATATTATTGTGTAAACATGCTTTGCTTTTAATGGCCCTTAACTCTTAATGGATGGATGGGGTTCTGCCCTTGTCTCTGCCTCCTCTCCACTCCTCTCCTCTTCAGCCCAGGCCCTCGGGTGTCGCCCGTCTCCCAATCCTCGTTTGGGGACTTTAAAGGATTGCGCATCCTTTACCCTGTTTCACGGCGGTAAAGTCGAAATTCTTAATGAGTGAACCCGGCTTGATTTAGGGTTCCGTATTTTCGGAATTATTTGTCAACCGGAGGAGCAGAAGCCAAAAGCGGATGGCTGTGTCGTTGAGTGTGTCAGGGAGGATGTTTCGACCGGATGTTTCACGTTCGTTGCTGGCAATACTGCAGGCAAGAGGGCACGTTCTCGTGTTTCATCCAATGTTGCTACCATCTCCAGGACGCTCGGTTATATTCGACGATCTTGAAAAGGGGCAAGGGTGAGTGTAGCTTTGCTTTGTCTGCATCCTTACCCTCTTTCCGCCAGTATTCCGCCCTTCCACTTACCCGCAAAGTTTTAGTAATCTGTCCATCGCAGAGGACGGAGAGTAATTCAATTTCATGGAAATCCGAGTAATATTTCCCTGGCTATTTCGACGCTCTGTCAATGAAAACTCAAATTGAATCAGGAAAGCGTTATGGCTTATCTTTCGCTGTTACGAAAGAAAAGCCGCAGGGTTCGAAAGAAATATTGTCTTTCCTTTCGTCTCGAGGCATACATAATGCAAATTATACGTTATTTCAAGTTAAATTATCAAATAAAGTCTATCGTTTTTTCGGAACTTGGACATTCACAGAAAGTGACCCAAAGTAGGTGCTTGTTTTTCTCATTCAACTATCTGAATAGACACAAGATTCTTCCAGCGATACGCAATATCCGATATGAGTTGTATCAGTAACAGTTTCTGATCCGCAGTCACGCCTTAATGCATTCAGGTTGATCTAAAGTAGTATCGTCCCATTAACTCGAAGGATAAGTGCCTGGGAACGGGGAGGATACCCTAGGTTTTCCTAAAGGCGAGAAAATTACTCAGGATTAAAAAGAGGCTGTTAAAGTTTAGGGACGCTCCGCTCGTTTGAAAGTTCCATTAATCGCTGTACGCAATTTCAGACAACATTGTACCTATAAATACTGGTTGATTTTTCCATCTTATGATAGAAAAAGGTGGACGAGTCAAATATACATAACGGAGCCTATCATACTTAGTACTTATTCAAACGTTTGAAAGACGAACCTCTTCGAAATCTCTAGTCAGTAAAAATGGCATGAGAATCCTTGGCTCTATCTGTGCTAATTCGCTTCATGATGCTTCACGGAATGAGATGCATAATGAAATGAGCGTCTCCGAGGATTGGCACGTACCGGTTGTTAAAATATGCAAATTTTATCTCCTCTTAATTATGGCGGAGTTTGGTACCGGCTTATATCGGTGACGAGAGATGTCTCGGTGAGACTAGGTCTACGGGATCGTCAGCCACCATGGGGTCGACACGTACGGTACATTTTCGATGGTGATGCCTTCCTTCCAGTGTGTCTCTATCCTTATTTTCCTCACCCTCTATCTCCTATCATTTATCTCTCTGTCTTCTATTCGCTTCCCCCTTGCCTCTATCCCTTTCTGTCCCTAGTTCCTTCGACGGCGCAAACCACGATACAACGTGGCGGGTACATCATCCCCCCTTATCCACCCACCCTACGTAGGGCTGATATCGTTTTGCATTACCTTATTCAAGGCACGTAAAGAGCTGCAGGTAATTTGGGGGTAACTTTCGAGCCGATTATATGACGCGCAGGCGGTAAAAATAACCCTGGTAACGGCTCGCACCATCAGTCTTACCCAGCACCGTTGGGCTCACCGCCGCGTACCACCCCGAACAGGGTGCATAATTTCGTAAGGCTCGGGATCGGGCCTGAGATTAAAGGTACGACCGAGCGAAAACGAGAAGAAAAATTTTCTCGGACAAACCATAGGAAGAACTCTTGACCTAGAAGATGAAAAAACTTTCTAGTCTCGAATACTTCACTTCATCCCCTATCAGCGTACTGATAAAACTTTCCAAGAGGTAGTAATAGTGGGTTCTGCTAGTCGTATTCATGATTCCTATTACGATTAATGTATGATGAAGGCATATGATGTCACGGTAAGTAATGAGCAGTTTTCTGATCCCACCCTCATGCTGTGCCCGAAATGTGTATAATTTTCGCTCAATTTAAGTCACGTTTGACAAACGGCTCCGTAATCAATGGGCATTTCAACATTATAATCGAGTATAGCATCCTGCGATAATATATCCTCCTTTGCAGACTCGAGGCAAACTTGGTGGCAAGGAGTCAGTGGTGGTTACGTCACACCCCTCGAACTCGCACGAGGGTTGGTGAAGAAGGGGCGGATTTGGGTTAGGTTGGCTTGCATGACAGGCCAGCAGTGACTGAGCGATGCGGCCCTGAAAGCCGCCAAGGATTATGGCCGTTCACGAGAGCCGTTAAGTAGTCACTTTCCTGCAGGCAACGAGCAACAGGCCTTCCTCAACTACTGACAGCTGTTTCAACTTACGAACGACGTGCCAAGAGTTGCAGAAGTCATGAAATTGGAAGTCCAATCGTGACCTCGAAGGTCGCAGATACAAAAGTGTAACATAGAGGCCGAAGTTATATTTAAAGAATTCGTATTCATTGTCTTAGAGAAATTACAATTTAACGTATTTAACCAACTAAACGGACGATTTCGCATTTCCCTAATTTGTCTGGTTGAGAAATAGAGAACCATTACCAGACCCTGAGGTTGGGGAGAGGAAAGAACCAATGAGTGAATACGCAAGTAGGTTACAGCTCCCCAACTTTATACGCTGGATCCTGTAACTTGTAATTGCAATAGTTTGGCCTGAATATATCCGCTCAACTTTTGAATGCGGCCTTGACGATTGACGAGGATGTTGGCAGAGTTGGGATGCACACTCACAGTAGGTGCACTTGAAAAAATAATAAACCCACCCACGAATCGGCCCAGCAATCGCACTGCTCTTTGTTCTTGAATTTCCCAGGGTTCTCTCACAATACAAGTCACAAGCTGATGATTACAAACACGCAAGGCTGCTGAGATGAAACCCTTTCGAAACTTCATAAATATCAATTCATGTAATTCTTAGTGATGCAATCGAGGAAAACAGGAACTTCTATTGCCTGTATATACAGTTTGTCGAATGTTCAGGAAAATCGACAATGATTATCGATTGTACGAATAATTTTAATTTGGTAACGTTCTGTCACAAGAATGAAGATATCCATAGTGATACACGACAGTCATGTTTAAGAAATCATTGTCAGAAGCAGTGTAATACTTGTGTTATTACGATTCATATACAATTCTACATTTCTCTGAATATTTCATGATCCTCGGAAAACGTATATCTTCTCTATGATCGGAGACACGGAAAGTATTTCACGTGGAAGAAACTCCAAACCCCGAAATCTCAGACAAATACAGCGAAAAGAAAAGACTGAGAAAAAAGGGAAAATAAAAATTGCGGATCGTACGGAATGTTGCTACAGGGTATACACAGTTCGTTCGTCCGTTTACTCATATCATATACGTCCACCGTGGGTTTGCAGAAGTGTTGGATCGGCGAGATGGGTTCGTGAGTACGAGAAAAGTAGAAGAGGAACAAATGTGGCAGGAGGGGCGCTCCTCTGGGATAAATAACCATCTTTCTGCCTGTACTATACTCTCTTTTCTCTGCGATCCTGCGTCGTCCTCCCAGCACCCTCCCAGCAACCTTCCATCGTCCTTCTCGGCAGTTTCTCAGCTGCGCGCGTACCTCACCCGCGCGACCCTTCCTCCACTTCCAGAACGACACTACTCCAGGACGAGGGACTCGAGTGTTTGAAAATATACACACGCCGCAGTCCTCGACACCCGCGGTGTCAAGCACTGGGCTGTTCTTTGCTCACCAACGTCACAGGGATAAATGTAAGTCAGAAACAGAGAAAGAGAAAGAGAGAAGGACAGCTGACACCCATAAAACCCAAAAATAGGTCTCCAACTTGGTTGGCCACGCAACGAAAGCTTATTAGAATAGTCTTCCTTTATTCGTTTTCTAGATGTGCTTGCGGATACGTTTGTACGTCAAGCTTGTTAAACCGCTGCGAAGACGATAACCAAGTTCCTATTGTGGATACTGGGCTTCTTAATGAAGTTGAGGTTCAGTGACACTAAAGTTTCGAATCGAGCTTAAAATATGTCTCCTCTTTATCGTAGCGAAACTTCTCGAATAGCATCTCTTCATGCTGAAAGGATTTTCATACAGCGTTGATCCTACATGGTCAATGAGTGTCAGGACGAGTTTACATAGTCATGGTCGCCTTGAAATTAGATGGACCCCAGTGATCGCGTGCCGTGAACAGGTCCTACAGGAATATATATGAGGATAGTGTGTCTCCTGTATGTACTGGACAACCCAAAAGTCAGTTGGCGCTTGCTCTACTTCGCATTCTTCGGCGTGCTGCGGTGGACCAGACAAATTTGTTTACCCACGTTTAGTTGGCGGCGACACGCGATTCAATTATGAGCTCCAAGTAGCTGGTGAGACCGAACGGGTCTGTCCCATCTTCTTGAAACCCCTGCGATGTCAAGTCTTTTCTAATCGATACTTGAATAAAACGTTTTCCGCGTCTCGACAAAGATCTCTCAACAATTCGCCATATAAAATTGAAGACACGGATGAAAAAGGGTTGAGACAGAGAATTATCCTTATACTCTAACGAGTTTTCTTACACAGATGTTTATCGATCGTCGAAAAGCCACGCAAACACCCGCGAACGACGAACGAGCGATTACAGAGGTGCCTGAAAGTGAGCGAACGAGTGTCGAAAACGACGTTACCCAAGGCGCGAAGCAGTTCGCCCTTTAACTAGCAGGTCTCTTGGGCTCGTTAACGAAGCCATAGAAATTAGTGGTGAGAATAGATGTATTCTAAGCTGGGCAGACGCAGTAAATAAGCTGCTTGCCAGATTCGGGCGCACGCATAGCGGCCGCGCTCGACCACGCGCAGCCACGCGTAGCCACGCGTAGTCGACGCACAAGCTCACACAATCTGTTCTATGTATGCGTCTTTCCTTGGCTCGCAACGTTACACCGAGAAAAGGCTGAAATCCACTTTGACGGAATCCATACTTGAGTAAGACGGTTGGACCCGGGCTCGCGTGTCAAAGTAAAGATATCCGATGCCGTTTGAGAATTTTTTCACCGTTTGACGAATGTCGCGAGTAGCCAGCCCGTTTACCATATGGCTATGTATGGATAGTGGCGTGGCGCAACTCAACTCTACATTAACCTTTTTCTAGATACTTTGATAATATAATACGTTCGGGTTATTTCAAGTAAGAATCATACGGTTTCAGATTTTTTCATCTCTGTCATCTGGCCGAAAAGAAACTAATGTTACCTGGCTGAGCCTGAAGAAAAAGCAAAAGGACGAGCTGAATCGATTAGCAGCCAATCAATCGATCAAATCTCGAGCGAACACACCTGATAGATATGTCCTAATGCAAAACGTGAAACGATTGTAAAGAACAAAGTCAAACGGTCAAGCATGAGACCGCTTACCACATTTCTGGCTTCGTCATTTCGATTGGATTAGATACCATATAAAAGCGAGCCGCGAGTCGAATCAATTAGTCAGGGAGTCTTTACTGGGACGTGTTTCACCCGGCGCTTATGAATTAGTACCTAGGTATACGCTCTTAATTCCACTAAAATCGTGACAATTAGTAAATGCAATTAGATATCCCATGCGAGCAGCATATCTTCCGTCTGCGCATTGGGGAGAATCATATTTTTCTTCGAATATAACTGTTTCATCGACGGGTAGTGTATCTGTTTTTCTTCTTATGACTTGGGCCGTGAAATCTGAATGAATACCGCGCTATGGACGCCCATTACCTCGCCAGCAAATGATTGGCAATTAGCAGGATATCGTGGCAGGTTATTAATGAAGTCGCCTCGTTCTTTGCAAGTCACATAAATACGGCATGTTATGGAGGCTAAAAACATCAGCATGCTTCTTTAATCCCTTTCGTAAACCATTAGATCCTACTAGCTCAGGATTGCCTCAATTTTGTACACAAGACCGCTTTTACGGAAAAACTACAATCGAGACCTCAAATAACACAATTGAAAGTTGCAGATTCGCACCTGATAAGCTCACAACCCGTTCGTATCTATGCACGAATACTTGCAATAGTCTTTACCAAGCGAACTAGGTCTAAAGAGCTTAGAAGTGCTTAAAGCTTGGGTATTAGGTGAGACGTGACTTTTAATATTCCATGGATCTATAAAAGATGGCATCCGGCTTCGAGTCGCCTTCCTATCTTTCATGGAATGTTAAAATGCTACATTGGAGCCGAGGAAATGACATTCGGAGATATTTCGTACGCACGTTTCTCAAAGGGAAATATAAGAGGCGAACGCGAATAAAATTTCAACAGTTCAGAGCCGTTGTTTGAAGTATAGGCCTAACATGTCATATTCAAATATTAGCACCATTAGATTTGAATCATTGAGAAACAACACGCGTCAATAATATTCCGAACGTGAGGTACGTCCTAATTTTGGGGGACAGATTAGAGAACGTAGCTACGTGACCCAGACACGTATGAATATGTGGCGTTGCTTTTGAACCAGAATCCGGGTAGAAGCCAGCGAACGACAGCCGGAATCCAAGCGAACCTCAGGCGACTCTGAGGCATGTCATATCCAACTCAAAAGCAATGATTGCTACCTGCATATATATATATATCTGTGTGTGTACTGTCTCTATACCCATGTATTCGTACTCGCCTGTATACCCAACGCCGACGTATAGGTCGGGCCACGAGGAAGCGAAAATATCACGTTGCTGGATTCAGTGAGTGTATCTGTGCGTCATACGTACACATATATTTATGTATATATATATAATGTATATGGGTATGTACATATGTAGTAGTTAGGTACGTAGAATATAGACACGTCCGCTTAAGCACTATGAGAGAGATTCGTTGAATTTAGCAAGCAGAGAGCGATAATTCCCGCGTTTACACATCCCATTTAACCTTAACAGGATTATTCGTAAGTGCGGGAAATATTTGCACTGTCTGATTCTTATACGCACCCCATACCCTGCGCTGGTACACTTTCGCGCACGACTCGAAGTTTACAGAGAGCAGGCCTCTCCCCTTCCAGCTGGGACCATTATCAGGCCTCCAGAGAGCTTACGTCCTAAACTGAGTTGGGCTTAAGCCTACCATGCAATTAACTGGCTAAGCCTTACCTTTAATTATGACTATTTTTAGTAATAATTGCGTCTCTTGGTACTCTCCAAATTAACCACAGCCTGCCGCGCAACCCTTTGACTAGGGATTTGCTTTGGGTACATCTTTCCCGTGTTTCCCTATAACAAGGCGAGGCAGTGTCCCCGTGCTCTCCCAATTGCTGTTTCCTTTGTCTTCTTTTTCTCCTTTTTTTCAATATCATCATTATTCAAGGGTCGCGGGAGAATCGCGTGCAGGGGGATTCAGGTCGTGGAGTTCTCCACCCTTCACTTGTCTGAAGTACATTATCGTGAAACGTGACCGCAATCATACAATCACACGTAAAATGAAAATATGTATACCTACTTGGTTCATGCTATTCATCAAATATATCTTGAAACTGAACAATTCGTCGATTCGACATCGACTTTCATTTCCGGATGACACGTCACGTCTGTTTCAAAATACTTACGAATTTAGAATATGAAGAGTCTTCGAAATCAAAATGTCTTTGCATCTGGTCGCACACATTTGCATACCTACGCATACACGTGTTGGAATATACCTACAGCATCCAGTGTCAGGTTGTCATCCTGGAAGTCACGTGTTCCAGCTCGGAGCTCGACATCCCGCGAATGCAACTGAACTGGAAATGCACTTGCTTCATACTCGAGTATGAACCAAGTCAAATGGTTTTCTTATTCTGGTATCTGAAAGCTGCTTTCAAGTTCCACTTCTAATGCCAAAATCAGGCGGGGAGTGCGACATTCGTATGAAGTATTTGCCCAAAAGTCCTGATGCTTTTGATCTTGGATTAATAAAAAGGATCTGATTGAACACTTCAGCATTACGACGTCATTCATCCCGTATATACAGCAGCATCAACTTAACAATAATTAAAAATCCACAAATTCTGCACCCCTTGTTCGTCCACTTCGTTAGTATGCTTCATAGCTTTAAGACCATAGATTATTAAAATAAAAAACTCCACTTCAGAGAGTATTTTTTCATTGACAAGACAAACGACGACTTGATGACTGATTTTAACCATCTCACTGATGAGGGTCACCCATACTTTTCGAAATTCGTTAAACTTCGCGAACTATATGTATCAACGTGAAAATCTGTGACCTCCTCCCGCACTTTACGGACTCGAAACTTTTAGACGCGATTTCTTCTAAAAGATCCTCAATATCACTTCAAATGCTGGAGTGCACCACGTATAAGACGATATAATCTCTATCAAAGACGTTTGACGGCGGAGAGCGTAACTCTCTGCGATTCATCGTTGATTAAATGGAATTCGTGAGTAGTACAGTATGTTCGGTTAAAAGGCTCAGCAGCGTATAAAGAAGAAGTGCAAATCCTTTGAGGCACAATCAAACGGACGAGCGAACAGTCGGGTAGTAGTAGTCAGAGGCGAGTTGGACCAACGGTTTTGTGCAAACGCTCAAGCCACCATCTTTTTCGTCTCGAGTACATATCAGTGACTTCACCTCCGTATAACTGCCTGCCTTGCGGCCCTTGAAGCGTGTATAGTATAGGATTTGGCTTTCGTAGAGCTTGAGAGAAGGCTAACAACGAACAAGGGGAAACTACGAAAGGGAAGGGAAGTGGGCGAAGGAAACGAAAGGGAGAAAGCACAAGGGAGGGTTACCCTTCTGTACTAGAAGAAACGAATTGCACGCGATGGTTTCTCTAATTAAACCCGGTATTTGCGGCCGGACGTGAACTGGGAGAACTGAAACAGAGCCTCTACGTAGCTCTAGATGGAGCTTTCGGAAAATCTAGATCCTTGTGTAGGTATAACCAGTTGAGTTGAGTCCTAACCACACCGAGTGACTCAAAATCTGACGAGGGAACGAACCGATATTGACTTTTTTCCATCCATCAAATATATACAACGAAGCCCCCGTTGCAGGTGCCTGGTAATTTATTTTATTCGTGCAAAAACATGGTCAAGCCAACGCCCTTTGCGATTTAAGTGGAAGCTTGTGAAAATAACAAACTGGGTCAATTTGACCATCAATTTGAGAAACTCTCAGATATATTCTCCAGATCCATCGACAGGATATTAAATTTCTTTCGACGAACATTAGTGCCTCTTATACACTCAATGTCAAAGGTCGAAGGTACGCAGTGCCCGACTCACCTCTACCTCTCGACTTGTTCCGAAATGGCGTTCAGACTCCGGGTAAGGCGTCGATGAAAATTTATTTAGATAATAAAACCGCAAAGCATGATAATTATGATTAATACAAAAATTTATTTACATGCGAAAGAGAAAAAGAGGAGGTGAAATTGTGAGAAGGCGAGAGCAAGAATGAGAGAACTCGACAGCTGTGCCGAAGCAAGCAAATAATCGACAAGTGTTTTGCTTCATGAGGTCTGAAGGTAAGGGAAACGGCGGTAAGGAGGCGTTTTGTTGAAGCAAGTCACGCGGCTTCGGGCAGCCGTCATGTTTGCACACCCATTCAGACGATATTTTCGGAACAATGGATGTGCTCCCGTTTCGTACGACTGATTACAGATCTCCGTTCGGATCGCGCCAGATCCCTCACCGACACCGTCCCTTGCTGGATAGGAGGATAGAATAGGATAGGATATAATGGAACGCTGTACTCAGTATATAGATATGTATGTAACTACTCTTCGCAAACTGTAATTACTTTGCTCCAGTAGGACGCGCGCTAAGACGAGTTGATTGAGTTAGTTCAGCTCTTATTATTACGATTCTTGTGCCACCCCTCAGTCCACCCCCTTCTCTATGACAGTGTTATCAAGGATAGTAGGAAATGGTGGGAAATCGTAGGAAATAGTAAATGGGACGGGAGGGATGGGGCGCGTAAAGACCAAACACGGGGCGTATCGCAGAAAGATGAACAGGAGTCATATCTTTGTTGCGTTCACCCCAGTGAAGAGATACGATAGAGCCACGCCTCTGGTTTTCCTTTCTGTGCGTTGCTTCCGGTGGGAAGCAAGAGTTTTGCATAAGAACGAGGAACTTTGTACCTACGTCGTGGTTTTCACTCCCAAGATAATGAGAGGAAGGGAAAGACGGGACTCAGTTTTACCGCCGACAAAAGTTACCTCTATAGTACTACCCGCTCGTATATAAGCCAAATTATCTTTCGACTTGCACGCGCAAAATTAAAGAGATATTTCTTTGTTCAGTGAGATTAAAATTATTAGCAATTACGCGATAATCTTTTGTCTCGTATATTAAATTCGTACAAATTACTGAGATTCACTATAGACGGCGTACCGAAAATTCGCTCCTATCCGACTAAATATAATTATACATTGGCTTATAGTGAGGCAAACTTTGAAAATGGATCAAAGACAACGACGAAGGTACATATTTCCTCTTATCAAAGAATTCTCTGTGAATCATGTCGGCTTCTGTTCTTCGTGATTTCGGAGAAGGTAATCAATTAATTAAAACAAACACAGACAATGATTTTGTTAGCAGCTTCGAACAGTAAGACCGGTGATCCTTTGATCCTGATACACTCAACTACCTTGTCTTTCAGTGACCCTAGAAATTTCATTCGAAATTGAAGTACGAGATGTAAAACAAAAACATTGAAAACAATGAGTTCCTTAGTCTCTTTGTACTACAAATGCTTTGGACTCGCACTGTTAACGCAACACAAGTGCTCAATCCCTTACCAACGAGATTTTCAATGAAAGAAACATCTCCATTAGTTTTCATATATCAGTAGACGGAATATATCATCGTCGGTCGTGTATTATCTCGGCTAGGAAGGAATACGGGTACAATTTTGGCATCAAATTATTGAACTGACTCGTAATCGGGGTATTTCAACCATCTATCGCAATTATGTAACTATGTTGGCATCCGTTAACGGCCAACGCCGATTCGCAACTCTCAGTTAAATATAGATATCTGAAAGGAAGATTATGACTTCTGATAAAGAGAATATTCAAGAAATGTAGCTTGTACGAGGCAATAGGCGAGCTCGTCGAGTCAGCGAGGGAAAACGAAATTACAAGAATGATTATTATTGTGTTCATATAATAATCCCAACGGAGCAAGAGAAAATCTTTGGCACAAGGCTACCTACCATAGGAAAGAGCGTAGGGAGCTTGGAATTCTCCGGAAATCTCCTGAAAGAAAAGCAGAAAACTCAGCCCTCTCGGTTCCGCCTCTCTGGAGGCTGCATTCTCGGTGTTTCAACTTCCAAGGTAAAACACGAACTGATTTCGTTGCCGCACGTTTTTAAAAATAAACTTCGTTGGTTATCCGTAAAGGTAGGTACGTATACGTAGCTATAATTTCTGCTCGTCGTTCCACTTGTCCATTTCTCAGCTGGCAACCGAATCAGAATATGACCAGTGTCGTCGTATATTCTCACCCTAAAGCATTCTAAAAGACTTTTGTCGCGTATGAAAAAACACCGCCGCGCTTTATGTCAAATATCATCGTAATGAATTTTACCCAAACGCCGTTGGGCTGCTACAGTACGAAATCTACTCGAACCGTGTGTTGACGAATGAATCACATTGAGAAAAATGTCAACCGTGCGTTTGAAGTATACGAATACAAATATACAAGGCCGCAAATTTAAGCCTACTCGCGTAGGTTCTGCTCGACTAACTGCGTGGGTGGCAACTGAATAGAGGCGACCCCCTAGCAGCTGTACCATACCAATGCGCGTGTTGGTAAAGATAGATATGTATACAATTCACGATATTCATGTATGTACCATTCCCTTCATATATATATATATATATATATATAGATCGGTGTATGTAAAGTCGCCCGAAGTAATGTCTGCAAAGTTGGCGAAATCACGGGACGTCGTTAATTACTCCCCTAAGAATGTTATATCAAACCTTAATTTAGTTTAACCTGATGCTACACAGATTTGCGGAATATTAATGATCAGACATTTGTATCCCGCGGGTTAGTTATACTTAAATTTACAAGATCAAACATCTTC